>OX438801.1:12500-1272229 GCA_949316475.1 Hypomecis punctinalis | reverse complement strand
CATTTGCATAAATATAGTTTATATTCATACTCAATAGTATATAGTCCATACTCATACATTTGCATATATATAGTTTAATAGTATGATGATGTCTTCCTAGCCGATTTCGGCTACGGCGACCCTTTTCTGTACATGGGTATGGTTACTGATGGGTCCTCACATGGCTGATGTACCCAATTTTAGCGGTGAATGTCCTAGGACAGTGGCTACACGTGAGGACTCCACTTATGTAATTGTAATTTCTAGCACAAATACCACAATATTTCGCGGGAAAAGCTATAGACAAAATTAATATTTAATTAATATTTAAAAAAAAAAATAAAAGTTGTTATTTAGAACCTAAATTAATAAATCCAATGTCTAATAATTTGGCATTGAAATAAACTACATTTTGATTATATACTTCACAAGAATTTATATGAAAATAGTTACTCTGAAATACTAAGCACACTTACTAAAACTTTGCCGAGCTAAATCGACTTAGCGTTTGTTTAGAAAACTATTCGGTTGCTTAATGTTCTGTCTTTAAGCAGAAAATACGAGTTTTAAGTTAAAAAATGTGAGTTCTAGCACTTGAGTAGTAATAGAATTTTAGTTCGTTGGACAAAGTCTAAACTTCTAAAGCCTTAGGCCCATCTCACACGAGGCAACTGCAACTGTACTTCAGCAATCGTTATTCAACGCGATGCAACTGGTGTTCTCACAACGTAGCTTATTCGATTTTTTCCACTTCTTTTGATATCACAATATACTCGTAGCATGATGACTGGGTAAAAAAAAATCATACTCATACTACATAAATCATAATTAGTCCGAGAATTATGATGACATAGAATAAGAACTAAAGTAATAGAAACCGTAATAAAATAACAAGATACATCACTTTGTCCCATTTTAAATATGAAATTCAAAATTCATTAGAAAAATTATAATTTGCACATACACCCGAACTTACGTAATTTCGAAGGCTTTCACAAACTAGCATTGAGCTATTTCGGGTGTCCAAATTCAAAAAGATAAAAAGTAGGAAGGTAAAATGATCAGAGATTTGAACCTTCTCATTGGAACTAGAGGGTTCAAATTTCCGAAAAAGACAAAAGACCAAGTGGTACCTAATTTTAACTATTTTGACATTGCCGCCAGATGGCGCTGCAGTACACATTGTTTTCCTGCGTAAATAAATTATAAAAAATATTTTCAATACATAAATAAAGTAGACAGTATTATAAATCTGTTTAGAATGTGTGAATACATAAGTGACATCGTTATCAAGACAATTATATAATAAGTGATTTGAGTGAAAATAAGACAACAATAAAAATAAACTGTGAGCAGGTACCTACCTTCCAGTGTATCAAAATAGCCAAATAAGAACATTTTCTTCATTAAACCTGTGCTATAAGTGACATTTATAACTAAATTGGTTAAATAACTAAGTAAATAGTTGTTTTCTAAAAATCATAATAACCGGACTTGAATAAAGTGACCTTTGGACTTTACAATCGATCGTGATTTGTGATCGATTTTGCAAGTCATATTTAAACACAGCTTTGTTGAAGAACTATATTGATAAATTCGACGCTCTGAGCAACAGCTCCGTGGCTCAGCGGTATAGTGGACTACTCCATTAAGCGTGGAGTTACGACTTCGATCCTAGGCCAAGTGATTATTTTTCTTTATTATTTTTGCATCAGATTATTATTTTACTTAACTTGCACCATGATAAAGCCAACTTCTAGATCTCAAACACAGAAAGACGCTGAAAATAAAATTAAACAGCTAACAATGGATTTAAAAAAATCTCAGGACTTAAACATTAAATTAATGAAAGAACACGATGAATTCTCAGATGACTATAAGAATTTAATGTCACAAAATTCGAGACTAAAAGAGCAACTAGCCGAAAAAGAAATTGAACTTGATGAACTAAGATCGGAACAACAAACAATGCTAAATGCACTAAACTTAAGATCTCCAGATATTTGCGCATACGAAAAATCTCTTAGTGTAATACGCATGCATGAGAATAATGCTGCGCTTTTTGAACAGATAAAAAATAACGAACAGATAGAATATGATCGAATGATAACTCAGCTAAATGATGAAATTGAAGCATTGCGTGATCAAGTGTTAAAATTACAGACTGATATTATAAATATGAAAAAAAGTATTGACATAGCTTTGGAACCACAATGCTCAGACGATTCTAAAATGAAAGAAAATGATATAAATGTAAAACTGAACACAGTTAGACTAAAGGAAGCTGTAGAAGAAGCAAACAAGAGCACGACAGAAGATAAATATGATAAAAGTAATGTAAACGCAAAAGCCTTATTAAATGATGCACAAGAGCAAACCGGAAATAAAAGTAAAATGAAAGATAATGGAGACTGTATGCCATCAACTGCAAATTTAGGAAACGACATTAAAATCACAAATGAATATGAAAATCAGAAGACGGTTGAAAACATACTTATACTATGTGATGTCTTTGGAAAGGGCTTATCTCAGTACATACAACACAACACATCAAACAATAAAACCATAACATCAATATGCAAGCCAGGAGCTACATTAGCTGATGTCATTAGTGGAGTTGAAGAAATGACCAAAAATTTTACCAAAGGAGATACCATCATTATCATATCGTCATATGTTGTTAACTATAGTGTATCTTATATAAAAAGGCTAAGAAACTTTTGTAACTTAAATGGTTTCTATTTACAAGTCACTACTTTGCCTTATTCTTACATGCCAGTATCCCAGGATAACGATTATAATAATAAACTATATTTGATAAACAAAAAATTATTCGAGCTTGTAAATCGCTCGTCATGTGTCCACTTGATAGATGTAAACTCATATCATGGTAGATTTTGTTCCTCAGATAAGAAATTAACTTACAATTTTACAAATTTTTTGTACAATAATATCATGAATAATTTAGCTAAAACAACAACAAATCAATATAACAACTTAATTTTATTGACATCAGATACGTCGAACACATCTAAAATTGTAAACGGAAATGTACTGTCATCTAGAGATACAAATACTTTTTTAGAGACAACCAGTCCCGAAAAAGTTGTAACTTAAATTCACATAAATTGTTAATTATGCATCAAAATTGTAGGAGTATACAAAATAAGATTCTATCGTTAAATGGTCTCACAACATTCTACAAACCTGATGTTCTCATATTATCAGAAACATGGCTTAATAAAAGCAATGTAGATAGCATTAAGATACAAGGATATTGCCATGCTAATCACTTTATTAGACAAAATCGTATTCACGGAGGTATTTCAATTTTTGTAGTTAATAAACTCACAACAAAAACTATACCAGAAATAGATAAATTGACAATAGAGTATCAATGTGAATTAGCGGCCATTGAAATTAAAATTAATAGAAATACCGATAAACTTATTGTAATTGGTATTTATAGGACAGGAAAAGGTGACTTTAGGATCTTTGAGAGTGTAATGGATAAATTGTTTGAACTGCTTCATGAAAAATCCTATAAAAATGTTATATTCGCCGGTGACTGGAACACAAATTTTCTGGAAAACTCTCATCAAAGAAGAGCATTACTGGATGTCTTGGAATCGTATGGTTTCAAGAATATTGTAAATTTTCCAACGCGGATCCAAAATTGCACCAAAACTGCTGTGGACTGTGTAGTTACAAATATAGAGGATAATTATATAACTATAGAAGGAATTGCTGCGGCTATGGATCGTGTTGACCACGATGCACAGATGATCGAATTTAAAATTAAAAATGCTGACGCTGTAAGAACTTCATACATAGAGAAACGCTTATTTCGTGAAGACAAAATACCACAATTCTGCAACGCAATGTTGTCTTATGATTGGGACACCATTTTTAATCAATACGATAACGAGACCTTTAGTAAGTTCATGTCTAAAATAAAATGGAACACTGATGTATTTTTTCCAATATCTAAAATTAAACGTAATATCCGCAAAAACTTGCCATGGATATCAAAGGAGTTCATTAAAATACAGACTGATATCAATGATTTATACGAATTTAAAAAACAATATCCGGAAATATTAATACAACAGTCTATAAATAGCAAAATTAAACAAAGAGAGGATTGCTTAGCAGAGGGCAAAAAAGAGTATGTCAGACAACGAATCAATAACTCTACAAATCCGAAGAAAGAAGTTTGGAAAATAATTAAAGAAGACACAAACAAAGACGTAGTGGAATGGGACTGGGAATTAATAAATCAAGAAACTAATACTAATATACCTCATAATGAAATACCTGACTATATTAATGACCATTTTATATCTATAGGTAACGAATTGAATTTGAAAAATGAACCCAGAAGAGATAAAGCTATATTGTTCTTAGAGAATAATCTGATGGAAATACCTGACTACGAATTTCCTCACATCAGCCAACAAGAATTGTTAAAGATAGCTAAAAATAAGATAAAACAATCGGATACAAAATATATTTTCGATATATCAGGCAATTTTCTTTACCAAATAATGCAACCACTGAGCGATCATCTGACTTATTTAATTAATAATATACTGCAATCTGATTTGTATCCTGATGATTTAAAAGTATGTCGCCCGAGCCCTCTATACAAGGGAAAAGGAGACAAAACTAATGTTCAAAACTATAGGTCTATAACTATTGTTCCTACAATATCAAAATTAATCGAGTCTATAATATCAAAAGAGATACTAGAACATTTAAATAAATTCAATGCACTATCGAAAAATCAACACGCTTATAGAAAAGGCAGATCGACTATATCAGCAACACATACTTTTGTGGATAAAGTGATTACTCGCCTTGACGACAAACAAAAATTTGCAGCTGTTTTTATCGATTTGTCTAAAGCATTCGACTCAGTGGATCATCAATTGCTAATAGACAAGCTTCGAGTTTATGGATTTAGAGGCAAAAGTGAAAAGCTGATACAATCATTGTTGACTGGTCGGCAACAAATAGTAGAGATTAAAATAAATGGACAGTCAATAAGATCACGTCCATTGGAACTAAAAATTGGTGTGCCACAAGGCTCGTCGGTAGGGAACACAATGTTTATTTTGTTTTCGAATGATATGGCTTATCTGAAGCTAAAAAATGGGGAACTGATTCAATATGCAGACGACACTACAGTTATCGTCCATGGCAAAGATATTGATGAATTGAAACAAAACATTGCAATGAATATGCATATTATGTGACTGGTTTGATACAAACGGATTAAAATTGAACTCAGATAAAACCAATGTCATTGTATTTAATGCCGTCGCTCCAAAACAGCCCGTAATTGCCATCCCTACATTACAAGATAAGTTGGAAAGTACAAATCTAGTTAAACTACTTGGATTTGAGATTGATACTGCTCTAACCTGGAAGAATCACATAAATACCACCTGTAATAAAATGTCCAAAGGTGTGCATGCATTGATACAATTACGACCAATGGCTACTCCATGCTACCTCAAAGAAGTTTATTACGCCTATATCCACTCAATAATGTCTTACGGTATAATTTTATGGGGAAATTCCACAGACAATGAACGAATATTAAAAATTCAAAAGCGTGCCATCAGAGTCTTAGTGAGAGCAAAGTACAGAGATTCGTGTCAGGACTTGTTCAAGAACTTAAACATACTAACATCAGTGTCGGTATATATTTATGAAATTGTAAAATATGTTCGCGAAAATCTACATATGTATAAAACTCGTGGTGAACAAACAAAACACGTAAATTTTCGCCATAAGGACAGATTGCTAGTAGTGAGACATAGGTTGCACAGATCTACTAAAAATCCGATAGTAATTGGACAGCAGCTTTACAACAAACTTCCGATATGTATCAGAAATGCTACCACTGATAAGGTTTTTTGTTCGAATGTTAGGAATCTGCTTGTCTCTAAAACCTTGTATAAAATTGGCGATTATTTAAAAAATGATTACCGGAATTATAAAATGCAAACTGACTAATAATATTATTTATTTTTATTTATAAAATTGTAGATACACATACTTAATTGTAGCTAGATATTTGACGAAGCCCCTATACAGCAAATTATTACATTGATTATTACCTAATTTTAATTTATTGATTTAATTTCAAATTGTAAGCCTCTATACAGCCTGCAATTTGTATTTGTAATATTTTTTTGGTAGATTTTACATATTAACAATAAGTATATTTTGTCAATGAATTAAATATTTTTTTTTGTAGTATTTTTGGATGACACTGCATTTCTGCATCTGGTATCATTATTAAGAAAAATGTGAAAATATGTTTAACTGGACGAGCATGTTCATGAATCTATATTATTTAATATTATTTTTTGTAATATTAGGTTCCATGAATATCAATAAAGTTATCTTATCTTATCTTATCTTATCTTATCATTCCAACTGGTGATTTTGACGTATGCGAGAATCGTTGCGTTTTTTTTTGTTCCACTCACTCTCGCGTATGTTGTATAACCAGATATGAATGAGACAACTTTAACGTAGTTTTTATTTGAGTAAAATTAAGTAATGCTTCTATTACTTGTCATTCTTCTGAGGATAATGATATAGACGGTGCAGCCGCGGTGACGCGTCGCGGCGGCAACGCCCGTCTAGCACCGCTCCAGCCAGACGGGTGCTAGACAAAAAGTCAGACGAACAACAAAGTGATCCTATAAGGGTACCGTTTTTCTTTTTGAGGTATGGAACCCTAAAAAACACTCAAACCACCAAAAAGCATAGTGATTGACTGCCTCGGTGGCACAGTGGTTAGTGACGCTAGCTGGGTCAAAGAGGCGTAGGATCGATCCCCACCCAGAGCAAGTATTTATGTGATGAACATAGGTGTTTGCTCTGTGTCTGAGTGTTATTTAATTACTACCTATACAGGGTTATTTCTAATCAATTAGCATCCTTCTTGGGGCTTATTCTGTACATAAAAACTAACAACTTTTGTTCTACTACTTACGTCAAAACTCAAAAAAACAATCAGCTGTTCCATACATTTTGTCGCTGGTGAACAAAATTTTTCTAAGGAAAACAATTTTTTTTTTAGTTTTGACGAAAGTCGTAGAACAAAAGTTGTTAGTTTAGATGTACAGAATAAGCTCCTAGAAGGATGCTAATTGGTTAGAAATAACCCTGTATATATACGTGTCGAATTAAGTACTTCCTCCGGTGATTCGTCGGTCAAAAATCAACATGTGATGAAATGACAACATCGATGACACATTGATCTATGTGAACCATTTTCAATGATGTGAACTATTCGAATTCTGTCAGTACGCGGTTTAAGTCGGTTACGCCTTTTTTTCGAAAAAATATTATTTTTGGTACATTTGTGTGAGATGGGGCTGAGAAGATTATAGATTTTACAAGTAAATACATAAGTATAAAGTCTGAAGTATTACCAGACCGTGAATAGTAGAAGGTTTCTCGTCTAGAAAACTTATGAAATTCATATTAATCCAGTAACTGTTCAAATAAGCGATCATTCCCTTGTCTAACACTAAAATGTAATGGAATATTAATTGCATTCTCTGTAAACCTAAATTTGGTAATAAGTTTTTTCTTTATATCATACTAGTTTTTTGCGGCTTTGCCCGCATGATATTTTGAATTTTATATAATAAAAATAAGTTCGTATAGGCCGGGTACTGTACTGTACCAGCCTTTTTAATAGTCCACTACAGGACGTAGGCCTACCCATGGAGGGTGATTGGGTCATATCCACCACGATGGCCCAGTGCGGGTTGGTGGATTCACATAAGCCATCGAATTTTATCTACGGACATATGCAGGTTGCCTCACGATGTTTTCCTTCACCGAAAAGCCAGTGGCGTGAAATTCCGTACATAAATTCCAAAAAAACTCATTGGTACGGGACCGGGATTTGAACCCACGACCTGACGATTGTAAAGCTGGTGTCACTACCTCTAAGCCACCACGGCTTACGATAATATGTACAACAATTATTCATAACACATTTTACAAGCGTTTAGCATTAAAAGTGCAAAACGCTCCTTGAAATGAAATAAATCACTTTCTCACCTAAAAGCGTAATCTTTTACGAGGACCTTTTCAATTTCAGGACAAAAGTGACCTAAATATAAAATGCAAAATTGTATTGTGTCTGCGCGTTCGAGTCACCATTGTTTCGATAATTTCCCCTGTCATTATAATTTTTCCATGTCACTTGAGCGGTGGAAAGGGACGTCTATTAATTACGTGAAACGTTACAGTGGGGAGAGGGTCTCGAATTTCTGGTAATTTCACTTGGCAATGATAGTGGTAACACAAAATATCACATATTTTTTTTGCTCTAAAAGCTTGTAAAGTTTCGATACATTCAATTATTTTAAAATATGGGTAGAAGTATGAGACTTTTTCTTAAATCCAATCAAACATAGAATAAGGTACCTATTTACATCTTAAATAACGAATTAAATTAAAGACCTTCAATAATAACTCAATTTTTTTTATTCCCTATAGGTTTGCGTTTGACTACATACTGCCTCATTTGTTTTTAAACTATCGCGATTTGAACACATTATTATTATATACTACGGGACTAATCGTGCACTAAAATTACGAGATAAATAAATACCTCATCATCCCGACGTTTCGGCCGAGTTGCATCGACCGTGGTCACGGGTAGACTGATCATTGATAGACGTCGGGATGATGAGGTATTTATTTATCTCGTAATTTTAGTGCGCGATTAGTCCCGTAGTATATAATAATAATACTGCCTGATGTTAAGCAGATATGCGGTCTAGTACCTTGTGTAGCACGCTTACCTAGAAAATACCTATTTCCTCGGGATTTGAAGACAATCGCGTTGTAGTTTAGCGGAAAGACAGACCCAGGCAAAGCGTTCCACATTCTGGCTGTTCGTATGAGGAATGAAGATTCGAAACGCTTGGTTCTAACGTGGAATGTCCATAGCACCATAAAAGGGTGACGCTAGGGTGACAGATTATATTGAATTGTTTTATGTGGTAGTGTTTATCTGCCAAAGAGAGTATTAATCTATCAACAGGGATAGTGAAAACTCTCACATAAAAGAAACGTTGACTGAAATTCAAGACATTTTAGTTTAGATATTATTTTTCACTTGAAATGTTAATTAACACGTTGGAAGATGTTAGTACTCGGAAACTAGAACCTCTTGTCCGGGTTAAATAGTGGTTTTTACCTACTTTTTTGGTGTTAATTAAGATAATTTAATATTATTTTATTATTATCTCACTAGGGGGATAAAAAATCACCAAAATCATTTACATAACAATTAATGGACGGCCTCAAACGAGTTCAGGGACAAAACCGGCCTTTGGCTCTTTGTCTAGCAAATTGTTTAATATTTTTGATGTCCCCGGAGTGATTAAGCAGCGGGGGCGCGAAATGAATCTAGTAATTTATGCGTTTAATTATTTTAGGATTTTTGTGGGGAATTGGTTCTTTATAAATAGGGTTCATCAATGTTTTTGAATTTTGTCATTAATTAACTTACCATGAAGTAACTAAGTTAATTAGGTTTTTTTTTACGTAAAGACTTAATAATCAGCCCAAAGTGTCTATTATAGAAGATAGAATAAAGTAGATTGTAGAAATATAAACCTGATTGAGACAACAAATAGCTTACATTTTTTGAATTGCCGGCTTTATATGTATTTTAAGTATTTTAATTTATTTAATACTAGTTTTTACCCGCGGCTTCGCCCGCATGATATTTTGATTTTTGACGCAATATCATTATAATTTATAGCCTATGTGTTATTCTGATATATAAGCTATATTATTGCAAAGTTTCATCTCAATCCGTTCAGTAGTTTTTGCGTGAAAGAGTAACAAACATCCATCCATCCATACATCCTCACAAACTTTCGCGTTTATAATATTAGTAGGATAGTATATTTAAACTGATTCAATAACGCTACAAGTAAACTAAGGTTTTGTAGAACTATTTTTACATAGCGTGTTGAAACAAATCCATCCACAAACAGAAAAAAATATATCAACACAAAAATAACCAAACATACAAATTGAAAACCACCAATTTCCGAATCGGTTGGTAATTTTTAAATCCCAGGGGAACTCCTAACTGAGACATAAACATTATTTCCCGTCGTCAAATAAAAAGATACATTTTTCACACCCGGGGTTCCGTATAAATATAAATAACGCGTGGTGTTTAATCCGGTTTCCGGGCCGGCGACTTCCGGCCGTCTGATTGGGACCTTATTGTGTTATGATATTTATTATTCTGCGCACGACTTTATTAAATTGCGGCTTGACGTTTCACTTTGGAAGATAAAGCCTGGAAATAGAGGCGGGTGACAGCATTGTTTGAGTACAGTGGAAATATGACCTTGTGCCCTTTGAATCAGAGATTGGTTTTGTTTGGTTAGTTGTATTTATGCTAATAGTTTATGTAATAATTATTTTTTGGAAAAAATGGCATAACAGACTTCCATCGTGTACAAAATTCAAATAGTTTGCACGAATCGATATGATATCTATGTACATTTATGTTGATTTATCAAAAACAGCTTAGCTGATTTCGATAAAATTTAAACGGAACCTAAGTACATTCTTGCGAACTAAAAAATAGTATAAATTGGTACACAATTGGCAGAAATATCGATGAACATACACAAAAAAACATACATACCGACGAACATATAAATATACTTATCATGCCTTTGCGTCCTCGTGGCTCCAATATGGAATTATTTTATGAGGAAATAGTGTAAACGCGCATGAAGTATTCATAATACAAAAAATATGTATTCGTATTCTCGCAAATAAAAAAACTCCCGATATTACCAAGCCAAAATTCCATAAACCATACTTGATAAAACTTGAAATTATGTCCCTGGTATCTATTTGTACATTTGAAATATGAAAATTTGTAAAAAAACACCCTGACTATTTTAACAAAGCGTCTGATAAATCGCACAAAATTAGATCACAATATAGACATAAACTCGTAGAACCAAAGTCTAACTTAGCAATGCACAGTTCTAGCCCAAATTCTATGGCTATAAAAATATTCAATAAATTTCCAAACAATCTAAAAGATATCGAAAGAGAAAACTGTTTCATAAAACAACTAAAAATAATCCTCTTATCGAAATGCTATTACACATTAGACGAATTTTTTAACGATAATCTAGAAAACATAATAATAAATCGTTTCAATACAAATAATAAAATTGCCATACCCTTATAGGGTCATATGTATCACTATAAAACATGTTAACTAAGACCCTCATGTAAATTTCATATGTTGCAATCTCAGAGCAAATAAAGTTGCAATAAATGATTTGACTTTGACTTTGACATATGTAGTACTTACCTCCTCCATTTTGGAAAACAGTAACAATGAGTTTATTACTTGTAAAATTAAGCTTCTATACAATTTGGAAGGTATTTAAAGATTTTCATTATTATATTGATGTTTAGCAATGAATATGTCGCATAAAATACTCTTTATACTACACCTGCTCGGAATGTACCTTGATACTTTATCAAATTTACGGTAGAAAGTACGTCATTGCATATCGAACAAATATGCGGCGAGAAAACGCATCTGAGCGGGAGAGAAAAGTGTATGAAAATCCATTTATACATTTCTTACATTGATTTAATCAAAATAGCGGAAGATAGGGCACGTCCTTTTATTCGTCAACTAAATTATAGGCATGATGCACAACCACATGCACGAACACTCACAAAGCTGTAATCCCATTCTACGTTGAAAACTACTGAACGACAGAGACAAACCGATTTGTTTCGACAGTAGGGCGAGCGAGACAACTGTCGACCGTCACCGGAATACTTCGGATCGAGTCGTGTTCTTGAGAGCAATTAGGCGACGGGGACCTAATTTAAGCGGTCCACGCGCTAGAGGCGAGTCACCTATCTTCCGCTATTTTGATTAAATCAATGATTTCTTACGTGGTTTTTCTTTTTTAATTTTGGGTAAGACTATGCGCTGGTAACCTAAATATCAAAACCCAAAAAGTTTTTACAGTGAGTTTTTATCTCCAAGTTCGCAAAATGACACTGGCCACTAGCTGTGTGTTGGATGGTGTCAAACAATTTGAAAAAAGAAAATGTGAAAATTGCAGACGCCATTGGCGCCATTTTCAATTCGTGTGTTGTTTGAGGATTCAGTTTTCGTAGAAAAGTAAAATAAAACTATCAAAATGATGAGTAGTGATAGTGATGATCAAGATTTTTTAACTCCGCCGCAGTTGAAGGAAACAGCAAAAAGAAACATTAATGGAAAAAGTGTTACATTAAGCTTCACTAACTGCAACAATTTCAATATAAATTTCAATTAGTAAAGATTTAGTTTTTTATTTTCCTCGTAGGTGTAGTATAAAGCACTATGTATCACTCGAGAGAAAGTGCGATTCCCGATCTCGGGTGTTTTAAAGCCCTCGGCGGTGATCGGTCACTTTCTCCTCTCGGTGAACAATGTACTATTGTACGTTTATTTATGTTGAAATTTCATGAGTAGTATCTAATTGTGATTTTACATATATTTTTAAGAGGAACTTAGCGTATTAAATGTAAAATAGCCCTAGGCAAAGACAAAGACATGCCATTTTTAGGGTTTCGTACCTGAAACGGAAAAAATGGAACCCTTATAGGATCACTTTGTTGTCCGTCTGTTCGTCTGTGTGTATGTCAAGAGTCTTTATCTCGGGAACGCGTAAAGAAATCGAGTTCAAATTTAAACTGTATACGTATATCTATGGTCTCTGGTATCGTCTGTGTAAAAGAAAAACTTCTCAGTAATCGTATAAAAAAGTTAGAGTTGCTTATGTCGTAAAAATCAAAACCTACAGGGTAACTTCCCGTTGACATAGAACTATGAAATTTAGCAAAAAACATTGTCTCAGAGTACACATATAGGAATAAATCTGAAAACTGTACATTTTTATTTAAATCACAAAAAATAGGACCTCAAAATTCACTTAATATGGGTTCGAAATTCAAAGTGAGTATATCGTTTCATTTAAGGTATCATTTAAAAGAACTTCCTAAGCACATGCTTAAACAGGTTTTTAATTATTTTAATAATGCGAAATTTTCTATGTATGATGAGAAAATTAAAAAAAAATTGTTTTTTCGATGTGAAGAAATTTTAACAACTTACTTCCCAACTTTGTGAAATTTTCTGGATTTGTACGGAACCCTCGATGTGCGAGCCTGACTCGCATTTGCCCGGTTTTTTTTTACAAATAAATGGGCAGCGCAATCATAAACCTTAAATTAATTTTCAACATAAAGGCAATATTGAAACTAACTAAAATGTTGTACCTATTTTACCAATCTTTTAAAACAACCAGTATACCATCTAAATGTAAAAACATACACACAGATATCGTAGTCATATCAATAGGGTTCCGCTATCACGCTTGAAGCATCGATCCCTAAAAACAATAAGGTAACAGCCCCTCACTTAATCACCTCTCATCATCTTTCCATCTTTAGCAATAATAAAGAGGCATTTAATAAAAATTAAACACCACCCTTAACACCAGTTAAGGCTCCCAACCCGACCCTACATCAGTTAATACCAAAAAGGCAATAAAAGTGAAATTCCCGAAATTGGCGAACCATCTTGGTAACAAAGGGCTATAATAATAACGTTTTCAAAGAGTGAAAATGAAATCCTTACAAAGATTTTCACACGGGAGGTTTAATTTCCGGTATTGAGGTCGAAGCGCACCCTAATCCACCCTATCTTTGTACGGCAGTAAGGGCTCTACTGCCATCATAATAGAGTACTTTATAACTTGGCACGGAGACTGTAAAATAGCTATTGGTGTAAAAGTTGCCCGTCATCATTATCTAGCGCTCATAGCGTAGTTTGAGTTAGTGTTTGTCAGTGATCACCAAAGTTAAGCAACGTTCAGCACGGTCAGTTTTCAGATGGGTGACTGCGGGCGGCATGTATATCTGAGCGCTACTGTGGCTCGGATGATACGTCAAATAGTAGGTCCCGGATGTTCTAACCGTTTATTCATGTCAGAGGTCTTTAGGCGGCTTAAAAATCTATGATCAGCGGGGCAATTCTGTTAACCGATCTCTTTACTGAAGTGATGCGTTCTTGAACTTCTCTCATTTTTCTGAAAGTTCTAATAGCTTAAAACTATCAAAAAACGAGAGAGGTTTAAGAACGCATCACTTCAGTAAAAAGATCGGTTAACGAATTGCCCCGCAGGGCTAGCAAGGGCCTGTACGGACATACCTTATCATTTTGGTTTGTTATTTTTAACGTCTGATACAAAATCATGGGGTGATTTAGTTTTGTGTGTAGGTATGTCTGTTTCACTGTAGGTCAGTCTGTTACTTTGTGGCTTCTAAACGAAGAGGCCGATTATTGTCCATTTATACATTCAGTTGGTTTTTAGAGTTCCGTACCCAAAGGGTAAAAACGGGACCCTATTACTAAGACTTCGATGTTCATCTGTCCTTCTCTCTATCACCAGGCTGTATCATGAACCGAATTGTGTTCAGATAGTCTGACTACTGAACACTGACCTACCTATAACCTAAACTGACTTGTTTGAACGTATATTACTAACTGAATCTCCTCAATTCCTAATTTTAATTAACACAATCTAAATAATTACATATTCCGATGTTGCCTTATTTTACTAAATCTGTATAAAACTCCAAATATTAAACATACGTTTTATATCCGAAATCCTGGTCACTTCGGCACCCAAAAATTTAAATGCTAGACAGCTGAAAGTTTCACAGATGATGTATTTCTGTTTCTGCTATAACAACAAATACTAAAAACAGAACAAAATATATAATTATTTAATGGGGCGTCCCATACAAATAATGTCATTTTTCAGGAGTTTTTGCTCCCTATTAATAAGGGCAAGAGGAATAGGGCTAAAGGGACTCCGACACGGTAAGAAACCCATCGTGCGCGAATATGATTCGCACTTGGGCAATTTTCAACTTTTTGGTCTCACAGTTAATAATAATACAGCTGTAATTGTCAACATTTTTCATTTAGTCGATCCATCTTTTTGCCTTCAATTCTTCCATGGCAACTAGTTGCCTACGAAGAGGAAAAACTCCTCGTATGCAGCCAGTTGCGAACATTGGTTGCGTACGCGGCCGAAACCAACTAGATGACAAAATGAAGGAAAATCTCAATTGTTTTTTTCTGGTAATAAAAAAATGTTATATCAAAAAAAATACGAGTGCTATCATTATCACATTAATTATTTGACGTCCACTGCTGGACATAGATTCGTACAATATTGTTTTCAATTAAAATCAGATGGATACAGCTTGTATCTAGCTAGTTCCTATGGATCAGCAGGCCAATCGCGTTAATTTTAAACAGCTGCGTTCCATCTGTAATTCAGTTAAAGTTCGGCTGCAATTGTAGTTGAGTTTCGATTCAGCTTCAAGGAATTAGGTATTGCGCTAAACGTCATACACCAACCGTTCATTTGACACCGGTTACGTTCCAACTCTGATCTTGTTGCGTTTCAACTTTAGTCAAAATCATTAGTGCGATACGAAAATAGACAAAAAGTAGAAGTTCAGTTAAAGTTCAATTGTAGTTCAGCTGTAATTTTTAGTGCGATTGGCCTGCAGATCGCGCTACTGTACTGTCACTTACCTACGATAGAAATTGCTAGAAAAAAAAAACATTTCCAACTGTAATTTTCTCTGTGGAATTTTGAAAAGGGGTCAATTCGATATTAATAGGCATTTTGATTATTAGTTGTTCCATGCCTCACGCCTCGGCGGATTGTCTGATGAAACTTTGATCGAGTCAGAATACCGGATAATTTACTATCATAATTATGCTTAACGTGAATTTCACGAGACTCCCACTCAAAAGATAATGAGTTCGTTTAATAGGGTTATTCAAAAAGGGTATGTTTAGCCAAAATAAGGTAGCCCTCGAATTAGAGAAAAAAAAGACAAATGTAAACGACGATTATAAAAATAGAGCATATATGAAGTGTCTTAAAAATTAGTGTCTTGAGACGTATTACATCTGCTTACAAAAATACTACGTGATGACCAAGACCGCTCTGCCTTTTTTTTTCCAATCCTTTATTTATTAATACCACCACACCTCGGGGCAGGCAGGTGGTTATATGGGTGTCTCCACCGCTAGTCGGTGGCATAGCCACCAAAAATCCTGGGTGTTCCACCACAGCGCCTGGTGTCGGGGCTACGGGCACGCTTCCGCACTCCTCCGCGGCACCTGATAGCGGTGACTCAACTCGGGCCCCACCTCGGAGCTTGCGCTTCCGATGACGATGTGCCGGATGTGGCGTTGGACAGCACCCGTATCCGACAGCCCTGGTCCCGATGCAACGGGTCAATTAAAGAACGGCTGCAGAGGATAGTGAGAGCGTCCGACGACATAGCGACACTCCTTGTCCCCTGAAGGCCCACCGCGTCCGCCATCAAATTGGCAGCGACACACCAGCAGTCCTCTCTCGCCGCGGCCTCCAATCCTCAGCTGCAGTGCCGCTCATACGATAGCCCAAGGACCGTTCTGCCTAGTGCGTAACGACTAAGAAAAAGAAAAATTAATCTGACTTATGTTCTTATTGCTTTTATAATATTGTGTCTGTTAATAAATTAAAACCTTCTTCGCATCTAGCGTAGTCCGTCATCACTTAAGTGATCAGTAAGAAGCATTTAATCTAGCTACATTTTGAGCACAACAAATACCTAATTACTGGCTGAAAGAACAATGACAGCGGTGGTATTCTAGTACTGAGATCGTAGTAAGATTCTGTACAGAAAACGTAAACTATAAGCGTTTTCGTGTGGCTCTAAACAGGATGATCCAGAACTGGTGTATTAAGCCGAAAGGGGGTGATTTAGATCATCATTACTAACAACTTTTACTGTGGTGCCCACTCAAAATTCGAGATAAAAATCAGCTGCTTCATATATTTTGTCGATTCCGAGTTGCACTTTTGTATGGAACAGCTTTTTTTTCCAATTCTGAGTTGGCTCCATAGTAAAAGTTATTCATGATGATGGTCTTAATCCCCTTTTCAGCTTAGGACAAACAGATAACCCTGTATAGGTAGCGCTGTTCATAAATGTATGTTTCACACGAAAACTACCGTAGTTATCGTTTACTATGTATAACTGGACAACTAACCCCTCTGTTTGTAATAACGCCGTAATCACGTAGACTATTAAAAGCGAAGAAATCTCATAAAACAGATGCTAAATTTACCCCCAAGTGAAATATCATTGTCGGAAATGTTGCGAGTTAATGTCACGCGTGGGCTTGGCTGTCAGCCGTCATCTCAGTATGAATGTGCCCTTAGAGCCTTTGCACAATAACCGTCTTACCACAAAAGTTTTACGCACGCTTTAGACAATGTTTAACAGTACACATTGCACGGTTAAACAGTGTATAAAGCGTGTTTAAATCTTTTGTGATAAGGCGGTAGATATTTATTTGATCAGCAATTTTTCGCCGAGGGTGAGAAATGAGAATAACGAGTAACCGTAAACGAATATCTGAAGCTACTGACGAATAAATGTTTTACCTCTTCTTCAATTTATTCTTTTTTCCTAGTTACCGTACCCTTCCTGTTTTTTCGTTTATTTGACTCTAAATTTACACTAAACTAGACTAAAAAATTTAATTCGTTAGTACTACTGAAGCCCGAGATACCTAAAAACTTGCTTATCGGAGATTGACTGTTAATTCAAAGCAACGAAAAATATGCTGGATGCAAGCCGCTACGAAACGGTCTTATTGGAGATCTTTAGGGGAGGCCTATGTCCAGCAGTAGACGTCCTATGGCTGAAACGAACGAACGAATGAATGAAAAATAACGAAGGTTACGGTAATTAGCAAAAAGAGGCTAAATTGAAAATTACCGTTTTGTAGCATTTTGGAATAATCTTTTCTAGAAATTGCAAAACCTCACTAAGTTCCGAATGGAATGTTTTAGATATAACACGATTAATTAGTACGTGATTTAGATGTTTTACGTTTTTTAGATAGCGGATACTGTATAGATATGATTTAGTATACATATAAGCTGTTATTATTCATTAATAAATTACATTGAGAGAGATACATTCTGAGAGACAGACTCTAATCTCTTATTGTGTTCCCATTGCCACCTTGGCAAAGTTGTCCCGCAAATATATACCTACCAATGTGAAAATGCCTTTAGCTAACGCCTAGCGGGCTAAGCTGATCAAGTACGTTTTTATAGGGTCAAGCACGATATTACTTGTTTACATTATAATAATGAGACGAAATTAGTGGTCCCGTGTGCTTTTGTTTTCATTAATATGCCACTTCGACAATCTAATAATTACTAATTGATATTTTATGATAGAAACACTCGCGTAATTATAGACCATGACTTTGAACATAATACTATGCAATTACAACGTGTAGGTACATATCGCGGACTTTTAGCTTCTTAGCTTTTAGCGTTTCTCTATTTTCATCACTTCGTATAAGCATCTTGCCGCAAAATGTGAGTGAGTACCGAGTGCATTACATACAAGTCGCGGCATATAAGTGTAGCGCTGAGCGAAGTGTGGAGGAAATGGCTGCGCTTGGGTTTAGTATGGCGGTCGCCATGCGCAGTCATACCCTGCACAGTACCCTCAGCGCTACAGTTACGTGCCGCTACCTGTACCAGCGATATGCAATAACCGCGAGCTCGTCGCGTACTCTCTACCGTCTTGATTTTGAAATCTTCACTTCTTCAGTATATTATGACATGTAATTTCTTAATCTAAATTACCAATAAAAATATTTATCTGTTTATAAAAAACCCTTAGTTAACGCATAGTAGGCGAAGCTGATTACTTTTACAAAGCTGATGAAGCAGGATATTTGTAGTTTACCGCTAAGTACCAGAGAGTAGCGATATTTGACACGAGCAGTAAAGGTAGCGGCACGTAAGTTTAGCGCTGAGGAGGGGCTGGCTGCGCATGGGTTTATACTCTATAAAATTTAACTTGATCTCTGCGACAGTGACATTGACATAGAAGATTGACATTTTTAGAGTTGAGATAGTGGTGGAAAAAATCGATTTTCAAAGAATGTTGTAATGAAATCGAATGAGTAGTTTAAGGTGAGAATTTGGATTTTATTTACTTACTATTATTTAAGATCAAGTATGTACACATGTAAATAATGTTATAATATTAATTAAATACTCATAATAATGTAACGATAGTATTTATCGACATTTTTCACTTTTATCGATGCTAATGTAACAAATAATTGGGTTTAATTTAATTACACATATAAAAAATGATATTAAAATATACAATAAAATTAATGATAAATTAAGTTTTATTTAAATTTAAATATCGTTAGTATAAACTATCGATATTTTAATTAAAACTGTATCTAAAACTCTGTGGTCACGATCATACGTCGCCCATCACTAATCGGCATGCCCATAAAGTCTGACATTGACAGGTACTCTCTGTACTATTAAGAAATTCAGGACTTCATAGGCGTGATTTTTTTGACAGCTGTCGCAGAGATCAAGTTAAATTTTATAGAGTATAGTATAGCAATCACCATGCGCAGCCAGCCCCTCTACACTACCCTCAGCGCTAAACTTACGTGCTACCTGCATGAGCTCTTCGCATACACTTCACCGTTAAATATGAAAGAGTATCGAGTGCATTTTTATACAAGCTTTTTGCAGATTGCAGTTTTTGCGGCAAACACTTCAGTTTCTTGCCACTGAAATCTTCACTTCTTTAGTGTAAACAGCCCCTTAGCTCACGCCTAGCGGGCTAAGCTGATTACGTTTTGATAGGGTCAAGCTGGGAGGATATTACTTATTTACCTTGATAATGGGGCGCTTTGAGCGGCGGGCCGTGCTTGTATTTTCATTAGTTTTAGGTTAGCCCACGTCACTCACAATCATTCTAATATTTGAAATTAATTGAAAATTTTGGTGGGAATTAATTTTTAATAGAGTTTGTTTCTGGAGAAGAGAAAAATATATTTGTTTTGTTTAGTTTATTACAGTAGTTTATTACAGTACAGTACAGTACAGTACTCAAAGATATTATAGAAATTGATCGTCATTTCACTATTTTTGCCTTATATGTGAAACCAAGAACGACATTTCACTAAAACAGTTCGTTTCACTAAAGTATAGTTCTAATCCAGACGTTGACTTATTTTTAGTAAAGATTTTTGACTTGAATGTGTCCGTCAGTATTTTTAAGTTAATGTTTAGTTATTGTAATATTTTGTGTTTTTACATTAACTTTTTTATTTCTTTTCATTTATTTTTATGACCTTCTTTATTTTCTCACATTTAATTTTGTTTCTACGAATTGAGATAAAGTATTTTTATTTTACTTTGACATTTTTATTACTATTGACCTGATTTAATCACTATTTTTGTTTTGTGTGTTTTATTTTATTATTTGAATTATTTACTGTGTTAAAAAACAAAAATCACAATTAATAACATAATTGCTTCATACAACCAGAACATAAAAACTTCTTCTTTGTGTCTGCAAAAAGCCTTTGATTGTTGACAATCGTTTATTCGTATCGCGCAGAGAAACATTTTTATTGGAATAAATAACATTTTCTAAACGCTTTATTTTCCAAAATCATTTAACAAAACGTTAAGGTAATTGGATACATTGTTTTTCTATTTTATTTATTTATATGTCCGTATCTTTACAACCCAAAAAACCCTCACCTAAAATAATATTTTATTGGATCCTAAGCCAACAATCCCAGTCCATATTAGCATAAAACTGGTATACAAATAGAATCTTTCCCGGTTCCTAGAACTCGTTTTTTACAAGTTCTATTTCCAGGATCTCTAAAAGGCTTGAGAATGTTTTCCTTCATGAAACTTTGGCGTCTTTATTTGAGTCTCGTTCCGACGTAATAAATTTTTTCTAAAATAATATTAATGTTAAGATAGGTCAACAGACGTTTCGTCACTAGGTACGAGAACTTTAATAAACCAACTAATATAGCATTGTGATGTTTGAGGGCATGAAATATTTTCAGATTAAGTATACTTCCTTCATCCAAGATGGCATGGTATCAAGATGGTGGACTACAATAAAACCTTTTTTCTCTCACTCAAAATTACTTATGTATACTGACATCAGCTTAAGAACTTACCTGGTAAGTTTAATTAAAAAAGGTTTCGTCATTTTTTCTTGTTAGTTTTTTTGACAGCTTAATTTTTTCTTAAAATGATTTTATTTTTTAATATTATGTGGTTGTATTTACCTATTACTGTGTAAAAAGTTATGAGTGGTTACTAGGGTGTCCCTTATATGGCAAAAAAAAATTTTTTTTAGAATTTTGAAACGCATACCCTCTACTTTTTTTATAAATGCTAAAATGTACTTAATTATGAAATTTCATATTTATAGCATGATTGCAACCCGTGCCGACCGAGCTCTAAAGTTTAATAAAAAATGGTGTTTTGGCCTGACATTTTGGTTTGATCCAAAACGAATTAAAATGCAACAATTAAAGTTAATATGAGTAAGAATAAAATAAGATCTTCAACTTTTATTTAAATACAAATTATAATAATAATTAATTAGGGTAACTTCCCTTTAGTGTAGTTTTTTTACAGTCTGGTTACAGATTTCTATGTTCCTGAACACAACGCAACAAACACTGTTTTTGCTCTTCTTCAGCCGTGATAAGTCCATTAAAATCTTGTATTAATTTAACAGCTCTTTCAGCAGTGTCATTTACGATCATGCTAAGTTACTAAGCCACGAAACTTTGAAAAAAAGAAACAAGAAAATATTAAGCTTACTAAAGAAATGTTGCGTAATTTCTTCCTTCGATGGGATATAGCATTTGGTGGAATCTGAACTTTCATCTCTATTTAAATTATTAATCATTTTTGTCTTGGTTTTGAAATGAGAAAAAGAGTGATAACATGACTGTTTCTTCACACAAATACCATAAATGATGAACAAACTTGCTTATGGATGCCTTGGAACTTGTCGCGTCTACTTTTTCATATTCTTTTAGAGCTTTCAAAAAGCATAAGTCTTGGTTAGATGCTTTAATTGCCACTGTGCATTCAAGCCAAGGTTTAGTATACAAGGACGATAAATAAGCAAACATCTTGTTAAGCATTTTTGTTCTTTGCAGTAATTTTAAGTTGCGACTGAAGCAAACATATTTTTATAGAATAGATTGCTCTCGCCATACATTGCACTTGATGCAATGCTCCAGGGGGCCTAAATTTTAGTTTATTCTCTGTATCTCCTCCTAAGAACACAACGCATAGTTCCACCAATTCGCGGTAATCGTCTATAATTAAAGGTTTTTCCAGTTTAGTCTTTTAAAAAGTTAACAAAGATGTAATTTTTGTCTCAGCAATATGTGCATTAACGAAATTCAGAGGTGGCTCAATATTATCGGTGTTAATATTTTTCCAATTATCTCTTAACTTTTTGAAAATTGGAATATCTGGACTACTTGTAATTTGCTTTACCTGGGTTTCAAAAACAGCTTTAAGGACCAACTCATAAATATAATGACGACAAGCAAAAAGCAGTTATTCCTTTTCTAAAATCTGCTGCAAAATAGCACAAGCTCTACTGAAACGGCCAGTATTTGACGCTGTTGTATCGCAGCACATTATCTGTACTTTATCATGGAGGTTCCAGTCAAAGAGTGCAGTTGAAATGGCTTTAGCTTGATGTTTTCCAGAAGAACTCTAATTTTCGCACTGCAAGAAGCTGTTCTCCATCATCAAATGAAGCAAGAATTGGCAAGCGTTCAGAGTTCAGAGTCAAGTTTAGAGTTCGAAATCTGTTCCTCATCCGAATTCTCCAGACATTCCAAGCTATCTATCGAAGAAGTAGTCCAATAACTCTCTTTGTTTTACCTTTCTTTCCTCTTTTTCTAATCGTCTTTGCCTAACTCGTTCTTCTTTCTCCGCCAATTTTTTGTCAATTCCACCGAAGCATCCCGGTCGACCTGCCTCTCTCTGTTTCCTTAAAAAATCTTTGTCTTCCTCTATCTTCATTCTGTCAAAGGCATCAGCATGTGCAATTTCAAATAAGTTATCAAGGTCTTTTACAAAATTATTTTCACGGTTCTTGAACGTCACCTAAGTTTTCTTACAGTTTTTTTGCAGCTCCCTCCAAACATGATATAAATCGACAAGTTTCTTCACGCAGTTAGGAAATACCTTCGTAGGAATTCTGGCTTTTTCCCAAAATATAATGCACTCTCTTATAACAAGATTCGCACTTTCACTAACAGTCAGCTTGACTTCACGTTTATTGTAAAATAAAACGGTGAGAACTTGTCGATTAGATGGTAATTTTGCACCATTTATCTGGTGGCTTGGCACTCCGATAAGGTAAAGATTTTGTTTATCACTTCGTAATTCCACAGACATCTTCACACAATAAACAACAACGCACTAATAATGTTAGAAATCACGTATGAAATAACAATTGAAACTCGCAGTAACAGGTCGCAGCGCTGCACCCGCGCAACTTGTATGGACAAATTAAAAACTCAAGTCGGCACGGGTTATCGTTTATAAATCGGGCTAATATTTATTTCTGTACTATATTATGTCAATACAAAAGTTTTTAGAAGGTATGCGTAAAAATATATTGACATTGAAATTTAAGGGACACCCTAGTGGTTACACATCACAATCAGTGAGTGAACAATCAATCATCCCCTGCTTTCACACCCTTAGGTTTAGATTTTATTTCAGATTTAAATGAGATCATCTTTGAATAATAAA
Organism: Hypomecis punctinalis; assembly: GCA_949316475.1. Classification (NCBI taxonomy): domain Eukaryota; kingdom Metazoa; phylum Arthropoda; class Insecta; order Lepidoptera; family Geometridae; genus Hypomecis; species Hypomecis punctinalis. Next base: position 1,248,398 of record OX438801.1, on the reverse strand, counting down.
CGAATTATTGTAATCGGATTACTATGTAAAATTTCTGCGTGGTTATACATAAAAAAAACCGGACAAGTGCGAATCAGGCTCGCACATAAAGGTTCCGTACAAAAATATTGTTAAAATAATTAAAAACCTGTTTTAGCATGTGCTAATGAAGTTCTTTTATATGATACCTTACATGATACGATTTACTCACTTTGAATTTTGAACCCATGTTTTGTGAATTTTGAGGCCTTATTTGTTGAAATTTAAATAAAAATGTACAGTTTTCAGATTTATTCCTATATGTGTGCTCTAAGACAATGCTTCTCGCCAAATTTCATAGTTCTATGTCAACGGGAAGTACCCTGTAGGTTTTGATTTTTGTGAGTGTCGAAATATGCGGTTTTTTACGTTATAAACTGCTCTAACTTTTTTATATGATAACTGGGAAGTTTTTCTTTTACACCACTGCAAGAAATCATAGATACGTATACAGTTTAAATTTCAACTCGATATCTTTACGTGTTCTCGAGATAAAGAGTCTTGACATACACACAGACGGACAGACGTACAGGCGGACAACAAAGTGATCCTATAAGGGTTCCGTTTTTTCCTTTTGAGGTACGGAACCCTAAAAATAAAAATATTTTCGCGTTGACTTGAGTACCTCCTCCGGTATTTCGTCGGTCAAAAATTATCCATAACTTCCTCATAATGGGTATTAAATGATAGATATTTTCGGCTTTATATGTAGAATAAAATATTCACTAATAAAACAATAATTTTATTGGCAATACTATAAGCAAAAGAAAAAAAAATATTTCAGAAATCAAATGTGGGCCGCAATATAATGAATTTTCCCACTTATAAAAACGCCCTACATATTCGTACAGAGTTTGACAGTGTTATATGACATGGTAAATAACTTATTATAACAACGCATTTTATGCCCATTACTGAAACGTCTTAATACAATACAATATAACTTTATTGTACACCAAAAAAAAAAAGTATAAATAACAAAGTACACAAACAATGTTTTACAATAATTATTGTTATATGATTACGTTAGGTACACCTTAAGAGATTATTTTGACGTATTCTTTTATAGGTTTGAGTACACAAAACCGGTTAACTAAAAATGATTTTTATTATTAAATTTCATTTGGGGATAAAATGTCTCATTATTTAATTCAAATACTAATAAGCAAAGAGTCCACCCTGATTTGGGCACAACCTTACAAACCGCCAATATTGCCTAGATCGGCAAATTTATTTTAAGATTAAGAAATTTCTAAAAATAGGTAAAAGTAAGTAAGTTCGTATAGGCCAGGTGGCTAGCCCTGGTGTCAGTTTTTTTTTAGGCCGCCTGAAGGCCTCTGACATGGCTAAACGGTTAAAACAACTAAAAATGGGTAATCTTACTAAACATTATCTGTGCTAAACCGCAATATAATCTCATAATCTATCACGATTCATGAGACACAGCCTGGTAACAGACTGACGGACGGACGTTTTACCCTTTTGGATACGGAATCCTAAAAACGAACAATCAAACTGAGAACATCTTTTTAAGGTTCCGTACCTCAAATGGAAAAAACGGAACCCTTATAAGATCAATTTGTTGTCCGTCTGTCCGTCTGTGTGTATGTCAAGACTCTTTATCTCGAGGACGCGTAAAGATATCAAGTTGAAATTTAAACTGTATACGTATATCTATGATCTCTTACAGTTGTGTAAAGGAAAAACTTCTCAGCTATCATATAAAGAAGTTAGAGCCGTTTATGTCGTAAAAAACTGCATATTTCGACACTCACAAAAATCAAAACCTACAGGGTACTTCCCGTTGACACAGAACTTTGAAATTTGACGAGAACCATTGTCTCAGAGTACACATATAGGAATAAATCTAAAAACTGTACATTTTATTTTAATCACAAAAAATAGGGCTTCAAAAATTCACAAAAAATGAGTTTAAATGTCAGAGTGCGTAAATCGTAACATGTAAGGTATCATATAAATGAGCTTCATTAGCACATGCTAAAACAGGTTTTTAATTATTTTAAGAATTTTCGATGAATAACGAGAAAAGTAAATAAAAAAAAATCTTTTATCGATGATGATAATGAGTATAGAGATTTTAACAACGTACTTCCCAATTTTGTGAAATTTTCTGCATTTGTACGGAACCCTAGGTGTGCGAGCCTGACTAGCACTTGTCCGGTTTTTTTGAATTTATTTCATTTTAATATGAACAAGACTAGGTAGGTAGGTACATCCCAATTTCAATACAAACTTACGAATAGCTCGATGTTCACAAATCCTAAACCTTTATGCTAATCTAGCCTCTGTCATCGTCAGGGCCGGATTAAGATGATGAATGTCCACTATCGCCGGACCCAGCCGACGGCTCTGCGTTTAATAGATACAACTTGGGTACAAAACTATGGCATAGTTTTGAAGATCAAGATGGATTGCCTAGTAGATTGCTCGAGCGGCTGTAGACAGTGGACAACATTCATCAAATTATAAAATATATTATTAATTATGTTTAAATATTAAAGCCTTGTAGCCTCTGTCATCGTCAGGGCCAACATTCACTGAACAACAACATTTCTGATACACAGTTTCTGAAACATCACGTAGATGTTTCCAGGAACAGATTTGTTTCAATGTTCCCTGTCGCAAGCGGGGAGCATCGGAACGTAACAATAAACACGTAGTACTAACAGAAACAAAATAATTGTCTCTGAAAGATTATTTTTTGTTTCGGAAACACGTTGATTTTGTTTCTGATATCCTACTAATATTATAAACGCGAAAGTTTGTGAGGATGGATGGATGTATGGATGGATGTTTGTTACTCTTTCACGCAAAACCTACTGAACGGATTGAGATGAAACTTTACAATAATATAGCTTATATACAAATACTTATTTTTTTAAATACATACTTATATAGATAGTAACTATTAAATAACATCCAGACACAGAGCAAACAGTTATGTTCATCACATTTGCCCTGGGTGGGGATCGAACCCACGCCTCTTTGATCCAGAAGTTAGGATCACTAACAACTGAGCCACCGAGGCAGTCTGTCAGTATAATACACATGCATGCACAATAATAGTAAGTTCTTAAATAACTAATGAAACTTTTCTTGTGCATTTGATAGATCACTCTCAGCCAATCAGGAATTATTTCAACCGTCACCTTTTTGCTAATACTGGAAAAGAGATCCTTACCTAACATTATAAACTCGAAAGTATGTTTGTTGTTTATATTATTGCTCTTTCACGCAGCGAGAGATGAAGGCTTTATTTATTCCGCGCTGCATGGATTTAAAGTTGGATAGTAAAGCAGACTACTTTTTTATCCCGAAAAAAAAACCCTATTATATTGCACATAAACAAAAAATCAAGCTGGTAAATTAATAAAAGCAATATTTTTTTTATACTCTACTAGTTTTTACCCGCGGCTTCGTCCGCATACGCAATATATCATTATAATTTATAGTCTATGTGTTAATCAGAATAACACATAGACTATAAATTATAATGATATATTGCGTATGCGGACGAAGCCGCGGGTAAAAACTAGTAGAGTATAAAAAAAATATTGCTTTTATTAATTTACCAGCTTGATTTTTTGTTTATGTGCAATATAATAGGGTTTTTTTTTCGGGATAAAAAAGTAGTCTGCTTTACTATCCAACTTTAAATCCATGCAGCGCGGAATAAATAAAGCCTTCATCTCTCGCTGCGTGAAAGAGCAATAATATAAACAACAAACATACTTTCGAGTTTATAATGTTAGGTAAGGATCTCTTTTCCAGTATTAGCAAAAAGGTGACGGTTGAAATAATTCCTGATTGGCTGAGAGTGATCTATCAAATGCACAAGAAAAGTTTCATTAGTTATTTAAGAACTTACTATTATTGTGCATGCATGTGTATTATACTGACAGACTGCCTCGGTGGCTCAGTTGTTAGTGATCCTAACTTCTGGATCAAAGAGGCGTGGGTTCGATCCCCACCCAGGGCAAATGTGATGAACATAACTGTTTGCTCTGTGTCTGGATGTTATTTAATAGTTACTATCTATATAAGTATGTATTTAAAAAAATAAGTATTTGTAGTATATCAGTCTCAGTGGCAGCCATACATATATATAGCTTTGCTTAGTTTGGGGTCAGAGGCCGTGTGTAAGATGTCCCAAAATATTTATTTATTATTATTATTTATACTGCTTGAAGAGGATAAAAGTGTGATTCTATGATGATATTTTGAAACTTTTAAAGCAGTCTTATGCGATATAAAAAAATCTTATCCTTATTCTTATTACTGTACCAGCCTTTTAAATAGTCCGCTGCAAAATATACCTAGGCCTACCCACAAAGGGGATCGGGCCATATCCACAAAGCTTCAATTACGGGCTTTTACGGGCATATGCAGATTTCCTCACGATGTTTCCTGCACTGAAAAACCAGTGGTGTGAAAATCCGTACATAAATTCCAAAGAAATCATCAGTACGGGACCGAGATTCGAACACACGACCTCACAATTGTAAGGCGGGTGTCACTACCACTAGACCAACACGACTAACTATCAATGATTTTATAAGTTACTAGCGACCCGCCCCGGCTTCGCACAGGTGTATTGTACATAATTATAAACTTTCCTCTTGAATCACCCTATCTATTAAAAAAATCTTATCAATATCATTTGCGTGGTCTTCAATATATAAGCATACATAGGGACAGACAGACAGGTAAGCGACTTTGTTTTATGCTATCTAGTGATGATTAAACCTCTATGGTTAACAACGTACAGTTAACCAATTCCCCATTGAAAGATTACCAAAATTGATAGCTCTATCTCTGTGATCTATAAATACAGCTACAATTTGCATGCAAACTGCGGCATAGTTCCCGAAAGATGGATGGCTCCATGGACTAGTAAACTTTGGCCCGCTATAGTTAGCTATTGGCATTGTTCGCTAACTGGGTTGAATGTCAGAGGTTGGATGCCTGGCAGTTTAAGGTGTGGTAATTAGACGCTAAGTTCTCACATCGGAATAAAAGTTATGTGGTAAGAAAAGTTCTTGAGTCGAGACGACGTACCGGAAAGCGCAGCGTATCGAATTACCTCATCAAGACCCAGGATCGCGCTGGATGCGAACTGCTTCCGACTGGTCTTATTGGTTATATTGGTCTATAATTCTTAAGTTATAAACATTCTCAAATAAGCTCAACGAGCTATGATGAGCTCTGTGATTCATATGTGATTTTCTCTAGCAAAGAACAATGAATGTTCTTTGCTCTAATCTTGCAAAGCAATAAATTGAATGTAAAATTGATAAGTAATTTTCCAAAACAATGGTTTGAAATAACAATTGCGAATAAGCTTATTACAATTTATAAGCTGGTTTTAAGTTGACATTATACCCGATTATAAAGGCGCCAGCGTAAATTTAATAGCAACGTAAAAAGCGTTCTCTCTATTGAATGTCTTAAGTGAAAAGAAACAGAACTATGCTATTTAGCTATTATAATTACGATAGCGCCTCTGTAATCGAGCTTATTGATGATATGAATTTATATTATGAATTTGTTATATGACTGAATAAGTGTTGTTTTTAAACTTTCGCGATTTGAAAACATTATTATAACATAATACGGGACTAATCGCGCACTAAAATCTACCCGTGACCACGGTCGATGCAACTCGATAGAAGCGTCGGGATGATGAGGTATTTATTTATCTCGTAATTTTAGTGCGCGATTAGTCCCGTAATATACAGGGCTATTTCTAATCAAATAGCATCCTTTTAGGGGCTTATTCTGTACATCAAATCTAACAACTTTTGTACTACGACTTTTGTAAATACTCAAAAAAAATTTTTGTTGTTCCATAGAAAAATATCGATCACCCGCTACAAAATGTATGGAACAGCTGATTTTTTTTAATTATACTGTACCTATTCTGAATGACTTAACAGCGCGCCCTAAACTCGGCTAGGCCGGGCCATGTTAGTTAGCGAAGGTCTTATAGTTGAGATTATATATTTTCTTAATTTACCATCTACCTACTAGGTAAACAACATACTAACAAAATAACCTAACCAATACATCGCAAGTCACTTAAAGGAAAGTCCGGCTACGAGTGACATTTGACCTAGAGGCGGAAACTCCTCCGCCCGTATCGTGTCCTCTGCCCTCACGGATAAGGTGATCTGGACATTATTGTCCTACGAAATCTTGGAGCAATAAACTACGAGACATGGAATAACTGGCGAACCACGAAATCGGACGGAAATCCGACGAAGAACCTACGCTCGGGACGTCGGATCCACTGTCATGTATATTAAGTAGAGTTGGGCAGGACACGTGGCCAGGCGACGTGACTACAGGTGGAGTAGGACAGTAACGGAGTGGTGGCCGAGGCAAGGCAAGCGGAGCGTTGGTCGTCCGGCTGCAAAATGGCGAGACAAGATTGTGAAAATCACGGGTCGAACTTGGACACGATTAGCAGAGGACCGAGACAAATGGCACCGTAAGTGAGAGGCCTATACCCAGCAGTGGGATAGAGAAGGCTGCGAATGATGATGAATGGCGGATCAAGCACTATTGAATCAAGAAAAATTGTGTGATGTCTTTTTGTCCGACATACGCATCTCAGTGCTTCAAGTCGAGAGTTTCAACATTTGTTTGTTGCCAGTGATGAAATATAAAACTAAAACGTGGTCTTTTATAGTAGGCCGTATAAATAAGCACAACATAGCCTAACGTGATATTGAAAGGGCTATGCTTGGAGTTTCTTTGCGAGATCGAATCAGGAATGAGGATATTCTTAGACAAACCAAACTAACCGACATAACCCAGTGCATTAGTAAGATTAAATAGTAGGGCCTAGCTCATAGTTTGATGAACGCATAGCGAATGCGGCTGTAAGGTTCTCAAAAACCACGGCCAGCAAGCACAGCGCAGGGCATCTACCAACAACGTGGACCCACGATAATTATAATTCAGATTAACATGACATAATCATCGAAATCTGCGTGCATCTCACGATGCTTTTTTTTTACTAGCTAATAAAAAAAACAATTGAACATTGCAACATGAAAACGCGCACGCACGTAATAAATGTGTAAAATAAATAAAAAGTGGAAATAAAACCTTTTAAAGCGAGCAAGCTGGATACAAACCGCTTGCTCGGTTCTATTGGGGAGACCAATGTTCAACAGTGAACGTAATATGGTTAAAACGAACGGTTAAATGAACTTATGTACAAGTATACCTACCGATATAATAATTGACATATTTATGTTCCGTTCAATTACTATGTGGTATCATTTCCGTACTGAGGTCGCCTGAAAGAAATCGCTTCCAGCAATAAGGCCGCCGTTTGTTTCAACTTGGTTCAGTAATAATTGTATTGTTTTTCTATTTTCTCTTTCTGGTGTGAAACAATAAAGCAATATTTATTTTTGTTTATTTAATGACAATGTTTCATGTCCACCGCCCAATTTGTCGACGTCCCTTCCCTTTTAGTAGAATAGGGTTCTCTGAACATTATTGCGCTACAAAGTAAAGGCTTTATGCAAAAGACGTGGACATTCGCTAGGTATCTTTTATTCGACCATTTTCTTTGTGGACCTTTTCATACATTCTTGGGGAAAAATATTGTAAAGATGCAGAATGCCGTGACTATTTGTTTGTATTCAACAATGGGAAAAATAATATTATGTAGTCTGAGATATATTGTATTGAGTATGATTGTCTATTGATATAATGAAGTATTTACAAATTCAAATTTCTTTATTGAGGTAAAAGCGACCTGGGTCAATAATATTTGCCTCACAATATTAAAAAGAAAAATAATGGCTAATTAACAGAAAAAAATTAAACATTATACAATATACAATCAAGAATAAAAAAAAAGATTATAAATTAAAATAAGGGTTCCGTTTTTTCCTTTTGAGGTACGGAACCCTAAAAACATTATCATTATCGGCCGTAGAACGTTAACTGCGGTAGACATGTGTTTTCTTTGAGTTTCTAATTCATTTTCTAAGCATTTTGACTAAAGATCAATGTTCTTTTCAAGATCAGAACCCTTAGTCCAGCTTTTGCGTAGATTTCTTAAACTTTTGCGTTCGCGTGTGGCATCATACATTTTGGTTAGTTCCCCTAGTTTCCGCCAGGGGCGCTGTACAAAAATGAATAGAGTCATACGGAAACAGCTGTAGTTATAAACAATGTACGTGTAGGTCTGGACTAACCCCTCAGAGCGAATAGGTATCTCGTAAATTTGCGTGTTTCATCTTTAACCATAACGTTGCTTACCATCATGCAAGTTGGAGGTCAAGCGCAGACTTATTCGCATAAAAATAGAATAGTACATGATCTCCATAATTATAAGAACGTTATAGTCCCAACTTCCATTTGTTTTACATATTATTTGATCTGCCCATTGGATTTTCTACTTTTAACGGCATTTAGGCACCAACGCGTGGTCTCCATCCAAGATCTTTGCTACACCATAGGACACCAGTAGGTTATAGGGGGAGTGACGTAGAAGAACGCCCATCACCAACGTGATAACCAGATGAGACATATTTTTATTAAATGTTATCTATTTACGAACACGACTATAGTAGCTTGCCTTTCGAAAATTCTTCATAACTATTTTTAATTCAATTAATTTATATCCAGTTTTCAGGGTTCCGTAACTCAAATGGAAAAAAGGGAACCCTTATAGGATCACTTTGTTCTCCGTCTGTCCGTCTGTGTGTATGTCAAGACTCTTTATCTCGAAAACGCGTAAAGATATCGAGTTGAAATTTAAACTGTATACGTATATCTATAGTCTCTTGCAGTTGTGTAAAAGAAAAACTTCTCAGTTATCGCTTAAAAAAGTTAGAGCCGTTTATGTCGTGAAAAACCGCATATTTCGACACTCACAAAAATCAAAACGTACAGGGTACTTCTCGTTGACATAGAACTATGAAATTTGGCAAGAAACATTGTCTCAGAGTACACATATAGGAATTAATCTGATAACTGTACATTTATATTTAAATCACAAAAATAGGGCCTCAAAATTCACAAAATATGGGATCAAAATTCAAAGTGAGTAAATCGTATCATGTAAGGTATCATATAAAAAAACTTCATTAGCACATGCTAAAACAGGTTTTTAATTATTTTAACTATATGTAATTTTACATGTATGACAAGAAAAGTGAAAAAAAAAATCTTTTTTGTCGATGGTATAGACATTTTTGTGAATTTCTATGGATTTGTACGAAACCCTCGGTGTGCGAGCCTGACTCGCACTTGTCCAGTTTTTTTTCCACGCCTTCACTCATTTAATATATAGATAATTTTGATTCCCAATGGTAGTTTTTAATACAGAGAATACGAGGTAGTAGACTTGCCTACTTATTTTTGTTCATGGTACCTGGCAAGCATTATTAAGTTATCTCATTTTAAATAACTCAATTATATTCCAAAGGAGCCACTTATCTCGGAAAGATTTAATTTCCAACCAAAAACAAAATTCTATTTTAGTCTCAAATTAGACGATATAAAAATAGCTTGTAAGAGATCATAAGCAGCGTCTGTAATTTATTCTGTACCCAATAAATTCGAGAAATATTTCTTTAGCTGTTTTTTCCAATTGTTTCCTACAATCATATAAATAAGTGGGCAAGTAAAGAAAAAATCCAATCCAATTAGGTACAATATACCAACGACTCTCAAAGGTGAAGTCAATGACTCGTGAAATTAGACTCTAACATTACTCATGCCTTACAAGCGTTATGAACATGGGTAATGAACATGTCGTAGGAGACGATGACAGAAATGGAAACTTCATGAAACGTCTAAACGAAGTCATAAATTCAGTTGAGGTATTTTGATACCATCTTGATAGGCATCTATCATAATATAGTATCTCATTTTTTGTTTTTTTTTTTTCGGACACATCTTGAGACGATTAGTTAATTCGAAAAACCTCTTGGCAACCAAGGCAAAGTTGAAAATACAAAACCGCTCGAAAAATAATCCGATTCAAGATGGAACATTGAACAGGTCATTTTTCTTTTCTATTGATGTACCTACCAGATCAAGCAGATCAAATCAAAATTTCTGTCGCTATAAGGATTGGGAGTTAAAAGGAGTATAAAATATCCGCTTATCTGCTTAATATCAGGCAACGTGTAGTGAAACGCAAGCCTATTTGAAATAAAAAAAAAAGTTTTGAAACTTTACGGATTTTTTTTTGTACACTGCAAAGCTATAACGCATAGGTGAGCTAATAATGGGAACGAGTTTTATAGCTAGCCCAGTCATGTTTCAGAAAATAATATTGGCCGTGAAACAACAGGAAACAGAGTTGTGTCATGGGAAATGTACTTTTACCCGTAGCACTACTAGTGTTCATCTAGTAACATTTCCGTTAACTCTACTGGTTGTGCCAAGCGGTGTCACCTAGAATAAAGGACGTCTTTTGGGAGTTTGACTAAAATCCCCGTACCAGCCTTTTTAATAGTTCACTGCAGGACGTAGGTCTACCCACGAAGGGTGTTTGGGCCATATCCACCACGCCTGCCCACTGCGGGTTGGTGGATTCACACACGCCATTGAATTTCTGTTACGTACGTTTGCAGGTTGCCTCACGATGTTTTCCTTCACCGAAAAGCCAGTAGTGTGAAATTCGATTCATAAATTCCTAAGAACTCATTGGTACGGGACCAGGATTTGAACCCAAGACCTCGCGATTGTAAGGCATGGTGTCACTACCCCTAGACTACCACTAAAATCCCTATTTCTTTCAAATTCCTGCGGCATTCATACCAACATACTTCATAATTAACTCTCTAATGAGCCGCACATTCTAGCACCGACCGCCCGGGCTCGAGATCAAACGGTATTGGATGTGAAATGTTATACGAGTATCAAATCACTTTTAATGACCTAATTACGCATGTTTTTGGCATTTTGAAAGCTGAAATACGGCGAAGTGTTTGTGCTTATGAAAAGGCAATTTTTCAAAAGACGTTATTTCACAAGAACTGCTATGCCATTTGTAGCACGATAACCAATTAGCAGTTTCAAAATAAGAATTCCCTTATCAAAATTAAATGTTATGACAGTTAACAGAAAAATGTTTTATAGGTTTAGTTCGCTCCGGCTCGTAATGTTGAATTCGCAAAATGTTGGATTCCCAAAATGTTGAATCCTGAAATGTTTATAAGTAAGTACAATTATAACTAATTGTATTTTGTAATTGTATGCAAATATGTTCATTTTCAACTTTATTTTGTCTTCATTTAATTTGGGACTAATTTTTTAAATCATTTCTTCTTGTCATATTTGTCGCCGCACTAACAGCCTAGGACAAGATTAAAGGTAATTTTTAATTTAAATAGAAATAAAATGTGAATAGGTACCTTGTTTGGTTTAAATCTGATTTTAAAGCAATTAAGATTTTCTACTATTTTGTATACAGGGTTATTTCTAATCAATCAGCATCCGTTTAGGGGCTTATTCTGTACATCAAAACTAACAACTTTTGGTCTGCCACTTTTGTCAAAACTCAAAAAAAAATCAGCTGTTCCATATACAAACCACAAATATTATAGGCATTATATTTATTTTATTTATTTATGAAATATTCAGACACTTACAGTAAACACCAAACGTGTCAGAATCAATACAAAGAAAATATATCACACTTAAAACTTAATCCTATACTATTGTTATTAAATGAATTAATGTTAACTAAAATTATGTAAACAAAGTTCGATCAAAGCTTTGATATTTGTGTAAAACAAGTCCATTTCTGGCTTATTGGCAATCAAATCATTCAATAGAGCTAGTGCGTGGTATGTGGGTGCGCTGCGCGAGGTGTCGGTGCGGGCCGCGCTCTACGGCACCAGCAGCGGCAGGGGCCTGCGAGCAGGGCCTGCCTCCCCGTCGTGGACAAGCAGAGTGCATTGGGATAACGCACTAGGGTTATCGATCCTATTATTTAACAATTGGTAATAGTGGATGATGAGTACACACTTCCGCCGTAGCTCGAGTGTGTTCATCCCCACCATTCCGGAAACAAACAAATATGGATAAGTCCGGGTGGGGTAGTACCCAAACTCTCTTTTGTAAAGATATCGAGCGAATTTTCTTTGCTTTGAATTTTATTTTGACCTCATAACATTTTGAGTCAGAACAAATAAAAAAATCAAGAGAATGTTGTGAACAAACAAGTGAAGCCAACCAAAACTACGCCTCGCCGTGTACAGACATTTACACACACATCCAGGTAACTATGAAACTACACCTTGGCTTGTCAGTCGCACTATGGCGGCGCAACAACGACGCACTCACACATGTGTAAAAAACCGGCTTCACTTGACTGTTCAACGACGTTCCCTCTGGATTTTTTTATTTGCTCTGAGAATTTTTACACTTGAACCTCCATTCAGTAAGAATAATAACCTCATATCACGGAGTTAGTATTCTAGGTGGCATTTTTCTTGTAGTTTGAATCAGACGTGATCAGCTGTTTAACATATTATACAGTACTAGCTGTGTCTGCCGGCTTCACTTGACAACCGATCGTGACCGCTTCCTTTTATAGCAGTTTTTCGAACAAATATCTATATTCGCAAATCAATTTGAAAAATACTGTATTGAGTTTTTGACTACGGACATACTCTAGGACATTATTTTACTAAGCATAACGATCATTTTTAGGGTTCCGTACCTGAAAAGGAAAAAACGGAACCCTTACAGGATCACTTTGTTGTTCGTATGTCAAGTCTTTTTATCTTGGGAACGCGTAAAGATATTGAGTTGTAATTTAAACCATGTACGTATATCTATAGTCTTTCGCAGTTGTGTAAAAAAAAACCGGACAAGCGCAAGTCAGGCTCGCACACCGAGGGTTTCGTACAAATCCAGAAAATTTCAATAAATTTAAATTATTTTAACAATGTGTAATTTTCGATGACGAGAAAAGTAAAAAAAAATTTGTCCATGATTAATCTTTGTGAAATTTTCTGGATTTGTGCGGAACCCTCGGTGTGCGAGCCTGACTCGCACTTGTCCAGTTTTTTTTTAATATGAGGCAAAAAAAATCGTAGTTATAAAAAGCTCACTGGCAATTGGCAGCGTGCCCATCATGCTGGCAGCATTGCCACTCTAAATGGCAATGCACACGTTGAGCCAAAAAACACCAGCAATGTTGGTCACGCGTCGCGTCAACCAGACGCTCACAGAAAACTGCACATAGACTAGCCGTTGCCCGCAGCTTTGCCTGCGTAATATTTCGATTTATGTGCTATCAAAAAGAAAAAAATAATAAAGATAAAGTGACCTATGTCACTTCATATAGCCATTCCAAAATTCGAGTCGATCCGTTTTTCTGTTGGTACGTAAAGGAGTAGCAATCTAACAAACATACTATCAGTTTCATAATATTAAGTAATGATATGTATGGATTGTATGAAGTATTCATCCCGCATCTCATATCTAGATCACATACAGACAGTCTCGCATTCCGAACGCTAACGTGACTTATTTATATAAGCTATAAAACTAATAAAAGCTGATTGAAACACATAAACTCGTCTTCTTCACGATGTACATTTGCCTCGACATTACTATCTAGATCTAGATATTTGTTTTAGCTATTCTGTATTGATTTATGTTTAGTTTTTGTCTGATCTGACTAGATAAAGTTTTACGTAATATGTTATCTGTATAAGTTAGTAATTTTTATCCTCATGTAACGTTTACAAATACATAACTCTAATACCTCGCATTGAAAGGACATGTCCAGAAATTGTATGCAGGCTGGTATATTAATAATCAAAAAATCTAACCACAACACTTGTTATATTTCGAGAAAGTTCATATTTTTTTGAGTCTAAATGTTACGACATGTTAAATTATTTGAATTATTGTGTTGTTTGCGCCAATAAGAAACGTTTACAAACTTGTATAAGTGAGAATTAAGATTATAAATTACACTCTCGGTGTTGCCACAGTTTTGCAATACTTTACCGCGGAATATTTGTTAATACGCGGTCGTTAATTGGCTCTTTGCTGGTACACATGGTTACATCAGTTAAAAACAAAAAAAATGCAATTTGCAATTTTTTTAAATTAACTTTGAATTTATTAGGATAAATAAATATATTTGGCTCTATATGTATTTTATATCTATCAATCCTTATTAAGTAATCTCCAAATTGTTAAAATAAAGCTTTTTTACGAATTAGACACACTTTTTAAGTGTCTTTTTGTCACATTGAACCTACTAACTGGTCACACAGGTAGGTTAAAAATTTTAATTTTAGCAAATTATGAGATTAATGTGGAAGAATCAGCTACGGATGCAAGTAAAATAACGATATAAGCACGTTATTCTTGTTAAACCAGAAAAAATAAAAAGCTGTATTATTATTTTTCATACAATTTATTTTTCACATATAAAAAAAAAGCATGAATGAAAATATCAAAATTAGATATTTTTGAGAAGCTCACAATACAAGCTTTCAAATGATGTATATAATATATACATCATATGAAAGCTTGTTTTGTTGGCTAAAAAAAAAGATTTTTTGTTGAACAATATACCACTTGTGGACGTCTCCTTTCTTACGAATTTGAAACTAATATTGTTTGCCAGTGACGGTACGCTATGAGAATATCAAATCTCGTACTAGTAATTAAATTCAATTACTAAGAAAAAAAAGGACTACAAATCTCATCAAATTGCTCAAATCATCTGTAAACATGTCTAAAGTACTATGAACTTGTTTTTTTTTGTCCATTTCTCTATACCAAGGCCTATCCGAGGCAGTGAAACTTCTTAAAATAGCTGTTTTTTTTGAGCCGTTGCCATAACTGTCCCAATGCCATAGACAATACTGGTTATTAATAAACTAATGTTGTTTTTAAATTTTCGCGATTTAAACACATTATTATTATATACTACGGGACTAATCGCGCACTAAAATTACGAGATAAATAAATACCTCATTGCATCGACCGTGGTCATGGGTACACTGACCGCGGTCTGCCCTTAATTCCTTCCGCTAATTTTAGTGCGCGATTAGTCCCGTAGTATATAATAATAATATTCATAAACTAATCTGCTAACTAGCCACAATTCACAAAACACTTTCTCTAAGATAACATCCTAAATGACGCTTCTGACTTAGTTTGACTGTGTGTCAGCGATCACTAAAGTATGGCAATCTCGATTTTCGGATTGTTGAACGCAGGTGGCATTTATAACTGAGCCCTACCATGGCTTTGATGGCACATTGAACTGTGGGTCCCAGTTGTATTAACCGTTTAGCTATGTCAGAGGCTTAAAAACTCTGACACCTGGGCTAGCTACCCGGCTTATACGAACTATATCATACCTTATCATAAAATTCTAAGTAGCCTCTTTTGTTCTAGGACCCTGTAATAACAGAAGAGACGCACATCTCGGGCGCGGACGGCGACGGGTTGCGCGCGTCATGGCGGACGCTGCACGTGTACCCCGACGACTACTCGACGCACCGCGGCTACTTGTCGCTGCGGTGTCGCGCGACGCTGCACACGCGTCCGCCGCACGTACGCAGCATGTCCGTGCGACTCTACGTGGCCAGCCGGCCGCATATATCCTCCTATATGTTTAGTAAAAATAGTAAGTATCTATTGTTTTTATATACCGTTAAATCACCGGACTCTGCATCCGCTGAAGTACAATGTAGGTGTCTTCAAATCTCGAATATCTCTCTAAATAGGTATCTTCCAGGTAAGCGTGCTACATCCTAGACCGTATATCTGCTTAACATAAGCAGTGTGTAGTCAAACGCAAACCTATTTGAAAAAAAAAAGACTCCGCTGTTACTTGTCGCTGCGAAATCGCGCGACGCTGCACACGCGCCCGCCGCACGTATGCAGCATGTCCGACGTCCGTGTGATTCTACGTGGCCACTTGACCAGCCGGCCGCATATATCTTCCTATATGTTTAGTAAAATAGTAAGTATCATTATACCGTGTTTTACGGTAGACAACTATTTAACTACTTGATGCACTGCGGATACTTGTCGCTTCGGTGTCGCGCGACGCTGCACATGCGCGCGACGCACGTACGCAGCATGGACATGCTCCATACGTGCGGCGGACGTTCCACACTACGTGGCTAGTTTGCCGCATATATCCTCCTACATGTTTAGTAAAATAGTAAGTATCAATATACCGAGCCCTACGGTAGACAACTACTTAACTACTTGATGCACTGCGGATACTTGTCGCTTCGGTGTCGCGCGACGCTGCACATGCGCGCGACGCACGTACGCAGCATGGACATGCTCCATACGTGCGGCGGACGTTCCACACTACGTGGCTAGTTTGCCGCATATATCCTCCTACATGTTTAGTAAAATAGTAAGTATCAATATACCGAGCCCTACGGTAGACAACTACTTAACTACTTGATGCACTGCGGATACCTGTCGCTGCTCTGTCGCGCGAAGCTGCACATGCGCCCAACGCACGTACGCAGCATGAACATGCTCCATACGCCATATGCGGCGGGCGTACCACACTACGTGGCTAGTTTGTCGCATATATCCTCCTACATGTTTAGTAAAAATATTATGTACTGACGTCTCTCCATGATATACCGTTAGACTATCCGACTCATAGCGGGTACTTGTCGCTGCAGTGTCGCGCGACACTGCACATGCGTCCGCTACACGTACGCGGTATGGTCAAATAACAACAACCAAGTCAATTAACACTTTTCTTTTTATAAAACTATGCAGACATGCAATAAATTTCAATTTTACATCAAAGCAAAATCACAATATAAGCTAACATCTAAAAATTAATCATTATTACAAAGCAACATTCATAAATTCAGCAAAAACAAGTTATTTAATAACTACGGGTCGATGTAATGATTTCACAAATAAAACCCAAAATTTCATCTAATTTATATTCATCTGAGAAAAAAATAAACAAGCCAATATTTCTCTGTAAATAAAAAAAATGATAAATGAAGATAAACAGGCTTCTGTTTGCTTCAAAATTAAAAAGTATTATTAAAAAACTGCTGAAACATCTCTGTAATCTGCTAAAGAAAATTCCGTCCATTCAGGCGTTTTCTTTGAAATTTTACACGTTATTAAGATGGAAATGTGTTTCGATGAGCTCCAGCGCCCCTGAAACGGGTAGAATATCTTTTTGAAGCGGTGTTTTTACATAATTTGGTTAAAAAAGCTTATAGATTTAACTCTACGTTTCACAAAGAAAATATAAGTATAAAACTTTAACAAGATTACACTCCAAAATTAACTGATTCGACTTCTGAAAATATTACATTGCTAAAGCATAACAGATGTTAGTTTCTAGCTTGGATAGAAATGTTGCTAAACCTCAAATGTAAATAATAATTTGTTTAGTAATAATGACTCTAAATAAACGTGTGTGATGGATTTTTTTTTTATTTTATTTAACCAATAATAAATTATTATAAAAGTATAACTTTTTAAATACAAGCTTTTGAGATTCCGGATATCATACAGCAGCATAGTGCCTGCCAAGACAAGTAAAACGAGCCCAAATCTATCTATCTAGTCTATTTTGTTTAGTACAGGAGTTCCTAAGGCCACCTTCCGACTCCTTCATCAAAGCAGATCCAGGGTACCATAATATTGCATTATGACGCTATATACACATGCGTGCAAAATTTCAGCTTAATCAAAAACCGAGAAATTGGTCAAGTTTAACTTGAAAGATTCCACCCGAACTTACATACTACTACTTACATATATACATTGCAAGTTAAATTAAAGCTTGTAAAATAGCAACAAATATAGTATCAATTGACACACGAAAAAATATCCTGTAAAATTGTGTTTCCGTCACTAATTTAGTTTGATTTACTATTTTGAATCTCAATTCAAAAGGAAGGGTGATATAAGTTGAACATAAGTATTTTGTCTGTATTTGGATTCATACCTCCCAAACGAATAAAAAATATGAAATCTCCGGGTACGATGTTGGTTGTTTTTAAAAACTCCTGTCAGTTGTTATATTTAAAACTAGCTGCCCGTCCCGGCTTTGCCCGGGTATGATTGGCTATACATATACTTACCACGTAATGTAGGTATGCGTCACACACATGCTAGACATACCGGATGAACCATTATGATGAGTTAAAACCTACCCAAATCGCGAGAGTTTCCGTAGTCTTAAACTGTTCGAAGTTTATGAAAAAGAGATAGTAGGTATTGGCATATCTAAATAAAAGTGAGTTCGTATGTGTCGGGTGGCTGTACATATTATATAGCCCTGATTTCAGAAAATGACAATGATGAGAATGAAAGCGACGTTAAAATATTAGAGACCCACAGTCTATACATTCTACCTATGTAAGTTAGTTTCTTGATCTTGTCTTCACTCGAGAACTTTTAAAAACATTGGACATCAGTTCTACTTCTACGAATTGTGTGTCCTACCTAAGGCCTCTTCAACTTGCTAACCCAAAGAGCTGTGATGGAAGGAATCGAAGCGCTGGCATCCAACGTGCTCCGGACGTCACGACCAGATCTTAGATTCACGTGAAGACCTTCGCTACACTTGCCAATGCATTGTCTACATTCGAGAACTTTAAGGTCCCATCGACAATTCGTTTCACATACTATGTGTAGGGGCGTAGCTACCGCAGTATCAGCCGTGTCAATAATACGGGGCTCCCGGGCTACAGGGGCCTTAACGTGTGTAAGCAAAACCTAGTAAAATGTTATCCACAATGTCACTTAATCTCGTGCTTCCCGAAAAAAAATCATCTCTTTTTTTCCCGGGTTAAGTATTCTTCCAAAAGTTGTCCTAATAGGCAGAAATTTTATAACAACTGAAATCGTCTTCAGCTAGACTGACTTAGCTGATATAGGTAATTATATTCTATTCATTATCAATTTCCCGAAAAAAAGGCAAGAAAAGTGTATATTTCATTTGAATTGTTTGGCTAGCTCAATTTCTAGGAGGAAGTGACAACTTATAAATAACCGTCTTACCACAAAAGTTTTACGCAGGCTTTCTACAATGTTTAACAGTACAAATTGTACGGCTAAACAGTGTTTAAAGCGTGTTTAAATCTTTTGCGAAGGCGGTATATATTTATTTCAATTCAATGCAAGCATTTTTGTTTCTTTTATCAGAAATGAGTGATTTGGGCTCCCCAACTATGTTTGATTCAGGGCTCCCCAAGGCACGCTACGCCACTGCATACCTATTTACTACCAATAAAACATTTAATAAATCGACGCACTAATGGCGGAGATATATAACTGTGGTGGTCTAGTGGTAGTAACGCCTGTCCTACAATCGTGAGGTGGTGGGTTCAAATCCCGATCCTGTATCAATGAGCTTCTTTGGAACTTATGTACGGAATTTCAAATCATTGGCTTTTCGGCGAAGGAAAATATTGTGTGGCAATCTGCACCAACCCACACTGGGCCCTGGGACTGGTGGTGGATATGGCCCAAGCACCCTTCTCAATTCTCAATGACCCGTTTCCTCGAATCTCGACGTAATGTCACCTAATAAGTGCCTGTAACCGAGCACTTTGGCATCGCGCGGCGTTGTAGTCGGCTTGGAATCGCCTTACGACTAACTAAAAAGCCTGCCTACTACGTAGCTTGGGCAGGATTTTGGCTCGGACACTTTTTTCACGATTGTGACTATAGATATTTGCTCGAGGTGAATTTTGTATTATGTACATTGTACAAAGTACATGAATTGCCAAGCGGGGTGAGCGGCGAAACGGAACTTTTATAATACTTACATTTTTAAACTCGTGATATCTTTGTAATAAAATGTCTGAATTAAATAATTTAAAAAGTTGCATAAAGCTATTGAAACAGTCTTGAATATGAAATAATTTATTTTGATAAGGATTAATACCAAGATACAAATTAAGGACCTTTTCCTGCGACGGCATTTCAATTAATTTTTAAGAATAAAAGAACAGTTATTACGGCTTAACTATTATAGTTAGATATATGCTGTCGCGACACTTTTTGTAGATAATGATGAGTTCTGCAAAGTCGTAGTAAATGATTTTGTTCTATCATCAATAGATTTCGCAGCGCACGCGACGTAAGGAATTTTACAGGTCTTTTTTTTACACCTTATGTTACATTATTGAAGTTTTAGTAAGGATCCCTAATTTTTTTAAAAATATAATATAGCCTATGTTACTCGGGGATAATGTAGCTTTCCAAAGGTGAAAGAATTTTTGAAATCGGTCCAGTAGTTTCGGAGCCTATTCATTACAAACAAACAAACAAACAAACAAACAAACAAATCTTTCCTCTTTATAATATTAGTATAGATAAAACATTTAATAAATCGACGCACTAATGGCGGAGATATATAACTGTGGTGGTCTAGTGGTAGTAACGCCTGTCCTACAATCGTGAGGTGGTGGGTTCAAATCCCGATCCTGTATCAATGAGCTTCTTTGGAACTTATGTACGGAATTTCAAATCATTGGCTTTTCGGCGAAGGAAAATATTGTGTGGCAATCTGCACCAACCCACACTGGGCCCTGGGACTGGTGGTGGATATGGCCCAAGCACCCTTCTCAATTCTCAATGACCCGTTTCCTCGAATCTCGACGTAATGTCACCTAATAAGTGCCTGTAACCGAGCACTTTGGCATCGCGCGGCGTTGTAGTCGGCTTGGAATCGCCTTACGACTAACTAAAAAGCCTGCCTACTACGTAGCTTGGGCAGGATTTTGGCTCGGACACTTTTTTCACGATTGTGACTATAGATATTTGCTCGAGGTGAATTTTGTATTATGTACATTGTACAAAGTACATGAATTGCCAAGCGGGGTGAGCGGCGAAACGGAACTTTTATAATACTTACATTTTTAAACTCGTGATATCTTTGTAATAAAATGTCTGAATTAAATAATTTAAAAAGTTGCATAAAGCTATTGAAACAGTCTTGAATATGAAATAATTTATTTTGATAAGGATTAATACCAAGATACAAATTAAGGACCTTTTCCTGCGACGGCATTTCAATTAATTTTTAAGAATAAAAGAACAGTTATTACGGCTTAACTATTATAGTTAGATATATGCTGTCGCGACACTTTTTGTAGATAATGATGAGTTCTGCAAAGTCGTAGTAAATGATTTTGTTCTATCATCAATAGATTTCGCAGCGCACGCGACGTAAGGAATTTTACAGGTCTTTTTTTTACACCTTATGTTACATTATTGAAGTTTTAGTAAGGATCCCTAATTTTTTTAAAAATATAATATAGCCTATGTTACTCGGGGATAATGTAGCTTTCCAAAGGTGAAAGAATTTTTGAAATCGGTCCAGTAGTTTCGGAGCCTATTCATTACAAACAAACAAACAAACAAACAAACAAACAAATCTTTCCTCTTTATAATATTAGTATAGATAGTATAGATGTTATAAATAAAAAAATATTAAAAAGCGATGCCTTCCAATACAATTGTTTTATTTTATTTCTTTTTCTAACCTGCAACATAATTCCTATATTACTATCTCATTCACGCATCACACTAGTTCTCTCTTTCTCTCTTACATGTCATTACGTACACCCGTCACTGTCTTACAATTCGTTCATGCTTATCGTGCGTTCCACCATTTATGCTAAACATTATAGAATCATTACAGGATAACATTACGCGGTGTTATTATGTAACCAAGGTCTTATTACGTAAATGCGATCCTTACAATACAAACTTTATATTTCTACTTCCATACTAAAGTAGAGTTTGCACTACTACATGTATTCAAGAGTATACACATTACATTGCGTAAGACGCCGACGCCGACGCCAAACGGCATTTAATATTTAACAAAGTCATGTGGAGGCGGCATCAAATAGAATACAATATTCAGGCTCTCGTCTCGACCAATAACGTAGCGAATGTAATAAACCTTCGCTAGGTGTATCTTTCTTCTGAGCTGTAAGTGAACTTTAACTTAAGTGATCCTGTTTTACTCCACTGCGAAAAATAATTTATATTGATTCTTGATACTTTTATAGAGATTAACTGAAATTGTTGAAATCTGTAGAAGAGAGTAGAACAAATAATTGATCGGGTTTTAGGTAATTGATCGAGAATTCGCCTGTCCAGATGTTGGTTTTCGTCTACATATCGCATCCTTAAAAAAATCTCGACTAGACTCGGTACACAGGTTCTATATAATATGTCTAGAAGTTCAAGTATTCGTTTTGAATAAATATTTAGTGTATTTCCGCTCTGTTGTGCTCCTGAAGCCCTTTCCAGACGGATGTAATCCAGCGTCCCAACAGAGGTGACCTTGGATGGAAACACGCCCGTCCACCAAGGACGATGAAGGTCATTATATAATTTTGATTAAATCTGCAGTCTACATGGATGGCAACAGGATAGCATCAAGTAAGGTCACCCCTGTTGGGATGCTGGATTACATCCATCTGGAAGTCCTTAAACTTTTTCATTTCAATAAATTTATTTAATATTTTAAGCTAGACTGGTAAATGATACTCGTAGTTATATTTTTTTAAAATAATTTTACAACAAAGTAGAAATACAAATATGATATATATAATTATTGATAAATTTTACTCCTATTTTCACTGCACTCTATTTGAAATATGTTGTAATTAATCCGTTGAAGACTGAACAAAAAATACAACATTAAATATAATATTAAATACCTAACTAGTGATTTTTAAAACGAGTACAAAAATAAACGGTAGATAATATCTCTACTAGTCGAAAAAGTATTTAGAAATAAAAAGAAGTCAACAAAAGCAGACATTTGTAATCAACTTTTGAAACCTCACCTAAGCGGGGCATAATGCGCGGAAATTCGAAATTTGCCATGCAAATGAGTCGACGAGTTCCGCGACTTTTTTCTTTTTAAGAACATTATGCAAAATATTACATTTTATACTTCCTACTGGGAGTAGAGGGCGCAAGTTGCTACAAGTTTTTATAGAACAATTTGTATTTTTTGTTCTAGATATTGCTAGTAATTTTGAAAGGAATCTATTAAGCCGAAGTAGACTAAAGACTTTAATTTGCTTATCAGAAAACTTCCTGTTTCGGGCAACCTATTTTTCTTTAATATAGGTAATACAAGCTTTTTTCTGATACGCTTACATTATATTATTTTATATTTAGGATACAATGTAATGTGAATTTGGTTAAAACATTGGTATTTTTGCATTTTTGTTAGACACTAGCTTCTACCAGCTGTTTCGCTTGCATGATATTTTGATTTATGTGCTATTTTTCCTGTTGAGTATGTTATTTTTCCGAGATAACAGTAGCCTATGTCACTTTTCGATTATTGGACAATATCCATGCCAAAAATCAAGTCAATACATTGACTGCGTCAAAGAGTAACAAAGCAACAAACATACTTTCGAATTTATTATTAACTAGCTTTTGCCCGCGGCTCCGCCCGCCTTGTATTTTGACTTTTGTGCTATCCCACAGGAACTTTTTATCGGGATAAAAAGTAACCTATGTCACTTTCCGGCCCTTGAACTATATCCATGCCAAAAATCAAGTCAATCCGTTGCTACGTTGTTGCGTGAAAGAGGAACAAACCAACAAAATTTTCGGTTTTATAATATTAGTATAGTATGATAGTAAAGTAGTAAGGATTTGATTTGACAGTCCTTCAATACTTTAGACAAGGCGAACAGATGACTGCGCTAGACGCAAGCCGTTTTCAACTGATATTACTTATTGGAGATTTATAATGGAGGCCGATCTTCAGCAATGGACGTCCTAGCTGATGTAATGTTTGATAATATTGATTGATTGATTTTAATTGATGACAATAGGCTAGATGACTAAAAAATATAATTAGTCTGTAAGATTATCAAAAAATGTAACACTTATTTTTTATAATATGATATAACGTCACAACTAGACTACAAAAGTATAGACTGTTGACAGCACAGAGATACCAGAGGGGATAACGTGGTGGATAGATAAAAGAAAGAAAGATATGCAATGATTTAGTATGGCGTGAGTTAGAAAGAGACATAAAAATATCTTGATTCAGTGGCTAGTTGCCGTGTTTTTCTCTCAGTAGTGTCAAATTCCAATACATATTTGACAGTTTTGACAGAGCTGAGCCAGATTTTCCATACATTTTTGTGGTTGAAAATTGCCTCAAGCGACAACAACGCTATCTCTCTAATTGAAGTAGCTCTGTGGTTGACAAAGTAGTGACGTCACGAGCCCCCAATCTCAAACTTTGACAATGTTTATCCTTGTCATTGATTGTTTGATTGACAAAACAAAATATATGTGTCTAATATTTATTGAAAATTTAACTAACGGACTAGGTCGACCGTGGTCACGGGTAGACTGACCACGTGACCACGGTCGATGCAACTCGGCCGAAACGTCGGGATGATGAGGTATTTATTTATCTCGAAATTTTAGCGCGCGATTAGTCCCGTAGTATATAATAACAATAAAATAAAAATAAAAAAGCCTTTCATTCTTACAGTAAAATTAATAGTGAAAGGTTGTTACATTAAAGTTTTAAAAATATATAATTATATTCAATTGATTTATTTAAAAGTCAAATTACATTGCGTCATTTAAAACATTAAATACAAAATTCAAGCCTAGCTTACAAAAAATTAATCGAAAAGCCCGCCCCTGATTGTCCCCGGCGCAAAGGTCCCCATCACACTGGCAGCATTACCGCGCTGAATATATAATTATATATATTTTTTGTGAATTTAAATGTATATAATGCTATTTTTGTTAGTTTTAGTCTGTAAGATTCCCTATACAGGTGAAGGCCTCCTCCAAGGATAGGTAATTATAATTATGATTTTTGAAGTGAAAAGTTCTTTAGCGGCGTTATGCATTTTTTGGGAAGGGTAAATAATGTTAAACTTGCGTCAGGACAGACGCGTGAGCTGATCGAAAATTCGTAGAACGGAGCGAGAGGACTCTCTATGAAGAGTCAGGAAGTAATATCCCCTCTTTCTGCCGCGCGGCGGAAATGTATGTCTGCTCCTGCGCGGCGCAGGGCGTTTGTGCGAGTGTGCGTGTGTGATATTGTATTTTACCACATTATTGATAGAACTTTTT
Source organism: Hypomecis punctinalis (assembly GCA_949316475.1). Taxonomy (NCBI): domain Eukaryota; kingdom Metazoa; phylum Arthropoda; class Insecta; order Lepidoptera; family Geometridae; genus Hypomecis; species Hypomecis punctinalis. The sequence continues at coordinate 1,223,234 of OX438801.1, read as the reverse complement.
ATGATCAAGTTTTCACTGCTGCCGATACTCCCGGGTTGCAACCCCTTGTTTTCTTTTACCAAGTCATCATACTATTTTTGTTTCCTCTTTTTCACCAAAAATGTGAATTTGTTCCAGATGCAGTGGCCAGTAGTAACTCTTCACGACGCTGTGGGATGACCACCTGGGCTCTACTGTTGCTACTCACAAGTGCCTTGATTAGTTAAGTTAAACTGATTGTTAACTGTTAGTATTATTTATTTAAGATTTCTACTAAGTTTTTAATAGGCATGCTTACTGAGTATAAAAACTACTATTATAATTAGTCTTTTAGTTAGATTATTCAAAAATATTGGGCACGCATTTTTTATCCCGTCAATCAAACAATAAATGACAAAGATAAACCTTGTCGAAGTTTGAGAGTGGGGGCTCGTGACGTCACTAGTGCTGTACATTTGTAATAGACTAGCGATGTCACGCAGAACTTAAACGGGCTAAATTTTCATATTTTTTTTGTTAAAATAACAAAAGAAAAAATATGTGTCTAATATTTTTTGATAATTTAATTCACGGACCAATTATATTTTTTTTTTTGTAAACAAACCTATTGTGATAAAGCGTAAGAACTAGTTCGAACTCATGTCATCTGGCTCCCGTGACCTAATTTGTTATTTAGAAACGTTGAATATTAATTTATTTCTTTCTCAAACCATCTCAGATTTCAGATGGTTAATGGTCGGAATCCCCTTTCAAATTAATACACACTTTCTGAAGAACCTATTAATACAATATTTACACTACTGTGATCCTTTGATTTTAGTGTTATTCCATTGGAACCTCACACCTCCAATTTTTCACTCCACCTTATATGTGTCACTTCTTGAACCTTTGAATTATATTCACGCCAAAAATCAAGACTATTTGTTTTTCTGTTCCTGCGTTTTGGATTTCACAATTAGTCAGAATAAGGATGTTTGCTAAAAAACCTTACAAACTACACTATGTTTACAAGAGAAATATGAAAAAATAAAATGGAACGTAGTGAAATTTCTCAAGACGCCTCACGAGTATATTCACGAGAGTCAATTAAAATGTAATGGAACCGCGTATAACATGATTTATGGCTTCTTGCCGATAAAGTTATATATATACGATACACGAGCTTCAGTTGACTAAAAGTACTGACAGACATGCTTATTACAAGCACGAAAGCATGCTATTAATATAAATAAATGTATTAGAGACATCTTACGCACTGTCTCTGGCCCCAAAGTAAGCAAAGGTTATAAATGGCTGCCAGAGGCTGATAAATATAGTATACTAGCGACCCGCCCCGGTTTCACACAGGTGTATTATACATATAAACCTTTCCTCTTGAATTACTCTATCTATTAAAAAACCGGACAAGTGCGAGTCAGGCTCGCTCATCGAGGGTTCCGTACAAACACATTGTTAAAATAATTAAAAACCTGTTTTAGCATGCTAATAAAGTTATTTTATATGATGCCTTACATGATACGATTTACTCACTCTGAATTTTGAACCCATATTTTGTGAATTTTAGGGCCCTATTTTTTGTGATTTAAATAAAAATGCACAGTTTTCAGATTTATTCCTATATGTGTACTCTATGACAATGCCTCTCGCCAAATTTCATAGTTCTATGTCAACGGGAAGTACCCAGGTTATGATTTTTGTGAATATCGAAATATGCGGTTTTTTACGACATAAATGGCTCTATCTTTTTTACACCATAACTGGGAAGTTTTTCTTTTACACAACTGCAAGATATCTTTACGCGTTACCGAGATAAAGAGTCTTGACATACACACAGACGGACAGACAGACAACAAAGTGATCCTATAAGGGTTCCGTTTTTTTCCTTTTGAGGGTCGGAACCCTAAAAAACTACATCAAAATCCGTTGCTTAAGTATTAAAGATATAAGTATGCATACGGACAGACAGACAGCGCGAAGCGAATTTGTTTTACACTATGTAGTGATTATCTAGGTATACACATATTTATTATTTCAAATACATTTATTTTTTACAACCCACCCAGATTATATAAGTAATAACATCCAAACACAAAGCAAACACCAATGTTCATCACAAAAAAACTTGTCCAGAGTTGGAATCGAACCCACGCTTATTGTCACAGGAGTCTAGAGTCACTAACCTCTGAGCCACCACCGAGGCATTCAACATAATTGATTTCATTACAAATTTTCAATCTCCACAACATATTTTAGTTAATTTAAGTACTTGTTTATTATTAGTTGCTGACTCAAAACAGTAACCTAGAGTTACTAGATACTTTGATTACGAAGCCTTTGAAATGATTGCCCTGAGTTTGAAATTAGTTCCTACGCAATTCTCGTCATAAAATTTGATATTGAATCCTTATAACTGAATTGAAGTTATATCTTCCTAGGATCAAATGACGTGCAAAGTTACTGGGAATCTGTGTGATTAAAGTGAACTGTACTCTATAAAATTTAACTTGATCTCTGCGACAGTAACATATTGACATATGTAGAGATGGGATAGTGGTGGAAAAAATCGATTTTCAAACAATGTTGTAATGAAATCGAATGAGTAGTTGAAGGTGAGAAATTGGATTTTATTTACTTTTTATTATTCAAGATCAAGTATGTACACATGTAAATAATGTTATGATATTAATTAAATACTCATAACAATGTAACGATAGTATTTTTCGACATTTTTCACTAATATCGATGCTAATGTAACATATAACTGGGTTTAATTTAATTACACATGTAAAAAATTTTATGATATTAAAATATACAATAAAATTAATGATAGAGTAAGTTTTATTTAAAATATCGTCAGTATATACTATCAATATTTTTATTAAAACTCTATCTAAAACTCTGTGGTCACGATTATTCGTCGCCCATCACTAATCGGCATGCCAATAAAGTATGACATTGACAGATACTGTCTGTACTATTAAGAAGTTCAGGACTTCATAGGCGGGATTTTTCTGACAGCTGTCGCAGAGATTAAGTTAAATTTTATAGAGTATAAGACGTTTTTAAGGTGTTTTTATTTAAGAAACGCAAATTAAAACTGATATTACTTTTAATTATACATATCTATTACTTTTTTAGTCTTATTTGCTAACAAAATACTCCTACTTATTTATTGTCCTGATAGCCTAATACAAATTACTTTTATTGTGTATATAATGATGTTATATAAATTATGTTTTTTTTTCTAAATTATTAAATAACTGTACACTTTAGATATTTTAATGTAACAAAATTTATTATCTTACTGTTTGTCGAGCATACCTATACAGGGTTATTTCTAATTAGTAAGCATCCTTTTAGGGGCTTATTCTGTACATCAAACTAACATCTTTTGTTCTACAACTTTGGTCAAAAGTAAAAAAAATGGTTGTTCCATAAATATCGTGACAAAATGTATGGAACAACTGTTTTTTTTTTTAGTTTTGACAAAAGTCGTTGAACAAAGGTTGTTCAGTTTTGATGTACATAATAAGCCCCTAAAAGGGTGCTAATTGATTAGATATAACCCTGTATAAGCCTACCGCGCTAGATAAATAATATCCGGAATAATTGTTCGAGTAAAAACAAATTGCGAAAAATTGAAACTGTGTTTATTTTTCTATTTTAAACCACATGCAGAAAATACAGGCTTCATGTTTTGTATTTATTGTTTTAAATTATATATTTTGTGATATCAAATATTATGTTGGTGCAAATTATGTAAAATGCGTCCGTCAAAAGTATACGCAAATCGATCTACATATATAAAATGGCAACATAACATCTACGATAAAAATAAATATTGGCAATTTAGATTTGTTTTTTAAATTCAAAATCTGATATAAAGCTCGAAACATACTATCGGACGCGGCTTACGGTCGCGACTGACAGCCGCGACCTAGACTATGAAAGTACACTGAGCCGTGCACACTATCGGACATAAGTCGCGGACGTCACCTTCGGACGATCTTGAGCGTTGGGACGTCCGAGAGCGATGTGGCACACCGGATGTTTTAAGACTGTGCACATTGCTAAGTCGCGGCTGTCAGTCGCGTCCGTCAGCCGCGTCCGATAGTATGTTTTCGGCTTAACACTCGACCGAATCAACACCCGAAAAAGTATTGACATTTTGAAATCTGAAAATTGATCTGTTATTTTATTTTCGAAAAAAAAAATGTACCGAGTTTGCTGCGTACTCTTTATGTGTTATATATAGGTTTGAAAATGGTTTTGTTAAATTTTTTGGTGCTTATTATTCACATAATTTAGTTTAGTCTTACTCGTACTTATAAGGTTATGATATTGTGTAAATACTGTCACTTATTATTCTATTATTATTGCACCATCTAAAATGAATGCCTGAAAATGATTGAACAAGTATGACTGTATTCTTTCATCATTTTTTTTTAAATAAAAAGCACGGCTAAGTGTAGGTTACACAATATAAAAAATAATTTTGCTCAATGTACTATGTAATGTAAAAAATAAAATTCCCGACATTATGTTACATGCTTTACAATAAAAATCCTTGCAATCCTTTAGGTAAGTAAATAGCTTATTTATTGTAAATGTAAATAAAATAAACGTATATAAATACTGTAAAAATGTGACGTTACACAATTAATACAAGTTGTAAAGATTAAAGCAAAATGTTTGAGTTGTTTGACAACGATGCAAAAATATTGATTTGTGAGAATACGCTTGGAACATTTATTTATATTTTTAACTAGTTTTTGCCTGCGGCTTTGCTCGCGTGATATATTGTGTTATCCTATATTATGAACCTTTAATTTATCAAGATAGATTATGCGAGTCGGACTCGCACGCGAAGGGTTCTGTACCATATTATGGAAGCCTTTTTTATTAAATATATAAGGTATTTTATTTTAAATTAAATATTTATTTTTGAAGGGAATATACAACTTGACATTCTGTGACTATTTTAAGCATCTGCCTGTTGCCGTTATTAATATCGAGCAAAAAATTACGTTTCTTGTCTGGGAGCACCCCTTAAATATTTATTCTATTTTAATTTAATTATTTATTTATTAATAAAATATTTAATCACATATTCTGTGAATATTTCAAGAATTTACCTGTCATTGTTATTAATATCGAGCGAAAAAAGGCTAAAATATCAGGTTTGTTGTATAGGAGCCTACCATAAAGATTTTTTTCTGTTTTCAGTATTTGTTGTTATAGCGGCAATAGAAATACATCATATGTGAAAATTTTAACGTTCTAGCTATCAACGTTCACGAGATACAGACGGACGGACAGCGGAGTCTTAATAATAGGGTCCAGTTTTTACCCTTTAGGTCTCAGAGCAAATAAAAAAATCAAGAGAGAATTTTGTGAACAAACAAGTGAAGCCAACTAAAACTACGCCTCGTCGTGTACAGACAATGACACACACATCCACGTACAACGAAACAACGCCTTGAGTGGTCAGTCAAACTATGGCGGCGCAACACTGACGCACTCACACATGTTTAAAAAACCGGCCTCATTTGACTGTTCAACGACGTTCTCTCTTGATTTTTTTATTTGCTCTGAGCCTTTAGGTACGGAACTCTAAAAAGTAGCCTATGTCATTTTCCGTCTTGCAAACTATGCTTATGCCAAAAATCAAGTCAATCCGTTGCTCCGCTACGGCGTGAAAGTGGTGTGGTGGTTTGTTCCTAACCAACAAATGCACTTCCGGATTTAAAATATTCGCAAAGGTAAGGTATGTCGAAGGCAGCGTTATCGTTCCAATAAAACTATCAATAAAGAAAGATGATCTGCAATGATTTAAATTGTATCATCTAAGTAAGTTTATGTATGTTTGTTTTCAAATGAGTCAGACACATTACAAGTTCTACGTTATATTCTGTATTTGAAGATGCTACGAATTTCTGTAGCTGGTTGTTGCTACGAAATGGCGTAGCAAATTGTGGTTACATAGCTTACGGGATAGCTGCTCTTTGTCTGTTCTAATAACTAAGTTGCTTTTATTACATTGCTAAGCATACAGAGACGTCCTTTTAGTTTTAAAAATTATAATTACTTCAACAATATAAAATTTCTTTCTCCAGTCATATTGATAAACGCAAAGTACAATTGGCATAATGCCTGGGTAAAATTATTAGTTAGTGACGCGTGACTAGAATGCTGGCGTCTACTTTAGTCAAAAGCTCAGCATTGCCATTCAGCGAGGCAATGCTGCCAGCATTCTGGCCACGTTTCCTTCTTCTTTTAGATTAAGTTTTATTTGTTATAAATTTAGTTTTGTATGTATAATAGTTTTGGTGATTTTAGTAAAAGTTCATTTTTACTGACGGACTAATTATATTTATTTAGTCATCATGCCTACTAATCCTATTATCAAACAAAGAAAAATACAAAACACGCACTAACTACTCTTAAGTACCTCTGCGTTGATTATAACCTGTTATCTTTAATAAGCGATGGACATACGTAAGTACTTACAGGATCGATGGATATTATTTTATTCATTAATAAAACAATGAACTAAGGGATTAAGCTAAACATTGCAAAATTTAGCTGTTGTTTTTAAATTTTCGCGATTTGATTATTATGTACTACGGGACTAATCGCGCACTAAAATTACGAGATAAAAAAATACCTCTTCATTCCGACGTTTCGACCGACTTGGGTCGATCGTGGTCACGGGTGGACTGGACAGTAGACTGTCTATCCGTGACCATGACCAATGCAACTCGGTTGAAACGTCAGGATAATGAAGTATTTATTTATCTCGTTATTTGAGTGCGCGAATAGTCCCGTAGTACATAATAATAAAAATTAGCTGTTTCGCAAATTTTGCGAAAGTCATTGAACATTTTGTTATTAATCAGCTATTGTTTCCCGTGACATCTCGGTTGGTCTTTTTTTCTCATTTTTTTTTATTCCTTGTAGGTTTGCCTTTGACTACATACTGCCTGATGTTGAGCAGATATGCGGTCTAGGATGTAGCACGCTTACCTAGAAGATACCTATTTACTCGGGATTTGAAGACACCCACGTTGAACAGAAGACAGACCCAGGCAAAGCGTTCCACATTCTGGCTGTTCGTATGAGGAATGAGGATGAGGATGGTCTCGTAGTAAAGGATGATGAGTGTTGTGATATTTTGGAATACATTCAACCAGTAAACAGTCCCTATACTTTGTTACTTTTTTAAAATATTTAAAGCGTATTTTCACGAAAATTGAATGATACGAAACAAGTGTGATATAATTGTATATCCCTATGTAAATATAAATAAGTGTATGTGCCAACGTATTATTTTTAAGAGAAAGCGTTTTATTATAATACGTAATATTAATAAATAATAATAAATAAATAATACGAATATTTCTATTATAGCCATTGCACACCATGTCGACTTGATATTGACTCAACTTAAAACAAACAAAAAAAAAAAAACATTTTAATCGAAATGTAATATTGTACAGTGTAAATGTAAAAATTTTGTTGCCGAGCAGATTTTTTTGAACCAGTGTCCATTATTAGATATATTAATAAATAATTCATTCTATATTTAGTAGGGTTGTCACAATATGATTTGCCATTTCTTCAAAAAATAATGAATTATTATAATAGCAGCTTCGGTAAAATTTCCTGGTTAAACGTTTCATGAAAGTTATAAATAGCAATAATCTTATTTAAATGTGTTGTAACTTTGACTTTATGTGACAAGCTTTTACTATACAAAAAACCGGAGAAGTGCGAGTCAGGCTCGCACACGAAGTTTCCGTACAATTAAAAAAAAACGGACAAATGCAAGCCAGGCTCGCAAATCAAGGGTTCCGTACAAATCCAGAACATTTCACAAATTTGGGAAGTAAGTTGTTAATATCTCTGTACCATTGACAAAAAAGGTTTTTTTTTGTTCACTTTTCTCGTCATACATCAAAAATTACACATTGTTAAAATAATTAAAAACCTGTTTTAGCATGTGCTAATGAAGCTCTTTTTTTTGATACCTTACAAGATACGATTTACTCACTTTGAATTTTCAACACATATTTTGTAAATTTAGGCCCTATTTTTTTGTGATTTAAATAAAAATGTACAGTTTTCAGATTTCTATAGTTACGAGTATACTCTAAGACAATGCTTCTTGCCAAATTTCATAGTTCTATGTCAACGGGAAGTACCCTGTAGGTTTTGATATTTGTGAGTGTCAAAGTATGCAGTTTTTTACGACATAAACGACTCCAACTTTTTATACGATAACCAATATATTTTCTTTTCTTTTACCGTATATAGTTTTTTCAACGCGATATCTTTTTGCGTTCCCGAGATATAGAGTCTTGACAACAGAGGGACAACAAAGTGATCCTATAAGGGTTCCATTGTTTCCTTTTGAGGTATGGAACCCTAAAAATGGTACCTATTCTAAAACATCTGGTTCTATAAATTACTATAAAACGAGTCTCAACGTTTGCAAGAAGTCTACAAAAAGTTTCGTTTTACATGTCATCTTATTAATAGTTAGTGCTATAATATTCAACTATTAACTTTTGGAACATATGGAAATTATTCGACTTTTAACAAGTGTATTTTCGACATACTTTTACTAAAGAGAATAAACTGAAATAGAAACCGATATATCCGACGGCTTTAACCTTATTTAATTTATTTGAAAACCTAAAATATCTTTAAATTGAGTCTCTTTTGAGTCGGTATCATGTGTAAAGATCTTAAGTGTTGTCAATTTTAAATTGCACTCATCTCTCAATGACTGTCAAAAGTACTCATAAGTGAACTTATTCGTTTATTCATTTGTAATATTATTTGATATCCAAATAAAAATTACCTATCTATTGTTAAAAGTGAAATGTTGTATTTATGTGAATAAATTTTAATATTTTTATCATTGAGAGTGTATAAAATCTAATAATAAAAATGATACACTGTACAGAATAAATTGAATATCTGAATGTCAGAAGAGTGTTTTATTTAAATGTTTATATAATAATTTATTTACATATATATACAAGGCTTAGAGAGTTAAATTTGTTAAATATGAATAATAACAATAACAGAAAATAAAATATATACACCTACTTTAAAAAAATAATCAAATAACCCGCCCCTCACCGTTCCTGGTGCCCAAAGGTGCCCACAACGCTTGCTGCATTGCCGCGTAGGATGGCGATAGACATTCTTTGCACCAGAAACGAGGTAGAACGGGAGTCACCTCCTCTTTCCCGAATCCTGCGCCCTATTTCAGAAATCAACAATTTAGCCTCAGCGCCCCAGCTACCCATGGTCTCCACGGCAACGGGCACGAAATAATAGCTGGGCACCATTGCCGCGTACTTCAACCGAATGTTATAAATGTTTTAAATTATGTACGTGCGTGGTCTCATAAATATATAGCTACTACTCTATTCAGACTTTCACTGTATATATTGACAACTAGAGTATGTGCAAAAGAGAACCGTTGTGGCTTTAAACAAACCATAAGATTTTAATCAGCAGCCAAGGTATCGACTATACTTGGTTGGTAGACGCGAGTATTAATGAAAACCGAATTGGTGTTTACCAAGTATCAAACACTTTTAGTTGTACTAGCACTGACAGAGCAGTGTTATCAACTTAACAAAATAAGTAAAATGGCACACGGACGCCCTCACCTAGGACGCGTCTCATTTTGAACAAACTCTAAGCAAAATTAAAAAAAAGTATCAAATCAATAAAAAAGTCTTATACAATTTTACCTACTTTGCTTTACTTGTTGAATATATAGGGTGGAGAGCTGACGCCGACATTAATTTGACCAAGTAGTACTAGTAACCAGTAATAATTTAGACAATAAGAAAAAATCTACCTTAAATTGATAAAACAAAACTTTCAAACAAACTAAATAATAAACTAAGGATGGCATCAAGGCATGGCAAGGCAAGGCAATCCGTTCCTTACTAAGCATGAAGGCATCATGCTTAGTAAGGAACGGATTAATGGCATTTTGAAACGAGACTAACCAAAATAGCTATTCTCGCTATTTAGACTAAAGTAAAAAAGCGAGAATGGCTATTTTGGTTCAACCTATTTTGGATTCAAGCTTAGTACTGAAGTGCAACGCAATGCACTTAAGTGCATTGTGAACGGCTCCACGTGCTAGCACTCGACTTGAGAAAGATCGGCGAATGCAATCGAAACTATAGTCGTACTATACAGACACAGAATAGGCCCTATTACACAGGGCACAGAAGGAGCCTCTTCATACAAACCTAGACTTAAAAATGTGAAAAAATACAATTTGTACCATAGACAACTTTTGAGTGAACTTGCCACTTGAAATAGGGATTTCAAAATACATGATGAAAAGAATCGATTCCTAAATTGATTCGAGTCTAGGATGACGTCACGTCTTATCACATGATAAGTCAGACTGGCTGAAATTTCGATTAATCTATTCACATTTTGACTCTTTTTAATAGGTGGACTTATGTAATTATATATACGTTTTTATCGTTAATTCCAGAAGTTATAAACAAAAGTCAATAACACTATTAAATAACAGCTGGCAGCCTTAAGTACCTCTAAATTCGATCTTTTCTCTTACAGAAATAAAAAACAAAAATTTGATTCGTAAACCTAAAATAAAAATACATACAGACGAACATAGAACCTCTTCCTTTTTTAAATCGGTTAAAAATGTGAACACATCACGTGATGCTGCTCCATAATGTTATTAAATCGATCTAAAACTAGTAGTTCGACTAGTAGTTCGGGTCAAAATCAATTTTGACCTTAAAGTTAATCGATTTGACGAGTCAATATTCGATCTCATACTGACATTATCCGACATTCCTAACTGACCATAGAGATATTTTCCACTCTGTTTACATTGTCAAATGATTTCATTTTCAATATTTTGCTTATGCTTATAAATCACATAGAAAGATATTTATTACTTACCGGTGGTATGTGACAATGCCTTTCGTTATTTCTTTTGAAACCGAGTAATTTCGGCAAGATGGAATGACGCAGTTCACCATATTTACCTCGTTGCTTTGAGACGCGACCGCAACGCCAGTCTAATGAAGACTAGTTATTGAATTGGTTGATTTCATATGGATTGGTTGATATTGGTCGGCGAAATTTCATTTTGTACGATTAGATGTCTATCTTGAAGGTCGCTGTATACAGAGTATTGTATGTACATCAAAACTAACAACTTTTGTCAAAACTCAAAAAATAATCAGCTATTCTATACATTTTGTCGCGGGTGAACGATATTTTTCTATGGAACAACAATGTCTTTTTTAGTATCGACAAAAGTCGCAGATCAAAAGTTGTTAGTTTTGATGTACAGAATAAGCCCCTAAAAGGGTGCTAATTGATTAGGAATAACCCTGAATAATGACTATGAAAAATGAAACGTAGGTACAATCCTGTGATATAAAACATTAAAATATGTGAATACCACCTTAGTTTCCATAATAAAATGGTAAACAGTATGATATAACTATTTTTAATTTAAATTCGTCACACTTTTTAGACTGAAAATGCTTTATGATATTTTAATCTTATATTTTAGTAGCGCTCCAATTTTTATGTATTTTCTATAACTGTTCCAAAACTAGTGAAGCAAAATAGATTAAATTCTTATGAGATCACTTCAAAATAAAAAGCTCGTAAATCAAGTAACATCATTTTGGAGCATCAAAGTTAAGCTACTCCATTTACAACTGAGCGCTACCGTGGCTCGGAAAACACGTTAAATTGTAGACCCTGGTTATTTCAACCCTTTAGCCTTGTCAGATGCCTTCAGGCGGCTTAGAAACTCTCGACACCAGGGCTAGCCTCCCGGGCTAAACGAACTCGCTTATTAGGGTTCTGTGCCCAAAGGGTAAAAACGAGACCCTATTACTAAGACCACTGACTAATTCAAAATTTGACATACAAATGCAGTATAGGTAGATCGTACCTAATGGTATTATGTAAATAAATTATTACAAAAATCTTTGAAATACAAGCTTTTGAGATCCTGCATATCATGTAGCTGCAGAATGCTAGCCAAGACAAGAAAAACGAGCCCAAACACGACGGTTCTATCTTGTTTAGTACAGGAGTTCCTATGGCCACCCTCCAACTCTATCATCGGATCACTTCCATGGTACTGTATTATAGCATTGTCACGTGATATACCTACATATTACCTATATGTACGTGCAAAATTTCAACTCAATCGGAAATCGGGAAGTTGGTCAAATTTAACATGAATGATGAGGTATTTATTTATCTCGTAATTTTAGTGCACGGTTAGTCCTGTAGTAGGTACATAATAATCCTACTAATATTATAAACGCGAAAGTTTGTGAGGATGGATGGATGGATGGATGGATGTATGGATGTTTGTTACTCTTTCACGCAAAAACTACTGAACAGATTGAGATGAAACTTTGCAATAATATAGCTTATACATCAGAATAACACATAGGCTACAATTTATAAAGATATTTTGTGAATTGTCCAAAATATAACGATAAATGTTGAGTAAGTAGAAAAATTCTGCCATCTGCGAGCTACTCTAGCGTGCGCTGCAAGAATGTCAAAATAAACAACTGTCGATCGAATATCTGTCAAATCAATCGATGAGCAGTCCTTGGATATCATAATCCTTACTTTCCTTACTTAATATTATAAATGCGAAAGTAACTCTGTCTGTCTGTCTATCTGTCTGTCTGTCGCGCTTTCACGCCAAAACTAATGAACCGATCTCAATGAAATTTGGTACACAGATAGTCTAGAGCCTGAGAAAGGACATAGGCTACATTTTAGCCCGAAAATTGAATAATTCCCATAGGATATGACAAAATCTTGCGTTAGCGAAACTGTCACCTATCAAAACGACGCTAAAAGGCCCAATTTTGAAGACACCATCGTAATTATAACCGTTAATTAGACTATTTCTGTTTCTTTTTAACTTTCGGCATTCGATAGAGAGAACACTTTTTACGTTGCTATTAAATTTACGATGACGCGTTCATAATTGGGTTGATTGGGCCTAACATGGATTCACAAAACGTAATTAGATGACAGGTGACATACATTGACTGCAGACTTTTATAAATGTCTCGCTTAGCATAGCAAAGGGACTAATTGGCTTTCCACCATTATAGCTCCTCGAAGAGGAAATAAAGTATGAATTGACAATGACAACTGACATTAAAATTGGACAAAATAGTTTTCCCTTTGCCATGCTACATATTACAATGACGTTTAATACTGGGCCGTCATTTCGTCTGACATTAAAAATATTTTTAAATATACCACCATTAGAGGTTAAACATATTTCTTCATTCTACCTTTATGGTACAGTTTTTTTTTTGTTTTCAAATATGTTCGCGTTTGACTACACACTGCCTGATGTTAAGCAGATGTGCGGTCTAGGGTGTAGCACGCTTACCTAGAAGATACCTATTTACTCGGGATTTGAAGACACTCACGTTGTACTTAACGGGAAGACAGACCCAGGCAAAGTTCCACACACATTCCCGTTCCACATTCTGGCTGTTCGTATGAGGAATGAGGATTCGAAACGCTTAGTTCTAACGCGCGGAATGTCCACCATAAAAGGGTGGCGCTTTGGTCGCGTCCGTCTAGCCGTACGATAGAATAAAGGGGCAGGGGGGACCAGATTGTGCAACTCCTGGGCGCACTCTCCGAAGTGTATCCGGTAAAAGGCCGACAAACACGCTACCTTGCGACGATGCTCAAGACTTTGCAGCTGCGTCTTAGTCAAGGCTTCGTTGTCAATCAGCTTCCTGGCTCGCCTCTCAATCGACTCCAGAGCCTCCAGTTGATGTTTGGCAGAGCCATCCCAAAGGTGAGAGCAGTATTCCATGAAGACCTGACTTGCGCTTTATAAAGACTAAGCAGTTGCTCAGGTGTGAAATACCGTCTCACCTTAGAGAGAACACCAAGTTTTTTGGAGGCTAATTCGGCTTTGGACTCTATGTAAGAGCCAAGGTTAAGAGAAGATGAGATGAGAATCCATGCTAATATACGAAGAACCGGATCGACTTGATTTTTAAAAGTAGTATGGCATGAGTATGAATATTTTGACACTAAGGTTATTAACCTTGATTCTGAGTTGTGACCTTGACACGAACATAAATTTCTGTTGGTTTGGTTAGGATTGAACAGTGATACCTCGAGTGCCAACTTCTAAACTGCCTAGGGGGAAAAGACCAAAAAGAATCGGGAAACCTCGAGCGCCGCCTTCTTAGCTGTCTCAGAAAAAACCCATAGAGAAGCGGCTCTACCTGGGATTCCCGCGCCGCCCATAAGCCTCGGCTACTAAGTTCTCCTGCCACGACAAGGCGGGAACCTATGGGCGGGTACACTCTAACCTTATCTTAATCAACAGAAGCATTTATAAGTATAAGGTATTTTGATATCGGGTTAGGTTTGAACAGTGGCAACAAGGCGCTAGGTACTTGATTTTTTTATAGAGCAAGTGCCTTTATTAACTACCACTAAGTACAGACTTATAATGTAAAACTTCATAAACTACTACTACATATCGAGCAATTGGATCATCCGCAGACCCTTGAAGGTCTAAAGATATTCTCAAGCTAATAATGCTCAAGCCCACTGCCAGTTAGCAGCGTGCCCAGCATGCTGGCAGCATTTCCAATCAGCTTGGCAATGCTGCTTATACGTTGAGCCAAATAAACACCAGCATTTTGGTCACGCGGCGGGTACACCAGACGCTCAGAAAGACTTTTGAAAACAAGATGAGCACCCGGCCAACACGCGCACAATGTCTCAATTTCAAACGGCTCAAATATGTAACCACTGCCGAGGTTAGCATATTTGCGCCGTTTGTGCTGCTCCGCTGACGGCGCCAAAGTATCGACGCAAGTCGCGTCCCATACTAAGGGCCGTCTACACTTCCATGGGACCAGCTTCATACCGTCAGGCCTTTTGCCATCACCACGCGCAAACCGATTCGGTTAGAGTACGGCTGCGATATTGGCGGTCGCAAAAGCCCTGCGTATAACATCGTTCACAATGGCGTGGCAACCAATTCGACCAGCGCTTCTTGAGCGAGAAAGACGGTGGTGACCAAGCTGGTCAACTAGGGTACTTGAATAGGTGAGAGCGCTCAGCTATGTGCGGCGCGGTAGCAAGGTAGGTCGACTATCTCGACGATATCATCAATACCGCCGGTCGACCCTGGTCACGACCGGTAAAGAGCCGAGGCAGATGGCACTGCAAGAGAGAGGCCTATACCCAACAGTACCCACTGTTAGGTATAGGCCAAAGAAAACTGCGGATGATAACGATGACGAAACAAATTAGTTGAGATTGGCTGTTTTTTGGGTTTGAAATAATTATTTGCTACAATATTTGTGTACCGTTTCGCATTGAATTGGGGCTAATTTTTTGTGGCGCACTTACTGTTTTAGTTACCATATTTTTTTGACAAGATAAACATAAATTAAATTATATCGCGGGCGAAGCCGCGGGTAAAAGCTAGTAATACATAGGTACATCCATTGCAAGTTAAATAAAAGCTCGTAAAAACGAACAACTGTTGCGCCTCCTACACCCGGTGGCCTACTCATAGCTTTCACGCAATTTAAGAAAAAACTTCGACAATATTTTTTGCGTTACATAGAGGAACAAGGAAAAAAAAATCTTTTAACCCCTTTCAAATAGTAGTTCGCATAATATTTCCTTTGAGGCAAAGTTAAATCAAATCCCTACAAAGAAAGTACTTCAAAAGTTTTCCCTTAGGGAAATACTTTTATAATATTGTGCGAAGATGAAAAGGACACACTTTTTGAGGTAGGAAAGTAATTGTTACACTTTCATGAATGTAATACCAATGTCACAGTTTTTTTACCTCTTTGATCGACTTCCAAAAAGAGTAATTTTTACCTTATCTCTAGATATTGTTTTTGTGTAAGTATGTTACTCACTTGCTCCGTCACTTGTAGATTAATTGTAATGCTCATATTTTGATCAGCTGTAAGCAATTGATGTAGAAAATTGATGACTGCCTCGGTGGCTCAGTGGTTAGTGACTCTGACTTCTGGATCAAAGAGGCGTGGGTTCGATCCCCACCAGGGCAAGCATTTTTGTGATGAACATAAGTGTTTGCTCTGTGTCTGGGTGTTATTTAGGTACTATCTATATAAGTATGTATTCAAAATATGTATATGTAGTATATCAGTCTCTGGCAGCCACAAGCTTTGCTTAGTTTGGGGTCAGAGGCCGTGTGTGAGATGTCCTCTAATATTTATTTATTTTATCTATTTTTTTTTATGCAATAAATGGCATGACCGACTTCAACCGTGTCCAGAATTCGCAAATTTCGCACGGTTCAATGTAGCATTTTTCACATTATTCTTGATTTATCAAAAATGGCTGAGCCGATTTCGACAAAATTTAAATGGAACCAATTTCGAAGTGTACCCTTTCTGTTATGATTTTATTTTGAGTGCTTTCCACACTAGATAAGCACTTCTAAAATTTGACGCTTGGGTAGGAGGCGGGCTGGCTCAGTTGGTTAGAGCGTCGGGCTAGTGATCCGAAGGGGCAGGTTCAAATCCTGCGTTCGCTTCAGATTTTTGAAATGTTTATCACAAAGATAACTCTTTGAGATAAAATCTAGTGTGGGAAGCACTCTAAATAAAATCATAACATTGATTTAGCAGTGCGTCATCTCTCGTCAATCTTTAGAAGTTCTAATAACTTCTAGTTGAGTGATAACCTGTCTAATACGGGTATCACAGGTGGCGCCACCAACGCTATAAATTCGGGTAAGGTAAGCACTTCTAAAATTTGACGCTTGCGTAGGAGGCGGGCTGGCTCAGTTGGTTAGAGCGTCGGGCTAGTGATCCGAAGGGGCAGGTTCAAATCCTGCGTTCGCTTCAGATTTTTGAAATGCTTATCACAAAGATATACCCTATCTATTAAAATTAATAAAATAGCGCTGGTGTAAAAAGTGATGAGTGGTTATAAATAAAAATATATATACGTAAACGTACATATACGCGTCGAATTTAGTACCTCCTCAGTTTCGTCGGTCAATAAAAAAAATAAAAACTGTAGAGGAGAGTTCCACGTATACCGAGGCCCCATTAGTGCGTTGTGCTGCGTGCGTTGCGTCGTCGCAACGGAACAACGCATTGTATGCCACACCTGAGTTTCATTTACGCTGCGACAACACAACGTATCACATTCCCTCTCGCTTCGTCTCTTGTCCATTGAAATGTTGGTTTCTGTCAGTAGTCACGCCCGATGACGCAACGATCTAATGGGGCATGTCTCGGGCATGTCATAAAAAATACGCAGGAAAACGAGGCAGCGATGACGTTGCGACGACGGAACGCACCAATTTGTTCTTGATCTAATATTATACAGCCTATGTACAGTTTCGAAACAGTTAAATTACATTGATTTTTTAGCACCTAGACAAATTCAAAGGTAATAATTATTATTTGCAAAATATAGCAAAACCGATTTCCATCGCGTACATACCCCTTCGAACTAAAAAATATTTTTTGATGCGGTACACAATTGGCGAAAATTTCAATGAACATACACATATAAAAATACGTACAGACGTACATAGAGGACCTCCTACTTTTTGGAAGTCGGTTAAAAATAAGTTGAAGCCTAGAAGTTTTTAACTCCACAAATTTGAAGCCGGTTATTACGTTTGGAAATTATAACACCACAGCTTATCACACACTTACACAGGTATTGTACCACCTTTTTGATATCTAAAGAAAACACCGGTTTTTACTCACGTATAATATCGCAGCCGGACCGCTGGGAACCCGACCGGTTTCGGAGTAATTAGTACTACTTCGTCAGGGAATACGCGCGCTCCCGTCGATTGGCGCACGCGCACCTTCCCCAGCCTTCCTTTTTCGGTATTCCCAGCGGCCCGGCCGCGATATTATACGAGAGTAAAAACCGGTGTTTCCTTTAGAATAATGAATTCTCACGCGAGTTTTTTGATACCTACCCACAAAGGGTGATTAGGCAATATCCACCACGCTGGTTCAGTGAGGGTTTTTGGATTCACAAACCATCGAATTTCTTTTACGGACGTCCAGGTTGCCTCACGATGTTTTTCTTCTCCGAAAAGCCAGTGGTGTGAAATTACGTACATAAATTCCAAAGAACTTACTGGTACAGGATCGGGATTTGAACCGACTACCTCACGATCGTAAGGCAGGTTTTACTACCTCTAAGCCATCACGACTTATACAACGTGTAACGGAAAGACTGTATACATACTGAAAGTACCAAATCAGATAACGGTAACAAACTAGATGGGGGCATGTTTAGCCGTGTAAGTTCGTGTGCTGATTTTTAATCTTTTTTTGAAAAACTAGTCATTTTTATGACTAATTCACATTTGCACAGCACTATCACACTAAACAGCTGTGAGGTCAATAACACGACCTTGCCCATCAAAATCAGACCACACCTCCTTGTTGTGACATGTTTGTTTACGTGCAAAAGATTTTTCTAGTCAGTCATATTTAATTTTTTTTAAAAAGTGAATGTTTTTATTTTGGCTCGAAATTTCGAATACAGCATCTATATAAGGTAGAGTATCAACCCACTTTTTATGTATACAGCCTTTCCGTTACACGTTGTATACACATACACATCAAATAAATCTACACAAAAATCCCCCTTTGGCTCAAAAACCACAAAGTACAACACAAAAAGACGTCACACGAGAAAAATACCTCATAATGAAAGGCAAAATGGCTGCGATGAATACGCAAATGCGATAAAAATAGGCAGACCTTTTCTCATATCGTCTTATTTACGAGTTCAATTCGTCACAAAATTATTTAACACACAATGCACCGTTCACGTAATTTTCATATCCTCTTCCCAGCGTATTTGTAAGGAAGATATTACCACATACGCTAAGAACAGTAAGTCATCCTCGTTGAATTGACTGGACTGGGTCAAATGTATGCGTTAGGTAGTACTCAGGAAAAATAGTATTTAATTTTGCACTAAATTTCCAATTATTTTTTTATTATAATGTTTAGGATCACTTACTGAGCATAAATCACAAAATGCTGACATATCCAGGTGCAGCTTCAAGCGCCATCTTGAAAAAACGTTTTTAGACAATATCTCTTAAACTATGGCCACTTTAGGGCAAAAATTGTGAAAATCATTATTGTAGAAAATAAAATTTTGTATCTTTTGTTCTCAGTAAACTTTTTTGTAAAACTTACCGTTTATGTTTAATGCTCCTTTTAATTACTTTTTATGACCCATTTAATAAACCGGATTATCTATCTTTTACTTTTTTCTTTTATAAAATTTGGAAAATTTAGTGCAAAGTTGAACAAAATGAGGTATACCGGGCGACCTCTACTCACGCTTACCACACACACATTAGCATACTCTTCGGGTGAATCTGAAGCACTGTAAGCTATAGCTGCGGCAATTACTGTGTTTTATGGCTTTTTGGCTAAAACTCTTACTGTAATTTTTCACTAGGATTTGCAATGCAGCATACTACAACCGACTGTTGACTTCTTTTGATCGAATTCCAAATAGGAGGAAGTACCATGTTCGTTTGATTTTTTTTGAGTATGTGCATTTGTGCATCGATATTTTCGCCAATGGTGAACTGATTTAAAAAAAAAACTTTTTATAGTTCGAAAGAGTATGCTTCTGAAGTGGCCCCATTCAAATATTATCGAAATCGGCTTAGCCGTTTTTGAAAAATCAACAAAAACAAACATGGATATCACACCCATTAGTGCAAATTATTCGAATTCTGTTCACGGAGAAAATCGCTGTTGCGATTTTTTGGGAAAATAAAATATCTTACAAACACGGCCTTTTACCGTACATAATAATATAAACTGCCTCAAAATTTTCATTGACAATACTGGTCAGACGGTCGCAGTCGTCAATATAAAAAAAAAGTGCCAAGTGGATGGTCGCAGTGTAGGCCGTGCTTTGAGTGAGATCATTGCACGCCCTCTTGCATTCGGTTGCTCTTATTAGTAAATTTAGTTATGCAAATACCTAATGCTGCTTAAAATACTCAAATAATATTAACCTTAAAATAAAATGTGTCGACCTCAAGCGTCAACACAAGAGCGGGCTATTATCCCGTCGACCGCCGTAGATGAGCTACTGTTTTCATTGTACTGTCATATTACGAAGAGACGCTTTGGTGCTATTTAGTCTTACGCATTTTCCTTGTGAGATTTCGCGAAGTAAAATTAAGTCGTGCGACTTTACAGCGACTTCAATATAAAGAATTTCTTATGCAACCCGATTAATTATGCTTAGCTTTTCGTCATCATCACATCAGCTGTTGTAAGAGGTCTCGTCGTTTCAGCCATAGGACGTCCACTGCTGGACATAGACCTCCCCTATATATCAGAAGTAGGATGTCCACTGCTGGACATAGGCCTCCCCCATGGATTTCCAATAAGGCCGGTTGGAAGCGGCCTGCATCCAGCGCGTTCCTGCGATTTTTATTATATCGTCAGTTCACCTAGTCGGTGGTCGTCCTACGCTGCGTTTGCTGGTCCATGGTCTCCATTCGAAAACTTTCCGGCCCCATCGGCCACCCGTTCTTCGAACAATGTGTCCTGCCCATCGCCACTTTAATTTGCTAATCCGCTGGGCTATGTCGGTAACTTTTTTCTGTCGGTAATTTCTGATTCGATCCCGCAGAGACACCGAGCATAGCCCTCTCCATAGCACGTCGGGATATCTTGAGCTCCCCTAAATATCTAGAATAAGATCGGTTGGTCGCGGCTTGCATACAGCGCGATTCTGCGGTCTTATTGCGGTCATCCGTCCACCTTGTGGATGGAAGACCTATGCTATGCTTGCTGGTACGCGGTCTTAACTCGAAAAATTTTCAACCCCATCGTCATCAGTCCTACGAGCTATATGCCCTGCCCGCTGCCAAATCAACTGGCCAATCCGCTGAGCTATGTCGGTATCTTTTGTTATTCTTCGGATATTCTTATTTCTGATTCTATCCCGTAGAGAGACTCGAATAGCCATAGCTCGTTGAGCTACTTGAAGCTTACTTACGTAGGATATCTACTGTAGAGAAAATACCTCATTTTCATTTCATTTCATTTCATTTATTCAACAAATGGGTGTCAGAGACACACTTTTGAGAAGTCAATAAAAATCTACACAATGGTAAACACTTAACAAAAAAAAAAAATCAATTGCTTACATAAATAAATCATCAATTTACACTTATCCACATTAATTAATTAAATTACATTACAATTTGGTACCTGCATCTCGATAGTCGATACCTCGCGATAGTTTTTCAAAAAAGCACATGTACAGACTTTCACTTAAGTATCGTGACAAGAAATTCAATATTGCTTAGAAGTATGTATACGAAACTACCATCTCACAAATGGAGATCGTTCTTTAAAGGGAGTCTATGTTTGACAGTGATCTTTTAAAATGGTACAGTAACAGTTCCAACGTAGTTAAAGAACAATGTAAGTCCTCTATAATATTATCCGGCCTTCTTGGAAGTAGAGCGTTAATTAAAGCTACAGTTTGCTCTTGTGAATATTATCTCACTTCGTAGAACGGGCGAGGTTCAGAACTTTGGACCTCCAGAGACGGGGTATCAGCTCGACGTTCATTAAAACTATAGAACATTACTTTACTACTATTCTGGAATTCTAGGCACGATTTTTAAATGTAATTATTTTATTTTGAGTGCTTTCCACACTAGATTTTATCTTAAAGATTGATTTAGCAGTGCGTCATCTCTCGTCAATCTTTAGAAGTTCTAATAACTTCTAGTTGAGTGATAACCTGTCTAATACGGGTATCACAGGTGGCGCCACCAACGCTATAAGTTGGTGTAATATAAGCACTTCATAGATTTGACGCTTGCGTAGGAGGCGGGCTGGCTCAGTTGGTTAGAGCTTCGGGCTAGTGATCCGAAGGGGCAGGTTCAAATCCTGCGTTCACTTCAGAGTTTTGAATTGCTTATCACAAATATAACGATTTTTATATGTTTGTAAAAATTGAAACAAGTAATTCAGTAACAAGTAACATATCTGATTACAAAGCCACTGGTCACTGGCCATCAAAACTTACAACTTATGTTGTGCAACTTTTGTCAAAACTGATCACAGAACAAAAGTTGTTAGTTTTGATGTACAGAATAAGCACCTGAGAGGATGCTAATTGATTAGAAATAACCCTGTATATTTATTTATGGGTTAGCCAAAGTTGAACGTCTCAATATTAGCTATTTTACCAGTACCTTCCTACTTAAAATCACTGCTGACAAAAAAAAATAGTTACTTAAAAAAATGTTTATATCTAAAGTATATCATGAGGTGTATAGTAAAAGGAGAGCTATGTGATGGTGTCCGTGTGAGTGTGTGTGAGTAACACCACCTTTTCTTTCCGGAACCCATAATATTTTCGAACAAAGTCGTACAACTTAGTCGCACCTCTTGCTGGAGCCTTAAGGTAGAGTTCACACGTGAAGTATAAGTAATGCGAGGCGACAGGTGACGAGGATCGGTAATTGTTTTCGCTTTTACCAATGTTTTAGTTGTTGGAACTCTTTTGAGTATTATCTCAACTGTGCCGTTATAGGATGAGAAACCATTAAAATTAAAGGACATGTCCACAAAACGTATGGAGGCTGGTATAATAATCGAAAATTCTAACCACAGCACTCGTTACATTTCGAGAAAGTTCATAGTTTTCTTAGTCTATTACATCAGTTAAAACCAAAAAAGAGCCCTCCGTTGTTTTTTTAATTAATTTTGAATCTATTGGGATAATTAAATATATTTGGCTCAATAGGTAATTTATCTCTATCAACCCTGGTTAAGTAACCTCCATTATTGTTAAATGGAAGCTTTATTACCAATTAGACACGGTTTTTAAGTGTTTTTTGTCACATTGTACCTACTAACTGGTCACACTGGTAGGTTATAATTTTTAATTTTAGCAAATTAAGTGAAGTGGAATGTGGAAGAATCAGCTACTAATGCAAGTAAAATAACGATAGAAGCACTTTATTATTGCTAAACTATAAAAATACAAAGCTGTATTATTATTTTTCATACAATTTATTTTTCACATTTACAAAAAAATGGAGGGATAAAAAAATCAAATTTAATTATTTTTAAGAAGCCCATATGTCAAGCTTTCAAATGATGTTCATTCAAATGATGATCATTCTGGTTCGATTTTTCTTTTAATTTATCCATTAAAATAGAGTAAATATAAGCCGTGTATAAGCCGTGGTGGTCTAGTGGTAGTAACACGCGACCTGCAATCGTGAGGTCGTGGTTTCAAATCCCAATCCCGTACCAATGAGTTTCTTTGGAACTTATGTACGGAATTTCACACCATTGGCATTTCGGTGAAGGAAAAACATCGTGAGGCAACCTGCATACGTCTAGGCGTCTGTAGAAGAAATTCGATGGGGTATGTGAATTCATCAACTCGCACTGAACCAGCGTGGTGGATATGGCCCAATCACCCTTCGTGGGTAGACCTACGTCCTGCTGTGGACTATTAAAAATGCTAGTACAGTACAGTACATACATGATTTAAATCGCTCCTGTAGGCGCAATAAAAGCTTTTTGACAGCAATAATTTTGTAATATTGCTCTCCTTGTCTAATAGACGGTAATCAAAACGACAGCTATATTTTTTAGTCCGTCTTTAGCTTTAATAATTGAGCGTAATACTTTATTTAGATATTATAACGCAATAAAAAACCGGACAAATGCGAGTCATGAGACCACCGCCCACCGAGAGTTCCATACAGATCTTGGGAATCCTAAGAAAAGGAAAATCAAGAAGTTGACCTCAGGGAGAAGCTAGAATAACCACGGGGAAATTGTGATTTCTACCTACTTCCAAAGAGGAGGGAGTACAATTTTCGTCTGTATGTATTTTTATCTATATTTCGCCAATTGTGAACCGATTAAAAAAAAAACATGCTATTTTTTTTCTCGCCTTCGATGATGATCTCAAATAAAAAGTTGTTTATAATGATCAGCCCCCCGACCGCCTAAGCAATAGCAATCGTAATAGCAATCGTTTATGACTTCATTTTAGTCATTTGGCACCGCCTATGTGACGTTAGCCATCAATTGCTTTGCGCGGATTGCGGAAGCAATCGTTGAATGAACAACTTTGACAGTCCATCTGACAGTCCATGCATTTTACAAAGTTATTACAACAAGTATAATAAAGTGTAATGTAAACTCCCAGTGCGCGTACTGACACTGCTTGGTAGGTACGCTCCTACGGCCCAAGCCATTCATTTGCTCAACGCCATGCATGCTCATATGCCAGATGTAGATATATTTGCTGACAAACTTAAATCCTTTAGGATGTCGGCGATCTCCTTCGTGGTTAATCACTGTATGTAAGGTTAATATATCAACGGTTGGATGAGTGGTTTAGGTCAAACGGGCTGGCGCTGAATAGAGAGAAAACTTGTTTTATGACGTTCAACCTCAACGGCAAAGCATCCTGCCAGTATTCTGTGGCCCTAGGTGGTGCTACACTTCAGCAAGTTAATGGTACGAGGTTGCTGGGATTTAGCATCGATAGCGCACTGACATGGGAGACGAACATTGACGAGGTCTGCTCTAAGTTGAGTCGCTCATGCTTTGCTCTTCGACGGCTCGCGAGCACCGCCACCCGCGACGTTGTGCGCTCGTGTTACTTTGCTACGGTGCACAGCAGCCTAACTTACGGGCTGGAACTGTGGGGTCGGGCCGCGGAGATCAACAGAGCGTTCGTCATGCAGAAGCGGGCTGTACGAGCTATTTTTGGTGCTTCGGATGACGTTTCGTGCGTAGGTTTTTTCAGAGAGTTACAGATTCTCCCATTGCCTTGTGAGGTAATCTACCAGCTAGCTCTATTTACACATACTCATTTGTCCTCATATAAAAAGAGAGGAGTGAACACATCCCGCGACCTGAGGAGTAATAAAAGGCGTAACCAGCTGGTGACGCCCTCTCATAAGCTCGCGAGGTCGGAGGGGTCAGTCTATGTATCAGGTCCTGCGATTTACAATAGAATACCCGGTCAAGTGCGAGATGCACCTTCCGCCGTGTCTTTTAAAACTAAACTAAGGAACTGGCTCCAGACCGAGCTATTCTATGATATTAAAGAGTTCTTGAAATTACCAGAAATTATAACTGATTGACTTTTGTTATTAGATATATTAATATCGAATTTATATTTTGACATTTAATTATTATTCTCGATAGATGTCCGATAATATAATGACATTTAATTATTATTTTCAATTTTTGACATGTAACTATGGTGTTATCAATAAAATATTTGTATTTGTATTTGTATAACATTCGTGTTTGTTTTTGTGTATAAAATGTGTTCATGTGTTATGTATTGTAACTTGGCTTTCTGTGCGTTTTGGTGTAAACTGTAAGCACATAAAGTATTTGAATGAAAATAAAATAAAATAATATTAAAAATAAAGCAATATAATTATTTAAAATTTTAATATTACACTTGTCTTGAACTATCTAAAAGGCAACTATTACTTCCTTATTAACCCTAGATTCATAACCATTCGTCCCACAGACCGGGCGAAACATAAATTTGTTTCTAGTGCCTCGAGTGAAAGAGATAGAATGATGACCTCTCAAGTACCTTCCTAGATCGCGTGACCGTTAATAACGCGGGTGCGCTTGCCTCGCAGTGACGCTTTGTGCACAAGTTATAGACCCTTGAACGTCTGAGAAACGAATGTTTATGAATAGTGTTACTTTTGACGAGACTGCAAGTTATTTTGAAAACATTATTTTTATGAGTTCTGCGGTTTTACAGAGTAAAGTAAGTATATGATATTATTCTGTGTGAGTTATTATTTATAGTTACATTTTATTTTATCCACCCACGAAGGGTGCTGTGGATACGTTCGACCAAATGTGTGGAAGTATGTCTTGTAGTAGAAAAACGCAAAGATGGCTTTTATGCTACTTCTATGGCATACTCAACATGGAAATAATAAACTCATACGTAATATACGTGCATAATAATGTGAAACTAGGGCGAAAACCAATAAGCAGACGATGTTTTGTGAAGGATATTTCGGAGAAGTTGACCGAACCGTGGTTACGTAAAAGACACGAAATGCCAACTTTGAAGAGATGCCTAAAAAGGAAAATCGCCGAAGTTTTAGGTGAAACGCCTACCATTGAGACACCTGGTCCAAGTTGTACTCAAAAAAAGGTTTGTGGTTATTGTGATTATAAAAAAAGGCGTATGACAAGGTTCCGATGCAAGCAATGCAAAAAGTATATGTGCATGGATCATCGCGGCCTCATGTGTGTGGAATGTGGCGATGAAATTTAATTTTAATTCAATTTTTCTTTGTTACTTTCCTAATTAAACATATTAAAGACTGTCATACTTAATTTATTTATTTTATTTACATTTACTCTAAAACCAGCCACTTAAATTTAGTCGTCCGTGGGATGAATGTTTATGAATAATGTTCCTCTTACATAAGGTTATGAATCTAGGGTTAAAATCAAACAGAACCCCGGGCATCCAAATACCTAAAGTCAAATTCTGTGAATTCACCGAGAAACTAATAAACTAGGTCCTGAACCTCCGAGAGGGAATTTGCTATTCTCTGTGTGTAGAAATGTAGGCATTAATAAATTCTGTATCTGTACCTGACTTTGCAGGTGCTCGTATACCTATACATATACATACTTATATATGAGCGCCTGCAGTATATACAGTAAGTTTTGTAGCGCTTATAGATTAGTTTGACTATTATAGGTGTTCGTTAGCGATCATCGAAGTTAAGCAACGTTCAGCACGGTCGGTCTTCGGATGGGTGACCGCGGGTAGCCTTTACAGTTGTAGAGCTATATAGCTCGAATGACACGTCTTGGTTGTTTTAACTGGTCAGCCATGTCAGAAGCCTTCAGGCGGCCTAAAAACTCAGACACCAGGGCTAGCCACCCGGCCTTAAAATATGAACTTATTTAGTAAGTTTAGTGCAGAAAATCACGACAAATCACTCAAATTGTAAACACGCTAGATGCAAACGAGCAGAAGACGTCATACAACTACGAGATAATGACAATGAATTTGTGAAGTATCTATATACATATCTATACTAGTTTTTACCCGCGGCTTCGCCCGCATATGCAATATATCATTATAATTTATAGCCTATGTGTTATTCTGATATATAAGCTATATTATTGCAAAGTTTCATCTCAATCCGTTCAGTAGTTTTTGCGTGAAAGAGTAACAAACATCCATACATCCATCCATCCTCACAAACCTTCGCGTTTATAATATTAGTAGGATAGTAGGATGTATCTATGTATATTTTTTACAGAGTGGATTTTTCTTTTTTTGTTTGGTACATCTTACTTCAAACGTGGTCACATTTAAATTTTATTGAAATCGGCTGAACCATTTTGATAAATCAAGAATAACGTGAAAAGTACTACATCGAACCTATTTAAATTCTATACACGGCTGAAGTCGGCTATGCCATATTTTGAGATTTTTTTTTTCTTTTTCAACCCGATCGGTCTTTAGTTCGACGAGACATCCACCTTGTTCTGAGATAAAAATAAAATTATCAGAACTGTAAACATACTCTACGTTATTTTCTTCCTACTGTACGGTATTTTAAGCAACTTTTCCTACTGTATGTATTGAGTCTCGTTTTCACGAAGACAGTGTCCAAGACATCTAAATGCGAGCTGCATAATACAACCAACAGCTGCAGAGTTGGTTGCTGAATTGCTAACACAAGATGTGCTTAGCTTGGCTTAGAGTAAGCCAACACTTGAGGCAAGATAGATAAATAAATGCATGTTCACACAATCAACGATATTCCAAAAAATCAGAACAATATTTTAAATAAATGTGACAACTGGCGGCCTTATCGCTTAGAGTGGTTTTTTTTTCAGGCAACCTGATTAAGAGAGGAAAGGTATTAAGAGGAAGGTAAAGGACGGGGTGTCCAATGATGAAAAAGTTAGTTAAAAAATTAATAAATAAATGTACAATACATTTGCATACATGTACAATTGTACATCCTAGATATTCTAATAATACAAACACATTTATACTGATACTTTAAATAAAACACAATAACACATAAATATAATAAATCAAGTAATAATTACTATCTAACATGGAGGAAACTGCGATAAATAAAATTGCATGACTTGCTCCTCGAAGACAGCAAAAGAAGGAGCAAAAAGCTAGATCCACTTTATTTGCCTTACAATAACAAAACTACACAGTCATTAATTAATGCCCATGTCAGAATAGCATATTATTTCTCGTCATTCATTCATAAACACACACCAAAAAAAAACATGCAGACAAACATAGAAACTTCTTCTTATTGAAAGTATATGAAATAGTCCATCCAAGTGAAATTAAAAGGATTTACTTTTTACGTATATGGTAGGTATCTATAGAAGTCTTACCTTTGTAATAAAAAATGCTTATTATATAAAACTACAGTAGTTGCGCTAGACTCATTGAATTTTTAAAGCCATTATCCTCCCGATAATATCAAGCTATTAACCAGTAACTAGCACTAACAAAGACTTGAAAGCTCAGCAATTCAGAAGATAATGGAAGTTTGTTGTTAACATCGAATCAAAAATAAATTTTCATTACATTTTAAATTCTATTAGGATAGGTTGCTTTTAGAAGGAGAGACGTGGAAGAACGACCTCCACCCATTTGATAACCAGATGGGATATACATTTTACGAAATGTTATTTACATACAAATAAGCCTATGATAGCTTTCCCATCGAAAAGTGTTCATGAATATATTTAATTGTATTTTTTTTGTATTTTTTATTTTTACTAATAGTTTATAATGTAGAGAATATCCCTTGGCAGATTTGCTTACAGATTCAGATTCAGATCATTTATTGGCCATTTATAACAAGTCAGTCATATAAGACAAATCAGTTTACGAAATTATGTTTATTCTTAAATTTGTTCACTACCTGGCAAACAACTATGTACAAATATGTCAATATAAGTACGAAACCGATCTTATAACCAGTCTAAATTGGTATCATGAGAAAGATAATTTATCATGCAGGGTTGTCTTTAGAAATATTTCATGACATATTTTAAATATAATAAAAAAATAGTCATGAACACTTTTAGGCAAGCTATCATAGGCGTGCTTATATATAAATTATAATTTATAAAAATACGTCTCATCTGGTTATCACGTGGGTGAAGGTCGATCTTCAGCGGCTCTTAGGCATTTAATATTATGATAGAAAGTGGTTACAGTGGGAGGAAATGACCAAAAAAGAGTGAAAAAAAGTTGTGTGAAAGAGGATCTGATGCATGATAAGGTAGTGGGCGTAGAAATGACACATGTACTCGTATGAGAGAGTGTAGTAGTGAAAATAAATAATTATGTGCTCGGCCGACTCTATCTAGTTATGGACTAGAAGATGATGATGAGGTTCAGCTTTTAGCGAAACAATAAAGGGTGTGTGTGTACATCGGTATATTTGTGTCTGTCTGAAGCAGTGAAAACACGAACCACATGGTCTGATTTTGATGACGTATTTCACGGACGGAAGATCAGCGCTGTTTGGCTCTTGACCAGCATACGCTAAGGTGGGGCCAGTTTGTGACATATATATAAATAAGATTAGTATAATCTTTTTTTTTTATAAGTAAAAATGAATAGTGGTTGTTAGTCTCGCTGAAACTCGAGAACGGCTGAACCGATTTGGCTAATTTTGGTTTTGAAATATGCGTGGAAGCTAAGGGAAGGTTTGAACGATGATAAAATTTTATGTTGTATTGTATGTGTTTAGTTTTACATCTTTGTCACGATACAAACCGTATGTCTATTTTCTCGTTTGTCACTCAAGTTATGAGTGAGATGTGTTATAGCTACATTTTTGGAAAAACACTTTTACTTTCCTATATCGTACCGCCCTATTGCAGGATATATAAGTCTACCAACAAAAGACAATTAAAATAGGTCATATCCACCACGCCAGCCCCGTACAGGTTTATGGATTAACTTTTATTTACAAGAAAGACAATAAGATACAATACAGTAGTATTGTATCTTATTATCTGCTAAAACTACCTTTTATCATTCGGTGAGTGCGCTCAGGAGTTGCACAATCTGGTCCCACCTGCACCTTTCTTTCCTTTCTCAGACGCGACCAAAGCGCCACCCTTTTATGGTGGACTTTCCGCGCGTTAGAACTAAGTGTTTCGAATCCTCATTCCTCATACAAACAGCCAGAATGTGGAACGCTTTGCCTGGGTCTGTCTTCCCGCTTGAGTACAACGTGGGTGTCTTCAAATCCCGAGTAAATATGTATCTTCTAGGTAAGCGTGCTACACCCTAGACCGCATATCTGCTCAACATCAGGCAGTATGTAGTCAAACGCAAACCTTTACGGAATAAAAAAAAATACCTACACTACTACTACATAGAAAGCAATTGGATCATCCACAGATCCTTGAAGGTCTAAAGATAATCCAAATGCTCAAGCCCACTGCCAGTTGGCAGCATGCCCAGCATGCTGGCAATGCTTATACGTTGAGCCAAATAAACACCAGCAGTCTTGTCACTTTTATTTTGCAGATAATTCAATTCTACCATTTTATTGTTTAATAAATCTATCCTATCTTTTTGCAGACTAGAAATCAATTACGCAGTTAAAGCAGAGTGTCAATAAAATACTCCAACGAGAAGTATTGTGAAGAACAAATAAAATGTAATGTAGTTGGTTAAGTTAGTTGTTCTCTTCGCCTTCTAGGTTCGCCGATATTAGATGAGTCTTTTCCGCCTTTCGTTCAAGAAAAAATTCAAAATTTTTTGAGTGCCTCTGATAGGCTACTCAAAATTAACGCCCACATGGCTTTTACAATTATAAGATGTTGTCTGTTTGTTCCAAAATTTATGTACGCTTTACGATGTAGTCCATTGTGGAAACACAATGAGCTCCTTTTGAGCTTAGACGATGTTGTAAAGCAGTCCCTAGTATCGGTTTTGAATATTGACATGAGTGAAAGGGCGTGGCTACAAGCCTCCTTGCCTGTTAGGCTTGGAGGGTTAGGGGTCCGCCAAATTTCAAGTGTTGCTTTACCAGCTTTCTTGTCCTCCATTCATAGTACTCAGAACTTGATTGAAAAAATCCTCGCACCTTCTTTAGGCCATTCTGGCGTAGATGTAGCTCATTTGAATGAGGCAACGAATGCTTGGAGGGTCGCTTGCCCAAATACCGAGCTTCCAAAGACTTTATCGTCGCAGAGACTGTGGGATCGGCCGATCTGCGAACTAGCACGGAAATCTCTTCTAGACACGTGTCCTAGCGTCGCGGATCGCGCTCGTATCCTTGCAGTCTCTGTATGGGAGTCCGGTCTTTGGTTGCAAGCATTGCCCTCTTTCAATACTGGTAACCTTTTAGACCCAACTGCATTTCGTCTAGCTGTCAGCTTACGCTTGGGTGCAAGGTGTTGTGAAGCCCATCGCTGTCAGTGTGGTACTGCAGTTGACCAGCTCGGTCACCACGGTCTCTCATGCTCAAGAAGCGCTGGTCGGATTGGACGCCACGCCAGCCTTAACGATGTCATACGCAGGGCTTTTGTCACCGCCAATATCGCAGCCGTACTCGAACCGAGTGGGTTGGCGCGTGGTGATGGCAAAAGGCCTGACGGCATGACGCTGGTCCCATGGAAGTGTGGACGGCCCTTAGTATGGGACGCAACTTGCGTCGATACTTTGGCACCGTCACATCTTCCTGAGACTCAGAGTAGGGCTGGAGCGGCGGCCAATTCGGCTGAGCAGCACAAGCGGCGCAAATATGCTAACCTCGGCAGTGGTTACATATTTGAGCCATTTGGAGTTGAGACTTTGGGTCCGTGGGGGCCGGGAGCTCATCTCGTTTTCAAAAGTCTTTCTGAGCGTCTGGTGGACGCGACGCGTGACCAAAATGCTGGTGTTTATTTGGCTCAACGTATAAGCATTGCCATTCAGCGTGGCAATGCTGCCAGCATGCTGGGCACGCTGCCAACTGGCAGTGGGCTTGAGCACTTGGATTATCTTTAGACCTTCAAGGGTCTGTGGATGATCCAATTGCTTTCTATGTAGTAGTAATGTAGTATTGTCATTATATTATTAAAAAAAAAAAAATGTAGTTGGAATGTCCCGTAATCGAGTTTAGCGCAGGAAGCTAAAACAATGTCGCCACAGGGGAGTTGCAGAAAGACACTTCGAGAAAACTCCGCACGTAGAAAGTTGCTTCTTGTTCGATATTTGTCGCATGTACTTGACCGTAGAAATCCTCTTTGGGACAATTTGAGTACATATTATTATACTTCAATATAGTGTGTCGAACAAGCGAACTTTTTCTAAATAAAAAAAAAACACCAACTCTGTGTAAAGCCGGAAACATGCTATCGGACGCGGCTTACGGACGCGACTGACAGCCGCGACTTAGCAATGTGCACAGTCTTAAGACATCCGGTGTGCCAGATCGCTTTTGGACGTCCGAAAGTTCTCGGACTTCCGAAGGTGACGTCCGCGACTTATGTCCGATAGTGTGCACGGCTCAGTGTACTTTCATAGTCTAGGTCGCGGCTGGCAGTCGCGTCCGTAATCCGCGTGCGATGGAACTACTACACAAACAAATCTATGTAAATAAGTGGAACTCTTTCTGTATTTCTGTCCTAGTACAATATGGGTCTTCAAATCGAGAGGAAACAGGAAATTTCTAGGTAAGCGTGCTAGCTAGACCTCAAGGCTTAACCTTGCTTAAGGCTGATCGTCTCGGTCAGCGCGGAAATTATTTTTTTTCATTTTTTTTTAGGGTTCCGTACCTCAAATGGAAAAAACGGAACCCTTATAGGATCACTTTGTTGTCCGTCTGTCCGTCTGTGTGTCTCTTATCTCTGTTGTCTAATATTATTTATGTGATTTTATTTTTAATTTATTATTGATGACATTTTTGAATTTAATTGTAATTTTAGTAATTTTCTGTAAGGTTTTTAAAACTGAAATAAACTGATTAATAATAATAATTATCTATGTCTATCTCGGGAACTCGTAAAGATATCGAGTTGAAATTTAAACTGTATACGTATATCTATGGTTTCTAGCAGTTGTGTAAAAGAAATACTTCTCAGTTATCGTATAAAAAAGTTAGAGCCGTTTATGTCGTAAAAAACCGCATATTTCGACACTCACAAAAATCAAAACCTACAGGGTACTTCCCGTTGACATAGAACTATGAAATTTGGCGAGAAGCATTGTCTCAGAGTACACATATAGGAATAAATCTGATAACTGAACATTTTTATTTAAATCACAAAAAATAGGGCCTCGAAATTCACAAAATATGGGTTCGAAATTCAAAGTGAGTAAATTGTATCATGTAAGGTGTCATATACAAGAACTTCATTAGCACATGCTAAAACAAGTTTTTAATTACTTTCACAATGTGTTTGTACGGAACCCTCGATATGCAAGCCTGGCTCACACGGGTATTCATTTTAAGTTTAAGAAAACTCATATAGCGGCCATAAATAGATAGATTTTACGAATTACATATACCTAAAAACTAAATTAGTAGTCAGTTTATGCACAAAAGTGTATCAACTGATTTTCATATTAATTTTTTGCTAGTGTACTTGTGCATAAACTGGCTCCTATTTTGGTTTCTAGGTGTATATATAACTCGTTAACTCTATCTCTTTATGGCCACCAAAAGAGTTTTTTTAAACTTACAACTGGCTGGAGTGGGCCAGCGGGTGGATAAAGTAATTTAACTGAATTTTGAATAAGATAACGTTTATTTGCTCAAAAATTTACAGGTTTTGGAGTTAGTAAATCTTGATGATGCTTAGAGTAGTGTTAGTAAGTAGGTACTTAGACTAAATTTACAAAATTCTAGAGTGGAACCCTAAATCTCACACTAGGGTGGTCCTGTGTCGTGAGATTTAGTTTCTTCCGCTTTTTGATAAGACATCTCATAACTAATACCTAATGTTAAATAAAAGAGTGACTTAACAATGAATTCTTAGTAATTTACTTAAATACGAGTACAAGCAATTTCCATCTTTCGATTGCGTTTTAATGCTTGTCTAATATAAAATTCTCATTATAAGCCAACTCATTTTTCTTGGATATGTTAGCTACAAACTGCGCGAACACCAATCTTCGTGCTGTTGAAGCTGTTTAGCTTCAGCCAGGATTGACTTTGCGCAGCCTGTAGCTAACTTCGCAGCTGCCAAGAAGTGTGATTTGTTGCCGACACTATTTTTTGCTACGATTAGCGAATAAAATGTGCAAAATATTCGAAAATTTTATTTAGTTTTCCAATTATGCCTAGGGATAATCTTGTTCGCCGAAAAACCGAGCACAAGGCGAATATAACCATTCTTAGCTATACTTTGATAATAGCGACGTATACAGGGTTATTTCTTATCAATTAGCATCCTTTTAGGGGATTATTCTGTACATCACAACTAACAACTTTTGACCTGCGGATTTTGCTATAAGTAAAAAAAAATGTTGTTACATAGAAAAATATCGTTCACCCTCGACAAAATGTATAGAACAGCAGATTCTTTTTGAGTTTTGACAAAAGTTGCAGAACAAAAGTAGTTTTGATGTATAGAATAAACCCCTAAAAGGATGCTAATTGATTAGAAATAACCCTGTATTAAAATATGGATATACGAGTACAGATGCACGGACACATAGGTATACACGTCAAAATCATAATTGATTACTATTTTTTGACAGAGGGTCATTTGCGAATAAAAAAGAAAACAAACCTTCGGTGACTGTGTCCACACTATAAACCAGCGACCAAAGTGCACTAAATAATTCCTCATCCGTAAACCTCGAAACGATTATGTGGAATGTCCCGCTCACCTTAACTGCCCTGTCGACGGTAAAAATAACTGCTGACCGCCCGCGCCCGCCGGGACGGACCAAGTACATAAACTGCATTTTGAATGCTCTTCCAATTTAGAGTTGTCGTAACTGCTTTTGATTCGAGTCACTGACATTTTCGTACTGCGGTACTTTTTTAGTTCTTCGGTACTCCTCAAAATTATGCAGTTTTGAGACCATATTACTCGTAAATTCACAAAATGAATTAAATTAACCGTAACACGACACGTCTGTCGCATTCTGGACGACCGCTGGGCAAAGGTCACCAACGACTGGATTCCAAAATCCAAACGACCTTTGGGTCGACCTAGACACAGGTGGCGCGACGAACTGAGCTCGCACGACAAACTCTGGACCACCAACGCAGTAGATCGCGCAGTCTGGAAGGAGGAAAGGGAGGCCTTTGCCTAGAAGTGGGACAATACAGGCTCAAAATAATAATAATAATAAAAAAAAAAGTAACCGTAAGTTTCAATTTTGTGGCACCTGGCTGAATCTTCATCCTACTAATATTATAAACGCGAAAGTTTGTGAGGATGGATGGATGGATGGATGGATGTATGGATGTTTGTTACTCTTTCACGCAAAAACTACTGAACAGATTGAGATGAAACTTTGCAATAATATAGCTTATACATCAGAATAACACATAGGCTACAATTTATAAAGATATTTTGTGAATTGTCCAAAATATAACGATAAATGTTGAGTAAGTAGAAAAATTCTGCCATCTGCGAGCTACTCTAGCGTGCGCTGCAAGAATGTCAAAATAAACAACTGTCGATCGAATATCTGTCAAATCAATCGATGAGCAGTCCTTGGATATCATAATCCTTACTTTCCTTACTTAATATTATAAATGCGAAAGTAACTCTGTCTGTCTGTCTATCTGTCTGTCTGTCGCGCTTTCACGCCAAAACTAATGAACCGATCTCAATGAAATTTGGTACACAGATAGTCTAGAGCCTGAGAAAGGACATAGGCTACATTTTAGCCCGAAAATTGAATAATTCCCATAGGATATGACAAAATCTTGCGTTAGCGAAACTGTCACCTATCAAAACGACGCTAAAAGGCCCAATTTTGAAGACACCATCGTAATTATAACCGTTAATTAGACTATTTCTGTTTCTTTTTAACTTTCGGCATTCGATAGAGAGAACACTTTTTACGTTGCTATTAAATTTACGATGACGCGTTCATAATTGGGTTGATTGGGCCTAACATGGATTCACAAAACGTAATTAGATGACAGGTGACATACATTGACTGCAGACTTTTATAAATGTCTCGCTTAGCATAGCAAAGGGACTAATTGGCTTTCCACCATTATAGCTCCTCGAAGAGGAAATAAAGTATGAATTGACAATGACAACTGACATTAAAATTGAACAAAATAGTTTTCCCTTTGCCATGCTACATATTACAATGACGTTTAATACTGGGCCGTCATTTCGTCTGACATTAAAAATATTTTTAAATATACCACCATTAGAGGTTAAACATATTTCTTCATTCTACCTTTATGGTACAGTTTTTTTTTTGTTTTCAAATATGTTCGCGTTTGACTACACACTGCCTGATGTTAAGCAGATGTGCGGTCTAGGGTGTAGCACGCTTACCTAGAAGATACCTATTTACTCGGGATTTGAAGACACTCACGTTGTACTTAACGGGAAGACAGACCCAGGCAAAGTTCCACACACATTCCCGTTCCACATTCTGGCTGTTCGTATGAGGAATGAGGATTCGAAACGCTTAGTTCTAACGCGCGGAATGTCCACCATAAAAGGGTGGCGCTTTGGTCGCGTCCGTCTAGCCGTACGATAGAATAAAGGGGCAGGGGGGACCAGATTGTGCAACTCCTGGGCGCACTCTCCGAAGTGTATCCGGTAAAAGGCCGACAAACACGCTACCTTGCGACGATGCTCAAGACTTTGCAGCTGCGTCTTAGTCAAGGCTTCGTTGTCAATCAGCTTCCTGGCTCGCCTCTCAATCGACTCCAGAGCCTCCAGTTGATGTTTGGCAGAGCCATCCCAAAGGTGAGAGCAGTATTCCATGAAGACCTGACTTGCGCTTTATAAAGACTAAGCAGTTGCTCAGGTGTGAAATACCGTCTCACCTTAGAGAGAACACCAAGTTTTTTGGAGGCTAATTCGGCTTTGGACTCTATGTAAGAGCCAAGGTTAAGAGAAGATGAGATGAGAATCCATGCTAATATACGAAGAACCGGATCGACTTGATTTTTAAAAGTAGTATGGCATGAGTATGAATATTTTGACACTAAGGTTATTAACCTTGATTCTGAGTTGTGACCTTGACACGAACATAAATTTCTGTTGGTTTGGTTAGGATTGAACAGTGATAAAAATGTAGCCCGGCTCAGTAGCGGCACTCCTCATGAGGCACGCAACTTGCCGGCCATCCTCTCAGCTGCTATATTTAAAAACCCCAGAAAAGCGGCCCAACCTCGAGTGCCAACTTCTAAACTGCCTAGGGGGAAAAGACCAAAAAGAATCGGGAAACCTCGAGCGCCGCCTTCTTAGCTGTCTCAGAAAAAACCCATAGAGAAGCGGCTCTACCTGGGATTCCCGCGCCGCCCATAAGCCTCGGCTACTAAGTTCTCCTGCCACGACAAGGCGGGAACCTATGGGCGGGTACACTCTAACCTTATCTTAATCAACAGAAGCATTTATAAGTATAAGGTATTTTGATATCGGGTTAGGTTTGAACAGTGGCAACAAGGCGCCAGGTACTTGATTTTTTTATAGAGCAAGTGCCTTTATTAACTACCACTAAGTACAGACTTATAATGTAAAACTTCATAAACTACTACTACATATCGAGCAATTGGATCATCCGCAGACCCTTGAAGGTCTAAAGATATTCTCAAGCTAATAATGCTCAAGCCCACTGCCAGTTAGCAGCGTGCCCAGCATGCTGGCAGCATTTCCAATCAGCTTGGCAATGCTGCTTATACGTTGAGCCAAATAAACACCAGCATTTTGGTCACGCGGCGGGTACACCAGACGCTCAGAAAGACTTTTGAAAACAAGATGAGCACCCGGCCAACACGCGCACAATGTCTCAATTTCAAACGGCTCAAATATGTAACCACTGCCGAGGTTAGCATATTTGCGCCGTTTGTGCTGCTCCGCTGACGGCGCCAAAGTATCGACGCAAGTCGCGTCCCATACTAAGGGCCGTCTACACTTCCATGGGACCAGCTTCATACCGTCAGGCCTTTTGCCATCACCACGCGCAAACCGATTCGGTTAGAGTACGGCTGCGATATTGGCGGTCGCAAAAGCCCTGCGTATAACATCGTTCACAATGGCGTGGCAACCAATTCGACCAGCGCTTCTTGAGCGAGAAAGACGGTGGTGACCAAGCTGGTCAACTAGGGTACTTGAATAGGTGAGAGCGCTCAGCTATGTGCGGCGCGGTAGCAAGGTAGGTCGACTATCTCGACGATATCATCAATACCGCCGGTCGACCCTGGTCACGACCGGTAAAGAGCCGAGGCAGATGGCACTGCAAGAGAGAGGCCTATACCCAACAGTACCCACTGTTAGGTATAGGCCAAAGAAAACTGCGGATGATAACGATGACGAAACAAATTAGTTGAGATTGGCTGTTTTTTGGGTTTGAAATAATTATTTGCTACAATATTTGTGTACCGTTTCGCATTGAATTGGGGCTAATTTTTTGTGGCGCACTTACTGTTTTAGTTACCATATTTTTTTGACAAGATAAACATAAATTAAATTATATCGCGGGCGAAGCCGCGGGTAAAAGCTAGTAACTGTATAATAATATCTCGGCTCACTCTTTTTTAAGATTAATATAAATATTAAACATGCATCGTTTTAAATACCTGCACTTTACAACTTAATATTTTTAGATACATACTCGTACAACAAAATTTGGATAAGACTATCCTAAGAACCTTAAAAAAACCAAATGATTAATATAGTCACTTGATTCAGCTAAAATGTCTGTCCTCTACATTTTTATTTGTAACTCTCCAGCACTGTCCGGGCATTAACTACATTTAGCTTCAAAGCCTCCACAATAAGACTCTGGTAATTTTTCCCTATTAGTGAATCTTTTCACTCATTTTCTACCCGCGCTTTGTCTCCAAGGGAGAAATTACCCGATTTTTTACCCTGAATTCGTACTTTTTCATCCTAAATTAAGCTTTCTGGTTCCGGGGAGAGTGTAGCGTTTTCTGCGTTGGTTTTCTTTCGCTTTGTCTATTTACTTTGAATTTTGGGCTTGCTAGTTACATGGCAATTGTTGAAAAGTTCAGCAAAAAAATATAAAAGGTATTATATCAAAAATTACTTGTAGTTTTGGTGAAAGGCTAGTTTTGGTTTAGTTCACTATAAAAAATATATAATATCTACAATCCCATAGATGTGAAGCAATCAGATTGATGTTATATAATATTTGAGATAGAAGTAAGAGCTTGTAAATTTAGGGCATGTTGAGTTAGATCCTTGGCTCTACATGAGATCTGATAACTTGTTGGTAGTGCGCGTTATTATAGGATCATATTGGTAAAATTTAACTTTAACACAGTTATCAGAATCAGAATTCATGAAGAATGATCTGTTTACTGAAAAACAACTTAATTTTGGTAATTAAGTACGAAATATGAGTTTTTAATGACTTTGGATGGGATGAAGAAGGCACTTCCTGTCCCGTTTCTATAATAAATAATGTTATTATACTGCACATTTTGTGTAGTTGTCTTAGATATTACATGAAAACTGATTAATTTTGGCTTGGATACTTTAGATTAGGAAATATCTTGGTAAAATTTAAACACTTTTTTTAAATACAAATGGCTGCCCATTTTAAATTTTTAGCCTAACTATTAGAATCGTTCCCTTCTTAAATTCAGACGGCTCTGCTAAAATATCTAAGGTCTTAACAAAAGAACGCTCAGGTAAGTACTTATTCTTAATTCTTTTAAAGTTGTTTTTATACAATCTATTATTTTTACTACCCTATTATATTTAGGGTTACGGAACCCTAGTACAAGAAATAACTCTTCAAAGATTGTTATGTCCGTCCATATGTACGTCTCTTCGTCTTAATAAATTATTAATACTACAAATAATAATACTACTCAGTATGTAGTCAAACGCAAACCTATACGGAATAAAAAAATATATTTAATTATAACTTCCACTTTCAGAAACCTAATTTGCATGAAGTTTGACATTATAATTGATGCTATTGTATTGACATAGCTTTCTATAGATTTCAATATTCAATTAATAAAATTATCAAAATTTCGCAGTAGTGTAGAGTTCCCTTAGGTACTAGTGTAAATTATTGAATTTGATAAATTTGTAAAGTGATTTTTTTCTATTACTGTTAAATAAATAAATAAAATTGTTCAATCCCATGATTCATTTAACAAGGTTTTATAAAAGAAATTTGAGCTTTGTTAATTTTTTTGTCCAGAATACGATGAAACATGGTCGCCAAAATTGCATAAATAAATAAAAACTTTTTGAGTTAAGACTAAACTATTTCGACCACTTAATAAATAAATAAATATTAGGGGACATCTTACTACACTTTTATTTATTTATTTTATTACTAGTTTTTACCCGCGGCTTCGCCCGCATCATATTTTGAGTTTTGACGCAATATCATTATAATTTATAGTCTATGTGTTATTCTGATATATAAGCTATATTATTGCAAAGTTTCATCTCAATCCGTTTAGTAGTTTTTGCGTGAAAGAGTAACAAACATCCGTCCATCCATCCTCACAAACTTTCGCGTTTATAATATTAGTAGGATTATTAGTGTTTAATGATATAACATTTTTATTGTTACTTGAAATTTAACAATATTATTGTTGAAATGATTTTAATTTTATAGTGCATCCCACACTAGGTTTATCTCAAAGAGTTATTTTTGTGATAAACATTTCAAAAATTCTTCGCGGATGCAGGACTCGAACCTTGCGTCTTCGGAACACTAGCCCGACGCTCTGCCCAACTGAGCTAATCCGCAATACTGCATACGCGTCGAATTTTGTGAAGTGTTTATCATTTAACCAACTTATAGCGTTGGCGGCGCCACCTGTGATACCCGTATTAGACAGGTTATCACTCAATTGAAGTTATAAGAACTTCTGAATATTGACGAGAGATGACGCGCTGCTAAATCAATGAAATGATTTTAATTTTATAGTGCATCCCACACTAGGTTTATCTCAAAGAGTTATTTTTGTGATAAACATTTCAAAAATTCTTCGCGGATGCAGGACTCGAACCTTGCGTCTTCGGAACACTAGCCCGACGCTCTGCCCAACTGAGCTAATCCGCAATACTGCATACGCGTCGAATTTTATCACAAAAATATTATTGTTATTATGTTTTGTTATTTTATTGTAAAATACATCACGGAAAAATATTTTTCTCCTTAGCCCCAGATTTTGTACCATGCTTCAAAATATGCGTCAAAAAGTGCCAAACAAATGGGCTTCAAAAATTGGTTTCTAAGGTTTTTTTTCTTTGTCTTTTAAATCGATGTACGTCGGCTGCACACACGAAAAAGTGTCACGTTCCGCCTGAGCCGAGAGCTCAAGCGAGAGCGTGGAACAAGCGATTAAGAGGCGCTAGACGCGCCTTTTCGTGCTATGATAGTGTTAAAATATTTTATTTACTTATGTAAAATATGATTAGGTATTTTCCTATTACACAGCCAAATTACATAGTTTTCATTTTTAGTTCTGATTCATCTGTAATTGATTCTGATTCATTTGGGCACAAAATATTTGAACGTAGATATCTTAAAAACTACTTAATAAAAACAAGTCCCTCATTGATACATATGTTCTTTAGTTACCTTTTTTACATATGAATATATACGATAGAGCTGAAAGTGAAATAACATTTTGGCTAGATGAATCAGTCGAAGAATAAAATTTCGAGGAAGTACCCTAAAGCTCCTAACCCATGCAATTCACTTCTAATCGGTCTGTGTAGTTGGAAATTTATACCGAGATGTATATGATCTTGTAGTATCCTAGAGCTGAAATATTGATATTGTTGTTTCCTGTCATAAATACTTTTAAAACTTTCATTTTTAACTTAATTGTTTTTTTTTTAATTTCGAAAGTATTTATATTCTGAAATTAAAGCCAAAATACAGCACACAGCGGTCAGCGTACTTTCTAGTTGAAATGAAAATCGAAGAAAAGTAATTACATCCGAACCGCTCGGTTCAAAGAGATACTTTGCGTAATAAAAGATAATTTAATTAAAAAATAACTATTGCTCTTAAAAATGCCTTCAAAGGCGAACAATGTAAACAGAATAACGAGCTCCAGGATAACAAGATTCCACACAAAAACAGCGCCAGTTGTAAATTGCCTAGATCTAGATAAGGAATACAGATATTACGCAGTACCTCAACTTTCAAGACAGCGTCGCCCTTCTTGTTTTTGGACCTACCTCTAAATAATCCACTAAAAACAAAATATGGCAAGACTACGTCGACCTTCTTGTTTTTGAACCTACCTCTAAATAGTCCACTAAAAACAAAAATTTTCAAGACTTCTTGTTTTTTAACATACCTCTAAATAGTCCACTAAAAGCAAATTTTTGCAAGACTACGTCGCCCTTCTTGTTTTTTAACCTACCTCTAAATAGTCCACTAAAAACAAAATGTTGCAAGACAGCGTAGCCCTTCTTGTTTTTGGACCTACCTCTAAATAATCCACTAAAACAAAATATGGAAAGACTACGTCGACCTTCTTGTTTTTGAACCTACCTCTAAATAGTCCACTAAAAACTAAATTTTTCAAGACTTCTTGTTTTTTAACATACCTCTAAATAGTCCACTAAAAGCAAATTTTTGCAAGACTACGTCGCCCTTCTTGTTTTTGAACCTACCTCTGAATAGTCCTCTTAAAACAATATTTTTCAAGACTACGTCACCCTTCTTGTTTTTGGACCTACCTCTAAATAGTCCACTAAAAACAAAATTCAAAATAATTTAATTAGACAATACATAATAATATTTGTCGTTAAAATAATTTATTTCATCACTACATATAGTACATATTATAAAGCAAAGTTGCTATTTCTGTGTGTCTGTCTGCCCGTCTGTATATCCGCTTAAGTATATTTACCGTACTACACAATAGATTGGAATGCGGTTTTCACTACATTTTAGAGTACTGTACTATACTGTACCAGCCTTTTTAATAGCCCACTGCAGGACGTAGGCCTACCCACGAAGGGTATTTGGGCCACATCCACCACACCGGCCCAGTGCGGGTTGGTGGATTCACATACGCCATCGAATTTCATCTAAGGACGTACGCAGGTTGCCTCACGATGTTTTCCTTCACCGTAAAAGCCAGTGATGTGAAATCCCGTACATAAATTCCAAAGAACTCATTGGTACGGGACCGGGGATTCGAACCCACGACCTCACAATTGTAAGGCGGGTGTCACTACCTCTTGACCACCACGACTATTAGAGTGTTTCAACTAAAAGGTTCGCAGCTATAACAATGGTACTCGTACCTAGGCGAAGCCGAGGCAGCGAGCTAAATCTAAGGTAGGTATAGGCCGCATCAAACTGCTGACGGCTGTGATGATAGCTGCAAGCTGAACAAAAATCAATCCTAACTGAAACTATTTTACAGATATCTGTGACTGAAACTCACATAACAGCTGCGCAACAATACAATTTACAACTTCATAGTGACACAATTTACAACGTCATAGTGATAAAAAGAAAAAACATGCCTAAAGTTATTCTTAGGAGGCTGTACGTAGGTTGCTAGTAACCTTTAACCTCTTGAGACTACAAATATCACAGGACGCGTCTTTTGCGAAAAAATATTATTTTTCGCTCTTCAAGATATTTAATTTATAAATAGAGGTCAAATCAGATACCTACTTGATGATATG
The DNA here is from genome assembly GCA_949316475.1 of Hypomecis punctinalis. Lineage (NCBI taxonomy): Eukaryota > Metazoa > Arthropoda > Insecta > Lepidoptera > Geometridae > Hypomecis > Hypomecis punctinalis. The sequence goes on along the minus strand of OX438801.1, from coordinate 1,179,264 downwards.
CTATTATTTTTCATCTAAGTATGGAAAATATTCAATTTTTAGCTGGGTAACTTTCGACTACCTCTGTGGCTCAGTGGTTAGTGTCCCTGACTCTTGGGTCAAAGAGGCGTGGGCTCGATTCCCACCCAGAGCAAATATTTATGTGATGATCATTGGTGTTTGCTCTGTCTCTGGTTGTTATTTAGGTATTATCTATTTAATTATGTATTTAAAAAAATGTATATGTAGTATATAAGTCTCTGTCAGCCATATCACAAGCTTTACTTAGTTTGGGGTCAGAGACCGTGTATAAGATGACCCGTAATATTTATTTATTTAACTCTGGGTCTCAGGAGGTTAAAGTGTTTATGCCAGCACGGGTAGGGTTTTCAAAGGCGACCTGGATTTTGCTATCACAAAACATTATAGATTTTAGTAGAGTCCTTACTGTAACGCGCAACCGAGTTCAGTGATAAAGCCATGTTATGCTAAGCTCGGCCGAGCGATTACCGAGGATGGGCAAAAACCGAGCCCAATCTTACCCTACACTGCGACTGCTTTAAGAGGGTCGCTATAATAAGGGCTGTACGAAATTGACATGTGGGAACTGGGCTGCTCGGTGAACTAGTTTGGTGAAAAACTACACTACTATATTATTTTGACATACCTACTTACCTAATACATTTTTTACAAGAAAATGTTAACCAGAAAGGGTGTATTAATGTTATTTTTAAGTTATTATTAATGTGTTTTGTTATTTGTGAGTCTTATAAGCACGTTCACCTTAATGTTGCTCTACATCTTGCGGTATCACACACTAACTATAATAAACTTGTTATCTAAATCTTGACCCGTTCTAACACGTACACTGCAATCGCGGCATGGCAATGGGCGTGTTAAATACTACGCCCTGCCACGGTGCCACGTTCCACTACATTTGTCATCGCTATCTGACGATGTGCTTTGATTATTGGCCTTTGGAACTTGAAAATAGAATTATCACATTTTACTGTCAAAACTCAGTCTCTGTAAGTATTTACTGAGTCTTATAGGCATGTTGACTTTAATGATTCGGATTGATCTTGATATCACTAAACTTAATAAAAACGTATTGCTATTGTCGAGTGCTATTTTAAAAATTTAACCGTCATTAATATATTCAAAACCTTCAAAATGATTGCTCTACATCTTGCGGTATCATACACGAACTATAATAAACTTGCTATCTAAATCTTGACCCGTTCTAACACGTACGCTGCTATCGCGGCGTGGCAATCGGCGTGTTAAATACTGCGCCCCGCCACGGTGCCACGTTCCACTACATTTGTCATCGCTATCTGACGGCGTGCTTTGATAATTGGCCCTTGGAACTTGGAAGTACATTCGTTAGTTTATTTTGGTACCATAACACAGTCTCATATTTGTATTGATCTCAATTCTATGTGAAGTTATAAAACGTGACTTAGGCTATTGTTTTTAATTTTTGACGACAAAATAATTATGGTTGTTGTCAGTATAATATGTCTTTGTGTATATCTGTTTGTCTGTAAGTACATATTTATATTTATAAGTTGACGACATTATACTATTGTCTTAGAAAATAACCGATTTTGATGCGTTTTATATTGTTTGAATCGTATTTTTTACAGGTTCTTTCTTTCATTGAATACTTGCATTCTTAAAATTCCATAGACTCTCACTAATTATAATACACTTGGCTACTTGTCGTCCAACAACGTTAAAAAAACTGCTGATTGTCTCCAGGGTATTGTATTACACCGCCATGGTAACGAAAATGCCTAAAAATTGGTTTTAAGTGATGAATTTAAGTATTTGTTGGTCCTTGAAAACCAACTTCCTTGTTTGATATCCTTGCTTGACATTTCTGAAAGAACTGTTGATATCTCTCTGCAATTCCCAATGCATCACGTTACACCAGCTTGTTTATAACTCGTATGTTTATGTTATTGATTAAGCGAACGAAAAGAGGTCTCCGTTTTAAGTCGATAATTTTGCTTTCGTCTGTCTGAATGTTGATTTTCCTCTATAAAGCACATGTTTCAGCACATTTCAACGAAACTTGGTGCACACCTGTGCACTGTAGGCATCACTGTAAAGAAGGTAGCCCATTTACAGCCGCACAAATAAAATTGTAATTATTTAATTGTTTTACAACACACGGGTTGCCCCGGATCTTTGAAGGGCATTGATGGGGCCGAAATCAACACCAAGAGGCCCTTTTACAATGATTAAATAAAAAAATACAGTTTTTGGGTGATAGGAAGAGGGAAACTATTGTAAAGACGGGGAATAGGTACTTCTTAGGCTATTACATATAATGTATTATTACATGATTATAAGCTGGTCTATGGAATGAGGTGCGGCACCCGCCAAGTGATGCCTCATTTCAAAATATTTAGGCGTTGGTGACTTGCCATCCATTAAATGGGCCCCCCATAAAGGCTACCGTAATTTGGCGCCGGAGGGGCAACATTGGTGTGGACGGCTTAGGGTGTCGAGAGGTGTGCTGCGCTTTCACTAGACGCTACTCGCGGCGTTATGCCCTTTAACACCACCCTGGAGCTTAGGTTCTTAGCTCTTGCGGTTTCCACTCCAAACCGGCCGGTTAAGGCAAGAAAGGAGTCAGGGGTCTCATTTAGCCCCAGGGAATCAGGGTTCGCGGTGTCGCCACTCACCGACGACACTCGCCACAAAGTCGCCCCTGCGATATTATTAATTTAATTAATTTATTATTATAGTCGTTTGAAACTGAAACGTACGGAATGACGCCGCTAAGTGTATGTATCATACCAAAAGCTGAATAAATGGAATGGAATGGAAGGTAATTTTTTTTTGTTCTCAGAGATTTTTGATTGGGTGGGTATTTCCTGCCTGGAAATTCTGGGTTGCCTGGAAGAAATCGCTTAAAGCGATAAGACCGCCAGTTAGAAACCTATAAATTGTATTTGTTTTGTAATTGTTTTATCCCTGTAATTTGTTTTTATGTAATGTGGTTGTCTAATAAAGTGTTATTGTTTGTTTGTGTGTATTTCCCTCAAAAACCAGACAAGTGCGAGTCAGGCTCACACATCGAGGGTTCCGCACGAACACGTTGTTAAAATAATTATAAACCTATTTTAGCATTTGTATTTAGTAATGAAGTTCTTTTATGTAATACCTTACATGATACGATTCACTCATTTTGAATTTTGAACCCATATTTTGTGAATTGATTGAATTGAAGCCCTATTTTTGTGATTTAAATGAAAATGTACAGTTTTCAGATTTATTCATATGCCTATGTGTACTCTGAGACAATGCTTCTCGCCAAATTTCATAGTTCTATGTAGGAAGTACCCTGTAGGTTTTGATTTTTGTGAGTTCTAACTATGCGGTTTTTACGACATAAGCGGCTCTTACTTTTTTAAACGATAACTGAGAAGTTTTTCTTTGACACAACTGCAAGAGACCATAAATATACGTATACCCACAGTTTAAATTTCAACCCGATATCTTTACGCGTTCCCGAAATAAAGAGTCTTGACATACACACAGACGGACAGACGGACAACAAAGTGATCCTATAAGGGTTCCGTTTGAGGTACGGAACCCTAAAAATGGGGCAATTTGCTGTTGGGCTATTTGTCAGCAGATTTCAATAATATTTGGCAAAACTGTTTAGTATCTAAATTCTAAAAAAGATTGCGAGTATGAACCAAATTTGTCATTGTGCCGAGATAAAGCTTATGAAGATTCATTTAAAGAGATGTCGCGAAGTCTACTGTTCGGAGTGCTACTAGTTTTTTCAATTGGATAATCGCAGTTGACTGCAGGAAATATTTAACACAAGCCCCTAAAAAGTTGACGAAGCACATTGTAGCTAAACTTGTTTTATACGACGGTTGTAGAGTTAAAAGCTAAGTAGTACTTAAGTGCTTAACCTCATTTTGCCATCACCACTACAAACCATCCTTAGACAATATAAAAGTGGATGTAGACAGGCTACAGTTTCTCTGCATGCAATAACGTCATTATAAAACTATGTAAATGTGAGACTGACCAATCAGTGGCTCAGATTTGCTCAAGTGTTTACATCATTTAAACCAAAGAACGAATTATCAGTTCTTATTAGTTATTCAATTTTTGTTGGTCCAAAAAACGCATTGACTTAGCATTTTTTCTGCAAAAATGTAATTTATTTATTTTAGAGTTTGTGCCTAAATGCCATGGTGGTCTAGTGGTAATAACACCCGCCTTACAATCGTCAGGTCGTGGGTTCAAATCCCGATCCCGTACCAATAAATTCCATAGAATTTATGTACGGAATTTCACACCACAGGCTTTTCGGTGAAGGGAAACATCGTGAGGCAACCTGCATGCGTCCGCAGAAGAAATTCGATGGCGTATGTGAATCCACCAACCCGCACTGGGCCAGCGTGGTGGATATGGCCCAATCACCCTTCGTGGGTAGGCTTAAGTCCTGTAGTGGACTATTAAAAAGGCTGTATAATATAATAAATAAGACAGTTGTGCCTAAATAGAAGCGTCGTAGCTTAGGTCGCCCGTGTGTCATTTTACTAATTTTGTTCCGTTGACAACACTGCTCTGTCATTGCTACAACTAAAAGTGTTTGAGACTTGGTAGATACCAGCTCGGTTTTCATCAGTACTCGCGTCTACCAAGTATAGTCGGTATCTTGACTTATTGTTAGTTTCCCGTAACACCGACGGACGACGACAAATTCTCTTTTGGCACATACTCTATCACTGATTGTCAGTGGAGCTTTGCCGTCTACTGACTCGGTTTTATTAGTTTAGCTTCACCAGACATGGTTATTTACTTATGACAAATAAATAAAAGTGACGTCCACGAGTGGTATATTATTCAGAGAAAAATCGAACCAAGATGATATCACTTGAAAGCTTGTTATATGGGCTTTCTAAAAATATTTAAAATAGATTTTTCCACCCTCCGATTTTTTTTAAATGCGAAAAATAAATTGTATAAAAAATAACAATACAGCTTATTATTTTTTCTAGTTTAGCAATAATAAAGTGCTTCTATAGTTATTTTACTTGCATTCGTAGCTGATTCATTTACACTCATCTCTTAATTCGCTAAAATTCAAAATTATAACCTACCAGTGTGACCAGTTAGTAGGTACAATGTGACAAAAAATCACTTAAAAAGTGTGTCTAAGTGGTAAAACTTTTTTTATTTAACAATTTGGAGGTTACTTAATCAGGGCTGATAGAGATAAACTACCTATTGAGCCAAATATGTTTATTTTTTCCAATAAATTCAAAATTAATTTTAAAAAAAATCGGAGGGCTCTTTTTCGTTTTTAACTGTTGTAATAAACTCAGAAAAATATGAACTTTCTCGAAATGTAACGAATGTTGTGGTTAGATTTTTTGATTATTATTATACCAGCCTCTATACATTTTGTGGGCATGTCCTTTAATAAACAAAATCCGTCTTACCACAAAAGTTATACGCACGCTTTAGCCAATGTTTATCAGTACAAATTGTACGATAAAACAGTGTTTAGAGTGTGTTTAAATCTTTTGTAGTAAGACGGTTAGTGTAAGCTAAAACCGTATTAAAATTTGCTTGATTTGATGTCCCATTATTTATTTATTTACGGCATACACGGACATCACTTCTTTGAAACCCATTTGTGATGCGTACTTTTACTTGAGATCTATGAAAGCATCAGGAAGTTTGCAAATAAACTTTACAATTGATGAATGATGATAGTCTTTTTCAGTTCAGTAGTTGCCTGGTTGAGTTCGCTGTCAGCAATAAGGCTGCTATTTATGGAACTAATTTAAGATGACGTATAATGTGTACCTTCTCTTGTCGTTAATATATACATAGTAATATTAGTGCACACAAAAAAGCCGTTATAAGTTTAGAATTAAATTAAATTATAAACTCAGACCAAATAAAAAAATAAAGACAGAATATTGTGAACAAAACAAGTGAAGCCGACAAAACTAAGCCACGCCGTGTACACATACAATTACACACACATACACGTACAAGGTAACTACGCTCTGGATTGTCAGTTAACTATGGCGGCGCAACACCGACGCACTCACCACATGTATAAAAAACCGGCCTCATTTTTGTGTTCACGACGGTTCTGTTTTAATTTTTTTATTTGGTCTGAGATTGTAATATGTAATTTTTTAAAAGTGTCAAGATTTTTATATTCGTATAAAAAATCCTTGCTCTCTCAAAAAATGTCACAATTATTATCTAGCAGCCAGTGCAGTAAACCACGTCTCTTCTTAAAGGTCTAAGAAACTACCCTTGAGTGAGTGAACTCATTACGCGCCCCCGAGCCCAGATTAAATAATAGTAACTGAAAGCCTCCAGACCGGAAGTCATAACCCTTACTCGGAGCTGGAAAGCTACTAAACCGGAAGTAGTGTTAGCTGGGGGCTAGTCTTGCGTAACGCAGTTCTGATTATGTAGTTGAAAGAAAACTAATGGGAAAAATGGGTGGCTTTTTGTGGCATATTAGTTATTTTAATAGCAACAATTTACGTGGTGCTGTAATGATAAATGTAACAGGGTAGGTATATTTTAATTTTTAATATTACTAACTGAGTCGGCTAATATTGTTTTGTTACATGATAATATTGTGACTTGAGTCAGCTTAGACAACTTGAGCGCCTCAAGAATGTTTGTATCAGGTTCATATTTGGCTTGCGCAAATATGACCACGATTAAGTTTCGCGATAAGCTCAAGTGGCTCCCTATTCGTCGTCACCGGGATGCTCATATTCTTTCCCTTTTGTATAGCACCCTGTTTATTCCTTCGTCCCCACCCTATCTCCGAGAGCGTTTTCGTTTTCGACACTCTCTATTGTGCCGTTACCTAAAATCTTCAGATAATCTCACACTTAGTTTCCCTCGTCACAAAACATCTTTCTACGATTCTTCTTTCTTTGTGGAAGCAGTCAGAATTTGGAATGACTTACCTTTAGAAATTAAGCGTTCACCTTCATTGAACATGCTACTTGTTCCTTTCGCTACTATTTTATAACGTATGTAGGTATGTATATGTGTAGGTATATTTATAATTATATTTATATCGTATATAATTATGTAAGTATATTTAAAACTTAGATTGAATTAAGTATATTTAGTTTATTATTTATAGGTGTTTTCTTTGTTAATATCTATTTAAGGCCACTATTTCTTGTTCTTGTCCGTTCATATTCGTGCATGGTTGCCTGGAAGAATTCGACATGGGTGATAAGGCCGCCACTTTATAATCATATTTTTTGTCGTATAAGTGTAAATAGTGTTTATTTTTCATATTGTGGTTGTAAATAAAGAGTTTTGTCTGTCTGTCTGTCTGTCTTAGGGTGTAATAATTATTTATCGCAAAAAAATGGCAAAACCAACTTCCATCGTGTACAAAATTCGAATAGTTCGCTCGAATTGATGTTTACAATTTTTACTACTGTTGATTTTTCAAAAACGGGTCAGCCGATATAATTTAAATGGGACCACCTCGATAGTATATCCTTTGGAATATAATAAATGAAGAATCTGAGAAAAACATACATAATAATCTTATAGAACATATAACAGTAGATAATAAAACACTAAGTATTCCACAAGATATTGCCAACGGATTTAATAAATACTTAATAAAGTTAACAAATAAACACCAGCGCATAGGTAAAAATACGAATAGTACTCGTTTAGATAGTAGTATTTTTCTTAATCCTGCAAGCTGCATAGAAGTGCATAATAATGTAATGTCGCTGAATAATACAAGCTCCGTTGGGTATGATGACATAAGAACTGATATTTAAAAAAAAGCAAACATATTATTGTCCCTGTATTAACTAATCTAGTAAATATTTCTTTTGAAACTGGAACATTCCCAAATATTTAAAAAAATCCATTGTAAAACCACTTTATAAAAAAACCGGACAAGTGCGAGTCAGGCTCGCACATCGAGAGTTCCGTACAAACACATTGTTAAAATAATTAAAAACCTGTTTTAGCATGTGCTAATGAAGTTCTCTTATAGGTATGATAATATAGAATAAAACAAAAGCAAAAGTGTGCCTATGATAGTGCATTGTAGTCCATGAGTCCACAGCATAAAAATGTAGCTTAACAAGATGCAAAATATAGGGATATCTATTGGATATCTGTTATCTGGATATCTATTTTGTCATTCTCTAAGTAAATATGGTATTACCAAAACTGTAATAACTTGAATTTAACATTAAAATCACAAACCAAGTAGCTTTTCAGTAAAGTAATAAATAAATAATCTTCCAGTACCTACCATCAATTCCGTGGTGTCTCCGTTCCGGCAACTGACAGCTTGGAACTATTAGGCGTTTCACTCTCATCTTCTCTTAACTTTGGCTCTTACATAGAGTCCAAAGCCCAATTAGCCTCCAAAAAACTTGGTGTTTTCTCTAAGGTAAGACGGTATTTCACACCTGAGCAACTGCTTAGTCTTTATAAAGCACAAGTCAGGTCTTGCATGGAATATTGCTCTCAGCTTTGGGATGGCTCTGCCAAATATCAACTGGAGGCTCTGGAGTCTATTGAGAGGCGAGCCAGGAGGCTGATTGACAACGACACCTTGACTAAGACGCAGCTGCAAAGTCTTGAGCATCGTCGCAAGGTAGCGTGTTTGTCGGCCTTTTACCGGATACACTTCGGAGAGTGCGCCCAGGAGTTGCACAATCTAGTCCCCCCTGCCCCTTTCTTCTATCGTACGGCTAGACGGACGCGACCAAAGCGCCACCCTTTTATGGTGGACAATCCGCGCGTTAGAACCAAGCGTTTCGAATCCTCATTCCTCATACGAACAGCCGGAATGTGGAACGCTTTGCCTGGGTCTGTCTTCCCGTTAAAGTACAACGTGAGTGTCTTTAAATCCCGCGTAAATAGGTATCTTCTAGGTAAGCGTGCTACACCCTAGACCGCGCATCTGCTTAACATCAGGCAGTGTGTAGTTAAACGCGAACCTATTCGAAAAAAAAATATAGCTCAAACAATAGAATTGATTTACATCTAAATAATACTCTTAAAGAAATATTTGACAAAATAAGTAATTGGATGAGCGAACATACCTAATTTAGATATATTACAGTTTAGACCCTACCAAAAATCTCCTCTTGATATAAATCACCAATAAGCAATAAAATTGAATGTGTCAACTCGGCGACATTGCTTGGCATAGAACTAGACTCGCACGTAAATTGGAAAGCACACAGTAAAAAACTTAAGACAAAATTAAGCAGCTTCACTTACGCCCTTAAAGATCTCATACTTGCTACAGATTTACCGACAGCCAAAAGTGCTTATCATGCCTTTGCGTCCTCGTGGCTCCAATATGGAATTATTTTATGGGGGAATAGTGTAAACATGCATAAAGTATTCATAATACAAAAAAAATGTATTCTATTTAAATATATTTGAAAAATGCAAATTTGTCAAAAAGCACCCTGACTATTTTAACAAAGCATCTGATAAATCGCTTAAAATTAGATCACAATATAGACATAATCTCGTAGAACCAAAGTCTTAGCAATGCACAGTTCTAGCCTAAATTCTATGGCTATAAAAACATTCCATAAATTGACAAATAATCTAAAAAATATCTCAAAAGAAAACTGTTTCATAAAACAACTAAAAATAATCCTTTTATCGAAATGCTATTACACATTAGACGAATTTTTTAACGATAATCTAGAAACGTAAATCTAGAAAACATAATAATAAATCGTTTCAGTACAAATAATTAAATTGCCATACCCTTATAAGGTAATAATATGTATCACTATACAAAACATGTTAACTGAGAACCGCATGTAAATTTCATATGTTGCAATAAATGATTTGACTTTGTCTTTGTAAACTAATAGTATGAGTAAAAACATTGCCATGTAACCGTGAAACAGGAATCACCATCGATTAAGTTAAAACATATTGCCGTATAAATCATGTAGTACTTATAACTGTAATATATCAAAAATATTGCTATGTAAGCGTACAATAAGAACAGGAATCACCATCGATTAAGTTAAAACATATTGCCGTATAAATCATGTAGTACTTATAACTGTAATATATCAAAAATATTGCTATGTAAGCGTACAATAAGAATCACTGTCGATTAAGTTTATAAAATATTTCCATTTTGAACTGTTCAACATCAAAAGTGTTGCCACTTAACCGTACAATATAGGTTTTACCATCTAATTAGTTCTGTACAGAATCAAAAATATTCCCATGTAACCTTGGGAATGACAATCGATTTAGTTTAAAAAATATTAAAATGAATAAAATGTTAATATAAAACATGGTTTACACGGCGCAAACCATGTAAAACTGTAGAATATCAAAAATATTGCCATGTAACGGTACAATATTCAAATGCAGAGTATCCCAGCGTAGCGCGCTTACCATCGCATAAATTATGCTTTATCGGGCGCGCCGCAAAACTAGCCGATTTATAGCTCGGGTGGACTAGCAACACAGACTTCGAAAAAGGACAGACGGAATACTGCTCCGAAATTATTTGAAGCATCCTAAGTCTGACAATCAAACTATGTAAAAAAGTAAAGTACTTAAAATCTTTAGTTATAACACCATTAAGTAAACACCTTTATATAACATAAATAATATGATAGAGTCTCAAAAAAGAGCAAATTTTATATGTTCGTAAAAAACGAACGAAACGAACGTAAAAATGCACCGAAAATTTTCTCAACGTTCTACAGAAAACGCTGATCGATTTACGAGTCGGATAATTTGGCATGCAAGGTTTCATTTAAATTCTGCATGTTGATCTATCTGCAATTTTTAATAAATCTATTCAATTTTGTGTGTATTACACTACTTTATTGTTGTATGTTTTAATGTGAATTATTAGATATTCGATAAACGAAATAGTCTGCCACTGAATTAATTACTAACATTAACTGATAGTAATTACAAGTTTTCGAGAATCAACTATTTTTTCAAGCTTTTTTTTACTTTCACCTGTCCCATTGTTTCTCGTTCTGTAATCAAATCTTGCAAGTTAAATGTGATCCACTTCCCGGTTACCAATTGAGCTGAAATTTTGCAAACATGTGTAAATCGCGTGACAATGTAATATTATGATGACATGGTGCTGATCTGATGATGGAGCTGGAAGGTAGTCAAAGGAACTTAGCTATGAAACGAGACAACCTCATCGAGTTTGGGTTCATTTGAATGGTCTTAGCGAGTAGTGTCTTTAGTTTGTCAACCCTATCGAGTTTCGGCTCGTTTGATTCGTCTTGGCGAGTACTAGTTAAAAAAAAGCTTGTTTAAAAAAGGTTTATTTATTACATATAACACTTGTTTTTATTTAATAACTGTTTATTTGCTATTTTGCTGTTGGTTCCGTAAAAAAAGCTGATCATATTAATAATGAGCATATAAGTACACTTATGAAAATCATTGCACTTTGCAAAGCAACACTCTGTACCACACTGACATTAACTATAGATACTACAAACAACAGCTACTTACTAGCTACATCAAAGGACATGTCCACAAAATGTATAGAGGCTGGTATAATAATAATCAAAAATTCTAACCACAACACTAGTTACATTTCGAGAAAGTTCATATTTTTCTGAATCTATTACAACAGTTAAAAACAAAAAAGAGCCCTCCGATTTTTTAAAAATTAATGTTGTAATTATTAGGATAAATAAATATATTTGGCTCAATTAGTAGTTTATCTCTATCCACCCTGTTTAAGTAACCTCCAAATTGTTAATTAAAAGCATTTTTACCTATTAGACACACTTTTAAAGTGTTTGTTTGTCACAATTGTACCTACTAACTGGTCACACTGGTAGGTTAGAATTTTTAATTTTAGCAAATTATGCGATGAATGTGGAAGAATCAGCTACAAATGCAAGTAAAATAACGATAGAAACACTTTATCATTGCTAAACTAGAAAAAGTATTAAGCTGTATTGTTATTTTTCATACAATTTATTATTCGCATTTAAAAAAAATTGGATGGGTGAAAAAATCTAAATTAAATATTTTTGAGAAGCCCATAAAACAAAGCTTTCAAATTATGAAAATATCATCTTGGTTCGATTTTTCTCTGAATAATATACCACTTGAGGACATCACCTTTATAACACACCTCCTTTTACCTCAGAGGTCAATTAAGCCCAACAATGTTGGGCACGAAGGCACCAAAAACAAGTTTTAATAATGGCAATTCCAAGATTCTATGCATAGACAAGTGATTTTACAACTCTATGAATTTGACATACTCTGTGGTAAGTTCTTCTGACAATTTTCTTTGTAACGCTACTTTCAAGTATTTTCAAGTCCACGAAAAAGTTATAAAACTGTGCGAGGACCAGTAACGAAAGCTACGAGTAAGTATAATCTAAGTACCTAAGTATAATCTAAGCGTAACCTAAGTATCTAAGTATTAACTGAGTATACTAAGCTAAGTAAACGAAATACTCTAATTGTCTGTTGTAATGGTCAACACAGCATCTCACCAGATATGGCCGGCTTTCCGGCGGGGTAAAAGGGGTCGAGCTCACGGAACACTTCGTGAATGGATCGAGCCCCATGATATAAGACAAGTCCTGGGAGTAATGTCGCGATTCTGACTCCGCAGGCGGCGCTACTAGTTACAGCATAGAAGCAGTAACGTAGATAATGCTCTAAAACAATCGTTACAACATAAAAATGGTAACGGTAAGGCCTGACGACATGTACATGTAATACAACCAAGTCAGCATCTAGCGCAATGCGGTGCAGACGTCAGGCATGATATGAGATGTTGTAGCCACGAGGTTCAACATAATATGAACTAATTTCAAGGATGGGACGGCGCGGTTCCATCCTGCTAATTATAATACTCTTCTTTCTCAATAAGCATCTGGTGAGGTAACTAAACTAACAGGAAGACTTCGTTGAGTGTGACATGACGGACCCTTCCAGTCGATGGGACCAAGATGTTGGTGTCATCGTACTGTAAACTCCACAGATGATGACGTTGACCCTAGTTTAATTTATGCAAAGCAACCAATCAAAGAGATAAGAAGGTGAAGGTTGACTGTTGACCGTTTCACAATAAATGAAGGTATGAAATCACGCTACTTATATGTTTTTATTATTCCGTCTATCATACACTCGCTACGCCCTCCATCATAAATATACCCCCCAAGTTATCTAAGCGAATATACTATCCTTATAAAATAGTATTGTGTAACTATAATACCATATAAATGGTGAGCGTAACGACATACCTTCAATGCTACATCACTAGTAATTATAATGGATGATACTGTGAGCTATTCCCTTCCTTAAGTAAGTAATTTACCGTATGGAGACATTCACAAGGAGACGTTTCATAATGTACAAAGAACATTTGAATATCCAGTTGTTGCTGATAATTTTGAACTTTATACCTTTGAAATAAGACCGAAGAAGGATATTGTAGAGAATTCTATAATGTGCCTTTTAATGAATGTTTTGAGTAAGTGGCTCGCATGACGAGTGCTTATTTAATTTGGATCTCGATTACTTTAACGTATTTACTCCACCCACCAAAAGAAGGACGGAGCTCTGCGATGTTGCAAACAGTAAAGTTGAAAGCCAAATTACAAAGTAACAAAAAACAATATAAAAAATTGTGTTTTGTTTTTCGATAATTCAGTGGATTCACGGTTTGCAACGCTCTAACAATCTGTTAAGCATATTTCAGCACATTTCTGTTCTGCTCCGCTTTTACGAGGGTAGATGAAAAAAAAAGTAATACGTAAACGGTAACTAGAAGTTCTCCGAGCAGTAGACCTCGCTATATATTTACATATTTCGCCTCGCTATTGACCGATTTGATTCATACTCGCTAATCTTGTTAGGGTTTAAATACTAAAAGATTTTGCGAAATATTATCAAAATTGGCTTATAAATAGCGCGACAGTAAAGGTTCCGTACCTCAAAAGGAAAAAACGGAATCCTTATAGGATCACTTTGTTGTCCGTCTGTGTGTATGTCAAGACTCTTTATCTCGGGAACGCGTAAAGATATCGAGTTGAAATTTTAACTGTATACGTACAACGATAAACTCTTGCCGTTGTGTTAAAGAAAAACTTCTCTGTTATCGTTTAAAAAAGTAAGAGCCGTTTATGTCGTAAAAAACCGCATATTTCGCACTCTCAAAAATCAAAACCTACAGGGTACTTCCCGTTGACATAGAACTATGAAATTTAGCGAGAACCATTGTCTAAGAGTACACATATAGGAATAAATCTGAAAACTGTACATTTTTATTTAAATCACAAAAAATAGGGCCTCAAAATTCACAAAATATAGGTTCAAAATTCAAAGTGAGTAAATCGTATCATGTAATGTATCAGATAAAAGAACTTTATTAGTACATGCTAAAACAGGTTTTTAATTATTTTAATATTGGCAGTAATTTTCGATTTATGACGAAAAAAGTGAAAATAAAAACTTTTTTGTCGATGGTTATAGTATAGAGATTTTAACAACTTACTTCTCAATTTTGTGAAATTATCTGGATTTGTACGGAACCCTCGGTGTGCGAGCCTGATTCGCATTTGTCCGGTTTTTTAAAGAAATACCAAATAAAAATCTCCAACAAATAAAATCTACTAAGATTCGTCAAGAAGTCGATCTGTGTAGGAGAATCAATTAAAGCGAAATTGAGTTAAAACGGAGACCTCTCTCACTTCGTTTCGCTCAGCCAAAGAATAAAAATATTTCATTGCCACATAAAACAAACAATCAGCAGCCAACTCTATTTTGAATGCTACAAGCCTTCAAGGAAATAGCCCGATGAATAGCTGAATAAATAAGTCGTTGTATACCGAGATTGTATATCACTCCCGCCCGGAGTCCCGAAGAATTCTCATTTCTCAGATACAATCAGAATATTTGTGCAAATCGTAACGAAGCGGAAGTTCCAGGCTTAGGGTCTCTACGCACTGTGACGCTATTTGCGTCAAATGACAATATAATGGTTAAAAAAATATTGAAATGACCTAACTGTGTAAGATTTCCCCCAATATTTAGATATCAAAATCAAGATGCGTGTTCAGCCAAGACAAAGAAAAAGGAACTGGCGACAACACGAACCATTTCAAGCCGCTTTTGACCCCTTCTTAACTCGAAAACGATTTAATTTAGTTAAATTATATTTTTCCTATTTTTTAAAGATGTTTGGCTAGCCTAAGCCTAAGGTAGACTATTACGCATATACAAAGTGAAAAATCTGAAACTTCGAACTTTTACCCCCAAACCCCCTAAAACTGGGGGATGAAAGCTAGTATGAGACTTCACTAATTTTCATGCTAGAAGTCTACAAATTGACATGAAGGCTCTTTGTTATAAATAATAAAATACGTATTTCAGGGTTTTTAATAAATCACCCCCAACCCCTAAAATTTGGGGATGAAAGCTTGTATGATACTTTCACTAATTTTTATGCTAGAAGTCTAGAAATTGATATGAAGGCTCTTTGTTATTAATAATAAAATGCGTATTTCAGGGTTTTTAATAAATTACCGCCCAAGCCCTAAAACTGGGGGATGGAAACTTGTATGAGACTTTCACTAATTTTTATGCTAAAAGTCTAAAAATTGATATTAATGCTCTATGTTATAAATAATAAAACACGTACTTTAGTATTTTAAGTAAATCACCCCCCAACCCTTAAAACTGGGGGATAAAAGTTAGTATAAGACTTCCGCAAATTTAGAAGCTAGGAATCTGAAAATTGATAAAAGTACTTCTTGTCATAAATAATCTACAAAAAGAAGTGAAATCCAACAAAAACATTTCCATGTGAAAAATAGCCAAGGCAACAGTTCGCACTTTCAAATAGTTGTCAGATCTCATGTAGAGCCAAGCTTCTAACTCTACACGTCTTAACTCTACAAGTTCTTACTTCACAAACTCTATACCTTATTCAATATATGCGGCTTGGCTGTTTCGCTTACTGCACATGGGCGTAAAGTGAAGATTAATTAATTATTCACTGTTCACTTAGTTCTTGTTGTAACGAAACGGCCAAGTCACATATATTGACTAAGGTGTAGAGCTTGTGAAGTAAGGACTTGTAGAGTTAAGACGTGTAGAGTTAGAAGCTTGGCTCTACATGAGATTTGACAACTTTTTGAAAATGCGAACTGTGGTCTTGGCCATATTTGACATGGGAATGTTTTTGTTGGATTTATAAACTACTAAATTAGAAAATGCAATGTAGTTAAAACATTCAAACAAATATCTTTGGTAAATCAGACACCTGGATCATCCATCACCATCTTAGATCTGATGCATCCTTGTCATAGTTTTGTAGCTTATACGAATTGCTGAATAATTATTTATTATCTGGTGTTTAACATAAAAGCAAAATTTAGAAGCTTACGAGCCTTATACGAATAAATAATTATATAAAGTGAGCTTAAATTTGTTTTTTGTCTCGTTTTTTTTCTGCTGTGAAATAGAACGTGACACAATTTAGGCTACTTTTTCTCAAATGACGCTTATTATGTCAAATGACGCTGATCCAGTGCACCCCAACCCTTAACACGAGATGTGGGATTTCTTTAATTTCGAAAGTCGGATATATTGCGAACACTTCAAACGGGATTCTTTGAAAAGTTATGGGGTTTTTTCTCTGAGGAGATTAATTTGATTCCTTCAAAGCCTAAATTGAATGTGCTTGGAGGATTTTGGACATTGGTGTTGCGAATATTTCTGTCTTGTTTTATTCCTTATCCAAACGAATATTATAAACTAGCTTTTGCCAGCGGCTCCACCCGCGTGGAATTTGACTTTTGTGCTATCTCACGGGAACCTTTTATTTTATCGGGATAAAAAGTAGCCTATGTCACTTCCCGGCCCAAACTATATCCATGCCAAAATCAAGTCAATCCATTGCTCCGTTGCTGCGTGAAAGAGGAGGAAACCAACAAACTTTTCGGATATATTAGTATGTTGATATCCAAGGGCTGATTATCGATTGATTAGACAGTTATTTATCTACAGCTGTTTATTTTGACATTCTTGCAGCGCATGCTAGAATAGCTCGCAGATTGCAGAATTTTCCTACTTAACTCGACACTTATCGTTATATTATGAAAAATTCACACAATATCTTTATAGATCATATCCTATGTGTTATTCTGATGTATAAGCTATATTATTGTAAAGTTTAATTAAAATCTATTCAGCAGGTTTTACGTAAAAAGTAACACATCCATCCATACATACATTCTTACAAACTTTCGCGTTTATAATATTAGTAGGATAGGAAAGATTTGATTGTTTGTTTGTTTGCATCGAATAGGCTACTACTCAAAACTACTCAACCGATTTGAAAAATTCTTTCACTGTTGGAAAAATACGCTATCCGGAACATAGGCTAGGTATATTGTTATCAAAAAAACCGGGCAAGTGCAAGTCAGGCTCGCACACCGAGGGTTCCGTAAAAATCCAGAATATTTCACAAAATTGGGAAGTACGTTGTTAAAATCTCTATACTCATCATCATCATCGACAAAAGTTTTTTTTTTACTTTCTCGTCATTCATCGTAAATTGTTAAAATAATTACAAACCTGTTTTAGCATGTGCTAATGAAGCTCTTTTATATGATACCTTACATGATACGATTTACGCACTATGAATTTTAAACCCATATTTTTTTAATTTTGAAGCCCTATTTTTTTGTGATTTAAATAAATATATTCAGTTTTCAGATTTATTCCTATATGTGTACTCTGAGACAATGCTCCTCGTCAAATTTCATAGTTCTATGTCAACGGGAAGTACCCTGTAGGTTTTGATTTTTGTGAGTGTTGAAATATGCGGTTGTTTACGACATAAACGGCTCTAACTTCTTTATATGATAACAGAAAAGTTTTTCCTTTACACAACTATAAGAGATCATAGATATACGTATACGTATACAGTTTAAATTTCAGCTCGATATCTTTACGCATTCCGGAGATAAAGAGTTGACATACACACAGACGGACAGACGGACAACAAAGTGATCCTATAAGGTTCCGTTTTTTTTTCCTTTTGAGGTACGGAACCCTAAAAATTAAGGATTCTTACTATTTGTCTTCTTTAGGCAATCGTATCCGGGCGAAGCCAGGGCGGGTAGCTAGTTAATTGGTAAAATCTTGATCGTTGTTTGAAAAAGCAATAAAACCTATTTAAATGTTGATAATTAATTATGATTTCTTGAAATATTCAAGCTTATTAAGCTTGGAATAATAATTGTGGGCTACTTATGATTTGGAAGTGTATTAAAATTAGATACCGACATTATGTTAATAGATCAATACTGATCCGTGGGGGCCGGACGCTCATATTCTGTACAAAGATCTGGCCAGGCGTTTGGTAGAGGTGACACGTGACCAGAATGCTGGCATCTATTTTGCCCAAAAGCTGAGTATTGCTATTTAGCGACAATTTATAATTATTTAGTGGCAATGCTGCCAGCATTTTGGCCACGTTACCCTCTGCCAAGGGCCTTTCAGACTAGGTTTTATTTTGTGTTTTTTGGCCAAAATGTTTTTAACTAATATCAATACTACTAAAGTTACTAGAGTTGATGTGAGTAAAATTTACTATTGATTTTATCGTACAGATTCTCTAGTTTTATGTTTGCAATTAACACTTTTGAACTCTCTTTAAAAGTTTTGAACTTTAATCTTTACTATAACTGCTAATAAACAAAGTACTAAAATAAAATTAATTTGTTTGTTTTGCAGGGCAATATCTTGCATACTTATTATTTATCAAAAGTACCTACTACTTGTGCTTTCAAGGTTATTAAATCAAAGTACCTAACAGTATTAAGGTATTAACCTCTTATCTTCGTAATATAAACTATGTTACCAGTTGTAAAAATCAATATCTTCATTTCGAATAAAAGTGTGTTATAATATAATTATTTTTAATAGATAGGTTTAATGAGTGATAATGATAATGAATGAGTGATAAGTACAACAGAAGAGGACTAGCTCCCGCAAACTCAGGGAATCCTACTGCGGGAGCTAGTACACTACATACATGAATATGTTATATGATTTCATACTTTAATTTAATTTCATTCTGTTTAGTGATAAAATCTATTAATCCTGCATGAATTTTGTTAATTAAGTTAAATTTAAGATCTCTTTGTTATTTGTTCATAATTTGGCAACGAAATAAATGATTTATTTATTTATTATTTAATGACATATAAAGTATCATTTATGGGTTACAATACAATATCACACACGCGGAAGCGCCGTGCGACTTCTTACGAATTTTCGATCAGGTCACGTGAGTTTCACATTTTTTACCCATCCCAATAAGTGCACAACGCAGCTAAAGAAGTTTTACTAAAAAAAAAAACAAGAATCGCTGGATTCATTTTTGAACTGAGAATTACTGACAACATTATTTTATAAAATTTATTGTATGATAAATACTACAAAACATAGTTATCAATGTTTATTTATTATATTGTACGTTTGACTTACTTTTGATATCTTATTCTACTTCTTATTTTTGTATTCACTTGACGTGGTACAATTTTCTACCTGTTTTTTGTCAATTGTTTTTACATTAAAAATTATAAATAATTTAGTACAAAATAATATTTAACGGAAACTCAGTAGAGGCATTTCACCAATAGAAAAGTAAACTACAACGGAAAAAGTTTTACGTCATGATTTTTTTTACCCTACTTATTGCTGCAGCTCTACTGCTAACAGTGTACGTTTGGAAGGTCTACTCCAGGTTTAAAGGATATGGAGTGAAATACAATAGACCAGTGCCTTTTCTTGGTGACATCAGCTTTCTGGCTTTGAAGAAAGTTCACTTTGTGGACCTTCTGCAGTGGCAGTACAATTCCTTTCCTGAAGAACGGTATGTGTTTCTTTGTATCCTAGGTCCTATAGACACACAGATTCACTTGACAGAACAGTTCAACCAAGGATTGTTCTGTACTGTATGACCTATTTGATAGTCCACTGCAAAATATTGGCCTACCCTCGAATGGTGTTTGGGCCATATCCACGACTCTGGCCACTGGGCTAGAATGGTGAATATGACCCAATAAGTGAAGCGCTGGTTGGCGCATTTACATACGCCATCGACTTACTCGTAATGTACCTACAGCATTTGTATTTTGTATCATCCATCCATCCATCAGACAGAAGACGTCCCCTATGGATCTCCAATAAGACCGGTTGGAAGCGGCTTGCATCCAGCGCGATCCTGCGGTCTTAATGAGGTCATCTGTCCACCTTGTGGGTGGACATCCTACGCTGCGCTACCGGTACGTGGTCTCCATTTGAAAACTTTACGACTCCACCGGTCGATTTCCGAACGCTGCTCGATTCGGCGATTGGCCTCTTTGTTAAAGTCGGACCTACCTAACTGGACAACTTGTCCTAGGTAGACGTACGAGACAACGACTTCAAGAACGAAGTTTCCAAGAGAAATCGTTGTGGGAATTACACAGGACTTTCGGCTTGACCATATTCATCTTAAGACTCACTTGTTGAGAAACCAGATTGAGGCCTTGAGCATCATGCTGAGCTCTTCCATAGATTTTGCCATGACTACTATACCGTCGGCAAACCGAAGGTGAGTGAGGTATTCGCCATTGATATTGATGCCAAATCCTTTCCATTCCAGGAGCTTGAAGGCGTTCTCCAAAGTGGTCGTAAACAGTTTCGGAGAAATGACGTCTCCCTGTCTTACGCCTCTTTTTAAAGGGATCGCCTTGGAGCTCTCTTCCTGTACTTGGACCGACATAGTGGCGATATTATACAAGCACTTCAACACTTCAATGTACCGATAGTCAATACGGCATCGTTGGAGAGACTCGAGCACAGCCCATGTCTCGACCGAATCAAAAGCTTTTTCATAGTCCCCAAACGCTAAGCAAAGTGGCAGATTATACTCTTCGGTCTTCTGTATAACCTGCCGCAGCCTATGAATGTGGTCCATGGTGCTAAAGCCTTTTCGGAAACCGGCTTGTTCGCAAGGCTGAAAGTCATCAAGCCTGCTCTCGAGACGGTTCGTAATGACCCTTGAAAAGAGCTTATAAACATGGCTCATAAGTGAGATGGGTCTGTAGTTCTTCAATAAGATGTTGTCATCTTCCTTGAAAAACAACACCACCACGCTTCTGTTCCATGCTTTTAGCGTGATGCCCTCTAGGACGACGGTGTTGAAAAGCTTCTGGAAGACTTTTAGTACCGGTATTCCACTCGCTCTCAGCAGCTCTGATGTGATACCGTCATCACCAGGCGTTTTGTTGTTCTTAAGCTGATTCAGGGCCATTCTAATCTCGTACAGGCTGATGTCCGGGATATCTTCGGTGAAGTGTCGGATCAGCTTGGCTCTTGCGATCTTTGGCCGCGCTGTTAACAGGCTTAGCTACCGAAGGATATAACTGTCCATAGAACCTTTCGATCTCCTCTAATACCTCTGCCTTGGTAGACGCTACACTGCTATCTTCTCTCTAGGTAGATTCACGATGTTTTCCTTTAGCGAAAAGCTAGTAGTGTGAACTCATTGCTACTGCACCGGGATTTGAACTCACGACTTCACGACTGTAACGCGGGTGCGACTAGACCACCACGGATTTGTTAAGGACTAAAATCATAATATTTTGGCTTTTTAAGGTTTATAGGCCGATTCGAGTTGATGAGACCAGTGATCATGATTCGAGACCCTGCTCTAATAAAACAAGTGACGGTAGAAGACTACGAACACTTCCTCAACCACCGAGACATGGTGGACAAAACTGTGGACCCATTATTTGGGAACACCATGTTCTGTTTAAAAGGCAAGTCTCCGGATTTAACGACTTTTTAACCGACTGTCTCTGTCATACGTTTGTTTGGAGCACATAATGAATTTCTAAAAACCCACGAAAAATTTTTCAATCACTAGTTTAATTCCCGCGGCTTCAACCGCGTTGTCTTGGTACTTGCTTAATATGATAAAAGCCCGCAGTTTGTCCCGCGTTGTCTAAGTGGCTACTTACAAATTATATTAGCCCGCGGTTTGGACCACGCTGTTTTGTACTACCTTAAAATGTCTAAAGGTCGCAGTTTGGTCCGCGTTGTTTTGTATTTAAATTAAAATTAAAAGTCAAGGTTTGGCCCTCTTTCTTTAAAATATTATTGCCCGCGGTGTGGCCCGAGTTTCTTAGCACATACTTAAAATGAGAATAGCCCGCAAAATGGCCCACGTTGTCTTAGTACACACTTAAAATGAGAATAGCCCCCAATTTGGCCCGCGTTATCTTAGTACTTGCTTAAAATGAGGATAGCTCGCAGTTTGATCCACATTTTGGAAACACACTTACTGTGATTTATTAGCTTTACTGATGTTGTTAGAACCCTAGAATAGCGCTGGATAGATGCTTTAAAAATGACTATTTAAATCATTAATTCAACTAAGTATACTTACAATACAACATTTTTTGTAGACGCCACATAATATTAGAAGTTACAAAAGAAACAAAGAGAGAATATAAAAATAAAAGCGGTTGTATCGCAAAATGCTATTTCTTCCAGACAATCTCCGAATAGAAGGAAACGTTACAAGAATGAATATTGTTAAAATATTTGCTAAAGTCGCTAAGGAGATATACATATTTCAGATCAAGAGTGGAAAGACATGCGGTCTACCATGAGCCCAGCGTTCACCACGTCCAAGATTCGGGCGATGTTGCCTTTTATGGTACAAGTCAGTGATCAGATGATAAACATGCTCAAAAACAAAATAAAGCTGGCAGAATGTAAGTAAAATATAAAGTTGACAAGTCAATGGTTTCTCCGTTTGATTAATCAAGTCTAATTATTTTTCGCAATATTTTTTTTTCGCGAAAGATGGCAAAACCGACTTCCATCGTGTACAAAATTCGAATAGTTCGCGTAAATTGATGTATACTATTTTTACATACATTTTTCAAATCAAATCGATAAAATTAAAATGAGACCATCTTGAAACTATACTTGTTTTAAGTTTTCTAAAACGGATCGGCTGATTTTTATCACAAAGGAGAAGGTTCTGTGCCTCTTCCTTTTTGAAAGTGAGTTCTACCATTTAAATTTTATCAAAATCGGCTGAACCGTTTTTGATAAATCCACAATAATGTACATGGATGATACAACGATGTGTGAAAGCTATTCGAATTTTGTACACGGTTGAAGTCGGTGGTGCTATTTTTTGACGTAAAATAATTACCTATGTTGTATTTATAAAGGATTTTAATAAATCTTGTCTCTTGCAGCTGGGTACATCGACATAGACAGCAAGGACCTGGTATCTCGCTGTTCCAATGACGTCATGGCTTTCTGTGGCTTTGGATTGAAGATGGACTCTCATGCTCAGCCAAACAACGAATTTTATCTTCAAGCAAAGTCAACAGCTCACATGAGCTTTAGGAGAATTATGGTGTTTCTTGGATATACCTCTTTTCCTAAAGTTATGAAGGTAATTATTAGTCTTTATTGTTTATAATTATAACTATCTACCTTTTTTACGAGGGGGAAATCTTCGAAAGATGCCTGACTGCTTTGGGGTGCAGTCGAGTTATTTGGGATTGTACCCACTAAAACCCCGTCGGTGCCCAGCCTTTGCCCTCTTGGGAGCTCCGGGATCTCCAAGGGAACGTACCGGTGCTCCAAGCACTTTGTACAACTACTCGAGCCTAACTAGGCTTGTGCGGTCTTTTACGACAACGTTGCCACGCACTGTCGTCCTCTCCAGGCCCGTTTGATTGGATGACCATAGCCTCAACTCCAACCATTCACGAGCCACCCAGGGCAAATGTTTATGTAATGAACATAGGTGTTTGCTCTGTGTCTGGTTGTCATTGGTAATTATCTACCGAAGTATGTATTTTAAAAAATATTTATGTAGTATGTCAGTCTCTGGCAGCTATATGACAAGTTTTGCTAAGTTTGGGGTCAGATACTGTGTGTAAAATGTCCCCTAATAATTATAAACGTATCAAAATGTCATCCATAGTTTAATTTGTTCAATAGCTATAATGCCACAAACACAGATACAAAGACACAAATCATCAGATCAGGCGTAGGACATCCACTGTTTGACATAGGCCTTCCTTATAGATTTCCAGTAAGACCTGTTGAAAGCGGCTTGCATTAAGTGTTTTTCTCTGTGGTCTTAATTAGGTCATCTGTCCACATAGTTGGTAAACGTCCTGCTGGTACTGTGTCGATCAATCGTTCTTATTTTAAAACGCATAAACGCAAATGAATTGAATTAAAATTACCTAACGAAAGGCTCGGACCCTGGTGTCTGTGGTACAGTCATAGAATTTGATTAGTAAATTTAATATAGGAGTGGAGTATCGCTTCGTGACATGGGGATGGTAAGACGGACAGACACGATTATCTAACGGTCTCTTGTGTAACTTGCCCTAAAAATGACATAAAGTAAGAAAAACAAAACAAATAAACAATTAGAGTAAGTAATAATTTATTAGAAAAGCATGACAACATACAAAATACGCTACAATGCATACAAAACTGTTGAATATGAGGTTTCCGATGGGCAAACGGGACAGCACCAGAAACAGAATTATATCACTAGATTTTACCTAATTCACTGGCTTAGTTGTACGGAGACACAGAAATACCAGAGGGATAAAGTGGTCGATCGAGAAAGGAAAGAAAGAGATGCGATGATTTAGTACGACGTGAGTTAGAAAAAGACATTAAAAATATCTCGATTCAGTGGCTAGTTGCCGTGTTTTTCTCTCAAGAGTGTCAAATTCAATACATATTTGACAGTTTTGACAGCTCTGGGCAAAATTTTCGTGGTTTAGAAATGCCTCAAGCGACAACAGCGCTAGAGTCTGGCTAACGCAAGTTGATACTGTCAAAGTGCGGCAAATTTAAAAAATATAAGTATGTTAGCCCTAAACTGAGAGAGAAACACTTTATCTCACTCACACGATATAGCATTGTTACCATACTGCGATTTTGATTCTTCCAAACCTTTGGGGAAATCGCAAAAAAATGTTTTTTTCAAGCTTTAACTTGTCATGTAGGAGTTTTATAAGCATTACGTTAATTATTTTCTGTTTTTTGACGTTACTATTATGCCAAACTGAGGCTTTGCTTTGCTCTCCAAATTATCCAAATGATTTCAACGCGTACCTATTTACTTCATTACGATGAAGACTATAATAATATAATGAATCATTTTGTTCAGTTTACTACATGACGTAGGTTTGAAAAATGTTTTTAATACAATGTAAAATACCCCAATTAAAAGGTAAATCCGCGATGGTAGTAGCGCCGTGTTTTGTCATTTAAAAAGTTTGCGAAAAATTCCAGTATCAACTTTCGTTAGCCAGACTCTCTCTTTAGTTGTAATAACTTTGTGTACGGAGACGACTGAACTGTCAAACTGTCAAACACTGACACTGACACTGACAGTTGCACGCCTGGTGACGACATGCAGTGTTTCCGCCTTAAGGCGAATATTACGCGAAAAACTGTAAAAATAAAAATGTATAAACTGGAACAATCCAAATTCAATGTTCATGCAAAGTTCGACTCCAGAGAATATTTTCAGAATGATCAATTCGTTAAAAAATACCCCGAGCACAGGTTACGATGAAATTACAACTAAAGTCTTGAAGTATGTTGCAATTATAATATCGCCAGTACTAAGCCACATAAATAACCTTTGCATAGAGTGTGTTTCATATCCCGATAAATTAAAAATAACTATAGTTAAGCCACTTTTGAAAAAGGAAGACATAGAAGTCATGAATAACTGTAGACCAGTTGCTCTAGTATCAGTGTTGTCAAAAGTATTTGAAAATTACATTCACGCTAGTCTGTATTCATACACGCAAGTATACAGAATACAGACAATTTTATTCGGGACAAAACAATAAGGTATGGTATTCTTGTCAACAAACAAGTTGGTTTTAGGAAACATAAGTCCATAAACATGGCCATTTACAATTTGTTAAAAACTGTTATTACAGCCAGGTATGTCATGTTCATGGATTTGACAAAAGCCTTCGACTTTGTTGACCATGATATATTATATTCCAAATTTGAGAAACACGGAGTAAGGGAAAATCCTCTAAAGTTAATTAAATCTTACCATTCGAATCAGGTGCAGTACACACAAATTGTACAAATAAGTCCAACATCGAAAACAGAGAAGAAATATTTGTCATCTCCTAGCGTAGTGAAGTGTGTGGTACCGCAAGGCAACATAGCTGGACCATTATATTTTATTTATTATATAAATGACTTCCCTAAATCTATCAATAATCCAATGATTCTTTTTGCTGACGATAGTACAGCCATTTTCGTAGGTGATAATGATAAACCTTTAGAGTCGGAAATAAATTTAGCATTAAGTAATTTAATCAATTGGTTGACATGTAATAAATTATTAATTAATTTGGACAAAACATACATAATGACATTTAATAAGTATAGAAAATTGACATGTAGGATTAAGTATTTAAATAATGATATTAAGGAAATTTCAGTTACAAAATTTTCGGGCCTTCACATTGACTCTGACTTAAACTGGAATAAGCAAGCAGAAACTGTTTGCCCTAAAAATAAATAGTTATTCGTATGCCTTATTCATGTTGGGGAAAGTTGTGAACAAAACAGCAGTGCTTACTTCGTATAATGCCTATGTTACATCGACCTTACGATATAGAATTATATTTTGGGGTAACTGTACCGAGAGGGAAACTATTTCAAAGCTCAGAAAAAATGTTTAAGGTCCTTATGCCATTTAAAGACCACAGATTCCTGTAAGGAGTATATTAAAAATTTTGACATTTCCGTGTCTGTATATTTATGAAATCTCACTGTTTATAAGGAATAATTTGCATATGTTTCAAACCATGACATCAAAAAGGAATCATATTAAAATTTGTGTGGCACCTCACAGTACTGCATTATTTAACAAAAGTTTTTTAGGGATGGGTCCAGTAATTTATAATCATTTGCCCAAATCAGTGCTGGAATCGGAGAGCGTAGCTACATTTAAAAGAAAAGTTCTTAAATTGTTAATACAAAAAAGTTACTACAGGGTAGATGAGTTTCTTAAGGATAAGCTACGTAAATAGGTCATACTTATATTTTATGAACGGATTTAATGTTTATTATTTCTGCAATTTTTTTTTACTTTATATGTATATGAAATCAAAATGAAAATTAAATTGAAATTGATTGTGTATTAAAATAAATAGAGATGTAAATGTGTAAAATTTTAACATGTTTTGTGATTACTAAAATATTGTATGTCCATGTTGGGCGAAACTGTTGGTACTGTAACCTATTTTTAAGACCTTTATATTTGTAACACAGTTTAACAATAAACATATCTGAATCTGAAATCTGAATCTGAAATAACACATATTGTCTGTTGTTACAGAAGTTGAACATAAAATTTTTCAAAGAAAACGCAAATGACTACTTCAACAAAATATTCACCGACACTATACTAGAGCGAGAGAGAAACAACATCGTCAGACCGGATATAATCCATATTCTTATGAAGGCAAAAACGGGTTTGTATTGCATATTAAATTTTACATTACCTTGTTTCCAAATTTTTTAAGATAGATTTGCATTTGACTACATTTTAACTGTTTCAAATGGTCTTATTGGAGATCTAACAGAGGAGGCCTATATCCAGCAATGATCATGTTACATCTGAAATGATAACGACGATGTCTATAAAAGGTTTTGGGGAAGTTTAATTAAAATTTTATATTGTAATTTTGCAGGAAATCAAAAAAATATTGATCATCAGTGTAATGACGCAGGATTTGCAAATATGGAAGAGTCTGAAGTAGGCAAACGTACTGTAAGCCGATGTATGTAATACAGTTATTTTTATTCACGCCAATAGCCAACATAAATTCGTTTATTATTCTCGTGATGATAAAGTCCAGATTCCACCGAATCATAATAAGCACAAGGCAACAGCTTCACAAAGCCCTAGACATGTTATTATACTGAGTAAGACACGGTTGAAAAATAAGACATTGAGACCCTAGAATAATGAAATAGAGCATGTAACGTCCTAAGATAATAAAATCGTAAGACAGTGATGATCGCAGCAAGGCGCCGTAAAACACATAGTTTAGAATTACTTTAGTTCTGATTCTGTGGATCAAATATCGTACCAAATTGTTTAGGCGCCAATGTGACATTTGATCCAAACTTCTACTAAAATAGCAAGAAATCTCATCTTTAACTCCTTAATATGTTCATATTCAAACGCGTCATGTCTTGCAATCCCCTCAGGGTGACAACGACAACTTCCTAAAATGACAACTTCCGAAAACGATAATTTTAGAGAACGTCTATTCTAAACTCGTCAATTTCATAAAATAACAAAATCCGAAAATGACAAATTCCGAAAATGACAACTTCCTAAAATGACAACTTCCAAAAATGATAGGAAAATAGAACGAACGTACGGGCGCGGTGTGTGTATGGTCGAGCGAATGCTCATTCTGTTGCAGTTTGCCACTTTTTTGCCAGTGTCCAGTACATCGAAATTTCATAGTCATGGAATAGAGTTAGATAATAACCCTTATTATAAAATATGAGCAGTAAATATAAAAAAAACACCAATAAGATTTTTACCACGAGCAAAACACAAATAACTTAGAAGATATAAAGAAAATTTAAAAACATTAGGTACATCAGAGACGAGAGGTTGTCAATTTAGGTAGCTGACGATTTAAGATGTTGTCGTTTTTGAAAGATGACATTCTAAAAAAGTTGTCGTTATCGGAAGTTGTCGTTTTTGAAAGTTGACATTCTAAAAAGTTGTCGTCTTCGGAAGTTGTCGTTTTCGAAATTTGTCATTTTAGGAAGTTGTCGTTCTCACCCTGAGAGCTTGCAATCAATGTTTTTGATTACAGCTTGGTCTGACATAGAACTTACCGCTCAGGCGATTTTTTTCTTCCTGGCTAGCGTCGAGACTATATCTGCAGCCATGTGTTTCGCCCTGTATGAGCTGGCTGTGAACCCTCACATCCAGGAGCGGCTTCTCGCAGAGTTTATGGCCATTAAGGCGAAAAGTGAAGCCTTGGACTACGACTCTATACAAAAGTTGAGTTATTTGGATATGGTTATCTCAGGTCAGTTCGTTTAACTTTTATTATTACTGCAGGTACTATAAAGGCATCGAGTAGTGATCTAGTGGTAAAATAACTTTAAAATCGTGTTGTGGGTTCAATTTTCATTCCTGAGTTCTTTGGAACTTATGTATGGAAGTTTACACCCTGTATGCGCCGCATTGTACCTACTTGGGCTATGTAATTAAAACGTGTTATGTGAGAGTTGATTATAAGACTTTTCCGCTAACTATAATAATGTGAAACATTTGTGTGATTATAATAACTCTATGACAATAATTGGTGCGTGACGGCTCGTAGAATAGCTAGAATTCTTCCCCCGTTAGCAGGGAAGATCGGCGACCCAGGGCGTGCACATCGATCTTCACTGGAGAGTCAGGTCAGTGTGGGTTATTGTATCAGTTCATAGAGCCAGGAGTGCAATTAGGCGTAGACATAGCCCCCTGGCCGAAACAGACCTTTCAGTGAAGGAAAACATGATAAAGCAACCGGCGTAAGTTCTTAAAAAAAATAATGGCGTAATAATCACTATTCACGGATAATCCTACCAAATAACGAAACAAATGGTGTAATTTTACAGAAGTTTTGCGACTTTGGCCACTAGGAGTTGACTTGGACCGACTGTGCACTAAGGATTACAATTTGGGCAAACCAAATGATAAGGCGCCTTTGGACTACGTTGTGAGTACCGACTTAGCCTTTTTATTCATAATTCTTTGGCACCATCCTATTTTATTTTTAACTAGTTTTACCCACGGCTTCGCCCGCATACGCAATATATCATTATAATATATAGCCTATGTGTTATCTATTATATAAAAGGCTTCCCTGAGTGACTGACTGACAGACAGCCTACAGCCCAAACCGCTAAAGATATAACGTTGAAATTTGGAATATAGGTACATTGTACTACGTAATGGAGCACTAAGGACGAAAATTTTGAACTTTCGACCTCTAAGGGGGTAAAACGGGCCCTTTTCGTTTGTATGTAACTTTTTATTCCCTGTTCCGATTGACTTGAAACTTCGTATACATGCTTTTCAAACAAAATAAAAGTTACGTTTTTTCCTGTTTTTCCGAATTTTCTTTATCTAAGGGGTCAAATAAGGTCCCAAAGTTGGTGAAAAAAGCGTCTATTACATCCAACCAGCTGATCGGTTATGGTTGAAGTCTGGTATGAAGAAAGCACACAGCAGGTTTCAATACAGGAACTAATAATATCCAGGAAAATCTGTAGGGTTCCTGAGGGGTAGCCAATATTAATCAGTTTAGGCTACAGCCCAAACCGTCGATGATATAAACTTGAAATTTAGAATATACGTACATCGTACAACATCATGAAGCACAAAGGATGAATATTTTGATAAATCGACCTCTTACGGGGTAAAACGGGCCCTTTTCGTTTGCATGTAACTTTTTATTTCCTGTACCGATTGACATGAAACTTTGTAAAGATGCTTTTGATACTAAATAATAAATATGGTTCTACCTAAAATTCTGAATTTTCCATAAAAAACTTCCTTAGGTAGATAAAGGAATAATAAAGTTGGTGAAAACGCATCGATTACAGCCAAGGAGCTGAAAGGTTACGAATGGAAACGGGTATGTAGAAAGCACATGACATGTTTTATTACTGGAACTATTATTATCCCGGAAAATCTTCAGGTTTCTTAGGGATAGCCAAAATTAATCAGTTATAATTATAATGTAAAGCTAAGTTAAAATGGTTAAATGAATTCTAACGAAATTTGGAACGAAGCTAGACAATAACACAAATTACTACTTAGGGTACTAGGTACTATCCCGGAAAATTTGAGTTGGTCCTTCGTGATGTCGATTTCTTAAAAAAACACTAAAAACTGTTTGAAAATCTCAATGAATTCAATTTTATGTTAAAATAGCCACCATTTTAAGTAATAAATTACTAACTATTGAAGTTCTAGGAAAAATCCCGTATTCCTTGTGCGCTAGACCAATGGTAAACCCTGAATAAGCGTAAAAAATAATCACGAGGCTTTTTTTTAAATAACATAGTGAAATATCTAGAATAGAATTAAGAAAATGATTTATCCTTATATGGGGCAAAATGGGTCCCTAATAGTTGACGATTTTTTTCTATTTTGTGAGCCAATAATCTTAAGCTTAGGGTACATACGGGTCAATATATGTACTTTACTATGGGATCAACCCTAAAAAGCGAAGATTACCTACCTATTCCATAGATGTTATCGCGGGTCGATGAACTTTTTGTGTTGAACAGTTGATTTTATTTACGTGATTTCGGGGTTGGTACCATAGGAGTTTATACTCATCATTTGACGAACTTAGCATCCTTGAACTGACTGACTGTCTAGATATACACTATGTGTTTTTCGACAATAATAAATTATATTTTTTCATCTGCCTGGGGTCAGACAACGTCTGAAAGTCCTACAAGTGTCTCGATCACTTTTAACTGGATGAACGGTTTTGGGCGAGATTGTCCCAATATCTCTCGGGAAAAATGAGTTCAGAATGATCGAAATTAAACTTCTAATGACTGAATGAAACATGTCGAATACATATACCGGCCTTAATTAATAGTGCACTTCTGAACGTAGCCCTACCCGCGAAGGGTGATTAGGCCATCGGCCATATCCATCACGCCGGCCGAGCGCGGGTTGCGGAATCTATATACGACATTGATTTTTCTCTACGGATGTACCTATACATGTTGCCTCAATGTTTTCCATCAATAAAAAGCCAATAGTGTGAACTTTCTAACATTGGCACTCATACAATTATTATTAGTAATGAATGAATTACAAAAATTCACGTACTCCGTAATAAGTTTTATAGACAAGTACGAGTAAATTAAATACGCAAATACTAAGACAATGCTGTTTACGACCAGTGTGTGTTACCATTGATGACTGATGGCACAGAAACGTGGTCTCTCACTATGGGCCTTATTAGTAAGCTCCAAGTAGCCCACCAACAAGCTATGGAGAGGGCTATGCACAGAGTCTCTCTGCGAGATCGAATCAGAAATGAGATCTATTACCAAAGTTACCGACATAGCCCAACGGATTGGCAAGTTGAAATGGCAATGGGCAGGAAACATAGCGCGGAGGGCTGATGACCGATGGGTCCCGGATCCGATTCCTTATCCGCTAGACCAGTCGTAATCCTAAATAAGCGTAAAAATTACTTGAATGCGCTTTTTTTTAATAATGTAGTAAAGTATCTAGAATAGAATTAAGATAATGATTCATCGTTAAATGGAGCAAAATGGGTCCCTAATAGCTTACGACTTTTTTTATTTGTCTTAAACTTCGGGTGCATACGGGTCAATATACGTACTTTACTATGGAATCAACCCTGAAAAGCGAAAATTACCTACCTATTCCATTCATTTTGTCGCGGGTCGATGTCCCTT
Source organism: Hypomecis punctinalis (assembly GCA_949316475.1). Classification (NCBI taxonomy): domain Eukaryota; kingdom Metazoa; phylum Arthropoda; class Insecta; order Lepidoptera; family Geometridae; genus Hypomecis; species Hypomecis punctinalis. The sequence continues at coordinate 1,146,639 of OX438801.1, read as the reverse complement.
TTGTGTTGAGCAGCGGATTTTATTCACGTGATTTCGGGGTTGGTATCATAGTAAACATTAGTTAAATGATGAGTATAATAGCAACCTAGAACATGCCTGTCGTCAAGATATACACTATGAGTTTCTCAAATAAAATATACCTACTTGTGTGCCATTTTTTCATCTGCCTGCGTCCACATACTTACGACATTGATTTTTCTCTACAGACGTAACTATACGGGTTGCCTCAATGTTTTCCATCAATGAAAAGCCAGTGGTGTGAAATTCCTTACATTGGTACTCATACAATTATTATTTTCTATTATATAAAAGGCTTCGCTGAGTGACTGACTGACAGACAGCCTACAGCCCAAACCGCTTAAGGTACAAACTTGAATTTTGATCAATAGGTACATTGTACAGCGTAATGGAGCACTAAGGAAGAAAATTCTGAAAAATCAATCTCTAACGGGGTAAAACGGGCCCTTTTCGTTTGTATGTAACTTTTTATTCCCTGTACCGATTGACTTGAAACTTCGTATAAATGCTTTTCAATCAAAACAAAAGTTACGTATTTTCCTGTTTTTCCGAATTTTCCTCATCTAAAGGGTCACATAAGGTCCCAAAGTTGGTGAAAAAAGCGTCAATTACATCCAACCAGCTGAACGGTTATGGTTGAAAATTGGTATGAAGGAAGCATTCAGCATGTTTTAATACAGGAACTAATAAAATCCAGGAAAATCTATAAGGTTCCTTAGGGATACGCAAAATTAATAAGTTTAGGCTACAGCCCAAACCGATGAAGATATGAGCTTGAAATTAGGAATATAGGTACTTTGAATGACGTAATGGAGCACTAACGACGAAAATTTTAAACTTTCGACCTCTAAGAGGGTAAAACGGGCCCTTTTCGTTTGTATGTAACTTTTTATTCCTTATACCAACTGACTTGAAACTTTGTATACATGCTTTTCAAACAAAATAAAAGTTACATTTATTCCTGTTTTTCCGAATGTTCCTCATCTAAGGGGTCAAATAAGGTCCCAAAGTTGGTGAAAAAAGCGACAATTACATCGAACCAGCTGAACGGTTATGGTTGAAAATTGGTATGAAGGAAGCACACAGCATGTTTTAATACAGAAACTAATAAAATCCAGGAAAATCTATAAGGTTCCTTAGGGATACGCAAAATTAATAAGTTTAGGCTACAGTCCAAACCGCTAAAGATATGAGCTTGAAATTTGGAATATACGTACATCGTACGACATAATGAAGCACTAAGGATGAAAAACGTAGCCAACTCTAACTTACGGGGTAAAACGGGCCCTTTTTGTTTGCATGTAACTTCTTATTCCCTGTACCGATTGACATGAAACTTTGTATAGATGCTTTTGAGACAAGCGAAATAAAAAATATGGCTGTACCTGTTTTCTGAATTTTCCTTAAAAAAAATCCTTAGGGGTCAGATACGTCCCAAAACTTCAATGCTCTTTTTTAAATAATGTAGTATCTAGAATAGGATTATGATAATGATAGTTTATCTTTAAATAGGGCAAAATGGGTCCCCAAAAGATTACGATTTTTTTTTATTTTGTGAGCCAATAATCTTAAGCTTAGCGCAAATATGGATCAATATAGGTATTTTAATTGAGTTAATTTCAGAAATCCGGCAATTTATCATCCAAAAACTCACGTATGTACTCCGGTATAAGCTTTAGATACAATTAAATTAAATAACCAAATACTGAGACAATTCAGGCTAAACCGTAGGCATTATTTTGCAAGTAATACAATAATAGGCTCAGTTATGAAGACGCCATAGTAAATATAATAACAACATAAAAAGTGTTCTCTCTATCGAATGCTTAAAGTGAAAATGAAACAGATATAATTATGATAATTAGCTATTATAATTACGATGGCGCCTTCATAATCGAGCCTAATGCGGGCTTAACCACGAGCTACTATTATTTTAAGTAAGTGCCAAGAAAACGCGGGCCCAACTGTGGGTTTTTATCATTTTAAGCAGTTACGAAAATAACGCGGGCCAGACCGTGGGCTATTATTATTACAAGCAATACAAAAACTTAGGCTAACGGCATGCTATTATAATTTTAAGGATTTACTAAGACAACACGGGCCAGACCGCGAACTATTAGATATTATTATAAGCAAATGCCAAGATAACGCGGGTTGAACCGCGGGCTGTTATTTTAATTAAGTAAGTATTAAAACAACGTGGGCCAAACTGTGGGTTATTATCTTTGTAAGTAGCTAATTATTAACACAACGCGAGCTACACCGCGGGCTTTTATCATTTTGAGCAAGTACTAAGACAATACGGGCTATTATCATTGTAAGTAATACGACAATGCAGGCCAGACGGCGAGCTTTTATAATTTTAAGCAAGTATTAAGACATCGCAGTCCATGCTGCGTGCTATAAATAACCATCTTAACCAAGTACTAACAATACGCGGGCCAAACCGTGGCCTATTATCATTATAGGCAAATACTGTTACAATTTTGACCAAACCGTGGGCATTATCCTTGCAAGTAATTTTAAGCAAGTATTAAGACAACGCGGGCCAAATTGCGGACTATTAGATATTATTATAAGCATGTACAAAGACAACGTAGATCAAACCGCGGGCTATTTTCATTTTAAGTAAGTACCTGTGTACTAAGACAACGCGGGCGAAGCCGCGGGTTTTAAGCTAGTTCTGATATATAAGCTATAATATTCCAAAGTTTCATCTCAATCCGTTCAGTAGTTTTTGCGTGAAAGAGTAACAAACATCCATACATCCATCCATCCATCCTCACAAACTTTCACGTTTATAATATTAGTAGGATAAATATATAAATATGGCGAGTAGGTACTTACCGTTTTTAACTATATTAAATATCAATAAATCTACAGCTACAAACATTTCAATTCATTTATCCAAACAAGTGTCTAAATAATACAAATGCTCGAATCCACTGCTAAATGACAGCGTTTAATTGATTATAATTATTTAATTCTTGCATAACGCACTTGATACACTAATCAGTTGTACACCCCTAAGACTATCTTATGCATAAAGTTAACTTTATTATTTATGTAGGTACCGAATAGAGCAAAACATCTAATATTACAGATAAAAAGAGGTGAACTAGTATCAGTTCCTGTTTGGTCCATCCACCGCGATCCCAAAAACTACCCTAATCCAGAGAAATTCGACCCCGAGCGGTTCTCGGAGCAAAACAGGGCTAGCATCAAACCCTGCACCTACTTGCCTTTCGGATCTGGACCAAGATGCTGCCTGGGTAAGTGTTTTCTTCTACAAAATAGGACCTGCATCAAACCCTGCCTTTAGATTCTGGACCCAGAACAACCCAGATGCTGTTTAGGTAAAATGTTTCTACTACAAAATAGGGCTAACATCATACATACACTGCCCCTATATGCTTTTCAGAATTGGGCCCAGATAAGTGGTTTCTTCTGCAAAACAGGGCTACTACCAAACCCTGTATCTACTTGCTTTTCAGAATTGGATCCACATCCTGTCTCTGTAAGTTCTTTCTTCTGCAAAACAAGGCCTTCATCAAACCCTGCACCTACTTGCTTTTCAGAATTGGATCCACATTCTATCTATGTAAGTTCTTTCTTCTGCTAAACAGGACTAGCACAAAACCCTGCATCAACTTGATTTTCAGAACTGGATCCACATTCTGTCTCTTTTAGTTCTTTTTTCTGCAAAACAGGGCTAGTATCAAACATGCTCTCTCATTAAGTTGTTTAGCAAAACAGGTCTACCATAAAACCCTGCATCTACTTCCTTTTCAGAATGGGTTCCACATTCTGTATCTGTAAGTTCTTTCTTCTGCAAAACAGGGCTAGTATCAAACATGCTCTCTCATTAAGTTGTTTAGCAAAACAGGTCTACCATAAAACCCTGCATCTACTTCCTTTTCAGAATGGGTTCCACATTCTGTATCTGTAAGTTCTTTCTTCTGAAAAACAGGGCTAGCATCAAACCCTGCACCTACTTGCTTTTCGAAATGGGACCCACATGCTCTTTCACTAAGTTATTTAGTAAAACAGGGCATCAAACCTAAACCTTGTAAAGATACATTCTAAGCTTTATATTGTATCTAAAAAAAGGGAATGGATTGTTTTATAATTTTTGTTAGTAAAAAAACTGGCGGCCACATTTCGCTAGACAACCTGGTATATTATTTTATATTTTTTTATTCAATACACTTATATAAAAATTAAAACAAATGAAACATAAATGTTTTCTATCAATATGGAATGTAAGGATAAAATGCCAGGTCGATGTGTTTTTCTAATTAAACATTATTAAATTTCAAATACTCATTTATTGATACATTTTAGTAGTTATTTTGTATAACGAACGTATTTTGCTGGTATTATGTCCTCAGTTCTTCAAATGTTAGTTCTGCAGTTTAGTTATTGCGTATTATTAATGCTCGGGCAGGCGACACCTACGATGTGTCGGGGACATCGATATTCTAAATAGTGACAAGTTTACGCTGTAGAGATAGAAAGTATAATATATTAACATAATTTAATGGTCATCAGGTATGTATGCGAACTGAATTGCACTTTACTGTGTCGTCACAGAGATCGCTATTTGTAAAATTGTCTCTGAGTGTGCCTACTGTACTACTATTATTTTATTCTGTAATGTAATCAAATCTTCCACATTTCAGCTTCAAGGTTCGTCCTCTACGAAATGAAGGTGCTGATTTACCACCTGTTGATTCAGTTCCAACTGTCTCCAGCCGAGAAAACCAGGATCCCTGTGAAGCTGCAACCAGGAGCACTATTACCAGCGATGGAGGGAGGGCATTGGCTTAGGTTAACATCGAGGACTTAGCAGACATACTAATAAACACATTTCAATTGGCGTCATAACTGGGTGAAAAAATCTTTATTATATTTAGTACGTTAGTAAGATTATCAAAAAATAATGGATATGTATTTTTTCTTTGGTCAATCAAACAATAAATGACGTAGATAAACCTTGTCTTAGTTCGGGAGTCGGAATCGTGACGTCACATCACATCTCTTATAAAATTGCTATATTTTTCGTAAGAGAAGTAAGTTTGTACGCGGAATTTTAACGGGCTATATCTTCGCCAATTTTTATTTAATTGACAAAAAAAAGTACGTGTCCATATTTTTTTAGTCTTTAAGCTTATTCAAATGTAGAAGGCAATAATCCTCTTTATCGTATGTGTCATTTATATAACCATCTAAGCACGGAGGTGTGCAGTGAACTCGATATTTTTTATCAAATTTGCTTAATTATAAAAGTGCACTCTATAAAATAAATTTTAACTAGTTTGGCGTTTGATATATTTGTTTCAAATTAAGTTTTTCTGAATATTCTGTGTACAATATTTATATAATATAATATAATACGTTGGCATAGTGTTTTTGTGTATTAGTTTATTTATGTTTTTAAGTTTGCTCGTCACTTTTGTACCGAACTTGTGAGAAATAAAATAAAATAGAAATAAAATTGAGAGCTAAACACAAAACAACAACCAGGTCAGCGCGTGAAATTATAGTTTTCTAGGATTTTTTGCCATTTACAGCTGAACTACCTACCCGCGAGCTTACGAAAACTAGTAAAAAACCTATAGCGCTTATAGAACCACCGGAGGAGGTATACAATTCAACGAGTAAATATTTTTTTTATGTATAACCACGCATAACTTTTTTCCTAGTAGTCCGATTTCAATAATTATTTTTTTATTAGAAAGAATATACTTCGAAATTGGTATCATTTAAATTTTACCGAAATCGGCTGAGCCATTTTTGATAAATCAACAATAATGTGAAAAATGCTACATCGACCCGTGCGAAATATTCGCGAATCCTGTACACGGGTGAAGTCGGTCATGCTAATTTTTGCAAATAATAATCTTGTGTACATAGCCTAACAAACTTCTACAACGTCTCTTTCGTGTTTTGTTGTACAATAATTGTTTTTCGCAAATAATGACACAAACTTGACTTCATTCATGTACAAAATTCGAATACTCGTAATTCGCTCGAATCAATGTATTTTTTTAACCGGCTCGGGACTAATGCCCTTTCAAACCAAAAAAGATTTTTTCAAATATGATCATCACAATTGGCGAAAATATCGATAAACATGAACAAAAATAAAACAATGAGACGAAAATAGAACCTCCTCCTTTCTGGAATGGAAGTCGGTTAAAAAGACGTCTCGGCCACTTTGCTTATCTAGGTCGTAAAACTGGTTTTCGTAAATTCAAGTTTAGTTGTAAATGGCAATAATTCTCAAAAATTTGAATATCATGCTCAAATCTAAGTAATCGTTTAAGGATAAGAGAAAATAAAAATTAGTGGAGATTATTATATTGTTATATATTTTTTTATAGTTCTACAAAAAACAAACCAATCGAAGGCTGGTGTTTACTTGACACAAATTGGTATTCCACGGGGTGATGTCACCAGCGTTTTGAAAACGATTTAATGGTAGTATTGTTCTCTCTTAGTGAAAAAAACCGGACAAGTGCGAGTCAGGCTCGCACATCGAGGTTTCCTTACAAATCCAGAAAATTTCACTAAATTGGGAAGTAAGTTGTTAATATCTCTAACCATCGAAAATAAAGTTTTTTTTTCACTTTTCTCGTCATATTTCGAAAATTACACATTGTTAAAATATTTAAAAACCTGTTTTAGCATGTGCTAATAAAGTTCCCGAGATAAAGAGTCTTGACATACACACAGACGTACAGACGAACAACAAAGTGTTCCTATAAGGGTTCCGTTTTTCCGTTTGAGGTACGGAACCCTAAAAAATCAGCTAAAAATCTAAAGAAAAAGCTAATAAACTGCTATTCATATTAGGATGCCGCCATTATAATTGGCCACATTATGCACCAAGAGATCGAAGTCGTGTTTGTATCCATCGACTTGGCATTTTTTCATTTGCTTGTATCACAGGCGATATTACCCTACAGAGTTAAGTCCTTCGCTTTGCTTGGGAGTTATGAATAAAACTAAGGGTTCCAGTCACCCAAGACGAAGGCAAACTTCGTTCTAGTGGTGTATAATCTACTATTGACACCTTCCGCGAGAAAATAAAAAACAAAAATCTGAATTACTAGCTGACCTGGCGAACTTCTGATTATTATTCTGATGATAATAATTATCTGTGTTATTCTGATGTATAATAAGCATTACTATCGCAAAGTTTCATCTCAACACGTTTAGTAGTTTTTGCGTATTCTAAACACCGTCATAACTTCACGAGGTGTATTCACTAGGCATCTTAGTATTATTCATTATCAAATCAGACAAATTAGAACGTACTTACAAATTTTCATACAAAAGCAAAACAGATCTGAAATGAAATACAAAAAATCTACTTGATTATCATGGCTTGTTTGATTTTCGTGGCCAGCTCGATTTTCGAATAAAATCTAATTGCGATGTTTGTCTCTGTTCTAATTTAAGAACTTTTCATACAAAGTATGACGTTTCAAATTGTAATCACTTTACTCCCTAAAGACTTTCATACACCATTATTGCCCTGCAATAGACATCGAGATTGTGTTTAAATAATAATGTCACGTCATGTCATGTTTTACGTTGAGATTGAACGATATTGTAAATGGTTACTTACGAGTACGAGCAAGTGGTGTTCATGGCATTTTTTTTACATGTGATGTAATTTTATACACTAATATATTTGATCTTAATTATAATTGTAATTATCGTATCTTGTATCAGAACTGTATCTGAATTTAAAATAAAATTAAATTAAAATAAATATTCTTGGTTTCAATAATAATATTTTCTGATGATTCACGCAGCTAAGCATGAAGATAGATGCGACATTTCTGACGAAAGAATAAATTCAATAATTTAGTAAAGGTGTTTTTGATCCCCCCATCGGTAAAACTATTATTGCTCTTTGATTTATAAGTGCAAAAGTCGTTTTTTAGGGTTCCGTACCTCAAACGTACGGAAAAAACGGAACCCTTATAAGATCATCACTTTGTTGTCCGTCTGTCCGTCTGTGTGTATGTCAAGACTCATTATCTCAGGAACGCGTAAAGATATCGAGTTGAAATTTAAACTGTATACGTATATCTATGGTCTCTTGCAGTTGTGTAAAAGAAAAACTTCTCAGTTATCGTTTAAAAAAGTTAGAGCCGTTTATGTCGTAAAAAAACACATGTTTCGACACTCATATATCTCAAAACCTACAGGGTATTTCCCGTTGACATAGAACTATGAAATTTAGCGAGAAGCATTGTCTCAGAGTACACATATAGGAATAAATCAGAAAACTGTACATTTTTATTTAAATCACAAAAAATTGGTTCAAAATTCAAAGTGAGTAAATCGTATCATGTAAGGTATGATAAAAAAAAGCTTCATTAGCACGTGTTAAAAAAGGTTTTTAGTTATTCTAGATTTATACAGAACCCTTGGTGAGCAAGTCTGACTGGAACTTGTCCGGTTTTTTATCCGCTAGAGGGGAAAATAAAATTGAATTTAGAACATCGTGTGCACTAAGTTTGTGAATTCAAAACATCATTAAACCTATTTTATCTTCATGGTGCCGAACTTATCATACAACCTTTTTTTAATTTGTTTATTGTAGATTTATCAAAATTGACTCAGCCGATTTCGGTAAAACCTCGAGAATATACCTTTTTGACATAAAAAGGTTTTTCAAATCGGTTCACAATTGGCGAGAATATCGTTGAACATACCCACAGACGAACCTAGTACCTCCTCCTTTTTAGAAGTCGGTAAAAACAGAGCTTAAGGTGTGAATTGGCCTCTATTATTTTGATATTAGTTGTATTCTTTTTCGTTGCCCATTCGCATTTAATTACCTACTCAAACAAATTAAAAGTGTATTTTCTAGTTAGGGCTTAAAAATAATTTAGTTAATTATTATTAAAATACATTTTTTTTTAAATACAAGCTTTTGAGATCATGGTCATCATGTAGCAGCAGATTTCTAGCCAATGCAAGTAAAACGAGCCCAAACACGACAGGTCTATCTTGTTTAGTACAGGAGTTCCTATGGCCACCTTGGCCTATGGTCATGGCTTTGGCCTTGACCTATGGCCACCTTTCGACTCCATCATCAGATCAGCTCCATAGTACCATAATAATGCATTGTCACGCGATATACATACATATGCGTGCAAAATTTCAGCTTAATCGGAAACCTGCAAGTTGGTCAAATTTAACTTGCAATATTCTACACTAACTTACATAGGTGCATCCTTTGCAAGTTAAATAAATGCTTGTAATATTGTATAGGAATCTTATTCTAGAATCAAAACTGACAAAGTGGGCAAATATCTACAACTTCCCGGGCCGGCGGCCAACTGTCAGTTTTAACGAACCGACGGTCGGATAGCATTTTTATTCTCAACTCTGCAAACTTCTAATCTCCGGGGACGCAATTGTATATACAAAGCGTTTACGTCACACTGGACTTCAACGAATACTGGGTTATCTCCTGTTTTATGACCAGTGCCTTTATAAGCTAAAACTGCATTATCCACTAGGTACTAAATAATAAGCAATTGGACCGACTACAGACCCTTGAAGGTCTAAAGGATATCACATAGAAGTCCATACTCCAACCGCTTGTCCTTCTCAAAATAAATAATTTGCGCGACAGAAGAAAAATCAGAGACCTTGCATTTCTATAAAAACTGATTCATAATGTAACAGACTCACCCACAATCTTAAAAGACATCTCCCTTAATACACCTGGCCATTACCCACGTCGTAGAATTACTAAAATTCTTCATATTGCTCATGCTAAAACAAACTTAGCTTATAACTCTCCACTACCAAGAATGTGTCGTACCTACAATGACTTTAATGGTTCCGTGAATGACTTGGACATCTTTCACGATTCTTTAAATGTGTAAATTGTATAATTATTTAAGTAAACACAACACTAATAGATAATATTGTGTCATTTCCCATTTTCAATAATTGTAAACAATGTAATATTGTTTTACTGTTTAATTATCAAACTTAAAACACTTCCTCTATTTGTTACTTTCAAATTTGTATCACAGTAACAATACTTTTCATCGTTGTTTTACCTATACTTAAAGAATGCAGTAAACACCTATAAGGGGTATATATATCAGAACTATATTGTTTGTTATGAAAGTGTTAATTCTAGTTAATATTTAATGTATATACTGTTGGTGTTTCTTATGTGAATAAATAAATAAAGATAATCCAAATGCCCACTGTTAGTTGGCAGCGTGCCCAGTCTGCTGGAAGCATTGCCACGCTGAATGGCAATGCTTATATGTACTAAGCTAAAAGGGGGCTATATTTCAATTGTAATCTTTAATGTATTTTGTTGGACATTCACATAATTCACATAACTATACCTATGTTGAGAAGTAAATGAAATGAAATGGGAAAATATACCGTCATTATGAACAACATTTATAATGGGACCAGCACGGAATTTGAGAAAACAAATCGGCTGTTCCATATAAAATTGCAAAGAAGAATCGACAAAATGTATATAACCGATGATTTTTTTCTCGAATTCCGGATTGGCCCTATAGCAAAGCTTGTTCTTAATAATGGTCTGAATAACCTCGTTTCGGCTTAATACAGTTTTGGATAACCCTATAAAGGTACACGAATACCAAAACAATTATTAGAACTATTGTTATTGTTTTGAGAAAATGTAAAGCGTAGTTTGATTAGGTGTTTGTCAGTGTCTGTTCGTTTATTTCTTGCGAATTATAATTGTTGTTATTGTTATTATTAGGTATGTGATTGATGTTTTATGATTATTTAAAGTTAGCCAATGATGTTTCAAAAAGCTTATATTTGTACCTAATTAAAATAAATATGATTGAATCGATTACCGAAGTTAAGCAACGGTCAGCATGGTCGGTCTTAGTCGGGTGACCACGATTCAGATGGGTGGTTTTCTTAATCAGCAATAACATGGTGTCACAAGCATGCTTACTTACACATTTGACTTCTAGCACTCCTGAGCCTGTAAGATACTTACCAATTCACACATATCATTGAAATAAAAATTTATTACGTGTTAATTAACTTACATCGTCTGTCATTAAGTAGGTAATCAAAATCTTATTTACATAATCGAATTCCAGATTGAGATATATTGTTATCCAAGCTAGGATTGAACCTGTGTTATGGATATAACAATACTCTCCGCCGGACAAGTGGTGAAATGACATAATAATGAAAATTAAAAGACAAGACTTTCACTACACAAGTAAAAAAAAACCTAGTCTGGCTCGCACATCCAGGGTTCCGTACAAATCCAGAATATTTTACAAAATCGGGAAGTAAGTTGTTAAAATCTCATAAATCATAATCATCGTCAAAAAAGTGTTTTTTTTTTTTTCACTTTTCTCGTCATACAATATTTTTTTTTATCAAAAACCTGTTTTAGCATGTGCTAATGACGCTCTTTTATATGATACCTTACATGATACGATTTACTCACTTTGAATTTTGAACCGATATTTTGTGCATCTATCTATCTATCAGCCGCAAGATGTCCACTGCTGGACATAGGCCTCCCCCATGAATTTCCAATAAGGCCGGTTGGAAGCGGCCTGCATCCAGCGCGTTCCTGCGATTTTTATTATATCGTCAGTCCACTGGGTCGGTGGACGTCCTACGCTGCGCTTGCTGGTCCCTGGTCTCCATTCGAGAACTTTCCGGCCCCATCGGCCATCCGTTCTTTGAACAATGTGTCCTGCCCATTGCCACTTTAATTTGCTAATCCGCTGGGCTATGTTGGTAACTTTGGTTTGTCAGCGGATCTCCTCATTTCTGATTCGATCCCGCAGAGAGACACCGAGCATAGCCCTCTCCATAGTACGTTGGAGCTTATTCATTAGGCTCACATTAAAAGACCACGTTTCAGTTCCATATGTCATCACTGGCAACACACAACTATCGAAAACTCTCGTCTTGAGGCACTGAGGTATATCCTACTGGATGTAGGCCGCTTCGAATCGGTCTTATTGGACATCTACTGGGGAGTTCTATATCCAGCATAGAACGCATGGCTGAAATAAAGACTAAGATATGGAAAGTTCTAGTGCCAGTATAAAGTTTCACGTCAAAATATCTGACTAGTAATAATCATCATTGGTTATCCGAGATAAAACCAAAAATCTCATGTTTTTTTCGTAGGTACTTGCAACTAGAGTATGCGCAAAAAGAGGACCGTCGTGGCGTTACGGTGAACTAACAATAAGATTTTAATCAGCAACCAAGATACCTACAGACTATACTTGGTAGATGTTGTTTTTAAACTTTCGCGATTTAAACACATTATTATTTTATACTACGGGACTAATCGCGCACTAAAATTACGAGATAAATAAATACCTCCTCATCTCGACGTTTCGGCCGAGTTGCATCGACCATGGTCAATTTGAACTTGAAAAATTGTCATTACGACACACAACACTGACGGTATCTAACAATGTCCTTCTACCTACACTACGCGATTTGCATTTGTTGACAACAGGATTCCACGACGCCGATAACTTAAATCCATCCTCCCGGTTGAAATTCTTATGTTTTTTGATTTCCACCGATTCACGAACTATTCTTGAAAAATAGTGTTGATCCGTGGAGAGGATTTTTGGGTCGTGGAGCTCGATCCAATGACCAGTACCTCCGTCAAGCAAATGCTCAGCTATAGCAGACTTCTGTATCTGGCGGTTTTTGACTGCCGCGATATGTTCTTTGATCCGTTCAGCAATAGTACGCTTCGTTTGACCTATGTAGGAACTACCGCAGCTGCAATCCACCTTATATACACCAGGAGTCTGAAACGGAATGACATCCTTCGGCGTTCTGACTTGGCCCAGTAGTTTGGATAAGGGAGTATACACTGTCTTGATGGAGTATGTCAGTCTACCCGTAACCACGGTCGATGCAACTCGGCCGAAACGTCGGGATGATGAGGTATTTATTTATCTCGTAATTTTAGTGCGCGATTAGTCCCGTAGTATAAAATAATAATATACTTGGTAGACGCGAGTGCTGATGAAATCCGAATTAGTGTCTACCAAGTATCAAACACTTTTAGTTGTACTACCAATGACAGAGTAGTAAGTACAAGGTCTTTGAGTCAACGTAACAAAATTAGTAAAATGGCACACGGGCGACCTCACCTACGACGTTTGACTTTTTGTACAAACTCTATCTACTTCTTAGTACCAAAACTATTATAAAAATCGTTAATGTAATATATTCTAGAAAATGAAAATCCCACCAAAAACGTAGCATGGAAAAAATACAACAACTCGAGAAACACAACATCGTAATAATTTTATAATTTTATATGTAAACTATTATTCTATCTAGAACATTTATGTCAGGTAAATTTCCAAGTACTGAATATATTAATAAACTTGTGTTATAACGCGGTCACATTAACTCGACGCATCGCATTAATTTCTAAGCAATTTTTACTCGATCTTAATAAACAGGTAGAAACTTATCTTTTATAGAAGATGGTTTGAAACCTTTGGTGCTGGAGTCCGACTCGCACTTGGCCGGTTTTTTTGCACACCGTACTTGAGCGCCAAAATAACGTCACATGTTCAAGCGTCTAGCTAGTTGATGTGACTGCGTTGTACGTTAAATTATATCTCACAACTTTTTAGGGGGCTATGGGATCCCTGTTTTGAATAAATATTTAGTGTAATTCAACAAACCAAATTAAATCACAAACAAAATTAATAATTAAGAATCATCAAACTGTATCATGCTTCGGCTATGGTTAGGTTAGGTTAGGTCAGGAAGCGGAGCCCATGCTCCGTGGTGGGGCCTAAGTTAGGTCAGCGCTGTCGGGTGCCGCGGAGAAGTGCGGAAGCGTGCCCGTAGCCCCGACACCAGGCGCAGTGGTGAAACAAACAGGCGTTTTCGTGGGTATACCGTCCAGCAATGGGCGGAGACTCCCACAAAACCTCCTGCCTGCCCCGAGATACGGTGGTATTTTTCAAAGATTTCCCCTGGCTAAAAAAAGGTTAGGCTTAGGTATGTTCCCCCCCGAGTGGGTTCCCGCTTTATCGTGGCGGGGGGCCTTAGTAGCCAGGTCTACCTCAACCTGGTGAACGAAGAGGAATCCGTGGTGGGGCCGGGTCTTGGCCCTCGACAAGCCCGTGCGGAAGCTGGCCAGTAGGTCGGTTCGCCTACTGAGGTGGACTGCGGTGTCGCGCTAGTCGCGATGCCGCGGCCGAGCTCATCGAGGGGGGGGCGGCGATGGGATGGACGGGCGGTGAGGAAGCTACCTATCCATCCTGCCAGCGGCCCTAACGAGTGCCGACGTGTTGGCGGAGGCGGTTGGGCTGCAGGGGAAGAGGAGTGTCGGTATCTCGTCGGCCGCTCTCCCTATCCTCTGCAGCCATAGTGGCAGGCGCGGGACCACTTTAATTGACTGTCCGACGCCCAGTGCTGGTTGGTCCCAGGTGGTGGATGTGTCTGGTAATCGACACATCGTCATTCTGGCGAAAACTGAAGCTCCGAGGTAGGGCCCGACTTGAGCCAGCGCTGTCGGATGCCGCGTAGGAGTGCGGAATCATGCCCGTAGCCCCGACACCAGGCCGTAGTGGTGGAACACCAAGGAATTTTGGTGGGTATACTGTCCAGCAATGGGCGGGGACTCCCACATAACCACCCGCCTGCCCCGAGGTGCGATGGTATCTTTAAAAGATTTCCCCTGGTAAAAAATAATAAAATAAAAAAAGGCTATGTTTAAATGTATGAATTTGCTCACTTAGCACTAGTTACATAATAATATTAAGCCCTGTAAAGGCGTTGCAAGTATATAATTACTGAGTATACTACTTACCATCATCACATACTTTCCACGAGACTGAACTGTCTGTAGTAGCATTTTTGGATTAGCATATTTTTTTAGATTTTTATAGTATTTTTGTTGATTTGATTATTTTTGTAAATCTTCAGGAAGCTTATTAAAATATTTTATAATCAATAATCATAATATTAAGAACTTCTTCTTACAAGTTCTACTTTCTTCTTACAAGTTCTAGTTCTGGCTCTGGTGCTATTTAATTCAATGTTTTGATTTTCTGACGCAAATTATCAGAACTACTAGTGAGTATGTAGGATTACAAACTTATTTCATCAGTAATTATTGGAATTACGCAATTTTTGTGATTGAATGATGTGCTTTTGGCTTGACTTGTTGGAGTGCCTGCCGTTGTCCCAAATTCACATTAAAAGTAATTATGTTATTGTTGTATTAAAACATGTTGTGTTAGTTTTTAGGGTTCCATACCTCGAAAGAAAAAAAAACGGAACCCTTAAAGGATCATTTTGTTGTCCGTCTGTCCGTATGTCAAGACTCTTTATCTCGGGAACGCGTAAGGATATCGAGTTGAAATTTAAACTGTAAGCGTATACCTATCTATAGTCTCTTACAGTTGTGTAAAAGAAAAACTTCTCAGTTATCGTATAAAAAAGTTGGAGCCGTTATGTCGTAAAATACCGCATATTTCGACACTCTCAAAAATCAAAACCTACAGGGTACTTCCCGTTGACATAGAATCCAACAAGACTTACCGCAGATACCTATCTACCTCAAAATAATGACAATTAATAGAAAATTTGCTAAATTTTATTCAAATAAAATCTATGTTCAACTGTCTTATTCACATCTGGTTATGCAGCATACACAAGATTGGAAGTGGATTGAACAAGTGAAACCAAAAAAACGCAAAATCTGTCGGCATACGTCAAAATCACAAGTTGAAATGTCAAAATGGTTAAAAATTAAAGTCTTTTTTATGATCGGAAATTTGAACCCTCTAGTTTCAGCAGGAGGTTCAAATCTCTGATCAGATCATTATACCTTCCTACTTTTTCCTTTTTGAATTTGGACAGCCTAGTTAGCTCAATGCTAGTTTGTGAAACCCTTTAAAATTACGTAAGTTCGGGTGTATGTGCATCTTTTTCTAATACCCTTTAAATTTCATATTTAAAATGGGACAAAGTGATCTCCTGCTATTTTAGTACGGTTTCTATTATTATTTCTCATTCTATGTCTACAAAAGATTGATAATGCTTTTGTCACTAGAAGTCTTGAAGGAATAGTCTAGATGAGTAAAAAAATATAATTAGTCTGGCCAGGCGTTTGGTAAAGGTGACACGTGACCAGAATGCTGGCATGTATTTTGCCCAAAAGCTGAGTATTGCTATTCTGGCCACGTCACCCTCTGCCGAGGGACTTTTAGACTAGATTTTATTTTATATTGTGTTTCTTTATTTTAGTTTGTTTTTGTATTATTTTTCTTTATTTTTAGTTTAAGTAGATAGGTTTAGTCATAGTGGTAATCAATATTGTTTTTTTTCCTGTGTAAATACCTATTAGTCTGTCAGATAGATTTAAAGAAAATATTAGACATGTATTTTTTCTTTTGTCAACTAAACAAAAATTGACGAAGCCCGTTAAAGTTTCGCGTGACGTCACGAAAGCGCTACAAACGTACAGACTACGTCGCGCTAGTGACGTCACGAGCCCCTACTCCCAAACTTTGATAAGATTTATCTTTGTCATTGATTGTTTCATTGAGAAAAATCTGGAATAATCCACCGAATCGAGATATTTTTCATGTCTCTTTCTAACTCGTGCCGTATAAAATCAATAAATCTCTTTCAGATTTTCTCGATCAACCACGTACCGTGCTTAGCACAGATATCTACAATATATTAATAATGCTGTTGTACCTTAAGGCAATTCCCAACCGCAGAAATGCATGGAATTTTTTCCAAGCTGCTGTCAAATATGTATTGAAATTCGACGTTCCTAGTCTAAAAATCTGAAATAATCACCGAATAGAGATATATTTTATATCTCTTTCTAACTCGTGCCGCAGATATTCAATCAATACATATCTTTTAGGTTTTCTCGATCAACCACATTATCTCTTTGCTATCTCTGTGAGACCCAGTCTCTAGATATCAAGTTGAAAGCAAACCGCTTTCAAATGGCTATCTAGACCGTCTATATTGACCTGGGCAGAGAACGTCCTAACCTTGTCAAGATAACCTACCGGTTGCTTACCGGTGTTTATATTTTAGGTATAATAAGCATGATGATTGGGTATAAAATAATTGCCCAAGCGAAAAAAGTAAAAGAGGCTTTACTGGCCGAGATTGTTTGAGATTTCTCTCAAAGAGGCGAAATTTGCTATCGCGTTATTTATCTGCCGAATTTTATAGTATTATCAGATTGTTAATGTTTAAATCCTAACAACTACTAACAAGATCTGTACAAATCATAATACAAATCATTACAAAAGTAAAAAAGGCAAGAAAAGTTTAACGTTTTTTTTATTTATTTTATAACTATTTCGCATATTTCGATTTTTGTGCTATCCCAAGGGGACCTATTTCCGGGATAAAAAGTAGCCTGTGTCACTTTCCTTCATTCAAACTACATATGTCCATGCCAAAAATCAAATCGACACGTTTTCGGATTTATAATATTATATAGTAAGGATGTATTTATTTAATATTGTTTATTTTTTTACTATTGACGGTTTTCTTAATTTTCTCTCACATTAATTATGATGTGAAGTACTGTACATTTAATATCGTTTTGCGGTTTCGTTTTGAGCTTTTAAATTATACTCTGATGTTATTATTGCATGCCAAATAGTATAGTTTTAATATAATAATATGTTTAATTCATGTTGTAATCTATGGTACTATATTTTTGCCACAATAAAAATATGTCTATATCTATGTCTAAATAGGTAGAATATAGCGGTTGATTGTTATAAACTTACCATCTTGTATTACCCAAATACCCAACAAAGTTGGCTATGATTGTTTGGCTAGCTCAATTTACAGGAGGAAGTGATGTCTTATAATCAATAAATATTTATTTTGATTTAATGCGAGCATATCAGCTCTTTTGTGAGAAATTTATACCTTTCATTTGGGCCCCCAACTAATTTTAATACAGGGCCCCTCCAAAGCACGCTACGCCACTGAACATGGCAACACAAAAAATATTTCGAAAATATACCTACGGAACCAAACGTTTTCTTTTAAGCCAAGGCTTTGTTTCTATCTCATTTAGAAACCAAATAGCATGAAATTTAACAATATGATAATTTTTTGATTTTCAAATTTATAAATGTATGCTATGAATATAGTAACCATTCTTATATAGTAACTATCGTAGATCCGGCTGTGGTCTTGATTTCTCGTGTCTATATTACTCGTTCATTCGTTTTTCTGTGCTCCGTAGTTTAAAGAGTTACACGTGTTTAAGTAACTGACAAAAAAAAAATAACAAGTTTATAAATCTACTTTTATCCTCTAACTGTAGTCTATAAAAAACAATATCAGTCAGTTACAAACTGGACTTGATTCTTTAATGTTGTGTTGTGGCAATAGTGCAAAAATTATAAAAAGTAGTCTCCGGAATAAATTAAGAACATCTTTGCTCGATACCTTTTATAAACAATTAAAAAATATAGAATTCTAATAAGCTGTCCTCAAAGCTGGCTTGAATTATTAGAAGAAACATTGAACCATGTTTATCCTTATTTTATGGTTTGTCGTCATTGCTGTGTGGTTGACTGTATACCTTCGGAAAGCGTACTCCAGGTTCAACAATGAAGATTTAAAATTTGTGAAGCCCGTGCCAATTCTAGGCAATGTCGGAGCCATGGCGTTGAAAAAATCCACTTCGTTGATGTTCTTCAGAAACTGTACGATGCTTTCCCTGAAGAAAGGTATGTTGATTTTATTTACTAAAATTTTACAAATATGGTAGATATTTTTTTTGCTCTTTGTTGTACAATGGTAATTATTTCTCGCTGAGAATAGCACAACTGCCTTCAACAAGTGAAATCTACGTATATAATTTGAATAGTTTGCTTGCCTACCTTTGCTTGAATACCTACCGTTATCAGATTGTTCTTGATTTTTCAAAAGCCAACAAACCAATTTTGATCAAATAATAAAGTGCTAATTTCGAGGTGGATTTTGACCGCATATCTGCTTAACATCAGGCAGTGTGTAGTCAAACGCAAACCTCTTTTAAATAAAAAAAAATTAAATCAGGTATATCCTTTTCAAAAAATAGAATTATCAAAAACGAACTATAGTGCATACTTATAGAAAAGGTTTTACTTAAAAAGTTATTTCACTAATTACTAGGTCCTTGGTAATTCTAATGTGCTCGAAAATTAACATTTTTAACTATGCCCAATTGCCCATAGACACTGAAGTCTAAAGAAAGTGAAGTATCTGGTTGTTATATACAGCCTTGGCCAAAAGTATTAGGCACTTTGTATTTTCACTCTATCTTCTAAACTAATTTCACTCCTTTTTGGCATTTTTAACAAAATTAGGTGTCAATTGAATCACATCAACAGAAATGAAAGCTTGTTTACTTGTTAGAGTCCAGAACACAAGTGACTAAACATTGACTGATAAGATCGAAAGTAAACCGAATCCTTTGTGCTCGCTCACCAGGTGTTTTATGACCTTAACGAAGAGCCGCTTGATATTCTAAGAAGTTATTTATGACCTCGGTAAGTCATTTAAGACAAGCACTCAGTTATTGGTTAAGTAAACATGCATTTTGATTTTTTAAAGGTGCCTAATACTTTTGGGTAAGGCTATACTATAACTGAACTCTATAAAAATTTAAAATCCTTTAACTACTTGACAGGTTTATAGGCCGTTTCGAGCTGACGCGGCCAGTGATCATGCTCCGAGACCCTGAAATAATAAAGCAAATCACCATCGAAGACTATGAAAATTTCCTCAACCATAGGATCATGGTGGATGAGTCTGTAGACCCGCTGTTTGGAAGGAACGTGTTTTGCTTGAGAGGTAAGCAAAATAAACTCGCGTATTATACTCATTATTTTTTACAGCGTAGTCCGATTTCAATAATTCTGTTTTTATTTGGTAGATCATACTTCAAACAAGACCATTTTCATCGAAATCGACTGAGCCATTTCTGATAAATCATCAATAATGTGAAAATTACTACATCGATTCGGTTATGCATTTTTGCGTAAAATAGTTATGTATAAGCATATTTGAGTAGAATATCCTTTTGTATAAGCGAGTTGCAGCGTCATAATTTACTTGTCGCTCACTTTGATAAGAAATAGAGATGGTTAAAAGTGATGAAACTTTTCAGACCAAGAATGGAAAGACATGCGGTCGACGCTTAGTCCAGCATTTACAGGATCCAAGATGCGTTCCATGGTGCCATTTATGGTGGAGGCCAGTGACCAGATGATAAGTTTGCTCAAAAAGAAAATTCAACAGTCACAATGTAAGTACCTATACATGGCCTTTATTAACTACAACATGATATGACTGACTACCTGAAGGTTTAAACTATCTTTAAACTTTTATACTAGTTATATTTTGTTGTAGTCCGAACATTGATAGGTCTTTAGTTTCTCAATCCAACTCTATATATTTAATTGGGCCCAGATCGAGACATTTATATATACACGAATAAATATCGCGCGGGATGTAAAATGCTTCTAACCTATTTTAAAAACTTTTTTAAAAGAAATTTATTTTCTAAGTGAACGTACTATGACTGGTATGATGATGAATAAGAAGGTGGATCTCAGCAGTGTTGAAAGGTGGTGTAATATAGATCATGTCATTGAAATCTAAATCTTCGGGTCAGACTTACGTATACCTACCAATTAGATTCCGTAAATGACTAAACTAACCCAACTTTTTTGTTCCTGCAGCTGGCTACATAGACGTTGACAGCAAAGACTTGACGACTCGCTACGCCAACGACGTGATGGCCTCCTGCGGCTTCGGACTCAAAGTGGACTCTCACAACGAACCAGAAAATGAGTTCTACCTTCACGCCAAGTCTTCGGCTCATCTCAGCTTCAGAAGGATCATGGTGTTTCTGGGGTACACCGCCTTTCCAAAAATTATGAAGGTGAGTTTGGTCAAGCTTTTGAAAAGGAAATAATCCTTACTAGGTAGGTAAGGTCAGTTGGGGCAAGTGCGGCGTTATTTTGCCTAAAATTTCATATCAATGATTCAAATTAATTTATGTCTATCTCTTTGGTCAGCTTATGAGTGTGTCCTGCTGTATTAAAGGATTATCTTTCCAATATTTTATATAGATTACAATACTTTTCTCCCTAATCTTTTATTATGCTATTGTTTTTGGGCTTTCGGTGAGCTTTTTATATAATTTATTTACATAATTATTTTGCTATATTAGCCGACAATTAGAGCTGTTTCTTGGTCTTCAATCCAAAGAAACCACACATGTCTATCTTGGACAAGTTGGGGTGTCTTTGATATCAAACTCACCGAAGATTTCTTGTACTACTTTTTCTTCTATTTTTTCATGTTATTTCGTAGCGGTTCTAAAACCTCGTATGTTCCTATCTATAGGAACGCGGCGGTTGCGGAGGTCTTGAGGCGAATGGAGGATAGTTATAGTTAGTCGTAGATTAAGTTAGCATAAGGATTGGGTGTATGCCCGGAGCACTCAGGCTCGCCTGGGCTCCTCTTCTTGCGGCGGCGTTGCGTGGCGGCGAGCCCTTTTCCCAAAAATGTGGTCGAGGAGGACGATGGCTGGCACGTGCGTCACCTCGTGAACGGGTGCTGCTTGCGGGGGCAGGACTGCTCGGCGCATATACGTAACGTAGATTAGTAAAATATATTATGTTCTTAGGAAATAAAAAAGTCGAAACATTGTTAATAAAAAGTACAGGCCTCGGAATCTTGTAGAGTGTAAAAAAATCAAATAAAAAAAAACCTCGTATGTTAGGTACATACGAAGTTTTTTTTAATTTGATTTTTTTACACATTTTTTGTACATATTTTTTATAAAATTTTGTTGTTTTCTTATGCTAATCATTAAGCTCATAAGCCAATAAAATCATTTAATGACGTAAATTAACATTTGAATAAGACATAATGAATTAATAAGCATATTATTTTCAAGTAATTGGCAACCTTCAATATCTATGAAACTGGTTTAAGAGATTAAATTATGTACTTAACTTTATATCGAATATTTCTAAATCAGTAAAAAAATTAATTGACTTCAATATAATTTATATTTACTTACGTTTGATTCCAAAAAAATATACATTCATTTACGTTACGTAATATATATATATATATGATAGGTATGCCATACTAGCTAATTTACCTTGAATTTCTGAAATAATATCTATGCATAATTTTGCTAATAAACATGAAGTCGCGTCTGCATACAAATAATAAAAACCGGACAAGTGCGAGTCAGGCTCGGACATCGAGGGTTATTGAGAAGTAAGTTATTAAAATCTCTATACCTTCTATAACCATCGACTAAAAAGTTTTTTTTTTTTCACTTTTCTCGTCATACATCGAAAATTACACATTGTTAAAATAATTAAAAACCTGTTTCAGCATGTGCTAATGAGGTTTTTTTATATGATACCTTACATGATACGATTTACTCACTTGAACCCATATTCTGTGAATTTGAGGCCCTATTTCTTGTGATTGAAATAAAAATGTACAGTTTTCAGATTTATTCCTATATGGTGAACTCTGAGACAATGCTTCTTGCTAAATTTCATAGTTCTATGTCAACGGGAAGTACTCTGTAGGTTTTGATTTTTGTGAGTATCGAAATATGCAGTTTTTTACGAAATAAACGGCTCTAACTTATTTAAACGATAGCTGAGAAGTTTTTCTTTTACACAACTGCAAAAGACTATAGATTACGTATACAGTTTTAAATTCAACTCGATATCTTTACGCGTTCCCGAGATAATGAGTCTTGACATACACACAGACGGACAGACGGACAACAAAGTCATCTTATAAGGGTTCCATTTTTTCCGTTTGAGGTAAGGAACCCTAAAAATGATAAATTATTAAGCAAGCAAACGAAGCATCTCTGTTGGAGTTTGTTTGTTATAATAGTAAAGATTTGCAACTATATGAACCAAATCGGTCAAGAGCAAGTCGAGTTATGAAAGTTTTTGAAGGTTGACGAGTTTAGAGTTACTGCAATACAAAATGCTACAAACCTATAGTTACTAGGTCAACTATCCGCAGATCATCAAATCTAATCATAGAGATAATAATGCTACTAAGCAAGTCATGTGTGTCATTCTAGACACTAGCCTAGAATGTACAAAATAATTTATTACCACAACACAAATATATAGTTACAATTACCAGAGAGCCTCAAACTCGGCTAAGTCTGTATCATGAGGTCCGGTGTAAATTGAGCAAATGGACTTTGTTGCGACTTGACCTGAGAGTTCTATGATTACAATAATTATTTTGATTTCTCCAAAACCAGTTTTTACGGAAACTAGAACATAACGTCTGACTGGCACGTACTGGCTGGTCTGGTTGCTTTTGTTTTTATCAAAACTACTTACATAAAATGTTAAGTGCAGTAGTAGGTACATTATGGAGAACGTAAAACTACTATAAATATTAAACAAAAGTAATCATTTGATCAAAATTTCTAATTTTGTCAATATATCAAAATCAATATATATTATCATATTACCATAGTCTAATGAATGTGTGTTTCATTTAGCTTCTATTGTTTCACAGTTTCATGTTTTTCTTTTTTCAGAAATTAAACATCAAGTTGTTTAGTGAAAAATCTAACCTATACTTCAAAAATTTATTCTCTGACACGATTTTGGAACGAGAGAGTAAGAACATAGTCAGACCTGATATCATCCACCTTCTCATGAAAGCTAAGCAAGGTAAGTGTTTCCAAATACGTTTATACATACCTATTTTATTAAAATAGGGAAAGTTTTTGGGACGTAGTACTAAAGTCGAAGACTTAGAGGTAGAATCATACCCGTACAAGTCACTGGATATTAAGTTAGCTACTAGCTGTGCAATATCCAATCAACGCGCAGCTTTATGTGAGCTTCAGTCAGGAATAAATATCGCGTAGCTTCTAACTAACTTCACATGTGACGGCGACTTGTGTGATTCGGCCTATAGGCACACGCATCGCCAAGCTAAAGTGGAGATGGGCAGGACACTTGGCTAGACAGGATGACAACAGGAGAACCAAGGCAGTCACCGAGTGGAACCCATGAAGAGGACGAAGACAGACCGATGGTCAGATGACGGCATCAAACTTGTCGGGAGGCAATGGATGAGGCTACCACAGGACCAGAAAGAATCGCGAGAAAGAGAGGAGGCCTATACTCAGTAGTGGCTGGAAAAGGCTGAAAAGATAGATAAGTAAGGGATGTTTATCTAGTCAAAGATATAAATATTTTATTTAATATCATTAAATGCATAGGTACTAACAATTATTGATCATACGAGTATTTCACTATGAGACCAATCTTAAAATCAAATTGATTTTAATGCGATATTTTTGATTTGACAAAAATATTTCTTTTCTATAGTAATTAAATATTCATTCATTCATTCATTTCGTGTCAATGGCTAGACTTTTTTTTTTATATATATATATATTTTTTATAATTTTTTTTGATATACATTTTTTTACATATATCAAAGTAATGAGGCGTTTTCTAATAAAAAAATTTAGTGATAAAAGTATCCAATAGATGGCGACAATAGTTTGAAATCGTCGATCCTTTGACTATGGAAATCGTACTATCATTGTCAAGATGTCTTCTTCTTCTTTTTTATGTTTTGGCGTCGCATTGTTGTGCATTTGCCAATATCAAGTATTAAGATTGAATAATTTTTAGTAATATTTTATCAAAATAGTCACGTCATAGTCCAATAAAGTCGCGGTCTAGTCCAAACGTAGTCCAAGTCATACCTCAGTAAAGTATTGGAGACTAAAATATAGGTTTCTCTCTCACACCCTATTCCAGTTGATAATGACAGATCAATTTATATGACTATTACGCCATCTAGTAAGTTTTGTGAAACTATTTTTTTTTTGGAAAACGCCTCATTCTGGTAGTATATACAATATTTACATGGGTTTATGGACTTCAGATATTTTGGGACCAGAAACTGGCGACCTCTAAGGCGTCCTCGGTAGCCAGGTTCAGGTCTTTTTGTGTGCATTGTTTTGGACAAAGCGGGCAGGCTAAAAGGTGTGCCATGGTTTCAATGGCAGCACCACATGTACACTGTTCTTGATTTATTTATTTATTTATTTTTATTCAAATGCTTTCTGCGCTTACAGTGTACACCAAAACGCACAGAAAGCCAAGTCACAATACATAAGACATAAACACATTTTATACACAAAAACAAACACGAATATTATTTTTATCTAATCTTACATACAGTGATTACCCACGAAGGTGATCACCGACATCCTGAAGGATTTAAGTTTGTCAGCAAATATATCAACATCTGGCATATGAGCAAGCATGGCGTTGAGCAAATGAATGGCTTGGGCCGTAGGAGCGTACCAAGCAGTGTCAGTACGCGCACTGGGAGTCTGGAACAATTTCCGCACGGCGCACGCGCGCGACCGCCGCATCCGGTCCGGCACCGCCAGCGAGCAGCGAGCCAGCGTGGAAGGGTTGTCTACCAAACCATTTAGCAACTGGTAATAGTGCATCAGTAGGGCACATTTCCGTCTTAACTCTAACGTTTCGATGCCCACCATACCACCAACAAACAGTGACGGATACAAAAAGGGATAGTACCCATACATTTTTTTATAAAGATAGCGAGAAAATTTCCTCTGCACCCTTTCAATCATCAGCTTATATTTGTTTTCGTGCGGATCCCATACTATAGAGTTGTATTCCAACTTGCTGCGTACAAATGAATAATATAGTATTACTATGGCACTTCTGTCTTCAAATCTAGCTGCTTGTCGCATAACAAAACCTAATGACTTAAATGCTCTGTTACATATATCGCTAATATGCTTGTTGAAAGTTAGCTCTGTATCGAGAATAACTCCCAAGTCCTTAATTTCTTTGACACGCTCCAGACTGACACCAGCTACTTGATAGTTATAGTTAATGGGGTTTCGAGAGCGGGTAAATGAAATAGTTTTGCCCTTAGAATTGTTGAATTCCAAGTGATTACGTTCTGCCCATTTGACCACAGCATCGATGTCTTTCTGGAGCGCCTCACAGTCATCTATACATCCTATAGCCAAATACAGCTTCAGATCATCAGCGAACATCTGGCACTCAGCTGTTCTCACAACCTCAGGCAAGTCGTTGATCATAAACACAAACTGGGTCGGTCCTAATGTGCTACCTTGACTCACACCAGAACAGATTGGATACGGATCAGAACGAGCTCTAAACAACTGCACATATTGGTATCTACCAGTGAAAGAACTTGCAAATAGCTGTAGAAGTTTCGGAGTGAATCCTGCTTTGGCGAATTTAGTTAGAAGCTCATCCGTATCGACGCGATCAAAGGCTTTTTTTAAATCGAAGTAGGCTTCTCTACTTGCTTTGTCTGATCCATACCTCTAACAGCGTAGTCCACAAAGTTTATTAAGTTGGTTGCAGTTGACTTGCCAACTCTAAAGCCATGCTGATTGTCTGATAATTGAGACTGGACTTGCCCAGTGATGTGACGATTTAATACAGATTCAAAAATCTTTCCTGGGGTCGAGAGAACGCTATAGGTCTATAGTTTTCTACTAATGATTTGGAGCCTCCCTTAGGTATCGGAGTTACTCGCGAGAGTTTCCATATATCTGGGTATGTAGATGATCATAGAGCTAGATTGTAGATATATAGCAGAGGTGCCATAAAAGCTGAAATACAATCTTTTAAAACAAAAGGTGGAATACCATCCGGTCCCGCGGAAGAGTGAGTCTTTAGGCGACGGATCGCCACTGTGACGTCAGGTGGAGAGATAGTATCCACCGCAATCCTTGAGGAGCAGAGTGAGTTAGCTGCGTTATTTTCAGCTTCGATTGCAGATAGTCTAGGGATTCCAGGCAGAAATACGGAACTGGAATAAGCAGCAAACGCGTTGGCCGCATCTACTTCAGATACCGATTTACCGGCATACTCATATTCAGCGCATTCCTGTCTGGTACCCTGCTGACTCTTGACAAATGACCAGAAACTCTTCGGGTCCCTTTTTATATCCGACTCAGTTCGCTGAATGTAGCAACGATAGGCCTGATCAATAAGCTGCTTAGCAAGATGCCTGTAGTATTTATATAATTCACGATTAAACTCCAATTTATGTGTTTTAAATTTTTTTAAATGAAAATGTTTATTTTTTAATGTACTAATAATTTCTGCTGTAAACCAAAACGGATATTGGTATTTAAAGTGATATTGCGAGTTTCTTTTTTTGGGTACGTTAGTGTCGGAGCATTTATATATTTTATTATAAAACACAGAAACAGCCCCATTTCATTTCATTGATCTTCTCTTTGCTGCGGCCAATCCCGGCAGGTAGCCGATTAAGGGACTTCCAGACTGGCCACGGCAGTTCATGTCCAGGTGGTAGGCTTTCAGATGGTGATATGAAATCTGGAGGGGATGGGTGCATGGTCTGCAGTTGATGAAACCAGACGCCTTAAGAGATTTTTTCTGGTTTCGATAAGTTGTTCGCCAGCTTGGATGGTTTCTTCGGAGAAAGGATCGATTTCGTAAAATATTTTGTATTGCCCTAGAAGTTTTGAGGAGTCTTTACTGAGACCCTGTACGTACTCAGTGCGACACTCTCTTGGTATAGATTTTTGGGAAGCAAACCTTACGGATTCGACAAATTTATCGTAATTTTGTGGTAAAGGGTCGATTTTACGTAGGCTAGCATATACAAGTTCCGAGTATTTGTCCCAGTTTGTTTTGGAAAAGTTAAACCGACGTCTATGGGGTACTTTCTGAGGCTTAACTGCGGCTTGCACGTAGCATATGATTGGTCTATGTCGAGTGTGGGAGATTGGTAGGCTGACGCTTTTTCGGCACATAGAGCTAATGTTATTACTGACAAATAATAAATCAGGGTTAGAGCCGCGCCTCCAACGACCGCTATTGAAAGAAGGGGGGAACTTAGCATTATGTAGTAGCTGTAAGTTTTCAGCTTCTGCCCATTCTACTACAGCGTCGTCATCCTTATGGCTATTGAAATCTCCAATGACGATTTTTGATGCCCTGTTATTAAAGTTTTAAGGTTTCTGAAAGCAAAATGGTTGGTTGGGAGGTTTATAGATTGAAGATATTGTACAATTTCCTGTATCTATCGTGATTATTTCGATGGAATCATTGGAGCAAGAGGATACTGATTTTATGTGTAGGTCAGGTTTTACAAAAATAGCACTGCCGTACTTTGCGTGTGGTGTTTCAGCGATGAGCTTCATCCCTGAGATCTTGGGTCTTTGCTGTTCTTCGTCCCTGTGGGTCTCTCGGATACAAATAACGTGGCATCCTGTTTTGAAACATAAGTCAGCAAGTAGTTCTGATTTATTGTCAGAATAAACTTCAATGTTTATAGAAACTACTGTGAGAGCAGGTTTGTGAAGCACTTCATGGTGAGTTTAGGCGTATTCTGGGGAATGCCAGAATTGATTGTAGAAAGGTTGGTCCTGAAGATGACAGTTTAGTATTGGGTCATGAAAAGGACCATTTGGGTTCTGAAAAGAACCGTTTAGGTTCTGAAAAGGACCGTTTGGGTCCTGAGAAGGACCGTTTTGGCCCTGAAAAGGGCCGTTTTGGATTTGGTTGGCCCTGAAAAGGGCCATTGGGTTAGCCATTGTGGCGGAAGGATTAGTCACGCTATTACGTGTCCAAGGTGCGCTAGGCAGTGTTTCGGAAAAACTTTGTAACATATTCGCCGCTCGCGGAGGCTCCTTCCATGCACCCCATTAAAATATATTAATGTCCTTTTTTGTTGTCAGGGAATACTAAAGACATGGACAAAGATCAAACCATAAACGCGGGGTTCGCCACTATAGAAGAGTCTGAAGTTGGCAAACGAAACGTGAACCGGTGTAAGTACTTATATGTAAATAAAAAGTTTTTTTTGTTATTTTCTATCTCGTTCCAGCTTTTTAGGGTTCTGTACCCAAAGGGTAAGAACGGGACCCTATGACTAAGACTTCGCTGTCCGTCCGTCTGTCTGTCTGTCCGTCTGTCTGTCTGTCGTATATCCTGAACCGTGATAGCTAGAAAGTTGAAATGACCACAGATGACGTATTTCTGTTGCCGTAATAACAACAAATAATAAAAACAGAAAAAAAATTTTTGAGCGTACAATTTAAGAAACGTGATTTTTAAGGGATGCTTCCATACAGTACGGAATCCTTCGTGCGCGAGTCCGACTCGCTCTTGGCCGAATATTTCTTTTAGCTGTCTACTTGCCTGCCTCCCTGCCTACGAAAACTTAACCCTAATAAGGTTATGATACCGCACTGGTGCATGGACTAACTTCAGCACTAAGAGAATTTGAGCTTAGAATTTGATTTGAACTATTTAATTCGGCATCTTTATCAGAAATTAGAATAAGAAATATAAAAAAATTGAATTTCCGTGTAATTAATAGGCTAGAAAACAAAAATGCATCAATACAATAAGTTCAAAAACGACAATAAAAAAGTCTCACTTTTTTCTTGCTTGGGTTTTGGCCTTACATACACTCGCATTTGCCATGAACGTGAAAAAATGTAAAAATAATGAATTAAGTTTTAATATTCGACAAGTATGTACTTAAATAAACAACAGTTTGAGCATATTTATTATTAAGACGCAATTAATTAAGTATTTGACGTGTGTTTTAGAAAGTTTTAAACATGCAAAAACGAATGAATGATGGTATTTCCTATTTTTATCTGTGGCTAACGTTTAAACCATGGACTATCATTGGTTAATTTGATCTTATTTTAGTCTTTGATTTGGAATAGAAACGTATTTTAATCCTTGGATCATGTAACTTTAATACCGTAGCAACCGTGGATCTGTTAGGCCTGGTTTAAACCTGGTACTATTGAACTTTTCGGAATAAGACTGATGGATACTATATTATTATGGGAACCACTAGTGCTGCGGCAGCACTACAGCGGAGTTCGGAATCATACCTTTAAAGCAATTGAGCCATATCTTCTACTAACACTGGGCCTTAAGTGGATTGGTGTATTGACATAAATCATTTTAGGGTTTTGTAGTAAAGATTGAATTCTTTTACTAAGACTCCGATGTTCGTCCGTCTGTCTGTCTATCTTCTTCTTTTTCTTAGTATTGTTGTCGCGTTATTGTGCATTTAACAGTGTCAAGTATTAAGTTTTGATCATTTTTGATAATATTTTATCAAAATAGTCACTTTCGTAGTCTCGTCATTGTCCAATAAAGTCGCGGTCTAGTCTAAACATAGTCCAAGACATACCTCAGTAAAGCAGTGGAGACTTTACTAGAGGCGTCTATGATGTTTTGGTAACAACACAGAACAGCATGATACGTCACATTATATCACTTGCCTACTCTCATGCACGTAAATCATTGCATTACATGCTCATTATCAACGAAATACCACAATTTTTCACTAATTATCACTGATAAAAACACAAGTTTAACAAAATAATACAATGAGGCGACATGATTTTTCCGCGTTCTCGCCAAAAACCCTGTCTGTCTATCACTCATGAACCGTTATAGCTAGACAGTTGACATTTTCACAGATAATGTATTTATATTGCCGCTATTACAACAAATAAAAAAAATAAAATAAATGTTTAAAGGGAGCTCCCATAATTTTTTCCAAATAAGTGATCCACGATCAAACCGCTCCAACTAAGACACGACCTAATATAAACAAATCCGTGGTTCCAGCGTGGTCCGACGACGACTTGGTCGCCCAGGCAGTATTCTTCTTCCTTGCCAGCTTCGAGACGATATCTTCAGTGATGAGTTTCCTCTTCTATGAGCTGGCAGTGAACCCTGATGTTCAGACGAGGCTGGTCGAGGAGTTCAGAGAGAGCCAGGCCAAGAACCAAGGGTTCGACTTCAACTCAATACAGAACTTGAAGTATTTGGACATGGTGGTATCAGGTCAGTCCGATAGTTTGTATTATATATTCAGGCTGTGCCGTGGTGAAACCGTGGTGGCCTAGGAGTAGTGACACTTACAATATTGAGGTCTTAAAGCTTCAAATCCTGGCCGTACCAATGAGATCTCGGGAATTCTTGCACGGAATTTCACACCACTGGCTTTTTGGTGAAAGAAAACATCGTGAGGCAACCTGCATACGACGTACGTCCGTAGAAGAAATCTGATGTCGGCGTAAATTCACCAACCCGCACTGGGCCAGCGTGGTGGATATGCCCCAATCACTCTTCGCGTGGTCAGCGTGGTGGATTATATACTGTCACAGTACATACTCGTATTCAGGGTTTTGTGGCAAGGGTGAATATGATATCATCCGTGACGAGCTTTCTTCAAAATGAGCTGGTTGTGTACCCTGAAGTCCAGAGCAAAGTTAGCAAAAGAATTTAAAGAAATTGAGGCCAAAAATATAGGTTTCTATAGTGTGATTATGTGATACTACCATAATAGACGTTAGAAAAACTGAAAGTGATATAAGAAGATAGTGGATTAAGCTTTTTTTTTTTAAATTAAAATTTACTAACCACAGACTCCAGGGTCTGTGTCCTTTGTCAACTAAGATTTACAACTATTTTATTATAGTTACTGTACAAAAGGTAGGTACTAGAAATATTAGCCTAAGTTAGTCAATGCACTGCGTGAATGCCACGAGCAGACCGCAGCGCTTTGTCTGCAGGTCATCTTACATGCTAAATGTACTCGGAACTATATTTTGCCTGGAACCATTTCAATCTATAGTTTCTATGATTGCAAGTAGGTACCTACAGTTCTTTAGTGATTTAGATTTTGGAGGGCAGCACTTACACACATAAGGCCCAATTATGAAGGCGCCATCGTAAATTAAATAGCTACGTAAAAGTGTCCTCTCTATCGAATTCCTAAAGTGAAAAAGGAACAGAAATATGCTAATTAGCTATTATAATTACGATGGCGCTTTCATGATTGGGCCTATAATTATTGTAACAATATTTATATCTTCAGAGCTCTTGCGTCTATGGCCTTTGGGAGTTGACATGGACAGGCTGTGCACAAAGGATTATAATCTGGGGAAACCGAATGATAAGGCGACTAAGGACTATATTGTGAGTTGTACTTAATTTATTATATGCTTTGAATTTTAGAAGTATTTATGTCAAAAAAATTTGTAATTGGGTCACTTTTCATGCGATTGTTGACATGTTTTCATGAAAGGTTTTCATTATTCCAGTCCAGCAATCCAATGCAGCACACGATTGGTATGATGTAAACCTAGACTGACTTATTGGCCCAGTGGTTAGTGACCCTGACTCCTGGCTCAAAGAAGCATGTGTTCGATTCCCATCTAGGGCAAGCATTTTTGTGATGAACATAGATGTTTGCTCTGTGTCTGGATTTTATTATCCTACTAATATTATAATCGCGAAAGTTTGTGAGGATGGATGGATGGATGGATATATTGATGTTTGTTACTCTTTCACGCAAAAACTACTGAACGGATTGAGATGAAACTTTGCAATAATATAGCTTATATATCAGAATAACACATAGGCTATGAATTATAATGATATTGTGTCAAAAATCAAAATATCATGCGGGCGAAGCCGCGGGTAAAAGCTAGTCTTTAAATATATGTACTTAAAAATAAATATATATATGTAGTATATCAGTTTTTGGCAACCACATTACAAGCTTTTCTTGGTTCGGGGACCGTGTGTAAGATGTCTCTTGATATTTTTAATTATTTATTTAAAAAGGCAGACACTGGAAATGGGTCCAGTTAATTCCGGTGCCGGTATATTATTCTAGTTTCAATTCAGTGCTGGATTCGTTCGCTGAACTGAAATAATGTAAACCGATTAATGGATTACACTTTGTACAAAAATAGTATCAATCACTTTTAGTTGCACTAGCAATGACAGAGCAGTGTTGTTAACGTAACGTTATTCTGTGGGGGAACAGCCCCGCTGTGGGCGAACTGTTCACTGCTCAGAAGAAACTGATTCGCATCCTCGCAAACATTGAGCAGACTGACAGTTGCAAGCCTTATTTCGAAAAATATAAAATTTTAACATTAACTTCTTTTATTTGAGATTTGTAAATTCGTCCGTAATGACATGCATTTATACATAAAACGAAAAGATTTACCAACTAATCGTTCGCTTTGCCACGGAGATAGATTAATGCTACCCAAGTCACGACTTCACATACATTCCTCTGGAACACTTTCAATGTCCATAAATATATTTAATAAATTGCCTAATGAATTAAAAACTGAAAATAGGGACATAATATTTTTAAAAAACCTAAAACAATTTCTTATTACTAAATCTTATTATACATTAGACGAATTTTTAAATGAAAAACATTAACATTAATTAAATTATTTTTGACATTTATTATAAATGAAAAACATCGACATTAATTATTGTATTTTTGACATTATAATAATTTCACTAACATTCTATTTTGTAACTTTTAGTGGACATTTAAGCATTTACTAGCAATTTCGTGTTTTTTTTATTTTCATTAAAGATATATTAATATGATCTAATTATGGTGGCTTCCTCTTTTCTGTTGTTGCTGCGCCCGACGGGGTCCATATGCCACTTTGTACCATTTATATTTTTTACCATCAAGTACTTTATGGAAACAGAATAAATGAATGATGAATTAACTAACTTAGTAAAATGGCACGGGTGACCTTATCTACAACGCTTCTCATCAAACCCTATAACAATTGAACCAATAGGAATATAATGTGTTTTATAGATCAAGAAAGGAGAGCTGGTCTCAGTGCCTGTGTGGTGCATCCACCACGACCCCAAATATTACCCCGACCCGGAGAAGTTTGACCCAGAGCGGTTCTCGGAGGAAAACAGAGCTAACATCAAACCTTGCACCTACATGCCTTTCGGATCCGGACCTAGGTGTTGCGTTGGTAAGTCTTTTTTTTAACAAATATAGTCTATAAATTAGTGTATGAAAAATCAACGTAACTGTGTCCGTTTAAAAATTTACTAACCACAGATTCCTGGGTCTGTGTCAGTTTCATTTCCTTAACTTTATAAATCCTCGATAGGTTAATCATTATATGTATAAATGATGATGAATGACATACAATGACACGTCTGTCGCATGCCGGACGACCGCTAGCAAAAGGTCATCACCAACTGGATCCCAAAAATCCAAACGACCTTTGAGGAGACCCAGACGTACGTGACGCGACGAACTGAGCGAGTAATAATAAATTCGTTGATCATTGTACGCACCGCAGTATACATATACATTTATACACTTCGATAGCTTTATAATGTCAATATCAGATCAATATTTTTAGATATTTTTTTTCGTTGTTGTGTTAGCACGCGGCGATTAGTTTGCGTTTTAACCAAAGATTTTAATGGTACTAGTGACAGTCAGTGTCAGTAGCACTATCAATGGTACGAATGACACTACGCCAAACCATTACTCCAAGCACGAGTATGTTGTAGTGCCAGCCAGAAATCAAACTTTATGCTTCGAATTTGGTCCAAAATCGAAATTATTGGTAACGTGGCTAAGACAATACCTACGATAAAAAGATCCTTCCAACATTTCAGCTTCAAGATTCGTCCTATGCCAGCTGAAGGTGATGCTTTATCACCTTCTCCAGCAGTTTCAGGTGTCTCCAGCGGAGAAGACCAGGGTTCCTCTGAAGCTGAAGGCTGGGGCCCTTCTCCTCACCATGGATGGGGGACATTGGGTTAGATTTAGCTCGAGAAGCTAAGAATGGTTGGTTACGATTATTTCTCATTCTTCTTCTTTGTGTCGATGATTCAAAAATAATACGTGTATCTGATTTTTTTATAAGGCCTTTTCCCATTGTCTTGCCACTGCAACCCCGTAAGAAGACGCGTCGTAGAGG
Source organism: Hypomecis punctinalis (assembly GCA_949316475.1). NCBI lineage: Eukaryota > Metazoa > Arthropoda > Insecta > Lepidoptera > Geometridae > Hypomecis > Hypomecis punctinalis. The sequence goes on along the minus strand of OX438801.1, from coordinate 1,111,661 downwards.
TCCTGGAGTGTTCAGGTATTTCTTCTTCTTCTTTGATGTTTTAGCGTCGCATTGTTGTGCATTTGCCAGCGTCAAGTAGGTATTAAGTTTTAATTATTTGTGATAAGATTTTATCAAAAGAGTCACTGTTGTAGTCACGTCATAGTCCAATAAAGTCGCGGTCAAGTCCAAACATAGTCCAAGTCATACCTCAGTAAAGCAGTGGAGACTTTACTAGAGGCGTATATGGTCACAACGCGGAACAACATGATACTTGCCTACACTCACGCACGTAAATCAGTTCACAATCAACAAACTGATAAAAAACACAAGTACAAAATAATACAATGAAGCGACATGATTTTTTTCGCGTTCCAGCTAAAACTTCTTTTCAGGTATTTAGACATTAAGGGCATGAGAGTAGGTGTTGCATATTCTATCATTGTATCGAAATTATACGTAATTACTAATAAGTTTTAGTGAGCAATAACGTTTGAATATTTTTACATACCTACTCTAATTTGCAGTAGTAGGTTAAACGAGTGTTTGTAACAGTTTCCGCAAACAGATTATTGTAGAGATACTCGATAATAGTTGACGATTGTGTATTTAAAGAATAAATATGGGTTTGGAAATAATGTGTGATTTATGTATTCCCCAGGTTCTATTATGTTTTACTAGTACAATAATAAGTCAGAAACTGTAACTTAGAATAAATTTCACACAAAAATTGGCGTTACTTCAAATACAAATTCCTTTCGTGATTTCCAACAGACTTAAATGTTCCATTATATTCGTAAATTCGGGTGTATGTTCGAATGTTCCATGTTATAGGTTCGAATGTTCCATTATATTCGTAAGTTCGGGTGTATGTTCGAATGTTCCATGTTATAGGTTCGAATGTTCCATTATATTCGTAAGTTCGGGTGTATGTTCGAATGTTCCATGTTATAGGTTCGAATGTTCCATTATATTCGTAAGTTCGGGTGTATGTTCGAATGTTCCATGTTATAGGTTCGAATTTTCCATTATATTCGTAAGTTCGGGTGCATGTTCGAATGTTCCGTGTTATAGGTTCGAATTTTCCATTATATTCGTAAATTCGGGTGTATGTTCGAATGTTCCATGTTATAGGTTCGAATTTTCCATTATATTCGTAAGTTCGGGTGCATGTTCGAATGTTCCGTGTTATAGGTTCGAATGTTCCATTATATTCGTAAGTTCGGGTGTATGTTCGAATGTTCCATGTTATAGGTTCGAATGTTCCATTATATTCGTAAGTTCGGGTGTATGTTCGAATGTTCCATGTTATAGGTTCGAATTTTCCATTATATTCGTAAGTTCGGGTGCATGTTCGAATGTTCCGTGTTATAGGTTCGAATGTTCCATTATATTCGTAAGTTCGGGTGTATGTTCGAATGTTCCATGTTATAGGTTCGAATGTTCCATTATATTCGTAAGTTCGGGTGTATGTTCGAATGTTCCATGTTATAGGTTCGAATGTTCCATTATATTCGTAAGTTCGGGTGTATGTTCGAATGTTCCATGTTATAGGTTCGAATTTTCCATTATATTCGTAAGTTCGGGTGCATGTTCGAATGTTCCGTGTTATAGGTTCGAATGTTCCATTATATTCGTAAGTTCGGGTGTATGTTCGAATGTTCCATGTTATAGGTTCGAATGTTCCATTATATTCGTAAGTTCGGGTGTATGTTCGAATGTTCCATGTTATAGGTTCGAATTTTCCATTATATTCGTAAGTTCGGGTGCATGTTCGAATGTTCCGTGTTATAGGTTCGAATGTTCCATTATATTCGTAAGTTCGGGTGTATGTTCGAATGTTCCGTGTTATAGGTTCGAATGTACCATTATATTCGTAAGTTCGGGTGTATGTTCGAATGTTCCGTGTTATAGGTTCGAATGTTCCATTATATTCGTAAGTTCGGGTGTATGTTCGAATGTTCCGTGTTATAGGTTCGAATGTTCCATTATATTCGTAAGTTCGGGTGTATGTTCGAATGTTCCGTGTTATAGGTTCGAATGTTCCATTATATTCGTAAGTTCGGGTGTATGTTCGAATGTTCCGTGTTATAGGTTCGAATGTTCCATTATATTCGTAAGTTCGGGTGTATGTTCGAATGTTCCGTGTTATAGGTTCGAATGTTCCATTATATTCGTAAGTTCGGGTGTATGTTCGAATGTTCCTTGTTATAGGTTCGAATGTGCCATTATATTCGTAAGTTCGGGTGTATGTGCATCTTTATCTAACAGTGAATTGGGTTCGGTGCATCTTTATCTAACAGTTTTTAAATTTCATAGTTGAAATGTGACAGAATGATGTAGTTTCTTGCTATTTTAGTACGGGAGGTTTGATCTAAACAGAGATTCAAGATATTATGATATTAGTCAAAATAACGGGACTAGCTATTTTAATTCGTCTAATATGAAAATGACAGCAACGAATTCCTTGCAAAGTGATGCCTTTATTTTGTATGTTTGAATATTTTGTTTTTTCCATTCAAGGTTTTTTAGGGTTTCTTACCTCAAAGGGAAAAAACGGAACCCTTATAGGATCACTTTGTTGTCCGTCTGTCCGTCTGTCCGTCTGTCCGTCTGTCCGTCTGTGTGTATGTCAAGACTCTTTATCTCGGGAACGCGTAAAGATATCGAGTTGAAATTTAAACTATATACGTAAACCTATGAATTCTTGCAGTTGTGGAAAAGAAAAGCTTCTCAGTTACCGTATAAAAAAGTTACAGCCGTTTATGTCGTAAAAAAACGCATATTTCAACGCTCACAAAAATCAAAACCTACCGGGTACTTCCCGTTGACATAGAACTATGAAATTTGGCAAAGAGCATTGTCTCAGAGTACACATATAGGAATAAATCTGAAAACTGTACATTTTAATTTAAATCACATAAAAATAAGGCCTCAAAATTCACAAAATATGAGTTCAAAATTCAAAGTGAGTAAATCGTATCAAGCATGGTATCATATAAAATAACTTCATTAGCACATGTTAAAACAAGTTTTTAATTATTTTAACAATATGTTTCTACGGAACCCTCGATGTGCGAGCCTGACTCGCACTTGTCCGGTTGTTTTTTATTTTTCTTATTGGTTTTCTGATAACTGGTACGAAGTAGATAGGTACTACTTGTAAATAAAATTAATATCGGCGCCAGCTATCCACCTTATATTTTGAATAATATCAATATAATACATATTTCCCACAAAACGAATTTCCTTCCCAAACAAATGTAATCAATTTCAAAGGGAGTTAATACGTTTCTTTGATTTGTAATCAAGTGAATAGGCTGCAGTAACAAAGTTACAGAGTCACCTTTGTTGTAGATGCGGGATTTAATTCAATTTTCCTTTAACGAAGTCAAAGCCTTCTCAGGGTGAGTGGGGTAACTTTGATGGGCCTGTTTTCACAGAATTTAGTTACTATGGAAGTATTAAATTCATCTGTCGCATGTCTGAGTGTTCAGAGAGTTTTGTATAAACGAGCCAATGGTAATAAAGTAAGTTCGTATAGTCCGGGTGACTAGCCCTGCAGGCCAAAACAATTACAACTTAACCACAATCGAATTTTAACCGAACTTCGACTTTTTGTCTATTTTCGTATCGCGTTAATGATTTTGACAAAAGTTGAAACGAAACTCAATTAGAGTTGGAACGTCCATCCATCAACCAAAGGACGTCCACTGCTGGACATAGGCCTCCCCTATGGATCTCCAATAAGAACGGTTGGAAGCGGCTTGCATCCAGCGCGATCCTGCGGTCTTAATGAGGTCATCCGTCCACCTTGTGGGTGGACGTCCTACGCTGCGCTTGCCGGTACGTGGTCTCCACTCGAGAACTTTTCGACTCCACTGGTCATCAGTCCTCCGCGCTATGTGCCCTGCCCATTGCCATTTCAACTTGCTAATCTGTTTGGCTATGTTGGTGACTTTGGTCCTTCAACAGATCTCCTCATTCCTGATTCGATTCCGCAAAGAGACTCCGAGCATAGCCCTCCCCATAGCTCGTTGGGCTACTTGAAGCTTACTGATAAGGCTCATAGTGAGAGACCACGTTTCTGTGCCATAATTCATCACTGGCAACACACGCTGGTCGAAAACTTTCGACTTGAGTTGGAACGTAACCGCTGTGATACTGGTGGTTAATTGGTGTATGAAGTTTAGCGCAATAGGCACCAAATTCCTTAAAGCTGAATCGAAACTTAACTACAATTGCAACCGAACTTTAACTGAATTACAGGCGGAACGCAGCTGTATAAAATTAATGCGATTGGCCTGCAGTAGGCTGAGTGTGAGTTTTGTCGTAAACATGACGCGCTCCTCGGCTAGCGCTCAAGCATGTAATTTGCATGAACTTGTTGTGTTTCAAAAACGCGCCGCTCGTGGCGCTGTACATTTCTTCATACAAACTACATGTTTATGCGCTCGCCGAAGAGCGCGTCATGTTTACGACAAAACTCACACCCAGCTTACAGGTGTCAAAGTTTTTAAGCCGCCCAAAGGCCTCTGACAAGGCTTAGCGGTAAAAAACAACCGGATCGTGTCATCCGAGCTACGATAGCGCTTAGTTGTAAATGCCGTCTGCGGTCTCCCATTCAAAGACTGAACTATGCTGAACGATCGCTATCAAACACCTAGTCAAACTACGTTATCAGCGCTACAATGGTAATAATGGCAGCAGATTCTTATTAAGGGGCATTAAGTCCTGCACTTACGTCCCACATCGGGTATTTTGTGCATTTCCTGCTCGAGCGTCACCCGAGCCGGTCAAGCAGAGCGTTTTCTGAACTCGGTTTGGTCGTATATGGAATTTGTATGGAGTATTCGCAACTTCCATAGACAACATAATTATAGATTTTCCATACAATGTGTTTAAAGTTACGTATACGTTCCTTGGCGTGCGAAGTTCAAAAAACGCTCTCCTGCTTCTTAAAGTAACGGAGCGTAACTCTGGGTCGCTGGCGCAACTGCTCAGGCCAGTGGCTTGGTTGTTATTTGAAATTATATGTATATAATTATAATACTTATATTATAAAGGTAAGTCGTACTAAAGGGAACCCTTTCGGTGCAATTGGGAGTATCGCTCATATCATAGCAGAGGCGCCGGACTCGACTTCTAGCCGGGTCGATATTATGGTGGTGGATATAAGTATATACTAAATATCTATTTTGAATTTTTGGATGTTAGTTGTCTTTGTTATTGTGTGGTTCCATAGTTATAGAAAAACAAACTTGGAGATGATGAAATCTGAAAACAATTTCACGAGGCAATTTTGTAGTTTGGCTGCTATTTTTCTTGAATTTTTTGTTGGCCCTCTAAAGCAAAGGACACGTCTACAAAATTTATGGAGGCTGGTATAATAATAACAATAAATCTAACCACAATTAGCGTTACTTCTCGAGTGAGTACATCTTTTTTTTAATCTACTACATCAGATAAAACTAAAAATGAGCCTTCCGATTTTTTAAAATTTATTTTGAATTTCTTAGTATAAATAAATATATTTGACAGAATAAGTAGATTAATTCTGGAAAATCTGATTAAACAACCGTGGAATAGCTAAAATAAAAAAAATAGTAATTTAACCCAAATTTTAATGATTTTTAGCGTTCCGTACCTCAAACAGAAAAAACGGGACCCTTATAGGATCACTTTGTTGTCTGTCTGTGTGTATGTCAAGACTCTTTGTCTCGGGAACACGCAAAGATATCAAGTTGAAATTTAAACTGTATACGTATATCTATAAACTCTTGCAGTTGTGTAAAAAGAAAAAACTTCTCAGTTATCGTATAAGAAAGTTAGAACCGTTTATGTCGTAAGTAGTGGTAATATGTATAGTGCCAAGATAACGAGGGCGAACCGGGGGCTATTATTTTAAGCAAGTAAGAACTAACACAACTCGGGCCAAACTGTGGGTTAATTCAGTTTAAGTACCCAAGTATTAACACAACGCGGGCCAAACCGCGGGCTATTATCATTTTGAGCAAGTACTAAGACAACACGGGTCAGACCATGGGCTATTATCATTGCAATTAATACAACAATGCAGGCCAAATGGCAAGCTTTTATAATTTTAAGTAAGGACAACGCGGGCCAAACAACGTGCTATAAATTACCATCTTAAGCAAGTACTAAGAATACACAGGCCAATTCGTAAGTATTATCGTTGTAAGTAATACGACAACGCAGGCCAAATGGCAGGCTATTATAATTTTAAGCAAGTATTAAGACGAAGCGCGGACTATTAGATATTATTATAAGCAAGTACAAATACAACGTAGGTCAAACCGCGGGGTATTTTCATTTTAAGCAAGTACCCAAGACAACGCGGGCGAAGCCGCGGGTTTTAAGCTAGTATAGGAATAAATCTGAAAACTGTACATTTTTATTTAAATCACAAAAAATAGGGCCTCAAAATTCACAAAATATGGGTTCAAAATTCAAAGTGAGTAAATCGTATCATGTAAGGTATCATAAAGAAGAGCCAAAACCAAGAAATAGAAGAGCTGGTGGCGGAGCCCAATATTATTGGTGAGATTAAATCCCATAGGCTCAGCTGGCTTGGCCACTTGGAAAGAATTGGAGAGGATCGCGCCGTGAAAAGGGCTTACTTGGGACTGCCGAAGGGCCGAAGGCCCGTCGGCCGTCCAAAGTACAGGTGGATAGATGAGGTGGAAAAAGATCTTTGCAAGCTCGGGATTGATGTCTGGCAGGAACTTGTCCAGGAAAGAGAAGAGTGGCGACACGTAGTATCGGAGGCCAAGACACAATTTGGGTCGCTGCGCCAACATAGTAAATAAGTAAGTAAGGTATCATTTAAAAAAAGTTAATTAGCACAATATGCTAAAACAGGTTTTTAATTATTTTTAACAATGTGTAATTTTCGACGTATGACGAGAAAAAAAACTTATTTCTCGATGGTATAGAGATAGTATAGAGATTTTAACAACTTACTTCCCAATTTTGTGAAATTTTCTGGATTTGTACGGAACCTTCGGTGTGCGAGCCTGACACGCACTTGTCCGGTTTTTTTTTTAAATATTGCTCCAACTGGATGCACTAACTTTTATGAATTTATAATTCTATCAAACTTTGACATAAATATGGATGAATCAGTGTTCATACAAGTAAAATAACGATAGAAACACATTAATATTTAGAAAGAAAAAAATGAGCTTCATTATCTTTATCCATACATTTTTTTTATTCATTAAAAAATGGAGGGAAGTAAAAATATAAATTAAATATTTTTGAGGAGCCCATAGAGCAAGCATTCAAACGATACATAATTATATCATTTTAATTTGATTTTTCTCAGAATAATATTATCATCTTTTGTTCATATTTATGGTTTTGATCACCCTTTTACGGCTTAGTGTAAGGCAAGCATAAATACAGGGCTATTTCTAATCAATTAGCATCCTCTTAGGGGCTTATTCTGTACATCAAAACTAACAACTTTTATTCAGCGACATTAGTCAAAACTAAAAAAAAATGGTTTTTTCATAGATAAATATCGTTTGCCCGCGACAAAATGCATGGAACAGCTGATTTTTTTATTTGAGTTTTGTCAAAAGTCGCAGAACAAATGTTGTTAGTTTTGATGAACAGAATAAGCCCCTAAAAGGATGCTAATTGATTAGAATCAACCCTGTATAATATAATGGCAACAACGGGAAAATCTAACAATTTGAAGATACTCGTACCTTATTAAGTACCTAAAAATGTTTGTAAACATACTCGTATTTGAAATTCTGTTTACAAAATAATCCAAGGAAATACAACATCTGTAACATCACAACCCACACAATTCCAAAAATAGCAGATTAATCTTTCCTTAACTTCGTGCCCTCATTTTAATTGAGATCTTAATGTAACAGCGTCTTAAAAATTATGATTTAATCTGTGTTTTATTTCTACCTACATTGAAAAGCTTCAGGAATTAAACGATCTCTTTTGATTAATTAGTGGATCTTAGATAATTAGAATACTAAGTCTTATCTTTAAAAAAAATGTCTCACCATCGAGAAGAAAGCAAAGAAACTTAATGATTTTCCTACCTAGGGAAAAATCACTTTCGTTAATAACTCAAACGTTTTTAGAGTGATAAATAAAAAATATTCAAGAACTTTACCATCTTATTGGCTATCGGTTCTATGTGCCATGGTTCCTGCTCAATGCTTTTTAACTTTCTATTCCTCTGGGATATAGCCATTCATCCATCTACTTGGTACATTGCTGCGCTTCCCAATATGTGGTCTTCACTCGAGAACTTTTCGGTCCCATCGTTCATCAATCTTCCGAACTATGTGCCCTGCCTACTGGTAGTTCAATTAGCCAATCTGCCTGACATGATCATATTAGATTGTAATATCCATCCATATATCAACAATAGGACGTTCACTGCTAGACATAGGCCTCCCCTATGAATCTCCAATAAGACTGGTTAGAAGCGACTTGCATGCAGCGAGACCTGGCGACCTATGCATTGACACCACCGGTGGTATCAATAAAGAATTACCTTATGTTTAAGGCCATGTGGGAATTCCCGCCGATCCTAGTCACCCACTAAAAACCTGGAGATGTTTTCACCTCTACGCAATGCCAATGTGTCGGCGGTACAGGCACTCATCCGCATTCTTCCGCAGTGTACTATGTGCCTTACTCACTGCCATTTCAACCTGCTAATCAGTTAAATTCAATAACACGATCATATTAAATTATAATATAGCTTTATTTTTCCCAAAATAGAAACGCTTCAGTGATGAATAAGTCGCTGTGTTGTAATCAGCGGTGTAAGGACGTTTGAGTGGAGCGCTGCTGGAGCCGATAATCCGCGAGCGCCAAACGCGCCGGCTCGGAAATTGTATTAGGACACAGTATTGGATCAGTGGGTAAACACACGCACAACATCTGATAGAATTATAATACCTATTGAAGTTGCTGCGACAATACTTCCGACTTATGGGATAATTACTGGTCACAGTAGTCACTTGTACAAACTGTAAGCCACTGACAGCCGTGGTCGTGGTTGCTTGCTGAAAAACGAAACGGTAGAGCAGGTTCTGCGGCAATCCTAAGCCACAGAGAAACTATATAGGATCACTTGCGGGTTAAATGACGCTCCTGCTTTGTCATCAGCATAGAGATTCTTATCGATATCTCATAAGCCATCCGAGCCACTGGAGCCGCTCTGTTATTTTAAGGAGCTGGGGTTGCTCGGATAGATGCTGGCGGAGGAAATGCACAAAATACGGAACGTCAGCGCAGGATTTTCGCCCCCACATCAAATAAGCAGAATATATCTGAGATACCCAAACTTATCGTTTGCTTACGTATCTTGAGTATCACAAACCTACTGGTTAGACTGCTACAAACCAGTAGAAAATCTAAAATCATCTACTAAGTAGCAGCCTGCTAAAAATGGTTCTGACCGCTTGACTAGTTTGGGCTTTAGGGGCAGCGGCAGCGGCTGTGGGTCTTCGGGAACTTGGAGCGGAACATCGTGGCGTCATTCGAACATTTCAGTATATTGGTTTCTTATAGCTTGCCGCCCCGTGCCCTACTATTGCTCATAGCGGCAAAGTTGTGGTTGAGCGGTGAGAGTTTTTTCTTTCCCTATATAGACTTAACTGTGTCTGGGTGCTATTTAAATACTATCTATATAAGTATGTATTTGAAATATGTATATGTAGTATATCAGTCTTTAGCAGCCATACCACAAACCTTGCTTAGTTTGGGGTCAGAGACCGTGTGTAAGATGTCCCCTATTATTTATTTATTTAACTAGTAGTGAACAGTAGACCTCGAAACAAACTAAACTAAATTCTTTTATATCGGGTAACAAGCCCTGATGTCCGAGTTTTTAAGCCACCTGATTGCCCCGGCTTAGCTAATTAGTTAAAACAACCACAACCTACGGTTAACGTGTCATCCGAGCCACGGTAGTGCTCAATTGTAAATGTCAGTAGCGGTTACTTGTCCGAAAACTGACCATCTTGAAAGTTGCTTAAGTTTGGTGATCGCTGACAAGACAAACACCCAGTTAAACTACACTAAGATCGCTCTGCTATGAGCGCTACGCTATGTGCACTACGCTATGAGCGCTACGTTATGAGCGCTACGTTATGAGCGCTACGCTATGAACGCAACACTATGAAGGCTACGCTATGAGCGCTACGTTATGAGTACTTCGCTTTAAGCGCTACGCTATCATTCTGGCAAGTATTACTGGTTTCTGTGCACTGTGGTCAAAAGATCAGTTTTTGCGAGTCGTCAAGTGCTGGAGTAGATACTTGAGATCATTACGCTTTCTTGCAACGTTACGAGTGGGGATTATTCAAATAGAGCCTTGATTGACTCCGTAATAAGTTATTTACAGTTTGAAATAGAAATGTTAGCTATTTTCATGCTTCGCTTAATTTTATTTAAATTTACAAGTACTTTGGTAAATAAGTCTCTTGTGAATTTAAGTAATTGAAATCTTTTAGGCATAGTTCAGTGTAAATTGCTTTAAAGTCGTAAAAGATAGGCAAATTTAAAAAAAAGATTTAAACTTTTCGACATTAGGATTAAATTTCAAGGTTATTTGACTTCACTGACTGGTTTAGGTAGAACTTACTAAACACCACTTTTCGTTAATCATGAACCATTATGTACATAACTTCACTTTATCACACAGATACGCGTATAGAACTAAAAGTTATTCATTATCATCATCTACATTACAACGAACTGCCTGTTGCTGTTAGACAGGCTAAATCCCTTCCCATATTTAAAAATCTTGTTTATCAACATTGTTTTTCCTTATGTTAGCTAAAATTGGTATATATATACAGGGTTACAGTGTAAGTCGACCAATTCCCGTTAAGGGTGAGTAGTTTACTTTGTTTCTGACTAATTTGACTGTGAAATACACTATCCTAAATTAAAAAAAAAAACAGATATTTGAAATTGGTATTCACAAAATTCCCAATTTTCGGCTATCAGCTCAGATATTTTGAAACGTCTAAGCCGTGTTTGGTTTTTACATGTAAAATAATGTTTTATGACCTCACTACCCAATACTGTCCGTAAAATTAACCTTTTATAAAAAGTATTTGAATTCAAATATCTCAAAAACTGTGAGATATTGGATATGGTGTTTCATAGTCAAATCAGTCAGAAACGTAGTAAACTACACACGTTTAACGGGAATAGGTCGACTTAGCCTTAGTAACCCTGTATATAGTATATATTTAAGTATTGGTATATAAGTATGTATATTTATAAGATGTATCATTATTTGTGTATATTTTTTAATTATAGTATCTGTAGGTTTCTTTTCTATATTGCTATTATTTATTTCAATGTATGTTGTGTATTGTATACACCACCGACTATACTTCTATTTTTCAAATAATACAGTCCATCCAAAGGTTGCCTGGTAGAAATCGCCAAAGGCGATAAGGCCGCTCTTGTACAACATATTGTATATTGTGTAGTTTCTGTTCTATGTTTCTGTGTACAATAAAGATTATTATACTTATTTATTTAATTACATTTATCATTGTGAAGCTATTGCTGTAGCTATTCTAAATCGTCACCGTAGTTTCTGCCACATAACGTCTATTGTTGGACATAGGCCTCCCTACAGATCTCCAATAAGAGTGGTGAAAAACGGCGTGTACCCAATGCGATCCTGCAAAATTTATGTCATTCCACCTCCTGCGTAGACGTCCTCAACTACGCTTACCGGTACGTGGTTTCCATTAGAAAACTGAAAGCTGAGAAAAAATAATGGCTTTGTGGAAAGTTTCACTAACTACTTTAAAGTATCAAGTTACACTATCAACCCACATTACTATTCAAGCACGAACACTTGAAGTTAACGTTAACATCCAGGTTTAAGGCTCGTGTCTGCCGCCTGCTTGTGGTTGCAAACAACTCAACTATCAGTCGTTCTCTGTATCTCTGCCAACTCAACCGCTCGACTCAAGCTCGGAATATGAAGCGACAGATGGACGACTTCCACTTTGTCCCACCAAGCCATCCCACTAGGACAGTCCACTGTTTCATTTATTGGCTTGGAATCTGCTTCACTCGTCACGCTTCGATGGGGCAGATACCACGCATATTTTAACCTTTGAAATCTGCCCCATCATGAGTATCAGAAGAATTTAAATTAAATTATTAGAGCTAAATTGACCACGAAATTTTAAGAACAGTGATGTGTCGAAGTTTAATCTCAGCAAGTTACATATTTAATGGAGCTTTAAATATTTCCACCTTTATTGTCACAATCTTCCTTTTGTAATTAAACTATAATTTCTACACTTGAATATTTAACCGCTACGGATACATTATAATTATATTACAACGAAAAAACGAAAAGGAGAGAATAAGTACTAAATATTTTAAAACATTGATTTTTTTGTACAAATCAGTGACGATACGTGCTACACGCTTGGATCATGAAGCTACAGATGAACTTATCTTCACAGTAATCAAGCTATGTAATTTTTCTATTGATACCCAAGTTGAGACTCACCCGTTGATTAAAACCTGTTGGAAGACTATAGAGTCGTAAAGTTCTCGAATGAAAAACCACATAAAGACTAGCATAGCGTAGGACGTCCGCAGACAAAGTGATGTGATGATCAAATCGATCATCATCATGTATCATCCCAGCCACGGTAGCGCTCAGTTGGAATATGCCACCTGCGATCACCCATCGAGAGACTGGCCGTACGGACCGTTGCCTGAATTTACTTAATAGGGCACACTAAATTATTGGCCTTTAGCAGTTAATCTTCTGTATTTTCTTACTCCAATTGAAGTTTAAATTGCGGTGGGTGGTCGACAGTGTGCGAGTGTGAATTTGTGAAGTGAAGAGATTCATGTTTACTCCCACGCTCACTGCTATTACGAGATTTGGGTTACCGAAGACTTGATCATATTACACGAGTTAAAATGCCACACAGTTGATAGTGGAATACAAATTCAGTTGTTCTCGTCAAGCGAATCAAAGCACAGCTTATCCAGTAGGGTTACATTTGAACAATTTGCCTTGAATTCTCAAAAAATTGATAGGTAGATAAATAGATAAACACTTTATTGCTAACACTAAAATAGAATTCAGAAAAAATACACAGAAAGGAAAAAAAACAAGCGACATAAAATAGTGCAACAAAGGGCGGCCTTATTGCTTATAGCAATCTTTTCTTCTATTGATAGGTACTGATGGCATTTACTATAAAAATAAGCGCTGCTATGGCGCGGCATTTCATATTGATTTGTAGGTATTGGTTGTTTTATCAATTTAGATAAGTCAAAAACCATCAGGCGGCTTAAAAATTCTTCCAACTTACTTTTACTTTTTGAATTCATTAAGCTGTACAAGTAGCGGTTCGTAAGTTTACGCTGAGCGAAGGGTGGAGAGGATGGCTGCGCATAGGTTTAGTATAGCGTTCACTATCCGCAGCCATCCCCTCTACACTACCCTCAGCGCTAAGCTTGCGTGCCGCTAACTTGTCGTAAAACTAAGCATTGTAAATATTATCCTACGGGCCCTACGCCTAAAATGATGATTATAATGATAACGTAGTCTATCAGTCCATTAACAAACACACTCATAATGATAGAGTCATGAATTTAATCGTTGCATAATTTTTTTATCTGGTTTTTAAATATATATGTCGAATGATATTTTCTAGTACTTGTAAGGGTAACATTTCTCTGGTTTATGATTGGCCATAACAACCAGTCGCATTTTAACCAATAAGAACTGCATCCGGCGTAGTATTAAAACAGCTAATCAGGAAACAAGAAAAGAAACTGAAGAAATGTAAAAATATTAATCTTTAGGTGCGATCATTCTCGATTTGCGCTTCGAGGCGAAAGCACATAATAATATTAAGTCAATCCAAGTTGTGATAATTATTTAAGCAACTAATGTAAAATAGTTTATGGTGACCAAATACACATCATAATGGACTAATTAGTTTGATTTACAATAATAGTAACGCCATCTTCATCAGCTTTTTTCGGTCCACAGTAAGAGGGAGTTGCCCCTTCTTACTCCAATTTTCCCTGTCCTGTGTTAGTCTCATCCAGGTGTTGCCGAGAAATTTTAGGATTTCATCACGCCACCGTTTTATGGACTTACCGAGACTACGATTCCCGTCCCGGGTCCACCATTCAGTCAGAGACCTACTTCACCTGCCATTACCTAAAAATAGAGTAACTACATCAAAACGAAATCGCAAAGAAAGAGTGTGGCCACGTTATCTCTAACTCTAACATTGTAGTGTTGTCACGATCTATTCGTAAGTATGTATTATCTTTTTCAAATCATGGTAATGTGCCAAAGAATCTCGCGTAGGTGGTCCGGACAGGATAACGGATGACTTCTGGAAAATGTGCTCCGAAACCCGCTCGAGGAATTTTCCGAACACCACAGTGTGAAGGTTACAAGTAAGTTATGTAAGTTCTTATAGGCCGGCTAATCCTTAAGCTACCTGAACGCTTCTGACAAGACTGTACCAGCCTTTTTATTAGTCCATCGCAGGACGTAGGCCTAGCTACGAAGGGTGATTGGTCCATATCCACCACGGTGGCCCAGAGCGGTTTGGTGGATTTACATATGAAGTAAAGTAAAGTAAAGTAATTTATTTATGAAACAAAAATAAAAAAATGTTTATAAACAATAAAAATAAACTTAACACTACACTACACTAAAACACTACACTATGAATCGAATTTCTTCTACCTATGTTACCAATGTTCAAACAAATAAATAACTTTGACTTCTAAGAACATGTGCAGGTTGCCTCACGAAGTTTTCCTTCACCGAAAAGCCAGTGGTGTGAAATTCTGTACACGAATTCAAAGGAACTCATTGGCACGGGACCGGGATTTGAACCCACGGCCTCATGATTGAAAGGCGGGTGTCATCACCACTAGACCACCACGGCTACATGGCTAAACGGTTATTATAACCGGGACCTATAATATGTTAGGAGGAACTAGGCACATCGGTGGTCGTTTCGAAAGTTTACCTACCAAAGTTTATTTATCTGCGGCAGGGGTCCAATCTCGCGAATTCGCGCCGCATGTCTCTGATACCATTATTTTTACGTTACCAGCGTTTGATAAAGGTTCCGACGCCATTTTGGAAATTCTTGCTCGTGTACCGTGTTTACGGAGCTCGATGACGTGCTTGGTCTCTTGAAGATTTGTTATTTAATTGTTTTATAGTAACTATTTTTCGCAAATAATTGTACCACCGACGTCCACCGTGTACAGAATTTGAATAGTTTGCACGAATCGATGTGAAATCCATGTATATTATTGTTGATTTATCAAAAACGGCTCAGATGATTTCGACAACATTTAAATGAGACTTTTTTTCGAATAGGTTCGCGTTTGACTACACACTACCTGATGTTGAGCAGATATGCGGTCTAGGGTGTAGCACGCTTACCTAGAAGATATCTATTTACTCGGGATTTGTAAGACACCCACGTTGTACTGTAACGGGAAGACAGACCCAGGCAACACTCACATTCTGGCTGTTCGTATGAGGAATGAGGATTCGAAACGCTTGGTTCTAACGCGCGGAATGTCCACCATAGAGGATGGCGCTTTGGTCGCGTCTGTCTAGCCAAACTATAGAAGGATGAAGAAGAAGAAAGTAATACGCTTTCAAAGTGCTGCCACGGATCACACCAAAAGTCTAAGACAACTAACATTGAGGTGTTCCTTGTAGACAAACTGCTTTCGCACAACTAGTTGTACCATCCAAATTACGTATGCCTATTGGCACAACTATGCACAACTCTTTGTTTTAACATATTCCTTGTGACACAACTACAATAAAAATTTAGAGGTGTTCCTCGTAGACTAACTACATTCGTACAACTAGTTGTGTCATCAGGAATATTGTTGGAAATCTTTCCCAAAGGCAGAACAAAATAAAAATTACATTATTTTAGTTTCTCCTAACACTCAAATCTAGAACAGATATTTTAATTGAATCAAAACCCCCTGCTTGCGCGAAAGGTACAGACAGTATGCTGAGTGTGAGTTTTGTCGTAAACATGACAACATAAATGTATGAAGAAATGTACAGCGCCACTAGCGGCGCGTTTTTGAAACACTTTTTGCGAGAGCAAGTTCATACAAATTACATGCTTACGCGCTCGCAGCGAGCGCGGTATGTTTACGACAAAACTCACACTCACCATACAGATACCACCAATTACGCCTACGCAGAGGTGTATACTACCAACAGTATGTACCATAAAGGTCGTCTAATATAAGTACAAGTAGCGCCAAATTAATAAAACTATGATGATCACGCATCTAGAGTAGGTACAAAATATTGTGTGAATTAATTTTAAGACAAATATTTTAATAATTGACTGCCTCAGTGGCTCAGTGGTTAGTGACCATGACTCCTGAGTCAAAGAGGCGTGGGTTCGATTCCCACTCAGGGCAAGCATTTGTGTGATGAACATAGGTGTTTGCTCAGTATAGGGGTGAAAGAAAAAATATGTTTAAGTAGTATATCAGTCTCTAGCAGCCATATTACAAGATTTGCTTAGTTTAGGGTCAAAGACTGTCTGTAAGATGTCCCCTAATATTTGTTTATTTTAATTATTTCATTAAAAGGACTAGGTAGACCCCGTAATAGGACTATAACACCATACGAAGCGCGATAATTCAAGGACATCTTCGAATCTACATGAAACCTTCTGAACTAGGGGAGTATAGTATGATCTCATAATACAATCTTCATAATCACTAGACTGCTGTGACCTATTTTGGACAAAAAATCTCGATTACACAGCTGTATGAAAGAAAACCTCAATTACAAGCTCGAATAGCTGTCTCAAACAGCCAAACATCTCCCAGAAGGTCCCCGCAGACAAAACCCCGATATCTTGATTAAACGCCTGTCACTTTTCCCGCCAAGTCTCCTGCAAAAATTCTCGGTGGCATATTTTTTTCGCCACGAGGCGGATCGAAAATATTCACAGATAAGATTGATGTTGCGCGTGACAGTGACGAGACGGGCCTGAGGGCGTGGCGGGATAAAACCCAGGCTCCACGGGAGCAAATGTTGCAGAACATACGCGATACGCCTTTGTGACTATCATGACGCTGTACATTCTAATTTCGAAAATTTCAAGTCATTTATTTACCTTTGCTATTTATCAACTATTTGAAGGTTACCTACTTATGTTGGAATGTTTTTCGATAAATGTTGAAAACGCCAAGTGATGGTTACATAGTTACGCTACAATTTTAACACACTATTATTAGGTCGACCTGTATGTAACTATGTAATGGAATCTAAGGTAACTAATTTAACCATCTTCCAAGGGTCTTAGCGTAATGAAAATTGGCAGCTGTATGTAGTTCTGATGACAATACAATAATATTGTACTGCCGAACTGATCTGATGATGGAGCCGGAAGATATGAACTGGATCTTCATGATGGAAAATCGTATCATAGCTGTTTTGGATTTCTTAGAAAAGTCTTGTAATGAACTTTGATCACGATTAGGTTTCAAGGTCTAATGATGAAGCCGGAGCAAAGGCAAATAAGCGAGTTTTTCTAGTGTTTTTTAAACTATTAATTTATTGAACATCACAAATTTCAGGTCTGTTTATTTTAGGCAAAACATTATATTATAAGGTTGGTGCTAAATTGCACTATGATAAATTCCACTTTCAGATTATACAATTCCTATTTATTAGAATTATTGTTATACCTGAAGTAAATGAACCTAAAAAAAACATTGTCCAATTTTATGTACTCAAGCTTGCAAACGAGCGAGGGAGACAGCCGTGGCCTCATGAAAAGCCGTTAAAAAATGTTTAGCCATATGTTTTGCAACAAGGGGTAACATTATCTTTTCTCGGTGTAGCCAAGACTTAAAGTACGCGACAAGGAAGTAAATGTTTATTTTTAACGCGTAAATGACCCCACAGACCCAAAATACCTGCTGAGTTTGATCTATGACCACAGTTAGTGTTTTGCATTATTACTTTGAGGTCAATATCATCATCACCTGTGACAATAAAGTTTCTCACGCAATATAAAAGTGAAAAGCTTTCGATTAGTGTGTGTTGCCAGTGATGACTTATGGCACAGAAACGTGGTCTCTGACTATGGTCCTTATTACTAAGCTCCAAGTAGCCCAACGAGCTATGGAGAGAACTATGCTCGGAGTCTCTTTGCGAGATCGACTCAGGAATGAGGAGATCCGTAGAAGAACCAAAGTTACCGACATAACCCAGCGGATATGCAAGTTGAAATGGCAATGGGCAGGGCACATTCCTCGGACTGATGATCAATCGGGTCGAAAAGTTCTCGAGTGGAGACCACGTACCGGCAAGCATGACCTCATTAAGACCGCAGGATCGCGCTAGATGCAAGCCGCTACGAACCGGTCTTATTGGATAACTTTAGGGGAAGCCTATGTCCAGTAGTGGACGTCCTATGTCTGGAACGAACGAACTAACGCAATATAAATTGACCTTACATGATACGATTTACTCACTTTAAATTTTGAACTTACTTATGTGAATTTTGAGGCCCTATTTTTTTTGATTTAAATAAAAATGTTCAGTATTCAGATTTATTCCTATATGTGTACTCTGAAACAATGCTTCTCGCCAAATTTCGTAGTTCTATGTCAACGGGAAGTACCCTGTAGGTTTTAATTTTTGTGAGCGTTGAAATATGCGTTTTTTTACCACATAAACGACTCTAACTTTTTTAAACGATAATTGAGAAGTTTTACTTTTACACAACTGCAAGTAACCATATTTATACGTATACAAATTAAATTTCAACTCGATATCTTTACGCGTTCCCGAAATAAAGAGTCTTGACATACACAAAGACGGACAGACGGACAACAAAGTGATCCTATAAGGGTTCCGTTTTTTCCGTTTGAGGTACGGAGCCTTAAAAATAGTAATGCCAATTTGTTTACTTTAGCGCTGCCATAACTGTTTTTCTACATCAAAAAAGCACAAATTACATAAATATAAAATTCATAACAGCAAAACAACGTAGTAAAATCAGTGCAGCAAACAAACCTAAGTTGCCAAAGTTGCTCAAGTGAAAACCTTGAGTACCTATACAGAGTAAATCTCTAAGTAATATGCATCTGTAATGATTCCCATTTCACAGTCAATTTCTTATTTGAAAGCTTTACAATTCAAATATTCTTGATATAGACATGACCCTCGCATATTGTGTACTTGCTTCAACGTAGTATTGTTTGTTCAAAAAAGACATTTTCTTCTCTATTGTCCTTTCAGCTTTTGAGCTTTAAAGCCATTGTATTCCGTTGAAATTCTGGATCAAAGTAACAAGATAATGTACCTAGATGTTTCTTTTGATATCGTTTTGAATGGAACATACGCTTATGTCGGTATTAAAATAGCTTTTACTGTTTTGGTGAATAGAATAGAATGGAAAATCACTGGGACATAAACTTTAGGTTTGGTAAATTAAAATAGAACATAAAATATGATGGGCACAAATGTATGGATTCTGGTCCCAGCTCCAATCGGTTTGGATGATAGGTACACCGTTGGATAGATATTTTTGTGTGGATTATGAATAACTATGGCGTTAAGCTCGATTTGCTGTACGATCCTAGTTTTTTTATTTTATTTATTACGTCTTATTAACCTCCGACAAACAAGAGGGGTGTTATAAGTTTGACGTCAATGTCTGTATGTGTGTGTGTGTGAGAGAGAGAGAGAGTGTGTCTGTGTGCGAGTGTCTGCCTATGGCATCGTAGCTCTCAAACCGATGAACCAAGTTCGATTTGTTTTTTTTTTCATTAGAAAGCCAGTTTCCTTGGGGTAGTTTTTAGCTATGTTTTATCGAAATCGGTTCAGCGGATTACAAGATAGAGGGAGTTAAATAGGGGATGAACAACGGAATATTTTCAAATATACTCGAGTGAAGTATCAAAGAAAAGGGCATAAAGTCGACGTGAACAATGAGGGACCGGATAACGCAGTCAGACAACAATTATCAGCGAACGACTGGCACTGACCTGTTATGCGTAAGCGCCGCATCCTGCGCAACGCCTCCACCCTCTCCTTTGGCCGTGCTAACCACACTGCGTTAGAGAGCGAGAGAGACAACAGTACTGGTCCATTGTTTAAATAAGTGCAAGTATTATCAAAATCGTTCAAGTTAAACCTGCAATATGATTTTTTTCTCTGTCTATTTTGAATTATTTGTGCTTTTATTCCTTATATTAAAGGAGTGACGGATAAGGTGGGAACTTTGCTAAAGGACTACTCCATCAAAACAGTGTATACTCCCTTATCCAAACTACTGAGCCAAGTTAGAACGCCGAAAGATGTCATTCCGTTTCAGACTCCTGGTGTGTACAAGGTGGATTGCAGCTGCGGTAGTTCCTATATAGGTCAATAGAAGCGTACTATTGCTGAACGAATCAAAGAACATATTGCAGCAGTCAAAAACCGCCAGAAAGAGAAGTCTGCCATAGCCGAGCATTTGCTTGACGGAGGAACTAGTCATTGGATTGAGCTCCACGACCCGAAAGTACTCTCCACTGATCGACATTATTTCTCAAGAATAGTTCGTGAGGCTGTAGAAATTAAAAAACATCGTAATTTCAACCGAGAGGATGGTTTCAAACTATCAGTGTCGTGGAATCCTGTAGTCGACAAATGTAAACTGCGTGGTGTAGGCATAAAGACCTTTACAGATACTGTCAGTGTGGTGTGTCGTGGTGACAATTTCAATTTGAGTGATACGGCGTCGCATTTAGTCTGCCCGTAACCACGACCAATGCAACTTGGTCCAAACGTCGGGAGAAAGAAAAAAAGAGGTATTTATTAATATATCTCATGTTTTATTGCGCGATAAGTCCCGTCTAGAAGTATAATGTGCTCAAATCGCGAAAGTTTGAAAATAACATAAGCCGTGGTGGTCTAGTAGTATTGACACCCGCCTTACAATCCCGGCCCTGTACCAATGAATTCCTTGGAATTTATGTAGGGGATTTCACACCACGGGCTTTTTGGTGAAGGAAAACATCGTGAGGCAACCTGCATGCGTCCGTAGAAGAAATTCGATGGCGTATGTGAATCCACCAACCTGCACTGAGCCAGCGTGGTGGACATGGCCCAATCTCCCTTCGTGGGTAGGCCTACGTCCTGCAGTGGACTATTAAAAAGGCTGGTACAGTATGTAGGTAATTTAAGTATTTTTTTAAATTATATTGTTAGATATTACAAAATGCGTGCTGCGATTTCTTAAAAATACGAGTAGCACTTAAGTTATTTCAGATCGTATTTTATAATGAATATATTAATGAGAAGCCTCGATAAATTAATAGATTAAAATAAAAGTGCAATTCCGCCTATCTTCGAATATTTATTATATTCGCTCGTACAACAATCATTAACGCAAAATTAAGAAGCTCTACTTCTAAACCTAACCCAATGCCCTCCTTCCATGGAAAGCGTGAAAGCAGACGGCATTAGTTTCGCTGGGATCCTGGTCTTCTCAGATGGAGACACCTCGAACTGCAGCAGCAGATGGTACAGCATCACCTTCAACTCCGACAGCGCAAACCTGGAACCTGTAAAATATAACCTATGTTATATAGTTTTATTTGCAGTAGTCTAGCCCGAAGACCCAACTTCTAGCCTGGAGATTTTTAACAAGGTCCAGAAAAAAATTATAGCAATTAAATTTAATCTATTTATAGAGATTTTTTATAGTTTGATTCTCTAGAGAACTAGAAAAACCGTTTGTAGTAAGATTTAACATACGTATTTGGAGCTAACCATACTGCCAATTAAATTGATATCTAATTTCTTGACATTTTCATATTATTTGCGTATTCATTTATGAGTTTTTTTTTACTAGGCAGACCGAAGTTTGACCCTTCGCGCTCCGCAAACGGACCGCATAGGGACTGGAACATATCTCCATATCTTCATTTGACTCCGATGTCTCCCCATGGCGCGGTGGACTGCTTTGAGCAACAACTACAATACAACACATTTGTTTACATTAAAATAAATTAAAGTAATTTACCGCCGAAAACATCTCGAGTGGAGACCACGTACCGGCAAGCGCGGCGTGGGACGTCTACCCGCAAGGTAGACAGGACCTCATTTAGACCGCAGGATAGATCTGAACCGCCTCCAATCGGTCGGATGGAAGTAACTTACCGATGCAATTCCTGGGTCCAGATCCGAAAGGCAAGTAAGTGTAAGGTTTGATGTGTGCTCTGTTCTGTTCTGAAAACCGCTGCGGATCAAACTTCTCTGGGTCGGGGTAGTAGTTCGAGTCTCGGTGTACGGCCCATGTTGGGACTAATATTACTTCGCCTTTTTTCACCTACAATAACGTGTCTTTGGTAAATCTAGTAGCGCTCATAGAGTAGTTGACTAAAACTCTGGTCACACAGAGGCGGGAGCTGCGAGCAAGCGATCCGATAGCGGTCCGTACCATGTCACACGGGCTGCTGCCCGCAGCCCGCGGCGGGTAGGTGTTGAGAACACAGCCGATGTGACTCCAAAAGCGATTTAATAATAATAATTAAAAGTTCCTTGGCTATCTTTACCCAAATAATATCATGTTTTTGTCATGTGTCATGTCAAGTGTTTTAATAATTCCTGTCCTAAGGACAGGTCATGATATAGTCATGGGTGTTGTCTAACTAATTCAATCAGTTTTTTGGTTCGATTCATAATAAAAATGGAACTATGGAATAATAAAGTTCTAAAAAATACAATTTGTGAGATCCGACCGCTACGCGATCGCTTTGCCCTGTATGACAGCTTGTAATGACTACTGTAGAATACAGCGCCCGCGCCGGCTGCCTGTCCCGCACCCCGGCACGTCCTTCACGCGAAGCGATCTCCTGTTTGTCGTCCCGACCCTGTCGCGCGGGAAATCGCATCGAGCCGAATCGCGCCCGCTTGTTATATGTCAGGTTGCATGCAAATTCGAATATTACAAAAAAATTCCGTGCCGGATCACGATCGCTATCCCACACTTCCCGCCTCTGTGTGACGAGAGCTTTAGTGTTTCTTAGTGGAGTTATCGAAGTTTAGCAACGTTCGACACTGTCAGTTTTGTCTGGTGGCACTTACAACTGAGCACTGCCGTAGCTTGATGGCCCTTTAAATTGTGGGTCCTGGTTGTATTATCCGTTTAACTATGACAGAGCATTTAAAGCAGCTTAAAACTCTGACACAAGCGCTAGCCTATACAAAGCTTAAACGAACATGAAAGTTTTTAACCCACTTTCAAAAAAGAGGAGGTTCTATGATCGTCTGCATCTTTTTTATGTGTATGTTCATTGATATTTTCGCCAATTGTGAACCGAATCAAAAAAATATTTTTTAGTTTGAAAAGTATACATTTTACATACATCAATTTAGGCGAACTATTCGAATTTTGTACACGATAGGAAAAATAATTATTCATTTAGATGACCGAGATATTCTAAAAAATCATTGTGCTTATTTTATGACTAACATTCACTATAAGACCAACTATGAAATCACGAAAAATTCACCTATTCCATCAAACTAATTTCATAAATTCCATAATTTATTCCATTCCATAGAAAATGTTCATAGACTTGTGACAAAATTTAAAAGGAACAGCAATTTTTTTGTAGTTTCGTTTTCTCATTATGAAGTCTATCATAATAATTAGTTCGTTTATGTTCTGGTATTCTAGATTTATAAACCTTTATTTCCATAATTATCTGCATATAACTGAACAGAAACAAAAATATGAATAGTTACAAGTAAGTAAAATTATCTCGGCGATAACTAAGCAAAAATCTAATTTAACGAGATGCTCAACTTAATAATCACTTACAATGTAATCTTCCTCTGCTTGATCATTCGGCTTTCCCATGTTATAATTCTTGACGCACATCCGGTCTATGCCAACTGCAGGGGGCCAAAGACGTAAGATCTCTGAAATGTTTGAGGAAACAATTTAATTGCTACCAATTCATATTAATATGACTGTCTTCGTTGTTTCAACTTGTAAAATAAACACTGGAGGGAGCTTCTAATCAGCAAGGGGTATCAAAATAGTCTACGACCTATTCTAGGATGTACCAAATACATAATAATATATTATAATATACGTATATACATTAAATCAACAAACCAACAAATACACTTTTTGATATATAATATTAGTATCTAAGGATTCAGAGCTGTTTAGCTATCTGTCTGTGTGCTTTGTCTTTGACTACATAGTCGTTTAACACCAAGCAAGATGGCAAATTGACGACCAAACGTGGACTTAGGTATTCGCAATACAATGAGTAATCAATCAAATCAATCAATCAAATCAATCAAGGGTATATTTAATTTTTTGCCTGTTATGATGTCTTTCCAGGGAATAATTATTATAAATTCTAGTTTTATACCAAAGTTTTGTTATAATTATGGTGAATACATACTTTTAAATACTGAAAATTCAAATAATATGTAACAAACAATATTAAAAGTATGAAAGCTTAAATAAAACTTATTGTTACGAGTTCTTGGATAATATAAAAATACCAAAAAAACTAACACAATAGACCCGCATAATTGACCTCGTCCAACGTCATAAACCCAGCTTATGTCATAGTTACTATTCGCGCTTTAGATATAAACAACTCGTCGCGCGCCTACCGCGTGACACTATCGTAAATGTAAATAAGTACAAGTATTTAGCAGTAGCCGTGGTAGTCTAGTGATTGTAACGCTGGCCTGTCATTTTTGAGGTCTTGGGTTCAAATCCCTGTCCCGTACCAATGAGTTTATTTGAAACTTATGTACGGAATTTTCACACCACTGGCTTTTCGGTGAAGGACAAAATCGTGAGGCAACCTGCGTACGTCCGGAGAAGAAATTCGATGGCGTATGTGAATACACCAACCCGCACTGGGCCACCACGGTCCACAGCTGCAGGTCTACGACCGAACCCCGTGGACTATAAAAAAAAACTGGTACAGTACTACAGTACTGTACTGTACCAGCCTTTTTAATAGTCCACTGTAGGACGTAGGCCTACCCACGAAGGGTGATTGGACCATATCCACCAAGCTGGCCCAGTGCGGGTTGGTGGATTCACATACACCATCGAATTTCTTCTACGGACGCATGCAGGTTGCCTCACGATGTTTTCCTTCACCGAAAAGCCAGTGGTGTGAAATTCCATACATAAATTCCAAAGAACTCATTGGTACGGGACCGGGGATTCGAACCCACGACCTCACGATTGTAAGGCGGGTGTCACTACCTCTCGACTACCACGGCTTCAAGTACTACAGTACAAGTATTTTATCAAACTGACCTGACACCACCATATCCAAATACTTCAGATCCTGTATTGAATTGTAGTCAAACTTCCCATTCCTCTCCTCATTTTCCCTGAACTCCTCGACTAGTCGGTCCTGTACGTCGGGGTTAGTCGCCAACTCGTATAGAAGAAACGCCATGGCAGAAGAAGCTGTCTCGAATCCGGCGATGAAGAATAAGACAGCCTGCGCAATTAGATCATTGTCGCTCCATGCTGTGGAACACAACAGTAAAATATGAGTTTAAAATAAATAAAATAAAAGTGTCAAGTAAAAAAGCCGTGGTGGCTTAAAGGTAGTGCCACCCGCCTTACAATCGTGAGGTCGTGGGTTCAAATCCCGGTCCCGTACCAATGAGTTCTTTGGAATTTATGTACGGAATTTCACACGACTGGCTTTTCGGTGAAGGAAAACATCGTGAGGCAACCTACATATGTCTGTAGAATAAATTCGATGGCGTATGTGAATCCACCAACCCGCACCGGGCCAGCGTGGTGGATATGGCCCAATCACCCTTCATGGGTAGGCCTACGTCTTGGAGTGGACTATTAAAAAGGCTGATACAGTACAGTCAAGTAAATAAAATAAACATTTGAAATTCTCTATTGAATTGAATTTTATAGAAAGAAAAAAGAAATTACCATATTGTTCATTTTTTATGCATAATAGAGCTACACTTGGCCACCTACTCGCCTGATGGAAAGCGAAGTTGTAACCAAAGACGGAGTGTTTAGACCTAATCACTTTTGACTTGAAGACTTCCAAATTGTAATTATCAGGTAACAATGACAGAAGCAGGGCATTCAAATCCCTGACGTTTCGCATTATGAAGGTAGAAGCGAATCGCTTAGTACGAGCAGGTGGTACGTCGACTATGTAGGGATGGTATTTGAGCGACTTCCGGCTTATTCTGTTATGAAAGAAGATGAAGGAATCAGGTCGTTAAGTAGTAATTTAAATTATAAAATCGCATCAAAATCAATTATACAGTTATGCACTGAACACAGATTCTATATTAATAGATACAAATTCAAAAAATACAAATACAAAAATGTTTGTTACTAGCTGCCCGTCCCGGCTTTGCCCGGGTATGATTGGCTATACATATACTTACCACGTAATGTAGGTATGCGTCACACACATGCTAGACATACCGGATGAACCATTATGATGAGTTAAAACCTACCCAAATCGCGAGAGTTTCCGTAGTCTTAAACTGTTCGAAGTTTATGAAAAAGAGTTAGTAGGTATTGGCATATCTAAATAAAAGTGAGTTCGTATGTGTTGGGTGGCTGTACATACTCGTAATATATAGCCCTGATTTCAGAAAATGACAATGATGAGAATGAAAGCGACGTTAAAATATTACAGACCCACAGTCTATACATTCTACCCATGTAAGTTAGTTTCTTGATCTTGTCTTCACTCGAGAATTTTGAAAAACATTGAACATCAGTTCTATTTCTACGAATTGTGTGCCCTACCTAAGGCCTCTTCAACTTGCTAACCCAAAGAGCTGTGATGGAAGGAATCGAAGCGCTGGCATCCAACGTATTCCGGACGTCACGACCAGATCTTAGATTCACGTGAAGACCTTCGCTACACTTGCCAATACATTGTCTACATTCGAGAACTTTAAGGTCGACAATTCGTTTCACATACTATGTGTAGGGGCGTAGCTACCGCAATATCAGCCGTGTCAATAATACGGGGCTCCCGGGCTACAGGGGCCTTAACGTGTGTAAGCAAAACCTAGTAAAATGTTATCCACAATGTCACTTAATCTCGTGCTTCCCGAAAAAAAATCATCTCTTTTTTTCCCGGGTGAAGCATTCTTCCAAAAGTTGTCCTAAGAGGCAGAAATTTTATAACAACTGAAATCGTCTTCAGCTAGACTTACTTAGCTGATATAGGTAATTATATTCTATTCATTATCAATTATCAATTTCCTGAAAAAAAGGCAAGAAAAGTGTATATTTCATTTGAATTGTTTGGCTAGCTCAATTTCTAGGAGGAAGTGACAACTTATAAATAACCGTCTTACCACTAAAGTTTTAACAGTACAAATTGTACGGCTAAACAGTATTTAAATCTTTTGCGGTAAGGCGGTATATATTTATTTCAATTTAATGCAAGCATATTTGTTTCTTTTGTGAGAAATGTGTGATTTGGGCTCCCCAACTATGTTTGATTCTGGGCTCCTCCAAGGCACGCTACGCCACTGCATACCTATTTACTACCAATAAAACATAAATCGACACACTAATGGCGGAGATATATAACTTTGGTGGTCTAGTGGTAGTAACGCCTGTCCTACAATCGTGAGGTGGTGGGTTCAAATCCCGATCCTGTATCAATGAGTTTCTTTGGAACTTATGTACGGAATTTCAAATCATTGGCTTTTCGGCGAAGGAAAATATTGTGTGGCAATCTGCACCAACCCACACTGGGCCCTGGCACTGGTGGTGGATATGGCCCAAGCACCCTTCTCAATTCTCAATGACCCGTTTCCTCGAATCTCGACGTTATGTCACCTAATAAGTGCCTGTAACCGAGCACTTTGGCATCGCGCGGCGTTGTAGTCGGCTTGGAATCGCCTTACGACTAACTAAAAAGCCTGCCCACTACGTAGCTTGGGCAGGATTTTGGCTCGGACACTTTTTTCACGATTGTGACTCTATAGATATTTGCTCGAAGTGAATTTTGTATTATGTACATTGTACAAAGTACATGAATTACCAAGCGGAGTGAGCGGCGAAACGAAACTTTTATAATACTTACATTTTTGAACTCGTAATATCTTTGTAATAAAATGTCTGAATTAAATAATTTAAAAAGTTGCACAAAGCTATTGAAACAGTCTTGAATATGAAATAATTTATTTTGATAAGGATTAATACCAAGATACAAATTAAGATCCTTTTCCTGCGACGGTATTTCAATTAATTTTTAAGAATAAAAGAACAGTTATTACGGCTTAACTATAATAGTTAGATATATGCTGTCGCGACATTTTTTGTACATTATGGTGTGTTCTATAAAGTCGTAGTACATTATTTTATTCCATCATCAATAGTTTTCGCAGCGCACGCGACGTAAGGAATTTTTCAGGTCTTTTTTACACTTACATTATTGGAGTTTTAGTGAGGATCCCTAATTTTTTTTTGAATATAATATAGCCTATGTTACTCGGGGAGAATGTAGCTTTCCAAAGGTGAAAGAATTTTTGAAATCGGTCCAGTAGTTTCGGAGCCCATTCATTACAAACAAACAAACAAATCTTTCCTCTTTATAATATATATTAATATAATATTAATTAACTATAATAGTTAGATATATGCTGTCGCGACATTTTTTGTACATTATGGTGTGTTCTATAAAGTCGTAGTACATTATTTTATTCCATCATCAATAGTTTTCGCAGCGCACGCGACGTAAGGAATTTTTCAGGTCTTTTTTTACACTTACATTATTGGAGTTTTAGTGAGGATCCCTAATTTTTTTTTTTAAATATAATATAGCCTATGTTACTCGGGGATAATGTAGCTTTCCAAAGGTGAAAGAATTTTTGAAATCGGTCCAGTAGTTTCGGAGCCTATTCATTACAAACAAACAAACAAATCTTTCCTCTTTATAATATATATATATATATATATATAATATATATAATTATATATATATATATTATAGTATAGATGAACAAATACTAGATAAACTTTCGCGATTTGAACACATTATTATTATATACTACGGGACTAATCGCGCACTAAAATTACGCGATAAATAAATACCTCCTCATCCCGACGTTTCGGCCGAGTTGCATCGACCCGTGTCCACCGTGTGTATTGAGAGTCTACCCGTGACCACGGTCGATACAACTCGGCCGAAACATCGGGATGAGGAGGTATTTATTTATCTCGTAATTTTAGTGCGCGATTAGTCCCGTAGTATATAATGATAATAAAATACTAGATTAACTATAAGATATTTTTAGAAGATATTTCTGTCGTCGGCGATTTTTGATAGGGGGAAGTATTTCCCTCAAAAAATGGCCGTGGTTACCGTGCTGCCGTTAGAGGTTCAAACGAATAGGGGGGAAATTTTGCTGTTGCGCTATTTTCATCATCTGATTTCGTTGATATTTGGCAAGATCGTTACGTACCTATCTTTTTACAATATTTGCGAGTGTGAACCAAATCAGTCAAGAGCGAATCGATATATATTAATGCATAATATTTAATATTATAATGAATATGCCTACAGTTAAAAAGATGTGCCGCGAGGTCTGCTGTTAGAAGAACTACTAGTTTTTATGGGGATTAAAAACATTAAAAATTACCACTTCAGTTATAGAAAAGACAAAAACTTACTCCTATTCACGGATCTCTGGCCCACGTGGGATTCTTCAACAGTAGCGAAGCCTGCGTCACTAGTTTGTACTTTACTCATATCTTCATGTTTTAGATTTCCTGGAAAATGAATCTTTCTTGTATTTTTTCTTACCCTGTTTAAGTGTTTTTTATTCATTTGATTACTGATCAATTGATTTCCAAATTGATTCCCAAATTGATTTCCAAAAAAACATAATGACTCAAGCTTATAAGTTTTCTTTCAAAAAGTAAAAAAAAATGTTCTTTTAGGTATAGAGGCATACTAGACTGGCGACATTTAGTGTATTTTAAGTAGACTTATGACTCTGGTAGTGTTTCAAAGACCTATTATGTAGCCAAAAATGTTGAATTAAAATATGCCATCGATGTCCAGAAGTAGTTTTAGGGTTCCGTACCTCAAAAAAAAAACGGAACCCTTATAGGATCACTTTGTTGTTCGTCTGTTCGTCTGTGTGTATGTCAAGACTCTTTATCTCGGGAACGCGTAAAGATATCGAGTTGAAAATTAAACTGTATATCTATGATTTCTTACAGTTGTGTAAAGGAAAAATTTCTCAGTTATAGAAAGTTAGAGCCGTCGAAATATGCTGTTTTCGTAAAAAACAGCATATTTCGACACTCACAAAAATCAAAACCTACAGGGTACTTCCTGTTGACATAGAACTATGAAATTTGGCGAAAAGCATTGTTTCAGAGTACACATATAGGAATGTACAAGGTACTTATAAGGTACCTACAAGGTACTTCCCGTTGACATAGAACTATGAAATTTGGCGAAAAGCATTGTTTCAGAGTACACATATAGGAATAAACCTGAAAACTGAACATTTTTATTTAAATCACAAAAAATAGGGCTTCAAAATTCACAAAACATGGGTTAAAAATTCAAAGTAACGTAAATCGTATCATGTAAGGTATCATATAAAAGAGCTTCATTAGCACATGCTAAAACAGGTTTTTAAATATTTTAACAATTTTCGATGAATGACGAGAAAAGTTAAAAAGAAGTAAACTTTTGTCGATGATGATGATGATGAGTATAGAGATTTTAACAACGTACTTCCCAATTATGTGAAATTTTCTGGATTTGTACTGAACCCTCGGTGTGCGAGCCTGACTTGCACTTGTCCGGTTTTTTATTTGTATTTCGTATCACCAAACTCACCCTTCGTGAGTGAGTCTATGTTCAGCAGTACACTATCACAAAAACAGGTACATTAAGTTACTCCGAACTTACCTTTTTTAGCTTCAACTAGCAGATGGATCATATCAGGCCTAAACTTCATATTCTTTTCCCGTTCCAATATAGTGCTAAAGAATATACTCTTGAAGTAACCGTTAGCCTCACTGCCAATAAATTTGATGTTTAATTTCTGAAAACAAGACATACAATTATATTTTACTAATACTAATAAAAAAACAAGAACAATAATAGGTATCTATATCAATTTTTTTTGCGGTATCAACACTATCAACATTTATTTCAGTGATTGCTATAACATTTTTAAACTGAAAACTTCTTTGGCAGTATTGTGCACTTTTGGGACGGGTAAGAAATGTCGAACTCGCTTCAGGACACTTATTGAAAATTCGAAAGACGGAGAGACCGTAGACCGCCGGCGCGGTGTAAGAGTGGAAGAAAAATCCCCCTCTCTGCTCCTCAGACCAAATAGATTTTTTTACTTGCTCTGAGGCCTGCTCCTGCTGTTTATTCCAATTTCACCTAATCCTTATTATTCTAGGAACAAAAATATGAAATTCAAAAAAAGAGACAGTTAATATTAATATAAGCATATCTACATAATTATGTGTTATATAATTGCGGAAAAATAACACCTCGGAGCATGACTTTAAAGTTATTTGCGATAGTAGATAATAATTATAATTCATTAAAAAATGTACACGTGCAGAGTATACTGATAACACAATCTATAAGATTATAATCAAAGAAAATATAGAAATTCGAAAGCAGCTGTGCTAGCAAGTGTTCATAATAAAATCTTATCGATTTCTAGTATCCCAAAAACAAACTAAGTTATACCTGGTTATCTGTTCATTATCTAATCTCATTTCTTAAACTTTGACCCAAGATATTTAACATAAATCTAATAGATACTGACACATCATTCATCATCAACAATGACGTAACAGTCATCATGATCAGTTTTGGATATCATGAATAGTATCGAAGCTATTAGAGCAGTTGTGTCAGAATGTCAAAGCCTTACCTACTTGGCTATCTACTTTTTTTTTATTTACTGACCGAAGCGAAAGCTAAGGTCTTCGTTTTCAACACGGCAATTTTGCTTTGAAATGAAATGAAAATGTTTATTGTCCAGACTGACGTCCATTACAAACAAATTACAAATCATAAAACATTACTCATCACATCACAAAATATATAAAACAAAACATTGCAAAATTAAAATTTACAATACAAAAATGATTTTAAAAATTATACAATAATAATAATTGAAAATAAGCTTTCGTGTTCAGATTTTAGTATATCTCTACAGATCGCATTTTTCAACGAATCTCGACAAAACTTAGAACACAGGTTAATATTTTTTTAAACTATATATATTATGTATTTTTTGTCGTCGGCGATTTTTGATATGGTTTTCGTATAGGTAGATATAGGGGGACTGATGACCGATGGGGTCGAAAAGTTCTCGAGTGGAGACCACGCACCGGCAAGCGCAGCGTAGGACCTCCACTCACAAGATGGACGGATGACCTCATTAAGACCGCAGGATCGCACTGGATGCAAACCGCTACCAACCGGTCTTATTGAAGATCTATAGGGGAGGCCAATGTCCAGCATTGGACGTCCTATGGCTGATGGATGGATGAGATGTAGGCTTATGAACATTCAGTTAGGACAGTAACAACGAGGAAGACGCTATCAGCCGCTTTGTGCGGCGTGCGACGACTGCGTCACCTAAGATCATCGTAGATTATAATTCAAAGATGGCCATTAAAGGCGAAACGCGGCGGTGATGGAGGCTCTGCGCGGTATAAATAGTAATTTGGAAAATGATATGTAAAATCTACGTAGTTTAAAATCATATTTTTTTGTTTTTAATATCATTAGATTTAGAGTCCTTTTGTAAAGCCTTTATAAGCATTATTGTTCAAATCTTTTTTTTTTAATGTATATTTTAAAAAGCACAGACCCTGGAGTCTGTGGTGTGTAATAATTAAATAAAAAATAAAAAAAACCATTCAGTTAGATAAATAGATGTGTTGCGAGGTCTACTACTTGGAGATATTATAATAGTTTATAGCAAATCAGCACAGTAACATATCAATTATACTAATAATAATATTATTAGGTTTAAATTTTACTATTTGAAGAATTTGGGTTGACTCTGATAACCTAAACGCAGAACTACAGTTTATATAATAATTACTCCACATTTAATAATAAATAATAGAACAAAGTAAATGCTTACTTTCATAAGATAAGGAAACAAGCTATAACCAAGGTATACCAGGATTCTTCTAAATCCAAAATGCGCAGTGGCTTTCCCATGTAAGTAGAACTTATTTTCGGAGTCACTGTGGGAGTCTAGTTTCAGTCCAAAGGCACAAGAAGCGATGACATCGTTGGTGTACCGCGTCGTCAAATCTTTGCTTTCTATATCGACATACCCAGCTGGAAGTGTAATAAAAACTGCAGTTAATTACTTTCGTAATTATCTTTGACAGTTGTGTGTGATATTTATAATGATGGCGTCTTCACCAAATCTACTATTATTCTCTTTTTTATCATAGTTATGTTTATGCTTCATTACGTCCTGTATTGAACATAGGTTACCTATATACTACAGTTTTTAAATAAGACCAGTTGATAATGACATACTGTATAATTTTATCTTTTGATAGTGGCTTATATCAAGGTTTTTCCAACTGTAATTTAAGGTATAATGTACCAGTAACTTACTGGTTTGATTTTTTCAATACTCAGCGTTAGTCGTCGTTTCAGCCATCAGACGGCTGGACTGCAGGACATAGACCTTACCTATAGATCTCCAAAAACACCGATTGGAAGCGGTTCGCATCCAGCGCAAACCCGTGATCTTGATAATAATGACTCAGTTTTAGGAACAGCTTAAATGAGGTCTGTCTCCATTGCCTAAGTCGGTTCCATACATTTCAGTTTCTGCTTCGCGCCAACTTTAGCTACAGCCACATCAGCATGGTTAACAAAGTCTTGCTTACTTTCCGACTCCTTAATTTTCTTCTTGAGCATCCTAGTCATCTGTTCGCTAACTTCCATCATAAACGACACCATGGCTCGCATCTTGGCGCCAGTGAACGCTGGGCTCAGAGTGGAACGCATGTCCTTCCATTCTTGGCCTGTAATTAGAGATACAAATTAAACTTCCTCCTTATCAATCCATTCACCAGCCATAGGACGTCCACTACTGGAAATGGGCCTCTCCTATAGATCTACAGTAAAACTGGTTGGAAGATTATTGTATGCAGCGCGATCTAGCGGTCTTAAGATCATCTGTCTATCTCGTGGATGGACGTCTTACGCTGCGCTTGCTTCCGCTCAAAAACTTTTAAATCGGTCATCACTGCGTGCTATGTGGCCTGTCCACTGCCATTCGAACTTTCCAACCCATTGCGACATATCAGTAAATTGGTACATCTACAGCTCTCCCTATTCTTGAATCGATCTCTCAGAGACTCCAATTATAGTGTCCTAATCATACCTCTCATCATCATCATTTCGTTTCAATGGCTGAGTTTTGTTATTCAAACCTTTGTTCAACCTTACCTCTTAAAGAGAAAAGGTTTCTTCCAAACAGAGGGTCGACAGTCTCGTCAATCATGGTCCGATGATCGAGGAAGTGCTCAAAGTCCTTGACAGTAACTTGTTTGACCAATTCAGGATCCCTGATCACAACTACTGGCCGCATCATCTCGAATCGTCCGACAAATCTGACAATAAAAAACCAAACAACGTAATTGTGTGTGAAAGTGTTAAGTACCAAAACTAATTAAGGTGTACTGAATATAACAGATACTTCTAGGTACTTTCTAGAAAGCTCATAAGTAATGGCTGATTCACACTTATCAATCAAGCCACTGCTCTCGAAATCTGCTGATCTGTGCTGTCAACGCATTCACACTTGTCAGTCTCAGTGATTGCTGGAGTCAGCACGGACTCTAATACATCCGTGGCACGGACAGACAAGTGGGGATGCATTCATAGAAGATGCGGCGCGCCTATGAAAGAATATTTTTTACTGTGACTGGTCAAATAAAACTTCTTGGCTGACTGAAGCTCACATTAAAGCAGCGATGATTGGGTTTTAAGCAGATTGTCGCTAACTTCCCAGTTTGATTCGGCGTATATCTAGTACAAAATGTAACCTTACTACAAGACAGCCGTGAACAACAGACCGAAGCCGTGGTGCCTTAGAAAGCTGTAGTGACTTAGAGGTAATGACACCCGCCTTACTATCGTGAGGTCATAGGTTCAAATCCCAGTCCCGTACCAATGACGGGACTAACACCACTGGCTTTTCGGTGAAGGAAAACACCTGCATATGTCTGTAGAAGAAATTCGATGGAGTATGTAAATCCACCAAACGGGCACCGGGCCGGCGTGGTAGATATGGCCCAATTTCCTTTCGTGGGTAGGTCTACGTCCAGCAGTGGACTATTAAAAAGGCAGATACAGTTTTAATACAGTACTACAAGACAAACATTATGGGTATTTAAGCTAGGGAGAATGCTTTCAAAAATTTATAAAAAATATACAACTTACTTATCATCAGGGAACGCATTGTACAAATTCTGGACATCTTCAGCGACGTGACATTTCTGCATCGCCACATCTCCAGTGTTTCCCAAAAATGGTACTGGCTTTAAGCATTTCAATCCATATTTGCTAAACCGTGAATACACCTTACGAATGTACAATATCAATGCTATCACAATAAATACCAACCAAGGAATAAATAACATTGTTTATTTTTATTTTTTACATAAATACAATTAATATTTTTACTGCAAACTATTAGCAATTTTTTATGTTTTATCTAAATGTATGTTTAATGCGTACTGATGTGAATTTATCATCATTCCGTGTTTTTATTAAAATGTATGCGTTACAGATAAGATATTATTGCATAGGCTCATAAAAGTAGTGATAAATTGTAGTCTATAAGATAATCTGGTGCACTATTGTACTGGCAAGCGCAGCGTAGAACGTTTACAGACCAGATGCTCTACAATTGAATCATAAAGCCATGTATTCACTGAGCAACAATTGTTTATAAAATCTGTTTTAGAAACAAAACGTGAGTACTTGTTTCTGAAACACTAAATAACGTTTCAGAGACAATTATTTTGTTTCTGTGAACACTACAGTGTGCAACACGGAATTAAATCAGTTCCTGGAAACACTACCATCTGTGGTATTTTTCAATTTTTTTGACATGTAATTATAATTTCTTTATTTTTATACTCGTTGACATTTTTAAACTGATAATGACATTGTTATTTTCATGATATTGATACAATTTTATTTTTGATTTGTATTCTAATTTTTTTTCTTCCTAATGATACTGATCTTGTAAAATCTAAAAAGTGTGCTTATTTATTTAAGGTAAAAAATTAACTAAGTAGAACTTTTAAAAATTGTAACTAGCCGATTCCAAGTGCCTGTATTGTGCCTACGGAATAAAGAAATTTTGACTTTGACTTTGACTTAGAGTTGAAAATCTGTGCTAGTGCGTGCGGGAGAGCATAGCTGTTTTAGCATGTGCTAATGAAGCTCTTTTAGTTGATACCTTACTTGATACGATTAACTCACCTTGAATTTGAACCCATATTTAGCGAATCTAGGCCCTATTTTTTGTGATTTAAATAAAAATGTACAGTTTTCAGATTTATTCCTATGTGTGTACTGTGGGACAATGCTTCTCACCAAATTTTATAGTTCTATGTCAACGGGAAGTACCCTGTAGGTTTTGATTTTTGTGAGTGTCAAAATATGCGGGTTTTTAAGACATATACGGCTCTACCTTTTTTAAACGACGACTGAGAAATTTTTCTTTTACACTACTGCGAGATACCATAGATATACGTATATAGTTTAAATTTAAACTCGATAATATCTTTACGCGTTCCCGAGATTAAGAGTCTTGACAGACGGACAGACGGACAACAAAGTAAGGGTTCTGTTTTTTCCGTATGAGGTACGGAACCCTAAAAACAACAAAAGAAACAACAATTTTCTTAATGGT
Organism: Hypomecis punctinalis; assembly: GCA_949316475.1. Lineage (NCBI taxonomy): Eukaryota > Metazoa > Arthropoda > Insecta > Lepidoptera > Geometridae > Hypomecis > Hypomecis punctinalis. The sequence goes on along the minus strand of OX438801.1, from coordinate 1,074,613 downwards.
ATCCACAACACGGGCCTCGAGCCTAGTGTGGGACCAAGGGAAGCGATACTCATACATCTCCTCCGTTTCGAAAGTCGGTAAAAATTGGACTCTTGATCAATCCACGATATATACCTGTAATGAGGACCGTAGGAACGCTTTACAAGCAAGCGACTGTCATTTGGGATTATTGGAAATTCATATTATGAGAGGCCTATGTCAAGCAGTGGACAGTTCAATAAAACATATAATTCATAATCAAGTATATTTAAATAAAAGTACAAAACTACAAAATATTTATGTATGGGTAGGAAATGTGTTTTTAAACATGATGAGGTATTTATTTATCTCGTTGATTTTAGTGCGCGATTAGTCTCGTTGAATGTAAGAAAAATATGGGTAGAAAAATTAAAGTCATGATGCTCTTCTTTTGAATTTAACCCAATGTCCGCCTTTCATAGATAGAGTGAAGGCAGATGGCTTCAGCTTTACTGGGATCCTGGTCTTCTCGGATGGTGAGAGCTCGAATTGCAGCAGCAGGTGGTACAGCATAACTTTCAGCTCCCACAGCGCGAACCTGGATCCTGCAATATTTTTTTTATTTTATTTAACTTGTACTGTCCCACTGGGCAAAGGTCTTTGAGACCTTTGCAATAGAAATATGCGATTAATTTTAAAACTCTAAACTTAGCTTGACTACTAACTTGACTAATATTAACGATCATACTGATGATGTTTGGCCATTGCTGTTCAGCTGTTGAGTTTCCTCATGAAGCCATAGAAACCTGGGAGTAGCAAAATGTCAAGCTCTATTTTCTTAAGGGTGATTTCAAGTTTTATACTCGCGTTTAAGCTGGATTTTTGAAGCGCATGTAGGCGCGTATAAGTGCGCCTTTTGACACACGTGCAACTCGTACGAGCGTTGAATAAGTTTGTTATGCTCGTATAAACTCGTATACTGCCACGACACCGCTACTGGTTCCAGCAGACACGCCGAATTATGCCCGTTTACGTTCGAGTCCGGTTTTTTGAGGCGCGTAATGTAGCGCGTGAGTAAGCGCTTATGCCGAAATGACCGGCGTAGAAAAATACGCTGATCTGAAACCCATCGACTTGGAATTTTTCTGCTTTAAGCATGTTGATGCTGAAACCGCTCTAATATGCAGCGGTGAATCACGTTATTTATATTACGTTGTCTATGCAAACAACATGGCGCAGTTTCTCGAGAGCGATATCACCGTAACTTTACTGACGTTAGACAGAGTAATATTACGACAGCTAGAACGATGACGCTGGGTTACTAGAATAGCGTTTAGAAACACAGAGCTTTACTGGAGTGAAAAAAGTCAGGTCAGTAAAGTAAAAGAAAACCTGAACTGATAGCATTATTACATTTTTAAATATATAGCAGTATTTAAAAATATATCAAATCTTACCGATGCAATTCCTAGGTCCAGATCCAAAAGGCATGTAAGTGTACGGTCTGATTTTGGACCTGTTTTCCTCTGAGAACCGCTCCGGAATGAATTTTTCTGGATCAGGGTAGTAGTTCGGGTCACGGTGGATAGACCAGGTTGGCACTAATATTAATTCTCCTTTCTTAATCTATAATAAACAATCAATAAAATAAATAAATATTTGGGATTTTATTCACGCGGCCTCTGACCCCAAACTAAGCAAAGCCTGTGTATGGCTGCCAAAGACTATACTACATACTCGTAATTATACATATTTTGAAATACATATATAGATAGTAAGCCAGATACCGAGCAAACACCTATGTTCATCACATAAATACTTGCCCTGGGTGGGGATCGAACCCACGCCTCTTTGACCAAGAAGTAAGGGTCACTAGCCAATGAGCCACCGAGGCAGTCTATTAGTATTGCTCCAAACTCTGACCGACAAACTTAGTTTTTTATAATCTGTAAATTGATTTGCGTAGCAGGTCCATCTATCAGCCAAAGGACGTTCACTGCTGGACATAGGCCTCCCCTATGGATCGCCAATAAGACCGGTTGGAAGCAGCTTGCATCCAGCGCGATCCTGCGGTCTTAATGAGGTCATCCGTCCACCTTGTGGGTGGACGTGCTACACTGCGCTTGCCGGTACGTGGTCTCCACTCGAGAACTTTTCGACCAGCAGGTAACGATAGCGTAGCACGTAACGATAGCTAAAATAAAGCTACAACAATAGGTAAATAAAATAAATTTAATTAATAATTTATTGTTATTTTGGCGAAGAAAAACATCAAAACTTGTATAGGCCTGGAGAAAAATCATTAACGACACCATTTCAAGGTATTTTGCGTTTGCATGGGTATAATTTATTAATTCTGTGCCATTTAATTTATTTATTAATTAATTAAAAATATGTTATAAATAATAACTTACTATATAATCTTCTTTTGCTTGATTGTTTGGCTTTCCCAAATTATAATTATTGACGCACATCCTGTCTATGCCTACTCCTTGTGGCCAGAGACGTAGAATCTCTGAAATTTACAGAAAGTACACTAAAAAGCTCTATGTATTTTTCATTCATATACCGATTTAAATATCCATCTAGGTACTATGGCGGGATTTTCTACTCTGCACAAATATCGCAGAACATTTCTGGCGGAATCAACAAATCTTTTCCATCTTTAGTTCAGCATATATACTTTTACGATACCATTTTATCTAGTTCGTACTTATATTATTACAAAAAAAAATTGTAATATTATCAATTTTAAAATATACATAGTTAAAGACCACTATGCGCACACAAGATTTCAAACAGAAAAGAACAACAAAATTGGTCTATTTGCTAGAGAACTCCAACGGACTAGAGACCTCCCCTTTTGGGGGAGGCAGTAGCTAACTACTGGACGAAACTTCTATAGTTAGCACTAACACTATAAGAACCATCGACACGACGAAGAAGAAGAACGGACTTTAAGAAAACAAACAGATCAATTTACTATAACTCGGTTTAGGGTCGAAGTTCCATTCATCAGACATTGGACGTCCACTGTTACACTGTTAGACATAGGCCTCCCCTATGGATCTCCAATTTGGTTCATCTACAGATCTCCTAAATTTTGATTCTATCTTGCAAAGAGGCTCCAAGCAAAGCCCTCTCTATAGCTCGTGGGCTACTTGAAGCTTATTAATAATATTTTTTTTAAAAACTTAAGTGCATTTATTAACTACTACTACATACAAGACTCACGTAATCTAAAACTACATAACAAGCGATTGGATCATCCACAGACCCTTGAAGGTCTAAATATAATCCAGATGCTCAAGCCCACTGCTAGTTGGCAGCGTGCCCAGCATGCTGGCAGCATTGCCACGCTAAATGGAAATGCTAATACGTTGAGCCAAATAAACACCAGCATTTTGGTCACGCGTCGCGTTCACCAGACGCTCAGAAAGACTTTTGAAAACAAGATGAGCTCCCGGCCCCCACGGACCCAATGTCTCAACTCCAAACGGCTCAAATATGTAACCACTGCCGAGGTTAGCATATTTGCGCCGTTTGTGCTGCTCCGCCGAATCGGCCTCCGCTCCAGTCTACTCTGAGTCTTAGAAAGATACGACGGCGCCAAAGTATTGACGCAAGTCGCATCTCATATTAAGGGCCGTCCACATTTCCATTCGACCAGCGTCATACCGTCAGGCCTTTTGCAATCACCACGCGCGAGCTCACTCGGTTCGAGTACGGCTGCGATATTGGCCGCGGCAAAAGCCCTGCGTATGACATCGTTTAGACTGGCGTGGCGACCAATTTGACCAGCGCTTCTTGGGCAAGAGAGACCGTGGTGACCGAGCTGGTCAAATGCAGTACCACGCTGACAGTGATGGACCTCACAACACCTTGCACCCAAGCGTAAGCTAACAGCTAGACGAAAATATGCAGTTGGGTCTAAATGGTTACTGATATTGAAAGAGGGCAAAGAATTCAAAATGAACTAACCTGATATCACCATATCCAAATACTTCAAGCTCTGTATCGAATTATGGTTGGGCTCGCCCGTTGCTTCATTTTCCTTGAACTCCTGCACCAGCTTGTCCTGCACGTCAGGGTTCATCGCCAGCTCGTAGAAAAGGAATGCCATCGCAGATGAAACGGTGTCGAAACCAGCGACGAAGAACAAGATAGCCTGGGCGACTAGGTCAGTGTCGCTCCATGCTGCGCACACAAAGCAGTTCTTCATAATTATGTTTCGCCAAAAATGCCATAACCGACTTCCACCATGTCTGTACATGGTGGAAGTTGCGAGAAGTGGCGGAAGAATTTGAATAGTTTAGTATACAGATTCAATGTAGTAATTTTTACATTATTGTTGATATTTCGAAAACGCTGCTTTCGATCTAGACACGCGGAAGCGTGTCCAGCGAACACAAAGAAAAAGTAACTGGCGATGCAGCAGACGTTTGTAGTAATACCCGAATCATTAGGAGCCACTTTTGACCCCTTCATAACTCGAAAACTTTTTAAGCTAAATATATGAAATTTAGCATTTTAATTAAAATTCATTAGCTTGTCTAGAATACAGAATTTTATCAATTTGCTCCAACAGTTAATGATATTTTAACGTTTAAAAACCGGGGTTTCATTGACTGACTCACTCACTGACTTATAGATCAAAAACCTAACCCAAGTAGGTTGTTGGGTGGTAACCCAGATGATCTAGAAACTTGATATTTGGAATCAAGGTAGACTATTCACGCATAAACAAAGGAAAAAAGCTTTTATGAGACTTCCACTAATGTTCATGCTAGAAGTCTAGAAATTGATATAAAGACTCTTTGTTACAAATAATAAAACACGTATATCAGGGTTTTTAGTAAATCACCCCAAGCCACTAAACTAAACTGGAGTTAAAATTTGGTATAAGATTTCCGCAAGTGTTGAAGCTAGAAATCTGAAAATCGATTGAAGTACTTCTTGTAATAAATAATATTCTACAAAAAGAATTGAATAATTATATTGTAGAGTAAGTAAGCAAGGATTTGTAGAGTTAAAGCGTGTAGAGTTAGAAGCTTGGCTCTACATAAGATCTGACAACTGTTTGATAGTTGTCATATCTACATTTCACTTGAAAATGTTTTTGTTGACTAAAATTTTACTGGGACCATATCAGGAGTATGCCCTTCCAAAAAAAAATAATTAGTTTACAATTGGCGAAAATATCGATCAACATACTCAAAAAAATCACAAAAAATACTGACAATGATTCTGTAATGAAAAACTAGTCAAATAAAGCTTTCAGTCTGAATTTAGAGATTTTCGAGGCATGGCGACGTCCCCAAGGTCGGGCAGAGAGACAAATACAACGACCTATATTTTTGTTTTACTACGGGATCTTAAAAATTGGACCATTAACTTGCGATATTGGTACTAGTCCATCTGCATTAACGTTAACATTGATGTCGCCCAACTACTAGTTAATTACCTAAAGCAATAAAAATGCGTGCTAAATATTTATACAAATACCTGTATTATAGCAAATTGACATGCAGTAGATATTTAAAAGAAACGGAAAACAAAAAAGCTCACTCTGATTCACGGTTCGGTGGCCCATGTGGGATTCTTTAACAGTAGCAAAGCCTGTGTCATCACTCTGTGATATACTCGTATCCTCATGTTTTAGGTTTCCTGAAAAATGAATTGTGATATATTTTGAGCAAATTCTTTTCCTTTTTAAGGGTTCCGTACCTCAAACGGAAAAAACGGAACCATTATAGGATCACTTTGTTGTTCATGTGTCCGTTTGTGTGTATGTCAAGACTGTTTATTTCGGGAACGCATAAAGATATCGAGTCGAAATTTACACTGTATACGCAAATATAGTTTCTTGCAGTAAAATAAAAACTTCTCAGTTATCGTTTAAAAAAGTAAGAGCCGTTTAGGTCGTAAAAAACCGCATATTTCGACACTCACAAAAATCAAATTCTACAGGGTACTTCCCGTTGACATAGAACTATGAAATTTGGCGAGTAGCATTGTCTTAGAGTACACATTTAGGAATAAATCTGAAAATTGTACATTTTTTCTTAAATCACAAAAAAATAGGGCCTCAAAATTCACAAAATATGGGTTCAAAATTCAAAGTGAGTAAATCGTATCATGTAAGGTATCATATAAAAAAACTTCATTAGCACATGCTAAAACAGGTTTTTAATTAATTTAAATATGTGTAATTTTCGATATATGATGAGGAAAGTGAAAAAAAAACTTTTTTGTCGATGGTTATAGTATAGGGATATTTAACAACTTACTTCCCAATTTTGTGAAATTTTCTGGATTTGTACGGAACCCTCGGAGCCTGACTTGCACTTGTCCGGTTTTTTATTCGTAATTAACATCCGGTTTTCACTTACGTTTTTATACGTGAGCAAGGAAATAGTTGTTGTGTTTGTTGTTGTTAAATTACATTTAGTATAATATACGACAGTAATATATTTTGCCAGCAAAATCATCATCAGCAGTCACAACGATTGCTAAGCATAGATGTTTAATTTTTTACGCCACCCCTCTCAGTCCTGTGCCAATTTTGTTCAAGTTGGATCTTCGACCATTCAATGAGACGGGATGCGTCCTACGCATCATTTTCCGTTTCACTATCAAAATAATAGTACAGTATAATCTCACTAATCCGGCACTTCAGTAGACCGATACGTCCGATTATTGGACGTATCGGTCTACTGAAGGGACGGCGCCCTCCAACCGCGTTGTCGTCTAGCAATCTAACCTCAAAACTTATCACGTGCTTGTGCATACATTCTTATTTTGTTTATTATGTTTAGATTTACTGCACAAACTTAAATAACATTGAATTATTTACAACTACCTACATAATTATAAAAGAAAGAAAACATATATACTAAAATCACTAAAACTTAAACTAAAATCAAAATAAAACTATTCTAAAAGCCCTGTCGCAGACGGTAACGTGGCTAGAATGCTGGCGGATTGCTTTGCTGAATTGTAATACTCAAATACTCAGCTTTTGGCCAAAGTAGATGCCAGCACTCTGGTCACGTGTAACCTCTGAGACGCCTAGCCAGGTCTTTATAACAAAAAGTGCAAGTCCGGCCCCCACGGACCTAAAGTTTCAACCCCTAACGGCATAAAATGGGCATTCTGTCCAGCGACTCTTATTTGTGGCGTTTGAGGTTTTAGCTGCAGCAATCTATGTTGTGCCAAGAAGATGAAACGGTGCCAGTGTGTCAACACATATCGCGTCCCCCACTAAAGGTCGTCCCATCTCCAACGTCATTCCGTCCGGTCTCTTACCGTCGTCCCGCAACAGCCCCATTGGGCTCTAGGACTGAAGGGACGCCGGCACTTACAAAGACCCGACGGATGATTAGGCTGGCGGCTGCGAAAAGCATCCTGCACTTTTTGTGCATGACAAAACATGGTGGCCGAAACGGTCAATGATGTCGCCGCACCGGCAGCGGTGCGGGAACAGGCATGGGGCACCTAAGCGAAGAGGTAATAAAATACTCCATATACATACATACAGCTTTCTCTTTATGAAATCCATTATTTTATACATAATTTTTTTCTCTGTAATCAATCAATCCGAACATTCTAATAATCCGGCACCCTCTGGTATTTTATGCCGAAGCTGAATGAGTGACATTACACAGTAGTATTTTACAGATATTTTGAAGTAGCTATATTTAAAAAAAATACCTTTCTACTTGATACCTTTGTTAGCTTCGACAAGAAGATGGATCATATCGGGCCTGATAACCGCTTTTCTCTCCCTTTCCAATATTGTGTTCAAAATGATGTTCTGGAAGTATTCATGGGCATCACCAGAAATAAACTTCAGTTTTAATTTCTGAAAAAAAAAACACGAAAATCTGAAAGTTTTTTGTATGCTTTCGATTTATTTTTCAGTTGCGGACCGATTTACGTGCTACTTTTATTACTACGTGTTTATAAAGTTTTAGAACAGTTCCCCAATAAAATTGAATATTAAGTTCAAAACCTATTCAACAAATTGAAGAACATTTTTATGACGCCTACAAAAATATTAGAGTATTCTTATAGCGCCTACTGAAAATTGTAAGTAAAATATGATTTGTATCAAAAGCTTCGTCAAAGAACAATAATTAATATAGATATTATCTTTATTCAATTAATTATGTTTCCAATTATAATAACAATCAATTAGTCATGTCGATAGATAGCAACAGGGTAGTAACCTCGTATTTTCTGTCTACGACCTTGGTAATGCATTTATTTGCGATGCACATACTTAATAATTATATTATATTTTATAAAATGCACACTATATTCATTGAGTAAAAATTGATAAAATGAAACATTAATTGCTTAGGTACTTAATACTTATATAGGAGATTGCATGAAACAGGTACCAATAAGTAGGCAAGTATAATATTTAATATGAATATGCAAGTGCCTACCTTCATTAGACTGGGAAAGGCTCCATATCCAAGATAGAGCAAAATCCTTCTAAACCCAAAATTGGCAGTAGATTTCCCAAACTTGTAGAACTCGTTTTCTGTATCAGTGTGGGAATCCAACTTGAACCCGAAGGCACAAGATGCGATGACGTCATTGGCGTACCGGGTCGTCAGGTCCTTACTGTCAACGTCAATGTACCCAGCTGTAAGGCAATAAACTAGTAGAACTCCGAACAGAAGACTTCAAGGCACATCTCTTTAACCGAATCCTATATTTCCATTCTCATTTGACCAATTTGGTTTAGGGTTAGTATTGCTACATACCTCCGACATACTTCAGTGCCTCAAGTCAAAAGTGTTCGACCAGTGTGTCGTGTTACCATTGATGACTTATGACACTGAAACGCTGTTTTCTACTATGGGTCTTATTAATAAGCTCTAAGTGGCTCAACGAGCTATGGAGAGGGAAATGTTTGGAGTCTCTCTGCGAGATCGAATCAGAAATGAAGAGATTTAAAGTTACCGACATAGCCGAACGGATTGGCATGATGAAATGACAATGGGCAGGATACATCGCCTGGAGGACTGATGACCGATGGGTTCTCGAGTGGAGACCACATACCGGCAAGCGCATGGTAGGACTTCCACCTACAAGGAGGACGGATGATCTCACTAAGGCCGCAGGATTGCGCTGGATGCAAGCCGCTACCGGTCTTATTGGAGATCCATAGGGTAGGCCTATAATATGTCCAATAGTGGACATCCTATGACTGATGGGTAGATGGGTGGATTTATCGGTCTAGCTACAATCAGCTGTTTCTTTATAAAACTTACATTCTGATTGCTCGATTTTCTTCAGTAGCATCTTGTTCATTTGTGTGCTTACTTCTATCATGAAAGGCACCATGGCCCGCATCTTGGCGCCTGTGAATGCTGGGCTCAGGCTCGACCGCATGTCCTTCCATTCTTCACCTGGAATCAGGGACAAAAGTTAAATATACAGTTGGATTTTGAAATTTTATTCAAAGAAAAAGGTAGACCTTATGCGCACACATTAACAACTTTGAGGGCACTAAAATGAATTTAGGCAAATAGGTATAAAGAGAAAAGAAACTTGAGCTCATTGAGCTAGGTATATACATAGGTATTTAGTTAAAAATAATGTCTAAAACACTCATTCTATTGGATATATGACAGATGACGGACTTTTCTAAATTTTAGGGAAAAATGGCGGTATTTATTTCAACTTTTTAACTCAGAACTATAAATATAGGTAAAGTTTTATTATTTTGAGTATTTTACCGATTGTCGTGATATGATTGTCCGCAATGCCTGTGAAGATGGTTATTGGTAATCGGGCCTATCACTTGAATTATCTTTGGATGTTGTAGTTACATAATTATGTGGTTACCTATTACTTCACTGCTATAGTCATTATCAAAAGCTAAATTAGAATATTTTTTTGCAATCAAATTTCTCTTCGCTACTGATTTTCTCAACAATACCTAGGTACATATCTGAAACAACGGAGAATATTCATCATCATCATCATCTACAGCCTCTTTTATTCCCACTGCTGGGTATAGGCCTCTCTTATAGTGTCATCTGCCTCAGTGTCCAGGTTCGAACCGCGATATTGACGATATCGTCAAACCACCCTGCTGCCGAACGACCCACGCTTCAGCTGAAAACAACTTTGTAGATTATAATAAATTGGATCACCTCGCAAACAGAGCAGATTCCTCCCAAATAGTGGATCGACAGTTTCATCCACCATGACCCGGTGATCAATAAAGTGTTCAAAGTCCTTGACAGTGACTTGTTTGATCAGATCGAGGTCCCTGATCACAACCACGGGCCGCATCATCTCAAATCGACCGACAAATCTGATAAATAAAAATTACAATTTTAATAATATCATATTGAATAGATTTTCATGGAGGAGAACAGGCTTTACTGGGCAAGTCAGATCTCCCCCACCGGGTGACGGCTCAAGCCGAGGTCCGTATCTTCTCAAGTGCCCTCACGCTCGTCACCCCATAACCTAATTAACTAGGGCTCAGCCGCCTTCTGCGCTCGCCCATGCCCGGTAAGCTGTAGAAACCTCGGTGGCCAACAGCTGTAAGTCATTTAAAAAAAACAAGGTGGATTGTTTTTTTTTTGACCCAAAAAAAAAACATTATTATGTGGGAATGAGGTGGGTGAAACGACCTCCGCTAGGAGTAAATATTGTCTTTGGTTCCGTCACTGCACATCATGATCGGTAGGTATTACAAGGGCGCTTGTGCACATATCCGCGACCAAGACTTCAAAGTTTTTCAGACGTTTAAGCTTTTGTAATGGCTAAACAATTAATACAATCAGAATCTAAAATAGCCAATGTAGCACAAAGTGCCACTTAAGGATGCCTTATCCGAAAATTGGCCATTCTTGTTCACTACTTCACTTTTTGACCAACGAACCACCGGAGGAGGTATACAATTCGACGCGTATATATGTGTATATATTTTTTTATGTATGACCACGCATAACTTTTTTATATTTTCTTTTTTTTTTCTTTTTTAATAGTAGTCCGATTTCAATAACTCTTTTTTTATTGAAAAGAATATACTTTGAAATTAGTCCCGTTTAAATTTCATCGAAATTGGCTGAGCCATTTTTGATAAATCAACAATAATGTGAAAAATGTTACATCGATCCGTGCATAATATTTGCGTTCTAGCGATGCGCCCCGGCTTCGCACAGGTGTATTATACATATAAACATTTCTTTTGAATTACTCTACCTATTAAAACAAACTGCATTAAAATCCGTTGCGGCGTTTTAAAGATATGAGCATACATGGGGACAGACAACGAAAAGCGACCTTGTTTTATACTATGTAATGATTCTGTACACGGGTGAATTCGGTCATGCTATTTTTTGTAAAAAAATAATTATTTATAATCGGTGCTTAGTCTATTTTCTGAATTACCACCTTTTGTCTGGCTTATCTTATCTAGTCATGTAGGTGTGGGGTTAATAGCAAAATTCAACTGCCTCGGTGGCTCAGTGGTCTGTTACCCTGACTTCTTGGTCAAAGATGCGTGGGTTGACCACCCAGGGCAATCATTTATGTGATGAACATTGGTGTTTGCTCTGTGTCTGGGTGTTATTTAGGTACCATCTATATAAGTATGTACTTAACAATTTGTATGTGTAGTATATCAGTCTCTGGCAGCCATATCACAAGCTCTGCTTAGTTTGGGGCCAGATACCGTGTGTAAGATGTCCCCTAATATTCATTTATTTATTTATATACATACAGGGTTATCTGCTTGCCTAAGCCGAAATGAAGTTATTAAGACCATCATTACAAACAACTTTAAATATAGTGAAATACGAGTAAAAACATATATTCAGCTGTTCCATACACAATTGAAACTCGTAATCTACAAGATGTGTGAAACAGATTAATTTTTGCTCTCGTGATTCCGGGTTGATCCTATAGTAAAATTTATTCATTATACCTAGTATGAATCACCTCATTTCGTTTAGTAGGTACACCAGTTGTGTAGAACGCGGGAAAAGGTCGTGTCAAGTTTTTTTTACCGACGAACCACCGGAGGAGGTATACAATTCGACGCGTATATTTTTTTTTATGTATAACCACGAATAACTATTTTTGTAGTAGTCCGATTTCAATTTTTTTTTATTGGAAAGAGTATATTTCGAAATTGGTCCGATTTAAATATTTTATTGAAATCGACTGAGCCATTTTTGATAAATCAACAATAATGTGAAAAATGTTACATCGATCCGTGCATAATATTTGCGTTCTAGCGATGCGCCCCGGCTTCGCACAGGTGTATTATACATATAAACATTTCTCTTGAATAACTCTATCTATTAAAACAAACTGCATTAAAATCCGTTGCGTAGTTCTAAAGATATAAGCATACATGGGGACAGACAGCGGAAAGCGACTTTGTTTTATACTATGTAATAATTCTGTACACGGGTGAAGTCGGTCATGCTTTTTTTTGCAAAAAATAATTGTTGAGATCTAGTAACGGTTTTTTTAACTTCATAACACTTACCTTTCTTCAGGAAAAGCATTGTACAAATTCTGAACATCTTCGCCGATGTGACAATTCATGAGAGCCACATTTCCAGTGTTACCCAGGAACGGCACCGGTCTTAGGCATTTCACTCCATATTTGCTGAACCTCGAGTATACCTTACTAAGAAACAAGGTTAAGGCTATCACAATAGCTATCAACCAAATTAAAATTATCATATTTAATCCTACACTTTTCACTTTTATCTCAAATTTGTTGTTCTAGTATCGTTTGCCTTTTCGTTTTGTCTTATATTTATCGTGTTTCAGTATTTTTCTTTAATTTATGGACTGTTTTGTTGGTGCTTTTCCAATTGAGTGCTAACAATGTAATGTTGTGTTGTTCTCTATTTATTTTATATTAAATTGATTCGTAGATTAGATAAAATTCATTAGTAGGTAAAGTTATTGACCAAATGACTAGATTCACCTTTATTAATTCTCAGGTACTTTTCTGTTTTTTTAGTCATTGACAATACACAGTATTAAATACTTAGCATATAGTGTCTATTGATAGTTAAACATTATTGTATGAATCTATTGTGTTAATATTTTGAATTGACTTTCTTTTAAGTCTTATATTCACCATATAATCGTTTAAAGTAATAAAAGTAAGTTCGTATAGGCCGGGTACTGTACTGTATCAGCCTTTTTAATAGTCCACTGCAGGACGTAGGCCTACCCACGAAGGGTGATTGGGCCATATCCACCATGCTGGCCCAGTGCGGGTTGGTGGATTCACATACGCCATCGAATTTCTTCTACGGACGCATGCAGGTTGCCTTACGATGTTTTCCTTCACCGAAAAGCCCGTGGTGTGAAATTCTGTACATAAATTCCAAGGAATTCATTGGTACGGGACCGGGATTTGAACCCACGACCTCACGATTGTAAGGCGGGTGTCATTACCACTAGACCACCACGGCAAGCTAGTAGTAGCTAGTAATAGGCCGGGTGGCTAGCCCTAATGTCAGAGTTTTTAAGCCGCCTGAAGGCCTCTGACCTGGCTAAACGGTTAAAACAACCAGGACCTACCATTTAACGTGTAGCGTTCAGTTGAAAATGCCACCCGCGGTCACCCATCCAAATACTGTAATCGAATTGCGAAATCGCTACTGTTGCTCTCTGTTGACGATTTGAAGTCAATTTCATAACAAAATTTCCAATAAATAATTACTATTTATCAATTACCTCGTTGGCCCAGTGATAAGTGATCCTTACTACTGTGCTAAGGAGGTGTGGGTTGATGGGTTCGATTCCTACCTAGGGCAAACATTATTATGATGAACAAAGGTGTTTGCTCTGTGTCTGGATGTTACTATCGATATAAGGATGTATTTAAAAATATATTTAAATACATCCTTATTAGGGTTCCGTACCTCAAACGGAAAAAAACGGAACCTTCATCACTTTGTTGTCCGTCTGGCCGTTTGTGTGTATGTCAAGACACTTTATCTCGGGAACGCGTAAAGATATCAATTTGAAATTTAAACTGTATACGTATATCTATGGTCTCTTGCTGTTGTGTAAAAGAAAAACTTTTCAACGTACAACGTAACGTAAACAACGTACTTCCCAATTTTGTGATATTTTCTGGATTTGTACGGAATCCTCGGTGTGCCAGTCTGACTCGCACTTGTCCGGTTTTATTATAGTATATCAGTCTCTTGCAGCCATATCACAAGCTTTGCTTAGTTTGGGGTCAGAGACCCCAGACTAGAGTATGTAAGATGTCCCCTAATATGTATTTGTCATATTTTTATAAGGGGTTAAAAACACTGTACCTCAACAAAATTAGTACTTTTTAGGGTTCCGTACCTGAAAAGGAAAAAACGGAATACTTTGTTGTCCGTCTCTCCGTCGGTCCGTCTGTCCGTATGTCAAGACTCTTTATCTCGGGGACGCGTAAAGATATCGAGTTGAAATTTAAACTTTATACGTATATCTATGGTCTCTTGCTGTTCTGTAAAAGAAAAACTTTTCAGTTATCGTATAAAAAAGTTAGAGCCGTTTATGTCGTAAAAAACCGCATATTTCGACACTCACAAAAATCAAAACCTACAGGGTACTTCCCGTTGATATAGAACAATGAAGTTTGGCGAGAAGCATTGTCTCAGAGTACACTTATAGTACATCTGAAAACTGTACATTTTTAATTAAACCACAAAAAAAAATAGGGCCTAGTTTCACCAAATATGGGTTCAAAATTCAAAGTGAGTAAATCATCGTATCATGTAAGGTATCATATAAAAGAGCTTCATTAGCACATACTAAAACAGGTTTTTATTTTTTTTGAGAATGTGTATAATTTTCGATTGATGACGAGAAAAGTAAAAAAAAAATGTTATTTGATTGTAATAGTATAGAGATTTTAACAACTTACTTTTATTACAATTTTGTGAAATTTTCTGGATTTCTACGGAACCTTCGGTGTGCGAGCCTGACTCGCACTTGTCCGGTTTTTTTCTTTGGTGGATAGGTAAATTACAGCAAGACTATTAATTTAATAAAAGAACGGTACTATAGAGTCAATAATTTTATTATTAGCAACAATTTCTAGCTATAAAACAATTTCTGTATTGGGGAAATATTAAAATTAAACTGTAATAATTAATTTTAAGATGCTCTTCTTTTAAACCTAAGCCAATGTCCACCTTGCATAGAAAGAGCGAAGACAGATGGCGCCAACTTTGCTGGGATCCTGGTCTTCTCAGATGGAGACAGCTCGAATTGCAGCAGCAGCTGGTACACCATTACTTTCATCTCCCACAATGCAAACTTGGATCCTGTAACATTAAATGATTTTTATAATTTGTAAAACTCATACTATACGAGTAAGTACCTACTTATATTAATGATTAATCTTGCTGCGGTCAAGCGGAACCAATCGTTAGGCCGGGACTCCACCAATGTAGAGATGTGTGTGGTGTGCTGTGTGCTGTGCGAGAAGAGATGTTTTTCGGCAGGTTGCGAGGCGTTGAGTGCTTAGTGCGCATTCTGACACGCTCGCTGACATAGCTCACTGCACGCCACTCACATCTCTCGTCTCCACTGCGCGTCGTCCGCGCACAGCTCACATCTCCGCTTCCATGGCGCCAATCAAGAAAATCAAGACAGAATGTTGTGAACAAACAAGTGAGGCCGGCAAAACTAAGCTTTGCCGTGTACAGACACAATACATGTACACGTACAAATAAACTATGCCTTGGCTTGTCAGTCGAACTATGGCGGCGCAATACCGACGCACTTACACATGTATAAAAAACCGGCCTGATTTGTCTGTTCATTACGTTCCATCTTAATTTTTTTATTTGGTCTGAGATGATAGCAAAATAGCAGTTTTAAAACAAAGACCTTCGCTCCGTTTCAGTCAAAAATTAAAAAGGTAGCATATCTTACCGATGCAATTTCTAGGTCCAGATCCAAAAGGCATGTAAGTGTATGGTTTGATGTTGGCTCTATTCTGCTCCGAGAACCGCTCCGGAATAAATTTTTCTGGATTAGGGTAGTAGTCCGGATTGCGGTTGATAGACCAGGTTGGCACTATTATTATCTCGCCTTTCTTAATCTACAAAACAAGTAACTAGTATCATTTTTTTAAATATTAAAGGACTATTATACTACTATAATTAATATACATGGGTGTAGCTAGGGAGCTCACCATAGAAATTTCCTTGCCCACCCCCGA
Source organism: Hypomecis punctinalis (assembly GCA_949316475.1). Taxonomy (NCBI): domain Eukaryota; kingdom Metazoa; phylum Arthropoda; class Insecta; order Lepidoptera; family Geometridae; genus Hypomecis; species Hypomecis punctinalis. The sequence goes on along the minus strand of OX438801.1, from coordinate 1,058,415 downwards.
AAACTAAAACGGAACTGAAACGTTAATAGAAATAAAGAAAAAAGAACGTTTATTTCGTAACCTACATGAACAAATACAGCTAATAACAAGAAAAGAAAATCGAGCAAACAACAAACAAGAGTAACATTGGTTATGCAGCAAGTGAGCACCGCATGTCACGAAAACCGGTCCTAACTCAGTGTAGTGTTAAAAACATTCTATTTTCTTGGGATGGGCAAAAGTAGATGCAGCTTCTCCTCGCTAGAGAAAATTTCTTACAACGTCAATAATCCATCCATCCATCCAGCAGCCATAGGACGTCCACTGCTGGACATAGGCCTCCCCTATGGATCTCCAATAAGACCGGCTGGTAGCGGCTTGCATCCAGCGTGATCCTGTGGTCTTAACGAGGTCTGCGCTGCTGGTACTTGGTCTCCACTCGAGAGCCCTCCGTGCTATGTGCCCTGCCCATTTCCATTTCAACTTGCCAATCCACTGGGCTATGTCGGTAACTTTGGTAACAAGTCTCCTCATTCCTGCCTCAATCACGCAGAGAGACTCTGAGCATAGCCCTCTCCATAGCTCGTTGGGCTACTAATAGCAATAGTGTATCAAAGTGTATAAACGAAAAACATTGAAAAACATACCTACGTTCAAAGAGAAAATGTTTCCATCTTAGTGTTTATGTACAAATGAATGTATTTTAATTTTTATGCTTAAAAATGAAACAAGGCAAATTAATTTTCATGAAACCTACATGCTATAACAAAAAGAGTACCTACCTATTAATAACTTACAATGTAATCTTCGTTAGCTTCATCGTTTGGTTTTCCCAAATTATAATTCTTGACGCACATTCGGTCCATAGCAACAGCTTGTGGCCAGAGACGTAATATTTCTGAAATTTATTTTATATTAATCAAAACAAAAATAAAGTAAAGTTGCTATATTTTTCCAGTCAAGTATATTTCTAACTAGCTTTTAGCGGCTTCGTCCGCATACGCAATAAATCATTATAATTTACAGCCTATGTGTTATTCTGATATATAAGCTATATTATTGCAAAGTTTCGTCTCAATCCGTTCAGTAGTTTTTGCGTGAAAGAGTAACAAACATCCATCCATCCTCACAAACTTTTACGTTTATAATATTAGTAGGATAGGATTACCAGGTAGTCTGAGCAAGAGCCAAGATCTATCAACATCATTGATAAAAAAATGTTAAATTTATCATATAATTTATTTTACCGGTACACCATTTGCTTCTAAGTAATAACTATAGTGTTTTGCTACAAACTAATTTAAGAATAACAAAAATAATTTCTAGCTAACAACAAAGAAAACAGAAACAATGCAGTAATACAGGTCCAGTTGTATTAGTAAAAGAATAGACAAATTAATATACACATACATTTCAAATCTGTAAATCAATTATTTGGTAGGTAATGAATAAAGCAAACTTCTTGGCAGTTGTGAAGTTAGCTAACACGATACGCGAAACTCAACCCTCGCGTTGCTATTCAGTTAGCATCGAACAAGTCTGAGTTTTGTGCATGTTGTAGCAAGCATCACAGCCACCAAGAAGTTTTGTGCATGTTGTAGCAAGCATCACAGCCACCAAGAAGTTTTGTGCATGTTGTAGCAAGCATCACAGCCACCAAGAAGTTTTGTGCATGTTGTAGCAAGCATCACAGCCACCAAGAAGTTTTGTGCATGTTGTAGCAAGCATCACAGCCACCAAGAAGTTTTGTGCATGTTGTAGCAAGCATCACAGCCACCAAGAAGTTTTGTGCATGTTGTAGCAAGCATCACAGCCAAAAAGAAGTTTTGTGCATGTTGTAGCAAGCATCACAGCCACCAAGAAGTTTTGTGCATGTTGTAGCAAGCATCACAGCCACCAAGAAGTTTTGTGCATGTTGTAGCAAGCATCACAGCCACCAAGAAGTTTTGTACATGTTGTAGCAAGCATCACAGCCACCAAGAAGTTTTGTGCATGTTGTAGCAAGCATCACAGCCACCAAGAAGTTTTGTGCATGTTGTAGCAAGCATCACAGCCACCAAGAAGTTTTGTGGATGTTGTAGCAAGCATCACAGCCACCAAGAAGTTTTGTGCATGTTGTAGCAAGCATCACAGCCACCAAGAAGTTTTGTGCATGTTGTAGCAAGCATCACAGCCACCAAGAAGTTTTGTGCATGTTGTAGCAAGCACCACAGCCACCAAGAAGTTTTGTGATCAATAGACACATTTCGATATCGGTGCGGTGCGACATTCGTCTCTTTAATACTAAACATATTAAAGAGACAATAGAGCGGAATAAAGGCTCTAAAGTGTTCGCGAGGGATTTGTCTCTTGGGCAAAGCCAGTTGACAAAGCTGAAGAGAGAAGATGGCAGTATAACGTTGACCAAGGCAGAGGTATTGGAGGAGATCGAAAGGTTCTACGGACAGTAATACGCCTCGGTAGCAAAGCCTGTAAACAGCGCGGCCAAAGATCCAAGATGACCCGACACTTCACCGAAGACATCCCGGACATCAGCCTATACAAAATTAGAATGGCTCTGAACCAACTTAAGAAAAACAAGGTGCCGGGTGACGACGGAATCACTTCAGAGCTTCTGAAAGCGGATGGAACACCGGTACAAAATGTCCTTCAGAAGCACTTTAATACCGTCGTCGAAGGCATAACGCCAGAAGCGTGGAAAAGAGGCGTGGTGGTGTAGTTCTTCAAAAAAGGTGACAACACCTTGTTGAAAAACTACAGACCCATCTCGCTTCTGAGCTATGTTTATAAGTTGTTTTCAAGGGTCATTACGAATCGTCTCGAACGCAGGCTTGATGACTTCCAACCTGCCGAACAAGACGGTTTCCGGAAGGGCTTTAGCACCATGGACCACATACATACGCTGCGGCAGATTATACAGAAGACCGAGGAGTATAACCTGCCACTTTGCTTGGCGTTTGTGGACTATGAGAAAGCCTTTGATTCGGTCGAGACATGGGATGTGCTCGAGTCTCTCCAACGATGCCGTATTGACTATCGGTACATTGAAGTACTGAAATTTTGTATAATAACGCCACTATGTCGGTTCGAGTTCACGAAGAGAGCTCCAAGGCGATCCCTTTGAAGAGAGGCGTAAGACAAAGAGATGTAATATCTCCGAAACTGTTACTGCTACTCTGGAGAACGCCTTTAAGCTCCTGGAATGTAAAGGATTCGGCATCAACATCAATGACAAATACATTACTCACCTTCGATTTGCCGAAGATATCGTGGTCATGGCAAAGTCGATGGAAGAACTCAGCACGATGCTCGAAGGCTTCAATCGAGTTTCTCAACAGGTGGGTCTTAAAATGAACATGAAGAAGACAAAGGTCATGTGTAATTCTCATGTTATACCCACCCCTATTTCAGTTGGGAACTTGGTTCTTGAAGTCGTTGACTCGTACGTCTACCTAGGACAAGTAGTCCAGTTAGGTATGCCCGACTTCAAGAAAGAGGCCAATCGCTGAATCCAACTCGGTTGGGCAGCGTTCGGAAAATTGCGTAACGTCTTCTCGTTTGACATACCTCAGTATCTCAAGTCGAAAGTTTTCGACCAGTGTGTGTTGCCAGTGATGACTTATGGCACAGAAACGTGGTCTCTCACTATGAGCCTGATTAGTAAGCTCTAAGTAGCCCAACAAGCCATGGAGAAGGCTATGCTCGAAGTTTCTCTGCGAGATCAAATCAGGAATGAGGAGAACCAAGGTTACCGACATAGCCCAGCGGATTGGCAAGTTGAAGTGACAATGGGCAGGGCACATAGCGCGGAGGACTGATGACCGATGGGGTCGAAAAGTTCTCGAGTGGAGACCACGTACCGGCAATCGCAGCGCAGGGCGTGCACCCACAAGGTGGACGGATGACCTCATTAGAACTGCAGGATCGCGCTGGATACAAGCCGCTATCAACCGGTCTTATTGGAAATCATTAGGGGAGGCCTATGTCCAGCAGTGGACGTCCTTAAGCTGAAATGATGATGATAAGATTGCTTAATTTGATAATTCTAGTGACTAGAGTTTTTGAAACGTCTAAAAGCCTATTGGCTAGCTAGACGGTTGAAAAAATTAAGTACTTTATCACTGTATTACACTTACCTTTCTTCAGGGAAAGCATTGTATAATATCTGAACATCTTCACAGACATGATATTTCTGCAACGCCACTTTTGCGACGTTGCCCAGAAACGGCAATGGTTTTAGACATTTCACTTCATATTTGCTGAACCTGGAGTATACCTTACGGAAGTATAAAGCCAGCGCTATCACAACAGATGTCAAGAGAATTAAAAATATCATATTTTTTTCTTTAATACTTTTTACTTCATTGACAATACTCTTCTTTTTGACTGTTTCTTTGTGTTTGTCGTTATTTCTTTGTTGAGACCTATTACTTTGTTCGCGTTTTTCTGAGTTCTAATCATGTAGTGTTAGTTGTCACCTATTTTGTGGGTTTTTATATCGAGTTGATGATTCTATAGATTAGATAAAATGCAAAATTGCAAGTTATTGACCAAATGTCTACATTAACCTTCATTAACACTATGCCTTGCGCTAATACCCTAGGATGAATAGATTACATCGAAATTATACATTCATTTATCAATCTGATATGTTAATAATATTTGAATTTGCTTCTTTCTTTCATCAAGGAAATATGTTTTGTGGTGAATTTCTATAGTTTCCTTAAATGAGCTTAAGTAGTTAAGTTTGCTATTTTCTACCCTCATAACAAAGTTTATTCAAATGTGTTTGCGTCATTCTTTCATTTTTGTCACTGTAGTCATCTTTCGTGAGAAGGCCTACTACTCTTCTCAAGCAGGATTATTAATAAAAAACGGTTCAGTACAGTAAATGATTTTTATTTAGGTATCAATAAAACGTAGTAATCAAAAGCTACAAAACAATTATGTAAGTTACTTTGTTTTTTTTTTTACTTTCAGAAATATGCATATAGATTAATTATTCACCAAACAAAATTCTGTATAGATTAAAATTACTAAAATTAAGGTGCTCTTCTTTTAAACCTAAGCCAATGTCCACCTTCGATAGCTAGAGTGAACACAGATGGCGCCACCTTTGCAGGGATCCTGGTCTTTTCGGATGGAGACAGCTCGAATTGCTGCAGCAGGTGGTACACCATCACCTTTAACTCCCACAGCGCAAACTTGGATCCTGGAACATTGTTTGTTAATGTTGATTGCTTTTGAAACTTATAGTTTATTTGTTAGTGATAAACAATCCACAAATAGCTGTCAATTACATTTTCTGCCAGAAAACTTTATACTACATATGAATATGCAGAATTTATGAGCGCGGCTCTCGACTTCTAGGTCTCGCGATCCTTCTATCTTCACCTTCTTGCACATCGCGTCATCTACCTTCTCTTTGATCTGATCTAAAATTACCTTCCGTGGCCTTTCCTTTTCTCTCTTTCATTCTACTTTCATGACAATCTAGTGAAAATCATCAGCAGTATTATGATTTTCACTAGATTGTCATGTACAAGGTGGCCGAATATCTTTCCCCTTCTACTTTCAATTGTTGTCAAAATGAATCTTAAATCGTTAAAAAGTCCAAGTGGTTGGACCTTATAAGTCGTGTCTAGAAAGTGATCAGTCAGATATTTGCGTCGCTGCTAAGCAGTCATAATAAACATTATAATAGGCGTGTGATGAAATCCCTAGTTTTGTTCTAAATAAAATTAAGCTTCAAGCTTGCCTATGGTGGTTCAAAGAATAGCGCTTTTTGACTGACAAACTTAAGAACTATACAGTTACGTAAGTCGTACACATGTACTGTACTGTACCAGCCTTTTTAATAGTCCACTGCAGGACGTAGGCCTACCCACGAAGGGTGATTGGGCCACATCCACCACGTTGGCCCAGTGCGGGTTGGTGGATTCACATACGCCATCGAAATCTTCTACAGACGAATGCAGGTTGCCTCACGATGTTTTCCTTTACCGAAAAGCAAGTGGTGTGAAATCCCGTACATAAATTCCAAGGAATTCATTGGTACGGGTCCGGGATTTGAACCCACGACCTCACGCTTGCAAGGCAGGTGCCACTAGACCACCACGTCGTACATACAACACTTAAAAAGATACCAAATCTTACCGATGCAATTCCTAGGTCCAGATCCAAAAGGCATGTATGTGAAAGGTTTGATTTTGGCTCTGTTCTCCTGTGAGAATCGCTCTGGTATGAATTTTTCTGGATCAGGGTAGTAGTTCGGGTCGCGGTGGATAGACCAAATAGGCATTGATATCAATTCACCTTTCTTAATCTACAATACAAATAAATAGAATCAGTTTTTCAAATTGTGCAAGATTTTAAGTTTTTTAGAAATTGTATAACTAATATTATGAATTTGTACAGAATTTGTAACTGTATACCAATATCGTGAATAAAAATAATTTCAGTGATTTTTTCGTATGTGCCTGCGGTTGAATATTATTATATTTTGAATGACATAATATCATTTAATTAAATTAACATATTATTGTATAGATAGCTTTCATACTTACAATGTAATCTTCCTTTGCTTGATCGTTTGGTTTTCCTAAATTATAATTTCTGTCACACACCCGGTCCATAGAAATTGCGTGCGGCCAAAGACGTAGTATCTCTGAAATTTTAAGTTATTTTAATCAACAAGATACGTCTAAAATTCCTATCCTTTTTTATTTCAGCCCTCTGAGCAATAGCGTTTACCTTTTATAAAGGTTTTTTATTAAAAGATTAAGCCATGTTCTATAAATTTTCGTCGAAAATGATTAATTTATTTCACAACCTCCCGCTATAACATTTTAGGGCTGTAGCTGTTATGTAATAAATGTAAAATCATAAAATCTTATGTAGAACTAAGCACTACCATTATCACGTAAACCAAAACGGTTTTTGGTACATTCCGTTGTAAAATTGTATTGATATTTTGTGATGAATAAATAAACAAAAAAAACCCCAGCTTGTATCCAAATTGATCTACCAAATCTGCAATTAACGGATAGGAAGTTAAAAACTAACCTGATACCACCATGTCCAAATACTTCAAGTTCTGTATCGAATTATGGTCAAACTCGCCCATCGCTTCGTTTTCTTTAATTTCCTGGACCAGCTTGTCCTGTACGTCAGGGTTTACTGCCAGCTCGTAAAGAAGAAAAGACATAGCAGAAGCAATGCCCTCATATCCAGCAATGAAGAATAAGACAGCTTGGGCGCACAGGTCGATATCGCTCCATGCTGTATGTACATTGAAATAATAATCGTGGTCTTTAATAGTACTCACAAGATTTAAGACACACAGGGAAAGTGACATTTACCTAACAAGTCAATTGAACGACTGAAAAGATTTTAGACCTTGTGAATGGTCTTTAGAGATCTAATCACCTGGACAGATAATCAAGGAAGACTGACATAGTCAAGCCAGTGAACGACACAAATACGGTAGGGGTTGAACCATTGTGTTGAAAAGAAGCGGAAGCAAACAGTTCCCAGGAATGTTGAAGAAAATAACATGTTAAAAAAAGGTATAAATTCTTTTTACGGCGATCTTTTAATTTTTTGTCAAGAAACGTACAAGGTACAGAGAGTGTAAGTGGATATATTACTACATAGCCAGCAAACTTGGCCTATACATATATAGGACATGGAGCATTTTAAAAAGCCTTTACGATCGCAGAAAAAGGAACTTTCTCTTCTGTGTTAGGGTTAGTTATTGGACGGTAGAAAACACATACTTACACCTATTGACGGTTTGCTGGCCCACATGTGACTCTTTTGCCGCAGCAAAACCTACACCATCAGTTTGTGTATTACGCGGCGCATCTTCGTGTTTTAGATTTCCTGAAAATTGTATTGCGACGAATGAATTTAATGTGTATTTTTAGACTAATTCTTCCGTCCTTGTCATAAGTGTAATTACTTAGTTTAAAATTTGATAAGGATGGTAAAATTGTTGGCTTTTGTCCGAAGACATTCTGAGTATTATTCGACGATCGATGGAAAAATAGATATTTTTTAATTTATCATAAAAAAGTTACCTTTCTTGGCTTCGATAAGAAGGTGGATCAGATCGGGTCTGAAAATTTTGTTTTTCTCACGTTCTGATATTGTGTTCAAAATGAGGTTTCGAAAGTACTTATCAGTATTGCCAGGCATAAAACTCAGCTTGAATTTCTGAAAAATAAGAAGATATTCAAACGTTTTTTTTTTTTTCAAAAAATATTGTTATTTATGCTTATTTTTGCCCGATTAGTACTATGGCTTAGTAAAATAACAAGCAAGGCAAGCGAAGCGCAAAAACATCTTTATTCGAAATGTTTTCATTTGAAATTTAGAGTTAACGTTTTGAAAGTTTGCTGACACTTCCGTAAATGAATGAAAATAGATAATGGAAATTGACATCAAAATAACAGTACGAGTTTAGTTATTAAAAATATCTAAACTGTTACCTTCATGAGGTTAGGAAAGGCGGAATATCCAAGAAAAAGCAAATTCCTTCTAAGCCCATGATGCGCTGCAGATTTCCCAAACAAATAGACCTCATTTTCCGGGTCAGTGTGAGAGTCCAGTTTAATTCCAAAGGCACACGATGCAATGACGTCGTTAGTGTAGCGCGTCATTAGCTCCTTGCTGTCTATATCGATGTATTCAGCTGTAAAGTAAACAGGGAAATCAAAAACTTATTAAGCCACATTTACACACTAAACTTTCCATTTAAATGTAATACTTGCTCATGCCCGCGGCTTTATATTTTAGTTTTTGTGCTATCCCATAGGAACAATTTATTATTTCGAGATAGACAGTATTCCGTTTTTCAAACTGAGTTCATGCCAAAAATCAATCCGATACTCGGTTGTTGCGTCAAATAGAAACAAACTACCAAACACCTTTAAATGTATAATATTAGTATGGAAGGATTTCATTTTCTAGATGCGGTTCGAAGACAATAATATGGTTTAAAGTACTTAGATTCAGGGACATCGCATCAGTTTGTTATAGAAAACATAAAAAACTCCTCGCCCTGAACGTGTACTGTACTGTACTGTACCAGCCTTTTTTAATAGTCCACTGCAGGACATAGGCCTACCCACGAAGGGTGATTGGGCCATATCCACCACGCTGGCCCAGTTCGGATTGGTGGATTCACATACGCCATCGAATTTCTTCTACGGACGTATGCAGGTTGCCTCACGATGTTTTCCTTCACCGAAAAGCCAATGATGTGAATTTCTGTACATAAGTTCCAAATAAACTCATTGGTACGGGATCGGGATTTGAACCCACGACCTCACGATTGCAGCTCGGGTGTTACTACCACTAGACCACCACGGCTTCTTTTCTGAACGTGTAGCATAGCAAATTATCTTTCCACCAATCCCTCTTTTCCTTTCCTTTCCCTTTGAAGAGGAAATAAAGTACAGATTGACAATAACAACTGACTTTAAAAATGGTTTTATCCCTTTGCCATACTACCTGTGCTGGACAATTTAAATAGAGCTATTACGGCACACTAAACTTACATTCTGAATCCTCAAACTTCCTTTTGAGTATCTTATTGATTTGTTCGCTTGCTTCTATCATGAAAGGTACCATGGCGCGCAGCTTGGCGCCTGTGAATGCTGGACTCAGGGTTGAACGCATGTCCTTCCATTCTTTGCCTGGAATCAGGGCCATTAATATTATACTTGACTTAGACGTAGGCTCTGAGTTTCGCCGCGGAGGAGTGAGGAAACGTGCCCGTAGTCCCGACTCGTGTCGCAGAGGCGGAAACACCCCAGGTTTTTAGTGGATATACCACCGACTAGGATTGGCGGTGACTGCCACATGACCACCGGTCTCCCCAGGCTGGTGGTCGACTTACTACATGAAAAGCAGATAATCCTGTATAAGAGTTAAGCAATAATAATTGTAGATATAGACCTACAAATGGACATTTTATAAATATTACCTCAAACCAAGGAAACCGGGTCACGAATTTGTTAAACTCAGACTAAATAAAACAATCAAGACAAAATGTTGCGAACAAACAATTGAGGCCGGCAAAACTACGCCTCGCCGTGTATGGACTCAATTACACACACAACACGTACAACGAAACGCCTTGGCTCGTCAGTCGAACTATGCGGCGCAACAGCAACGCACCCAAAAAAAGTAAACGCATAAAATTAACTAATAACTGTATAAAAAACTGGCCTTACTTATCTGTTTACGACGTTTTGTCTTATTTTTTTTAATAATAAATATTTTGGGACATCTTACACACTGCCTCTGACCCCAAACTAAGCAAAGCTTGTGATATGGCTGCCAGAGACTGATATACTACATATACTTATTTTTAAATACATACTTATATAGAGAGTAACTAAATAACACCCAGACACAGAGCAAACACTTATGTTCATCACATAAATATTTGCCCTGGGTGGGGATCGAACCCACACCTCTTTGATCCAGAAGTTAGGGTCACTAACCACTGAGCCACCGACGCAGTCAATTTTATTTGGTCTGAGTTGCTAAGTTGACAAAATCCTTGACTCACCTTTCAAGGAGAATAAATTCCTCGCAAACAGCCGATCGACAGTCTCATCCACCATGGTCCGGTGATCGATGAAATATTCAAAGTCCTTGACAGTGACCTGTTTAATCAGATCGAGGTCTCGGACCACGACCACGGGTCGCATCATATCGAACCGACCGACAAATCTGATGAACAAATAAAATTATTATTTTCCGCAAAAAATCGCAACACTGACTTCCACCGTATACAGAATTCTAATAATTTTCACGAATTGACCGCTACCAACGGGTTTTATTGGATATATTTAGGGGAGGCCTATGTCCAGCAGTAGACGTCCTATGGCTGAAACGACGACGACCTTGTACATTTTTGTCGATTATTTTAAAAACGGCTTAGCCGCTTTCGATAAAATAATATGAATCAGCCACCTCAGAAGTATAATCTTTTGAACTAAAAAAAGTTTTTTTTTAAATCGGTTTAAAATTGGCGAAAATATCTATGAACATAATGACACAAAAAAAAGAAAAAAAAATACATTCAGACGAACATAGTAACTCCTCCTTTTCGGAACTCGGTAAAAATGTAAGTAAGTTCGTGCAGATCGGGTTGTTTGGGTTGTTAGTCCTGGCGTCAGTTTTTAAGAGCTTTAAAAGCCACTTATCATTGTTTTAATAGTTTAGCTATGCTAATGCTAGTTGACACTCATTAACAATTGTCATTAACAATATAACAACAGTTGTAATGTAATATAGGCGGCCGCATTGGGGCCAACCTGTAACTGCCCACCTATTAATGTTGTGAATAAATAAATAAATAAAATATAGAACAACATAACATTAAGAATTGTCAGAATTAAATTAAATTATCATCGGCTTCGCCATTTCAGACACCGTCCAAACCATTGAACCAGTACAACCACAAGCCATGAGCCACTTTTCAGGAACTGGGCTTGCACAGGTAGACACTGGAGAACAAAAGAAAGGCACAAAACATGTGGGAGTCTACAGAGTCCTACATCTCCTCCACATCGAATAAGAAAAAAATAAGAATACATTATGTGGTCGCCCAACGGAAAACTGACCCATATCGACCCATGCATGGTTCACTTTTTATTTGGTGATATATTAAGATGATCAATCGACATAATATGTCTGATTTATTTGACCATATTTTGTATGATGTTCATACTTATAGTCATTTAGGTATGCAGTTAAAATCCAAAACCAGATGCAATTAAACATAGATCAGACTGGGAATTATTTTAGCCGTGGTGGCCTAGAGGTAGTGACACCCGCCTTGCAATCGTGAGGTCGTGGGTTCAAATCCCGGTCCCGTACCAATGAGTTCTTTGGAATTTATGTACGGAAATTTCACACCATTGGCTTTTCGGTGAAGGAAAACATCGTGAGGCAACCTGCATACGTCCGTAGAAGAAATTCGATGGCGTATGCGAATCCACCAACCCGCACTGAGCCAGCGTGGTGGATATGGCTCAATCACCCTTCGTGGGTAGGCCTAAGTCCTGGAGTGGACTATAAAAAAGACTGATACAGTACAGTACAGTACAGACTGGGAATCGCTATTTTTTTCTGTGTCACACTCACCTTTCTTCAGGGAAAGCATTATACAATTTCTGACCGTGTTCACAGACGTGACACTTCTGCAGAACCACGTTTGTAGAGTTACCCAGGAACGGCACTGGTTTTAGGCATTTCACTCCATATTCGCTGAACCTGGAGTATATTTTACGAAGGTACACCGCTAACGCTATCACAACAGATATCAAACAAATTATAAATATCATCGTTTTTTTCTTCTAGACTTTTTACTTCAATTAATTGTTTGTGATTTATCTTTTTTTTATTGAGGATTATTACTTTGTTCCTCTTTTTATACTGAGTTCTAACGGTGTTATATTTATTTTTACCTATTCTCTGTGTTTTTATATTGAAATGATGTATTGAATCATCAAGATTAGATAAAATGCAAAATTGCAAGTTATTGACCAAATGTCTACATTAACCTTCATTAAACCTCAAGTTTTAATTTTTACTTTTGTGACGTCATTAACAATGCGTTGTAATAATATGAATGGGTTCCTGATGGAATACTCTAGCATGAATAGCCATGTCCGAGGCCTGTAGGCGGCTTAAAAACTCTAACACCAGGGCTAGCCACAAGCCTATACGAACTTACTTATTTACTTAATGGGTTTCTTCGATAGTTAAACATTAATTTATTAATCTGTTAAGTTAATAATATTTGAATTTGATTTTCTTTCATGCAGCAAATATGTTTTTGTCATAAACGATAGTTTCCTCTAATGTGCTTTAATGCTGCTGATTTTATTTCCTACTCTCATAACAAAATTATTTTCATTTTATTTATTCAAATATATATGCATGATCGTATAACTACAGCATGAAATTGAATTTCATTTCATTTCCCCTGAAGGAACTGTAGAGATTTTCCGGCATAGCAATAGTTCATGCACTTACTAATTTATGTGGTCATCTACTCTGATGTAACATTTTATGCGAATCTATTGTATTCATATCAAAGCTTTGAAGCCAAATCTGACCCTCTAGATTAATAAGTGGCACACTTATTTTGTATAGGCAGCATTTTCGAGAAAACGCAAACTTTAATAACTTGTTTTTAATTTCTTGAACCTAGCGCAGCTCAGTAAATCTCTAGTATAAGCCCATAGGGGGCCATTTTACACCCTTGAAGAGTGATATGATTGATATTTTAATATATATTATAATTTATATAAACTTGCATTTCTATTAATTTTATCTTTGTTTATTTTTTACTGGGCATTGCATTTTTGTAATTTTAGTCATCTTTCGTGTGTGAGGCCGATTAATCTTTTCAAGCAGGATTATTAATAACAATACGGTACAGTACAGTAAATATTTTTTATTTATCAATAAGACATAGTAATCAGAAGGTATGAAACAATTAATTTGATTTTTCCTGTTTTCGAAGTAAATAAATAATAACTTATTACAAAACATAAATCTCCAAAAAAATTTAAAATTAAAGTGGTCTTCTTTTAAATCTAAGGCAATATCCACCTTCGAATGCAAGAGTGAACACAGATGGCGCCACCTTTGCTGGGATCCTAGTCTTCTCGGATGGAGACAGCTCGAATTGCTGCAGCAGATAGTACACCATCACCTTTAGCTCCCACAGTGCAAACTTGGATCCTGCAACATTATTTTTTGATAATTGTTCATTATATTTGAAACTATTAGCTTGATTCTTTGTGATAAACAATTCATAAATCAATGTCAATTAAGTTCTTGAAATATATGTACTACGGAAAAATAGCAAGTCAGGAAAGGTGATGTCCACAAGTGGTATATTATTCAGAGAAAAATCTAACCAAGATGATATATACATCATTTGAAAGCTTGTTTTATGGGCTTCTGAAAAATATTTAATTTAGATTTTTTTATCCCTGCATTTTTTTTAAAGTGAAAAATAAATTATCTGAAAAAAAATAATGCAGCTTTTTATTTTTTCTAGTTTAACAATAATAAAGTGCTTCTAGCGTTATTTTACTTGCATTCAAAGCGGATTCTTCCACATTTACCTCTTAATTTGCTAAAATTGAAAATTATAACCTACCAGTGTGACCAGTTAGTAGGTACAATGTGACAAAAAATCAATTAAAGAGTGTGTCTAATTGGTAAAAATGCTTTTATTTAACAATTTAGAGGTTACTTAATCAGAGTTCCTAGAGATAAACTACCTATTGAGCCAAATATATTTATTTATCCTAATAAAATCAAAATTAATTTTAAAAAAAATGCAGGGCTCTTTTTTGTTTTCAATTGATGTAATAGACTCAGAAAAATATGAACTTTCTCGAAATGTAACGATTCTTGTGGTTAGATTTTTTGATTATTATTATACCAGCCTCCATACATTTTGTGAACATGTCCTTTAACTTCATTAAACATTGTACCTAATACGCGTGCGATCGAATCCTTAGTTTTGTTCTAAATAAACTAAGCTTCAATTTGGTTCAAAAGAAAGTGCTTACGACCGACTACCATAGAAACTTTATAGGTACGCACTTACAACACTTAAAAAGACACCAAATCTTACCGATGCAATTCCTAGGTCCAGACCCAAAAGGCATGTAAGTGTACGGTTTGATTTTGGCCCTGTTCTCCTCCGAGAAACGCTCCGGAATGAATTTTTCAGGATCAGGGTAGTAGTTTGGGTTGCGGTGGATAGACCAGGTTGGCACTAATATCGATTCTCCTTTCTTTATCTACAAAACAAATAATTAGAATCAGTTTTAAAATTTTTGAGGACTGTCCACCAAAACATCGAAAATATCATCTACGTCACCAATGTCACCATCTCGACGAATTTTTCGTGTGCCTATGCACGCAACTTTCAATTTAACATCTTGTCGCTTTCATATTACTCTTAATATAATTACTTACAACGTAATCTTCCTTTCCTTGATCGTTTGGTTTTCCCAAATTATAATTTTTGGTGCACACCCGGTCTATAGAAACTCCGTGCGGCCAGAGACGTAATATTTCTGAAATTTATTATATTTTAATCAAACCAAATATAAGAAAAATATAAGTAAAAGTAAATAATAGTAAGCTCCAAGTAGCCCAACGAGCCACGGAGAGGGCTATGCTCGGAGTTTTTCTGCGAGATCGAATCAGGAATCCTCATTCCTGATTCGATCCGTAGAAGAACCAAGGTTACTAACATAGTCCAGCGGATTGGCAGGTTGAAGTGGCAATGGGCAGGGCACATAGCGCGGAGGACTGATGACCGATAGGGTCGAAATGTTCTTGAGTGGAGACCACGTACCGGCAAGCGCAGCGTAGGATGTCCACCCACAAGGTGGACGGATGACCTTATTAGGACCGCGCTGGATGGAACCGCTACCAATCGGTCTTATTGGGAATCATTAGGGGAGGCCTATGTCTAACAGTGGACGTCCTATGGCTGAAATGATGATGATGAAACCAAAAATAGATTTTTTCAGTCAAATATATTTTGCTCAATTGGCTGGCTCTACTTCTGTGCAAAGATTTTGGTTTCTGTTATAATTAAGGAAAGTTTTTTCAGTTTTGGCAAAAGCATTCATTAATTATTCGGTATAACATCATATTATACCAGTTGTTATTATGCAATATGTGTAAAATCAAAAAACTTAAGTGCACTCATGATCACGTAAGCTTGTATGCGAATCGGTCTATCAAATCTGCAAGTAAACTCTTTGAGCAGGAAGTTAAGAACTAACCTGATACCACCATGTCCAAATACTTCAAGTTTTGTATCGAATTATGGTCAAACTGGCCCATCGCCTCATTTTCTCTAATTTCCTGGACCAGCTTGTCTTGTATGTCAGGGTTCACCGCCAACTCGTAGAGAAGAAACGACATAGCAGTAGCAACGCCGTCAAAGCCAGCGATGTAAAATAAGACAGCTTGGGCACACAGGTCAATGTCACTCCATGCTGTAAGTAAATTGAAATAATTCGTTTTCGTCATAAATGGCATACTTGACTTCCACCGTGTACAAAATTCAAATAGGTCGCAAGAACTGATGTAGACAATTTTACACTATTGTTGATTTTACAAAAACGGCTCAGCCGATTCCTGTAAAATTTAAATGGAACTACCCTTCTGAAATAACAAAAAATATTATATCGGTTCACAATGGGCGAAAATATCGACAGATATACGTAAAAAATACATACAGAATTACAAACGAACATATATTAGTACCTCCTCCATTTTGGAAGTCGATAACAATAATCGTGGTCTATAGTTATAGTGGGTAGGTACTTACAAAATTTTAACACACACACACAGTGACATTCGCCTAACGAGTCAACTGAACGACTGAAAAGGTTAGAGACCTTGTGAATAGTCAAATTCAGGGATATAACTACCTGAACAGCGAATCAAAGAAGAGAATGATAAAGTCAAGCCAATGGCACAAATTGAACTACCACATGTACGGCGGGAGCTGAACATGTAGAGACGAGAAACGCAAGCAAAAAGAAAGGAACACGAAATAATGAGTACCGAATACTTTTTATTGAGATTCTTGAACAAGTCAAGTTTGATTCAAGTCAAATGGGCAAGGTACGGTGAGTTTTAGTGGGCATAGTATGGCCTGCTTTCTCGGTCTGTACCTTTACATCCTAGTGCAATTTAAAAATCTTTTGGGCCTGCAGAAAAAGGAATTACTCTTTCGTATTAGTAGACAATACACATACTTACATCTATTTACGGTTTGCTGGCCCACGTGTGATTCTTTAGTTGCAGCAAAGCCTGCACCATCATTTTGTATTTTACTAGTATCTTCGTGTTTAAGATTTCCTGAAAAATGAATTGCAACGTATGAATTTAATGATTTTTTTTTAGACCAATTGTTTCGTCTTTATAATATGTACAATGACTAAGTTCAATATTAATATGATAAAGATGTTAAAATTAACTTTTGTCCGAGCATAATCTGATTGCTATTCGACGATTGATAGGAATATATTTTTTAATTTAATCATTCTTGTTGTGTAAACAAAGTTACCTTTCTTAGCTTCGACAAGAAGGTGGATCAAATCGGGCCTGATAATTTTGTTTGTCTCACGTTCCAATATTTTGTTCAAAATGATGTTTTGAAAGTACTTATCTGTATTGCCAGGCATAAAACTCAGCTTGAATTTCTAAAAAAAAAAACTTTTTAATTTTTTTTACGAAAATATCGCCAATTACGCTTCTGTTTGTCCGCTTAGTAAAATAGCTATATTATATAATTTTTAATCTTTTTGTATCACCAACACGAAGCGTTTTTATTTGACATTTAGCGTTAACCTTTGACACTTAAACACTAAAGTACACGCGAGGCCTACTATAGTAGACCACATTTTTGTTAGTTCTTCCTTGTTTCTGCCAGGGTCGCTACACAAGAATGTATGGAGTCATACGGAAACTACCGTTCTTTTAATTTACGTGTAAACTTGTACTTACCCTACTCGTGTAAAAAGGGGGCGCGTGTACTATAGTGTTAAACAAAGAGATGGAAGTTTGTATGCCACTTTCGCAAATGAAATAATGAATGAAAGTGACTGATAATTGGTATAGAGAAACAATACAACACAACGTGAATATAACACAAATGAGCCAATAAAAAAAATTAAAAAAATCTAAACTGATACCTTCATGAAATCAGGAAATGCAGAATATCCAAGAAACAGCAAATGTTTTCTAAGTCCATGATGCGCTACACATTTTCCAAACGAATAGATCTCGTTTTCCGGGTCAGCGTGAGAGTCCAGCTTAATTCCGAAGGCACAAGATGCAATAACGTCGTTGGTGTACCGCGTCATTAGCTCCTTGCAGTCAATATCAATGTATTCAGCTGTAAATCAAACGGGGCATCGAAAAATTATGTGCAAGTCACATTTTAACACTAAAGTTTCCATTTATACAGAATTTCATTTCTTAAATGTAGCTTGAAGACAATGACATGATTAAACTACGTAGATTCAGGGACATTACATCAGTTTGTTATTGGAAAACATGAAAAACTCTTTGCCTTGGCTAATTTAAGCAGAGTTATTACGGCACATTGAACTTACGCTTTGAATCCTCAAACTTCCCTATGAGCATTTTATTCATTTGTTTGCTTGCTTCTATCATGAAAGGCACCATGGCGCGCAGCTTGGCCCCTGTGAATGCTGGACTCAGGGTTGAACGCATGTCCTTCCATTCTTTACCTGGGATCAGAGCCAAAAATATTACTCTTGAGTCAGGCGCAGGTAGGTTTTGAACTTATGTGAGACTGAATATTTGTTTTTGACTCAAAAAGTTTGCCAGATAAGGGAATTAAATGAGAAGTATTTACCTACGTAACAAAGTTGCAAAGTACTGGAATGAAGCACAGCGTAAAAAGTTAACTCTCAAGATAAATAGACGGCCTAATTACGAGTACAGTTGTTGGATTGCGCCGGATGCAAGCCAATTACGATTGCTATTTGAAATCTAAATAATAGGCCTGATGAGTAAAAAAATAGAATTAGTCCATCAGACAGACTATCAAAAAATATTATGACTCAAAAAAAATATAGTAATGAAAGTATCCAATAGATGGCGACAATAGTTTGAAATCGTCGATCCTTTTTGACTATGAAAATCGTACTGTCGTTGTCAAGATATCTTCTTCTTCTTTTTTATGTTTTGGCGTCGCATTGTTGTGCATTTGCCAGTGTCAAGTATTAAGTTTAAATAATTTTTAATAATATTTTATCAAAATATTCACGTTATAGTCCAATAAAGTCGCGGTCAAGTCCAAACGTAGCCCCAACTCATACCTCAGTAAAGCATTGGATACTTTACTATAGGCCCTATTCCAGTTGACAATGACAGATCAATTTATATGACATCTAGTAAGTTTAGTGAAACTATTTTTTTTTGAAAACCCCTTCGTTAGTTACGCATACATTGATGAAGATATACCCCGTCAAAGTTCTGCGTGACATCAGGAGTGATATAATGTTTATAGACTTCTGTAAGAGAGGTGACGTTACGACCCCCACTCCCAAACATTGACAAGGTTTATCTTTGTTATTTGTTGTTTGATTAACAAAAGAAAAGATACGTTTTAATGTTAATGTTAGTGAATAATGTTTAAGAAAATCACGGAATAATAATGATTTTTTACCCAGTCATCATGCTTATTACATTAGAAGCCTATAACTTTAATTGTTTTGTAAGTATGTCTTGGAAATAAATGATTCATTTATTTATTTATAACTACCAATTGATATTTTATAAATATGACCTCAAACAACAAAAACCAAACTATGGCTTTGCTAAATATAAATTAGTTGACAACTTTACTGACTAACCTCTCAAAGAGAATAGGTTCCTCGCATAAAGACGATCAATAGTCTCATCCACTATCGTCTGGTGATCGATGAAATGTTCAAAGTCCTTGACAGTGACCTGTTTAATCAGATCGAGGTCTCGGATCACGACCACGGGTCGCATCATATCGAACCGACCGACAAATCTGATAAACAAATGAAAAAATGTAAGTAAGTTCGTATGGATCTGATTGTCTAGGTTGTTACTTCTGAGTTTTTGAGAGGTCTTACGGCCACAATGTCAGAAAAATGACAAGTTATAGAAACTGTACTAAAAAGCAAGAGATATAAATCACTCTGTCCCAGTTAAAATATAAAATTTAAAAGCTGTCAGAAAAAATGCACATAAACCCGAAATAAGGAATTTCCAAGGGTTTCACAAACTAGCATTAAGCTATTTCGACTGTCCAAATTCAAAATAGTAAAAAGCATGAAGTTAAAATAATCAGAGATTTGAACCTTTTGCTGGAACTGGAAGATGTAGGGATATAAAATCTTAAAGCATTTGCAACTGCACATAGCTCAGACTAGGAACGCTATTCTTTGTCTTTATCGCACTTACCTTTCTTCAGGAAAAGCATTATACAATTTCTGAACGTCTTCACAGACATGACACTTCTGCAGAGCCACGTTTGTATTGTTGCCCAGGAACGGCACCGGCCTTAGGCATTTCACTCCATATTTGCTGAACCTGGAATATACTTTGCGAAGGTACACCGCTAAAGTTATTACAACAGCTATCACACAAATTAAAAATATCATCGTTATTTTCTAAACTTTTCACTTCAATGCCAAGACTCTTATAATTATTATTTATTAACTTATTTATAATTTTATCATTTCCTTTGTTTTTCCTAACTATAAACTAAGATTGTAATGTTGTGGTGATAACTTTGTTTGTTTTTATATTGAACTGATGTTCTATAGATAAGATAAAATATGCAATATTGTAGGTGGATTTATTGATCGCATCTATAGTATGTCTACGTTTATTAACCCTTAATTGTTTGTTTTGTGACGGCATAAACAAAGAGTCTCACATGGTAATGACCTTAGAACTGGCCACAGCTATCTCACTCCTTCATTTGAGATTATCGTCATCATTATCAACCGTAGGACGTTCATTGCTGGACATAAGCCTCTCCTGTGGATTTTCAATAAGCCCGGTTGGAAGCGACCTGCATCCAGCGCGTTCCTGCGGTCTTAATAATATCGTCGGTCTCAATATCTTAATTGTAATATCATAATATAATTATAATATCTTTATAATATGGTCGGTCCGTGGACGTCTTACGCTGCGCTTGCCGGTGCGTGGTCTCCATTCGAGAACTCTGCTATCTAAAAACCTTATCAAGCATTTATCAATCATGACTCGTCCACATAAGAAAGGAATGTTGGGTTTGATATCTCTAGATTTAACAGAAGAGATTGGCAGAACGGATAATTTTTGTTTTTTAATATATTATCTGTCAAATTAACTTTTGATCTTGAAAATTACTACAAAACGCGCGTTTTTTTTGTTTGTTTGTGGCCAACGTTTTCTTCATTATATTTAAAATAAGTGAGTTACATATAATATTTTTTGTTATAGTTTTCGGATATTCATATGTTTGTGTATTTATCTTTATCAATATAAGATTGGACATGCGAAATGCTTAATTGGCGTATCAAATATATTTAATTTGATATCGCGGAGAGGTTTTATCGTTACTTGAGTACGGATTTGTCATTCGGTAATGTATATATTTAAATATATTTTTATTTATCAAGTAAACGTGCTTTGCATCAATTTTCTTAAACCATGCCAAGCTAATCTAGTATTATTATCTTTTGTTTATAAATGATATATTGGTAAACAAATCTGGAAGTTAAAATGTCACTGTCGCTCTAGGTCATCCGACGGTCATGCTCTTTATATAAATATATCGGTCTGGATTTTCAGCTAGTGTTAGTTAATTACATTTGTGTGCCTGTAAACTTGCTTATATTTTGGTTTGTGTGCGTTTCTTCACCCCCCACTGACTTGGTAGACTTCGGTGCTTAGGCGTGTCGACTCCTTTTGGTTAGGTACTTAATGGTCAAGGACAACAGAAAACCAAAGGTTTGCTTAGTTTGGGGTCAGAGATCGTGTGTAAGATTTCTCCTATTATTATTATTAATAAATATAGTTTGAACAAAAAACAATTACGAATTTATTTACGAAAAACTATGACGCAAAGCGCCCCACTAACGCTTTTTGCAATAGCATTTTTATTTTTCGTTCATGAATATTTTCTGCCTATACCTACTGAAAATTATTTGATACTTTATAGTTTGATATTCTATGAAAACGTGTTTTATAATTTTTTTAAACTATATTTATTGTTCACTTTTTAGTAATCGAATAAATGTATTGTCATCGGTCTTGGATCGGTGTGCAAAGTTTAAAGAAAATTTGATCGCTCAAAGTAGGGCAAAATCGAGCACAAAGCGTTCGTTACAAGCAAACATGAAGGAGAAACTAATATTTATTTTTTTATAAATGCTTTGTCATCGGTCTTTGATAGGTGTGCAAAGTTTAAAGAAAATCTGATCGCTGAAAGTAGGTCAATTTATTAGAGCTATTTGACATTAGACTAATCAAAATAGCTGTTCGATGTGTTTCGACATACCTACATAAGTCAAAATATAAAAAAAATTGGTTGCCTGTAAAGTCGGTATACGGGCGAAAGTTTTACGTGACAACGACTTTGAGTGGTAAAATAATTTTAATGTGAATATTCATTCGTATAGTAGGAAGAAGGATGAAAATGTCTGTCTCTCTCGCTCTTAGGCGGGCTAACCATGACGCGTGCCTCTCACTCGCTCTCATTGTGAGCGCATAACGTGAGCGGAGCGTAACGCAGTTTCTTGAAGTGTCACCCGGCAAACCAATTTATAAGACGTTGTCACGTCAAAAAAAAACTAAAAAAACACGCTTATGAGTCATCTTTTTTATTTTATTAATTCATTGTCTTTGGTATACTTTCTGCAGAGTAGTCCGATTTTGAAAATTCATTTTTAAGTCGTAAATATCAAAGATTAACTAAAAATGGTTATACATCGATTCAAGCAATCTATTCGCATATCCACCATCCCGCACTGGGCCAGCATGGTGGATATGGCCCAATCATCCTTCGTGGGTAGGCCTACTTGCAGTGGACTATTAAAAAGGCTGATACAGTACAGTATTAGAATATTATTGTAGATAGATTGCAATGATTCAAGCAGATTGTGCTATTTTTGGCGAAATTTAATTATTTCTACGAGCAAAATATCGCGAGAAGTATCAAATTCAGAGTTGCAAATAAATTGCTGGACAGATATCGCGGATATAGGAATAACGAGCAAAACCACACTAGTTTAATTGCTACACCGCCACGGTGTAGCGTTTGCAAAACATCTAGTCTAAAATGGAATTTAAATATGTCCCAGTTTCTATGCGTTTGGAAATAGTAATTACTGGAACTGAATGTTTAATTCATATAAGAAGCTATATATGAGGAAGAAAATTAAACAGATTGGTACTTAGGTTATTAGGATCACATGGCATTGTGACTTAAAAATATAATTAGATATAGAATATAGATAGACTACCAAAAATTATAAGACATGTATTTTTTCTTTTGTCAAATAACAAAAATTTATAAAGGTATGCCGTGGTGGTCTAGTGGTAATGACACCCGCCTTACAATCGTGAGGTCGTGGGTTCAAATCCTGGTCACACACGGGCTTTTCGGTGAAGGAAAACATCGTGAGGCAACCTGCATGCGTCCGTAGAAGAAATTCGATGGCGTATGTGAATCCACCAACCCGCACTGGGCCAGCGTGGTGGATATGGCCCAATCACCCTTCGTGGGTAGGCCTACGTCCTGCAGTGGACTATTAAAAAGGCTCTTACAGTACAGTATAAAGGTATAGCCCGTTAAAGTTCCGCGTGACGTCACAAGTTCCATACAAATGTATAGACTTTTTTTATTTTATTTTAAAGATATTTTTTCCAAATAACACATTGTTATAACAGTACTTAATTATAACAAAACAGATAAATTTTAATGTAGGTATATCAATGCAATTTTATGCACCCTGGATTTCGCACTAGGCTTCACACTACACTTCTGTAAGAGAAGTCGACGAGACGTCACGACCCCCACTCCCAAAGTTTGGAGAGGAGTTTATCTTTGTCATTTGTTGTCTGATTGATAAAAGAAAAAATACGTGTTCAATATTTTTTGATAATCTAACCCACGGACTTATTATAATGATGATGTTTGTATCAAGTCATCATGCCTATTGCGAAAGTTTGTATGTATGAATGTTTGTTACTCTTTCACGCAATAACTACTAAGCGGATCAACATGAAACTTTGGAATAGTAATGATTTTACATCAGAATAACACATAGGCTATAATCTATAAAGATGCGTGAAACTAAGTTCGCCGGGTCAGCTCGTTTTTATGAAACTATTTTTCACCCGCGGCTTCGCCCGCATTATATTTTGATTTTTGACGCAATATCATTATAATTTATAGCTTATGTGTTATTCTGATATACATATAAGCTATATTATTGCAAAGTTTCATCTCAATCCGTTCAGTAGTTTTTGCGTGAAAGAGTAACAAACAACCTTACATCCATCCATCCATCCATCCATCCATCCTCACAAACTTTCGCGTTTATAATATTAGTAGGATTATTGCAAAGTTTCATCTCAATCCGTTCAGTAGTTTTTGCGTGAAAGAGTAACAAACAACCTTACATCCATCCATCCATCCATCCATCCATCCTCACAAACTTTCGCGTTTATAATATTAGTAGGATTATTGCAAAGTTTCATCTCAATCCGTTCAGTAGTTTTTGCGTGAAAGAGTAACAAACAACCTTACATCCATCCATCCATCCATCCATCCATCCTCACAAACTTTCGCGTTTATAATATTAGTAGGAAGTAGGATATTATTGCAAAGTTTCATCTCAATCCGTTCAGTAGTTTTTGCGTGAAAGAGTAACAAACATCCATCCATCCATCCTCACAAACTTTCGCGTTTATAATATTAGTAGGATGTGGATGATCAAGTGTACATCAATTTTTTTTTCTGAAAAAAATTAATGATAACTCTAAAGTTGGCATGACAGGAATACCTGTAATAACAATAATAAATACAATTTTTAAAATATAAATATAACTTGAGATAATAAATACATACACTTACTTACCTATTGCTCATAGAGTATTTTGACTAGTTCTTTCTTAGGAATCGTCGAAGTTAAAATAACGTTCGGCACGGTCAGTCTTGATGGATGGGTGGCATTTACAAACGAGCGTTACCGTAGCTCGGAAGACACGTTACATTGTAGGTTCCAGTTGCTATAACCGTTTAGCCATTTCAGGATCTTCAAGCGGTTTAAAAAACTCTGACACCAGGGCCTAGCCACCCGGCCTATACAAACTTTATCTACCTAATTGTTTTTCTAACTCTACCAATATTACTGATCTGGAGTATTCTAGAGAAAAGTTAAAAATAATGAAGTCTCGATACTTCTGTTACCAGTCGACTGAATATACGAGTACGCGGAGTGTCGGTCTTCAAGGTTTAATTATTTTCTGATTTTACGTAGATGTTGAATTTTTCTTTCATTTTGTAATTTCCTATTCAAAGCATGAGAAGTGAACTTTGGCTTTTTACTAAGTTCGGATTTTTCGGACATATTTTCCGTACGACACCAACTTTACTCTTGATTTAGGCAGACTCCTCCAATACAAAGTAGAGCGGTATGCCTTTACTACATAAGTATCATATTTGTTTAGCAAAAAACGACAATAGTGAGTGGATCAAAAGTGTGTTTTGTTCGTTGCTAAGCATTTCTGGAATGGGCTTTTGGCTTTGCCTAAGCCACAATGTGATTTATTTTATCAAGTAGTAAAATTTTCTCTTAATTCCCGCCACGGCTCTTTAAATGACATCATTAAAAGGGCGCTTGCCACTATCCACATCCCAGCTATTTTAGAGCCAGCTGGCATAGCTCGGGATAATGGCAAGCGCCCTGACGGCTTAACATTGATCCCCTGGGAGCGTGGAAGGGCGCTGGTATGGGACGCAACATGCGTCGATACCTTGGCCCCTTGTCGCCTCAGTGGGACAACTCAAAGAGCCGGAGCCGCGGCGGAGGCCGCAGAAGACGCTAAGCGGCGCAAATACGAGTACGCGTCACTCGCAAGTGAATATGTATTTTCACCGCTTGGCGTCGAAAATTTTGGTCCGTGGGGTCCATCGCTAAAAAAATTCATCAAGGCAATTTCACCAAAGCTTGTTGACGCTGCTGGTGACAAGAGAGCTGGCTCATTCCTCGCACAGAGAATCTCTTTAACCATTCAGCGTGGGAATGCAGCCAGCGTTCTTGGCACCCTACCACACGGGCACAGTATTTGTTTCGATTTTTAGCCTTTTTTTTGTATATAGGTAGAATGTATTTATATAGGTATAAAAAGTTAAGAATTGAATTTCTATGTTTTCTAAATAAATATTCTCTAATAAAGAAATCATTTGAACTCATTATTCCAACATTTATTTATTTATTAGTTTTTGCTCGCGGCTCCGCCCGCCTAACATTTTGATTTTTGTGCTATCCCATAGGAACCTTTAATTTTTCCGGGATAAAATGCATAATATAATATGTCACTTTCCGTCCGATTTCGATAAAATTTAAATGTGACCAATTTCAAAGTATACTCTTTCCAATAAAAAAAGAATTATAGAAATCGGACAACTGTGTAAAAAGTTATGCTTGGTTATACATAAAAAAAATATATATACGCGTCGAATTGAGTTCCTACTCCGTTTCGTCGGTCGAAAAATCATGTCAAACCTTTGCTCCGTTGCTGCGTGAAAGAGAAACAAACAAACAAACCAAAAAACACACTTTCGGATTTATAATTTAGTAAGGATAAGGATTTAACACTTTATTGCACCATTTGTACAAAAAGAGGACTTACTGCTAAATAACATAATCTGCCAGTCAACTCTTAGGTGGAAAACAATGGGGTGGACATATATCTGTCATGCAATTCATCTGCCTCGTAGTCAAATAATTCATAGTCCTTTCATTTGTTTGATCGAAACGCTGTGGTTGCTGGATTTGTCAACCGGTGAGATCACCGGCTGGTCTAGGGTGCGCCGGTGCCGCTCGGGAAAGCTGCTTCAATGCACCCCGAGGCCAACACCGCCGCAGTCTCCGTGGCCTTCTAGTCGAACAGCATATAGCCAAATATGAATTTTATGATCGAATCGCTGACTGAAAAGAAGAAGAATAGTCCTTTCATTAAATTTCATAAAGTGGGCATTTTAAATCCGCAGTTCTACGCATCTCATCTCCGCATCTCGTTTTAGTGGAGTCTGGATCTACGTTTCAATAGCAAAATCAAGCAAGTCGCTAAAATTCTCTCCAGTCGCATAAGTATTAGAAATCCGAGAAATTCAGTCCAAAAGTATTTCCCTGGAATCGGCAGAAACCTGTTTTGAAAGAAAATTCCAAAAGAAACGTGAAATTAAAAGTAGTTTTTAGGCGGAACTTCTTTGGGACAGATATCGGATCGTCTCGTCCCCTTCGGGTGTGGGCCAAGAACGTACGCATACGGAATGAAATAGTATTTTATTTTTAGTAGCTATATAACTTACTAATCGACTTCATATAATCATTTTTTCTTTGCCTTGGTACCTATAGACAGAATCAAACTTTATGGCGTCTGTGAACAAGAAGTGGGTCATTACGCAGTAGTGAATATGTATGCAGCGCGAAGAGAGATCTGCTCAGATTGTAGGTAAGAATATCTGTTTGGGAGGCTTTGAAACATCCTAACTCATCATAAGACAATTTATAAAAACATTTCTATCACAAATAGTAAGACTGCCTGCTCTTAAACAGTGATATCTTCTTCTGAACTGTGATATTATTTGCTTCTAAATTATGAGACCTATGCATCTGAATTATGACATCTGCTCCTAAACTATGTAGCTGAATTTTGACAAACACTTTTTGAATTAAAAAATCCAAAGAGCTTTGCTGTTCTTCTCCCTTCGACCTGAGCATTCGAATCCGAGATGAAGTTAATACTGCGCGTCATTTACCATTAAATCTGTTTCTGAACATACCTGTGTCTGAACTATGACATACTAGTTTTTACCCGCGGCTTTGCCCGCATTATATTTTGATTTTTGACGCAATATCATTATAATTTATAGCCTATGTGTTATTCTGATATATAAGCTATATTATTGCAAAGTTTCATCTCAATCCGTTCAGTAGTTTTTGCGTGAAAGAGTAACAAACATCCATACATCCATCCATCCATCCATCCATCCATCCATCCTCACAAACTTTCGCGTTTATAATATTAGTAGGATTTGTCTGGACTATTCTAAATTATGACAACTGTTTCTAAATTATGATATCTGTTTTTAAATCATGACAACTGTTTCTAAATTATGACATCTGATTCTAAATTATGACATCTATGCTTTTGAACTATGACTTCAACTTCTTGCATTAAAAACTCCGTTTCCTCTGCCTTGGACCTGGGCGTTCGAATCCGAGATGAAGTTGATAAATGACGCGCAGGTAATCCGTATAATCTGGGCCGCGGCGCGCTATATTTCACGGTAATCCGGGACTCCAGGACCCACCGCCGCATTAATGAACTGAAGACATCTCAATCGGGAACTATGACATCTGCCGTTGGGGGTAATGGAAAAAATGTCACAACCTTACTTACGTAGGTAGTTTAACATTTACTAGGTACCTACAAAATCGTTACTACATCATATACTACATCAGGACTGTCTATTCTATATCATAAGCGACTTTGTAACGATGAACAGTGCACAACTGTATAGTAATTACCAATTTAACTACCCAGTCATTATAAACATAATAGGTCCGATTATAGAGGCGCCAGCGTTAACTTAATAGCAACGTAAAAAGCGTTCTCTTTATCGAATGCCTAAAGTAAAAAAGAAACAGAACTATGCTATTTAGCTATTATAATTACTATGGTGCCTCTGTAATCGGGCGTAATGACTGGGTAAAAAATCTATTTAGTCCGTGGGTTTGATTATCAAAAAATATTGGACTCATATTTTTTCTGTTGTCAATCAAACAACAAATGACAAAAATAAACCTTGTCAATGTTCAGAAGTGGGGGTCATGACATCACCTCTCTCACAGAAGTCTATACAATGTATGGGACTTGTGACATCACACGGAACTTTAACGGGCTATATCTTCGTCATTTTTAGGGTTCCGTATCTCAAAAGGAAAAAAACGGAACCCTTATAGGATCACTTTGTTGTCCGTCTGTCCGTCTGTACGTCTGTCCTTCTGTCCGTCTGTCAGTCTGTCCGTCTGTGTGTTTGTCAAGACTCTTTATCTCGAGAACGCGTAAAGATATCGAATTGAAATTTAAACTGTATACGTAGGTATATCGATGAACTCTTGCTGTTGTGTAAAAGAAAAACTTCTCAGTTATCGTTTAAAAAAGAGTCGTTTATGTCGTAAAGAACCGCATATTTCGACACTCACAAAAATCAAAACCTACAGGGTACTTCCCGTTGGCATAGAACTATGAAATTTGGCGAGAAGCATCATATCAGAGTACACATATAGGAATAAATCTGAAAACTGTACGTTTTTATTTACATCACAAAAAATTAAGCCTCAAAATTCACAAAATATGGGCTCAAAATTCAAAGCGAGTAAATCGTATCATGAAAGGTGTCATATAAAATAACTTCATTAACATGTGTTAAAACAGGTTTTTAATTATTTTAACAATGAATTTGTACGCAACTCTCGATGTGCGAGCCTAACTCGCACTTGTCCGGTTTTTTGTTTAATTGACAAAAAAAAATATACGTGTCTTATATTTATTGATAGTCTATCTGTCGGACTATTTTTTTAGTCATCATTCCTATAGTAACATCAATTGTAATTCTGTATATAGTACAGTTCGCAGCTCCAACATTTTTACCTACCACTTCCAACTAGGTCCAACATAATTAAGACCGCAGGAACGCGCTAGATGCAAGCCGGTTCTAGTTGACTGCCTCGGTGGTTCAGTGGTTAGTGACCCTGACTTCTGGATCAAAGAGACGTGGGTTCCTTCCTTAATCAAGGCAAGCATTTATGTAATAAATATAGGTGTTTGCTCTGTATCTGGATGTTATTTAGGTACTATCTATCTATATAAGTATGTATTGTAGTATACAATACAATACAATACAAAATTACTTTATTTTCACACCATACATTACAAAAGAACTTAAACTAGAAAAAATAAAAACAATAATCCGGTAGAAAAATGGGCGGCCTTATCGCCTGCAGCGATTTCTTCCAGGCAACCTAAATGAAATAATATTAGGACAATTATGTTGCGGTCGGTGCTGTTCAATAGCATAAACTACATAGACCAAATACACAGATACAAAAAACAAATTATAATTATTACATACAAATAAATAAATAATTATATACCTACATAAAATACATACATAAAACCATAATAAAATATATACATATATATGTACCAAATTAACAAGTAGACAGATAGTGCTTAAAAACAAGAGATTTAAAAATGTTAAGTGATTGAGCCTGTCTGATTGTGACAGGCAGTGCGTTCCACAGCATAACGGATTGGACAGTAAAGGAATGATGATAGGATAGATTCGAGTGACCGGAAGTAGGAAATTTTAGTTTGAGAGCACGAGAGGATCGTAAAGGGCTAGAGTGGGATTGAAGGAAAGTAAAACGCTCCTTCAGATATAGCGGAGTGGAAGGATAGAATAGGATTTTATACAAAAAGGCCAGAATATGTGAGTTGCGGCGAAGACGGATTGGTAACCATTTGAGCTTTTGACGGAATTCAGACACGTGATCATATTTGCGTAAACCAAATATGAACCGGATACAGACATTCTGTAGACGTTCAAGCTTGTCAAGTTGCTCTTCGGTTAAATCCAGATAGCAAGTATCTGCGTAGTCCAGAATCGGGAAGAGAAGAGAGTTCACAAGCGCAGTTTTGGTAGCAACAGGGAGAAAATTACGTAGTCTCCTGAGCGAAGCAACTGAGGCGAAGATTTTCCTACTGACTTCAGCTAATTGCGGAATCCAAGAGAGTTGTCTATCAAGAGTAAGTCCCAGATTTTTAACAGTTTCACTGAAGGGAATCGGAATACCGTCAAAGATGACCTGAGGTAGGCAGAACCAGTCAATTTTGGAGATCATACGAGAACCCCCAATGATGATCGTTTGTGTTTTTGTAGGATTGACAATGAGTCCGTATGATCTGCTCCAGTCCAGTATACTTTTCAGATCCACGTTGATACGCTCAATTACCTCGTTCAGTTTCCCTAGAGGCGCCTGCGTATAAATCTGCAAATCGTCTGCATAGAGGTGATAGGAAGAAGTCAGTTGTTGAGAAATTGAATTTATAAATACAGCAAAAAGAAGCGGAGATAGAACGCCGCCCTGTGGAACACCAGCAGATAGATTGCACCACGAAGAGTACGAATCATCAATACGAATGCGCTGCCGGCGCCCCAACAGGTAACTCTGAAACCAATCAATAACCGATGGAGATATGTTAAGAGAGCGCAAGATACCTAAAAGAATGTCAAAATCTACGTTATTAAAGGCATTACTAAAGTCCAATAGCGAGAGCACAGTCAGATGACAATTACCCATACCATCACGAATATCATCAGTAATTTTTGTCAAAGCAGTTACGGTGCTATGGCCGGAGCGGAAACCGGATTGCAAAGGATTTAGAAGGCTGTTTTTAACAAGGTAAGAGGAGAGTTGTTGGTATACCAGCCGTTCTAATACTTTGGATAGGAAAGGAAGGATGGAGATTGGACGGTAATCGGAAAAAGATTCAGGACAAGGCTTTTTAGGAAGTGGCGTGATTTGGGCTTCTTTCCAACTAACTGGAAACTTGCCCGAGGAGATGGAAAAATTGAGGATGTACTGAATGATGGGAACTACTTCATCAAGAATGGGCAATATCATTCTGCGACTGATGCTGTCACTACCCACAGCGTTAGATGAGATTGACTGAATACTCTTCTTAACATCACATTCGGAAAATCGATTAAAAGTGAAAGGGTCACAGTTAGGAGGAGCGGTAGAAGAAAGATTCTTCAAAGTTTCTGCTTTAGCAGGTCCATCAAAGTTGGTAGAAGAAGAGAAATGCTTATTTAGCTGATTGATATCTAAATTTTTACGACCAGTCTCCTGGTGTGATTTACCAACTCCCAATGACCTTAAAAATTTCCACACTTTAGCTGGATCTCCATTTTCAACGGAGCTATGTATGTGTCGGCGTTGTGCATCTCTACACGCTCTATTGCAGACGTTGCGATAATTTGTGTAATTTTCCTTCTTAACACCGGACTGACAACCCTTCAGCTTACTCTTAGCGATAAGTTTTTTATGCATAAGGGTTCTAATTTCATCATTTAGCCAAGGAGCTGGAGCATGTTTTATTTTAAATGCGCGAACGGGAGCATGAGTGTCGTATAGCTTGGTTAAAATAAGATTAAATTCTGTAACTTTACCATCTAAATCATCCGTATTCAGAACACTTGACCAATCTAGCTCCTGTGCGTCCTTACGTAAATTATCAATATTAATGCTACCAAAACTGCGTTGTAGAAGAATTTTAGGTTTCAATTTAGGAGGTCGAATTTTGTACGAGAGATAAATTAAATCATGATGGGAGAAGTCATCCGCCGCACATTGACCGTGCTTGATGACGTGACTAGGTGATGAAACAAGGATCAAGTCAAGTAATGAAGGGACACTGTTTGGCGCATGATGAGTAGCATTAAGAGGGAGTAAAGTTAAATTGAGTGCCGTAGCCAGCGATTCAAGTTTTCTAGATCTACTGTCCTGTTTCAATAGACATGTATTATAATCACCCATGACGATGGTGTGATCATAAGATGTAGTAATATTTTCTAAGAGATTTTCAAAAGATGAGAAATAATTAACGTTACGAGAATGCGGGTAATATACTCCTAGAAGTAGCTTAGAGTGATGCAGGACGACTAGTATGTATTGTAGTATGTATTAAAATACGTATATGTAGTGCACACAAGCTATGCTAAGTTTGGAGAGTGAGCTCAGGAGTTGCACAATCTGGTCCCACCTGCTCCTTCTACGAGTATCGTACGGCTAGACAGACGCGACCAAAGCGCCACTCTTTTATGGTGGACATTCTGCGCGTTAGAACCAAGCGTTTCGAATCCTCATTCCTCATACGAACAGCCAGAATGTGGAACGCTTTGCCTGGATCTGTCTTCCCGTTAAAGTACAACGTGGGAATCTTCAAATCCCGAGTAAATAGGTATATTCTAGGTAAGCGTGCTACACCCTAGCCCGCATATCTGCTCAACATCAGGCAGTATGTAGTCAAACGCAAACCTATACGGAATAAAAAAAAGTTTGGGGTCAGATATCGAGTGTCTGAGTGTGTAAGATGTCCCCTAATGAATAATTACTTATTTATTCATATTTATTTATCCGGGCTCATTGAAAATCTCCTAAATACGAAAAATGGAAGGCCAATAGTCCAGCAGCATGGACGTTCTACGACTGATGGTTGGATGGGTATACAGGGTTATTTTTAATCAATAAGCATCCTTTCAGGAGCTTATTCTATACATAAAAACTAACAACTTTTGTTCTACGACTTTTATTAATCTTCAAAAAAAGTTGATGTTCCATAGAAAAATATTTCACCCGCGACAAAATGTATGGAACAGCAGATATTTTTTTGAGTTTTCTCAAAAGTCGCAGTACAAAAGTTGTTAGTATTGATGTACAGAATAAACCCCTGAAAGGATGCTAATTGATTAGAAATAACCCTGTATTTTATCAAGTCTAAAAATATACTTATTTATCTCTAAGGGAATAACATAAATTATCTTACTCGTGTTAGAATTAAATATTTTGATAATTCTTGACCTGATCAAAGTTTATAAATAGCCGAATAAATTTCCAGTATCCACCGGAGATACGCAAATTTCTTTGTTGCAAGAAGATAAATGTTGTTGCCAAAACATTTGATAAACGTTATCTTAATTATTGACATAATGGTCTTTTGCTTTTTATTTTATAGATTACAACAAAGTTTATCGAGTATTTTATTTTATTTAAAAAAAACTTGGTGAATTACCTCATAACCAAGAGATGTATCATTTATATTTAATACGCTGTAAAAAGTACAAAATGGAAAATCACTAGGTACTTGCCGGTTGAAAAAGGGTACAATTCCGAAGCTGCCAACACGCAGAAGTAGCAGACTATTTACAATGTCATCGGGCAATACGTACACAGGTGTTGCGGCAAACTACGCGTCGCTAGCTCCGGAATGTAATTCATAGATATACACAGAAACTCATTGACTCAGAGGCGACACTATAGTCTGCTGCTACGGAGCGCAATCGACTACGGAAAGAAGGTAGGCTCTGCAAAAAACTCTATCGCTACAATTTTCAACTAAGACCTAAAATGGCAACAAAAAAGAAAACTATATTTAAATATAATTTTTCTATATCCTCTCCTGCCACAACAGGGCGTCCATGTCTCGCGCTAAAATGCGGACATTTTCCGGTCTAAAATATTAACTTATAAAATGGACACACGATTTCCTCCACCTCCGCTAGCTCAGGAAAGTATATTTTAGGCATCGACCTCTTATGTTATGGACAAGACATTGTTAAAAATTGGAAAGCAGTGTCATGAACTCGTAACTGATATCAAGTGGATGAAGCCGCAGTTTAAAACTAATGAAATATTATTTTCACAAATAAATTATTAGATGAAGTACTTTATTTCTAAGTATTCATTTTTTAAGCCGTATGTTTGTACTGGTAAAGGCGACGTAGCACTGTTTTAGTGAACAGACCTCATTAAAACAGTAAAATTTCGCCGGATATAAAGCCATTTTTACTGATCTTATTGGAATTTTGGAAATCCATAGGAGAAATTCTACTCAGAATGTGTATAAATCTATACGCATGACATGCTACGGTAAATACGGGAAGCATAATATAGATCTCTAAACGCGCACCCTACCAACTTTAAAAGGTCTTTGAATCATGTCTTTTCCATCCTGTAGGTGGATAGTTTGTATAATAACAACAGAAAATAATATACACTCTTTATTTTGGTATATAATAATAATAGTTTTTTTGTTTCTGTTTCTTAGTGTGAATATTTTGAAAGTCGGCAGTTGTGTTAAAGTGAAGGGCGCATTTAGTCTTATGATATTATTGTAGTTTTTTTCATATGAAACACAAAAAAATATGCTTATAATAGTTTAAAAAGATATTAACTATTACTAAAAACATAAAATTATTTTTTAAAATTGCTTGTGATTTTAGTGATACATTAAGATTCGTACTTAGACATCTTTTCCTACCATTTCTACATTTTTTATTAGAAACCAAGATGTTTCAAATGTTAAATCACGTTTAATTGAAAAATAAATGTAACAGCATAATTTTATACATATTTTCTAATTATTCCAACTTAAAATATTTGATAGTTTTTGAATAATCGTAATTTTTCTTAAAATCCGCTAAGATAGTGCGTGAATCGCCATAACGTGCGCGAGCTTATTGTCAAAATGGACATTATTGGCGGTTGCCCGACGCTGCATCTAGTGGTGCTAGAACAATTTACATCCACCGCATGCGCCCGCGCCGCGCACCCGCACCCACCGCGCGTGTACAAACCCGTCGCACGCGTCCGCGCCAGAGAGCGCTGCTCCAACTAATCTTTCAATACATGCACGCAAGGCGTGTACCCGCCGAGTACACATGCTTAACGTAGAGAAGGCTCGACTAGCATTGGACAGACGATGACTAAAACTTAAAAAAAAATTAGATATAGAAAGGCTGGTTTAAATTGATCAATCTTCTTAAAATTTAGTAATGTGCACCAAGTATAACACTTTCAAGACAATGAAAAGCATGACATTATAAGTTAGTATTATTTATTGGCCTCAATGAACGTAAATGTCATCGATTTATATGCATTTTTGAGCCTATGCGATGTCTTAACAGCTGGGCTCATTTTCTCAAATTCGGACGTTTTTGAGTTAAAAGGTCCTTGCCATTCTACTACAGAGTAAAGGCTTGTCACTTATCTTCTTTCTTCTTCTGAACATAACGTGTGGACATTATGTTATCTCGGCTTAGACTTTATATTAAACATGCTGCAATTTATTACATCCATCCTTCAGCCATATCACCTCCACTGCTGGACATAGGTCTTTGCTATGAATCTGCTATAAGACCAGTTGGAAGCAGCTTGCATCTAGTATGATCCTGCGGACTTAAAGAAATGGACATGCTACGCTACGCTTGCCGGTACGTGTTCTCTACTCAAAAATATTTCGACCTCATCGGTCATAAATGCTTCGAGCTATGTGCCCTGCTCACTGCCAATACGCTGGGCTAAGTCGGAAACTTTGGTTCTTCTACAGATTAATAATGTGATCTCGCAGAGATGGGTTGATGAAAATGGTCTAAAGGTTTCGACTTGTGGCACTGAGTTATGTTTGACGAGAAGACATTACACAATTTTCCGAAACTACCAAATTAATTAAATTTTGCAATTTATTAGCTATGGGGAAATTATTTTAGATATCGAGGTAGACTAGGTAGGTACTATGATTACAATATACTTACTATAGAATATATTTTATTTTACTTTCAGTAGGTACATATAATATTATAGAATATATTTTATCTTCAAAGAATTGTCTCACAAAAAAAAATGGTCATATGATTCATCACCCAGGAGACCCTTCATGAGTGCCTCATAGCAAAGTTTGATTAGGTGTTTCTTACCGATCACCGTAGTAGGTAATGTTTGTCAAGGTCAGTCGGATGGGTGACCGCGGTTGGTATTTACAACGACAAGTAACCAACCGGGGCCAACAATAAAACGTGCCATCTAAGTCACGGCAGCGTTCAGTCGTAAATGGCGCCAGCGGTCACCCATCCGAAGACTAACCGTGCTGAACGTTGCTTAACTTTGGTAATTGCCGAAAGACGTCTAGTCAACATCCTACTTTATATAATTATTTAGGTATGTAAGTATTAATATGCACATTACAACATTAAAAGTTTCAACACTCCAAAAATATTTCTATAGTTAAATTAAAAGAAACAAACCGTATAGAAGTATCTAAACAGCCATTATTTCCCGACAAAAACTCACTTACGGTAGCTGCAGCGAGTGTACTCTTACAGAAGAATAAGGAAGGGAAAAATATCAAAATAAGAGTCGTTTTAGTCTTGAAAAATATGTTATTAGTTTTTGAACGGTAATTCTTAACAATAACTGTTATTATTACTCGGTGTACTTAAAACTTAATGTAAGATATCAACCGTTGGAAATGTAAATAGATTCATTTATTGACCGACGAATCGGAGGAGGTGCTCAATTCGGCGCGTATATTTTTTTTTATGTATAACCACGCATAACTTTTTTCATAGTAGTCTGATTTCAATAATTATTTTTTTTATTGGAAAGAATATACTTGGAAATTGATCTCATATAAATTTTATTGATATCGGCTGAGCCATTTTAGATATATCAACAACTATGTAAAAAATGCTACATCGAAATTTTCGCGAATTCTGTACACGGGTGAAGTCGGTCATGCATTTTTTGCAAAACATTTTTTAACTTACCTCTATAGAAAATTGCAAATGAAACAAGTTTTCCCAAGTGATTACGTATATCTTGTGGACCAAAAATCAAGACTCTTAGGCCAAAATGTCCCATCCCTACTCACAATGCAAGTATAAATTAGACGTAAGCAAGCGCAGAGCGTTCTTTGAGAGCAAAGTACATAATGACCTCTGTACTTAGGTAACATACGTTCGCTTAATGGCAACTTGGAAAAATAGACTTTCATGTGATAATAGCCGTTCTAAAGTTAACTGCAGATAGTGATTATCTTTATTGCGTAGTTA
Source organism: Hypomecis punctinalis (assembly GCA_949316475.1). Taxonomy (NCBI): domain Eukaryota; kingdom Metazoa; phylum Arthropoda; class Insecta; order Lepidoptera; family Geometridae; genus Hypomecis; species Hypomecis punctinalis. Next base: position 1,020,890 of record OX438801.1, on the reverse strand, counting down.
AAAAAATATCAAAGTCAACTCTGATATTTTTTTTACTGTCAACTCAAAAATAGAGGTGTTGTGTGGAGGTTAGTTTTATACAGAGTGTTTCTCTAGACGACGTTAAGATTCTAGGATATCGTCGTACTCATCATTATGACCAACTTTTATTACGGGGACAACCCTAAAATTGTGAAATAAATTCAACTGTTTGGTACATTTTGACGCAAGTTATTGAAATGAAAAATAATCTATTTCTCTCATTACAATACATGAAATATTGCCATGGCCATCAAACTATTGAGTATGTGAGTCATTTACCTTATGTGATAAAACCTAGATTCTTTTGTACGAAACCGCTGATTTATTATATAATATGATATATTTCAGATTTGGTCTAATAGTAAAAATTTAATATAATGAGTACATACAAAAAAATCTGATATATGTGTAACATCAGTTATAACAACGAGTATCTAAGGCGATTTTCAGACTTCCAGTGCAAAGGAGTCGGAAGTCTCAAATAAACTTTCATCCCCCAGCTTTAGGGGTTGGGGGTTATTAAACATCATGACATATGTCTATTATTATTGCATAAAAATTATGGAAGTCTCATTCAAACTTTCAGGTTGGGGGTAAAACTTCAAAATATTAGAATTTGTTTGTTGTTTGTATACCAACTATTAATAGTCTTCATACTAATTTCAGCTTTCTAGGGCTTCAGGATCAATCAATTAGTGACGAAATTGGGGGATTACAGATATCAATAAAATCTAAAGTAAAGAGCTATGCAATTAAAACTTTATAATATGTTTATTTAATTTATTATAGATATCCGGAGAATTTAGTTTATCTAGTATACCTACTCCAAACCCGAGTTATGAGAGTTCAAAAAATCGACGAACCATTTCGAGAAATGGTAGCGTCCTTGCGCTTCGCCTTCCTTGGCTCGTCTTGGTTGGGGCACTACCGTGCCTCCAGTTCACAATATCTTCTATTCCAATAACAATTAAAAACGTAAAGACCGCCCTAAATCTTGATATAATCTACCAAACACCGTTTACAATTCTCGACTTCCGCACCTTTGAAGTCCTTATAATAAAACGCGTCCAAAATTTCCAGCTTTCAAAAATATGAAAGAGCCTTCCTTAACAAATCATATCGTGATCTGTGCAGACAAAGCTTCACGTTTACCTACAGACGCGGCACAAAGGCTTTTGATCGAGGCCACCCTCAGTTACTGAGAAAGAAAAAGAGCTGATGGAAAACTTGAGATATGTCACTTTAAAAAGCGATATAATAAAATAAAAATATTTATTTTAGGCATTTAGTCATTATAACAAATTTACTTTATCAATCGGTTAATATTAGCAAAATAATGGAGCTTGTGAGAACAAGATAATGTAATAGAGTATTGCCCCTGAAAAAAACCGGACAAGTGCGAGTCAGGCTCGCACATCAAGGGTTCCGTACAAACATATATGTAGTTGAAATAATTAAAAACCTGTTTTAGCATGTGGTAATGAAGTTATTTTATATGATACCTTACATGATACGATTTACTCACTTTGAATTTTGAACCCATATTTTGTGAATTTTGAGGCCCTATTTTTTTGTGATGTAAATAAAAATGTGCAGTTTTCAGATTTATTCCTATATGTGTACTCCAAGACAATGCTTCTCGGCAAATTTCATAGTTCTATGTCAACGGGAAGTACCCTATAGGTTTTGATTTTTGTGAGTGTCGAAATATTGCGGTTTTTTTACGACATAAACGGCTCCAACTTTTTAAAACGATAACTGAGAAGTTTTTCTTTTACACAACTGCAAGAAACTATAAATATACGTATACAGTTTAAATTTCAACTCGATATCTTTACGCGTTCCCGAGATAAAGAGTCTTGACATACACACAGACGGACAGACGGACAGACGGACAACAAAGTGATCCTATAAGGGTTCCATTTTTTCCGTTTGAGGTACGGAACCCTAAAAAAGGAGGGATCACATAGTATTGGTACGTTACTACAGGAACAGCATGCGTTGCTTGCTGACATTTTATACTAACCATAAAACAATTTAGGTAATTTGAATACAGATATCTGTTGCTTATTATTTTGCGTTGAACTGCGAAGAAGTCAAAGAGCTTTAGCGACGGCGCTTTTCTTTTGCATTGAATTAACTTTATGTGACTTTGGCCTCTGATATTTTACTGATGACGTTTGTCACTTCATCGTCATTACGATTGATGTAATGTTGATTTATGTCAGCTATAGAACCATATTAGCTTGTGTCTAACGCTTTCATGTGGTCTTAATCAGCCAAAATCAATTTATCAGCTTTCTGAAATTAAAGTGGCAATGTACAAAACACAATGCAGTCCAGGAGCTCAATTCTAGAATCAATAGAAAATAGTGTCGCTCTAGAGTGATGTCGAGCTTCAGTGTGCTTCACTGAGCGTGCAAGCGAACTATGGTGTGTCGCAGTTCAGTTTTGTCGAACTAGCGTTATTCGAACAAGCAAATGTCGATGTCAAGTAGTGCACTCGATCGTATCCTATGCTATCTCTATAATTTATTATTTTAGCCGTTATCGTCCCACTGCAGGGCAAATGACAAATAAAATCTTTGGAGTTGCTTGCTCGATTAGTTGTTTGACAGCCGTATCATTACCTACGCACACATGCGTGGTGGCGCGTTGTAATACTTTTAAACGTTTCAAATTTAAGACAGCGGGTCATGTTATCGTAGAAGATCTCTACCCATAGGTACCTTAGTAGTTAGGTAAGCTATCGATGAATAGGCCACGTATTCCATCAGTGAGGTAATTGTGTTTCATGACGGCGCGCGGCTAATACAGCGGGTTCCGATGGAGCCACTTGTTTATTCTCCGAGAGGCCGGAAGGGCGAGACCGGATGTGGGCACGGTCCGGTCTCTAGTATAAGACGCAGCGGTTTTAGTTTCAAAATAGCACTTGAGAGATTTTTGAAGACAATTCTACTATAGAACCTAACGTAATTTATGCAAAATATTGTTATACATATATATATAATTCAAGAACTAACATCTGATTAGTATTTTAGACATAATAGTGTTTTGACCATTTACTCACAACTGCAAAATGCTTTAGTTTAGAACCCAATGACTTTTCCCATACTGCTTTTACATTCATCACTAGCTTTTGCCGGCGGCTTTGCCCGCGTGATATTTTTATTTTTATGCTATCCCATACGAACCTTTAAATTTTTCGGGATAAAAAGTAGTTTTTGTCACTTTTCGTCTTTCAAACTTTGTCCGTGCCAAATAAGATAATCCGTTGCTCCGTTGCTGCGTGAATGATGACAAACCAAGGAACCAGCAAAAAAACACTTTAAGGTTTATAATAATGAGTAAGGATAATGATTGTCATGAATAGCAGCTTATTTTAGCCTAATGCAGGGCGCTCCATTTCTATTACGGTTTACTTTCTTGTGTGCAGATTGCTTGTTACTGTTGTAGGGTTTCATAGAGATAGAGAAGTCAAGCCGGACATTACTTTCAGGACTTTCCTATACATTTGTAATAACAATCTTACACCCAGCGCATTACTGCGCTCTTGATTTTTTTTAAATATTAGGGACATCTTCCACGCGGCCTCTGACCCCAAATTAAGCAACGCTTGTGATATGCGGCTGCCAGAGACTGATATACTTATACATATTTTTAAATACATACATAAATAGATGGCAGCTAAATAACAACCAGATAAAGAGCAATCACCTATGTTCATCACATAAAATGCTTGCCCTGGGTGGGAATCGAAACCACGTCTCTTTGACACCTGGATCAAACACACTGGGACACTAACCACTGAGCCACCGAGGCAGTCAATATGGATTAGGTAATAAACATACGTAGTATTATTATATTTTCTTTGTCCTAAGCTCACCTAGTTGGTAGACGTACTACGCTGCACTTGCCGGTACGTAGTCCTATTTAAAACCTTCCATTTTACAAAGCCATTATCAGTTGAACTTAACGAGCTCAGCGTCTTGTAACTTAGACCTCAGACTAAGCTAAGAAAATATTTAGGGCGCACTTCCTCTGGCCAAATATATTGCCTTTACACACCAACTTATTGGCCTGCCCGTCACCGCACTGGCTGAGATTTTGCTGTCATTACGGCTTTCACTCACTTGTTTTTAGGGTTCCGTACCTCAAACGGAAAAAACGGAACCCTTATAGGATCACTTTGTTGTCCGTCTGTCCGTCTGTGTGTATGTCAAGAATCTTTATCTCGGGAACGCGTTAAGATATCTGAAATGAGTAGAAATCTGAACTGTATACGTATATCTATGATCTTTTGCAGTTGTGTAAAAGAAAAACTTCTCAGTTATCGTTTAAAAAGTTAGAGCCGTTTATGTCGTAAAAAACCGCATATTTCGACACTCACAAAAATCAAAACCTACAGGGTACTTCCCGTTGACACAGAACTATGAAATTTGGCGAAAAGCATTGTCCTAGAGTGCACATATAGGAATAAATCTGAAAACTGTACATTTATATTTAAATCACAAAAAAATAAGGCCTCAAAATTCACAACATATGGGTTCAAAATTCAAAGTGAGTAAATCGTGTCATGTCAAGTCACCCTTCGTGGGTAGGTCTACGTCCTGCAGTGGACTGATAAAAAGGCTGGTACAGTACAGTACCAATCGTGTCATGTGGTATCATTGAAAAGAACTTCATTAGCACATGATAAAACAGGTGTTTAATTATTTTAACAATGTGTACAATTTTCGATGTATGACGAGAAAAGAGAAAAAAAATTTTTTTTTTGAAATTTTACGGAACCCTCGATGTGCGAGCCTGACTAGCACTTGTCCGGTTTTTTTGTATGTATGTTGCGCGATTACTCCGTCAGTAATGAACCGATTTTGGTGATGTTATTTTTGTTTGATAGATCACTTTTCAGAAGTTTAAACTTTACTGAAATATAATTAACTACCAACTTTATCATTTAAATTTTACTGAAATCGGCTGAAAAATCAACAATAATGCGAAAATTAATACATCGATCCGTGCGAACTGTTCCAATTCTCGCCACGGCTGAAATCGGAAGCCATTTTAGGCGAAAAATAATTATTTAGTCAGTTTTTTTTGCGAAATTTATCGTGACCGCATGATTTGTACCTGTACCTTTCGTTAGATTATGCAAATGGCTGTTTAATCGTTTAGCCATGTTAGAGGACTTCTAATAACTTAAAATTTATAACACTGAGGCTATCCACTCGGCTTTTACAAATTTCCTTATGATTTATAATCACAACAAGCAGGTTACTTTGTCAGTCAATATAAAGCTACACAAACCAATGTGGCAGTTTTAACCACCCTTACATTTTTTTTTTGTTTTGGCGTCGCATTGTTGTGCTTTTGCCAGTGTCAAGTATTAAGTTTTAATATGTAATATTTGATAATATTTTATCAAAATAGTCAGTCGTAGTCACGTCATAGTCCAATAAAGTCGCGGTCAAGTCCAAACACAGTCCAAGTCATACCTCAGTAAAGCAGTGGAGACTTTACTAGAGGCGTCTATGGAGTTTTGGTAACAACACGGAATAATATGATACATCACATTATATCAGTTGCCTACACTGATGCACGTAAATCAGCTCATAATCAACGAAATGCCACAATTTCTCACGAATTATCACTAATAAAAACGCAAGTTGAACAAAATAATACAATCCGGCGACATGATTTTTCCGCGTTCCGGCCAAAACTCCCACCCTGACATGGTAATTTAATTCCTTATTTTTTGACAATTTTATCGTAAAACCTCTTTGTAATAAACCTAGCTTGGGAAGCTCCTCGACACAAATAGTTCCATTGGTTATTATTGTTTTTAGGGTTCCGTACCTCAAAACGAAAAAACGGAACCCTTATAGGATCACTTTGTTATCCCTCTGTCCGTCTGTCCATCTGTGTGTATGTCAAGACTATTTATCTCGGGGACGCGTAAAGATATCGAGTTGAAATTTAAAATGTATACGTATATCTATGATTTCTTGCAGTTGTGTAAAAGAAAAACTTCTCAGTTATCGTTTAAAAAAGTTAGAGCCGTTTGTGTTGTAAAAAACTGCGTATTTTGCACTCACAAAAATCAAAACCTACAGGGTACTTTCCGTTGACATAGAACTAAGAAATTTGGCGAGAAGCATTGTCTCAGAGTACACATATAGGAATAAATCTGAAAACTGTACATTTTTATCTAAATCACAAAAAAATAGGGCCTCAATATTCACAAAATATGGGTTCAAAATTCAAAGTGAGTAAATCGTTTCATGTAAGGTATCATTTAAAAGAAATTATTTAGCACATACTAAAACAGGTTTTTGATTATTTTTATAATGTATGACGAGACAAGTGAATAAAAAAAAACATTTTTTTGTCGATGATTATAAGATTTTAACAAACATACTTCCCAATTTTGTAAAATTTTCTGGATTTGTACGGAACCCTCGGTGTGCGAGCCTGTCTCTCACTTGTCCGGCTTTTTTTTGATGATATTAGTATGAGGATTATAAGTAGCCTACATACACAAGTTACGTGAAAATGTATATTATATTGCGGATATTGTTATACGCCGAATTCCTATTCTATTCCTAGAGATTTTGGTTTATAAATCAGAATGCACAATTTTTACCGTGTGACCATCATTGAAATCGCAAAATATTCAAATTTAATGCTGTATTTTCACTCTGTTGTAATTTAAAGTTTATAAATATTCTATTCAAATGAACAAACCAACTTTAAATACCAACTTAACTAACTTTTAAAATTAATGCAAATCTGAAAATAGTAGGTAAGTTAACGTCTATTTTCAGTCTACTAAAACAACAATTTTATAGTTACATAAATTCACTTTATTTCAATGAAACAATGATTTATTAGTCTGTGAAACTAGGTATATATGTAAATACATAGATGTCCCAATAAATTATTAAAAGTTCTCTAGCCTCCGCCTTCAATGGCATGCAGACAATTGGTTGATTGAAGCTATATCAACATAGTAAGTTTAAAATTAGGTACATCAATTAAACAGTATGTTAATCAGATTTAAAGTATATAAATGTTAAAAATAATTAATTGTCAAATCAGTCATGATGCAGAAGGTCACCAAGCTGAACACTATTTGTGTAGTGTAATTCACTTTATTTGTTTAATTGGGTAATGAATCACATTTCCAAAGCTGTTCACAGTAAAACGAAGACAGTTATTAGCTCAACTCATAATGCCCTGAAAGAGAACTTGCCCTGTAGGGCGGAATTTGTTTTTATTTCATTACCGGGCCCGCCCTAATCGTTCCGCGTTTCGCCTTGGGCTCCAACTTTCAAACTTTCTAGTGTTGTTAGAGTTTGGACAGCGTACTCGGTATTTTTTCAAAGTATCTTGTTAATACTTAATATTTTAGTACATACCTGTTCAAAGATTGGTTGCTGCTAAATTGTATCAATTACTATTTTTAATGTATTTTCATTTACGGAGGGTTTTATTTGTATAATAATGCCCCCCTCAACGTACTATTTACATTTATTTTACTTATAGATATCTTACGCTACGCTTAATTCAAAGTTTAACTGTTTTGAATAATTTCCTGGCTCGTTGCGACGATGGATCGGTCATTTGAGAGCGTGTTAACTCTTTCAGTCATAAAAACATTTTGGTTTTTCGGATATCGGCAAAAAGAGCAACCCTGGGCTCCAACAGCATTCACATTCTTAAAGTTTTATTACGCGCGGAATTCCTGTATATTTGTTGTTGTGTATAATTATGTTTACCTATATCCGTACTTGCTATTGTACCTATAATGGCACATCTCTAGTACTGAAGCCCTAGGACGCAATCAGTAGACTCTGGCCAGTTAACGCTTGCCTAACTTCCCAACGTGGTTACAGCTCTGTCACGTGCGGGATTCCTCCAAATACTTGCACCTACCAATGTTCGTGTCAGCTGTGGTAACTAATATGAGACATCTCTAGTATTCCACCCCTACAAAGTAATCAGTCGAGTTTGCCCCGTTAACGCTTGCCTAACCCCTCCAAATGTTGTTCCAGCTCTGTCACGTGCGGGATTCCTTCAGTATGTACTAGCTATCGTTCTTAATATGGTATGGTATATCTTTAGTACTGAAGCCCTACGAAGCAGTCAGTCGAGTTTGCCCCGTTAACGCTTCCCTAGCTCCCCAAATGTTGTTACAGCTATGTTACGTGCGGGATACCTTCTATACTCGTACTTACATTGTTAAGCTGTACTTTTTATCGTTCCTAATATGGCACATCTCTAGTAGTGAAGCCCTACGAAGCAATCAGTCGAGTTTGCCCCGTTAACGCTTGCCTAACTCCCCAAATGTTGTTACAGCTCTGTTGCGTGCGGGATTCCTTCGCTCGTATAGTGAAGGAGTTTCATTACGTGGGATTAGCCGGCTACTTCGGACTTGGATATTCGAGATTAGCTGTGAAGTGGGCAGGATAACGATGGATAGCCGATTGATAGTTTTGTGAGAAAATCATGAATTGTTTTTTTCTTACAGATGGCGCTATAAGGACTATACGGCAGTCTAAAATTTAAAAAAAATAATAGTGTTGTAAGTTTTGTCTTCCTAATATTAGTGGACTATATCACTACTCAATTTGTAAACAAGGTATATCGATGCAAATTCAATTCAATCATATTATTTCGGATAAAAATCCATATAAAAGTCCAAATACCCTTGGCCTTTCGAAATGCTCAACATGCACCTTCGTCCAGTACTGCATTATTGTGTAGTCCAAGTCCATATTCCACGCGAACAGCTGTTTGGTAGGCGTTGGAGCTGGCGCGCACACGGCGCATCAGGGACGCGGTTCGTTTGCGCATAATGGCTCCGAAGCTGTCTATATTCAGCAAACATCCCCGATGCACTCCAGTATCGCGGCAGCCCCTCTAACGCTCTAAAGGAGTTGCTGTAGATACTGCGTGCGCAGCGCGACAAAATAAAAGGACTGGCAATACGCTCGAAATAGCGTCGCTGTCACTTGCGCAGTACACCGTGAAAACCTACGAGCTAATATTATATTTGCCCTGACCGACAACGCCTTGCGCTCCATGTCCATATCTATAAAATGTCTTATAAAATATGGTCATTTTAATGTAATGTGTGAGTTATAATGTAGGTAATTGGCATGTCCGTTCTAATGGCTCCATAAATGCAATTTTATTTATTTTAGCCAGCGTGTCCGTGAAAAATAATTATTTTTCGCAAAAAATCGCGACACCCACCTCCACCGTAAACTGGCAACCCTGCCCTTGAAGAAACGTCGTCTTTTTGTAAAATATTTATTTAAATTGAATTTTTGTGTAATAAATGTGCGAAACCTGCTGCAACTCGCATAAAAACATTGTGATAAATGCCAGAAAGTGTTACAGAAGTTTGCATAACTGCAAATATGGCATTACGTGAAACATGATATGAAAACCTTAAGTGCCATTATTATAATAAAATAGCGTTGTGAACCTAATTTCAAGATTTAAAACTGCACATTAACAAAGGAAAACGCAAACAGTGAGTAATAACCTTTTTGAACTATGACTCTTCGATAAAATTGGAAACATAACCTAACAAGACCGTAACAATTACCCGGTAAAAACAACTGACAACGACAAGACCGCTGACCGCTAACTTTGAGAATCAAAATTAACTAAGTACATGATTTATCATACAAGACACACAATACGCTTGAAATACTTATTACTGTAACGCTGAAAAATGAACTTCTTCGAAAACATAACATTTCGTCGTAATCGTACCAACTCTGACACCAACAAAACGATTAACGACACCTCATCTGAAATGTTAAATACAACATCTGCTAGTTTGCCTGACATTTCTAATGACGATATCGCAACTAAACAACTTCAAGACCGAATACATGACTTAGAAATTAATCTGCAAAGTGCCCACCAAGAAATAGAAAACTTATTAATGGAGAATAGCGACTTAAAACTTCAAAATGAAGATTTGCTCAAAAAAAATGAATTGTACAAAAAAGTAACACATAGTCCCATAAAAAAGACAACAACACCTAAAAAGAAAATATCTACTACTATCAAAAATGTTCATACACAGACAGCCCCAATCACAGTCAAGAAAAACATGAAATCAGGTCATACAATAGGCACACAAACACTCACACCTGAACCGAAACAAACTTCCAAACTAAAGATGACCACAGCGGCCTGTAAAAGTGAACCAAGTTTAAAGAGAATCGAGCCACAAAATGTAAATGAAAAAAAGATATGTATTTTGAGCACTGATAAAAAACACAAGATATTGCAAGCTGCCGAATCTAAGGTACCAAAGTTAAAAACATTTCATACATGCCACTACCTCACACCACACGTAGGAATCAAACAGATGATTAAAGAACTTGATAAAAAAGTATCTGACTTTACAAGAAATGACTACTGCTTAATCTTAATTGGTGAAGAAGACTTTAGACATCCGACTGATCACTTTAAATTAACCCATCAAATTCAAGAAATGATTAACAAGATAGATAACACTAACATTATAATATGCCTGCCTACTCTAAAAAAGTACTCCCCAGCAACAAACAACTATAATTGGGGTGTTGAAAACTTTAATAAAATCATAAAATAAGAACTACAAACATGTAAAAAAGCATTTATATTTGACCCCAACAAATGTGTAATATTTTCCGCCAGTATGTATAACGAATACAATGGAACAATTAATAACTATGGAATGAGAACGATTTTTGAGGGCCTTTACAACCTACTCGATGAGATTGACCAGAACTACATTTCCTACAGCAGTAGCCAAGCATTGAACCAAACAGAACCCAATTCTAACACACCATTTTTTCGTCAATAAATATTTAAACATTATGCACCAGAATATAGCTGGATTAATTTCAAAATCAGAAACACTCTCAATCTGTCTCGAAGAACTACTAGAGAAAAAAGTGAAGGTTGATGTGTTGTGCATCACAGAGCACAACATGATGGCCGGATATGAACAATACCTACACATTCCCAATTACTCCCTAGCAAGTACATGCAGTAGACCGGGTGCAAAGAAAGGAGGAAGCTGTATCTTAATAAGAAACGGTATCGAATGGAACGAACTCCCCGAAATTAAGAAGTTTTCTGTCTATGGTACCATAGAATGTTGTGCTGTAAAACTAAAATGTTCTAATCTTGTTATTTTGTGTGTTTATAGAATCCCAATAGAAAAAAACAAAAATACATTTTTCTCGGTATTAGAAGACATTTTACAGTTTCTAAATAGGACTAATTATAACCATATTGTAATTGCAGGGGACTACAACATTAATATCCTTAAATCTGATAAAACTACTAGAGATTTTGAACATCTTCTATCGCAAAACGACTTAACTTTAGCCCTAAAACAACCAACTAGGCCGATAAGTCAAACTTGCATTGATAACTTTGCCCATAACTTTAAAAAGAATTGTAAGGCGGAAGTAATAGGATTAGCTCTTTCAGACCATACTGCCCAATTGCTGTGCTGCCCTGTGGAGAGAGTGTGCAACCTTAAGTTTTGGCGTAGAAAATGTAGAGATTACAGCAATGAAAATATAGTTAAATTCCAGAACCATATAAAAAGTCTTTCTTTTTCAGAAATATATGACATAAACGATTCAAACCAGGCTTATCAAACTTTTATTGAAACTTTCAAACTAATATATGACTTATGCTTTCCTTATAAAACTGTAACCATAAGAGTGGCAAAGAAAGTGTCATGGATTTCTCGTGGACTGAAAATCTGTAGCAAAAAGAAACGTTTATTATTAAATCTTGCCCGAGCCAAACCTAATAAAGGAAATAAAGAAAAATACAAATCATATTCAAAACTTTACAAAAAAATTATAAAATTAACCCAAAAAGCTCAAAATAATTATAAAATAAAAATGTCAAATAACAAATCTAAAGCAACTTGGCAAATAATAAATAAAATAAGAAATAATTTACCTAATACACCTATAGAAAAAATAGACATTGGAAATAAACAGATCACTGATCCATTACCTATTGCTAATTCGTTTAATAACTATTTTATTGACAAAATTGTACCAACCCCAAATGCAGGTAATAATGTAACACAGCATATTACAAGCACCAGCAATTCTATGTTCATGGCACCATCCACACCTCTTGATATCCTTAAAATTATTAAAACTCTCAAAAATACAAATAGTGTTGGACATGACGGTATAAATACCAAATCAATAAAATCTGTAAAAGAATTCATTTGTTGCCCACTAAGTCATATAATTAACCTATGTATCACTACGGGTACATTTCCTGATGAACTTAAAAAAAGTGTAGTAATACCTATATTCAAAAAAGAAAATAGAACTTTGATGGAGAACTATAGACCTATAGCACTGATACCTATATTTTCAAAAATTTTTGAAAAATATTTTTGCCAAGAATTAAATAAGTATTTTGAAAAGTATAAACTATTCTGTGATGAACAAAAAGGGTTTAGACAGAATAAATGTATCAATGTTGCAATTTATGATTTTCTCCATAAAGTGATGATGAATGTTGATAAAAATAATGCAGTATGTGCCATTTTTTGTGATATGACCCAGGCATTTGACTACGTAAACCATAATATCCTTTTTAGTAAATTTGAAAAATATGGCATTAGGGGAAACATTAATGATTTAATTAAATCATTTACAACTGATAGAAAACAAGTAACCACAATAACAAGAATTAACCGCAACACTAATACAGAAGAAACCTACACCTCTGATGAACGAATAACTAAATATGGAGTGCCACAGGGTACTGTGTGGGGGCCGCAGCTATTCATTTCCTACATAAATGATCTCCCTAAAGTTACACAACATCCAATGTCACTGTTTGCTGACGACAGTACAGTAATAATTCCTTGCCAAAACAAAGATCACTATGTGAAGGACATTAACTGGACACTAGAATTAATTATTAATTGGCTAAATACTAATAATTTAAAAATAAACTTAAATAAAACAAACATTATCCAATTTACTCAAAGATTTAATCACATTTCTGACATAAAAATAAATTACCAAAATATTAGAATAAAAGAGGTTGAGTCTACCAAGTTCTTAGGTATTATAATCGATAAAAAATTAAACTGGAAAGCTCATATTGAAGATCTATGTAAAAAATTGGGTAGCTCAGCATATGCTCTCCACAGAATCACACCAGTTGTAAAAACTGATGCATTATTAACATCTTATCATAGCTTGGTTGAATCGGTCCTGAGATACGGTGTCATCTTCTGGGGCAACTCCACACACTTCAACTATGCGTTTAAAGCACAAAAGCGTTGCATAAGGGCCATGTTTGGCCTTTGCGTAACCGATAGTTGCAGACCAAAATTTGCTGAATACAAAATCCTAACACTTCCGTCACTTTATATCTTGGAAGTGGCTTACTTTGTAAAAACTAACCAACACTATTTCCCCCTATCGAACGATAAAGTTATTCGCAATAGACGTAACAAATATAAACTTAATATAGACCAACGTAAAAAAAAGATAACAAGTGAAAGTATTTTCTGTATGGGACCTGTAATCTACAATAAAATACCAAACTCGCTGAAAACTCTCAGCCACAGTCTATTCAAAACTAAATTAAAGAAAGTCCTTCAGACTAAGTGTTACTACACTATTAGTGATTTTATGACTGACAAAAAAATTAATTGGAATACTATTATTGACTAATCTTTCCATGACATTGCAATCTACTAACATAACTTAATTACTAACCCATGACATTGTAATCAACTAACATCATATTGACTAGGACATTAATCAATTTAAATTATAATTTGAGAATTTTAATTTTGTAATAATAATTTGATTTAGGTAATAATAATAAAAAAAGCTGCCAGTAATGTTGCACGCCTTGCATAGGCAAGTTTGTATTGAGTCATGATTATATCTATACCACCTTTGTACATGCAAACTGCAATAAAAATCTTTGACTTTGACTTTGACTTTGACCGTGTACAGAATTCGGCAAGTCTCTCCAATGTAACATTTGCCACAATCACACGGTATCATGTATACGCCAGGCACATTCAGTCGCAATATTTCCACGAGGCTCTCTGAACACATTCGCAGTGTTAAAAACATGGATACGGTCAAATCTGCTGTAGCAGAGCATGCCCAGGAACCAAACCACTTCCTGAGATTTGATCGAGCTGCTGTCTTAGCGAAGGAGAGTTTCCTGGTTCCCCGGAAAGTACGAGAGGCCATAGAGATCGCGCGACATCCTAATTTCAACCGTGATGGTGGATGGACGTTGGCCCCGGCGTGGAAACCGGTTTTGAACAGCTCGGATCACGCTAATGTTTGTGAAAGTGAGACCCAGGACACGGTCAGTGTTTGGTGCGTAGACCCGACTTGCTCAGCACAAGGAGTGCTATCGGAGATAGACGTGGAAGAAGATGAACATCCAGCCCCTGAGACCAGCAATAAAGCGCGCGCTGCGCAGGCGCGTGCGGCGAGGGCAGCCGCGCGGGAGGCGCGGTCCATCGCCGCGCGGGCAGGCGCCGCAGACTTCAGTGCGCGCGCGCCGGTCGACGCGTATTAACGTCTTCCCTGAGGATGGAGTTCTAAATACTCTGAAACTGGTTGGATTCCTTGCGGATCGACCGTATAATTATAACGTGAGTTTTAGCCGTATTTTGTTATAGTTATGATGAATACTCACGGTAGTTTTAATGAAGTTTCAGATTTATTCCTATATGTGTACTCTGAGACAATGCTATTCGCCAAATTTCATAGTTCTATGTCAACGGGAAGTACCCGGTAGGTTTTGATTTTTGTGAGCATTGAAACATGCGTTTTTTTACAACATAAACGGCTCTAACTTTTTTATACAGTAACTGAGAAGATTTTCTTTTACTCAACTGCAAGAATTCATAGGTTTACGTATGTAGTTTAAATTTCAACTCGATATCTTTACGTGTTCCCGAGATAAAGAGTCTTGACATACACACAGACGGACAGACGAACAGACGGGCAACAAAGTGATCCTATAAGGGTTCCGTTTTTTCCTTTTCAGGTACAGAACCCTAAAAATACGGACGCACATAGTACCTCCTCCTTTTTGGAAGTCCGTGAAAAAGTAACATCATTCGTGGACTGCTGTTGTGTTCTGTTCTGCTGTAAACACAAAGTGAACAAGAAACATATCGATCGATGCAGTAAGCTAATATCCTATAAAGGATCATTGTATCGAATTGCATCAGACAAAAAGATTGTTTTTCCATTCCTGTAACACAAATTGAATCCTTGCTGCATTATCTAACTGCATTCTACTATTTCTACTCTTTACATTGGCTCCGAAACCAAAACAGACCGATACAGCTAAACTTATAGAAAAAAAAATCGGCCAAGTACGAGTCAAACTTGCACACGAAGGGTTCTGCAACGTATGAGAGAAAATATATTTTATTTTATTTATTTAGTTTTGAAATATACACCTAAATATTTTGAATATTTCATGCATCATTTTAAGTTGCCGTAATTAATATCCAGCGAAAAACGGTTTGTTGTTATATCGGCAACAGAAATTCATCATTGTGAAAGTTTCAGCTTTCTAGCTGTTCATGACACAGAGATACCACAGGGATAGTGTGGTCGGAAAATCTGAAAAAGATGCATTGACTTAACATGGCATGAGAAAGAGACACATAAAAAGAATTTTAATTCAGTGTCTATTACTGCATTTTTAGACAAGTAACGTCGAATTCCAATACGTAGTTGACAG
Organism: Hypomecis punctinalis; assembly: GCA_949316475.1. Taxonomy (NCBI): domain Eukaryota; kingdom Metazoa; phylum Arthropoda; class Insecta; order Lepidoptera; family Geometridae; genus Hypomecis; species Hypomecis punctinalis. The sequence goes on along the minus strand of OX438801.1, from coordinate 1,005,068 downwards.
TTTTGACAGCAGGTTGCATTTTCTTTGCATTTTTGTGGTTGCAATTTTCTCAAGTGACAATAGCATTGTCAATCAGTTGTATAAAGCTATCTGTGGTTCATCCTCAGAACAATGAAAAACAGTAGAAGTGAAATAAAGTAAAATGATTGTGAAGCATGATCTCAGAAACATGGCGTCGAAAACGCATAGAAACTGCTAAGTAATCTTGACACAAATGACACTTGAATTACTGATCAAATGTCAATCAGTTTCATAATAACGGTGGACAAACATCAAACGTCTCTTAGGCTGAGATTTATTTTGAACCCTAAGTTCATAATAATAATAATGACATGTCAATTCAAACGCCGCTCTGGTGACAGACAGACAGATGGACAGGCAGCGGAGTCTTAATAATAGGGTTCCGTTTCCTATGGGTACGAAACCCTAAAAAATAGGTATAAGATAAGCCGCCACATAAACCGCTATTTACCCTAAACAGAGAAGAAAATGGACGATTTTGAGGGGTATTTTATTTTGTTCAGGTCGCATCCTTGGGCGTAATCTGGGCCCAGCTATGCCTTTATTCGATATTATTTGAATGAGAATTTGTTTCAGCCCGCAATGGAACGAGATCGGGCTTTGGAAGCCACAACAAAGTGTCATTGTATGATCCCAATTTAAAATACCACAAGCCTTTAGACGAAATCGATACTGAGTTTCTGGTTATCTCACTACTTAGTAAAGAAAGTAATGTTATTTATGGAACTACGAGAGATTTTGCCTGTGGCTTCGCTCACGTGATGATTAGATTTTTGTGTTCCCATAAAAACCTTTTTCATCACATCTATTCGAAAAAGACTACTTGGTTTAAGTGCCTTTAAGTGCGCCCAAAGGTGGTGTTTTCTATAAGGAACTTTATTAGTGCGTCGGAATTATCTTTGCCGCGCACTTTTTGAATTTGGAACAAATAAGTGCGACGGAATGGTCTTTGCCGCGCACTTTTTGAATTTGGAAGTATTTGTAATGTTAGTGTTCAGCGCCAAGAAAATGAACGAAAAGAATGTAAATATAAATTTTTATTTTTTTATTATTGGATACCATTTAATTTCAATTTAGTTGTTACTCTACGTTTTATTAAATAATAATATTACTATAAAATATGAGGCGCCTTTTATTTTCTCATAGAGGTGATGAAAAGTAGAGTGTACCACTCGGGCGCAAAATTTATTTTTGGTTCGGGCGACGTACTTTGAATCCCTCACTTCGCTCTGGATTCAAAAAAGCGCCCTCGCCGTAAAAAAAATATTTTGCTCCCATATGATACAATCTACTATTTTGGCTCGGGCGACGTACTTTGAATCCCTCGCTAGGTTCAGGATTCTACTCTAGAATCCCTCACTTCGCTCTGGATTCAAGAAAGCGCCCTCGCCGTACAAATATTTTGCTCCCATATGATACAATCTACTATTATTTCGAGATTAAAAGTAACATAATAATATGTCTTCCTGTCTTTTAAACTATGTCCATGCCAAAAATCAAGTTAATCCGTTGCTCTGTTGCTGCGTTATAGAGGAACAAATCAATAAACCAAATTTACAATCAGAATTATAATATTATTTTTATTAAGGATTTATTTTTAATCACGACCTAGTATTTGACCTCTGAGTCTGTAATCACGAGTCTTCTATCAATTACCTTATCACTACTTGATATAAAACAAAGTCGATTCCCTGTCTGTCTGTCCTTATGTATGCTTATCTTTAAAACTACGCAACGATTTCGATGCAGGTTTTTTAAATAGATAGAGAATTTTGATTTAAAAAGGTTTATATGTATAATACACCTGTGCGAAGCCGGGGCGGGTCGCTAGTATTAGGTATATTCTTTACCTACGCAGATAGGTACTTGGGTACTCATAGTTATTTAATTTAAAAAATCAAAACACAAAACCGTGTGCATTTGTAATTAAATGAAATAACTAAAATGTTAAACTATACGGTAAATCTTCAGATAGGTGACATACAGATACAACTGAGCCGCACTATCGTGGCTCGAATGGTTCGTTAGAGCACTTTGCCAGCCGGGCATTTTATAACCCGTATCCACCAGTGCGCCGGCCATTTTCGTCATTGTTGTAAACTCTATAGAAAAGTAACTATAATAGTAATGCATTTAATTCTCTTTACATTATATGCTAGAGTAACATATATATTTTAATTATTAAAAACAAAACAAACAATATTTATGTCTTATTTCTTTAAAAAATTGTAATCAAGCAGGCACCTTTCTGCGAAAAATAAAAACTTTACTACGTAACCGCGCACTGCGTAAGGGATCACCGACCAGCCGCGGACCGTAGAGTCTCCTTTCCCCGCCCCCGCTTCGTCACTTTGTAAATAAATCGCCTATGATTGTGTAGGTAAGTAACACACAAGTAGCAGTTCAAATAAACGCTGATCACGGCACAGCATCGTAATTTTAATGAAAATTCTAGGAAATGGAAACACGGCAGGTTGTCGTGATCAGTGAAACTTAGAAAAAAATATTTGATCGAAACAGTCGTGATCGGCTGGCAAAGTGTTAAGAACTGGCTGTTTAATCGCTTAACCATATCAGAGGACTTCTAATGATATAAAATTTGTAACACTAAGGTTAGCCACTCGGAACAAATTTTCTTATGATTTATTATCACAACAAGCAGGTTACTTTGTCAGTCAATATAAAGCTACACAAACCAATTTGGCTGTTTCAACTACCCTTCTATCAAAGAGGTCTCGCGATTCAAAAATTTCTAAAACAGTAGTCATAAAGATTTGTGGATCGTTCCGCTCAAGAGTTGAGGCTCAGAACTCGAAAATAACCAGAAAGACTTACGCGTTCAAGAAGTGAAGCTAGAAAAACTAATCTAAAGGTGGTCACTCGCCGGAGCATTCGCTTGGTAAAGTATCCTGGAATATTTCATCAGTGAGTGAGGAGAACCGATCATTACAGTACAAATTGTAACGTATTGCTTATAGTAGAACATCAATAGTCACAATACAGGCGAACGTTCATTAATTGAAACAATATTGAAACGTAACGTTCAAAGTCGAAACTATGATATCACAAGTGAAAGTTCCCTGTGACGAAGCTCCTTAAATTAAAAAAAAATCGCGCTTCCTGTCTTTCATAGCGAAATGAAGAGAGTAGACGAAATCAATTTTTGATAAAAAGCATTTCTTTAAATTGCATCTAGAGAGGTAGAGTCTTTCTGGTTTCCTCCATATCCGATGAGCTAAGGTTCGAGTGGGTGGACTTAAAATCTTCGCCACAAAGCCAAGAGCCACAAAGAGCCACGGAGAGCAGAGCTACGAGGAGCCGCAGTTGCCAGCGGACCTGCGATGGGCTGTGGAGTGGAGATATTCGAACTTGAGTACGAAATCCACTGCTATAGCTATAAATATAGCTTTATAAGATATATTTTTTTATTTAGACTGCTTTCCACACTTGCGTAGGAGGCGGGCTAGCTCAGTTGGGATAGCGTCGAGCCAGTGATTCGAAGGGGCGTTCCGGCAAATCCTGCGTTTACTTCAGTTTTTTGAAATACTTAACACAAAGGTAACTCTTTGAGATAGCTTTAAAATTTTCAGACAGTTCTAGTTACCACATTTTTATCCTCTTTTCGTCTTTGGGCTGTTTCAGGATTATTTGACATAATGATTTGATGTCAATAGTGAAAAATAATAGATTGTATAGCGTAGCTTCCAGTGAATTCTACAGTGGTTCGAGCCCGCCAAAGGCGATAAAGTGATAATATTTACCATATTCCTATTTTTTTTTCACTATATGCATTTGATAGAGAACAATATTTTACGTTGCTATTAAATTTACTTAGGTATTAAATTATATTCTTATAATTTAAGGATGTATTTCTTATGAATATCACGGGAAAGCAAATACTTGGCATATATCAACCATTAGTATCAATTTATAACTTCAAAAAGTTATAGAAAAAGTTATTTTGTGTTTAAAATCTAGAGAGAGACACCAAAAACTTACCCATTTTTCACTACTTTACATTAAAATATTGTAGGTTTCCTTAAAAAATTATATCATATTTCAATAAATATAAATGATTGAGAAAACCATTTCATAAATAATTATAATTGATTTCGAAGGACAGTCGTAAAACAGGGGGTGTATATTTTTATAAAAACTAACACTTGGCTTCTTCGCTGTATAAAAAATGTATTTAGAAATTGTTGTCCATTGCTCAGCAAAGATATGGATTAGTTGGAGGGTGGGAGGTGCTGATGACATAATATATTATGCCGTCGTAATATAAAAAGTTACTGGTAATCAATTAACATTTTTTAAGGGCATATTCTGTACATCAAAACAAGCAATGTTTATTCTACGACTTCGAAAAATTCGTATTTATTTTCTTCCATACGGAATATAAAAAAATAATTTGACGGGTCTAAACAAAATGAACTCTATGACTCTGTAAAAAGCGAGGGCGCCGCTACTCGCGAGACTTAGACCTCTGAGAAGATACTGTGTAAATATGCAATCAAGTGTAAATATCAGTTAAGTATGTAAAAAATAATTATTTGTACAATGTACATTTCCGATTCCACCTTTTAAATTTTTTGTTGATATTTGGGAAAAGTTGTAGCACAAAAGTGGTCAGTTTTGATTTACAGAACATGCATACACTTACATTCACTTTAAATTATGCTAATTGATTACCAATGAAAAGCGTTCTACTATGCTAGGACTCAAGTTAAAAGACAGAGTAAAAAATTTACAAATAAGACAGAAGACCAAAATCATGAATGCAACAAAAATGCTCTGTAAATTGAAATGGAAATGAGCGGGACACGTTGCGCGAACTACGGTCAACAGATGGAGAGAGCGCGCGCCCAGTCGGACGCCCCAGAAAAAGATGGTCCGATGACATAGTGGAAGTAGCGGGCCCGACTTGGATTAGACATGCCCTAAATCGAAATTCATGGCACCGTATGGAGGAGGCCTTTTACCGAATTTGGGTGCCCAAATAAAATACTTTAATTTAAAAATGTAAGATTTAAATTTGTTATGAACATGTAAACGTATTTGGGAAATAAAGGCTACTTTATTTTATTTATTTTTTAATTGATTACCAATAACCCTGTATAGAGTCCATAGCTATCTTTTTTTTTTTTTTTTGCCTTCTAGCATGCCTCACGTATGGGGCACAGACATGGGTCTACACTGAAAACATACAACATAAAATAATAACATGCCAAAGAGCCATGGAAAGAAGTGTAATGAGGTTAAAACTACAAGATAGAGTCCGAGCTAGAGATATAAGAGAAGAAACAAAGGTGATTGACTTCCTACAGCATGCGCTTAAATTAAAGTGGCGATGGGCAGGCCACATGGCCAGACTGCCAGACCAACGATGGACATATACAACAACTAAATGGCATGGACCAAAAGGCAAGAGAAGGAAAGGTAGACCAGTAACAAGATGGGCTGATGGCATCAACAAAGTGGCTGGTACTTCCTGGATGAAGAAAGCAGTAGATAGGGACGAATGGAAAGCTCTAGAGGAGGCCTATACCCATCAGGGGTTCTCATCAAATAATCAATAAATCGTGACATATATATTATATATATTACAATCTTTGACATAGTAAAATAATCAGTAATAAATTCTATATTGACAAATGTAATAATCTCTTAATATGAATCATGACTTAACTTTGTAATTATAATACAACATTTTTTGACAATATTATCAATAGCTATAAAATTCACTAACGAAATATGTATTGATGTTGTAAATGAATCATAACCTGAAAATATAATTATAGATTGACTAAATTACTGATGATTATTAACGATTTTAATTGACAAATGTAATAATGCAATAATATTGAACATCACTAAGTATACAACAATTTTATAAACATAATAGAATTAAACAACAAATTAATTAATATTATTTATGACTAAATTTTAATTGTACCATTTAATTGATTGATGAGAAATAAAAGGCTTTTTTTTTTTTTTTTTTTTTTATTTTATAACCCTGTATAGCGTAGCATTTAGTAGATGGCAAGCCGATTGTGGTCCGAGCCCGCAGGACTCTCGAGGTATACTCTACTTTGTCCTGTCCTCTGTCCGCGCGCTGTTCCCGGATTATTTTGCATACGGAAGTGGCGAAATGATGAGGGTGCCGCGAGATAAGTGCCGTCACGTGGCTTTGTCTGCCGAGGATGCTCTAGTTTTATAAAGTAAGGTTTGCGTGAAGGATGTGTTATGAGAAATATATTTTCTACATCTGTACCTACTACTTTATTTTTCGCGAACAATGGTCCCACCGACTTCCACCGTGTACGGAATTCGAATATTTTGCATGAATCGATGTGACATGTGATGTAAGCCATGGTGGTCTAGTGGTAGTGACACCCGCCTTACAATCGTGAGGTTGTGGGTTCAAATTCCGGTCCCATACCTATGAGTTCTTTGTAATTTATGCACGGAATTTAACACCGCTGGATTTTCGGTAAAGGAAAACATTGTGAGGCAACCTGCATATGTTAGTAAAAGAAATTCGATGGCATATGTGAATCCACCAATCCGCACTGGGCCAGCGTGGTGGCGGTTTCACCCGCAAATTATTAGTTTAGGACACAATCCGACCTTCGATAGTGTCATAAAACTTTATTAATTTATTTATGACACTATCCGACCTTCGAGAAGAAACCAAACTGTTGGTGACGGAACGCAAAATATTCCGAAAAATTCTGGGGCCAACCAGGCGGGAAGATGGAAGTTGGAGGATCCGAAAAAAAACCGTGAAATTGAAGAGCTGGTGGCGGAGCCCAACATAGTTGGTGAAATTAAATCCCACAGACTGCTGTCTGGCTCGCGCTGCGCTGGCGCGGATACCTGGAACGGATGGGAGAGGATCGTGCAGTAAAGAAGGCTTATTTGGCAATGCCGGAAGGGCGAAGACCTGTCGGACGTCCCAAATACAGATGGAAAGATAAAGTGGCCGAAGACCTGCTGGAGATTGGAGTGCAAGACTGGCACCTACTCGCGCAGAATAGGGACAGATGGCGAACCTTGGTATCGGAGGCCAAGACCCACTTTGGGTCGCTGTGCCAACAAAGATAGATAGATCCGACAGTCGAACTACTTTTATCCATGCAAAAAATCAAGTCAATCCGTTTTTGCGTGTAAGAGTTACAAACAAATCAAAAAATTAATAAACTCCTTCGGATTTTCTTCGGAACTTCCAAAAAGGAGGAGGTATTGTATGTATGTATTTTTTGTGTACATATATTATGTTCCTCGATATTTTTTCGATGGATGTCACATCTGTACTGTATGTACTGTATTAGCCTTTTTAATAGTCCACTACAGGACGTAGGCCTACCCACGAAGGGTGTTTGGACCATATTCACCACGCTGGCCCAGTGCGGGTTGGTGAATTCACATACGCCATCGAATTTCGGACGTAAGCAGGTTGCCTCACGATATTTTCCTTCACCGAAAAGCCAGTGGTATGAAATTCCGTACATGAATTCCAAAGAACTCATAGGTACGAGACCAGGATTCGAACCCACGACATCACGATTGTAAGGCGGGTGTCACTACCTCTAGACCACCACGATCATACTAAACGAAAATAATAACTGTACGTGTAATATTACTAAAAATAAAACAAAAATGTACATAACTAAGCCTTTGCTATAAAATTTCATCAGAAACCTAACATTCTTCGTCAAATTCATGTTTTGAGTATTAATAAAACTTTATATTCAGATGACGAAGTAGATTTGTTATGAAAATATTAATTTCTAGTTAATATTCAGCTTTGGAATGAGTGCTAGTTTAATTGCTCTTTATTTATTAACATTTTAATTATTACTAAGTTTTACTTTGTCTACATTGTTTTATTTAATAAGACGATGGAGTTTCATAAGCCGAGAATAAAAAAAAATATTAACTGAAGATAACCAATAAGCGAGATGAAATAGGACTGGGCAGGGTACATGGAAGCAGATACCGCTCTCGAATTGCAGGTTGGACCTTAGTAAAGACGTTAATAATGATAAATCTATAACTATCCTCATCACCTTCAAAGAGACTGCATTCACCTATTTATTTACCTATTTACCTTATTCACCTATTTATTTATACTAGTTCGGAAGCCAGCCAGTTACCAATAAAATAATTAGTAAAATGTGCATTATATTAAAAGTTGAAATGTTAAATGTATATTTACCTCTAAATACGTAAAATATATAAATTATATATTATGTCTTTAAGTTGAAATGTTGTTTTTGGTCCATAAATATTTTTATAATTATTTTATACACTAAAATATTTATTTATATTTTTTATAATTATTATCTTTTATTCACTTAAAATCACAAGAAAAGCTTGGTCCTTTGGTAGGCGTCAATGGGGCCGAAGCCAACAAAACATGCTAATAAAAATAACTATTGCTAGATGTGACTTACAGTATATCGGGCTATTGTGATGTGCTGTTCGATGACTTAATACGGGCTATGGAATGAGGTACGGCACCCGCCAAATAATGCCTCATTTCAAATATTATAATTATTATTATTATTTTTTGTTTAGTAGATCATACTTTAGAGGTACTTTAACTAGTCATTTAATTTTTATCAAAATCGGTAGAGCCGTTTTTGAAAAATTAAAAATAATGTTTAAATGACTACATTGATAATAATACATCGACCCGTCCGAACTGTTCGCATTCTGTACCTACTAGCATAAAATAAGCTATTCAAGTTAGGTTAAAGTTGGTTGTGCCATTTTTTTTTTACTTTTCAACATTAAAATCCCTGCACTTGAAACAATGTACCCATCCAATCCCCTCCAATCCGATAATGCTTGGCTGTAAACAATAAAAGCAGCCCAAATTCCAACAAGGCTCCATACGGCGGCCATCTCATCTCATCTTTCAACCGTCTACGTGGGAACTTCTGAGAGTTGCTAAAGGAGCAAATAGTTCGCAATTTCAAAGGATCGAGTCGCGTTGAGCCTTCACTTCACTTGAGCATTGTCAGCCTTGATTGTGGAGCTTTAATGGAGGCTTCTAGTTTGCGAGGTTATAGTTTTGAAGTTTAAGAGAGTAAAGATCAAGGTCTGAAGTAGAGGCATTTGGATTAATATTTGAAGGAATTTTATAGCTGGACATATTTTACAACTTGTCACGGAAAGGTTGAACAATATTGAAGGGCATGAATCACCTGTATGAATTTTAAACTTTATTTTATTTTAATGATGCCACTTTTTTGATGGACCAGCTAAATACCAGCTCAAAGCTTTAGATTCGATTGAACGTCGTGCCGTACGGATAATCGGGGAGAGTAAGCTTGTCGCTTCCAAACTCAAAAGCCTGGAACACAGGCGTAAAGTAGCGAGTTTGTCAATTTTCCATTAGGCTCCATTTCGGCGAGTGTGCGATCGAACTCCACGACCTGATTCCTTCATCTCTTTTTCACAACAGAATAAGCCCGAAGTCGCATAAATACCATCTCTCCTACATAGTTGACGTACTACCTGTTCGTAGGTACCATTCGCTTCTTCCTTCATAATGCGGACCGCCAGGGATTGGAATGCCCTGCCTCCGTCATTGTTTCCTGGCAATTACAATTTGGATATCTTCAGGTCAAGAGTAAATAAGTATCTTCTAGGTCTACATATTCCATCTTCGGCTACAACTTCGCTTTCGATCAGGCGAGTTTTTAGCCAAATGTCTAAGACGTACATCTGCTTAACATCAGACAGTGTGTAGTCAAACGCGAACCTATTCGAAATTAAAAAAAAAAAAAAACATTTAAAAAAAATTACCTACTCTACTAATTTTATTTAATTTAGTTCAATTAGCATCATCAGCTATTATAATCTCAGGTTCGTATTCAAAATTTAATTACCTTTACGAGTTGAACTAGTTGGATTTACTTTGAACAAATCCAACAGTTTCGGCAGAATCAAAGTGTAAGCAACAAGACTGTAACTAACCTCCTAATGAATTAATCCATGCTCAGCGACTGCCTTCGACGGATAAATATTGCTTCGCTAAATAAGCAGTATGGAAATTTTACGTTTTCTATTCATAACAAAACTAATTTTAATTATAGCATACCGCGCTGATCAACCGAGAAAGCAAAGCGTAGGATAGATGACCTCACTAGGTGGATAGATGACCCATCGACTTGGCATTTTTTCTGTGCTGTTGCAGACCGACACTAGATACAAGTAGCCTACAAGAATATATATTTTATTTTATTACCGACTTCCAAAAAGGAGGAAGTACTCTGTTCATCTATATGTCTTTTTGACCGACGTACCACCGGAGGAGGTATACAATTCGACGCGTAAATATATTTTTTTTATTTATAACCACGCATACCTTTTTCATAGTGGTCCGATTTCAATAATTCTTTTTTAATTGGAAAGAGTATACATCGAAATTGGTCCCATTTAAGTTTTATCGAAATCGGCTGAGCCATTTTTGATAAATCAACAATAATGTGAAAAATGCTACATCGATCCGTGCGAAATATTCGCGAATTCTGTACACGGGTGAAGTCGGTCATGCTATTTTTTGCAAAAAATAATCTTGTTTATGTATACATGTATAGATGAACATACATATTCGTCGATAATTTCGCCAAATTGTGAACCAATATAAAATTAATTTTAATTTCAAAAGAGCATACTCCCGAGGTGGTCCCATATAAATTTTATTAAAATAGGCTGAGCCGTTTAAAAAAAAATCAACAAAGATGTGAAAATTACCACATGGATGACACATCGATTCGGCTAACTATTCGAATTCTGTACACGGTGGAAGTCGGTAATGCCATTTTTGGAGAAACATAATTAAAAAAATATTCAAATTTTGTGTACAATTTTATACGGATCAAGTGTCTGAAAAGCATCATTATTTTATTTATTTAAAGTTGCAGTGAGATCCATACTGCGTGCAGCTGCCGTTCAAATATTTACCCAAGTCGGCTGCGGCTCAGCTTGCAAATAGTAATGTTAAAACCTCGCCCAATTTCTACTCGGTTTGGGTAATACTAAGACGTGCCGGTCGCTGACAAAGCTGTGCTTTTTGGTTAATTAAGCAATTTTCAGTAGATCCCGGGGGCAGTCCAATAACTCCAATAAGGTGGTCCGACCAATAGGCAAAGTACTGGGAATAACCTTATCTGACCACATTCAGCGAGCGGAGGACCACCAGCACAACAGAGCACCTACAACAGAGTGGTTGTGACACCCGCCTACCCATTAGGTCGTGGATTCAAATCCCGCTCCATACATGAGTTCTTTGGAATTCATTTACGGAATTTCACACCACTGCACTGGGTTTTTAATGAAAAAAATTATCGTGAGTCATTCTACAGACGTCTGTAGAAGAAAATCGATGGCGTAATTATGTGAATCTACCAGCGCAGTGCACCAGCACACTGGGTCAGCGACCCAGCGTGGTGGATATACGGCCCAATAGCCCTTCGTGGGTGGGCCTACGTCCTGTCCTGCAGTTGACTATTAAAAGGGACTGGTACAGTAAGCAGACCAAGAGGCCAGTCCAATAAGGTGGTTCGACCAAGTGGGGAAAAAACTGGGCATGCAGTAAACCCACCAACCCACACTGGATCAGCGATCCAGCGTGGTGGATATACAGCCCAATAGCCCTTCGTGGGTGGGCCTACGTCCTGCAGTTGACTGTTAAAATAGGCTGGTACAGTAAGCAGACCCAAGGTCAGGTAAGGTGATCCGACCAAGTGGGCAAAGAACTGGGCATAACCATAGGTTCATTATTTATTTATTTAAAAAAGGTACCTTTACACCAACCGGAAGACTTTCAGATGTGAAAACCCATTTGTGTTTTCATTAGGTACCAAATAGGTACTTAGATGCATTGGTTGTGGTCATTTTAGTTTAATTTGTAGTCACTTTTAATTTTTATGATCGTGTAGACTATTTTAATGTCCAAATAATATTAAAAAAAAAAAAATCTTTGACATTCACACAAACAATACTTATGGTCCTACATTATACAAGGTTGTTTCTAATCAATAAGCATCCTTTTAGGGGCTTATTCTGTACATCAAAACTAAAAACGTAATTTGTACTGCGACTTTAGTCAAAACTCAAAAAAAATCTGAACTATACTCCATGTTTTTTTTGTGCCGGCGCTTAGGCTGGACCCACGAATTATCCCCACTAATTACCATGCGGGGTTTTAATTATTTTCTTCTTAAATCTAAAAAAAATTAGCTATTTTTTTTTTCTTTTACAATAAACTGTATGCCAGTGTTATAATTATTTTCTAGTTAACGTTAATTAATTTAATTTTAATAATTTACTGAAGAAGGCTGGAAGTCTGAAATGGAATTGGGCCGGACACATCTGCCGCATGCACGAAGATCTGTGGATCAAAACCTGTACAATGTGGACACCCATCATCAAGAGACTCCTCGGTAGGCCCAAAAAAAGATGGCGAGACGAGCTTGATTCCTACTGCAGTGGATGGAACACCGAAGCTCTCGATCGAGAAAAATGGAAAAAGGGAAGGGAGGCCTTTGCCCTGCAGTGGGACAATAGCGGCAAAAAAATAAATAAATATTTACTGAAAGTATTATCTTTAGTAAATAAATATGCTAGTCAAACAGCTATAGCCGGTTGAAGGGTCGTTAATTAAAAGCTATAGCAGCATTAACTAGATGCCCAAGCAGTTCTCAAGACCATTCCTTAGTCAATATTTACCATGGGCCTGAACAAACGGAAAAATGCGCCGTCTATAAAATTAGGACATTTGCAGATTCGCAGCTCACTGGCTCACAATGGCCGAAGTTGATTCAGCATCTTTGTTGGAAAGCGAGGAAATATTCTCAAAAGGCAGATTTAAGCTTAGATTCTGAAGGCGGAACTGATAGTACAATTTTTGACCGACTTCCATAAATGAATAGGCTTTTATTAACACGCTTGTATTAGTTTCACCTGTATGTTTGCTAGTGACCAACCCCTTTGAGCTCGATTTTGACTTACTTTGAGCGATCAGATTTTCTTTAAACATTGCACACTTATCAAAGACAATGCATTAATTTAAAAAATGATGACTGCTAAGCGTGTTTTTTTACTTTTTTTAACTTTATTTACATTATTCTCAATTCTCAACGTTTTATGGCAACATTGGCAACGCAAAGTTTGAGAAAGTGTTTTAAACCTAATTTTCTTGTTGTATTATATTTTTTATTGTCGAAAATAGAGATTTTTATTTGATAAGATAAGATAAAATAACTTTATTGATATTCATGGAACCTAATATTACAAAAAATAATATTACATAATATAGATTCATGAACATGCTCGTCCAGTTAAACATATTTTCACATTTTTCTTAATAATGATACTAGATGTAGAAATGCAGTGTCATCCAAAAATACCACAAAATAATACTAAATTCATTGACAAAAATATACTTATTGTTAATATGTAAAACCTACCCAAAAATAATTACCTACAAATACAAATTGCAGGCTGTATAGAGGCTTACAATTTAAAATTAAATCAATAAATTAAAATTAGGTAATAATCAATGTAATTTTTTGAATTTTGAATAAATGTTTTAGGAGGAGAGACGTAGAAGAATTACCATTACTCATCTGATAACCAGATGAGACATATTTTTCATGTATTGTTATATAACTATAGGCCTATGATACGAGTAGCTTGTCTTTCGAAAAGTGTTAATGACTATATTTAATTCGATATTTTTTGTAAATAAATTTTTTACTTCTCTCTTATGATAACCGGTACTCTTTTATTCAACTAATAGTTTATAATGTAAAGAAAATACCTTGATAAGTTTGTTTACTTAATTTAGTTGATGATACCTGACAATCAACTATAAACAAATATGTCAATATAAGTACGAAATTGATTTGATAACCAATAATTTAATAACAAACTTAATCATACAGGCTTGCCAAAAAAATAATAAAAATAGCCATGAACACTTTCCGATAGGCAATCTATCATAGGCGTGTTTATAAATAAATATTAATTGATAATAATATATTACAAATATATAACATTTTTAAATACAAGCTTTTCAGATTCTGGATATCATGTAGCAGCAGAGTTTTAGCCAAGATTAGTAAAACGTGCCCAAACACGATGGGTATATCTTGTTTAGTACAGGAGCTCCTATGGCCACCTTCCGACTCTATCATCAGATCAGCTCTATGGTACCATATTATTGCATTGTCACGCGATATACTTATGCGTGCAAATTTTCAGCTCAATCGTAAACCGCGAAGTTGGTCGAAGGGGTGTACAATAATGACGAATTAATTAAAACAAAAATTAATACACTTGAATAAAGAGTCATAAATATACATAAGATATATACATACATATCAATATATACAAGAATTTAATATTACAACAATAATAATGCATACAAAAACACATACTGACACTAAAATAAAAAAAAGAAATAAAAATACGAAACACATATTATTATCATCTGGTTATCATATTAGTGAAAGTCGATCTTCAGCGGCTCTCAGACCACAAAATACAATTTTACCATGTCCGGGCTCATTGTATTAGTCTTGTCTATATTTTATATTGAAAGTTTTGTTATAAATACTTTTACTTTTACCGTATTTGTTAAGAATTAATTTTCTGTTTGTTGAATTTCCAAAAGAATTTCAACAAAAGCAAAGTTGAACACCTTACCCATAAATAAAACTAGATATCTGCATGCAATCTTTTTGTGAGTGAACCATAAAATAAGACCGTATGCAGATTTTCAGTTCGCTGGTTCCGTTCAATAGCTCGATTTGACTGGCTGGAACTTGGTCTGCGACATGGACACGATAAATATGTAGACTTGACATAACTAGACGTGTGTAGTTCTATCTCTATCTCTTCTATATATTTCTATAGTATAGTTTTATCTCTCTAGTTCAGTAACAATTCAAGTAGTTCAGTTATCTATCTCACACAAATAAATGTGGTAGTTTTAAGACTTTATAATATAAGGACGGACGGATGGAAGAACGGGCGGACGGACAGACGGACAGACGGAAAGACGGACAGACGGACAGACGGACAGACGGACAGACGGACAGACGGACAGACGGACAGACGGACAGACGGACAGACGGACAGACGGACAGACGGACAGACGGAAAGACGGACAGACGGACATACGGACAGACGGACAGACGGACAGACGGACAGACGGATAGACGGACAGACGGACAGACGGACAGACGGACAGACGGACAGACGGACAGACGGACAGACGGACAGACGGACAGACGGACAGACGGACAGACGGACAGACGGACAGACGGACAGACGGACAGACGGACAGACGGACAGACGGACAGACGGACAGACGGACAGACGGACAGACGGACAGACGGACAGACGGACAGACGGACAGACGGACAGACGGACAGACGGACAGACGGACAGACGGACAGACGGACAGACGGACAGACGGACAGACGGACAGACGGACAGACGGACAGACGGACAGACGGACAGACGGACAGACGGACAGACGGACAGACGGACAGACGGACAGACGGACAGACGGACAGACGGACAGACGGACAGACGGACAGACGGACAGACGGACAGACGCACAGACGGACAGACGGACAGACGGTCAGACGGTCAGACGGACAGACGGACAGACGGATAGACTTATAGACGGACAGACGGACAGACGGACAGACGGACAGACGGACAGACGGACAGATGGACAGACGGACAGACTTATAGACGGACAGACGGACAGACGGATAGAAGGATAAAGCGATGTTATAAGGGTTCCTCGTTTTACAACAGAACCCTAAAAGGGCAGCCCTATAATAATGAAATTGTGAACGTCATCTATGGCAATAAAATATGCGTGCCGTAAAACCCGGAAAGAATTATATTGAGGTAGATTGCCGAAATGAAATTTATTACCGGCTTGATCGGAGTTCACGGAGATGCTATGAATATTGGCACAATATCCACTTATTTTTAACCCTCTTTGAAAAGAATAAGGTTTTATATTAGCCAGTAGTACCTACTTAATTTGATGATATCCCCAGATTTATTTGCTAGTTGTAAGATTAATCACTACTTTGCTTTACTTTTTACTTTTTTTAGTACTGTTAAACATTACTTAAAAATGTGAACAATGTTGTTGTCTGAATAGGCCTTCGAATTATAGTCATTATTATTAAGCAAACGTTTAACAAGCGAGTGAAGCATTAAAACTTTCCAACAATAATAATTATTGAAATTCCCACTAAACAGTGTGAATTTTAGATAGTCTATTTTTTAGTTATTTACTTACACAAGCCAAATTTACACCAGTACTGACAAAAAAAATGCTAGCCGATGCAGTTAGAGACGTTAGGTCAATGACCCTACAGACAAATTGTTTATCGTTTTTAACAGACAGACAGACAGAGTAAAATGTCTTGGGTAAAAACTTACGCTACGCCACGTCTGATTGTAAATATTTTCCACCGCATTTGCCAATGTATTACGTGACGTGAAGCAGATTTTCTTTTACTATGGCACGTCATGTTCTTTGTAAAATATTTTCTTGAGATTTTTACTTGCCTTGATTAACTTGTAGTGTACCCATTACATCACACAGTACAGATATAAATAGGTAAATATGAGAAAATAATGTCATTTTAGCTATTAAAAATTTGAAGTCATATGATAAACCTTATGTCGCATGTCGGTATACTACACTGTTATGTACCAGCCTTTTTAATAGTCCACGGCAGGACGTAGGCCTACCTACGAAGGGTGATTGGGCCATATCCACCACGCTGGCCCAGTGCAGGTTAGTGGATTCACATGCGCCATCGAATTTATTCCACGGACGTACAAGGTTGCATCACGATGTTTTCTTTCTCCGAAAGAAAGTGGTGGTGGTCCGCCAGTGGTGTGAAAAAAGTAATTGGTACGGGACCGGGATTTAAGCCCACGACCTCACGATTGCTAGGCGTGTGTTATTAACACTAGACTATCACGGCTGTCGCCACGGTATGTAGGTACACAAAGCCTTTTTTAATTGCTTTAAATTTGTTAATGGCGACGTCAACTTAACCCATGGCCACATTCTACAAATCCATTCATGGATTAAACGTCATTGGGTCTAAGCATAATTTTAAAATTCCTCGGTCCCTTGAACCCAAACTGATCAAATTCTATTCAAGGTTGATTAAAAAGCGAGGGAACCCGCACCTAACGAGAATTGGAGGTGACTAACATAAATTCTCACATATTTGCGACCCTCGAACTCCAAGTTTTATCAGGGAGATATTGGTTCCCAGCGAGTGGAAGGCCGCGGGCCAATTTCAAATTGACATTATCTGTTTTATAGCTCCCCCTTTTAGCTTTGCTTCAGAGCAGAAAATGTACAAAGCTTCAGAAAGTAAAAATCGTACAACTCATTCAATCAATCAAAACATTTTATTGAAATTTAATAAGGTACACCGACTTCCACCGTATACAGAATTTGAATAGTATGCACGAATCAATGTACATTATTGAATGTTTTACATCATGAACACATATCCCATACCACATATTATCTGCTTAACATCAGGCTGTGTGTACCTGCCCGTCCCGACTTCTCCCGATTAAAAAATGTTAAACTCGCGTCCAGACACGTGACCTGATCAAAAATTCGTAAGATGAAGGGAGAGTAGAGAGTAGTAGGGGCGTAGGTGAGGAAGTACTAATCCCCTTTTTTTACCGCGCGGCGAAAATGTATGCCTGTTCCTGCTGTTTCGATTAAGCGGCGCAGGGCGCTTGCGCGAGTGAGCGTGTGTGATATTGTATTTTACCCCATAAATGATAGTAGTGTGCCGCAGTAGGTATGCCGCGCGGTAATGACGGCGAGTTGTTTACACCTAAGTGCGAGATTTATGGTTTTATGACTCGAGCGGGATCAGTCTTTGTCTGCCGTCTATTGTTTAGTTTTTTTGGGTGCTTACACGTATTTGAGAACAATAGGGAAGTCTTGATCTTTCAAGTTGTTTACTTGTTAACACAAAAGCGTTTCTTAGATCGATTAATGTCGTGAAATATCTCGTAGGTTCGAGACTGTAGGAATATAACGGTTATAAATACGTTCGTTTACCGTCGAAGCGAAAACATCTCGTGTTCAAGTGCAGTACTAGTGATTGTGAAGTGAGTAGTTTGTGTGAATATCAGTGCCAATGTGAAGTGTTTGTGCGAGCAGTCGTGTCGTGCGTATCGTGATTTTGTGCAATAAAGTGCAAAGTGAATAATCGGCGTTTTAACTGATTATCCAAGAACCCATCTCGTAACAGTAGTTTACATGTTCAAGTTTTCACTTCTGCCGGCACTCCCGGAGTGCAACCCGTTGTTTTTTTCTGAAACACTTTTTTATTACCGCATTCCAATCTGTTGTAGTTTAAAAGGTCTAAGGGAATACACAATGGTCGCCTTTGTTTGGAATATGTGGTAATGTAAATTCACCTTAAATTCGGGTTTTAATAATCTTTGTTTGGTTTGACATATAAATAAAATGCTACATAGCTCTCTGTAAAAATTTCTACTCGGTGCGAGACTCAACTTTGGCTAGGACTATTAGGAACTGTGAAACTTAGGGCACTTTTATAATCTTATTTTTTTCGACGAGCAGCTCCCGGACTAACAATGGCGGGAAGTTTTAACGGCATTATCTCTCTGTCTACAATAATTAGGCATTTCAAGAAAAGCGAGATACAAAAATGAAGGGTTAGGTTTTGGTACTAAGTTCAGTTTGTCTTATATTTTAAAGTGAAAGTGAAAAATTTTCACTAAGTTTCATATGCTCGCCATTTTGTTTCATGGCGTCATCACCGCTGTATTACGGCCGTATTACAAATAAAAACTTAAGTATATTTAACACTAACATTATAAATACTTCCAAATTCAAAGATCATTTCGCCGCACTTATTTGTTCCCAATTCAAAAAATGCGCAGCAAAGTTCATTCCGTCGCACTTATTTGTTCCAAATTCAAAAAGTGCGCGTCAAAGATAATTCCGGCGCACTTATAAAGCTCCTTATAGAAAACACTATCTTTGGGCGCACTTAAAGGCGAACCAAATAGTCCTTTTCGAATCGATGTGATGAAAATATATATTATTGACCGAGCGTAAGTGAGGTGTCAGAGTCTATCGGGACGTTGCATGGGTGTGTTTGTATGTATATTTGTTCGACGATAACTCTAGTACCGCTCAACGAAGTACGCGAACGTAGTTTATATTTAATTTATAGAATTTTTAAATTCGAATATGAGCATCTTCTGTGGTTGCGAAGATACGAGGGCCGTGATAAAATGAGGCAAAACGTCGCTACTTTCTGCGGGAGTCGCGGAGGACGTAAAATCACCACAAGGTCGACTAGGTATTTTGTTTATAATTAAAAAAATAACAGCTCTCTTTGTTCTATGAAGCCCTATAAACTATGCGACTTCTGCGAGTGTTAGATTCCTTTCAGTATGACCAGATTTAGCATAATTCAAACGATATAACAGGAGAAAATATAAAATAGCGCGAGGTCTAAGTCCGGGGCAGACTACTAGTATATATTGTGTAGTATGTATATCAGTCTCTGGCAGCCATATCACAAGCTTTGCTTAGTTTGGGACCAGACACCGTGTGTAAGATGTCCCTAATATATTTATTATTATTTGTTTTAAATGGTACCTATACATCGATTTGAGTAAACTAGCTATTCGAATTATGTACGATTGAAGTGCCGCGGTAGTCTAGTAGTAGTGACACCCTTGCAATCGTGAGGTCGTGGGTTCAATTCTCGGTCCCGTACCAATGAGTTTTTCAGAATTTATGTACGGAATTTAACACCACTGGCTTTTCGGTGAAGGAAAACATCGTGTGGCAACCTGCGTACGTCTAAAGCAGAAATTTTATGGCGGATGTGGTCCAATCACTCTTCGTGGGTAGGCCTACGACCTGCAGAGGTCTATTAAAAGGCTGACACAGTACGATTGAAGTCGGTTAATCGATTGTGACATTTTTGGCGAAAAATAAAATTATTCCTCTTAAAACCCAAGGACGTGCTCTTGCTACTTTATCTTCGTTCGAAGGTTGTCTCAAACCTTCTCGTACGTAATTCATCAAAATAACCTTATTTTGTTCAGTAAAATTTCAGTCGTAACACAAGAGGCTCAAATCAATATCTACGCGACAAAGGCACAGAGGAAATGTCGCGCCAATAATTTGCTTACAGCTGACGGAGCGAGACAATACGGAAATCCGAATGCGGAAGCTTTGAAGCGGGATAAACAGATCAAAATAACTAAAATATTGTCTGTATTTACAGATCACATATTAAAAAATTCTAAAGATCATCTAAACATAGATTATTAAAAAAAGAGCGAGTCATGACGTAGGATTATGAAGAATCAGTTAAAGAGATGTGCCGCGAGGTCTGATTGGAGAACCACTGTACCAGCCTTTTTAATAGTCCATTGCAGGACGTAGGCTTACCCACGAAGGGTGATTGGGCCATATCCACCACGCTGGCCCAGTGCGGGTCGGTGGATTCACATACGCCATCGAATTTCTTCTAAGGACGTACGCAGGTTGCCTCACGATGTTTTCCTTCACCGAAAAGCCAGTGGTGCAAAAGAACAAGAACAAGTGGTGAAAAGCAAAAGAACTAATTGGTACGGGACCGGGGATTCGAACCCACGACCTCACGATTGTAAGGCGGGAGTCACTGCCTCTTGACCACCATGACGGAGAACCACTAATTATATTTTATTTCATTTATTAAATAATATTGAGTTATAATATCTGTGTTTTAAAATGTTAACACTGGAACGTTCGGTGTTTTCGTCTAGATTTTGGTTTATCTTGAGCTTTTGATAGCATGTTATCGGCACGCGTAGATGCAGTGCAAATCCCGTCAGTGCAAGTGATGGCTTTTGCCCACAGCTTCGCCCGCGTGATTTTTGAAGTGAACTTCTTTAGCGGCGTTGTGCACTTTTTGGGATGGGTAAAAAATATTAAACTCGCGTCAAGATACGTGACCTGATCAAGAATTCGTAAAACGGAGGGAGAGTACAACGCCGGCGCGGCTTGAAGAGGAATTTATAAACCCCTTTCATTCTACCGCGCGGCGAAAATGTATGCTTGCTGCTGCTGTTTCGTTTAAACAGCGCAGCAAGAAGAGATTGGCGAGAAGCATTGTCTCAGAGTACACATATAGGAATAAATCTGAAAACTGTACATTTTTATTCACTTCACAAAAAATAGGGCCTCAAAATTCACAAAAAATTGGTTCAAAATTCTGTCTTAACTGAAAATAAGTTCAAATATAAATTTATATGTTAATGTATAAATATAAAACATCAAACTTAATAGCAATCAAATCAAATAAGTTATAAAATTAATTTTTAAAGCAACAATTTAAATCTCAGTATTTACTCATATCTAAACTAGATGCCGCTGGCGTCAAGTTAGCCTGCGGTATTAACTTTCTCCGTCGATGTGCGAGGTGTCTATGCGTTCCGGAGGCGTTGTTTTAATGCAAATATACAAATCCATTTCCTGACTCGAACAAATTCAAAGTGAAATATAATTTTAGAAAACTTCATCTGCACATGCTAAAACAGGTTTATAATTATTTTAACAACGCGTTTGTACGGAACCCTCGATGTTCGAGCCTGACTCGCACTTGTCCTGTTTTTTTTGTTTTTGTGCTATCCCGTAGGAACTTTTTATTTTAATACTTGGACAAAATGTAATCAATAATTCTCTCCGAGTTTTAAACTAAGTAGGTAAGTGTATACATGAACAAATCAAGGTGATCTGTAATAAAACCGGTTGGAATTTCCATCCAGCGTGTCTATGCGGTCTTGATTAAATCATCGGTTAGCCTTGTCCTACACTATGCTTGCCAGTAAGTGGTCTCCAGTTGAGAACTTGACAGCTCTATCGGACTTCCGTTTTGCGAACTATGTGCCCTACCCTCTGCCGCTCCAGCATGCTAATTATCTAGGCTGTGTAGGTAATTTTGGTAAGTAACTTCGGACAGGTCTGGTGGCTAGCCCTGGTGTCAGAATTTTTAAGCTGCCTAAAGGCCTGTGATATGGCTAAATAGTTGAAACAACCGGGACCTACAATTTAACATGTCATCCGAGGCACGGTAACACTCAAGCTATAAATGCCACCAACGATCACGACCGTGCCGACCGTTGCTAACTTCGGTGATCGCTGATAAACACCTAGTCAAACTACGCTATGAACTGCACTACCTACTTGGATTGGTGTACGGATCTCTTCAATCCTACTTCAATCAAGCAAAGAGATTCCAAGCATAGTCCCTTCCTACTTTGTTCTTACTTATAAGGCCACAAAACAAAACCTTATTATTTTTTAGGATTCCGTACTTTAAAGGAAAAAACGGAACCCGTAATCGTATTATGTGGGGTATCATATGAAAACGCTTCATTAGCACATGCTAAAACATATTAATAATGTGTGAGAGGCCTCCCATAAAGATCTCTAATAAGACCAGTTGGTAGCGGCTTGCATCCAGCGCGATCCTGCGGTCTTAATGAGGTCGTCCGTCCACCTTATGGATAGACGTCCCACGCTGCGCTTGCCGGTACGCGGTCTCCACTCGAGAACTTTTCAACTCCATCTGTCATCAATCCTCCGAGCTATGTGCCCTGCCCACTGCCACTTGCCAATCCGCTGGGCTATGTCGGTAACTTCAGTTCTTCTCTCTCCTCATTTCTGATTCGATTTCGCAGAGAAATCCAAGCATAGCCCTTCTCATAGCTCGTTGGGCTACTTGGAGCTTACTTATAAGGCCCATAGTGAGAGACCACGTTTCTGTGCCATAAGTCGTCACTGGCAACACACACTAATTGAACTTAATTGAATAGGTACTCGCATCACTTGTATTTGACGTTGCATTTATCACGATGCTAAATACCTGTAGTTATATAAAATGGAACAAAAGGTACATACCTACTGTATACTGAGTTCTATTTTATATTTGTCATATGTAACTGCAGGTACATCTACCTGGAAAATAATTTGGGCGACGCCCATGTACCCAAGTGTCCTGCCAGCGTCTAATTATTACTATTCTCTATTTAAATACGAAGTACTATTACTAATAATATAGAATAAAGCAACAAATTTAAATTGAAAAAGAGTAAAAATCAAAATTAAGCTAAACGAGGACATCCCGTGCAGTTAATCTTTGTGGCTTTTTGTCTGTCCATGAATAATTCATGTATTTTCCGCTTCTAACGAGTTTCTGATGTTGCTTCGTTCCTTCGTTAATAAGATAAAAAGGGTTATTCATTTATATTTGCTGAATTGTTATCTGCGGCTATATTTGCAGCATTACTAATTTAAATATCTTCGTTTGTTTACTAATGTCCAGAATGTCTAGACTAACTAATATCCGAGGCAATTTGTTTGTTTATCTTTTGGGTAGACGTCTTACGCTGCGTTAGACAGTACATGGTCTTCAAATAAGAACATTTCGAACCAATCCATCATCGGCCGACGGAACTGGAGGCTAGCCACACCTGGCCCAGTCTTAATTAGGAGGCTATAGGGAAGTCTTAGGTCGTCTTATATTCTGATGATGTTGATTTTTTTTTAATTTATTTAATCTTCACATTGATGACTGCATTAACACTTACAATATATAACTTAACTTATAACATAGAACTAAGCTAAATGCGTCACCTTTTGAGGGAAGCACCGCATGATGATGACTATGAACTAGTAAATTGGTATATGCAGGGTGGCTTGCTCCGGCGTCTTAGTTTTTAAACTACCTCTGAAATGGAAAAATCAACCAGGACCAACAATTTAATATTTGATCCGAGCCATGGTAGCGCTTGGTTAAAAATATCCAAAAACTTTCCGAATAATCTCTTTCTAACACCTAATCCCTACATGTCCCTCCCTACATATTCCTATAAGTAAATAGGGACCCTTAACTAACAACCCTTATGTAAATGGTCAATCCTACTAATATTATAAACGCGAAAGTTTTTGAGTTTGTATGGATAGATGTTTGTTAGTCTTTCACGAACAAACGGCTGAACCGATTTAGGTGAAATTTGATATGGAGGTAGCTTACACCTGGGATTAACTCAGGCGACTTTTTATCTCAGGCTAACACAGGTAACACTGCGGGGCGCAGCTAGTAATATTATATACGCGAAAGTCTGTATGGATGTTTGTTCCTCTTTCACGCAAAAACTACTGAACGGATTGAGATGAAACCTTGCGATAGTATTGCTTATACATCAGAATAACACAAAAGCTATAACTTATAAAGAAATTGCACTTACAAAGTTTGCCGGGTCATCTACACTAATATTATAAAGAGGAAAGATTTGTATTGAAGATATGTAACGAATAAACTCAAAAAGCACTGGACCGATTTTAATAATTCTTTTTTCATTAGAAAGCTATATCATCACTGTTATAACATAGGCTATATTTAGTACTAGATTACTATAGTACCTATTTATGTCTACCCGTGCGAAGCCGGGACGGGTCGCTAGTCTAGTACAAAAATATACCTCGTCATTAGACTCTGAATTAAAATAAGTTTAGATTTATACATTTTTCTTCACATTTTTTTTATATTTACACTTTTTCCTTGTTTTTCAAGTTCAACCAATATAAATAGGTAAGTAACGAGATAGCTTGTCTTAATTGCCTTGTTTTTAACTCGACGTTGTTTTCTCTCGTTACTATAAGATCACGACATTAGATACACCGACTTAACCTCTACTAGATAAACATTTACAATCATAATCATTTAAAATCACAAGCAGTAATAATCTCCGGTCATTCTTGAAGTATTTTCTTCGGGGCAATAACGCTAAAATGGCTAAAGATTTGAAGCAGAAAACTGTGGTGATAACCGGTGGGGCTGAAGGTATTGGCTACGAAATAGCAGATAATTACCTCAAAAAACAAGCAAAACTGGTCATCTTACTCGATATCAATGAAAAGCAAGGAGCAGAAGCAGTCAAGACCCTTACAGCAAAATATGGAAGTGGCAAAGCGGTCTTCTACAAATGCGACGTAATCACCGATTTAGAAGCTGTTTCGAAGAAAATCTTCACGACTCACAAACAAATAGATGTCCTTGTCAACAATGCAGGAATATTGAACGACAAACTGGCCAAGAAAACAATCGACATCAATGTGACTGCTGTCATTGAATGGGGCATGAAGTTCTGGGACTACATGAGGAAAGACAGAGATGGTAACGGTGGGACGATTGTAAATCTAGCTTCAATATATGGATACAGAATTGATCAGTTCCTGCCTATATATCAAGCGTCTAAATTCGCCGTGATGGGATTCACAAAGTCGTTGGGGCATGAATATAACTTCAAGAAAACTGGAGTCAGAGTTGTAGCTATTTGCCCTGGCTTTACTGAGACCAAGCTGACAGCTCAACCTAAAACCTGGGATGACTCTTGCGCTGGAGATTTCAAAGACTTTCTTGATGCACAAGCTTGGCAAAAGGTGGATATGGTAGGGAAAGCTGCGGTGGATATTTTCGAGAAGGGTGAGAGTGCCTCTGCTTGGCTGATCGAAGGTTCTCGTCCTATAGCTGAAGTTATGCTTTCCAGTATGGTTCGTTAAAGGTCTTAGGGCAAATCTTAGTTATGCTTTTGTTCTAGATGGGGTTTTGTTCTATATAATTGTATAACATTTTGTTATTTCATTTTAATATTTTAAATTATTTGTTGTGCAATTATATGTATGCCGTAATGCGTTTGTTTTTCTATTCTGTAATATAAGATGCCATATCTTACAACAATACCTCGGAGTCAGTCAGCTGGGTTCCTTAGTGCTGGGTGGAGGGAGCTGTTTGGGACTTTTGCATTTTTTTGCGCTTACCTTCCAGGACTTTAATAGTCAAAATTTTAAAAGCTAGTAGGTTCGAAAGTAAATCCATTATTTTTCATTGCAATACAGTAACACATTGTTAAAATAATTAAAAACTTGTTTTAGCATGTGCTAATGAAGTTCTTTTATAAAATACCGTACATGATATGATTTACTCAATTTGAATTTTGAACCCATATTTTATGAATCTAGGCCCTATTTTTTTTGTGATTCCTATAAAAATGTACAGTTTTAAGATTTATTCCTATATGTGTACTCTGAGACAATGCTTCTCGCCAAATGTCATAGTACATTTTTATTTAAATCACAAAAAAAATCACAAATTCACATCGTGTCATGTGAGGAATCATAAAACAGAACTTCATTAGCACATTCTAAAACAGGTTTTTAATTATTTTAACAATGTGTAATTTTCGATGTTCGAGTATGACGAGAAAAGAGAAAAAGAAACTTTTTTGTCGATGTTTATAGTACAGAGATCAGAGACAACAACTTACTTCCCAATTTTGTGAAACATTTCTGTTTTTGTACGGAACCCTCGGTGTGAGAGCCTGATTCGCACTTGTCCGGATTTTTTATATGGTAACTGAGAAGTTTTGCTTTTACACAGCTGTAAGAGACCATAGATGTACGTATATAGTTTAAATTTCAACTCGATATCTTTACGCTTTCCCGAGATAAAGAGTCTTGACACACGGACAGACGGAATCCTATAAGGGTTCCATTTTTTTTTTTTTTGAGGTACAGAACCATAAAATGGTATCGAAATCCCCCTCTGCTCAATCAAAAATCACCGACGACAAAAAACACCATTACCAGTACCAAGCTTTATCAAAATTTATTAGAAATGCGACCTTCAGAGGAAAACTAACATCCGGACAGACATAACAAAAATCTCACTTTGTTCATCTCGGTCAATTACTACTATAGATACTTATTACTATGCAGCGTTGATATACCTACTTTATTAATTCTGATAAAATAAATTCTTCAGTTCATTGCAATGACCCTGAATATTCGCAAACATGATAATAAGCTAGTGCATACAATGTTTGTTTTATGACGATAACCTTATCTCCAGATAACTATACTTATATTATGATTTTATTGAAACGCTTCAATAACATTTTGCTCTACAGACCAATCGAATCAAAGAGTTTTTCTACATGCATACATATATACATAAATAGACCATCCATAAATTCGCAGCATAACATGATTGATATTTTATTAGTTTCTTAAGAAATAATATTGGTTGCCGAGTATACACACATTTCTACCAAATATATAATTAATAATATTCTAGTGTTTTGGCTTATTTTAAACGATAAGTAAACATACAGATAAAAGTTTTTTTATCACTTATCGTAATCAATTTTGTAAGATAAGCATTATATAATATTAATTGATACATAAGAAAATATCATGTGTTTCTCATTCCAAATCTGACTGCGATACATGAAGTAGTGTGGTTAACATGGAAAGAGATTTAACAAATAAAATTGTCGTTGTCACTGGTGGTGCGGAAGGTATTGTCTTTCAAATCATCAGATCCTTTTTGAAAGCTGACGCCAAACTAGCTGTCATATTAGACATAAACGAGGAAACAGGAAATAAAAGTGCTGAAACACTAACTGCAGAGTTTGGTCCGAATAAAGTTGTGTATATGAAATGTGACGCTCTCAAAGACTTGGAAGAAGTTTACCAAGCAATGTACGAAAAGTTTGGTATAATTGATGTACTTGTAAATAGTGCAGGCTTAGTTAATGAGGAAGTGCCAGAAATTTGCATCGATCTAAATCTGTCAGCTACGATAAAATGGTCATTCAAGTTCATGGAGCTTATGAGGAAAGATGTCAGTGGTAATGGAGGCACAATTATGAACATTTCATCGATTTTTGGATACCAAATAGCACCATATGCTCCCGTATACACCGCATCTAAATTCGGGGTTGCTTGTTTTACAAAAGCTTTGGGGCATGAGAAGATTTATAAACAAAAACAAGTGCGAGTTTTTGCTATATGTCCAGGATTTACTAGGACGAAGCTAACCAAAAATTACGACGATGTTGACAATGAAGAATTAGCTGAAATTAAAGCCAGTTACGTGTGGCAGTCTGCGGAAGAAGTTGCCGAAAAATCTGTGGAGGCATTTAAACTAGCTAATAGTGGAACGCTTTGGGAGATCGAAGGCGGTGTGTTGAGAGAAGTAAAATAAATCTAGTTCTGCTGTTCTGTGTTTGTTCCTTTCACGGAACCCTTACTTGGGTAATATTAATAATTCCGAAAGTGTATTTATTGGTTTGTTCTTCTTTCGCTCTAATTTTATTTTTGGCATCGATATACCTAATTTGAAAGCCGGAAAGTGCTACTTTTTATTCCGAAAAAATAAAAGGTTCCTACGTAATTTTACAAAAATTTAAATTTCACGCAGGCGAAGCCGGGGACAAAAGCTAGTCTATAATATTTTGTACTATCTTATCAGAAGATAAGAGACCGGTCACCGGTACACATACCACTACTAGTATTATTATTTACAAATGTCTAAAACTTAAACTAAATTAACACAAAATAAAACCGAGTGTAAAAGTCCCTCGGTAGTAGGTAACGTGGCCAGAAGGCTGGCAGCATTGCCTCGCTGAATGGCAATACTCAGCTTTTGGGCAAAATAGATGCCAGTATTCTGGTCACGAGATTGTCTTATATCTATTTTAATTTTTAAATAAATAGCGAGAGTGTGGAATAATATAAGAACGTACGTATAGTTGTTGAGAACTTAAATTAGGTAAACGTGAGAGCATTTTCGAGTGATAATATTTTTCGTCTCTACTTAAGTAATATCGAGCAAAGTAATGTTAATTCATAATTTATATTATTCAAAACATATTCATAATACGGATTATAATAAAACAAGTCAAAAATAAAATAATTTAAAAAATCAAAAACCCGACTGTATAAAACATTTTTAATAATGGAACATAACAACTGAACACAACGAGGAAGACGCCATCAGCCGCTTGTGTGCGGCGTGCGACGACTGCGTCACCTAAGGTCATCGTAGACTATAATTTAAAGATCAAAGCCATTAGAGAACGAGACGCGGCGGTGATGGAGGCCCTGAGTGGTATAAGTAGTCTTTCGAAAAAAAAAATCGTAACATTTCAATAAAAAAAAAAAAAGAAAACAACTGAACAGTCGAGATCCATTGAAAAATTAGATTGGCTGTCGAATAATGGAACCCGACTGTTCAGTATATATTTCATTTTCTTCAATAGTATTCATTTAATAATCACATTTTAATAATAAATTCTCTATTATGCAAGATAAACTCATTTCTAAAAACTTACACCTATTTTACAATTAAAGTAATATGGGGATTATTTTTTATTTAAACAATATATAGGTCTGCACTGGAACTCACACTAGGGTGGCCTGTGTCGTAGGTGTAAATGTATTATTTTCACAAGTTGATACAGATAAAGATGATAATAAAACGAAATCTTACAAATAACTTATTCCTACAAAATAATACTAATTAGTGTATCCCCATAGTCGAAGTTAATGCAGTGAACCAACTCGTGTATCAACACCTTTGTTGTGCTTTATATGTGAAAGTGCCTATCGACTCGGGTATAAATAACTGCGCGTGTGTTTGTTTTAATTTGTAACAATAGGAATGCAGCAACGAACGCACGACGAGGTGTCTGCGTGTGAGTGAGGTAATGTACATGATAATAACTGGTAAAATTGACATTGTGAGAGTATGATAATATCGACGCTTGAAAGGCAAAAATTACCAAGCGACAGTTTGGGCGATATTGAGTTATATATATCACTGAAATCAGAAAAAAAAACTGCGTCGATTGGTCTTACTCTCACGGCGCTAGGACGAAGTTTGTTGTCGTTTGGTAACTTAAAAAAAGACACATTATCACAGTTTTCGGCGTCCAAGCGACTAAAATTTTAATGATTTATGAATATTTTTCACATAGTAAGGATTAGATTTTTATAATTTACACTAAGTTATTTTTGCCTCGACTCTAAATAATGCATCCAAACATAAAGTATTTTCTGCCTTGCGAGTACCCAGGAATTAGCATTACTTAAGAATTTTTACCTGATTGTTGTTTTTCTCTCTCGTAATTTAAGACTTTTTAACACACCTTCAATAGACTTTTTTTGTCATTTAGTACTTTTTACCTAAATATAATTTATTCAAAAATGTGAAGTAGTGAATATCTACCTGCTTAAAACAGGATATATTTTGTCGTTTAGTAATTTTCTACCCGCCGATTTTTTTAAAGTTTATGTTACTTAGATAACTATTTCTGATAAGAGATTTCTCTAAAAGTGACCATATCCATACAGCACCTTTTTTATTTTGTCACTTATCCGTACTGTAAATCAGATTTTAAGTGGCTGTTGGTAACAAAATAACTATTACGTCTTCACCGAACTGTCGCTTAGACAACACGCATGCGTGCGCGCATGGTGCAAAGTGCTTAATCTCGTAGCTTGTTAATTGTGTACTCGGTAAATGTGCATTATTAAGATTTTATGACTTTATATTTATAGATTTTCAGATATGACTTTATATTAGATTATTAAATTTATATTTTACATTAATTTAAATCTATTGTTAAAAGTACATAAAAATCGAAAAAGCGAGTAGATTGAAGCGAGATAGAAGCTTGGTAATTTGGTGTGTTTCAGTGTGTTTAGCATATGTGGACTTTGAGATAGCCATTGATTCGGTCAAGACATGGGCTGTGCTTAAGTCTATCCAGCGATGCTGCAAGTAGTCCAGCCGGTCTGGAGACATGTCGGTTCCTAAATTTACGGAAGACGGATAGGTTAGTCCTTCTGAGGAAAGATGGGCGCCCTGCGGACTCTCCCTCCGCGTACCGCCCTATAGTACTGCTGGATGAGGTGGACAAGCTGTTCGAATGCGTGATAGCTGCTTGCTTCATCCAGTATCTTGATAGGATTGGTCCACACTTGTCCGACGAGCAATTTGGTTTCCGGGCGGGCCGGTCTACAATCGACGATGTTAAACGTGTCAAAGCCCTCTCGGACGAGGGGGTGGCTCATGGTCAAGTGTTGGTGGCGTGTCTCTAGACATCGCCAACGCACTTAATACACTGCCATGGGTTTGTGTAGAGAACCTACGAAGAGGCTGCCAGTCTTGCGATGGCAACGGTGCAGGTGGTGGCGAGAAGGATAGTGAAACTGGGACTCCAAGTAGCGCTGAACAAGTCAGAGACACCTCGATGAGAAGTGGAACTTTTGGGAGCGTTTCGCCCAGTTAGTTCCTCGAATAATGGGTGCGGCTGGGTCACTTAAACGCCTTCTTCCTAATCTTGGGGAACCAATTGCCGCTAGTCGTCTTTTTTATCATGCAGTGGTGTGGTCGATGGCCTTGTACAGGGTGCTTATATGGGCGGACGCCCTAAACCGAGAAACGGTCGCTTTTCTAAAGTGACCACAACGCGCAATGGCCATAGGGGTAGTCAGAGGTTATCGCACTATTTCGTGTGACGCAACATGCCTTTTGGCTGGGTCACCTCAATGGGATTTAGAAGTGGAGGTAAATAAATAAATAATTTTATTTTCAGACAACACAGTAAATCGTTAAAATCAGTAAACACAAGGCATTATTGGAAATCTATAGGGGAGGCCTTAGTCCAGCTGTGCAATGTCTGCAAAGACAACGACGACGACAAATTAATAGAAATAATAATTAACAATAAAATAGGTAATGATAATATAGTAAGTATACAAGGTTGATTTTTATTATTAATATTTAGATAGGTTTTCCAGAAACCGATGTCAACCTTATAGTTTTAACTTTAAGTAGTTTTTATTGTGACAATATTTTTGATAGCATTTTTTTTCATTCATCATCAGATGAGGTTCATACTCAGTAGAGAGTGATTGTAGATAACTGCAAGGGCTGTTTAAGAATTGGTGATGACGATATCCGTTGAAAACTTTTGCAAAAGTTTCTAATGTAGTGTACAAACCTGAATTTTTGTTAGGTTGTTCCTCTTTGGAAGGTAAGTGTAGGACTTTTTGTCCTACACTTACCTTATTTAAATAGGACTATGGTTGAAATTGCCTGGCAGTAAAGTGGTTTATCTTTTTATTTCGATCATTTTACCTATGTGTTAAACACCTGTTTATTGTAGATGCATCATTTTGCTTCAAATATAATCATAAAATATTGGGGTTTAGTTAATTTTACATGTTTTATGATAAAAATTTGTTTTTGGTTAGTAATTTTTACCTGTTTGTGATTTTGATCAAAATTTTACTAACCGACACTATCTCTTAAATTATTGAGAAAAATCATATTTTTTAAATGACAGTTCATAAAGCTTTTAAATTTCATTTATAATCTATTAGAACCGAGTAGAAATGAGTAATAGAAAATTTTATATGATTTTTTTTCCAAAAAATAAAACTTTAAAATGCTCTGGTGTAAAGTTGCCAATATGTCGCTTGGTAATTATTGCCTTTCAACCGTCGATATAATTGGCTGGTTGAGAGAAAAAAATGACTGCGGCTAAGCGAAATATTAATTAATGAAAAGGTGATATAATTGTGAGTCAGCGAGGGATAAGTCACACACACTTCTGTTCAAAGTTTGCGGATATCCATATACCATGGTGTTTATGGCTGATCTATGGAATCTCAATGCTACAGCACGAATGTACAACTGGCGCACAGGCATAAAATTGGTATCTTCATACAGTTTCTCGGTGGAGTATCTAAAGGGTTTTTGTAGGAAACTTTCAGGAGGGCTCTTTGAACTCTTTCAATTTTGATCATGCGAATTTCATCAGCAAAACCGCAGCAGACGATGCAATAATTGATTATTGACTGGCACAGGGAGAAGTACACAATCCTTAAAGTTTTAGGGTCAGCAACAGTACCTAGTCTTGCATCATTTTGCGAAGTCTAGGTAATACTTAAAGTGATATGGTTATCGAATGTGAGTTTATTATCAATCAATACGCCTAGGTATTTAACCCTAGATCACTAAACATTAGTCTTACAGGCGACACGACCCCCGCGCATTCTCTGTTTTGGTATGTTCCCGGAACTCCCCCGCCCCACCTCGCCTAGTACCTTTCTAATTCATTGTATTAAAGACCTGTGCATATGCATTGCATCCATATGCATTTTACTTTCGAAGTTTTGGTAAATTGTATGTTGTAAAAAATGTCTCACAGGCTAATGTTTAGTGATTACGCGTGTAAAGTGAGTCAAGGTAAGCCACGAATATTTTATTGTTTTTTGAGTTATTGTATGTATGAAGTATTTTTATTGATTTATGAGATTATTTTTTTACTTTTGTAATAATATTATAATGAATTATATATGAGTGCTTTTATGGAAAAAAAATTAAACA
Organism: Hypomecis punctinalis; assembly: GCA_949316475.1. NCBI lineage: Eukaryota > Metazoa > Arthropoda > Insecta > Lepidoptera > Geometridae > Hypomecis > Hypomecis punctinalis. The sequence goes on along the minus strand of OX438801.1, from coordinate 971,664 downwards.
TTATACTTAAGACGGCAATTATTCTTCGTTTTAAATAGATTTGATACGGGATCAAGATATTTTTTTTTCAGATTTTGAATGGTTTGACACTGAGAATGGTGACATAGGACTATTTGGTGAGCTTTTAGATTCTGAAAATGAAGAAAACTTAGAGGAATACCATTGCGTTAACACCGACGTAAGTGATGAAGAAACTTTGGTCTCTTCCGATGTGGAGCTGAATATCGTCAGAGGTAACCGAAATAGATATATGATTGTGTACTCTGATGATGCGGCCACATCAACCCTCGTCTTCACTTAGTAATACATCCAGGCAAAGCGTATATTTATGGAAAAAACAAACACCAGTCGCCATCTTCATCGCACAGTGCAAGCACTCGTACATAGGTAAGTACGAGTGCTTGCAGTTCGAAACATAATCCTGAAATATATTTTGTAACATCCTGATCTTATGCATGATCAATGCGTATGTCGTATACGTGTCTATTATGGTACAGCAAAGACAAATAACGCAGAGCATTCGTACAAAAATTGGCTGACGATCTCATGGAGCCGTGGTTGTGAGAACGGTACAATATTGTAACTGAGAAAGGATATCAAAGTAAGTATCAGAAATATCCTCAAAATTAAAAAGTCGCGGCGAGTACTTCTCAAGCACTAACAGATAAAATAAGTATTGACTATGTTTGTCCATACCAAACACACGGATGACTAAAGTGTCATGCCACGCCTGCTAAAAGGCTATTTGAGCCAGCATACCTTTTGACTATCTACTCAGACTCCCAAGACCAATATTTTCAATGTTTCTTTTAATTTTTAAGAGCCCTGATTTATAATTACAGCTATATTAGCTCTTTTTTTACTAATAAATGTAATTGCAAAAAAATATTGTCGTTTTATTTTGGTAGTGACTTAAAACTTCAAAATGACTAATGTTTAATGACTGTGTAACTCGAAAATAAGTTTAGTGATCTAGGGTTAATATATCCACACAGTCTAGTACAGGACAGTTACACTTTGTATCACTAAGAAAGTTACAGTAGTGAAGCTTTAGTGAAAATGATTTGGGTTGGGTCCTATCTGTGATCTGGAACGCCATATATTTGAAAGAAGAAAGAAAGAAAGAAATACCGTTTATTTCGTGACATACATGAACAAATATAAACAACAAACAAGAGTAACAGTGGTTAAGCAGCAAGTGAGCACGGTATGCCACGAAAACCGGTCCCAACTCAGCGTGAATTGCTGATTGAGAACAATCAGCGCTGGTATTCTGCTGAGACCGGTAGGTGACGTCACGTACAACATAAATATAAATTTAAACAATAACAAAGATTCAGAGTATTAGAGGATAAATACACATGAAAATACATACACACAGTTAAATAAAATCACACAACAAAGACAGTATTCCATAAACTAAAAACATCAACACACATTATCCTACATCACATTATTAAATATCTTCATACGAAAGAGCCCAAAAAACGTAAAATCAAAACAATTTAATCGATTGATAGGTTTCCCAGTGTTAAGAGAACAACAAATTAATAAAATAAATATTCTTAGGTAGGTACGCCGTTAATAAAATCACAAACACAACGCACAATAACAATGAGATCTCAATTTTGAATCTAGGTGGCACTTGTATCGTTTCTGAGAGATTTCTCACATTTTTGATGAGCGAAAATAAACTTTTTTAGTTTATATTTAAAACAGAAAAAACTTTGCACGTTCCTTATGGGTGGTGGTATATTGTTCCAACATTTAGTAGCAGCATATCGGAAGCTGCCTCTGAAAGCCGCTGAGTGACGACGCTCTGTCCTCAGAAGAGACAGCTTCAAACATGCACGAGTTACGTGAGGGTTACGACCTTGCTTTCATGACAACTTCTCGTACAGATAACGCGAAGTTTTGTATTTCATGACACCAAACAAAAGACTCGCTAGATGAATTTTCCTACGATGCATCATTTTCAGAACAAAATGCTTATTTAAAAATGGCGTCACATGTGATCTATAAGGAATGTCAAAACAGAAACGAGCACATGCGTTTTGAACTCTTTGAATTATTTTTTTAGTTTTGGCCAGTAGTCGTGGACCGTATACGGTGTCCATATAATTTAATTTAGACAAAACTAATGATTCCACTAGTTGTAATCTAAGGCCTACTTTCAGATACCTTCGCATTTTGTATAAAACCTTGAGTTTGTACAGACAATTCCGAACGCAGTTTGCTACATGTTTTTCATATCGCAATTCAGAGTCCATAAGTAAGCCTAGATTAAGCGCCTCATAGACCCGCTCGATAGGTTCATTCATAAGCTGCACCTTTTCTACTGGATAGAAATTAGTTAATTGGTGTCTGCTGCCAAAGACAAGGTATTTTGTTTTGGTAGGGTTTAGTAAAAGGAAATTATCAGTGGCCCATGCAGCAATTCTGTCAAGATCTTCGTTTAACCTAGATATCGCTGTGTCAATATCCGATGGTTTACATGATAAATAAACTTGGATATCATCTGCATATCTGTGATATCTGCAGTATTTTATTTGTGATACAATGTCCGCAGAATACAAAGAAAAACAGATGGGACCGGCAATGGACCCCTGTGGAACACCTCTTCTGACAGTTAGCTTATCTGATTCCATCAATGAACCATCAGTCCGAACAATCGTAACAGCTTGAGTACGACCAGAATGATAGCTGTTGAACCATTGCAAGGTATCGGAATCAAATCCATAATAACTATATTTTGAAAGGAGAAGATCCACATTCAAAGAATCAAATGCCCTTGAAGAATCCAATAACACCAAAACTGTGCACATTCTGTTATCCTGTGCACTAATAATGTTATCCGTGACATCTAATAGCGCTGTCGTCGTACTGTGACCCTTCCTGAAACCCGATTGTACTGTGGGCAAAATGTTGTATTTGGTTTTACTGGCATTTAAGGTCAGCAAGTTATACTGCAGCCAGCTTGCTACTTGAGCCGGTCCCTTCTGAGCAACATCGACGACTTCGTCTCAGTTATCGTCGTGAAAAATTAGAGCAGTGTCGTCTGCAAATGTATAAATATTCGCTTTTTCCAGTTGCAATTGACAAAGAACATTGATATAAGCTAAGAAGAGTGTTGGCCCAAGCACACTTTCTTGTGGGACGCCGCAAATTACAGAAGTGTAGTCGCTATACTGGTTAGAGATGCGTACACGTTGTCATCTATCGCTCAAATAGGATCTGAACCACTGAAGTGCAGCTCCTCGAACTCCAAGGAACTCAAGCTTCCTCAACAATATTAGCCAGGAGACAGTGTCAAATGCCTTGGCCATATTTAGGAACACTCCTATGCACTTCTTTTTAGAATCGAAAGTCGCTGAGACCTGGTTCACTAGAGCAATAACTGCGTCTTCTGTGGATTTATTATTTCTAAATTCAAATTGGTTTGGAGATAAAATCCCGTTACTTTCTAGGAAGCTAAGAAGGCGTTGGTTATTTAGGTTATTAATAATATAAAAATATTATAGAGTTCAAGACCACCGGAAGTGCTTGTTTTTTTCTTTTCAGTTTTTTTTATTATGTACGTAGTTTGGTTCTTGTTTTACGCAGTCGGGTTTTTCATTTTTAAATTATTTTATTTTTATTCAATACTTTTCAGTTATAATTACCTAGCCAGCTATTTACCAGACTAGATTGCCTATCAGCATGAGTACTATATAACAATTGCACTGGAATTTAAATTTTCGTAATGTAAGGCTCAAGGGATAATTACGCAACTTTAAATCGATATAGATCCTAAACGGTCAGTCAATCAAAAAATATTGAGAAAAAACTAAAAATGATTCTTAAATACCTATTCAACGATACCCTATTTGGCATAGTTCTTTGACTTTCATTTTCACAATATGGCGTTTAGTAGTCGCCATATTGAATTTTCACTAACGTCATGTCTTTAGTGACACTCGCTCAACTAAGAGGAATCGACCACTCCTTGGCGTCGCGCAGTCGGGTAATAAATCATGTTGGCGTTGAGAATTTGTGGTGCACCGAGGCCAAAAAATTTACGCATTTTTTACATAATCTTTGTCGGCGGCTCAGAAAAAAGGGACAGGATCCGCGGGCAGTGGCGTACTTAGCGCATTGCGCAGCATATCTTCATTGCTATCTAGAATGGCAACTAAACACCGCGTGCCGCGAGCATAATGGGCCCATTAGTGCGGAATGCACTTTATACTGAGCGCCACACAAATCAACGGATGAGAAGTTATGCGCAAAGCACTGCGCAAAAGCCGAAATATAGGCATTCCTATATTTCGGCTTTTGCGCAGCGGGAGCCAGAGAAACGAGACGCCGGGGCACACCCACCCGCCAATCTCATGCCTCCCGCGCGCTCCCTACGCACTACAACACGCGATGTCGGTTTTGTGCACACAAGCGCAATAATTAGCCAATCACGGCGAAGTGTCATCTGCGGCTAACATCTCATCTGCCGATTTGTGTGGCGCTCAGTATACGAGGCCTTGATTGACTAGGGAGTTATTGACTCAGGTCAATAACTCTCTTAAATAGACATAATATTTTTTTTTTTTGTATAATATCCTATACATTTGTGTTGACATAATGACTTTAATAGTATAGTAATAAATAATCCGAACAGCCGCGAGATCTACCTCGCGACACATCTCTTTAACTTAACCTTCATAAGCCTATTTGCTCTTGACCGATTTGGTTCATACTCGTAAATCTTGACAAGATTTAAATACTAAACAACTTTGTTTAATTTTATCAAATTCGGCTTATATATAGAAAAAAAAAATATTTCCCCTATTTTCGAAGGAAATTTAAATGGTCTTTCCCTCAAAAAGTGTGTTTAGAAATAAATAAAAGTTGCCGAGTAGATTCAATATCTTTACCAAATATCACCTAAATAAATAAATAGCTTATGCAAACATCCATTATCATAAATCCATTAAAATAAAGTCTCATTTTTGACCGACGAACCACCGGAGGAGGTATACAATTTGACGCGTATAATTTTTTTTTTATGTATAACCACGCATAATTTTTTTCGTAGTGGTCCGATTTGAATAATTCTTTTTTATTGGAAAGAGTATACTTCAAAATTGGTCCCGTTTAAATTTTATCGAAATCGGCTGAGTCATTTTTGATAAATAAACAATAATGTGAAAAATGTTCCATCGATCCGTGCGAAATATTCGCGAATTCGGTACACAGGTGAAGTCGGTCATGCTAATTTTTGCAAAAAATAATCTTGTCAATGATAAATAAACAAACAGACAAACTTGAAATCGAAGTAAATTATTGTATAACAAATTAGAGATTTTTTATCTCTTAATTTGATTAATGTATGAATATTTTACAATATAAATACACAATGAAATATCGTGTAATTCTCATTCTAAATCAGATTGTGACAAGTGAAGTAGTGTGGTTAACATGGAAAGAGATTTAGTAAATAAAATTATCGCAGTAACTGGCAGTGCAGAAGGTATTGGATTTCAAATCGTCAAATCATTTTTAAGAGCAGATGCCAAATTAGCTGTCATATTAGACATAAACGAGGATACAGGAAATAAAGCTGCTGAATTACTAACAGCAGAATTTGGTTCGAAAAAAGCTGTGTATATAAAATGTGACGTTGTCAAAGACTTGGAAGACGTTTACCAAACTATCCATCAACGGTTTGGTACAATCGATGTACTTGTCAATAATGCAGGCTTAACCAGTGAAGAAGTGCCCGAAATCTGCATTGATGTAAATTTGACAGCAACAATAAAGTGGTCAATAAAGTTCATGGAACTTATGAGAAGAGATGTCAACGGGAAAGGAGGTACAATTATAAACATTTCATCAATTTTAGGATACCGAATAGCACATTTTACTCCCGTATACAGTGCTAGTAAATTTGGAGTTGTCGGTTTTACAAAAGCCTTGGGACATGAGAAGATTTATAGAGAGAAACAAGTGCGAGTTTTTGCAATATGCCCCGGATTTACCAGGACAAGCCTGACTAAAATATTAGAAGATCCGGAAGACGAACAACTAGCTGAAATCAAAGGCAGTTATATGTGGCAGTCTGCGGAGGAAGTTGGTGAAAAATCTGTAGAAGCATTTAAACTAGCAGACAGTGGAACAATTTGGGAGATCGAAGGTGGTATCTTGCAGGAAGTGAAATAAAATATCAGAACGGCTAAAATTATGTGTGCAACAGTTGTTTTTTGTGCAATATTTCAGCGTGTAGATATGTGCAATATGAGTTTCAATGCCCGATAAAATTTATATTTGTACTATCTTATCTTACTGGACGTCAAGTTTACAAAATATTACTCGAATGATGGACATTCAATATATCCAAACAATACTATTTGTCGAATTGAAGAATTTGTTTAATATGGAGCAATATACTTAAAAGAATTATGATTATGATTTCCGTATGTGCTAATTTTATATCTAACGTAGGCCAAAATAATGTTTATATCTACTTAAGTTCCTTTAAAAAAACTACATACTTCAATTACATTTATCATAATAAAACAAGGCAGCGCTGATTTTGTTTTTGATTGTTTATATGTAAATATTAGGCGGAGAACTGCTGACTGATGAGGTCGAAAAGTTCTCAAGTGGAGACCAAGTACCGGCAAGCGCAGCGTAAAACGTCCACCCACAAGATGGACGGATGACTTCATTAAGACCGCAAAATCGTGCTGGATGCAAGCTGCTACCAACTTGTCTTATTGGAGATCTTTGGGGGAGGCCTATGACCAGCAGTGGACACCCTATAATGACTGAAGGATAGGTAGATGATTTGGTGTAGTCTAAATATCATCAAAAGTAATATTTTTAATCTACTAGGAAATTTTAATTCAAATGATGTAACCTCATTTTGTAAGCAAAACACTACAGATATTTATGTATTTCAATACCACTCACATAGTTTAAAACGTATTTTTAAAGCGAAATAAAAATGTACTGCAATAAAAACGTTATAAATAAATGACATTCTTTGTATTATTCGTAACTAGCTTATTCCCGTGGCTTCGCCCACGTATTTTTGTGCTGTCCTATAGGTACCTTTTATTTTTCGGGATAAAAGTAGCCTATGTCACTTTCCGACTTTAAAACTATTATAAGTCCACGCCGAAATTCAAGTCAATCCATTGCTGCGTGAAAGAGAAACAAACCAAAAAAAAGCACTTTCGGATTTATGTTATGTAATTAGGAAGGATTTCAAATTTGCTTAATTAAGTGTGATTAAAATGATAAAATTCATGAGCATTAATTTATCTTAAATTAATTCATCTTCAAAACATAGCAAGTAAAAAATTCAACAATTCGAGTTAAATAAACGTCGGATAATTAATTTATTAAGCAATGTTCCGCACGGTCAATATTTAGATGGGTGACCGCGGGTGGCATTTTCCAACTGAGCGCTACCGTGCCTCGGATCGCACGTTAAATTGAAGATCCCGGTTGTTTTAACCGTTTAGCCATGTTAGAGGCCTTCAGGCGGCTTAAAAACTCTGACACTAGGGCTAGCCTCTTGACTTATAAATACGAACTTGCTTTCATTAACCTTAAGTAGTACGAACATACTAATAACATATATAAATGAATAATAGCATCGACTTGTATCAAACATATTGTACATGAATCATTGTTACAAATTCTGACTTATTATGTGAATAAGTAATTAATACCTAAGTATAAAATACCACAAAACAACAACGTTGCAACTGATATCAATAATGCTCGTAATAATAATGACAGTTTTCAAAAAACACCGACTTCCACCGTGTACAGAATTCAAATAATTTGCACGAATCGATGTGACGTCCATGTACATTTTTGTTGATTTATTAAAAACGGCTCAGCCGATTTTGATAAAATTTAAATTGGACCATTTCGAAAGTATACTCTATCGAACTAAAAATTGTTTTTTTAAATCATAATAGTAGTAAACATAAGTAAGTAAATTGACATCATTTGTCGTTATTATAGGAGAAGACGCTGGTTCCCGTAGTACAACCCCTGGCTTGTTCGGGAATCAGAGGCTTCAATAATTTTGATGTACCTTATTTACGTCAATGAAACTTTTCGATTGATTGGTTTTTTTAAATCGGTTCACAATTGGCGAAAATATCGATGAACACAAAAAAAAAATACTTTCATAGGTACAGATGAACATAACTCCTTTTTGGAAGTCGGTAAAAATGTTATTGACCAAGCGAACAAAGTGAGTGTAATCTCAGTTTTGACTTGACGATTTTGCTTTTGTCTGTCTGGCTGTTGATTCTCCTCTATAACGCTTCTACGGATTTTTTTAACAAATCTTGATAAAACTTGGTTTAAAAAGAGAACTGTTGTGGCGTTACGGTGAACCAACAATAAGATTTAAGCAGTAGCTGCGGTACGACTACTTAGTAGACGCCAGTCTACTGATAATAATTATTTTACGTAAAAAATTTCAAAACCGCCTTCAATTGTATACTAAATTCGAATATTTCGCTTGAATTGTTAACATTATTTTTAATCACTGCATTAAAACTCGCGTGAGAAATCATTATACTAAATAAAACGCCGATTTAAAACGTATGATATGGAGGGCGTGTGCCCCACGACGGGAGCGCGCGTATTCCCTGATGAAGGAGTACTAACTTACTCCGAAACCGGTCGGATTCCCAGCGGCCCGGTCGCATATCATACGTGAGTGAAAGCCGGTATTTTATTTAGTATTAGTTTTGATTTTTCAAAAGCGGCTCAGCCGATTACTGTGAAATTTTAATTAGTCCCATTTAAATCGGGAGTATACCCTTTCTAACTAAAAATAATTTTTCGATTCGGTTTACAATCGACGAACTTATCGAACATAGAACCTCCTCCTTTTTGGAAGTCGGTTAAAATCCGAATTGGTGTGTAGACACCAATTAGGATTTTAATTAAATAAGTACAGTACAGTAATTAAAGTACTGTACTGTATTGTATTAGCCTTTTTAATAGTCCACAGCAGGACGTAAGCCTACCCACGAAGGGTCATTGGGCCATATCCACCACGCTGGCCCGGTGCGGGTTGGTGGATTCACATACGCCATCGAATTTCTTCTACGGACGCATGCAGGTTGCCTCACGATGTTTTCCTTAACCGAAAAGCCAGTGGTGTGAAATTCCGTACAAAAATTCCAAAGAACTCATTGGTACGGGACCGGGATTTGAACCCACGACCTCACGATTGTGTCATTACCTCTCAGCCACCACGGCTGACAAGTATCAAACACTGTTGTACTAGCAATGACAGAGCAATGTTGTACAACGAGACATAATTATTTTTTGCAAAAAATAGCATGACCGACTTCACCCGTGTACAAAATTATCACATAGTATAAAACAAAGTCGCTTTCCGCTGTCTGTCCCCATGTATGCATATATGTGCCTCGGTGGCTCAAGTAGTTAGTGAACCTGACTTCTGGATCAAAGAGGCTTGGGTTCGATCCCCACCCAGGGCAAGCATTTATGTGGTGAACATAGGTGTTTGCTCTGTGTCTGGGTGTATTTAGATACTATCTATATAAGTATGTATTTAAAATAAGTATAATATGTAGTATATCAGTCTCTGGCAGCCATATCACATAGCTTTGCTTAGTTTGGGGTCAGAGACCGTGCGTAAGAAGTCCCCCAATTTAAAAAAAAAATATTTCAAGCTACGCAACGGATTTTGATGCAGTTTGTTTTAGTAGATAGAGTAATTCTAGAGAAATGTTTATTTGTATAATACACCTCTGAGAAGCCGGGGCGCATCGCTAGAACGCAAATATTATGCACGGATCGATGTAGCATTTTTCACATTATTGTTGATTTATCAAAAATGGCTCAGCCGATTTCGATAAAATTTAAATGGGACCAATTTCGAAGTATACTCTTTCCAATAAAAAAAGAGTTATTGAAATCGGACTACTACAAAAATAGTTATGCGTGGTAATACGTAAAAAAAATATATACGCGTCGAATTGTATACCTCCTCCGGTGGTTCGTAGGTCAAAAGTTCTACGGAAGCCTATCAACACTTGACAACTTATTCTTTGGTGATTTTTAAATTTGTAATTGGTAAATGAACGTCATGTTGATATATCAACTGACAAATTTTTTTTTTTTTCAAATTTGTTATTATATTTATATTTTTATTTCTTGGACAATAATCGTTTACAGCATTTTGTATATAACTTTTATGAGTTTAATGTTTAAGAGGAGAGTTAAGTTAACTATGGCAAATTTCATTTCTGAGATTTATTGTCTGAGAAAGAAATTTAAGAAAAAAATACAGCAAATATGCAGATACATAATGGTACATAATGTTGAGTCAATAACATATAGAGAAAGGATGAGAATTTCTATAGTACTCGTAGCAAAGCGAGCTTAGTAAACATAGGTATACACATAGCCAAATAAAGAACCTTTTCCTTTATTCATATTTTTTTCTTTAATTTACTAATTTAAATTAATTTACTAATGTAGCCGTGGTGGTCTAGAGGTAGTGACACCCGCCTTACAATCGTGAGGTCGTGGGTTCAAATCCCCGGTCCCGTACCAATGAGTTCTTTGGAATTTATGTGCGGAATTTCACACCACTGGCTTTTCGGTGAAGGAAAACATCGTGAGGCAACCTGCATACGTCCGTAGAAGAAATTCGATGGCGTATGTGAATCCACCAACCCGCACTGGGCCAGCGTGGTGGATATGGCCCAATCACCCTTCGTGGGTAGGCCTACGTCCTGCAGTGGACTATTAAAAAAAAGGCTGGTACAGTACTAATTTAAAAGTCCAGGCTGAAAGTGAACGAAAAAATAACATTCACACACTCTAATATTATAAATCACAATGATTAAAGTAGATTGTGTAAGAATTTATGAAAAATTGCCACTTTTCAATGTCAAGTTTTGTTCAGTATCCTGCTATTAGTTTATTTACATTAATTGTTCAAGCTTACAAACGTATTTTTATTGTTACTTCTTGTCACCTGATCTGATTGATTAATCTAATGTACACTAGAGATATACACAGTTTGTAAATATTTTGAAAATAAAAAGATGTTTTAACCCTTAAACAGGCTATGGGATGGGCATTTGCCCCATCTATTTTAGAAGGTTATTGCCCGGTGTTGGTAAAGAATCTACCACAAATTGTCAAAAATGCCCGTCTATAAATATTATCTATAATAAGTCCCAAAAAAAATAGCTTGAAACGGAACGCATATGTCACTTTGACGGCCATTTTTTTCTAAGTTCGGTCGTATTTGTAAAATGTGTGGTGTTTTTATTCATAATGGCAAATCATAGAGAGATAAATCGTCTGAATTTTTGATATATTGTAGAATTTGAGTCTTTCTAGAGATAGGTGCATAAATTATTGATAAATCTTGAAAACTTTCGTGTTATAACAAAATAAAATGAAACAAGTGTGATACTGTACAACCTTAGCCTATGAAGAGCCCAATTATTGTGAGAGTCATTTGCCCATAGCCCGGTAGGTAAATTGAAATATTTGTTTTGTATACTGATTTTTGACGTGGGTTTTCTACTTGGTTTGTTCATGATCATTTTACATTACAAGTAGACGATACGTTTTGTGTTATTAAAATATAAATTGTGGATTGTGGTAAACTTTTATCTCTCTGTTGTATAAATAGATACAAAAGTCGACGTCTAAACTGGTAATGGAATTATGTTTTCCCACATATTTTTTTTAGTTGTTCAGCTACTTTTCTAAATCTGTACTGTATTGTATCAGCTTTTTAATAGTCCACTGCAGGACGTAGGCCTACCCACGAAGGGTGATTGGGCCATATCTACCACGCTGGCCCAGTGCTGGTTGGTGGATCAAATTTATACATTTTGATAAATTTCTAAATCTAATTAATAATATATCAAACTAGCCGTAATTAATCATACAAATCTAAAAAAATATCGCTATTACTACATGATTTGACCGAGACCTGGTTAAAGAGTAAAAACAAAACAAAACCAAAATATCTGTGCTTAGAAAATGCTTGCATCACGGGGTGTACCCATTACGAATTGTTGAATAACATATTGTGTCTGCGGTTACCAGTCTTATCTGTAATACTGCATTAAGTATAATGCAATTGCATGTTATAATGCGGTCAGGCATTCTTTTCCGATAGGAGTAAACATTATTTATTCTCTGCTTAGCAGCTCCTAAGTTTTAATTGTGATTTTCATTTCATATACGAGAGTTCATTAGTTAAAGTGAAACAAATGCCAATGCATTTTGAAATTTCTAATTGGTAAGTGGATTTCATTTCAACGTATCAACTGTTTTCCAAAAATAAGGAGATTTTTAAATCAACTAACTACATTTTTCCAATGGATTTTCAACAAGTATAGTCGAAATTTTGTATACAAATTCTATAATATATACTCGTAACGGTAAATGAATTTCTCTTACTACTGCAGTTGAAAGTTGTTAGAACAGCAATAAAAATACCCGCGTTACTACCATAATACTAAAATAACAAAATATGACGAATATTACCCGTTGATTTTTCTTCCCGTAGTACTACCAAGCAGTATAGTAGTAGACTTTTTCAGGTAATAATTCAAGTCAAATATGACACGTTTCTCCCCTTTTTGAGAGATGTACAATCAAAAATATCCGACGACAAAAATATTCCAAAAATTTATAAAACTCGTGTACCTTGTTACCAGTAATTGTGTCAAGTTTTTTTTTTTGAAAAATGCGACATGCAGAGAGAAATCAACATCAAGACAGATAAAAGCTAAATTGTCAAGTCAAAACTAAGACGATTTGCTCACTTTGTTGGATTATGTAAATAAAATCCAATAGCTGCTCATAATACGCAAATAATATTTGGCTTAAAAATAAGTGACAACCCTAACCCAAACAAGAACACAAGAGTGAGCCGCCGGCCTCACTTTGTATCCGATAGGCTCTAAAATTACAGATTCTATTGAAAAATAAACCACTAAATTTTATTACCAGAAAGCCACGTTTTTGTAAACATTGAGTAGCATAGGTACCCGGGCCGAACCCAGGATGGAGAACTGATTGATAAATGCAACATACGGGTTTTAGCATTCAATGTATATTTTGTACTCTAACTTTCAAATTTGTGATAGAGACAGATGTGCCCGGTTAAATTGCAAATGCCGTTAAATTGGATTTTTTGCAGGTAACTTGATGATCCAGGCCAACCCCACAATGAATCCAAGAAGTCCTAACTACTCACCAACATACAGGGCAAGAGTTGAAAAAATTCAAAATTCAAAAGCGATATCAACATTTGTAGCAAAATATAAAACTGGAAGATCTGACATTCAAATTTGGGTTAATTATGATCCAAAAAGGCCGATGTTTTTCCCAAAATCTAGAAGGTCACCAAGTTCACTGATTAATCTCATTAATGAAGAAAAAGAAAATTACAAGAAAATAGTTGATGCAGTGAATAAGGCGCCAGATAGTTTATCAGCTCATAAAGATAATAACAGCACAAGATCAACTTCGTGGGCTGAATTTATACCTCTAATTGAGCAGGAATTATCATCTATCTGGGAAAATAAGGCCCAGGAACAATCCATTTCGCAAAAAAGTAGCCAACATTTAGATGTTCAGGACCCATCGACTTCAGCTACAACAAATCATAAAGGTCCTTCAATTTTGTCTGGTATTGATATTAAAGATCAGGGCCCATCAACATCCGCTGCTATTAATATACAAGATCAGAGACCATCAACTTCTTCTGCTATTAATATACAGGATCCATTGACTTCCTCTAGTAATAATATAAAAGATCAGAAGTCGTTAATTTTAACAGAATCTGAGATAAAAACAGCACGTCATCATGTTATCCCGGGTGAAACACTTCGAGACGCTTTTATATATATGTTGTCTAACCAGGAAACTTGGCCATATATGGTAGAGATGTTAAACGCAGCGCTAGAAAACCTACGCTATCAAAAAGCAGTGCGCATGATTAGTGATCAATTTATTGAAGATGCTCAAGATGCTCTCAATATGTTCGATGCCAGGATCCGGGATTGTGACTTTGATTTTGAGTTGAAATCTTTCGACAAAAGTCTTGAGTATTTATTCGCTGTGTTTTATTGGTCACCTTTTAACATTTATTTCGGACCACTGCCAAATTTGAGAGCCCCAGCAGATCCAGGTAATCAATTAGACAAAGATCTTTTTGATGGAATCAGCATTTCCCATACTGAAGGTTTAAAGGTATTAGAAAGCTTATTTAAAAAAAATCAAATTACAGAACATACTGTCAGCATATACATAAGGCAGTTGTTTGACATTCCGAAACCTACATTAGCGGGAAATTACTTAAAAATAACCCTGTCATTCGACGAGTTCATAGAAGATTTAATGAAAATATTTTTTGAGATGCCTGATTACGATGAATATCTCAAAATTGTTTCTGATTTAAAATATGAAAAATCCTGCTTTATAGCGCGATTATTTTATAAACGGCTATGGATCTTGAAGCTAAAAAATGCTGGAGCGTGCGCTAAGTGTTTAACTTATGCAAAAAATTTGACAGCAATTGAAAATTATAAATGCAGAACAAAAAAATGTCCACTCTATTCTCCACAACCCAAATACGTCTTGTATACCCACGTTAATTATTTAGCTACTGAGGCAGTAGTCAATATTAGTCGAGATCTAGAAAAATCGATGACAGTCGTTTTTCCGGTAAGTACGAAAAACATTGAGACCGATATAAAGAACATAACGGAAACTGATAAAGAAAAGGCAATAAATATTGCATCTAACCATGACAATGTTGAAGAAGTACTCAAAAGTTATAATGCTGCAGTATTTATAAACTTTTTCTTAATGAGAAATAATTTAGACTATGAATATAAAAGAATCATGCGGATGAAGATGACCAAAAAGTCAGCAACGGTTGAGGAGCTATACATTATACCGGGATTGGCATTAAAAGTAAAGGAATTGTTTGCCATATTGATGATTATGGGACATTGGCAATGTCAGCAGCAGAATCACGATTCACAGCTGTATAAAATTGTCTCATCGTTCAAAGATGATCCATTTGAGTAACAAGTCGTCAAAGGTGTAAAAAGCTATTTGTGATAAGGTTAATACATATTATGTAATCGTTTCTTTTATTTTTAAGATGATGTAAAGGCCGAATCATAGAAGTCTTCGGATGTATCGGTGGATGTGAAGTTAGCTACAAGCTGCGCTATATCCAATCAACACGTAGCTTTACGAGAGCTTCAGTGAGGATTGGATATTGCGCAGTTTTTAGCTAACTTCAAGTCCACCGACTTGTATGATTTGGCTTACACATTTTTTATCTTTCTTTCAAACAGTGTGTGTGAATGTTGAATTCAAACTTTTTAATCAATCCAAAACACATGATTAAAGCGTGGCATCGTGGCATGACTGACACTATTTTATTTCATGAATGACACGCAATGAACTAGCACTACCTATTTTATACTTAGGTACATAAGTAGGCTAAAGTTATAAAGTACTTGTTTTTTTATTTTATGTACATAATACCATTTCGTATTAGACATTTCGACATTTCGTAATACCAATACATTGTAAATTTCAAAAATGTTGATATAACAATCAGCAACGTTATTTTTTATATTATTTAAATTCATTATTTTTAGTATTTACACAGGTATGTGTACGTCTTCCTTATTTTTTATACTGACCAAAATTACAAAATTTCGTAGTAAACGAATTCACACTACATAAATATTTTTATATACATTCTATTTCAGTTTCAGACTATGGTAAATCTCGGTATGGTAAGAGTCAATGTGGTGCTCAAATTTTGGGGCGCAATGTCTTATGAATAATTCTAGCTTAACCTATATTTATTTATTGTTGCTATGTGTTTCATATTTGGTATTTATAATAAAAAACTATATTAGTAATTTTCTGCCTTTTTACAATTTTGGTTTTATTGACTTATTAATTTGAAATACTATAAAAGTTACAAAACAAAACACTAAAAATACATTTCAATCTGTGAAAAGTATTGCTTTAGTGATACATAGTAGTGGGACGCCATTAACTCAGGTCTATAGTAGTAGTTTTATAAAGATGAATATACAAACATCAAAATGATGCACCTTCTACTGACGATTTTTAAGAACTTATGTATTGAATATAATTATATACTTTAATACGCAATGACGTCGATCAAATATGAGCACGACATTTTTTTTAATGCACTCAATTTTATCTGCTACAATTGTCATAACGCGGTCATTTGCGTTATCAAAGTGGACTAATACACTATTATAAATTAGTAATATTACTAATGGCATAATTATTATCGCAATTAGAATGATACTGGCTAAACACTCTAAACACTACCAATAACACTTCATTCTTTATCAATCTTAGAGCGGTAAAGAAGTGTAAAAAATGAAAGAATACACAAAAAATAAAGTAATCGTTGTAACTGGTGCTGCTCAAGGCATAGGATTCCAAATAGCAAAAAGTTTTTTGAAAGCTGAAGCTAAAGTGGTTATTATATTAGATGTCAATGAAGAAATGGGAATCAAAGCTGTCGAAGAATTAACTGCAGAATTTGGTTCAAATAGAGCCATATACGTAAAGTGTAACGTTGTTGAAGATTTACAAGAGACTTATAAGAAAATTTGCAAAAAGTTTGGTGTGGTCGATGTACTTGTTAACAATGCTGGTAAAGGTGATGAAGAAGTTCCAGAAAATTGCGTTGAAGTGAATTTGACGGCCACAATGAAGTGGTCTTTAAAGTTTTTGGAACATATGAGGAAAGGCGTAAATAATAATGGCGGTACAATTATAAACGTTGCATCAATATTTGGGTATCGTGTAACGCGTAGTTTTCCCGTATATTGTGCTACTAAATTCGGTGTTATTGGTTTCACAAAGGCTTTAGGGCATGAAACCAATTATAATGAGACAAATGTGCGAGTTATTGCAATATGTCCAGGTTTTACGAAAACAAATGCAACAAAAGATATCCAAGATGGTGCTTCTGAAATATTGCTAGAGTTCAAAAATAATTTCCTGTGGCAGTCTGCTGAAGAAGTGGGAAACAATATTGTAGAAGTTTTCAAAATAGCCGACAGTGGCACGACGTGGGAAATAGAGGGTGGCAAATTAAAAGAAATGAAGTTAGAATACCTATGATAAATAAGCTACAGTGTTTGACGCCGATATTCTTAAACATTAAGATGGTTGACAGAACTGTATCTTAAAGAGGTTAAATCTTGTACTAAAATAAATTATTTCTTTAGGATGGAGAATCAATGGGCTTTTGACAAATGAATGTATATATAAAAAAAACCGGACAAGTGAGAGTCATGCTGGCACACTGAGGGTTCCGTACAAATCCAGAAAATTTCACAAAATTGGGAAGTAAGTTGTTAAAATCTCTAAGTAAACTATAATCATCGACAAAAAAGTTTTTTTTTTTTTCATTTTTCTCGTCATACATCGGAAATCACACATTATTAAAATAATTAAAAACTTGTTTTAGCATATGCTAATAAACCTTTTATATGATACCTTACATGATACGATTTACTCATTTTGAATTTTGAACCCATATTTTGTGAATATAATATGGACCTGAGTGTTGGGCCACCAAAGGGGAAAATGAAAGGAAATTGCATGCAGCGGAGATGCGAATGCTGAGATGGATGTGTGGTGTGACGAGGATGGATAAAATTAGAAATGAATATGTAAGGGGAAGCCTGAAAGTAGCACCAGTGATTAAAAAATTAAAGAGTGGCAGGCTATCTTGGTATGGGCATATAATGAGAAGGGAGGATAGTCATGTCACAAAAAGATCTCTTAATATGATGGTAAGTGGCAAAAGCGTGAGGGGAAGACCAAGAAAAGTGTGGATGGATTGTGTGAAAGATGACATGCGAGAGAAAGGAGTTGATGATAAGATGACGTATGATAGAGTGAAGTGGCGAAAGGAAATGTGCTGTGCCGACCCCACCTAGTGGGATAAGAGCAACATGATGATGATTTTGTGAATATGCCCCATTTTTTTGTGATTTAAATAACAATGTACAGTTTTCAGATTTATTCCTATAATATGTGTATTCTGAGCCTTGCATTTCGCCAAATTTAATAGTTGTATGTCAACGGGAAGTACCCTGTAGGTTTTGATTTTTGTGACTGTCGAAATATGCGTTTTTTATGACATAAACGGCTGTAACTTTATATACGATTTTTTCTTATACACAACAGCATGAAACTATAGGTATACGAAAACAGTTTAAATTTCAACTTGATATCTTAACGCGCTTCCGAGATAAATAGTCTTGACTCTTGACATACGAACAGAGGGGCAGACGGACAACAAAGTGATCGTATAAGGGTTCCGTTTTTTTCCTTTTGAGGTACGGAACCCTAAAATTGCCAAAAAACTAAAAGAATTGAAAAAAAAACATTTTCATAACTTAAAAATTAATGAATTTATCTCTAGAAAAGTTCTTTGCTACAATTGCATTTATGTTTGTCTGAATAGGCCATTAAAGTTGTATTTCTGTCAGACTAATAAAATATTAAAAATACAATAGAAAATAGTAGGTATCAGGTACAAATATATCTATGATATAGATAACTGACGCTATTTTTATAAATTTTGCTAGTGTAATTATCCCCAATCTAAAATAGTGTTCTTTAATCTTTTATTAAATTTAATGATAATGAATTGAAAGTAAACTGGTACCTATTGATAATTATGAATAAACTTCACTTCACTTGTATGTTTATTTGCTTATAATTAACCCCATTCGAGCTCGATTTTGTCCTACTTTGAGCGATCACATTTTCTTTAACCTTTGCACACCTGTCAAAGACCGATGACAATGCATTTATTCTATTAAAATATCCGATTATCCTAGAAAAATTAAAAATACTGAGGGACACTCGGTCACTCACATTTAATTTAAATCAGCTGACCCGGCGAACTTCGCTTCACTCAATATCTTTATAAATTATAACCTATGTGTTATTTTGATGTAATGTATAAGCATTATTTTTCCAAAGCTTCATCTCAATCCGTTCAGCAGTTTTTGCGTAAAAAAGAGTAACAAACATCCATACATACTCATAAACTTTCGCGTTTATAATATTAGTAGGATTGATAATTTGTATAATAAAGAATAATCGAAATAATTAATTAATATGGAATAACAAATTATAAAGACGAACCAAAGTTACCGCCATAATCTAGCTGATTAGCAAGTTAAAATTACAGTGGGCAGGGCACATAGCTTAAAGAATGGATAACCGAAGAGGCCAAAATATTCTCGAATATAGACCTATAGGTCTATATTCGAGAATATTATAATATATTAGGCAAACTTAGCGTAGGACGTCTTGGTTGCATGAAAGAAATCGCTTAAAGCGATAAAGCCGCCAATTAGAGTGTAGAGTAGAGTGTTTGTTTTGTTTTTGTCCTTATAATCAGTTTTTTATGTAATGTGGTTGTCTCATAAAGTGTAGTTGTTGTTGTTTACGTCCATTGACTAAGTGGACCGACTAAAACATAGTAGAGTTGACTAAATAATGTCAAAATAGCTCGAAGAAACTATTTAAAAACAAGTTGCTCCAAAATGATGTTTTAGAAATGTTTACATAACTAAATAAATAAATTTATTTATTAAATTCAAAATAGGTATTTCAAAGGCTTAAAGCCTTTGAAATACCTATTTTACCCAGAATGCCCATACCCAGAATGCCAAAATGAGATTTTTAGGGTTCCGTAGTAAAACGAGGAACCCTATAACTTCGTTGTGTCTGTCTGTATAACATACATTTTTGTGGTTGAGAATTGCCTCAACAACGCTATCTTTCTAATTGTAGGCTCTGTGATAATGGTGTATTTAGTCATTAAAGGCTCATTTGAACTTCATGTTTAAACTTGAAGTACCAGGAGTCCATAATATACATAAAGGCAATTCGTATAATGAGCGACATTATGACGACAGGTGGCTACGAGCGGGGAGTGGCTAAAAGCTTTGCTACATTAGTTCACATCAACTCTGCGAGTGAAAATACACGGGTCGAAAAAATGGCAAGCAAGCACGAAGTCGGACAAATCATAACGAAACTCATTACACAATTAAGTAGATGACTAGATTAGTGAGAAAACTCTTAGAGAGTAATTGCCATGTCCCGTCATTTTAACCCTCAAATACTAATTGTTAAGTGAGAGACAGAAACCTCAATAAAAAGTCGTTTTTCTCTCACGGACCTTTAAAACTGAGAGTACTACTTGTCTGAATTTCTATAAGCGACAGTTGAGCGTAATGTAGCATCTGTACTTTATAGCGACCCGCCCTGGCTTCGCACATCTCTCTATCTATTAAAAAAAACGGCATCAAAATACGTTGCGTAGTGTTAAAGATATAAGCATACAAAGGGACAGACAGCGGGAAGTGACTTTGTTTTTTACTATGTAGTGATGTTGTGATTCTTAAGTTTCGTGGAACTCACTATCGATGTTTTCGAACAGTGTTCCATTAAAAAAAATGTGTTTCGTGGAACTAATTAGCATTGATTTTGTATACGCACGGTCGCTACACGTGCATTTGTGTGCAGAACTTCAATGGCTGTCAGCAATCACCACGAAGGACGTGACGACATGGTGCATGAGTGAGACAGTCGCCTATTCAATTTGCAAAAAAATGAATATAAATCTAGTGCATAAAAAATTATAACAATTACTTAATTTGGAAGCATCTTAACAAAAAGTAACCGATCTACTTTATTTGAAAGAAAATATCTAGAGGAAGTTACCAAATAATATAAAATAAGTTTCTTTTTTTTCTCGTTTTGTTACGTGTTATTGATATTCAACCATACACAGCACAAATCTTCCCTATTGTCACAGTCTAGGTATTTTTTATTAGAAAATCCACCGGCCAATGCAGCCCGCGCGTAGAGTACACGATCGGTACGTGACACGCGGGATGGAAAGGAGGAAGACTCGGACGGGTGGGGGGTAACGAGTGACCGTTCTATACGTAGTATTAATAATAATACTATGTATGGAACGGTCACTCGTTAGAAGATATAAATATTCTTTGAAGTGAGTCTATACTATTCCTATTTGTTTGAATGGTGTTCCATTCATTATTTTTTAAATATATTTTGCGTTTTACCTAGCATTATTTATGTATCGTATTCTTTTGGAGTAGTTACACGTGCATCTATACCTATTTTATTTGTCTAACTTACTACTGGTTGATATGTATCATCAAACTTCTTTAAGAGAGAACCCACTCCTGAAACTGGATAAGCGATAAACCTGGGTAAGTGAACAACCTCTATATAAGTGAGAATTAGATGGCATTCCCTCTCTACAACTCTTTCTTATCCAGGTTTGACTGTATAGTACAGTTAGTGAAAAATATATATGTACCATTTATATCAATGTAATAAATGTACTCTGACAGTCTGGTAAAAAAAAATAAAAAAAAAAAACATCAAGCCAAAGCTTCATTTTTTATTTGTAATACATAATACAAATAATAAATAACATAATTAATTTTCACATTTAAATACAAATGAATAATTTGGAAACATTTCGCTTCGTCATTTCGCCGTCATTCGTGAATACTTAATTTTATATTTATTTATAATTAATGTACGTTTTCTTTTGTATGTAGCGTGAATACTCCGCCAATTATAAACCGATTCCAATGTTTTTATTTTTTTAGAGATGGTTCCATTTGAATTTTATCGAAATAGAGTCGCTTATTGAAAAATCCACATTAATGTAAAAACTAATACGTCAATGATAAATTCGTGTAAACTAGTCTAGTTCTGTACACGGTTGAAGTCCGTTTTGTCATTTTTGGCGAAATGTATTTTTTGGTTTTTGGTTTGCCAGATATTGATCTCGTGTATTTCTTAACCTCCCTTCACTGCAAAATGTTTCTTAACATTTTATTATTCTGTTTATGTGTTTGTGTGAATTTCGACTAACTTTCTAACATCTAAGTTTAAACATGGTGCATTGTAATGTCAGGAAGTGGTTCCCGAATTTTGACCAGAAACGAAGCGCTTAGGTAGTGCTGAATTGTCAATTTTGTGTTTGAAGAAAATAACTGTACTGTACTGTACTGTATCAGCCTTTTAATAGTCCACTGCAGGACGTAGGCTTACCCACGAAGGGTGATTGGGCCATATCCACCACGCTGGCCCAATGCGGGTTAGTGGATTCACATACGCCATTGAAATGCTTCTCCGGACATATGCAGGTTGCCTCACGATGTTTTCCTTCACCGAAAAGCCAGTGGTGTGAAATTCCGTACATAAATTCCAAAGAAATCATTGGTACGGGACCGGGATTTGAACCCACAACCTCACGATTGTAAGGTGGGTGTCATTACCTCTTGAACACCACGCCTTCTAACCTTCGGAAGAAACTAACTACCAGCTACGAGTATAAATAACCTGAAATGATAAACAAAATTCCTGTAACTTTTTTTTTGTAATTTATGCAGGTCTTTTAATTTATTGTCATAATAAATTATGTAAAATTCAACTAACAGAATAATTTATTTTTATCTGTGACTAAAATCTTACCTTCGAAAGTACGTTGACTTTGTTACCAAAAAAAAATTATGATTAATTTAATTATAAATTATACAGCAAGGGAAAGATTTAAATTATTAATATATTTGGTACGGTGTTAATGGTAAATAAAGACCTCTCGTTTAAAAAAGCAACGGGCGCACTCCGGGAGTGCCGGAAAAAGTGGAAACTTGAACATACAAAGTACTATCATTTATGTGGTGAAATACAATATCACACACGTACACTCGCGCAAGCGTCCTGCACCGTCTTACGAATTTTAGATCAGGACACGTGTCCTGACGTTAGTTCGATATTTTTACACATCCCAAAAAGTGCACGCTTTTAAAGCACTGCACTTATAATATATAAATAAAAAGTCTTTTTGCTTGATGGATTTGCTTAGAAATGTTAAAAATCATACGACGTTGTATTAAATTATATAATGATGAGAATTGATAATAATCAACACAAACCAAATCTTGGTTTTTAGAAAAAAAATAATATTACCATTAATGTTTTAAGTGAAATCCAACAAAAACATTTTCATGTGAAATAATAGCTAAGACCACTCGCACTTTCAAAAAGCTGCCAGATCTTATGTAGAGCCAAGCTTCTAACTCTACACGCCTTAACACTACAAGTCCACACTTCACAAACTTAAATCTTAGTCAATATATGCGGCTTGGCTGTTTCGCTAACTGCACATGGGCAGAAAGTGAAAATTAATTATTAATTGTTCACGAATTTCGCTAAACAAATAGTTCTTGTTGCAACGAAACGGCTAAGTCACATAATTATATTGACTAAGCTGTAGAGTTTGTAGAGTATAGACGTGTAGAGTTAAGGCGTGTAGAGTTAGAAGCTTTGCTCTACATAAGATCTGACAACCTTTTGAAAGTGCGAGCTGTGATCTTGGCTATATTTCACATGGAAATGTTTTTGTTGGATTATTTATTACAATAAGTACTTTAATCGATTGTCAGATCCGTTTTATTCAAAACTTGCGGAAGTCTTATACCAACTTTTATCCCCCAGCTTTAAGGGTTGTGAGGTGATTTACTAAAGATCCTGAAGTACGAGTTTTATTATTTAAAACTTATATTTAATTATTAAACTTAATTATTTATAACTTATAAACAAATTTTGATGTCTGAAAATTAATTAAGGCACAATCTTAATTAATTTTCAGACATCAAAATTTGGGAAAGTCCAAAAACTTATTTTCATCCCTCAGTTTTAGAGGTGATTTATTAAAAACTGAAACACGTATTTTATTATTTATAACAAGAGTTTTTGTATCAATTTTTAGACCTCTAGTTTGAAAATTAGTAAAAGTCTCATACAAACTTTCATTCCCTAGTTCATCGGGTTGGGGGGTAAAAGTTCGATGTTTTAGATTTTTCCCTTGGTATATGCGTAATAGTCTACCTAGATGCCAAATATAAAGTTTCTAGGTCATCTGGAAGTGGTTTTTGATCTATAAGTCAGTGACTCAGTGAATCAGTCAATGAAACCCCGGTTTTTGACCGACGAACCACCGGAGGAGGTATACAATTCCACTCAACTTTTTTCATAGTAGTCCGATTTCAGTAATTCTTTTTTTATTGGAAAGTGTATACTTCGGAATTGGTCCCATTTTAATTGGCAAATCAAAATTGGCTCATCGTCTAGCCATTTTTGATAAATCAACAATAATGTGAAAAATGTTACATCGATCCGTGCATAATATTTGCGTTCTAGCGATGCGCCCCGGCTTCTCACAAGTGTATTACATACATATAAACATTTCTCTTGAATTACTCTATCTATTAAAACAAACTGCATCAAAATCCGTTGCGTAGTTTTAAAGATAAAAGCATACATGGGTACAGACAGCGGAAAGCGACTTTGTTTTATACTATGTAATAATTCTGTACACGGGTGAATTCGGTCATGCTATTTTTTGCAAAAAATAATTATTAAACGTTAATAATATATATAATTAACTGTTGAAGCAAAATTAATGAAATTAATTAATTATGTTCTAGGCTAGCTAAATAACTTTAATAAATAGGCTAAATTTTAAAAATTTAGGTTAAATCGTTTTCGAGTTATAAAGGGGTCAAAAGTGGCTAGAAATGGTTCGTGTAATATCACACACGTCGCGTCACCAGCTTTTTCTTTGTCTTGGCTGGACACGCTTCCGCATGCATAGATTTCCACTGCTGGACATAAGCCTCTCCTATGAATTTTCAAAAAGGCTGATTAAAAGCGGCTTGCATCCAGCGTGTTCATATAGTTTTGATTAAATCATCAGTCCATGTGTCATGTGGGTAGACTTCCTACGTTGTGCTAGCCGGTACGTGGTCTCCATTCGAGAACATTACGGCCGGGCCCCATCGGACATCCTTTCGATGAACTTCAATCCGCTGGGCTATGTTGGTAATTTTAGTCAGAATATAAATCTCCTCATTCTTGATTCGATCTTGCAGAGAGACTCCGTACCGAGTATAACCGCTGTAGTAGATTCGTATATGCAGTAGTGGCCAAATTTGCTAGACATGACGGGAAATCAGTTGGCAACTCACTCCACAAAAACAAAAATACTTTTCGGGAATTGTCCAGTATAAGATAGCTTCACTTTTAAATGATGCCATGCGAATAGAATGTTGCAAATATAATGATAAATAAATTATATCAAATACTGATATGATTTGACAAAAAACTCTATTATCGAGACTATTTATGTCCAAGACTGTTTTCTGATTAAAAAGTGAGTCGCAGGCCGCATTTTTGAACAGCTCTGTTTTACAACAAAGATGTTATTGTTATTTAGCAATGTCAGTGGTCTTTTGGCGGCTTAGAGTCTCTGACACCAGGGATGGCCACCTGGTTTATAAGAACTTGCTTACATACGGACTATCTTGGAATATAAGGTACTTACGGATTCACACACCATTTGCTTTTAGGTGAGGAAAACATCGTGAGGACACCTTATACCTGAGTCAGTACAAGAAAATTCAATGAGCTTTGTGAATCCACCAACTCTAGGCCAGGGTCGTGAATATGGCCAAATCACTCTTTGTTCTATCTATGTTCAGCAGTGGACTATCCGGCCAGTATACAACAGATTCTTACGATTTATTGCCAAGTAAGTTCGTCTCTCACTATGGGCCTTATTAGTAAGCTAGTAAGGTGGTCTCTCACTATGGGCCTTATTAGTAAGCTCCAAGTAGCCCAACGAGCTATGGAGAGGGCTATGCTCGGAGTCTCTCTGCGGGATCGAATCAGGAATGAGGTTACCGACATAGCCCAACGGATTAGCAAGTTGAAATGACAATGGGCAGGGCACATAGCGCGGAGGACTGATGACCGATGGAGTCGAAAAGTTCTCGAGTGGAGACCACGTACCGGCAAGCGCAGCGTAGGACATCCACCCACAAGGTGGACAGATGACCTCATTAAGACCGCAGGATCGCGCTGGATGCAAGCCGCTATCAACCGATCTTATTGGAGATCCACAGGGAAGGCCTATGTCCAGCAGTGGACGTCCTTTGGCTGATGGATGGAAGTTCGTATAAGCCCTGGTGTCAAAGTTTTCTGAAGAATTCTGACATTACTAACTAGCGCCCAGTCAAACTACGCTACAAGCGCTACAGCACCAAGTGCTAATTCTGAATAAACCGCCACGACGCCGATCTCCAAACCTCATCTAAGCTATCTAAGCTATTAGCCGGTCTCATTACAGCTATTGTATGAATTTGCTCGTCAGTTGGCTCCCAATCAACATGGCCGCCAGTAAGGCGATAAGCAGCTGATCGCCGATCCACTCGCGCACAATAAACATTGCTCACAAAGGGTGTGGGGCCACTACAGCGGAGAGGAGTGAAGCGGTTTACATGGAGAGCCAATTTTGTTTGTATAATTTGACTGTCAATAGCGATCTGTAGCGTCTAACTTCACGACATTCGCTACAAGATGGCGCTAGCTAAGCTATGTGCCTTTTCGTCCGCTAATCACAAAGCTTATCGCCGCACCTCAGCCAATCAGAAGTCGGAGTCTGCATCGAGCAAACGAAATTTACAGCGACGGCCGAACCATAACAAGACCTAAATGATACACTATCGGATAGCTATCCCCAGGCACAAAACCTCTCCCGGAGGAGTACTCCTTTGCGAGATGTCAATTTATCATTTCTACATGGACGACCTAGTCCATACATTCTATTTTCTGGGATCACTCTTGGTCCTTCTCCTCTATTTACCTGGTGGGAGTTGACTCCCATTTGATACCAGTATCAGTTCCAAGGTTAACCTTATTACTGGGGCTGAACGCCCAGGTACATTGCTCAGGGCATGCCAAGATGCCAAGTCGATATATACAAGCCTTGGCCGAAACTAGTTATCGAAGGACTTACGTTATATAGGTATTTTACAGTTATGAAGAATTTATTAATTCTTACCGTAATTATTGAGTAATGAGTATAAATTACCCATTATCTATTATGCTTGGTGACTTTGTTTAGTTTATTATACGTTGACATTGTTCTTAATATTTTTGTGAGCAATAATTAATATTTATGCGTTGTAGACATCATATTGTGTTTAATTCATTATAAAATTGTAATTATATCATATTACGTAATTGTAATGAATTGAATGTCTAATTAAATGATAAAAAATACGAAATAAATACGTACGAATTATATTTATAGAATATTCAAGACGCGATGTTTACAACTGAATTTATATGACTTGTTACATAATGTTATGAATAAAGTGATTATGATTACGGGTCTCACGTTTGTCTATCAATGCCTCTCTTGCCGAACGCTGCAAAAATGTACCTAAGTTCTTTTTCTTCCATTTCTATGGCTCCACGCGTTATGGGCTGCTCCCGAAATGGACAGATAAACCTTGATTATGGCGGCCTAATTATAGCGGTTTGTATATTGTACGGTTTTTATTCCTTCCCTTATTCTGCCGGAATCGGCGGGTGCTTAGGAAATCTCCTTTTGTGGCTGTTGTTCTGTAATTCGGTTTTATGGCTAGTTTATTTATATCAACGAGCATAATCCCGGATACTTACTCGTATTTAGTTATGAGAAGTACCTACGCACAAATTGCTAGATGCTTTTGAGACTAAATAGAAAATATGGTTGTTCATGTTTTTCTGAATTTTCCTTAAAAAATTCCTTAGGGGTCAGATACGTCCCAAAGTTGGTGAAAAAAGCGTCGATTACAGCCAACGAGCTGAACGGTTACGGATGAAAACGGGTATTTAGGAAGCACACTACATGTTTAAATACTGGAACTATTATTATCCCGGAAAATCTACAGGTTTCTTAGGGATAGCCAAATAATGTTATAATATAAAGGTAAGATAAAATGGGTAAAAAAAATCTAACGAAATTTGGTACGAAGCTAGACAATAACACAAAATACCACTTAGGGTACTGCTATCCAGGAAAATACGTACGGAGACCGTACCTATGGAAAGGGCCATGCACGGAGTCTCTCTGCGGGATCGGCGCTCTTAAAATTACTAAAAAATTGCTCTTATCTCAAAACCTTATGATCTATCTGAATAATGTAAAGCTTTGTAAAAGTCGTAGCACAGAATACGAGTATGTATCAGTTCCGAGGCAATATTTATATTGCGTTGTAATTTTAAACCTACGATATCTTCGAAACTATCCGTTGAAATTATTTGGGTGACAATTTTGATCTGTATGAAATGGCCAAGCTAACTAAAGTGTTTATTTGGATAAGGATCAATACAATAATTGTCAAAATAGTTTTGAAAATTACCTACTATTTCGTAGGTAATTTTAAAAACTATTTTCTAGATTTATAGTTATAAAAATTGTGATAGTTCAAAAACCGTAGGACTAAGACATATGCTATTGGGGACTTTTATGTCGACCAAGTAAATATGGTTATTTTTGTGGTACATCATTTTTATGTATTATGCACTATGTAGTCAGCGCATGCGCTTAAAAGGTCGGATAATTTCATTTTTTGCCGACTTTTTTACTATTTTCAAAATATTAGGTTGAAATAGTACTATAACTGAGTATCATACATAGCAATTATCTTTAAATAGGAAATAACGATTCCAGTAATGAAAGAATTTTCGAAATCGGTTCAGCAGATTGGCTAATACCTACTTCAGTTCAAACATTTCATACCTAAATACAACGACTAATTTGTATGGCGACCATGTTTTTTTGTATGGAAGTCATAATATTTTTTAAAGTTTTCAAAAATTGCCAAGATAGTACTCAATATCTTGTGAAAAAAGTACATCTCTAAACTACACTGTTTTCGAGATCCGTAGGGGGTCCAAAATGAGGAGTTGACATTTCGAGGTTTTATTATTTTTTCCTTATCAATTTTCTATTTTTATACGAATCTGTAATCAGTTTTTCGTTATTGTTAATAGTTTCCTCAAAACAACTATCTAAAGATGAAAAAGATGCAATGTATGACGGACATCTTAAAAAAAAGGTTATCAAAAAACTGATTTCAGATTCTTAATTGGCGACCCCAACCGGATGCAAAATTTCAAGCCTCTGGGACCATTTTGAAAAATGGCGGCCATCTTAGATCCGCCATCCCCAGCAGTTAGCCCTGTCGATCGGCTACAACTTTTGTTCATACACTTTATACCTAAGTATAAACGTTTCGAAGTTATAAGCATTTCAAGTTTGTATGGCGGCCATGTCTTTTTGTATGGGAGCCATGTTTTTTTCATTTTTCCAAAAAGTACCAAGGTAGTACTTTCTACTTTGTTCAAACAGTACATCTCTAAACCCTACCGTTTCTGAGATCCGTTAGGGTTCCAGGTCCAGGTCAGGTCCAGGTCAATTTTGGGATTTCATCTCCCGATAAATTTCTTATCTCTATACAAATCTATAATTATTTTGTCCCCACCACTTCTCCATCCCTCTAAACAAGCTTTAGATGGTATAATAAAAGGTAAACAATAATTATGTTAGTTTTACTTAAGTAGGTACTTAGGTATGTACTTCATGCAACTTAAATGACTGGTATTAATGATACCTATGTATATCATTTGGCTCTGGACAATAATGCATTATAACTAGAACCCTGTATGTAGGTATACAATTGTACATAGAGTGATATCCAGAACTGGTGAACTAAGCTGAAAGGAAGTGATTCAGACCAACATTATGAACAACTTTATCACTGGAGACAACGCGGAATTCAAGAAAATAAAAGCTGTTTCATAGATATTGTGGATTCCGAGTTGCACTTTCTAAGAACTCCTTCTTAGAGATAACTGTACTAAACACGGCCGGGGCTCAAAAAATGGTCTGGCCGAAACTGTCAACATTTTGAAATAAAAATGATTATTTATGTCATCCCTAATTTAGTTTAAAAATCAAGCATAGATTTTTTTTTTTTATAATAGGCTACATTATTTAAATTATTTTAATTGATGAAAATGGTACCATCTTTTTTAAGCTTGATTTGTAATACTGCCATCTATTGGTTTTCTGTAGTATTAAAGTAAAAACTTGAATCCGTAGTATATAATATGTAGTATTTATTTTAGGTGTTAGTTTCTGTTAACTGTATAACATTCGTGGAGCACTTAATAATCGATAATTTTCATAGATGTCGCTTCTTCCCAAATAAAATAGCAACTTAAATAATAATGGAATAAAAAAGAAACTGTTTTAAAACCACTGGAGGAGGTATCAAAATTTGATGCGTTTATATTTTTTTTTTATGTATTACCACGCATAACTTTTTTATAATTGTCCGATTTCAATAATTCTTTTTTTATTGGAAAGAGTATACTTCGAAATTGGTCCCATTTAAATTTTATCGAAATTAGCTGAGCCATTTTTGATAAATCAACAATAATGTGAAAAATGCTACATCGATCCGTGCGAAATATTAGCGATTTCTGTACACGAGTGAAGTTGGTCATGCTATTTTTTGCAAGAAATAATTATTGTATTTGTAGTTATTCCTAGCGGCAACAGAAATACATCATCTGTGAAAATTTAACTGTCTAGCTATCACGCTTCAGATACAGCCTGGTGACAGACAGACAGACGAACAGACGGTAGGGTTTTAGTAATAGGGACCTGTTTTAACCCTTGTCGATAATGTCGATATTTTTCAAATCCTAACTACCCTAAATACCTACATATATTTAAGATACTGTTATGTAAAGGCAAACACTTCAAATAAATGCACAAAATGTGTAGGTAAGTATGATGCTTACGACAGACTTGTTAAAATAATATATAAAATAATATACTACACAATGTTAAAATGCATTTTATTAGATTATTTTATTTATGCGTGCAATCTAGCCGACTAAATATCTTACTGTCTTATTACAACATAATAATATGGCTTTAAACATTTATTTTAAACGGACAACTTTAGCTAGGTAGGTAGGTAAAATACCTAATAATTATGAAAATCATACATTCAGCAAAAACAAATTAAACATTTTTTTTTCATATTGTTTTCTGCCCACCCTTCCTTATAACTAAGTTCCACTAACTTTAAATACAATACTTGATAAAAATTGAGATTTATAGCTTAACAAAGCTGTCTACCCGCTACAACGAATCATACCATAACTGCGCATGGCCAAAATCAGAAACGAATTCTATCCTACCAGGGAATTGAAAAGCAACATCTTTTTGTGACACGTTCCTATATTGTATAGTACAGCCCGAGAGGCATCCTCCTCCTCATGTCGTTTGCTCACTGCTGAGCGTCGTGATGTCCCGCCTCTGTGTTACGTCATGGCATATCTGTTTCCATCTCTGACGGTCTTCCGCTTGGTGTATGGCGTCAGATATGGTTATGCCCAGTTCTTTACCAACTTGGTCAGACCACCGTATTGGGCTACGCCCCCTGGGTCTTTTCCCTTCCACCTTCCCGGTCACCATCAGCTTCTCCAGGTTGTCGGAGGGCTTACGTGCAATGTGTCCGAAGTATTGTAATACTCTTTGCAGACAAATGCTTGAGAGTCTCTTTGTTACTTTAAGCTCTTTTAGAATTGAGATGTTTGTTTTATGCGCCGTCCACGGAATACGCAGCATGCGCCGCCAGCACCACATTTCGAAAGCGTCAATGCGTCGTCGGTCACCAGCTTTAATAGTCCATGACTCAGCCCCATAGAGAAAAATGGGGAACACCAGCGTACGAATAATATACATTTTCGTCTTTCTCAGTATGTTACGGTCCTTCCAAACTTTGTCCAGAAGCGTCATCGCCGCTTTTGCCATTCCAATGCGTCGTCTAATTTCACCTTCGGTCCCGCCATTGTTAGATATACTCGATCCTAAATAGACAAAATCTTGAACGACGTCATATTGGTCTAATAAATGGCTATCTTGCAGGACGTTGGCTCTGTCGATGACCATAATCTTGGTTTTGGATCGGTTGATTTTGAGACCCATTTCTCTACTAACAGAGTCAAGGCGATCCAGCAGCTCCATCATTTCAGCTTCCGTGCTAGCAAATAGGGTTGTATCATCAGCATATCGCAGGTTTGATATTTTCATGCCTCCAATCGTTACACCACCTGACCAGCCCTCCAGTGTCTTTCGCATTATAATTTCACCGTAAGAGTTGAAAAGGATTAGAGAGATGATACATCCCTGTCTTACACCCTTCCCAAAAGCAAAATGTGCTGATCTAGCTGTGCTGACTTTGACCGTTCCATGTCCTGCCTCGTAAAGGTTACGGATTAGTGCTATAAGGTGTAGTGGCACCCCCATCTCAGCCAATCCCCCCCACAAATATGCCCAGCTAACACAATCAAAAGCCTTCTGATAGTCGACGAAGCAGATCACTACGGGGATGTTAAATTCGTAGCATTTTTCAATTATGAGTCGTACGTTGAGTATTTGCTCCCTCGTTCCTTTTCCCTTGACAAAACCAGCTTGCACTTGTGGAATTTGCCAGTCTAGAAAGTGGCGGAGTCTGTCATTGAGAATATGAAGCAAAACCTTGCTGGCGTGTGAAATGAGTGCGATGGTTCTGTAATTATCACACTTTCTAGTGGAACCCTTCTTGTGCAAAGGAAGGATGGAGGAATGAGTCCAGTCTTCCGGCCACTTTGTGGATTCCCAAATTGAGTTACACAGATCCGTCAGCTTCTGAATTCCAGATTCTCCTAAAGCTTTCAATGCTTCCGCCGTAATTTGGTCGGCTCCCGCTGCTTTATTGAGTTTTAACTTTGCAACTGCGGCAACCACCTCCGATCGTAGGATACTAGGTTCAAACACTGTGACTGTAAAGTTGTTGTTAGGTCCCTGTGATATGTCATCCTTCCTGTATAGATCTGCACAGTATTCTTTCCACCGTTCCGCAATTTTGGTGACCTCAGAAATAAGTTCTCCTTCTTCGTTCTCAACGATCCATGAGTGAGCTTTAAACTGTCTTGTTATTTGCTTTACTTTATTGAAAAGGTCAGCTGTCTGATATTTTTCGGCGTGTTTTTCGATTTCAAAGCAAATGTTGTTAAAGTGCTGGTTTTTATCACGTCTACATAGTCTTTGTATCTCACTGTTGAGGCAACTATATCTGTCTTTATCTAATTGAGAGGTGAGGCCACCGGCTTTAACGGTTCTTCTACACTCGACTTTACTCCACGTCTCGTCGCTTATCCACCCCTTTTTCTTCGTAACTGGTTTTCTCTGTTTGGCGATGCTATCAACAGCTTTTACAAGTTCCGCTTTTAGTGTCTGCCATTCCTGTTCGGGGCTACCTGGCCGGGTTTCAGAGATGCTATTAAAAGCTTTTTCCGTAATAGTTTTGAAAAGCTCTTCTTCTGGCTTCTTAAGCCTAGCTAAACCCTTTTCTACCTTTCTGGTTGCCTTAAGACGGACACGTACCTCCGCTATTAGTAAGTTATGATCACTATTGCAGTCTGCTCCTGGAAATGCTCTAGAGTTGACAACGCTCGAGCGCCACCGCTGATCTATGGTGATAAAATCTATTTGGTTTCGGTATCTATCACCCGGGGATTTCCACGTATATAATCGACGTTTGTGGTTCTCGAAACATGTGTTAGTGATCGTAAGCCTGTTTCCAATACAGAATTCAAGAAAGCGTTCGCCTCTATCATTCCTTACTCCAAGCCCATATTTACCTACAACATTCCGGATGTGGTCATCCCTAGTCGTTTCACCAACTTTGGCATTCCAGTCACCCTGTACAATGAGAATCTCTCGGCGGGGCAATGCTTTTATTGTGTGTTCGAGCGCTCCGTAAAAACTGTCTATATCGTTTTCCGAGGATTGAGCAGTCGGAGCATACACTTGGACGATGTTTAATGGCATAGGGCTGCAGTTAAATTTCATGGTGATTATGCGGTCATTGACTGGACAATATCCAAGTACACACTTTTCATACTTCTTTGGGACTATAATTGCCACTCCATTAATGCTCGCACTATCATTACCTGAGTAGTATATTGTGTTTCCTTCTGTGGTTTGGTAGTGGCCTGCTCCCTTCATGTGCGTTTCTGATAGTCCCAGAATCATTACCTGATGTCGGTTCATCTCCCTTTCCACTATGCTCAACTTTCCGTCCTCCAACAGACCTCTCACGTTCCATGCTGCTATTCGTTGTGGACCGCGGGTCGCTACCCTTTCTCTTTGGCTGTCAGTAATATTAGCTACCGCCGAGGCCTGACAACAAACCTCTACGATGCCTTCGGTCGCCAATTTCACACTCGATGACCCGGGTATCATCGAGCGCCGGTTGTCAATCGGATCATCCGACCTCGCATTATTCTTATTCGTACTTGTCATTATTGAGGTCGGGGCATTCTCTAGGGAATTATAGTCGTAGTGGGTTCCCCTTGCCTTCTACGCCAGGTTGTTAAGAGAGTTTTTAGTCTCTCAAGGTCCCTGGAACCTTCCTGACCAGATGAGCCAAATCAGGGGGTCGGGTTATCATGTCCGCCGCCCGATGCTCGGCGTTGTCAACTCGTTTAGCACCACCCGGAGGACACGTGCAGGGTGGTTGAAGGTAACTCCTGCGGACGCGAGTGACGTCATCCTCCTGCCGAGAGGCATAAAAAATGCGAGTTCTTTCTAAAAGCTGAATATTTGCTATTACGTTATCATGGTTGTGTACAACTATACGCCGGAGTCAGTCAGCAGGCTTCCTTGACGTTTGGGGGATACACGTTTTTTTTTAAATAAATGAGTAAGTATCTTCCTGATGCTGAAAATTGGTGTACGGGTAAAAAATATATTTACCGCATATTTCGACACTCACAAAAATCAAAACCTACAGGGTACTTCCCGTTGACATAGAACTATGAAATTTGGCGAGAAGCATTGTCTCAGAGTACACATATAGGAATAAATCTGAAAACTGTACATTTTTATTTAAATCACAAAAAAATACCTAGGGCCTCAAAATTCACAAAATATGGGTTCAAAATTCAAAGTGAGTAAATCGTATCATGTAAGGTATCATATAAAAGAACTTCATTAGCACATGCTAAAACAGGTTTTTAATTATTTTAACAATGTGTTTGCAAAAATGCAAAAATGCAAGTACTTTCTAAAAGCTGAATATTTGCTATTACGTTATCATGGTTGTGTACAACTATACGCCGGAGTCAGTCAGCAGGCTTCCTTGACGTTTGGGGGGATACACGTTTTTTTTTAAAATAAATGAGTATCTTCCTGATGCTGAAAATTGGTGTACGGGTAAAAAATATATTTACCGCATATTTCGACACTCACAAAGATCAAAACCTACAGGGTACTTCCCGTTGACATGGAACTATGAAATTTGGCGAGAAGCATTGTCTCAGAGTACACATATAGGAATACATCTGAAAACTGTACATTTTTATTTAAATCACAAAAAAATAGGGCCTCAAAATTCACAAAATATGGGTTCAAAATTCAAAGTGAGTAAATCGTATCATGTAAGGTATCATATAAAAGAACTTCATTAGCACATGCTAAAACAGGTTTTTAATTATTTTAACAATGTTTTTGTACGGAACCTTCGATGTGCGAGCCTAACTCTAACTTGTCCGGTTTTTATTTTTACTTCAAACGGGCATCCGCACCTATCGCTAGTGAACACAGCTGATTGACTCCGGGGTATTGATGTTTGCCACCATGATGACGTATTACCAAAAAAAACGTACTAATAAAAACTAGCTATTAAAAAGTACTTGCATTTTGCGCTTACTCCCCCAGGCTTCGAGCAAATATCTATAGAGTCGCAATCGTGCAAAAAAAGTGTACGAGGGAAAAGTCTGCCCATGCTACGTAGTAGGCAGGGTTTTTGTTAGTCGTAAGGCAATTGCAAGCCGACTACAACGCCGCACGATGCCAAAGTGCTCGGTTACAAGCACTAATTAAGTGGCATAACGTCGAGATTTGAGAAAACGAGTCATTGTGAATTATTTAATGTAAGTAAGCTGTTCTCGTCAGAACCGGTCCTCACACATTGTGTGTTTACCCGCTTTTTATACCTACCGTACCTACTTGTCATTCATTTGATGTTTTGTTCTTGTCATTAACTAAGTGTACTTTTTAATTATAGGCATTTTATTAGCTAACTATTCGGTAAGGTAGAAAAACTTTCGATTGATACAGCGTCCTACACTTCGGCGTCCATTATGTCAAAATAAAACTATGGGATAATTCTTTTGGGTGCCCAAAATACAGGCTTAGCCTAGTTTGGGGCCCACTGATAACTATTTCAATTTGTGAATAATAATGCATGAACACATTCCTACTATAATAAAAATCACTATAGGATTATTATTATAATTAATACACATACATAATAATTTTTCGTGTTAATAATGTATGCAATGTACATTATAAATAATATAAATTGACTGTTGTTTTGTAAATCTATCTTGGATATAAACGATTTATATCTAACTCGGTATGTATGACGGACGGCACTTGGTCATATTTTTACTTCTTTCACCTAGGGACTGTGGCTCTGTAGATATTTGCTCGAAGCTCCCAGGCTATTAAAGCCATGGTATGTACGTTGTAGTAGACATACCTTTAATCTCAAGGATCAAACAAAACATCACGTCAGAACGACAAATCAATTATTCCCTCACTTTGAACCTGACCCAGTGTCCGCCCTTTATCCTAACGTTAAAGGTGCCAGGGTGTAACAATTTTTCCTCGTTCGATTGTCTCAGGACCGAGGTCCGTATTGAGATTGTATGCCTCGGCTAGCTGGTGGGTTCAGGGTCAGGGAAATACGGGTAGTATGGGCGCCATGTCCTTTAATTTATAGACCGAAGGGCAAAAGGTCTGTAAATTGAAATTAAAATACCTGACTTTCAATTAAACACAACTAAATTTATTTTCAGTTTTAAATTGTTTTGAATATCAGACAAAGTTCAAGGTTACATGTGAGCAGACGGTGCAAAACTACAATTTAGAGCAATGAATTATTGCTTTTCAATTAAACACAACTAAATTTATTTTCAGTTTTAAGTTGTCTTGAATATCAGACAAAATTCAAGGTTGCATGTGAGAAGACGGTGCAAAACCACAATTTGGAGCAATGAATTATTGCTTACAGACCAGATTAAGAACTAAAGTTACATGTAATCAGACGGTGTAAGATTATAATTAATACCAACTTGGTGATAACCTAAAGATAGTAGATTAAAGCTTAAAATTAAAAAGAAAGGTCTCTGAACTCTTGGCAAAATGACTCCGTTCAAATTAATCCATATTGGGCGGAGAACAACTTCCGATGCTGTTTAAAGAAAAATTACAAAAAGGGTGACAACACCTGGGAGGAGTGAGTTGCAGGCAGTGTGCAGCTGCAGAGCAGGTTTTTAGCCGCCTTCACCTGCGGCTCAACGCATGTGGTCACCTTCCCTTAGAGCACGTGGCTTGGGGCGCCGCACCACAAGAAAGACCGGGGAAACTCCCTGCAAGTTTTACACAACAGTTAGAGAGATAACTTTCACAACACAAACAAAAAAAAAGACAATCACGAGTTGCCACGCGTCGCTTTACTTACCCGGCCTTGCTTTTGACAAATTTTACGTCGCAGTACGACGTCTGCACCACCGCAGCTTAAAAATATTGATCTGGAACAACAGTTTAACGTAACTAAGACATAGACGCACAAACCAATGGTTTTCTTTATGTTTCCAAGTGAGGAAAAACCAAGCCACCATTTCTCAGAACGACAATCAGCGTTCGACTTGAGCTGAAACTCACCTGTCGGAACACCAAAACCGGCGCCAGATCTCCTCAGAGAGTAATGTTTTCTTCCGCTCGTGCTTCCAGCACAATCGGCCTCGCCAAAATAAAATCGACATTTTTATCTTCGTCGTAATTGTCGTCCCAGCTCAATGAAATTTAAGCTTCACTCGGATGTAGTGTGGCCAGGCCAAGACTTCAGGGAAATGCTATGCCTGCTTACAAAACACTGATCTGGCTTCCCCAAAGCACCTCACTAAAATCGTCGACACTAGGAAACGTCCCATAAGAAAGCCCTCTGAAATGTTTCTTCATTCAAAACTCGAAATACCGAGGATCAGGTATCATATACACGAGAAGAGTGATATTTCCAAATGAATAAAATATCACGGAACACGGCACCAACCTACTGATTATGGTCACACTGAACGGATGCCAGCGGCAGGATGGTATTTGTTCTTAAACCATAACTCGGAACGACTCGCATATCTGTTGGCTCCTTCTCTCTCATGCGTTCTTTGTGCGCCGCGTCCCGTTCTCACTCTCCCAATGACAAGCGGCGTTCCGAATTCAATGAAAAGGGCATAAAACAATGGAAGACCGTCATGTTTATTTGTAAAGCTCACCACATACAGTCGCGAGCTGCGACTGCATTTGGTTGAGGAGTGACTTGACACGTAACAATAGCTAGCTATCTAGCTGGGCCGGGATGCTGGTCTTCTCTCCAGGATACACCACCATGTGCTGCAGCAGCTGGTAGGCTATCACCTTCATCTCGCAGAGAGCAAACCGAGATCCTGGAAAATAGGAAATTCCGTAAACTTTAGCTGCCCGTATAAGCCGTGGTGGTCTAGTGGTAGTAACACCCGACCTGCAATCGTGAGGTCGTGGATTCGAATCCCGATCCCGTTTCAATGAGTTACTTTGGAACTTATGTACGGAATTTCACACCACTGGCTTTTCGGTGAAGGAAAACATCGTGAGGCAACCTGCATACGTCCGTAGAAGAAATTCGATGGCGTATGTGAATCCACCAACCCGCACTGGGCCAGCGTGGTGGATATGGCCCAAACACCCTTCGTGGGTAGGCCTACGTCCTGCAGTGGACTATTAAAAAGGCTGGTACAATAAAAAATAATAAAAATAGCTGCCCGTTCTAGCTTCGCCCGGCTACAGGCCGAATGAAATGACTTCGAATTATTATCATCATCATTATCAGCCGTAGGACGTTCATTGCTGGACGTAGGGTTCCCTTATGAATTTCCAATAAGCCAGGACAGAAGCGGCCTGCGTCCAGCGCTTTTTATTTCATCGGTCCACCTAGTTGGTGAACTACCTTGCGCCTGCCGGTGCGTGGACTCCATTCGAGATCTTTTACTGCCCCATCAGTGGGCAGGGCACATAGTTCGGAGAACCACTACCATTTCAACTTACCAATCCGCTGAGCTATGTCGGTAACTTTGGTTCCTCTGTGGATCTCCTCATTCTTGATTCAATCTCTCAGCGAGACTCCAAGCATAGCCCTCTCCATAGCGCATTGGGCTATCTTGAGCTTATTCATAAGGCCCACAGTAAAAGACCACGTTTCAACTTCCTATTTAGTGGTTCCATTTTAATTTTACCGAAATTAGCTGAGTCTTTCGAAAAATCACAATAATCTTATATGACATCCATCGATTAGAGCGAGCTATTCGAATTATGTGCGTAGTTAGATTGCAATGATTGTAGTAGGTTGCGCCATTTTTGGTAAAAATAATCCAACAAAAACATTTCCAACACAAACTTTCGCGTTTATAATATTAGAAGGATTCAAACAATGAACCGACTTTGAGATTTGTGCTAGCTGCCTTTGCTAGCCATCCAAGTACGGCATGTGGGTACATTTGGCCCAATCGGTCCGTGAGACTGACGCGGGTACACGTGCAACAAAAATGTGTTTTCAATAGGCTATTTGACAACATTGAAAATATTCTATTAATTTTGGTAATCCATACAGAAAATAGCCTGAAAAAGACATATTTCACTTTATTTAAACTAGAATATGTCTAATTTTCGCAAATCGAACTAAATGAAATACGATATTATTTGATATTTTTCTGTGACGTAAACGCTCAATCAAGGGCGGCATTTCTGGTGACGTCACGTGCTGGTAAACGAGAATTTCTCGATTGACTGTTGTTTGTGTAATTTGTTTTTTTGTGATTTCGGAGTAATATTATTGGATCTGTAAGTTACTTTTAAAGTATTTTTTGTTAATTTTTAGATGTGAACTAGCATGTTTACCAGTATTAACTAACGTTATTTACTAGTGAGTGACGTCAAAGACCAGCGCCATTACAGAATGTCGTTTTTGGTGGGATCTTGAACATCTATTCTTTAACACTGATTTTCATTGTTAATACAGTAGATCTCTCGGAAATATAAATGTACTGTGCTTAGTATGTAC
Organism: Hypomecis punctinalis; assembly: GCA_949316475.1. Taxonomy (NCBI): domain Eukaryota; kingdom Metazoa; phylum Arthropoda; class Insecta; order Lepidoptera; family Geometridae; genus Hypomecis; species Hypomecis punctinalis. The sequence continues at coordinate 931,375 of OX438801.1, read as the reverse complement.
TAACAAATAATTTAAAACGATTTCCAAAAACTAGTCAAATACCCTATTGCATGGATTATACTATAATAATTTTTTGTATGGAGATTTTAGAATCTTCATAGCTACATCTCATGTCTCAACTCATAAGGTTTGAAAAAATAAGAACACGTTGGCACAAGGTTGGCGCGTGAAAAAATATTGTGGTTTGTTGTCATCATTGATTTTAAAAATAATTTTAGTAATTTCCGCGCTTTATTTGAGAAAAGTACTCCCTCTACAAGCCTTGGCCACAACTATGTAGGCATTGATGGAGATACGCATGTGTGGCTCGGCTTCGTATCGGCCCACAACTCACGCACGTCCATCAATGCCTCTGTTGCTGGCCGTTGCAGTAATGTACTATTATAGTTATGTTAGCTTTACCGATGCAGTTCCTAGGTCCCAATCCAAACGGCATGTAGGCGAAGGGATTAATATTGTGCTTGTTTTCTTCGGAGAACCTTTCAGGGTCGAACTTATGTGGATCGGGGAAGTACTCAGGGTCGTGGTGGAAAGACCAGGTTGGAATCGCGACACCGGTGCCTTTGCGGAGCTGAAAATAAAATTAAAGTCTTGTTGTAAATTCTTGAAGTCGTTGACTCGTACGTCTACCTAGGACAAGTAGTTCAGTTAGGTAGGTCCCAATGGCCGAAGCCAACTCGGCTGGGCAGCGTTCGGATAGTAGCGTAACGTCTTCTCGTCCGACATACCTCAGTGGTCAAAAGTTTTCCACCAGTGTGTGTTACCAGTGATGACTTATGGCACAGAAACGTGGTCTCTCACTATGGGCCTTATTAGTAAGCTCCAAGTAGCCCAAAGAGCTAAGGAGAGGGCTATGCTCGGAGTTTCTCTGCAACACCAAATCAGGAATGAGAAGATCCGAAGAAGAACTGAAGTTACCGACATAGTCCAGTCTGGATTGGCAAGTTGAAATTGCAGTGGACAGGGCACAGATCACGGAGGACTGATGACCGATGGGGTAAAAAAGTTCTTGAGTGGAAATCACGTATCGGCAAACGCAGCGTAGGACGTCCAACCACAAGGTGGACGGATCATTAAGACCGCAGGATCGCGCAGGATGCAAGTCGCTACTGGTCTTATTGGAGCTCTTTAGGGGAGGCCTATATCCAGCAGTGGACGTCCTATGGCTGAAACGAACGAACTATGTTTATCTTCCTCTTAGTTGTGATTCTCATATCTTATTTTTTTACTGTCAACTGTTAGTATAATTTTTGCAGTAGCTTACAATAAAATCTTCTGAAGCCTTGTTATTAGGTTTGCCGCAGTTGTAGTCTTTCAGGCACATTCGATCCAAAGCAATCGCAGGAGGCCACATCCTCAGCAACTCTGCAATAGCGATAGGAATCATAAAACTTCTACAGGGTTATCTGCATATCCTGTAAATTTAAAAGCTGAAAGGAGATCATCTTTTCGAATAAGTTTTACTATGGGATGAACTCGGAGTTCGAGAAAAAAAATAGTTGTTTCATTTGGATTACGCAGACGGTCGTCAATTACTTGATTCGTCGAATTCTATACTCGTCATATCTATATTTGCCAAATTCGAGACACATCAAATCCTTAATTTGTTTAATTAGAGACTGATCAAAACCTATTGCAAGTCAGGACCGACAAAAATGTATGAAACAGCTGAATTTTTCTTCTCAATTCCGGGTTGACTCTATAGTAAAAGTTGTTAATAATAATGATCTGAATTACCTTCTTTCCGCCTAATCCGCGTTTTTAATATTTTTACTTGTACAATTTGACATTCTATTTCATATATTACTGACTAACGATAATCTACCAAATTGGATGGAACTGGTAGGTTTTCATCATTCAAACAACTAGCACCTTGTTGTATTTACTTGTTTTTAATTTCTAATGTACCTAAATGTAATGTGATATGATTGATTGATGTTAATTATTGTTTTTAAACTTTCGCGATTTGAACAAATTATGTTGTTTTTAAACTTTCGCGATTTGAACACATAATTATACCTGTCTACCCGTGACCACGGTCGATGCAACTCGGCCGAAACGTCGGGATGAGGAGGTATTTATTTATCTCGTAATTTTAGTACGCGATAAGTCCCGTAGTATATAATAATTATTCGAACAAATTATTATTATCTAAGTATATAGACTGAGTCTACCTGTGACCACGGTCGATTCAACTCGGCCGAATAATGCTACTATGCTGTACACGGTTGAAGTCGTACATGCTATTTTTTGCAAAAAAATAATTATATTTTATATCTTTTGTACTAGATACAAAAGATATAAATTATGTAATGCAAAAAATTCAAGTCTTTATAAACAAATAAATAAAAAAAATATTTAAGGACATCTTACACACGATCATGCTGTTTTTTGATTGGGTTTTTTGATTTTATGGTTCAATTTAAAGCAACACTTACCAGATACAACCATATCCAAATACGTCATGTTCAAAATGGAATTGTAATCAAACTTCCCGCCATTATTGGCATCATTTTCTTTAATTTCTTGAAACAGCTTCTCTTGCACGTCAGGGTTCACCGCCAGCTCGTGCAGAAGGAACGACATGCCAGTAGAAACTGTCTCGAAGCCAGCGATGAAGAACAAGAAAGCCTGGGCGATCAAATCGTTATCGTTCCATGCTGTAAAAATGTGTAAGTATAATATTTTTTTCTTCCGTTCTGTTCACCGGGGGACTGATCCGGGAGACAGACTGTGATAATTCCATCATCATCATGTAACTGGGTCAGCGCGGGTAATTCAGTTTTTATTTTCATTTTTTGGCATTTTAACTATTCATTGTAAGCTTACAATAACTCATTTAGCGCCCATGAATAAGTAGTGTCAACGAGGTATATATAGAACCCTAGAAACCAAAGTAGTGGCCAGTTTATACAATAGAGACTACTAACAAAAACTAATGTAAAAATCAGTTAATGCACTTTCGTGCATAAACTGATCACTAATTTTGTTGCTCGTAAACGCTGCCTATTTATAGCCGCTAAATGGGTTTTTCGTTAACTTGAAATCTTGAAATGAGTAATTTATGTATAAAAGGCAAAAAAAGCTCAAAAAAACAAATTAATTTCGCTCTCTAACCGAAACGATCAGCCTTAAAAGCAAAGTTCTTGTCGGCGGAGCAATTTCCATGTCTCGCGGTCTTCTGCTAGCGTTTTCACCTCCCTGTACGGCATGAAACCTACCTTTTCTTTAATTTGGTCTAAAAATGCTCTCCGTGGTCTTCCCCCTCCTCTCTTTCCTTCTACCTTTCCTTCTATTATGGTAAGTGTACAGTTACACTTACTTACCATAATAGCTATTGACTGACCCAGGACACCACGACACGACTACGACACGATACGTAGATCATCACCGCCGTCCAGGTAAAACTTTGGAATTATTTTGATTGACTTATTTGTGGTTAGTCTCCGCGCAATCGCGGACAATTGTTCGAGCCTCGGAGTTCGAACAGCTATTAAGTATACACATCATTTTAAACCAATTTTCGTGTTTTTACTCATGTCCTGAATAGATGATGATGATAGATGAGAGATTATCATTTTTAAATGCTGCAAACAGTTATTTCATATGAATAGCGGATACATATGATACTATTTAGACAATGTGGCCAATTTCGAAGGCGCCATCGTAAATTTAATAGCAAATAGTGAATAAGAAACAGCATTATTGTAAATTGCTATTAAATTTACAATGTCCCATTTAAAATTAGCCACCATTTGTTCTCGAATTTAGAAAAAGAGCCAAAGACTCATTAGTAAGTACATATTACCTTTAAAATTTTACTCGTTCAATGTCTGTGACCTTTATCCTGTTTATCCTTTAAACTACTGCAAGCTAATTTAGCTACAAACCTCTGTCAATGCTTTTCTTTCCAACTTGTGATTCTTCTACAGTTGCAAATCCAGCGTCTACGTCTTTAGTATTCTCTTCATGTGTCAATTGTCCTGAAAACGCAACATTGTGTACTTTATGCTGTTCTCAAAACCTTTATTAATTGAATAAATCAGTCAATCTTTATTGCAACATAAAATATATGGTATTACATGTAGATCTTAAATAACATATTTTAAAAGTTAAACACATATGACCCTATAACGGTGTGGCAACTTTAATTTATTTAATGTTATAATCTTCTATGTGATAATGCTGCTAGCATGCTAGTAGCATTAGCATAATGCTTCCTGTCAACTAGTGTTTGGCCAGTAAGTTTTACTATTTCAAGTATATCTACTGCTTTTAGGCTTTCAGTGATATGTGGATGATTTATTAACTTTTTATGAAGTAGCAGTTTAGTTTTAATCAATTTCAGTCTTTAAAACTGATTTTTGCTATAGTACTTTTTACCTTTCTTTGCTTCCATAAGTAGATGTATCATGTCTGGCCTGACAATATTCTTCTCCTCTCGGTTTTTCATCGTGTTCAACACAAGTTCTCGGAAGAAAAGACTTGACTCTTGAGGAAAGAGTTTAATTTTCAAAAACTGCAATACGTCAAAAATATCAGTTAGATATTTATAGAAGATTTTTATTTGATTATTTTAGTACCCCAGAAAAGACTGACTTTCATTTTTGGTCAACTTTGCGTTAAATTTTCTATCTAAATCGTTTTGAACAAGATTTAGGATCACTTACTGACCATAAAATCACAAAATGCTGACAGATCCAGGTGGAGCTTCAAGCGTCATCTTGAAAAAACGTTTTTGGCCAATATCTCGGAAACTATGCACTTCCAAGCAAAAGTCAATAAGATCATTATTGTAGAGAATAAAATTTCACATCTTTTGTGTCCATATACTTTTTGCTCAGTAAGAGCGATCACGAATAATATTGCTATATAAAAAAGGAGTTGCCTCAGATATTAATAATTATCGACCTATCAGTTTGCTACCAACTCTATACAAACTATTTGCCATGTGCCTAGAAAAAAAAAAGAATAGCATTGAATGTGGAGTCTAGTCAACCAGTAGAGCAAGCTGGTTTCCGCCCTGGTTACTCTTCTATCGACCATATACATACATTAGACCAAATAGTTGAGAAGTATCAAGAGTTCAACCAGCCGCTCTACCTAGCATATATTGACTACGCGAAAGCGTTTGACTCAATTTCACACGATAGCATATGGCGAGCACTTTCACACCAAGGGGTATCGAATATCTACATAAATATAATCAAAGATATATATATGAACAGTGTAAGCAGAGTGAAACTTGATAGACTTGGACCAAAAATCTATATCAGATCCGGGGTAAGGCAGGGAGACCCCCTTTCAAGTAAAATTTTTCTAGCTGTGCTACAAGATATCATGAAAAACCTAGACTGGAACAAAAAAGGAATAAAGATAGATACAGAATTTCTAAGCAACCTACGCTTTGCGGACGACATCGTCTTATTCGCAAAAACATCAAAACAGTTAGAAATAATGATAGAAGAGCTAAGCACTGCCAGTAATAAAATAGGCTTAAAATTGAACGCTTCAAAAACTAAAGTTGCAACGAATAGCAAGCAAGATCCTATAGTGGTTAACGGAACAACAATAGAGTATGTAGATCGCTATGTATATCTAGGTAAGCAAATGTCGTTCAAGAAAACTAGGCACGAAGATGAGCTAGAGCGCCGCATAAACATGACGTGGAAGAAGTATTGGAGCTTCAAAGAAATCTTGAAAGCAAGACTACCACTAGTGCTTAAGAAAAAAGTAATAGATTCTTGTTTGTTGCCTTGTTTAACATATGGGGCACAAACATGGATTTATCAAGGAAAAACAAAAAACAAAATACCGACGTGCCAGAGAGCTATGGAACGGAGCATTTTAGGCATAAAGCTTAAAGATAGACAGAAGAGCGAAGACATCCGAAAAAAGACAAAATTAATAGACGCAGGACAGCATGCACAGAAGCTTAAATGGAGATGGGCAGGTCATATTGCCCGGACAACAGATAAGCGATGGACAAAGCGTGTCACAAAATGGGCAGGTCCAAGCGGGAAAAGAAGTAAAGGAAGACCTAAAGATCGATGGATAGATGAAATACAACAAATAGCCGGTAGAGCCTGGATGCAGACGGCGCAAGATCGAAAGGAATGGAAACGACTGGAGGAGGCCTATACCCAGAGCGGGGCCATGCCTAATTAAAATAAATATTAAGATGTTCTCTTATGTACATATTTTTGTAAATTAGCATGGAAATAAAAGGCTTTATTATTATTATTATTAAGAGCGATCCTAAACCTTATTAAAAAAAAATTGGATCGGTAATATAGTGCAAAATTAAATTCTTTTTTTCCTGAGGTATAATGCTTACCTTCATTATTCCCGGGAAATTTGTAAATCCGAAGAAGATAAGTATTTGTTTAAACGAGAAGGTAGAAGCCATTTTGCCCATAGCATAGAACTGGTTATTGGTAAGCGTGTGGTTAATATATTAAGATTAGTTAAGAGATCGGTAATATTGGAAAGATCTGGTATTAGCAATCCCACTAAATCAAATGTCCTAATATTTTGTATTCACTTAATATTCGAAATGACCATTCAAGAAGCCGGATAATATCGCTCGAGATCTCTGTGATTAGTGGATATCGGATTCGTGGAGCAATAATTTATTTATTTATTCATTCATCATAATGAATCATTCGTAATAGTTCGTAATAGCGAATGAAAGAGATGCGCCATTTCATACGCTCTGCAAATTACTGGATAAAAATGAGATAGAAAATAAACAACCAATAATTATGGACACCGCGCCACCACTGAAGTTTGATATCTGAATTTGGGAACTAAGTAGTACGGACGCCTAAACGGAAACTAAAAAAATTACGTAAGATGAAAATAATGACGGATGCGGCGGGATCTTTAAGATCCACGTCCGAAAAATACTATCAATACTTAATATTAGTTAAGGTATTATAATATCATTTAGGTTATCTATTAATGTGACCTAATCTTGTGAAATATCGGTATTAACCCATCTTTAGTTATTGGTATCTGTGTGAGAGTCCACTTTTAGTCCGAAAGCGCAAGATGCAATCACGTCATTGGAGTATCTTGTCGTCAGGTCTTTCACATCCACATCAAGGTAACCTTCTGAAACAGCGAATAATAATAATTGTGTTACAGTAATGTTATGTAACACAGGTCTACAATATTTCCCCAATGAGACTCCTTTTAGTACATTTTCGCTTTCGAGAAGCATCTGAAAGGTGGCTTTGAATCATCCAACTGTGGTCTGCCATCATTAAGTTAGTTCATCGCTCCTGGTATCTTTTTTCCACCTCCACAATATCTTGGTGATATTGTTCACCTTATTCTTCACTCATAATATGACTTCAAAATAGCCCAAAAACCCATTTTTTGCAAAAATAAAGTTCGTTTTGCAAAATAACCTTAACCCTACGTTCAGAAATTTTTTGAGTGTTTTTTTTTTGTTTTCAGAACACCTCAATACATGGAATTCAGTTGAAATCATACAAGCACCTTTTTTGCTGTAGATCAGTGTAATAAGTAAGTTCGTATGGGCCTCTGGAAATCATCAACTTGTACGCAAATGAGCCAACTTGGTCGATTTGACCTTATACATCAAATTCCCTTTGATTTTGAGGCAAAGTGTATGATCAGTTCTGGATATAATAAGCTTACCTATATACGGTAGATAATTACAAGGTTTTAATAGCTCTTAAAATCAGACAAGACAACAATACAAAGTCATTGTCTGTTTTCATCGTTATAATAATGTTTATTAGTCCTAACATTGTTATTAGTTAACTAAAAACTCTTACATTGAATGCTACAAGCAACAAGCGTTGAGAGTAGACATGGTTGAGCGAATAAATCAGGCACTCGCAGGCGTTTCTAAGTGGGGTGAAGAAAATCTCGAATTCAACGCTTCAAAAACTCAAGCTTGACTGTTCTCCGCAAAATGTGTCCCTTTGCACTGTCGCCTATATTTCGGGAAATTCCTTTAACAGCGACAGACCGCCTTGAATTGCTGGGGCTAACACTTATTCCCACATTAAATTACGGCACGTACCTAGAATCTAGGGCCAAATTGGATACCCTGAACAAGGTTAGGCGGTATTTCACACCGGGTCAGTTTCTTACTCTCTGTATCGAGCACAGATCCCTCCGTGTCTGGAATACTGCTGCCATCTTTGGGATGACTCGGCTAAGTATCAGCTCGAGGCCTTGGAATCGGTGAACCGACGTGCTGTTCGGCTTATAGGTGATGAAAAATTAGAAACTTTCTTTTTGTAATAAACATTTCAAAAATTGCCGCGTTCGCAGGATTTGATCTTGCATCTCTCTGGGATTCCGGCCCAGATGCTTTGTCCAACTAAGCTAAAACGCTGTCTGCGAAGGCGCCGAATTAATGAAAGTGTTTATCATTTTTACTAACTGGCAACGACTACATTGTTGGAAACGCCATTTGTGAGAACTGCTTTAAAAAATCCTGCGAACGCGTCAATTTTTGAAATGTTTATCACAAAAAGAAAGTTTATATACACCTAGTGTGTGAAGGACGATAAAAATCATTTCGTTGATGAAAAATTAGTTGCAAAAAAACTTAATTTCCTGGATCATATCCGTAGGGTTTTGAGTCTGTCCATTTTCTATATGATTCATTTCGGATAGTGTGTACACGACCTTATTGTACCTTCCCCTTTTTACTACAAGAAAAGTAGAAAGACGCCACAATACCCCAGCAATGTCGATTTTCCATCAATACGTACGAAGCTGTTTGACTCAACATTTCAGTTTCGTACCGCCAGGAAATGGAGCAGTCTTCCTGCTTTCCTGTTTCCTAAATAATATAATCTAAAACTTTTCAAGATCACACAACGTCAATTAATTTAACTTTTAAATATGAGCTTGGAACAAAATGCTCATAATTAAACTCAATTGCAGGTAGAAATAGTCCTACTTTTTAGACCGTCATGTTATCAAAATTTATGTACCCTTTTAACAATTATATTGTTTTAAAATGACCATATAGGTGTATTTAGCCTGAGAGTCAAACTATATTTTTAAGTTGCTACTAGTATTAGACTGTGTTGTACTTAGTAGTTAAAAAAATTTATGTTGATAATAAAGAATTTTGAAACAAAAAAAAAGTCTTCCTGCTTTCCTGTTTCCTAAATAATATAATCTAAAACTTTTCAAGATCAGAGTGAATAGGTATCTTGTAGATCTGCGTGCTTCATCTTCAATCACAACGTCGCTTACCATCAGGCGAGCTGGTGGTCAAGCGCGGACGTATTCGCGATAAAAAAAATGCTGGTAATAAAAACGTACTGCCGGACTCCTTGATTATAGCCTTGAGAGCCTTGATCATCTGGTCTCCTACTTCCACCATGAAGGGCACCATCACGCGGATCTTGGAGCTGGTGAACGCGGGGCTGAGGGTCGAACGCATGTCGCGCCATTCTTGGCCTGAAAAATATCACACCCATTGAAAAATCTATACAAATACAATACATGTTTGCACAATTTAAACATTTTTTTAACATCTAACAAAAAAAAAACAAGTTTTTTTGTGTATATCTGTGTTCAACATGCAGCCTACCGATTTGAGGCATTATTATTGTTAGGAAACTGGTGGATTCCACATTTATACTTAACTTAAGTATGTATATTTTTTCTAATACCCTTGATTCTCCCGGGAAAAAAATAGTCAGGGCTTTTCAAAATTTGTTATAGAAGAAGCATACAACATGCATCAATATAATCTATTATTACTATTATTATGGTTAAAATGCCCAAGAACCCAATAGATTTTATTGGGCTCCCCAGGGATAAGGAAACTTCAATCATAGTAATAATGTTTATACAATACAGTTAAATAAATTCTGATGAAGTGTGGTATGGAAGTAGACAACAACATAAATTTGAACAAAAGGTACCTACTACTGACCCAGAAAATGTAAGTGGGTCCTTTGGGATATCAACTTTTTAAAATCGAAAAGAAATAAATATTTCAAAATTTAATTTTGTATACGCCATTTTATATAAAACACGAACGAAGTGTCGATATACCGGGAAATATGAGGGACTTGCTTAAAGCCCCCGCCTTACTATTTAAATATTTTAAAGAATGTACCTACCTAAAACAATGCGGATCAAACCGTGGGCCGTAATTATTTTATGTCAGTACTAAGACAATACAAGCCACACCACGGGTGAATATTTTGAAAAAAGTAAAAAATAACGCGCACCAAACCGCGGGATATAAACATTTTAAGAACGTACAACGCAGCGCGGGCTAAGCCGCGAGCTAATACCATTTTAAAAAGTACTTGAAAGACGCGGGACAAACCGCAGGCTATAACTATTTTAAATAAGTACTAACACAACACGAGCAACACCATGGGCTATAATATTTTGTAGAAAGTATGGAACAAAGACGCGGACCAAACTATTGCTTATAATTACTTAAAGGAGCACACATCAAACTGCGGAAAAGCATTTAGGAAAAGTATTAAACAGCGCGGGCCAAACCGCAGGATAATATCATTAACTTGTAAGTACGTACTTAGGCAACGCGATCTAACCGCGGGCTGTTGTTATATAAGGCTAGTTCACTATAAATGTATGTTCACATACAATTTAGACAATAATTAATAACATCAGATTATCAATCATATATTAGTTTTCATAATAATCGTGAATGATGACAATGCAGATATTTTAATTATTTATCATCACCCAGGCAACTGTTATCGGCCGATTACTGTCTCTTGCGACTTGGTTTGAGGTTAATAAATACTCCATTATAGTTAAACTAGCTTTTGCCCGGGGCTCCGCCCTCGTGGTATTTTGACTTTTGTGCTATTCCACAGGAACATCTTACTTTTTCGGAATAAAGAGTAGCCTATGTCACTTTCCGGCCCTTGAACTATATCCATGCCAAAAACCAAGTCAATATGTTGCGTGAAAGAGGAACAAACCAACAAACTTTTCGGATTAATAATATTAGTATGATATGGTCCATGATCCCAGTGTCACCAGACCTTACTTATTTGCCAGACATTAGGCTGAAAAGTATACAGAAACTAAAAACTTTTCTGGAACAAAATAAGACGTACGAGCGCTATTTCTTATATACATATCTTATACGATTAAATTTACATCAAAAGAGTTAGATTAAAAAAACCGGACAAGTGCGAGTCAGGCTCGCACATCGAGGGTCCCGTACACTCGGTTTGAATTTGTTCGAGTCAGGAAGTGGATTTATCTGTTGGCACTCAAACAACATCTATCGAACGCATAGACACCTCGTACATCGACTTAGAAAGTTAATACCGCGGGCTAACTTGACGCCAACGCCATCTAGTTTTGATATGAGTAAATACTGAGATTTAAACTGTTGCTTTAAGAATTGATTTTATAACTTATTTGATTTGATTGCTATTAGTTTGATGTTTTATATTTATACAATTAAACATTTATATATAAATTTATATTTGAACTTATTTTCAGTTTAGACAGAATTTTGAACCAATTTTTTGTGAATTTTGAAGCCCTTATTTTTACTGATGCAAATAAAAATGTACAATTTTCAGATTTATTCCTATATGTCTACTCTGAGACAATGCTTCTCGCCAAATTTCATAGTTCTACGTCAACGGGAAGTACCCTGTAGGTTTTGATTTTTGTGAGTGCAAAATATGCGGTTTTTTACGACATAAACGGCTCTAACTTTTTTATACGGTAATTGAGAAGCATTTCTTTTACACAACTGCAAGAATTCATAGGTTTACGTATATAGTTCAAATTTCAACTCGATATCTTTACGCGTTCCCGAGATAAAGAGTCTTGACATACACACAGACGGACAGACGGACAACAAAGTGATCCTATAAGGGTTCCGTTTTTTTCCGTTTGAGGTACGGAACCCTAAAAATGAAATAATTAACGTTATGTTAAAATTTAAGGGGTGAAAAGAGTCTCCTGGAACGTAAATTTTATCAAAATGTACCGAAAATTTTCTCAATGTTCTCTGTGACTTTTCATTAGTTTAGCGAGCGTTTTAGCATCAAAAATAGTTTAGCAACTTGTCTGATTAGGTACCTTCAAACTAAATCATCTGTGGAATTATCTCTATGTACATTGTATTTCTGGTTACCAATACATACAAACAATGTTTTTGTTAAAATTGAAGTGTAAACTTAAATACACAATTGGCAACATTAGCCACATTCATTTGGATGTCATACATTTGGGGTGATGGTCAGTAGGGCCTATTACTATATAGAGTAGTGGCAGATTACCTTTGAGTGAAAAAGCCGTAGTGGTCTAGAAATAGTGATACCTGCCTTACAATCGTGAGGTCGTGGGTTCAAATCACGGTCCCGTACCAATGAGTTCTTTGGAATTTATGTAGGTACGGAATTGAACACCACTGGCTGAAGAAATTCGATGGCGTATATGAATCCAACCCGCACTGGGCTAACGAGTGGATATAGCCCAAATCACCCTTCGTGGGTAGGCCTACGTCCTGCAGTGGACTATTAAAAAGACAGTACCTTTGAGCGAGATGAGGCTTCTACCGAACAGCGGGTCGGCAGCCTCATCGATCATGGAGCGGTGGTCGGTGAAGTAATCGAAGTCTTTGACAACGATCTTCTTGATCAGCTCTATGTCCCGAATGACGAGCGTCGGCTTGACGAACTCAAATCTGCCCACAAATCTGCAAAAAATATGTATGTACTAGTTTTTACCCGCGGCTTCGCCCGCATGATATTTTGATTTTTGACGCAATATCATTATAATTTATAGCCTATGTGTTATTCTGATATATAAGCTATATTATTGCAAAGTTTCATCTCAATCCCTTCAGTAGTTTTTGTGTGAAAGAGTAACAAACATCCATACATCCATCCATCCATCCATCCATCCATCCTCACAAACTTTCGCGTTTATAATATTATAGTAGGATTTATCAAAAACCTTGTACTTATTAACTAGACTGAGCACCAACATTTTTCATTCAGCTAAAATGAGATCTAATTAGGGACATAGTTTTAAGGTAGCTCTTTCCTTAAGAATTTGTAGCTAGACGAAACTGGTCGAAGCGAGAGGGTCCCATTGGTAGATGTGTCTTTGTCTGACGTTTTGACAGCTTAGCATCAATCATCAATGATTTGGATTGGTAGAAATGATAGAAAATTACTTATTTTTCTTTTTCCAGTTTTAAAAATTACTTATTTTTCTTTTTTAGTTCCACAAGGTAGCGTAGTTGGTCCTATATTATTTACTTTGTATATAAATGACTTCCCGAAAGCTATATCTCACCCGACGATTCTCTTTGCAGATGATAGTACCGTGACTATTGCATGTGACAACAAAATGACATATGAATTTGACATCAATAGTGCCTTAGTATCAATAATTGAGTGGTTAAATGATAATAATTTAAAAATCAACTTGGATAAGACAAATATAATGCATTTTAGGCAGCGTACAGTACCAGATAAAATTAGGATACATTATAATGAAATTGACGTGAAAGAAGTAGAATCTACCAAATTTCTAGGTCTAACAATTGATAGCAGGTTAAATTGGAAAATGCAGGTTGATGTGTTGAGTAAAAGAGTCAATTCTTCGGCGTATGCATTGTTTAAATTGTCATCTATAATGAACCAAGAAGCTCTGTTAACAGCATACTATGGTATAGTTGTGTCAGTACTCCGATATGGCATTATATTCTGGGGGAACTCTACTGATAAGGAAATTGTGTTCAAAGCCCAAAAAAGATGTTTAAGATGTATGTTTAATCTAAAAAAAACTGATAGCTGTAGACCTTTTTTCCTAAAATATAAACTTCTAACCTTACCGTCCTTATACATACTTGAAATAGCTATGTTTGTTAGAACGAACCCGGACTTGTTTGAACGATGGGCTGATAGGAACGACCGTAGGAAAAGAGATCATACTAGACTTGGTATTCCACGTGTAAAAACGACGTTGATGCTCAAAAGTGTCTTCTGTATGGCCCCTATTGTGTACAATAAAATACCGAGATGTATTAGGGAATTAAGTGACGGCATGTTTAAAAACGAACTAAAAAAATTACTATTGAACAAATGTTATTATAGTATTGCTGACTTCTTGGATGACAAAATTGACAAATGTTTGACATGACTAATTCTTGTGACATTTATTTAGTTAATGTTATTAAATTGATTTATCACATTATTTTATGATTTGACATTATTTAACTTTTTACATGAAATTATTGTATTATGACAATCTTGACATCGTATAAATCAGTAGTATTCTTTATTTTAATTTGACATTACTATTTTAAAATTTTGCTTGTAAATTTACAAATATTGTCTTTTTTTTTGTAACGTGCAACTATGCTATTTACATTTGTACGCCATGATGGGCAAGAACATGCGTTCTCTACTCTCCGAACAACTGTATGCGACTTTGTATGTTGTTGTACACTACCATGTTTCTGACAAATAAAGTATCTTGAATCTTTTATGTTTCTCCACAACCAACGGTTCATAAACTATTAAACGTTTTAAAATGTTTACAGTTCTAAGAAGTGATAATGAATTCGATGTATTTAAAAAATAAAATCTTTGAATAAATTAGTAAGAGTAGTCGTTAAATGTTTAAGCCTGGCAATACAGAATGTAAGATGGTAGTCGTATGGACGTTGTTGATTGGTTGATTCACGGCTTGAACAAGCTTGAAAGAGATACAGCTACTTTTGGAACCCACTCTCTCGAACCGTTTTTACCTTCATTCGTGCACAGTCTTATAATAAATAGGATAATTTTTGGTATTTACTAAAGTTACCTGAGATGTTGACGAATAGTAGCATTAAAAACTGTGACTCAAAAAAACCCGTTAATCAACAATGTTTTATTACATTTGTACGACTAATAAAAAATAAGCGAACGCATGTTGAAGAGATAAACAAGGTCAAATCATATGTCTTTGATGTAATTCTAATACGTAAGTTTGTTTTTAAAAATCTACTTTGATATGAATTATGACATGTCATGGCAATAAATACAGTGGCGTAACTATAGGGTGGCAGGGCTGGCAAAATGCCACGGGCCCCCGACCCGAGGGGCCCCGGCTCAAGATGCCATAACCCAACATTTTGAACAAAATTTCTAAATTTTTCTACTTCAAAGAAAAACAACCAGAAAAATTTTCGCGCTCGTTGCGCTCGCGCTTTGTACAAATTGAAAAATTTGTTTTAGTCGCATCTCATCTCAAATTTTCCGTTTACTATATAAAACACCAAAAAATTTCGCGCTCGCTGCGCTCGTGTTCTCGCGTTATTTGTTTTTTGTTTTTTGTCTGTTCTTCTCTTTATCTGATGTTTATATCAAATTAAAACCTGTAGTTTATAATAAAATCACAAAAAAATGTACTCGTTGTGCTCACTTGAAAGATTTCCCGTTGGCTCAGATTTTATATGGCTAGATTTTGTAATTAATTCCAAAAGTGATATTCAAAAGTCTTTGTGTCCCCTGCTTGCTGCTTTAGAAAATAAGATTTACTAGGTATTGAACTAAAATACACATAATTTTATTAATAGTGTTGGGTAATTGTTTATGAAAATTAAATTACAACGTGTGGATTAAGTGGTTTATTAAAATTAAATTGCAACGCGACAATTTTTATTGGGAGGGGCCCATCTAAAGAATTTGCCACGGGCCTCAGATGATACAGTTACGCCACTGAATAAATAAATAGTTAAAAATGTGTTATAATCTTTTTAAGGACGAGAATGTCATTGAATTAATAATAACACAGTGATATTTTGCTCACAATATCAGCTGTTTATGAAGAGGATTCTGAATCGACCAGTATATTAGCGTTTCTGTAAAACATCGAGAATTGATACATTTTTATTTTTGATAAAATTTACGTTCTGGGAGAAAAGCTTCCTTTCAGCCCTTAAATTGTAACAAAATTGTAAAAACATGTCTTTCGATCTTTCGTATGAGTAAAAAATATTATACGCTCGTACATCTTATTTTTTTTTTTCAGAAAATGTTTTGTTTCGGTTTACTTTTCTATCAAAGTTTTGCGTAAAAATAAGATTTTCAGAGGCTTTTAACTTAAAGGTAATTTAAAAAACTATAAAATATTAGGCTTATAAACCTAGCAATTAAAGTGCTGATAAAAAGAAAAAAAAGTCACTCAAATCGAATAACATTAAAAGGTAGATATCAAGTTGGCACTTCACCTATTTCAATGTTGTGTAATGCATATATGCATTTTTATGTCAAACTTGTTTGCCTGCGACCTTACGAAAAACAGTTGTTATTCTACAATCGAGCAAACTTTATTTACAGATATTGGTTTGAACTGCAGCCCAATTTTCGAAATGTTGAAAATGACTCGCAGAAGATATCATGCTCTTCCGTTCGCTCAAGTACAGATTTTCTGTTAGTTTTTTAGATTTTTTATAGTTCGCGCACTTTTAATTTTGAACCCATATTTTGTGAATTTTGAGGCCCTATTTTTTAAGATTTAAATAAAAATGTACAGTTTTCAGATTTATTCCTATATGTGTACTCTGAAACAATGCTTCTCGCCAAATTTCATAGTTTTATGTCAACGGGAAGTACCCTTTAGGTTTTATGAGTGTCAAAATATGCTGTTTTTTACGACATAAACGGCTCTAACTTTTTCAAACGATAACTGAGAAGTTTTTCTTTTACACAACTAAGAAACCATTAGATATACGTATACAGTTTAAATTTCAACTCGATGTCTTTTCGCGTTCCCGAGATAAAGAGTCTTGACATACACACAGACGGACAACAAAGTGATCCTATAAGGGTTCCGTTTTTTCCGTTTGAGGTACGGAACCCTAAAAACATTGAAGAGATTGGATATTTCCATAAGTTTAGTTTGGGTACTATCTATACAAGGTGTAACGGAAAGGCTGTATACATAAAACGTGGGTTGATACTATACCTTATATAGATGCTGTATTCGAAATTCCGAGCCAAAATAACAACATTCACTTTAAAAAAAAATTAAATATGACTGACTAGAAAAATCTTTTGCACGTAAACAAACATGTCACAACAAGGAGGTGTGGTCTGATTTTGATGGGCAAGGTCGTGTTATTGACCTCACAGCTGTTTAGTGTGATAGTGCTGTACAAATGTGAATTAGTCATAAAAATGACTAGTTTTTCAAAAAAAGATTAAAAATCAGCAAACGAACTTACACGGCTAAACATGCCCCCAACTAGTTTGTTATCGTTATCTGATTTGGTAATTTCAGTATGTATGTATACAGTCTTTCCGTTACACGTTGTATACCTAGGCATGTATTTAAAAATGTGTCTTTGTAGTATATCAGTCTCTGGCAGCCATATCACAAGCTTTGCTTAGTTTGGGGCCAGAGACCGTGTGTAAGATGTCCCTTAATATTTATTTATTTTTAGTTGCGAACAATGTCGTCTGTAGGTAGGACTGTCAACCTGCCACGATGCCATTAAAAAAAAAATGTCCCATAGTATTTATTTGCCAATCCGCAGAGCTGTGTAGTTACCGATGTAGTTAGCGCCCGGAATTAATTTTATTTATGAGTCTTTTTGGCATTTGCAAATAAACCGCTCATTGTAAGTTTACCAAACTAAAAACTAAGACAAAAATCAGTTGATGCACTTTCTTTCATAGTATAATGACCACTAATTAGTTTTAGGTGTACCTATACTCCGCATAAATACTACCTATTCATGGCGGAGTTTTCGTAAACTCAAAATAGGTAAGTACCTAGTCCAACGGCAAATGGCAAAAAAAAACATAAAAAAAAATGCGCGTCGACCGAGACATCAGCCTTAAGTTAACTTTTTGCTTTATGCTAGCTTTCCATAAAACTTACCTTTCATTGGGAAAAGAAAAGTAGCACCGATCCATGTGGTCAGAGAAGTGCTCCATCTTCAGCAGCACTCGGCTCATGTTGCCCACCAGTGGGACCAGCGGTGGGGTCTTCACGCCTTGCCGGGAGAAGAGGGAGTAGTGCTGCTTTAAGAAGAGGTAGAGGGCCCCTAGGGCCACACAGGCCCAGATTACAGTCAGAAAATCTGGAAGGATAGCATACTCACATTTATATTATTTATTTAGTTATTCTCTGAGTGTCGATTGAAAGTCTTGCAAATCAAATCAAATGCGTCGAGCACACACTCGAAGACACTGACACATACTTGAGTAAGCCCAGGTTTACTTGCATCCCCCGAGGGTTACCATCTTGTCGTGGCGGGTACAGGGGTATATGGGTATATAAACCTAGTATAGGAGTCTCCCTCTAGGTGGAGACTAGGGTGAAGCTAAGAGGCATCCGGGATGGGGCCGCTTCTCCAGGCTTTGCCATAAAGCCCGTGAAAAAGTCAGCCGGTAGGTTGGGTACCTTAATATGTGGGGCACTGCAACTGTGACTGGCTGCAGTGTCGTATGGGAGGCGCTGCAGCTGAGGTTTGGAGGCCGCGGAGGGAGAAGACTGCTGGTGTTGCTACTTATACTACCGCTTTCCCTACCTTCCGCGGCCTCGATGGAGTTGCCACTTTTCGATGGCGGACGCGGTGGGGCTGCGGGGGACCAGGAGTGTCGGTATGGCGACTCGCCGTTCTTCCTATCCTCTGCAGCCAATGTAGCAAGCGCACCACTTTAATTGACCAGTTGCACGTGGACCAGGGTGTTTGGATATGGGTGCTGTCCGATGCCCAGTTGCTAGATTGGTTCCAAGTGAAGGATGACGATGTGCCTGGTGTTCCGACACGTCATCGTCGGCGCGGAGTGGAGTGCAAGCTCCGGTGGAACCCGACTGGGGTTGGCGTTATTGGGGCCGTGGAAGAGTGCGAAAGCGTGCCCGTAGCTCCGACATCAAGCGCTGTGGTGGAACATTCCAGGGTTTTTTGTGGATACAAAAAAGTGGGCCGTTTCTGCTTAGTCCCGACCAGCCCTATAAAACAATCGCTTTCAGTCATGTTCTATGTTTACAGATGTTCCTATACAGGGTTATTGGTTATCAATTCATCTTAGAAAAGTAGTCAATGAGGACGCTTTGCTAACGGCTTACTACGGACATGTCGCGTCAATACTCCGTTACGAGGTAATGTTTTGGGGTAATTCTGTGGACCGCCTAAAAATTTTTAGAGCCCAAAAACGCTGTACCTATACGGTCGATATGCGGAATAAAAAAGAAAGATTCGTGTAAAAAACATTTCATTCGGTTAAAAATCTTAACATTACACTGCCTGTACATTGGTGACATTGCCATGTTCGTAAAATCCCGCCCTGAGCTCTTTAAAATGTGGCCTGTTGGAGGTAGACATGAGGGTAATGTGTATTGTTTACCATCAACAACTGCTTTTCTTAATAAAAGTGTGTTCTGCATGGCATCTATCATTTATAAAAGGATACCAAAATTCATTCTATGCAAACAGGACTTATAAGAGCCATTTAAACAGTTTATTAGTTGATAAAGCCTATTATAATGTAAATGAGTTTTTAAATGACAAGACTTTGAATGACTATAAATTGAAATTATAATACGTATCCCGACATTATAAATTCTGACATATATAATTAAGTCCAATTGACATTTGTTTTAACCTTACCATGTAAACGTCTGTACGCCTATTTAAGGTAGAAACTAGAGAACTTCATATTAAATTTAAGATCTTTGTATAATTTTACCTAGTTTTACAGACAAATAAATCATTGTTTCATTGTATCAATTAGCAACCTTGTTTAGACAAAATTACATCATCAACGCTTAGTTGTAAAATGATAAAACACTTCAACCAATTTGGCATGAAGGTCAGAGTGTAATCTTGTTTAATTGGTAAAGCGACGCGACGCCAGGACAAACCTAAATCATCCATCTATCAGCCATACGACGTCCACTGCTAGACATAAGGCTCTCCTGTAGATTTTCTATAAGCCCGATTGGAAGCGACCCGCATTCAGCGCGTTCCGGTGTCAGTTCGCCGCTTTTTGGTTCGTGGTCTTCATTTTAGAACTTTACTTTTGACAATTGTGGTTCAAATATTGCTATCACTTAACTGTACTGTACTGTATCAGCCATTTTAATAGTCCACTGCAGGACGTAGGCCACCCACGAAGCCGTGGTGGTCTAGTGGTAAAGACACTCGCCTTAATCGTAAGGTCGTGGGTTCAAATCCCGGTCCCGTACCAATGAATTCCTTGGAATTTATGTACAGAATTTCACACCACTGATTTTTCGGTGAAGGAGTCACTTAATATTTATAAACTTTTGTTAGGTACCTAGTTATGCACCCCTCTCAACCATCTTGTCTATCATAGAGCGAGACAGATAGAGAGCTTACGCAGCAGTTAGCGTTCTCACGCCTTGTTAGCTGGAATGCTGCGTAAGGGCCCACCAACATAGAGATACGGTAGCAGTAAGAATAGACTAGAAATAAGATCATTAGTATTAAAGCCTCCATATCGGCAACACCTTAGTTTTATTTTAGTTTTTAAAAACATATTTAAGTGCTCCCTAAATTTAACTGGCGCAGCCGGTAGGATTCACTCGTCGAAGGCTGTGCTAGTTTTCGTTACAGGCATATATTTTGGCCTGATCGCGGAATCGCGGCGCGGCGTGAGTGAATCCTCGAACCAAATAAATTCGTTAAGTGGCGGGACACCCGGTATGGCAGCGATCGGCTGGTGAGTAAAACTTTTCGCCATTCCTTTCCAACTCCTACCTTGATCCATGATATATTGTTATCCTGAGATAAGACTTCTCTCATTATAACTGTCTAGTGACTGCGTATAATACTCTACTCAGTGTACTTTAGTGATAAGAAAATACGTAGAGTAAGCTAAGCTAGAGACTAGCTGAATTAAAATCATTTAGCGGGTCGAGTAATTTTACAATAAGTAAGTTAGTAAGTGCAACTATTGAGATAATTTCCGATAGAATTCATAGCTAGATAGAGTAAAATAGACAAATTAGTCACACTTTTCAGTAAAAATATCCGTTTTAACAAGGATTAAAATAAATCGGATTAGTTAAGAAATTATCGCATATTTTGGTATATTACGGCTAATATTAGGCTATTGTTGTATTTTATTGCATTTTGCGAATTTATTGTGTGTTTTATAACAATATTGTGTACACGGCCTCTGACCTACTAATTACTCTATAATAATGGCACAAAACGGAGAAATGGTACCGATACCCCGCGAAATGATTACCATCATTCCGATTTTTGGAGGAGACCCGGGTCATCTAAATCTATTCATAAGAAAAGCCGAATATGTAATTAATAGGTATAGAGGCAATGCAGCTCAGGATTTGTACACATTCCATTCGATAACGAGCAGACTAACCGATAAGGCAGCTGCGTTGTTATCGGAACGCGAGGATGTAGTCACCTGGAGCCAGCTTAAATGTTTGCTGAAACAACACTTTGGAGATCCGCGTAGCGAACAATGTATTAATATCGAGTTAGAGTGCATGAAAATTAAATCCAGCGAAAGTTATTTAGAGTTTTGTAATCGCATTCAAAGTACCCGTTCACTCTTGATTTCTAAAGTTAATCTGCTTGACGATCTGGAACTGAAACGGGCTAAAACAGTTATCTATAACCACACAGCCTTGAACGTATTCCTCTATAATTTGCCAGAGGATATGGTACGCATAGTTAGATTGAAAAACCCAACGACTTTAGAGGGCGCCCTTAGTATAGTATTGGAAGAAGTGAATTTCCATGACCAATATAGCATGAGGAAACGTATATATAACTTTAATAGTAACGCCCCCGTTTCGATGCCTAAACCAATTTTACCCCAGAATCAAAACCTTGGAGGGTTTAAATTTGGTGCGCCTCCCCAACTTACTGGGTATAAACCTCCCGCTCTTTTACCAAATAATAATAATGCCTTAACACCGAAATTTAATTTTGGACAACAACCGGCACCGTTCAGAATGCCGCAAGCTCCCCAACAAAATTTCGGCTACCGGCCGCAACTTGGGTACCGCCCACCGCAGTTCAACAGTACGCCACAGTTTGGATATCGGCCACAGATTAATCCACCACAGTTCGGGTACAGGCCGCAATTCGGCTACCGCCCCCAATTTGGGAACAATCAGCCGCAACCGACAGGCTTTAGGCCGAATCTCAGCGCAGGCATGTCACCTCAACAATTCGGGTATAAGCCGCCCCATACAACTCCGTTAGACTCAACTGACGTCACAATGAGGACGGCTCTACCAGCGCCGCCACGACGTGAAGGATTTAGACTAAATGAGCTCACTAACTACGACGAGGACCAGTACTATGGCAAAGAAGATATAATAATACTACGTATAGAACGGCCACTCGTTACCCCCCACCCGTTTGAGTCTTCCTCACTTCCACCCCGCGTCAGGACTCGTCAAATTCACTCTGCGCGCGGGTTGCACAGGCCGGTGATTTCGACTACAAAAAATACAGACTTACAATGGGGAAGACGTGTGCTGTTTATGACTTTTCTACAACAATTCGCGACAAGATATCATTTCATTATTTCCCTAAAGATAAAATAAGGTACCTTATTTACTTTTAGTAGGTAGATAATATTGTTATAAAAATTATGTCATACAGTGCTGTCAAATTATTATGAATTCATTATACTTTATAAGCACTAGAATGATATTCATTTTTGTAAATTTATTTCGCATCTAGCTCACTTCCGCATGAAAGTATGGCGGATCGGTCGTAAAGTACGCCAAGATAATTCTGCGCGCGGCCAAAATACCGTTTAAAATTCTGGATTCTCATCACACTGGCACAAGACATGTACTGTACGTAGTATTATTATATCTTCTTTGATACATGTTAAGCTACTAAGAATATTGTGATAAACTTTTAGAACCTCCTTTTTTGCGTCAAGGGTTAAAAATATTTTTTTGCAATTATTCGGAAACATTGCCAGAAACAGTTATAAAAACCAGCAATGATCCCGCAACCGCTATTTAACCAGTGAGGGGCCTCACTAGCGTAGGTGTATGAAATATGAAATTGGGGACTTCCCTCAGTTGGCCATCGGTCGGTGCGTTTCGCGCGTGATTTAAGTACTTAATCGTTAATTACTAGGTATATCTTTTGTTTAAATTATGGGATGATTTTACAAATATACATAATCGTGTGTGTGCGTGTTCATATTACTGGATACTTCAACAATATGTGAGAAAATTAAGGGAATTTCGTAACAGTGCCGTGTTTTGGTTATGTTCTACGTAGGTAAATGAGTGATTTCATCGAAATAAGTGTATGTACGATTGTATGTGAAACCTGCAGCGGCTAGTACATCGTATCAGTACTCACAAAACTTCTTGGTAAGTCAGAATTACAATTCATACGGTCGACATGGGTCGTTGACAACCATAGGCGTTCTACACACAAATACCCGTGTAGCGTTCGTGCGTATGTGTAGTGTCTGTGAGTAAAATGTACTGTTGTGTGCGTAAGACAGCAGATTTTGTATGAAGAATCGCGGAGTGTCCGGGCTGTGACTATGGTCAGTACGGCAACGAATATTACTACAATTATGACGAAATCGAACAAACCTACGGATACTCGGACGAGGGTGACCATGAGTTTTATCAAATGGAACCTTACGCCGAGACCCAGCAGATTACCTCTCCTTCAGAGCAACCAACTGAAAATTTTCCGGCACTAGCCTCCACCGACAAGAAGTTATAGAACTTAACTGCGACCCTACTCTCAAACTGCCCCACATCTATATATCCGAAATAGATGCCAAAATGATGATAGATACAGGCAGTACAAGGTCATTCGTGAGCCCCCAAAAGGCATACCAGTATTTTTACAACGACATAAGACATGAACCTTTTGAAGTCGTTAGTACTCACGCACGTAGCAAACATACAGAAGTCATAGAAATACCGCTTCTACCAACGTTCCAAAGTAGCGACTCTCATAAATTCTACTTATACAACGTAGACTCACGCTACGACGGCTTAATCGGGAACGACCTCCTCAGACAACTGGACGCTGTAATAGACCTTAAGAATTCGGTTTTAAGAACCAAGACCACATGCATTCCGATAATTAACACCAATCTGGATTACGTAATCGAGCTCCAACCAAGGACGGAACAACGCGTCAAGCTTCCCATAGATCAACACTCAGGCGAAGCTATAATTGACTATAGAGAATTTGGCCCCGGCATACGAATGCCAAGCGCAATAGTGAACTGTGTCAATGGATACGCTACCACGGTTATCCAGAACGCCTCCGACGAACGAGTTTTCCTCACAGTTTCACGGCCCATACAAGTATCGGGCGACTCCGCAAGAAAATGCGACCTCAACTTCACTACAGATGCAACCGATATAGAAACTGACAAAATACTTGAAGAGAACCTAAATAAACTCAGATTGGATCACTGCAACAGCGAAGAACGCGAAAAAATTTTTACGCTGTGTAAAGAATATAAGGATATCTTTCATAGTGACCTATTGCCACTGACCTTCACTAACCAAGTGAAGCATAAGATACGAACAAAAAACGAGGACCCGATTTTCGTGAAACCGTATAGACAAGCCCCTGCCCAAGCGGAAGAAATTAACAGCCAGGTACAAAAAATGCTACAAGATAACATTATACAGGAATCGCATTCTCCGTGGAACGCCCCTGTGCATCTTGTACCCAAGAAAATAGATGCGTCTGGACAGCAAAAATATCGCATGGTCATCGACTATAGACGTCTAAACGAAATCACTATAGACGATAAGTACCCCTTACCAAATATACACGACCTATTCGACAAATTAGGCAAAAGTGTTTACTTTAGCACACTTGACCTTGCAAGCGGGTACCATCAGATAGAAGTAGAGAAAGAAGACAGACAGAAGACAGCATTTAGCACCCAGAACGGCCACTTTGAGTTTTTGAGACTCCCGTTCGGATTGAAGACTGCCCCAGCGACTTTTCAGCGCACCATGGACCACGTACTTCGAGGACTTCAAGGCCTACACTGCATGGTATATCTCGATGACGTCATCATCTTCTCATCCAGCCTCGAAGAACACGTTCAAAAACTCCGGCTGGTTTTCAACAGACTCAGGGAAACAAACCTCAAAGTACAGCTAGATAAGTCGGAATTTCTACGTAAAGAGGTGCTCTACCTCGGGCACACTATAACAAAGGATGGGCTGAAACCGAACGACGATAAAATTGAAGCCGTATTGAATTTTCCGATACCCAAAACCACAACTGAAATCAAAAGTTTTCTAGGACTAGTCGGTTACTACCGACGTTTCATACCAAATTTTGCGAAAATAACCCAACCGCTAACGTCATGTCTGAAAAAACGCAACAAAATCATAATCGACCAAAATTATATAGACGCATTCAACAAGTGCAAAGAACTCCTAACTCATGCGCCACTTCTTCAATATCCGGACTACGATAAGCATTTCATCCTAACCACGGACGCGTCCAACGTAGCCCTCGGCGCTGTACTCTCTCAAGGACAAGTCGGGAGTGACCGGCCTATAGCTTATGCGAGCAGGACCTTGAGTGACACTGAAAGCCGGTACAGTACCATAGAACGAGAACTACTTGCCATTATTTGGGCAACCAAACATTTCCGCCCATATCTGTACGGTCGGAAATTTTACATATACACCGACCACAGACCTTTAGCGTGGCTAAATTCCCTTAAGGACCCAAATAGTAAACTAACACGTTGGAGACTACGCCTTCAAGATTTCGATTTTGAGATTATTTACAAAAACGGGAAACAAAACACAAATGCGGATGCATTAAGTAGAATCAAGGTCAATGCCCTAAACTCTGACAGCGACACAGACGACGACGCAGACTCTATGGTAGCGAATGTTGACAGCAAGGACCGCAAATTAAAGAAAGAGCTGACAGAGGTTATTCAAAGCATCGAAAAATTGTCAAAAAACCAAGTCCAGCGACGTGACTCATCGACCATTTCCATATCAGACGCAAGTGAGACCCTAAGTCTAACAGACGAACCCTTAAGCATACCAGATTCGGAAGACACCGTTCGAGAGCTAGAAATTGAACGCCCAGTAATTCAATCACCCACGGAAAGTACCAAATCACAAACGGTACACTCAGCAGCGGATCTGGAATCAAATGGGATACCTATTTTACACGAAGCTATCGACAATAAGCCTAACCAAATTTTAGTGTTATCATGGCTCAAAAATGGACTCCACGTGAAGGACACATCACACGACAAACACAAAATTCTAGAAGTCTTCCTACCCGTCAACAACCCGGAACTGATTAAAAATTTCCTAAAAGAGTACATCAGACCCAAAACCAAGTACTTTATCTATTTTGAAGAGCAAGAACATCGGCGACAGTTCAGTAATATAGTAATAGCACTATTTAAAAGGGATATGATAAATTTATATGAATGTACAGACCGAGTAGTATACGTCGAAGATGAAAGCGAACAAAAAGAGATTGTTCTTAAATATCATGAGGGCAAAACGTGCCACCGAGGTATAAAGGAAACACTCGTTAGACTTCGGAGAACCTATTATTGGAATAAAATGGAAGAAACCGTTTCGGCCATTATCAACGCATGCGAAGCATGCCGAAAAATGAAATATGACAGGAAACCTCTTAAGCCAGTTCTGCAACTAACACAAACACAGGACGCGCCCTTCCAGGAGTTGTTCATCGATCTATTCTCCATCGAGGGTAAATACTATCTAACCCTTATAGACGCCTTCAGTAAATTGGGACAGGCTATCGAAATACCCAACAAATCAACACCAGAAGTTGTAAGGGCCCTAACGAAGTACTTCGCTTTTTATGGTATCCCTAAAAAGATAAGCTCTGACCCTGGAATGGAATTCAACAACGAGCTGATGAAAGAGTTCCTCAGCCTACATAAAATAGAACGTCATGTAGGTACAATCAATAACCCGAATTCAATGGGATTAATCGAACGATTCCACTCGACGATAATCGAAATATATCGATTAGCAAAATATGAACAGAAGTGCACGGACGCCGCCTCCATCATGACATACTCGATCATGGCGTATAATCACACTATACACACTGCCACTGGCCTTACCCGTTCGAAGTCGTGTTTGGCCACACGGATACAGACAGCCCATTCAACGTAGAGTTTCAAAAATCCTACACCCAGCAATTAGTAAAGGATCATGAAAAACGGACGAAATTTCTATACAAACAACTAGCTGAGAGGATGATGGCAGAAAAAGAAAAGGTTAGAAAACAACGAGGAGGTGAGACCCAAATCGAACCTCTGCCAGAGGAAACAGTTTTCGTGAAAGATATCAACAAAAGAAAAAGTAAGGATAAAGCTAGATACAAAAAGGCAAAAGTCGTGGGAACAGCTAAAAGAAACGTCATTCCCATAAAAGTAGAGACAGAAAGAAAAAATACGAATGCTCCAATTAAAAATATAAAACGCCCTCCACAGGTGGTGCATCCTGGTGCTGGGGGCGCCAACACTGACAGCCGCCCTTCATCTTCAATCACTTGAAGGAAACCCTGGAGTTCTCCCCGTCAAGGAAGGTTTAGCATATGTGCAGATAGACAGTTGGACTATCATCAAAACCGTTAAATTAGACAACGTATTCACCGACCTAAACTTTATTGTAACAAAGTTCAACGAATTTCAAAAATTGGTTACGGCAAATAAAACATTTCCTCGCGACTTTTGGGGCTGCTAATGCACGCGGAACATTTGCGTGACATAACTATAGATAAATACCGCCAATTGATCCCACAGCGTTTTAAGAGGGGTATTATTAACCCCTTAGGTTCAATAATAAAAATTGTAACCGGTAATTTGGACCACGATGACGCACTCAGATATGATAAAATTACTTCCGAACTAAATCACGACCAAGTCGTTATTTCGAAAAAAATTACTTTTATCTCCAAAATGTTGGACAGCCTAGTAAATGTTACTGACATGATTAACCAGAATGCGATAACGTCCGATGCGCGTCTCAAGGCTATTGAGACGTCATTAAGAGAAATAATAGCTCACGAGAATCGCTTAGTCATAACATCATACATACTCGGCATGTATAGCCTGTTTGTAAGCAACTTCCGTACTATATTTATTAAGTTAAGCGAAATTGAGACCGCATTAGCCTTCAGCAAAAATTCTGTACTCCACCAGTCTGTTATCAACTCTACGGAGCTGTTACATCACTTGAAATTGATATCAAAAACAGGCAACTTAGTGTACGAGCCTAATGAAATAAATTTAGTAAAAATTGAAGAGACTTTTTCGGTCAAGTCATACATAAAAAAAAATCAAGTCACTTTCATTATGGAAATTCCAATTACTGATAAGAATACTTATAGTTATTTTAAAATGTTCACTCTACCTATTTTCCTTGAACCCGAAAACCAAACCCTTGCTATTTTTCCGCAATACCCATACCTATTGGCGAAAGGGATGAAGTACTTGCCGATCGCGCGACCGTGCCGCCCACTCGCCGCTGGCGAGGAGTTCCTGTGCAACGACGACAACCGGGCCTTGTACAGCGGGCCCACCTGCGAGGAGCAGTTGCTGAAGTACGACAGTAATCTCACTTACTGCAAACAATATCCGCTCTACGTAGAAGACGTCAAACTTCAGAAAATCAACGCCGAACATTGGATACTCTTCACGCGACTCAGAACAACTCTCACAAAGCAATGCGCAGAAGAAGTGACCAAATACCCAGTTTTTGGAACATACGTCGTTACCCTAGACGAACCTTGTGACGTAGAGATTGAAGGCATGAAAATCCACCATAAACGCGTGTACACGGAGAGTGAAGCAGCGGCGCCTCTACCCATCGTCAACCTGCCGCAGCTACCGGCCGGCGCGAGGCTACCAAGTGCACATGCACTCAATATGCGTGAGGTGAACCTAGACGACGTAAAGTACTTAGCAGTAGCCGCAAGAAACAGTGAAGTGTTGGAAAGGGTTAGTGAAACAAAGAATGACTCTGGAATAAGTGTGTTAGTTTATGTAGTATTAGGACTCGTAATTTTAAGCTTAGTTGTAAGCGCAGTATGCGCATTACGCCCGGAAATTAGACATGTTCTACGGAATTATCGGAAAAAGCCTGAAATCGGAGTTTCCGATAATTCCTCATTTGGGGAGGGAGGAGTTATGCACCCCTCTCAACCATCTTGTCTATCATAGAGCGAGACAGATAGAGAGCTTACGCAGCAGTTAGCGTTCTCACGCCTTGTTAGCTGGAATGCTGCGTAAGGGCCCACCAACATAGAGATACGGTAGCAGTAAGAATAGACTAGAAATAAGATCATTAGTATTAAAGCCTCCATATCGGCAACACCTTAGTTTTATTTTAGTTTTTAAAAACATATTTAAGTGCTCCCTAAATTTAACTACCTATGTAATGTTTGTTTTTGTTCAACGTCATAATGTATGATGTCATAGCATAAAACTATTAACATTTATTATGCTTATACACATATTATAAAGATTTAGTAATATCAATTAGTAGTCAAGTCAAGAAATCAAGAAATCAAGAACGTTTATTGTCAGCTGTGTTTACAAACATAGTGGTCTAGATTTTACAAAAGTATCAACAGCTACCCACTTGGGCATACAATAACATGCATGGCTAATGCAATCATCATGCAATTTATAATTAGATATTGCTAAAAAAAAAGTATTATTATTATGAAATGTATTAATCCAAAATCATTACTTATGTGAAATGTCAAGGTTTTTGTCTTTCAGGAATTCGTCAATTGTATAGTAGCATTTGTCAAGTAATAGTTTAGTTAAATTAAATTTGAATTTATTACATGTCATCTCTTTCATAACATCAGCCCCCCGACCGCCTAAGCAATAGCAATCGTAATAGCAATCGTTTATGACTTCATTTTAGTCATTTGGCACCGCCTATGTGACGTTCCTGTCCTGAAATCTAGCCGTCTGCCTCATCACGAAACCGAGAGATTTAAAAGCTCTTTCACAGATTTCATTGATGTGCCGATTAAAGGTCAGTTCTACATCTAGTGTTACTCCTAAGTCTCGAATTTCCACGACACGCTCCAGATTGACACCTGACATGTGGTAATCATATCGGATGGGATTCCGTGATCTGGTGAAAGAAATGACTTTGCATTTGGAACTATTGAACTCCAAATGGTTAGCCCTGCCCCACTGCACCACACTATTAATATCTCTCTGTAGAGCCTCGCAATCTTCAACACCACTCACACCCAAATACAGCTTCAGGTCGTCGGCAAACATCAGACACTCAGCAGTCCTGACAACCTTCGGCAAGTCATTGATCATTACCGTAAATTGGGTCGGACCCAGCGTACTGCCTTGGCTTACACCAGAACAGGTCAGATATGGAGTAGATTTAAAACCAAATAACTCAACATACTGCGTACGATTAGAAAAGAAATTTTCAAAAAATTGCAGAAGCTTAGGGACAAATCCTACGTCGTCAAACTTACCTAATAAGACATTGGTGTCAACACGGTCAAATGCTTTTTTGAAGTCGAAATAGGCAGCATCTACTTGTTTCCGATGGTCCATTTCCGTGACAGCGTAATCGACAAAGTTAATCTGATTAGTGGCCGTAGACCTTCCAGCTCTAAAACCGTGTTGACAATCGCTCATCTGTGTTTGAACCTGCCTAGTGATATGGCGGTTCAGTATCGATTCGAAGACCTTACCAGGGGCTGACAGAATTGCAATGGGTCTGTAGTTTTCTACCTTTGACTTGGAGCCTCCCTTAGGTATAGGCGTGACTCGAGAGGTTTTCCACATATCCGGATACGTAGCAGTAGAAAGTGACATATTATATATGTAGAGAAGAGGCACTAGCAAAGCAGAGATACAGTACTTTAAAATAAAGGGTGGTATCCCATCTGGTCCAGCTGACGAATAAGTTTTAAGACGACGAATTGCTAGTGAGATATCAGTAGGATCAATCACATCCAAGGAAATCCGTGAAGAGCTCCCCAATTCTACGTGCTTTTGCTCAGCATTGACTGAAGATGTTGGCGAGCTTGGGGGCAAGAAAACTGAACTAAAATAAGAGGCAAATGCGTTCGCGGCATCAAGCCCTGAAACAGATTGTCCATTAAATTCAAATTCGCTACATTGTTGCCTGGAACCTTGTTGTTCTTTTACAAACGACCAAAAACTTTTAGGGTCCGTTTTTATGTTTTCTTCTGTACGTCGAATGTAGTTATTATACGCCAGATCGATAAGCTGTTTTGCTTGCTGCCTATAAAATTTAAATAATTCACGATTGAATTCGAGATTGAGTTGTTTAAATTTTTTTAAATGAAAATGTTTATTTTTTAAGCTACGTATAATTTCAGCCGTGAACCAAATCGGATATTGGTACTTTGATGTTATTTGTCCTCGTTGCTTCATAGGTACGTTACGATAGAAACAGTCACTCAACTTAGAATAAAACAGGTTAACAGCTTCGTTTACATCAGAAATGGATTTTATATCGTCCCATTCCAGTGAACCCAATTCTTCATATAAGGATAAGAAATTCGCTTTACGGAAGTTCCACTCGCATGAGTCACCGGTCGCCGGCAGCGGCGGCGGCCGCGCACCCGCAGCCCGACCCGGCGGCCGGCCCGCGCGCGCGCACCGCAGGCTTATCTCGAGCGGAGGATGGTGAAGATCAATCTTGACCACAGGCTCAATATCGCCGCCAACTTTAACCCACTCATCGCTCAGATTGCTCAGTACCAGATCTAATATATTACCATATGTGTTACAAATTAAATTATGTTGATTTAGCTTACAATATTCAAGCAAATAATTATAATGTAAAATCACATTTTGGCTACAAGATTTCAAATTAAAATCTCCTATAAGCAAAAAATCTAATTTACAATATTTAGCCACAAGATTCTCCAAGACAGCAAAAGTATTTATATATTTTGTATCAGCCGAATTAGGTGGAATATAAATAGCACAACAAACGATCTTTCTAAATTTAAGAGACACAATACTGATCAATATTTCAACGTCACCGTCATAGCCGTCGATATCCGTAACCTGAGTCACCGCGTACTTATCTCGAACCGCGACCAAGACGCCGCCCCAACCAGCGTCAACAGTTCGATTCCCGCGCTGCACAGTGCGGTCTCGCCGATACACGGTATAACCAGGGGGGAACAACTCTGCGTCGCTCACACTGCCGACTAGGAATGTCTCGGTGAATATATATATATCTGCACTACTAGCTAAAATTGCTGTCTTACATTCATCAAGTTTTGAACGAAGCCCTCTGACGTTCTGATAAAATATCGTATATGTCTTAAATCGATTGTTTTTTTTACGATGTTTGCTGCTGGTTCCGAAATCCACTCCGCCATGGCTTGATATGGACGTCTTCTGGCCAGTGCTCTGGCTTCATATACTCATCGAAATGTTTGCTGGATATCGTTAGCTTGAATGACGCATAATCGCCTCGCGACTTAAGCGCTTCAGCCGAGCATTTATCTCCGGGACAGATACTATGCAGGTGAGATACTACTTGATCAGCTGTAGTTCCGGTCTGAACAAAATATAAATGCAGATAAGATTTCCGCTCTGCGGCTGCTAATCCACATCCCGTCAGGCCAGGGGCGGCTGTACCGCGAGTCACATTGCTCGGAGGGCGGCGGGTTCTACAATGTGTGACATCAACCCAACCGCTATTGTTATTTGAGTCATCCTGTTGAACATGACTCAAGGCCGGTTGTTGACCCGCGATGATTATCGGCGCATTTTGAAATGTGGGGGTAGGTGGCGCGCTTTGAAATGTCGGGGTAGGAGGTGCACTTCGACTCGATGACGCATTTAGTGTAGGCGCGCGGATGTCCGTACTCGAGGAAGAAAGAGCAGGCAATATATTGAGTGCACTCACTCCCTTAGTTTTACGGGTATCGGCGGCGAGCGCCGACGCAGCCCGAAGCTTAGCATCTCGAACCGGTCGCTTTGCAGTGTTTGTCCCGATTTCAACAGCCGCGGTACCCTCTTGATGTTCTTTGACAACTACTGCACTCGCGATTTCTCGCTCCGAAACAAGTTTTTTCAGAAGGATATTCTGGTCCAATACCACCTTCTCCAACGAAATAATTCGCTTTTGCATTGAAAGCACTGTTTTCACAAGTTCGCGGATACCACTATCGTCCGATTTTTCCGACATTTCTAATTATTAGCGGTAAAAATACGCGGAGTGACGAAAACAACCACCGACCTCGGCGAAGGTCACGCGGTGCCGAGATGGCAGTTTGTTGTACACCGCCGGACCCATCACGTGCGTCGACCTGGCCGATTTTTCTAACGCGCGGGGCACCTCCGCTAGCTTATCTCTATAGCGGGCGCTGACACGGACATGGTTTAATCGGACATACACCGCTACCTGAAATATGATTAGAGCTGGCAACGTCATGATCCCAAGCCTCTTGAAATGCGGACGCACAGAGGAATCCTGCGGTATCCCGACAATCGCACGTACTGCACGCTTTTGCAGTTTGAAAACTCTGCACCAGTCCGCCGCTCTACCGTACAAATCTACACCATACAGTATGATGGAGTGGACCGTTGCAAAATAGCATGATCGTACTGTTTCACTCGAAACTACTTTGGCTACGCGCCTCAAGGCAAAACAAGCGCTTCCTAATCTGCCGCAAAGTTTATTAATATGGCTTTCCCATGACAAGCCTCTATCAATCTCGAATCCAAGAAAAGTAGTAGAAGGTACTTGCTCAATGGTTTTTCCATCAATCCTGACAACCAAAGACTTTGTCTGGTGACCCGAGAGACAAAAATGTATGAAATGGGTTTTGGAGAGATTGAGCGCTAGCCCATTCACTCCAAACCATGCCGCTAGCTGATTGCTCGTCTCATTCAATCGCTGCTCCAATAGATTCACCGTGGGTGCTGCAACTATAGCGGCTACGTCATCAGCATACATATATATGTCTGCTGATGTTACAGCGTCCGGCAGGTCGTTAAGGAGCAGAGAGAACTCTATATTAGAGACGGAAGAGCCTTGTGCAACTCCCATCACAGAGCTCAGCGGTTCGGATTTCTCCATTCCGCCGCATGCGACTACTGTCTGGGATCTATTTTTCATAAGATCTGTCAATACAGCCAACGTCGCGCCTCTCACGCTATAATGCTGAAGTTTTATAGCAAGGACTGCGTGATCAGCGACATCGAAAGCCTTCGACAGATCACAGCAAAGGAGAGCCACGTGCTTCTTACTCTCCCGAGCTTGCAACACTCTATGAACTACCTCCCGGGTCAGTGACGTAGTTGACCGTCCCTGTCGGTACGCATATTGTCGGTCTGAGAGAGCATCCGTTGATGTCAGAAAATCGACCAATCGGCTACTCAATCCATTCTCGAATATCTTTGCGACAGCGGGAATTATCGAAACTGGCCTGTAGCAATCAATACTTTCCCGCTTGCCTTTACCTTTGTAGAGCGGAGATATTTTACTGATTTTCAACGCGGCAGGATATGTTCCCTCTCTTACACACCTATTAAAACACTCAGCTAACATTGGGGCGAGCAAGTGTATTGAGTCTCTTATAATTTTCATGGAAACACCATATATATCTTTGGACTTTTTAGCAGGTATACGAGTAACTACTATTCGAGTAACTTCGTCAGCGCTAAACAGTCGCATCCGCATAGAACAGTCGGCAGGCGGGCGCGCCGCTTGCAGTATTTCGCTCACGCGAGTGACGTCTGCTCGAGGCGCTTTGCACGCCGCCGCTGCGTTAAGAAAACGAGAGTTCATTGCGTTCATTGCGTCTTTCTTTGTCGGAAATGGAGAGCCATTGAAGT
Organism: Hypomecis punctinalis; assembly: GCA_949316475.1. Classification (NCBI taxonomy): domain Eukaryota; kingdom Metazoa; phylum Arthropoda; class Insecta; order Lepidoptera; family Geometridae; genus Hypomecis; species Hypomecis punctinalis. The sequence continues at coordinate 896,492 of OX438801.1, read as the reverse complement.
CTTTCACGATATTTGTAAAATCGACAAATGGAACATTATATTTTCCTCTTTCTTTATTCACTATTGTCCACATGGCTCTAGTAGCATTTTTTCCATTCTTTAGAGAGTTAGTATAGTGGCGAGTTTTAGTGTCTCTTACTAATTTATCATATTGATAATTCATTTCCGAAATTAACGTATTATTTAAACTATTATTTGGATCCAATTTTGCAATTTTTATGATATCAAATAATAATATTATATAATTTTTAATATCGATGTTAATCCACGACTCAGAGTTTTTCTCATTACAAAGCTTTTTAAGAGGGAAGCAGATTTCATATTTATTTTTTATAATATTTATAACTGACGTTACTAGTTCAGCCGCAGATCTGTTAACCTCTTGGATTTCTCCCCAGTTGACACTATCTAACGCTAATACAAAATTAGTCAGATTGGCCTGTGAATAACTTCTTCCGTATTGAAGCTCTTTTGATCGATTCTTAACAGCGCATACCACCTCGCCCCTGATAGCGACGTGGTCACTGAGGTTAGTCACAATAGGAGAGACACTCACAAATAAGCGTGCTAAGTCCGCGCTTGACCATTAACTCGCCTGATGGTAAGCGACGTTGTGGTCAAAGATGAAGCACGCAGACCTAGAAGATACCTATTCACTCTGACCTTGAAAAGCTTTAGATTATATATCTTATGAAAGCAGGAAGAATCTTCCATTCCCGGGCGGTACGAATCAGAAATGTTGAGTCAAACCACTTCGTACGTATTGATGAAAAATCGACATTGTAGGGGTCGTATTATGGCGTCTTTCTACTTGTCTTGTAGTAAAAAGGGGATGGTTGAATAAGGTCGTGTACACACTATCCGAAATGAATCCTATAGAAAATGGACAGACTCGCAACCATTGCGATATGCTCCAGGCAATGAAATTTTTTGCAACTAATTTTTCATCACCTATAAGCCTAACAGCACGCCGGTCCACCATTTAGGTACTTAATGCGGTCCACCAATTCCAAGGCCTCGAGCTGATACTTAGCGGAGTCATCCCTAATAATATGGCCGAGGTAATGTGGCGTCCTCCTACTTGTCCTGTAGTAAACAGGGGATGGTAGGATAAGGTCGTGCTCGGATTCGGTGATTCGGTAGCTAAGCCTGTTGACAGCACGGCCAAAGACCCGAGAGCCAAGCTGACTCGACACTTCACCGAAGACATCCCGGACATCAGTCTGTACGAGATTAGAATGGCCCTGAATCAGCTTAAAAACAACAAGGCGCCGGGTGATGACGGAATAACTTCAGAGCTTCTGAAAGCGGGTGGTAAAGCAGTACTTAAAGTCTTTCAGAAGCTCTTCAACACCGTTATCCTCGAGGGTATAACGCCAGAAGCATGGAAAGAAGCGTGGTGGTGTTGTTCTTTTAAAAAGGTGACAACACCTTATTGAAGAATTACAAGCCCATCTCGCTTCTGAGCCATGTTTATAAGTTGTTTTCAAGGGTCATTACGAATCGTCTCGAGCGCAGGCTTGATGAGCACCATAGATCACATCCATACGCTGCGGCAAGTTTTACAGAAGACCGAAGAGTATAACTTGCCACTTTGCTTAGCGTTTGTGGACTATGAGAAAGCCTTTGATTCGGTCGAGACATGGGCTGTGCTCGAGTCTCTCCAACGATGCCGTATAGACTATCGGTACATCGAAGTGTTGAAGTGCTTGTATAATAACGCCACTATGTCGGTCCGAGTACATGAGGAGAGCTCCAAGGCGATTCCTTTAAAAAGAGGGGTCAGACAGGGAGATGTGATATCTCCGAAACTGTTTACTACTACTACTACTTTGGAGAACGTCTTTATGCTCCTGGAGTGGAAAGGATTCGGCATCAACATCAATGGTGAATACATCACTCACTTTCGGTTTGCTGACGATATTGTGGTCATGGCGAAGTCGATGGAAGAACTCAGCACGATGCTCGAAGGCCTCAATAGAGTTTCTCGACAGGTGGGTCTTAAAATGAACATGGATAAAACGAAGATCATGTGTAATGCCCATGTTGTACCCACCCCAATATTTGTTGAGAGCTCGGTTCTTGAAGTTGTTGACTCGTACGTCTACCTAGGACAAGTAGTCAAGCTAGGTAAGTCCAACTTTAAGAAAGAGGTTGATCGCCAAATCCGACTCGGCTGGGCAGCGTTCGGAAAATTGCGTGACATCTTTTCATCCGATATACCTCAGTGCCACAAGACAAGAGTTTTCGATAGTTGTGTGTTGCCAGTGATGACATATGGAACTGAAACGTGGTCTTTTAATGTGCGCCTCATGAATAAGCTCAAGATAGCCCAACGTGTTATGGAGAGGGCTATGCTCGGTGTCTCTCTGCGGGATCGAATCAGAAATGAGGAGATCCGCAGACGAACCAAAGTTACCGACATAGCCCAGCGGATTAGCAAATTAAAGTGGCAATGGGCAGGACACATTGTTCGAAGAACGGATGGCCGATGGGGCTGGAAAGTTCTCGAATGGAGACCACGGACCAGCAAGCGCAGCGTAGGACGTCCACCGGCTAGCTGGACTGAAGACAATAAAAATCGCAGGAACGCGCTGGATGCAGGCCGCTTCCAACCGGCCTTATTGGAAATCCATGGGGGAGGCCTATGTCCAGCAGTGGAGATCCTACGGCTGATAGATAGGATAAGGTCGTGCAGCTCAGATGTTTACCCTTTTTAATCAAATTCAAGGTTCTCCATTCGACTGTTTTTTTTATTGTACGTATGTTACGCGATTACTCCGCCAATTGTGAACCGATTATAGTGATTTTTTGATTTTTTTTTTTATATTTATTTATTTATTTATTTATTTCAAACCTTGCATTAAATTTATAAATATGTAAAAATTTGCTCACTTAGCACTAGTTACATATTCAACCCTGTAAGGGCGTCGCAAGTATAATTATTATACAATTAAGTTTTACACTTACAGAAGCTATAAAACAAAAAGGAACTTATGAAACTTATAACTATAACACTCATCATCTGCTTACTTCTGCGAGTCAGAAACATTTTTGTCTTTCAAGTAATCTTCTATACTGTAGTAACATTTTTTTATCAGTATTTCTTTAAGATTTTTATAGAATTTTCGGTGGTTCTTTTCCTACTATTCGGTAGATCATACTTCAGAAGTAGTTCCATGTAAACTTTATCGAAATCAGTTTAGTGGTTTTAGAAAAATCAATAATCTAAAAATGGCATACATCGATTCGAGCGTACTTCTAATTTTGTATGATGTCGGTTGTGCCATGTTTGGTGAAAAATAATTACAAAAAACTTTTTATCAACGTTGTATAATTTCATGCGAGTTACTCAAAATCGATAAATACTCCCATATACTTCTAATTTAGGTAAGAGTTATTTCTAATCAATTAGCATCCTTTCAGGGGCTTATTCTGTACATCAAAACTAACAACTTTTGTTCTGAGACTTGTCAAAACTAAAAAAAACGTTCTTCCATAGAAAAATATCGTTCACCCGCGACAAAATGTATGGAACAGCTGTTTTTTTTCAGTTTTGACAAAAGCCGCAGAACAAAAGTTGTTGGATTGATGTAAGAGTATATTTTTTTTATTCCTTGTAGGTTTGCGTTTGATTACATACTGTCTGATGTTGAGCAGATATACGGTCTAGGATGTAGCAGGCTTACCTAGAAGATACCTATTTACTCGGGACTGAAGACACCCACGTTGTACTTTAGCGGGAAGACAGACCCAGGCAAAGCGTTCCACATTCCGGCTGTTCGTATGAGGAATGAGGATTATAAACGCTTTGTTCTAACGCGCGGAATGTCCACCATAAAAGGGTGGCGCTTTAGTCCCGTCTGCCTAGCCGTACGATAGAAGAAAGGGGCAGGTGGGACCAGATTGTGCAACTCCTGGGCGCACTCTCCGAAGTGAATCCGATAAAAGGCCGACAAACACGCCATCTTACGTCGATGCTCGAAACTTTGCAGCTGCGTCTTAGTCAAGGTGTCGTTGTCAATCAGCCTCCTGGCTCGCCGCTCAATCGAAAAAAGCTAAATAACCCTGTTTAGACCGAATTAAATTTCTTGGCGGTTGTGTAGCTACAAGCTGCACGAAACTCGATCCTCGTGCAGTTCTTGCAATGTTTCAGCAACGTTATAAGTGAGCTCTAGTCAGGATTGGATTATCTGCAGCTCTTAGCTAATATTCGCAGACGCCAAAAAGTTTGATTCGGCTTAAACAGTGATCATTTAAACATAACCAATTATCCTTCAATCACCTTCAAAGAGACTGCATAGTTAATTATTTATTTACACAGTTGCATAGCGTCCCGGCGCGAGTATTATTTCCACTTTTTCGAGTCGTTTTTTTTTTTTTTTGTATAGCATCATTTGTCCGTTATGTCATTGTGTCTTTATGTGCGACGTAAAATGGCTTGATTTTTCGTCCTTTTGATGAAAAATGTTTTTGAAACCAAGCCGATTCCACTAATTATTATGTTAATAGCGTTTAAGATAATCTGTAGACTACGAGAAGTGAAGTATACATCACACATTGTGTAAAAATGTGACTGCAAAAATATGTACCGTTGAATGATCCAACGGTTTTATTAGAAGGTACGCCTTCCGTGATATACAAAACTGAATTAAATACAAGTAAAAGGTCTTAAATAGTGACATTAAGTACCTACCTACCATTGAGGAAGGAATCTACCTACCCAAGCTGGGGAACCCACTCAAGTAAGTGATTTCTGCACAAGCTACCTAGCAACAAAAAGTTTGTACTTATTTCGAAACTGAAACCGTAACATTGTTTACGTTTTGTCACGTTTTATACAACACAATACAGCAATAATAAAAAAACTGGATCCTAGTTATTTGAACTCGTAAGTTTCCTTAATGCCGTCTACGTACGACCTGTACGTCAGACAGACTAGAATCAGGACCGGAAAGTTAACTTGGTCAAAGATAATAGCCTCATAATGAGAGTACTACAACTGGGTATTTTTTTGCCAGAAAATTCGACAAAAAACAATAATTATTATAGTTACTTTTGAAAAGTTAAAGTGGTGAGGTGGTCAAAAAGACACACAACATATTTTCTCTGTCTTGAGTTAACCTGCGTGGTTAAACGCACAGAAGAAAGCATCCCACGGAGGATACAATATATTCACCGCAGTATGGTACATACCAAATGCTATATGCACAATACTTACTGATGCCTTTATCTCAGTGAACGATCATTGACCGAGGATAAGTATATGGTTTTTTTCCTCAAGAAAGTAAGTCTGGGATGTAACCATAATATGCCATATTGTGCTTAGGAAGAGATAAGGGGTCACAGCAACCACCTATTAAAAAATCTCTGCCAGTAAGTTCATAACGAACCTTATGCAAAAATAGTATGTTCCTTCTTCCATCTGTTTGATAACCTAAATTCTGAGTAGGTATTCAGGATGTGTCCAAATTCCAAATTATAGAAATAAATTATTTGTCACTTCAGTTCTTATTTACACCAAGCAAGTTATAAATACATTGTTTAAATGTACCATGGTACTCAATCCATAAGGAATTATTACCAAGGAAACACCAATCAAAGTTACCATATCAGTAGAATCATCTCTAGAACAAAAAACCGGACAAGTGCGAGTCAGGCTCGCTCAACGAGGCTTCCGTACAAATCCCTAAATTACATGCAGGTATCATGATTAATTAATTCATTCAGAACTATGTCGTTAAGACCTTAGAGCGAAGTGCTAAAGTTCAGTTGATTATGCACCTAGAGATCGCAGACCATCGAGGACGAGCAGTCGAGCGAGAATGACTCACGAGCGCCGGGTGGACGGCTTAAATAGAGCGCCGAGCGGGCGCGTCGCACGTTGTTGGGAGCGGGCGGTGTACTTTAATTATTTTTTTGCATTTCTTGTCCTTAATCGAGAATTACGCATCGTAAAAATAAGAAAAAACTTGTTTTAGCATGTTTCAGTAAAGCTCTTTCATATGATACCCCACATGATACAATTAATTCACTTATAAATTATAGCCCACTGTTTTTTGCATTGAGGTTTGATGCCTTATTTTTTGTGTTTTTATTAAAAATGTACAGTTTTCAGATTTATTCCTATATGTGTACTCTAAGACAATGCTCTTTGCCAAATTTTATAGTTCTAGGTCAACGGGAAGTACCCTGTAGGTTTTGATTTTTGTGAGCGTTGAAATATGCGTTTTTTTACGACATAAACGGCTCTAACTTTTTAATACGGTAACTGAGAAGCTTTTCTTTTACAAAACTGCAAGAGTTTATAGGTTTACGTATATAGTTTAAATTTCAACTCGATATCTTTACGCGTTCTCGAGATAAAAGGTCTTGACATACACACAGACGGACAGACGGACAACAAAGTGATCCTATAAGGGTTCCGTTTTTTCCTTTTGAGGTACGGAACCCTAAAAATGGTAAGTACCTACATGTACTTATACTGAACCGGACTTTAATAGTCTAATACTATATCATATAGGCCTACCCTGGAAGGGCGATTGGGCCATAGCTACCACTGGCCGATGGGTCAGTGCATGTTGAATATCTACCATAAAAGAATTCAACTACAAAAATATATTCAACAAAATAAATACCTCTTATTTAGGTACCTACCTACCTATTACATACATTCCTTACTTGATACAAGGAACAGGGTAAATTATTATACATAACAATTTTGTATGCATATAGGTACCTTGTTAGATATTAATACATAAAGTGAAACACTCACTGTTATAGTTAGTAATTAGAAGTATCTCTCTCATATCTTAAATCAAAGATAAAAAAGCTAAATTTCATGTTCAGAGCCCTAAAACTTGAGAATAGGATGCATAAAAGTAATTATTAAGCCATATTGGTAGTTATTATGCTGTGGTATGTGAGGCCTACAACCTCTTATTTTACTTATGCTTCGGGGATATCTTAGAATGGATTTCATCATCGACTTGACATTATTTCATATTGATGGATTTCAGAAATAGAATTTGCTACATTGCATATCTCAGTGTTGGTATGTTTATCCGGCATAACTTGGTATCCCACCAAAAGTTATTTATTTATTTATTTATTTACAGAAAATGTAGCTTACAGCATTTCAACTAGGCGTTACATTTTTTATCCTAAAAACTACGAATTAAAATATTACATATTACATACAAATAGAACAGAATATATTTAAACATGAAATAAAATTAATAGAAGCAACAACGTATTACTTATTATTATTTTTTACGCTAACTATAAATAAATTTGATATTACAATTTGACTTGTTCGCAATACAAAAGAATATTTTTAGCAATGGTTGTCCATTCGTCGGCAAAGATGTCAACTAGCGGATGGGAGGCGCTGAGGGCGTTAAGATGGTGGTGTGCTCGACAGATGGGGGACTGCTGGCGCGCGACAGTGCGCGCGGGTGTCGGTGAGAATAGAGGTAGACGCACACCGAGCACTGCGTGAGTTCCATTCCTAAATTTGGCTCGCTGTTCGGGCACATTTAGGCGAGTGGCTTCGCAGAGTAAGTCAGGACAGTCCAGCTTTGCATGAAATATTCTGTGGACCGTTTGTAAGTTGTCGTATAGTCTTCTTGTTTCTAATGAGTTGAAACCTAATGTCCCCTGTAGGTAGCTAGTTGGATACATGTACGGGTAATAAACGTATTTTTTCTTAAATAAGAAACGGAGGAAGCGTTTTTGAACTTTTTCTAACATGTTTGCGTATGTCTTTTTATAAGGGCTCCAAACAATAGAACTAGCTTCTAGTTTGGATCTAATGAGAGCGTTGTACAGGAGTACGACGGCTTTATCATTTTTGAACTCCTTACAATTTCTTGTAACAAAGCCCAGTCGTTTGAAGCAGTTTATGGAGATATTGTAAATATGATCGTGGAAGGTAAGTTTCGAGTCAAATATAACGCCGAGGTCTTTTACGGATAGGGTTCTAGTCAAATGTTTTTTGTTAATACTATATTGTAGTCCGATGGTGTGCGCAGATCTGGTAAAGCTCATAAACTGACATTTGTCTATATTTAGGTACAGTTTGTTTGTTTCACACCACTGCTCTATTGCATATAAATCTTTTTGCACTGCACTGATATCGTCCAGAGATTTAATAACAGCCACTAATTTAACATCATCTGCATATATGAGACATTTACAGTATTTAAGGCATTTGTCAAAATCATTAATAATTGCATTGGACCTAAGGATGACCCTTGACTGACGCCTGAAGTCGTTGGATAGGAAAAAGAATCATAACACCCAAGTCGAACGAATTGACTACGACCAGAGATACTGTCTGATATGAAGTCTGAAAGTTTGGGTGAGAAACCTATTTCTTCTAGCTTCTCCACAAGAACATTATGATCTACGGTATCGAATGCCTTCTTGAAATCGAGGTAAATTACATCTACTTGAATACCTTGGTCCATATGCTTCGAGACGTAATCGACTAAAGTCAGTAGATTCGTGTTCACGGAGCGTTTTTTCCTAAACGCGTGTTGCGAGTCGCTTAAGAATGATTCTAGTTGTTTGTATATTCGTGTGTGTAGAATACTTTCAAAAAGCTTTGCAAAATTGCATAATATTGCTATAGGTCTATAGTTATTAGCTTGGCATTTGTCTCCGGATTTAAATATGGGCACGACTCTGGATTGCTTCCATCTTGTGGGGTATGTTCCTTTGTTTAGAGCTAAATTGAAGATGTATGTTAAAGGTTCTGCTAACTCGGCTTTAAAAGCCTTAAGGATGTATGGTGGGACATTATCTGGACCTAGGGAGTTTTTCGGCTTCATTTTGTTGATATGAGATTCGACTTCAGCGCAAGTCAGTTGATGGATATTAATTAAATTACTATTGCAGCTAGACTCGATGCGATTCGGTTTTGAAATTGGAATTTTATCTATGAATACGCTACTAAAATGACTGGCATAGGCATTAGCTGCGGCCTCGCCGGCGTACGTGCGGCCTTCGTGGTTAATAGAAGGGTTGAAGCCACCTTTTGTTCGTAAATTCGATATAAATTTCCAGAAGGCGCTTGGGTTGCGGGAGAGATCATCTTGAACGCGGTTCATATAATTTTTGTAGCTAACTGATACTCTAATTTTGACATCAGCCCGAATGGCCTTAAAGAAACTGTATACATGGGGGTCGTTATTTGATTTCCAGATCTTATGTAATGTGTTTTTTAGTCTAAGGTCACTGATTATATCCCTATCGTACCATGTGGGATATCTTTTGGAAGGCTTTTTATTTCTGACTTTTTTAGGGACGCATGCATCAAAACTACAATACAATAGGTCATAGAGTGTGTCAACCGCCTTATTAACGTCAGATTGATCTGTTACTGTAGTCCAGTCTGTCTCTGTCAAATGATAATATAATGCTATAAAGTCTGATTTTTTAAAGTTCCAGTCTGTTGAGGGGTCGATATTACTAGCTTCTAATAATACTTCAGACTCGCAATATTTTAACAGTATGGAAATTTCTAGAGGCGGGTGATATTTATCGGTAATTTTCACGAGCCCTTCATCTGCCGGGCACACGCTTACCTGTCTTATTTTCTCACTTATAAATACTACATCAAGTTTACTGCCTAATTCATTGTACATATTGTTACGCTCAGATATATCACAGAATTTAGTAAAGAAACCTACATAATTATTTACATTGGTAGTAGCACTTTTTAAGTTGAGATCGCCGAATATAAAAATAGGAACGTTATGTAATACTTTGGATACATTTTCTTCCGCTTTACAGAACCAAGACAAGTAATCCACATCTTTCGCACTAGGTTTAATGTACACCACACAAACACAGTATTCTTTCCCTTTATATTTGATCGACGCCCAGAGATCTTCTCCGTGCTTAGACTCGAGTTCTTCCCTGCGACGGACTTCAAGACCAGGCCGAGCGGCAAGAAGGACACCACCGCCGTTGGATCCTCTGTTACGTCTAAGAAGCGTCCAACCATCCGGAGAAACTTCAGCGTCGTAAACAGATGAGTCGAGATTGGTTTCTGTTACTGCAATCAAGTCTGTCTGTAGCTGTCGAATATGTTCTTTAAAATAAGAGAGTTTTGTTTTTAGACCTCTTACGTTTTGGTAGATAACTGATAGTGAGATGTCTCGGCTTCGGAGCTTAGATCCGCCTCGCGGTAGCGCGGTCTGATGTCGATGTTCGGGTGTTTGTGCAGCCCTTACTTGATTTCTCACCGGAGACGTGGGGCCGCCGATATTGTGAAGCACGCCCGGCGTTTCTTTGAAACCACTCACATATCTCTGTACCCGCGGGCCATGACTCCGATTGCATGAATATCGAAGCGCTGCTCTCTGGAACGGTTAAGACAAACGATGCATAGCGGTCGTGTTTGAGGTTTAATTTGATGACATCGTATTCCGATCTGCCACTTATATCTTTCATGTGTTGTTTTATGGCATCTACTGTGGTGTCTGGTCTAAAGAAACATGCGTGTATTTTTATCGATCTCTCAATTGTTTGTAACTGTTCTTTCTGCATTCCACTCCCTTTGACTACTCGTTGCCGACGCTTTGACCTGACTAGCTCCCAGGTTTCATCATCAAAACTATTTCCAGGCATATCAGAATTCAAAGTTGAGGACGGTGGCTTGTCTGTAGTGAGCGAAGTGGCTTTAGAACATTTAGGCTTAGGTTTCGTGACAGTTGCGGATGGCGATCCATTTATGCTTTTCGGGTCTTGACAGCTTTTGTTGTTGTGAGCGAATTTGTTCGTTTCATTTTGACCAGTATTTTGTGTTTGGGTGGTGTAGTTTCTGGCCAAAGTTAAGTATAAATTATCTGAATTTTGTTTTATACAAGAGGATAATAAGTTATTATTTTTAGGCGTCGGTAGCAACGTGTGTTCAACTGTATCTAGTCTCTGGTTGGTCTCGAGTAGTTGTAGTTCCAAGTCCATGCATTGATCTTGGTTTGCGGTCAGTGCTGTTTTAAGTATATGATACACTTCGGTACAATTTTCCATGGATGATATTGCGCCATCTATATCATTCTTCAGTATTGCATATTTGTCATTGAGATGCGAGACACTATTCTTGAGGTCGTTCAACAATTCACATGCGTAATCTAGTTTCGCGTCATATTTTTGGAATTGTTTCGACAAAGTGGAGATTTCTGCTAATACATCGACATTATCTCTTTCATTCAATTTTGTTTTGTTCGATTGAACTGTACTATCAGTAGGGTTTATTCTGCACGTGTAACTGGGTGTGTAAAAGTTTCCAGTACGAGGAGTATTTCCAGGAGGGGTATGGGCTACAGGTATAAATTTTGCGCACGTTGCTGGAGGAGAATGTTGCACCTGCGAGGCTTTACTGTGTTTAAGATGCAACGCAGTTTCGTTAGCCGGATTATTTTTCACAGCAGTTTTTGCGTCTGATAATGTTGCTGATATTTTTGAGCGCTGCTCTATGCAAGGTACACATGTCCAGTTGGATTTTTTTGTTGGTGACATTAGATAATATCGTTTGACAGCGACTCTACCACAGTCCAGATCATATAATTTCTTGCATTGAGCACAAGTCAAATATTGTCTTGTTTTGAAATGAATATTACACACGGTACAAGAACGATCCATGTTGAAATATATTTAAAAATTCGGCTTGCAATAATCCTACTTTCAGTTGCTCCGGGTCAGTGAACTCACTAGGTGACACTAAATGCATTTAAAAGCGCACCCTAGGAGTTGGTATGTGAACTATTTTCTAGTCAGTTAATGTTTATTGCAATAGAGTTCAAAGTTCAACAAAAAAGTAACGTTTGTCCTTGACGTCACTGGCGTCGATAAATATTCACACAAAATTTGGAATAAAATATATTCATTTGACACACTAAACAGGATAAATACACTATCTGAGACTTTTAGGAACACTTAAATACGTAGTAGCATTGTATCCACTTTTCGGCTTGAAAAATTAAATTATATATACTGGTCACTTCGGAAAAAGTTAATTATTTCAAAAGTTACTGTTGATACGTCTTAGATAACACTTTGTGCTTAATACTTATATTTATCATAAAACATGATGGTCAGAAATCCTTCAGTCCTTCAGAAAACTAGGAGGATAAGTTATAAACATTAGGTACTTACATATTAAGTTAATTGAATTACTAACATAATAAAGCTGACTATATTCCAATTATATAAATATTGGTTATTTAAATACAGTGTATCCACTGATACTTTAAAGTAATTTCAGTCCAACGGATGACACACCTTACACAGCGATGAGATACTGTGATAGGCTATGATATAAATAACATACATGATTTGGGTACATAATAATAATATCATAAATTTCTGTATTCCTATGGTTGTATACCATTACAACTCTTACACAGGCTTGAATAATTAGATTCTACCAGTAAATAACAATTAGGAAGCAATAAACTTCATGATAATTATTATTATGCTTAATGAATTTCAGTACCTACTGAAGGTTTATTCACAAATGTGACAGTAGGTATCAATCAAAATTTAAACTAAAGGGGAAATGTGGACTAAGTAAGTCTGGGGACAGATCCTGGACAACAGGCTATAGACAATAATTGTTCCTTAGGCTTTATTTACCTACCCATACCTCTATTCATAGTAATAGATAATAAATATTTAATTAAAAGGTATCATATTATTATTAAACAGTTCATTAAAATATATAGTATTAATTAATTAAATTAAAGTAATAGACAACATGATCAAAATTATTAATCAAAGCTGTCAGAAGATGAATGATATACTTCATCCATCATCATCATCACAAATGATAATTACACTTATTTAAGTAGAATATTGAACCAATGTTTAATACATCCACATCAAATAAATAAAAATCCAACTTTCACAGGATTCAAGTCTACCTATGAAAAATAAAAATCTTTTTCAAAAAATCTCTTATGGGTCAGTTAGATATACAAATTCATATTAATTTTAATAATTAATAGGACAAAATATATTCAATTAAGTTTGTCTGTCTGAAAGGACAACTGAAGTCATTGTATAATTTGTACCTATATTGTGTACCTAGAATATAGTAAGTACTTAGAATATAAAACAAAAACAGCACCAAGATCCTAAATAATTTGGCCGACCTTGTTAGATACCCATTATTTCTTCTTGTATGACAAAATAATGTGGTATGTAGTGTAGCTTGTCTTGTATGGCATGCATATTGCTGGATATTTATTGAAAGCAGCTAAATTTTTATACCTAAGTATTAGGGTGGGTCACTGAAGTATGGAGAAAAAAAAAGTTGTAGTTTTTCTTCGGGCACAGTGGAAATATGGTGCCAAACCATAAGTATAAGCAAACCGTGAAGTTTAGTAATAATCAGAATCCATCTACTGCCTCCAGTTCCATGACGAAATTTCAAAAAAATGTGGATAGTACGGTATTAGCTGATTGGCAAAAAAAGTGCACAGATCATAATTATTTATGAAAGATAAGCCTAAATCAATAGTAGTTAAGTTTATTAAGGGGAATAACATAGCAAATAATTAATAAAACATTTGAAAATATAAAATCTCGCTTTTGCCCGCGGCTCCGCCCGCGTGGTATTTTCACTTTTATGTTATCCCACAGGAAACTTTTATTTTTTCGGAATAAAAGTAGCCTATGTCAATTTCCGTTCTTTGAACTATATCCATGCCAAAAATCAAGTCAATTCGTTGATCCATTTATGCGTGAAAGAGGAACAAACCAACAAACTTTTCAGATTTATAATATTATAGTATGATATACTAATGAAAGTGAAGGAGTTAATATGTGGCAAATTCCTTTTTGTTGTCAAATATGGGTATTGATTTTCTCGCATCTATCTAGATTTTTTTGCATTGTTTTTTTGTTTCTACATAAAGTAGTGAAAACTTGAGTAAGTAACTGATTTTATTACTCTTTCTTCCGCTTGGATGTGCCAAAGGAGATATAATTAATTTAGTTTTCCTTCTCCTTTCAATTCAACAAATAATTAGATATTTTTTCAGTTACAGATTTTACAATTGATGGCTCAGTGAAAATTTCTTGCTGATTTAAACGGAAAATCATCTACATTCAATTTTTCCTTTGATAGCTCAAATTGTTTTGTTGTTATCTATTTAGTTGTGCCAAAGTCAAAAACACGTGAATACCATCATTTTGCCTAGCTATATGTTGATCTTTGAAGTTGATCTTGCAGGCATTTTTTTTGTTATGATAAGCACATTTGATTAACTTTTGACTTTTGCAAGCTGAAATGTCTAAATATGAAATAAAACTTTACTTCCAAGACGAAACTATACTAACTTTTATTCAGATAATGTTTGGTGAGATTTGCAAAAGGTCTCTCACTCTAAATAATAAATTATCATGATTTTATTAATTTTTTAGTATTATTTGACAACTAAAGGATTTGTTTAACAATTTTTCTATAACGATGGCTTCGAATTAGTGTTTATGTTGGCTTTTTGTTTAGTTTTTATTCGTATTTTAACTTTTATCAGAATTACTCTTAAAATTCATTATGGTTTCATAGTTTGGCAAAATATTGCCTTTTAAATCCCATAAATCAATCATAAGGAACTTACTATGATTTGTAGTGGTATTTCAATCTTAAAATAAGTAAAACCAATAACTTCACTCTATTTACGCATCGCGCTACTTAAAAGTTTATACCTAAGATCAACTTTGCGCCAATTGTTTCTTAAAAAATCCCACCTCTACCCCATTCCTTACTTCTGTTCTTAAGCTCAACCTAACAAACGTTTTTATTTATCGTTATTAAGTGCTATTACATATATAAATTATATAATCGGATATCAATAACTTGAAAAAAGTATCAGAAACTCGACATAAAAAATCTACTTTTTCGGAAATTTCGTTTACAATCTGGAGGCAAATTTTGAATAAAATAATGAAATCAAACATTACCTATAAATTAATTTAACCATTTGGCACTTTAAAACTCATAAAAGACCATTATTTGTTAACATACTACGGTTTAAGCTGGTATAGTTTTACAGAATTTTATTTGTATGATGAAAAGCTCCTTACCACTTACGAGCGATAATGTTGTAGCAATGTAATGTGATAGCGAGCTATAGGTAATATACCTATTTCAATAGATAAGTAACAATAGTATGTTATATATATAATACAATAATAATAAAAAAAAAAAAAAAAAAAAAGTTGCTGTCAACGCATGTTGGCAGGATTTTTCTCGGCCCTTATTTTTCAGATTTTTCTGCTCTAGCGGGCCAAATTCTACTCCAATCTTTCCTTTTTTTTTTTTTTTTTTTTTTTTTATTTCGAATTGGTTTGCGTTTGACTACACACTGCCTGATGTTA
Organism: Hypomecis punctinalis; assembly: GCA_949316475.1. Taxonomy (NCBI): domain Eukaryota; kingdom Metazoa; phylum Arthropoda; class Insecta; order Lepidoptera; family Geometridae; genus Hypomecis; species Hypomecis punctinalis. The sequence goes on along the minus strand of OX438801.1, from coordinate 881,099 downwards.
AGCAGATGTGCGGTCTAGGGTGTAGCACGCTTACCTAGAAGATACCTATTTACTCGGGATTTGAAGACACTCACGTTGTACTTTAACGGGAAGACAGACCCAGGCAAAGCATTCCACATTCCGGCTGTTCGTATGAGGAATGAGGATTCGAAACGCTTGGTTCTAACGCGCGGAATGTCCACCATAAAAGGGTGACGCTTTGGTCGCGTCCGTCTAGCCGTACGATAGAAGAAAGGGGCAGGGGGGACCAGATTGTGCAACTCCTGGGCGCACTCTCCGAAGTGTATCCGGTAAAAGACCGACAAACACGCTACCTTGCGACGATGCTCAAGACTTTGCAGCTGCGTCTTAGTCAAGGTGTCGTTGTCAATCAGCCTCCTGGCTCGTCTCTCAATCGACTCCAGAGCCTCCAGTTGATATTTGGCAGAGCCATCCCAAAGGTGAGAGCAGTATTCCATGCAAGACCTGACTTGTGCTTTATAAAGACTAAGCAGTTGCTCAGGTGTGAAATACCGTCTCACCTTAGAGAGAACACCAAGTTTTTTGGAGGCTAATTGGGCTTTGGACTCTATGTAAGAGCCAAAGTTAAGAGAAGATGAGAGTGAAACGCCTAATAGTTCCAAGCTGTCAGTTACCGGAACGGAGACACCACGGAAAGCGGGAGACAATTGAAAGAGTCTCTTTTTGGCCGAAAACAGACAGCCTTGAGTCTTTGTGGCATTAAACTTGACCAGGTTAGCATCACCCCAGTCGGATACCGCCTGCAGACTCAAGTTGAGCCGTTCAACCATAGCCTCTCTGTATAACTCGATCTGTGGCCCGCTGGTTCTTGCATCGGACGTGTAGCTCTCCACGACTGTACTGTCATCTGCGTACCCAAAGATCCCGGGCTTAAGCAGATCGTTGATATGCAGTAGGAAGAGTGTCGCAGAGAGCACAGACCCCTGAGGAACACCGGCATTGATAGCCATTTGGTCTGACGAGCAGCCATCAACGACAACTCGTATCGACCGATTCCTCAAGAAATCTGATATCCATGTGCAGAAATCAGCAGGCAGGCCGTAAGATGGAAGCTTGCCAATAAGGCTCTCGTGCCAGACCCTATCAAAAGCTTTGGAAATGTCCAAGGAGACAGCCAACGCCTCCCCGTGCTTCTCCATGACCTCACTCCAGATGTGTGTGGCGTACGCTAGAAGGTCCCCAGTAGACCGGTTTCGGCGAAAGCCGTACTGGCGGTCACTGAGTAAGTCATTCGCTTCCAGGTAGGCCAGGAGCCTGTTATTTAGAACACGTTCCATACTCTTACAGAGTATAGACGTGATCGAAATTGGCCTGTAGTTGGCAGGGTCGGCACGGCTGCCCTTCTTGGGTACAGGTTGCACGTTAGCAAGCTTCCAAGATTTGGGCACTTGACCTGTCTTCAGAGATAGGCGAAAGAGGCGAGTCAGCACAGGCGACAGCTCAGGCGCACAAGTCCTCAATACAATGGCCGGAATACCATCAGGGCCACTGGCTTTGTTCACATCTAGACTGCGGAGAACTTTCAGGACCTCCTTTTGCCGGATGTGTATTTCACTCATTACAGTGTCACAGTTTGGCAAAGTTGGAGGTCTCGCACTACCGGGGTCTAGACGCGAAGACTCAGCAAATTGAGATGCAAATAAATTTGCTTTCTCCACCGCGGTATGGGCCAGTGAACCATTGGGTTTCAGCAACGGAGGCAGTGAGGGGCGGCAGAAGTTCGCTTCAACCGATTTAGCTAGGGACCAGAATGCCTTACTACCCGCAGGGTAAGAAGCAAGCTTGTTTCCTATTCGACTAATGTGGTCAAAGCGAGCCCTCCGCATAACCTTTTTGCAGGACTTAGCAGCCCTATTGTATGCCTTCTTCCTCAGACTAACGTCCCTCAACTTACGGTTTCGAGCATCGACCCAAGCCAGGTATGCCTGATGCTTTTGCGCTTCGGCGCGTCCACATTCAGGCCCAAACCAGGGCCGAGCTTTGCTAGACAGAGGCACGTCCGAAAATGGGATGAAGTATTCCATGGCGGTACGAAGCACATCTGTCACGGCATCCGCGCACGCAGAAGGATCATCGGAAGAAAAACAAACAGGCTGCCAAGGATAAGAAGCAAAAAAACACCGCATCTCATCCCAATCTGCTGACTTGTACCGCCACACGCGCCGTGACCCTTTGGGACTGGGGTCTGATGGGGAGTAGACGGATACAGATTTCACCAGACAGTGGTCAGATGTACCTAACGGTGGGGAGATCGCCACTGAGTAACGGTCTGGATCGGTAGTCAGCAGAAGGTCCAAGCAGTAGGCCGTGTGCGAGTCAACATCAGGTACCCGTGTGGCGCCTTGAACCAGCTGGGTGAGATCAAGTGTCAAGGCAAGCTTGCGCGTCTCAAGCCCAGCATGGTTTGTGTCCAGGTATGGGTGAAGCCACTCTTTATGGTGGCCATTAAAATCCCCCAGGATCACTAATTGGGCCGAAGGGTAGCTGAGCTGAGCAGCATCCGCCGCCTCACTAAGGTATTCGGTGAGTCTGGTCGTCTCCTGGTCTCCGCTATGTGATCGGTATACACAGGCGTAGATAATTTTCTCTACGCCAGTGTCCGCCAAAGCCCAGAGCACGGAAAATGAAGAGTCTTCAAACCTACGAAGGCGCAGAAAGCAAATGTCATCCCGGGCGTACACGCATACACCCGCACGTGGTTTGAAACGGTGCTCCAGGGAGTACCCTGGGTAGGAAAGATACGACACGTCGGATGGACCAGCAATCTGCGTCTCCGTGAGAAACAATAGGTGGGGACGATCTGTCTCGAGATGATGATGGACAGGCGTGAGATTGGAGTGCAGGCCCCGAATATTGCACAGGTGCACTTTAAGTGAGAGGGAGTGCTGCCGCTGTGTACACGTTCTTTTTCTTCTAGTGTTTCTCATGGTTAATGGCGGAGTAAAGTAGGTAGAAAGTCGGAAGTGGAACGAGACGTCACTCTGCAGATTCAGTGGTACAACACAAAAATCACACACATCCACGGTAGACTAGCCTGGAGACCGCGGGGACGCCCGAGCCCCCCCAAGGATGTCCATCGGGCCCTCTCGTCCGGTCGCCAACCGGCACGATGGCGCATCCCTGGGATTTTTCGACAGATGGCGGGGCAGCCTTTCGTGAGTGGCTAGCTCACTACTTGGGCCCCCTACTATCTGCGGTCGGCCAGCGACAAACCGTGCCTCGGATCCCGCTGCCCTCCTCGACTAGTCGGCCGATGCGGAAATCAATGTGTGCACCGTATTCGAATCACCCAGAGGACGCTACTGTTCCGACCCGACTCCCAGAATGGCGTCACCAGACTTCGCGCCGGAACACGAGCTCGAGAGAGCCTTTTTTTCTTATCTTCTTTCGAGGTAATTTTTGTAGAGCTAGAGATAGTCAAATAATTGTTTTCTATTGTGTTGTAATATTCGGTAGGTTTTTGACAGTCGCGGCTCATTGTTGTTTTCTTGTTTCCATGTCAACGCCATCCGAGTCTGCGCAGACCGCCCACGTCACGGTCTGACGTCCTGACGTCTCCACTTATAGAACCTAAGTTTATTTTTATTTATATTTGTAGTATAATTCTTGTTATTCATGGCATTTTGCGCCCCGGCCGGGCCAAATGCAGTTTCCCAATACGTTAATGTGTCGCAGGGGGACATGATTCAGTGCCTAGAGTGTTCCCAAGTGCGATTTTTTAAAGGACAGAAAGGCCTCAAAATTCACCGTACGCGGTGCCATAAAAATAGCCAAATTACACTTTCGGCCCCTATTGCAGGCTCTGATGGAGCCAGCAGCAGTCCCGTGAGCGCTGCTGCTCCTTCCAAACCGCTTTGGGAGGTTCTTAGCTCACTCAAAAGTTCTCTTCCTGTTTTAAAACGCATCCCGCGTGGTGCACGTTTTTCGGTTGCGCAGTGTTTATCTGCTGCTATTCGGAATGTTATTTCTAAAAATTCTTTAGTCGCCTGGGAACACCTCTTGACTTTTCCCTACGTTGTGCTTTACGTACATTCGGACCCAACAAACAAAAAATCCCTTACCACTAGGGTAAAGGAAAATTGCGTAAAGTACAGCGCATTGGAAGAGAACTCTTTAGATTTTGAAAGCATTATTCCGCCAACAAGGCAGAATAAACCAAATTCTAAAAAAACAGACGATTCGGTTACCATTAAAATAGTAGAGAGCAAAATTAGTGATGGCGATATCAAAGGCGCCGCACGAGTCCTGTTCTCCAGCGACACTATTGCCCCCCACACACCCGATACGGTCCAGTCACTCCGTGACAAGCATCCGCCGGCAGCATGTCTCCACCTGCCTGAGCCACCACACCCTGATGACGTTGTCATTGAAGTGTCAGCTCAGGAGATTGCAGCGGCCGTTTCTTCTTTTCGGAGCGGCTCAGCCGGAGGCCTAGATGGTCTCTCGCCTCAACATCTAAAAGATCTTCTATCTTTTAGCTCTGGTGAGGTGGCTGAGTCTCTCTTGAGAGAATTAACGGGTTTGGCAAATCTCATGTTATCTGGGCAGGTCAATGATGACGTTATCGAAGTCTTGTATGGCGCTAACCTATGCGCACTTGTCAAAAAAGATGGTGGCATCAGACCTATTGCTGTTGGCACCACATATCGTCGTCTCGCAGCCAAAGCCGGTTGTGGAAAAAAGGTTGCTCTTTTGAGTAGCCTTTTTCAACCAATACAGCTTGGCTTTGGTTCGCGGGGTGGATGTGAGGCTGCTGTTCATTCGCTTCGTACTTTTCTCGGTCAAAATTGTGGAGAGGTGTTGCTTAAGGTGGATGTCAAAAATGCTTTCAATTCGGTTAATCGAGACGCCTTGTTGGCACAGGTCAAAGACAAAATTCCCGATCTTTTCAATTTTCTTTGGCAATGCTACGGCAAACCCACTAAATTAATTTACAAAAATGATGTTTTGCTATCTTCCGTTGGCTGTCAACAAGGTGACCCTCTCGGACCAGCCATTTTCAGCCTGGCCATTCATCCAATTGTTCAACGTCTCCAATCTAAACTCAACGTTTGGTATCTGGATGACGGGACTTTGGGTGGCGATGCGAGCACAGTCCTACGTGATTTGGAAATTCTTATTGACGAGTTTCGTCAAATTGGTTTGGAGCTAAATTTTTCGAAATGCGAACTTTTCGTTTGCGACTCATGTCCGGATAAAGATTTGATACTTAACAAATTTAATGATTTGGCACCTAACATCAAATCGGTAGACAAGTGTTCTCTTCGCCTTCTAGGTTCGCCGATATTAGATGAGTCTTTTCCGCCTTTCGTTCAAGAAAAAATTCAAAATTTTTTGAGTGCCTCTGATAGGCTACTCAAAATTAACGCCCACATGGCTTTTACCATTATAAGATGTTGTCTGTTTGTTCCAAAATTTATGTACGCTTTACGATGTAGTCCATTGTGGAAACACAATGAGCTCCTTTTGAGCTTAGACGATGTTGTAAAGCAGTCCCTAGTATCGGTTTTGAATATTGACATGAGTGAAAGGGCGTGGCTACAAGCCTCCTTGCCTGTTAGGCTTGGAGGGTTAGGGGTCCGCCAAATTTCAAGTGTTGCTTTACCAGCTTTCTTGTCCTCCATTCATAGTACTCAGAACTTGATTGAAAAAATCCTCGCACCTTCTTTAGGCCATTCTGGCGTAGATGTAGCTCATTTGAATGAGGCAACGAATGCTTGGAGGGTCGCTTGCCCAAATACCGAGCTTCCAAAGACTTTATCGTCGCAGAGACTGTGGGATCGGCCGATCTGCGAACTAGCACGGAAATCTCTTCTAGACACGTGTCCTAGCGTCGCGGATCGCGCTCGTATCCTTGCAGTCTCTGTATGGGAGTCCGGTCTTTGGTTGCAAGCATTGCCCTCTTTCAATACTGGTAACCTTTTAGACCCAACTGCATTTCGTCTAGCTGTCAACTTACGCTTGGGTGCAAGGTGTTGTGAAGCCCATCGCTGTCAGTGTGGTACTGCAGTTGACCAGCTCGGTCACCACGGTCTCTCTTGCTCAAGAAGCGCTGGTCGGATTGGACGCCACGCCAGCCTTAACGATGTCATACGCAGGGCTTTTGTCACCGCCAATATCGCAGCCGTACTCGAACCGAGTGGGTTGGCGCGTGGTGATGGCAAAAGGCCTGACGGCATGACACTGGTCCCATGGAAGTGTGGACGGCCCTTAGTATGGGACGCAACTTGCGTCGATACTTTGGCACCGTCACATCTTCCTGAGACTCAGAGTAGGGCTGGAGCGGCGGCCAATTCGGCTGAGCAGCACAAGCGGCGCAAATATGCTAACCTCGGCAGTGGTTACATATTTGAGCCATTTGGAGTTGAGACTTTGGGTCCGTGGGGGCCGGGAGCTCATCTCGTTTTCAAAAGTCTTTCTGAGCGTCTGGTGGACGCGACGCGTGACCAAAATGCTGGTGTTTATTTGGCTCAACGTATAAGCATTGCCATTCAGCGTGGCAATGCTGCCAGCATGCTGGGCACGCTGCCAACTGGCAGTGGGCTTGAGCACTTGGATTATCTTTAGACCTTCAAGGGTCTGTGGATGATCCAATTGCTTTCTATGTAGTAGTAATGTAGTATTGTCATTATATTAAAAAAAAAAAAAAATAAAAAAAAAAAATAATATGTGTATTGTACTGTACTGTACCAACCTTTTAATAGTCCACTGCAGGACGTAGGCCTACCCACGAAGGGTGATTGGGCCATATCCACCACGCTGGCCCAGTGCGGGTTGGTGAATAATATGTGTAATTTGGAGATACTATCTACCACCTTTTTTACCTATTTCTCTTAAAAAATGTAAGCTTCAGCTTCTAAATAAATTACACTAAATCACCCATTATGAATGGCCTATTAAATAGGTATGTAATATTAAAATATTGTTTAAAAATGAGTTAGGATAAGGAATACAGTCCATATTTTTTGTAGTAAGTATTACATTTGTTGGTAAATCAGTGACAAGGACGCGAATTTAATATTAGATATGCTGGTAGGTAAGAGACAAGGGTGACAATTTATGTATAGATAGGTATAAATTATTTGTTATCTCAAGAATAGTTGTAAAAAATAGGTAAAGATGAATGACAGGTAACGAACTAATGAAATCAGTTGACACATCTTGACATGGTGAACACACATCCCACTAACCACATGGTGAACAGATGGAAATGCTTAGATTTTATTGTTACTTAATACTGTATAGATTAAGTACAGGTGTGTGAGGAAAATTAGATGGAAATCACCAGATAAGTTGATAAATTATATAAATATATTCTAAGGCTATATTGTTGGGACTATACTTAAACTAAAAGCATATTAAAGTGCCTTAGTAAATGAGTCATAAAGACATTATTTATTTAGTAAATACATAATTATGAGTAGGCCATTATAATCGAATAAACCTACATTTATGGATGCTCAAAAATAAATTTATAGCAGCTAATAACAAGCTTTAGCAAACCAATACGAGATAGCTTTATCAAATCAGATTATTGATAGAGATAATAATTCATTGAACGACGACAAAAAAAATGTCCTTTTGCAAGTACCAAGTTAGTAGACAAGTTCACCTGATCCAAATACTCCTTAACCGTCATATGCTGTTATTATACAAATAACTTAGCTTCTCTTGGGTGTACAACAGTAACACAAAATATCCGATTAGTTAGGTACCTACCTAATCTATTTTGTAGATATGTGTCATATAATACAAAATGCATATTCGCATTAAGCACAAAAACAGAGCATACATAGCATCTGGGGTCAAATGGACAAATATGATTTATTTGGTAAAGATTAGCTTAAGTACATAATACGTATATATATTTTGCCTTGTAACAAACCCAATAAAAAGGCAAGAAAATTAAAAAAAAAAAAAAAAATACCCGAACATTTCACAACTCTCTAAACATCTGCAACTGTGTAAATAAATAATTAACTATGCAGTCTCTTTGAAGGTGATTAAAGGATAATTAAGAATCAATCGAGCTTACCTGTTAAGAGAAGATTGATGATAATTATCCGAAATCACCGAAAAAGAGAATGCATAGTGACTCAATCCCTCCCTCCCTTGCCCGGAGGTAACACTATGCAGTGATGAGTCATTTAATCAAGGGAATTATAAGGTACCAGTATAATACAGGTAAGACTCGATCGATGTCATTATAGAAGTCCCAAAAAGATAAATCTGTCCTACGTTGTTCTTTCCTATATGGCTCTGCCTCTATATAAAGGTTGTGAAATGCTCCCCCATCTCTACTTTGAACTCCAATGACATAACGGACAAGTGTTGCTACAAAAAAAACAACTCTAAAAAGTGGAAATAATACTCGCGCCGGGACGCTATGCAACTGTGTAAATAAATAATTAACTATGCAGTCTCTTTTTCGGTGATTTCGGATAATTATCATCAATCTTCTCTTAACAGGTAAGCTCGATTGATTCTTAATTATACCTGAGTCAGTACAAGAAAATTCAATGAACTTTGTGAATCCACCAACTCTAGGCCAGGATCGTGAATATGGCCAAATAACTCTTTGTTCTATCTATGTTCAGCAGTGGACTATCCGGCCAGTATACAACAGATTCTTACGATTTATTGCCAAGTAAGTTTGTATAGGCTAGCCCTGGTGTCAAAGATTTCTGAAGACTTCTGACATGACTAACTAGCACCCAGTCAAACTACGCTACGAGCGCTACAGGACCAAGTGCTAATCCTTAATAACCGCCACGACGCCGATCTCCAAACCTCATCTAAGCTTATTAGCCGGTCTCATTACAGCTATTGTATGAATTTGCTCGTCAGTTGGCTCCCAATCAACATGGCCGCCAGTAAGGCGATAAGCAGCTGATCGCCGATCCACTCGCTCACAATAAACATTGCTCACAAAGGATGTGGGGCCATTACAGCGGAGAGGAGTGAAGCGGTTTACATGGAGAGCCAATTTTGTTTGTATAATTTGACTGTCAATACATCTGTAGCGACTAACTTCACGACATTCGCTACAAGATGGCGCTAGCTAAGCTACGTGCCTTTTCGCCCGCCAATCACAGAGCTTATCGCCGCACCTCAGCCAATCAGAAGCCGGAGTCTGCATCGAGCAAACGAAATTTACAGCTAATGATACAGTACCCGGGCACAAAACCTCTCCCGGAGGAGTACTCCTTTGCGAGATGTCAATTTATCATTTCTACATGGACGACCACCTAGTCCATACATTCTATTTTCTGGGATCACTCTTGGTCCTTCTCTATTTACCTGGCGGGAGTTGACTCCCAACTGATACCAGTATCAGGGGCCTTATTGTGTAAGCGCACTGACGTTCGGCTTCGCTTTTCCTCTTGCTCGCTCTCGTGGCGTGAGTAACTGGCGTGAGCAGGAGAAAAAGCGAAGCCGAACGTCAGAGCGCTTACACAATAAGGCCCCAGTTCCAAGGTTAACCTTATTACTGGGGCTGAATGCCCGGGTACATTGCTCAGCCAAGTCGATATATACAAGCCTTGGCCGAAACTAGTTATCGAAGGACTTACGTTATATAGGTATTTTACAGTTATGAAGAATTTATTAATTCTCAAACCGTAATCATTGAGTAATGAGTATAAATTACCCATTATCTATTATGTTTGGTGAAATTGTTTAGTTTATTATACCTACGTTGACATTGTTCTTAGTATTTTTGTGAGCAATAATTAATATTTATGCGTTGTAGACATCATATTGTGTTTAATGATTTACAGAATTGTAATTATATCATATTACGTAATTGTAATGAATTGAATGTTTAATTAAATGATAAAGATATAAGGTCACTTGGGGTAAGCGCGGCCTTGGGGCAAGTGCGGCTAGCTTCAATAAACAAAAAAATAACAAAGATATTGATAAAAACTCCATCAATGAACGATGAGGAAAACTAAATTAGTTCTAAGAAAAAAAATTGGGGGCGTCACTTGAATGACAGAGGATTTGACGCCATTTTTATTTTACACTTCGTTTCCACTACGGTTTGAAGATGACGCGTGTGCGTTATTGTGCTAAAATTTAAGGATTTTCTTTGGGAATAGGCAAATCAGTAATACATAAGCTTTTCTTTGTAACCTAAGCTTTATATTTATACAGTTATTTCATTTGTATCTAGCAAAGTACACTATAATTATCGGCTAATAAACCCAACCTCAAATTATGTTGTTGGGGAAAGTGCGGCGACCATGTTTGGGGCAAGCGCGGCTCTATGACGCACTTGCCCCAAGTCAGAGATTGTCAACCTTACCGAAATATTTAGTTTAATCTTATTGCTTTTCAGATCATTGTGCGAAATTATGTAAATAAGACCGATGGGCCGAGTTGGACTCAAAAATCTTTACAAAAAGCATTTGCCGCTATCCGAAATGGAACTACATTTTACGCTGCTGTGAAATGATTACACGTCATAATAAGTTACTACTATGCATAATAATCTTAAAAATAAAAAGGTTTTTTTATCAATCCTACCTACTTCGACGCATTTTAAGTTGATAGGTGGATCTGGCCGAGGATTGCACAGCTTAAAAGAAATCCGGGAAGACCTATGCCCTAAAGAAGAAGGAAGATAGCTAATTATGTTTGATATTAGACGAATCACACTATAACTAATACATTAAAGTCAGTCAAACCTTTTGATCTCTAGAAATGCACAAACCAACAAACAAACACTTTCAAACATTCATCCAAGACATACAAATATACATACATGTACATCCCACAATCTTTACTTTTCTTCTTAGGCAGTCGAATAAAAATGTTGAGCATCACTGTCCTCCGGAAATATGCCGCACTTGCCCCAATTCACAAATTTCATTTGTTTTTGTTTGAACCTTATATCAAGGAGCCTACAGTCGAAAATAGTCCTTTGTTGTAATGTTTCTCTAAGTGATACTCGCATTGGAATGGCAGATTATGGACATTTACTGGGTTTTTTAAACTACTGCCGCACTTACCCCGTTTCAATGGGAAAGTGCGGCCAAACACCAGCTATTAAAAACTCTATGAAATACCTAAAATAATTATCGCATACCTTAAAATAGTAAATTCATTACGTACATTATTCATTAGGTAATGTATTAAAGAAATAAATTGTTTAAAAATTGTCACAGTATCAATGCTGTCTGAGTTCAAAGTGAACTTATGAAATATTACGCCGCACTTGCCCCAACTGACCTTACGAAATATATACGTACGAATTATATTTGTAGAATATTCAAGACGCGATGTTTACTACTGAATTTATATGACTTGTTACATAATGTTATGAATAAAGTGATTATGATTATGGGTCTCACGTTTGTCCATCAATGCCTCTCTTGCCGAACGCTGCAAAAATGTACCTAAGTTCATTTTCTTCCATTTCTATGGCTTCACGCGTTATGGGCTGCTCCCGAAATGGACAGATAAACCTTGATTATGGCGGCCTAATTATAGCGGTTTGTATATTGTACGGTTTTTATTCCTTCCCTTATTCTGCCGGAATCGGCGGGTGCTTAGGAAATCTCCTTTTGTGGCTGTTGTTCTGTAATTCGGTTTTATGGCTAGTTTATTTATATCAACGAGCATAATCCCGAATACTTACTCGTATTTAGTTATGAGAAGTACCTACGCACAAATTGCTCCTTATCCGTACGAAAATTACCTAATAATTTCGTATGTACATATACAGGGTTATTTCTAATCAATTAGCATTCTTTTAGGGGCTTGTTCTGAAGAACTATTTTCTGTTTGAAATATCGTACCCTTTTCGTATACATGTAACTTTTTATTCCCTGTACCGATTGACATCAAACTTTGTATAGATGCTTTTGAGACTAAATAGAAAATATGGTTGTTCATGTTTTTCTGAATTTTCCTTAAAAAATTCCTTAGGGGTCAGATACGTCCCAAAGTTGCTGAAAAAAGCGTCGATTACAGCCAACGAGCTGAACGGTTACGGATGAAAACGGGTATTTAGGAAGCACACTACATGTTTAAATACTGGAACTTTGATTATCCCGGAAAATCTACAGGTTTCTTAGGGATAGCCAAATAATGTTATAATTTAAAGGTAAGATAAAATGGGTAAAAAAAAATTGGTTGCCTGTAAAGTCGGTATACGGGCGAAAGTTTTACGTGACAACGACTTTGAGTGGTAAAATAATTTTAATGTGAATATTCATTCGTATAGTAGGAAGAAGGATGAAAATGTCTGTCTCTCTCGCTCTTAGGCGGGCTAACCATGCCCGAGTGGAAGGGACGCGTGCCTCTCACTCGCTCTCATTGTGAACGCATAACGTGAGCGGAGCGTAACGCAGTTTCTTGAAGTGTCACCCGGCAAACCAATTTATAAGACGTTGTCACGTCAAAAAATTCTAACGAAATTTGGTACGAAGCTAGACAATAACACAAATTACCACTTAGGGTACTGCTATCCAGGAAAATACGTACGGAGACCATACCTATGGAGAGGGCCATGCTCGGAGTCTCTCTGCGGGATCGACGCTCTTAAAATTACTAAAAAAATTGCTCTTATCTCAAAACCTTATGATCTATCTCAATAAAGCTTTGTAAAAGTCGTAGCACAGAATATGTATCAGTTAGTACCGAGGCAATATTTTTATTGCGTTGTAATTTTAAACCTACGATATCTTCGAAACTATCCGTTGAAATCATTTGGTTTGAGTGACAATTTTGATCTGTATGAAATGGCCAAGCTAACTAAAGTGTTTATTTGGATAAGGATCAATACAATAATTGTCAAAATAGTTTAAAAAAACTATAAATCGTGAAGAAGAGAAAATAGTTTTGAAAATTACCTACTATTTCGTAGGTAATTTTAAAAACTATTTTCTAATATTATATAGATTTATAGTTATAAAAATTGTGATAGTTCAAAAACCTTAGGACTAAGACTAAGGTTTTGGGGACTTTTATGTAGACCAAGTAAATATGGTTATTTTTGTAGTACCTACATCATTTTTATGTATTAATGTTTTTGAAATAAATGTTTTTGACTATTGACTATTATGCACTATGTAGTCAGCGCACGCGCTTAAAATGTCAGATAATTTCATTTTTTGCCGACTTATTTACAATTTTCAAAATATTAGGTTGAAATAGTACTATAACTGAGTATAATACATAGCAATTATCTTTAAATAGTAAATAACGATTCCGGTAATGAAAGAATTTTCGAAATCGGTTCAACAGATTGGCTAATACCTACTTCAGTTCAAACATTTCATACCTAAATACAACGACTAATTTGTATGGCGACCATGTTTTTTTGTATGGGAGTCATAATATTTTTTAAAGTTTTCAAAAATTGCCAAGGTAGTACTCAACATCTTGTGAAAAAAGTACATCTCTAAACTACACTATTTTCGAGATCCGTAGGGGGTCCAAAATGAGGAGTTGACATTTCGAGGTTTTATTATTTTTTCCTTATCAATTTTCTATTTTTATACGAATCTGTAATCAGTTTTTCGTTATTGTTAATAGTTTCCTCAAAACAACTATCTAAAGATGAAAAAGATGCAATGTATGACGGACATCTTAAAAAAAAGATATCAAAAAACTGATTTCAGATTTCGTAATTGGCGACCCCAACCGGATGCAAAATTTCAAGCCCCTGGGACCATTTTGAAAAATGGCGGCCATCTTAGATCCGCCATCCCCAGCAGTTAGCCCTGTCGATCGGCTACAACTTTTGTTCATACACTTTATACCTAAGTATAAACGTTTCGAAGTTATAAGCATTTCAAGTTTGTATGGCGGCCATGTCTTTTTGTATGGGAGCCATGTTTTTTTTCATTTTTCCAAAAAGTACCAAGGTAGTACTTTCTACTTTGTTCAAACAGTACATCTCTAAACCCTACCGTTTCTGAGATCCGTTAGGGTTTCAGGTCCAGGTCAGGTCCAGGTCAATTTTGGGATTTCATCTCCCGATAAATTTCTCATCTCTATACAAATCTATAATTATTTTGTCCCCACCACTTCTCCATCCCTCTAAACAAGTTTAGATGGTATAATAAAAGGTAAACAATAATTATGTTAGTTTTACTTAAGTAGGTACTTAGGTATGTACTTCATGCAACTTAAATGACTGGTATTAATGATACCTATGTATATCATTTGGCTCTGGACAATAATGCATTATAACTAGAACCCTGTATGTAGGTATACAATGTAATGATAGAGGGATATCCAGAACTGGTGAACTAAGCTGAAAGGAAGTGATTCAGACCAACATTATGAACAACTTTATCACTGGAGACAACGCGGAATTCAAGAAAATAAAAGCTGTTTCATAGATATTGTGGATTCCGAGTTGCACTTTCTAAGAACTCCTTAGAGATAACTGTACTAAACACGGCCGGGGCTCAAAAAATGGTCTGGCCGAAACTGTCAACATTTTGAAATAAAAATGATTATTTATGTCATCCCTAATTTAGTTTAAAAATCAAGCATAGATTTTTTTTTTATAATAGGCTACATTATTTAAATTATTTTAATTGATGAAAATGGTACCATCTTTTTTAAGCTTGATTTGTAATACTGCCATCTATTGGTTTTCTGTAGTATTAAAGTAAAAACTTGAATCCGTAGTATATATGTAGTATTTATTTTAGGTGTTAATTTCTGTAAACTGTATAACATTCGTGGAGCACTTAATTATCGATAATTTTCATAGATGTCGCTTCTTCCCAAATAAAATAGCAACTTAAATAATAATGGAATAAAAAAGAAACTGTTTTAAAACCACTGGAGGAGGAATCAAAATTTGATGCGTTTATATTTTTTTTTATGTATTACCACGCATAACTTTTTTATAATTGTCCGATTTCAATAGTTCTTTTTTTATTGGAAAGAGTATACTTCGAAATTGGTCCCATTTAAATTTTATCGAAATTAGCTGAGCCATTTTTGATAAATCAACAATAATGTGAAAAATGCTACATCGACCCGTGCGAAATATTAGCGATTTCTGTACACGAGTGAAGTCGGTCATGCTATTTTTTGCAAGAAATAATTATTGTATTTGTAGTTATTCCTAGCGGCAACAGAAATACATCATCTGTGAAAATTTAACTGTCTAGCTATCACGCTTCAGATACAGCCTGGTGACAGACAGACAGACGAACAGACGGTAGGGCATCGGTGTCTTAGTAATAGGGACCTGTTTTAACCCTTGTCGATAATGTCGATATTTTTCAAATCCTAACTACCCTAAATACCTACATATATTTAATATACTGTTATGTAAAGGCAAACACTTCAAATAAATGCACAAAATGTGTAGGTAAGTACGAGTATGATGCTTACGACAGACTTGACTAAAATAATATATAAAATAATATACTACACAATGTTAAAATGCATTTTATTAGATTATTTTATTTATGCGTGCAATCTAGCCGACTAAATATCTTACTGTCTTATTACAACATAATAATATGGCTTTAAACATTTATTTTAAACGGACAACTTTAGCTAGGTAGGTAGGTAAAATACCAAATAATTATGAAAATCATACATTCAGCAAAAACAAATTAATTTTTTTTTTTTCATATTGTTTTCTGCCCACCCTTCCTTAAAACTAAGTTCCACTAACTTTAAATACAATACTTGATGAAAATTGCGATTTATAGCTTAACAAAGCTGTCTACCCGCTACAACGAATCATACCATAACTGCGCATGGCCAAAATCAGAAACGAATTCTATCCTACCAGGGAATTGAAAAGCAACATCTTTTTGTGACACGTTCCTATTTTGTATAGTACAGCCCGAGAGGCATAAAAAATGCAAGTTCTTTCTAAAGGCTGAATATTTGCTATTACGTTATCATGGTTGTGTACAACTATACCCCGGAGTCAGTCAGCAGGCTTCCTTGACGTTTGGGGGATACACGTTTTTTTTTTTAAATAAATGAGTATCTTCCTGATGCTGAAAATTGGTGTACGGGTAAAAAATATGTTTACCGCATATTTCGACACTCACAAAAATCAAAACCTACAGGGTACTTCCCGTTGACATAGAACTATGAAATTTGGCGAGAAGCATTGTCTCAGAGTACACATATAGGAATAAATCTGAAAACTGTACATTTTTATTTAAATCACAAAAAAATAGGGCCACAAAATTCACAAAATATGGGTTCAAAATTCAAAGTGAGTAAATCGTATCATGTAAAGTATCATATAAAAGAACTTCATTAGCACATGCTAAAACAGGTTTTTAATTATTTTAACAATGTTTTTGTACGGAACCTTCGATGTGCGAGCCTAACTCGAACTTGTCCGGTTTTTATTTTTACTTCAAACGGGCATCCGCACCTATCGCTAGTGAACACAGCTGATTGACTCCGGGGTATTGTTGTTTGCCACCATGATGACGTATTACCAAAAAAAAACGTACTTTTAAAAACTAGCTATTAAAAAGTACTTGCATTTTGCGCTTACTACCCCAGGCTTCGAGCAAATATCTATAGAGTCGCAATCGTGCAAAAAAAGTGTACGAGGCAAAAGTCTGCCCATGCTACGTAGTAGGCAGGGTTTTTGTTAGTCGTAAGGCAATTGCAAGCCGACTACAACGCCGCACGATGCCAAAGTGCTCGGTTACAAGCACTAATTAGGTGGCATAACGTCGAGATTTGAGAAAACGAGTCATTGTGAATTATTTAATGTAAGTGAGCTGTTCTCGTCAGAACTGGTCCTCACACATTGTGTGTTTACCCGCTTTTTATACCTACCGTACCTACTTGTTATTCATTAGATGTTTTGTTCTTGTCATTAACTAAGTGTACTTTTTAATTATAGGCATTTTATTAGCTAACTATTCGGTAAGGTAGAAAAACTTTCGATTGATACAGCGTCCTACACTTCGGCGTCCATTATGTCAAAATAAAACTATGGGATAATTCTTTTGGGTGCCCAAAATACAGGCTTAGCCTAGTTTGGGGCCCACTGATAACTATTTCAATTTGTGAATAATAATGCATGAACACATTTCTACTATAATAATAATCACTATAGGATTATTATTATAATTAATACACATACATAATAATTTTTCGTGTTAATAATGTATGCAATGTACATTATAAATAAGATAAATTGACTGTTGTTTTGTAAATCTATCTTGGAAATAAACGATTTATATCTAACTCGGTATGTATGACGGACGGCGCTTGGTTATATTTTTACTTCTTTCACCTAGGGACTGTGGCTCTGTAGATATTTGCTCGAAGCTCCCAGGCTATTAAAGCCATGGTATGTACGTTGTAGTAGACATACCTTTAATCTCAAGGATCAAACAAAACATCACGTCAGAACGACAAATCAATTATTCCCTCACATTGAACCTGACCCAGTGTCCGCCCTTTATCCTAACGTTAAAGGTGCCAGGGTCTAGCTGGGCTGGGATGCTGGTCTTCTCTCCAGGATACACCACCATGTGGTGCAGCAGCTGGTAGGCTATCACCTTCATCTCGCAGAGAGCAAACCGAGATCCTGGAAAATAGGAAAATCCGTAAACTTTAGCTGCCCGTATAAGCCTAGTCTAGTGGTAGTAACACCCGACCTGCAATCGTGAGGTCGTGGGTTCGAATCCCGATCCCGTACCAATGAGTTTCTTTGGAACTTATGTACGGAATTTCACACCACGACTTTTCGGTGAAGGAAAACATCGTGAGGCAACCTGCATACGTCCGTAGAAGAAATTCGATGGCGTATGTGAATCCACCAACCCGCACTGGGCCAGCGTGGTGGATATGGCCCAAACACCCTTCGTGGGTAGGCCTACGTCCTGCAGTGGACTATTAAAATGGCTGGTACAATAAAAAATAATAAAAATAGCTGCCCGTTCTAGCTTCGCCCGGCTACAGGCCGAATGAAATGACTTCGAATTATTATCATCATCATTATCAGCCGTAGGACGTCCACTGCTGGACGTAGGCTTCCCTTATGAATTTCCAATAAGCCAGGACAGAAGCGGCCTGCGTCCAGCGCTTTTTATATCATCGGTCCACCTAGTTGGTGAACTACCTTGCGCCTGCCGGTGCGTGGACTCCATTCGAGATCTTTTACTGCCCCATCAGTGGGCAGGGCACATAGTTCGGAGAACCACTACCATTTCAACTTACTAATCCGCTGAGCTATGTCGGTAACTTTGGTTCCTCTGTGGATCTGCTCATTCCTGATTCAATCTCTCAGCGAGACTCCAAGCATAGCCCTCTCCATAGCGCATTGGGCTATCTTGAGCTTATTCATAAGGCCCACAGTAAAAGACCACGTTTCAACTTCCTATTCAGTGGTTCCATTTTAATTTTACCGAAATTAGCTGAGTCTTTTGAAAAATCACAATAATCTAATATGACATCCATCGATTAGAGCGAGCTATTCGAATTATGTGCGTAGTTAGATTGCAATGATTGAAGTCGGTTGCGCCATTTTTGGTAAAAATAATCCAACAAAAACATTTCCAACACAAACTTTCGCGTTTATAATATTAGAAGGATTCAAACAATGAACCGACTTTGAGATTTTTGCTAGCTGCCTTTGCTAGCCATCCAAGTACGGCATGTGGGTACATTTGGCCCAATCGGTCCGTGAGACTGACGCGGGTACACGTGCAACAAAAATGTGTTTTCAATAGGCTATTTGACAACATTGAAAATATTCTATTAATTTTGGTAATCCATACAGAAAATAGCCTGAAAAAGACATATTTCACTTTATTTAAACTAGAATATGTCTAATTTTCGCAAATCGAACTAAATGAAATACGATATTATTTGATATTTTTCTGTGACGTAAACGCTCAATCAAGGGCGGCAATTCTGGTGACGTCACGTGCTGGTAAACGAGAATTTCTCGATTGACTGTTGTTTGTGTAATTTGTTTTTTTGTGATTTCGGAGTAATATTATTGGATCTGTAAGTTACTTTTAAGGACTTCCGGTTTACGAACACAACAATACAGACGTATTGCAAATCACTGCCACTAAATTATCTTTAAATCAGTGTCAAAAGTTATCGTTACACTATATCATCGGTACAATAATAAACTTCGTGCCACGGAAAGTGAAAAACGACATAAATCAAGAAAGTTCAATACTTGTGAATTAATTTAACAACAACAAATTAAGTATAACCTCAAAACTTTCAATTGGAGTGAAGTCAGTGCAAGTGCAAACCAGAGACAACATCATACACGTACAACAACTTGACAAAACTTAACTGTCACCTGCTAGTGCTGCCATTTAAAAAATTTGAAATCCACTATCATATGTACAGAGCGCGCCAAATTTGAATTTTCTACGAAACGATTTTAGCGTTACAACTACGAAATGGATAATCAAATGCAAATATTACTTCAAAAAATTCAAGAACAGATGGAAAAGCAAACCGAAATAATTACGGAATCGGTAACACGGAATGTGAAAAAGGAAATAGATGAAAAATTCAAAAATATGGAAGACCAAAACAAACAATTACGAATGGAAGTAACGAATTTGAAAGAAAAAATTAAAGGACTGGAATTGCAGCACAAAAAGAATAATTTATTATTTTTCGGAATACAAGAAAAAGACGGACTTAATCTCATAACATTAATTAGAGAAAAAATCAACGCGCACCTAACTTTGAATATTCAAGAACAAGAAATAGATAAAGCCTACAGAATTGGAAACAAAAAAAATACCGGTACTCGACCTATTCTTGTCTCTTTTACAACAAATTGGAGAAAGAACGAAATCTTAAAAAACAAGAAAAATCTACCAAAAGGAATTTATGTAAAAGAAGATTTTACAAAAGAAATACTCGAAACAAGGAAAGCACTGCAACCAAAGCTAGAGGAAGAAAGAAGCAAAGGCAATATTGCCTACCTCAGAGGCGACAAGCTCATAATTAAAAAGGAAAGTGACATCAGCCGTGAAAAGAGAAAGAGAGAACCGTCTTCGTCCCCCAACTTAGAGTCAAATACAAAGAGCATGGTCCCCGTGGGGAAGCAAGACTACAACCCTCCAGCAAACAAAAAAGATATCAACAAACCTCTCAAAATTGGAACATTCAATGTAAGATCTCTTGCTTCAATGGAAAAATATTTAGAATTGATTTACTCACTACAAAAAATAGAAATTGATATTCTAGAACTAGCAGAAGTCCGAAGAATGGGAAACAATATAGAAGAGTACGCAGACTATATACTTTGCTACAAAGGCGAAACACCGGGCTTACACGGAGTGGGCTTTCTGATAAAAAAGGAGCACAAAAATAAGATTTTAAATTTTAATGGTTTCTCAGAACGAGTTGCATTATTACAAATAAAATTAAACAACAAAATACTCTCTATTATACAAGTATATGCCCCAACGGAAAGAGCGACAGATAAAGAAATTGATATTTTCTATACAACACTACAATTAGCACAAGACCAGGCGGGAGAAAATGTACTTGTCATCGGCGATTTCAATGCGAAAGTAGGGAAAACTAAAGGGAAGGACAACATGATATTCGGAAATTTTGGTTACGGAACGAAAAATGACAGGGGAGAAACACTAATACGATATGCTTTGGAAAACAAATTGTCAATCATGAACACATATTTTAAAAAGAGAAACAATCGCAAGTGGACGTGGCTGTCCCCAAACGAAAAAACCAAAAATGAAGTTGATTTTATCCTGTCAAATGAACCAAAAAATATAACAAACGTAGAAGTTCTCCATGGATTAGGATTCAGGTCTGACCATCGGCTAGTCAGAGCTACATACTACACTGGAAACGATAAAAAGAGTCGAACATCATTCAGACCACAACCTAACTCACTCAAGACAGTGGAAGACATTACTCAGTACCTAGAAAGATTGGAGCAAAATATACAAAATCTCGAAATAGAGCAGAAGGAAGATGTCCAGACATACTATGATAAATTAGAAAGTATCATTAAGAAAAGCACAGCTCCAAGACAAAAAGGACAAAAAACAAACACATTAGAAAAAAATCTCAGCAATTCCACACAAGAACTTTTACTGAAACGTACAGAACTTTTGAAATTCAAGCCTAAAACGAAATCAATGAAGAAAGAACTAAGTTTATTGTATAAATCAACTAGCAAATCCATCAGGCAAGACTACCGAAACTACAGAAATCAAATAATAGAGAGTAATCTACAAAAATATAATAGTACAAAAAAATCTTACAAACAGTTAACCACACACAAAAACTGGATACAAAATCTTAAAACAAACAAAAAAGAAACCAAAACTAGAGAAGACATCCTAGACTGCGCTACCAAATTCTACAGACAACTCTATGAAAACAAAAAAAAATATACGAATTCAAATTCACAACGTCTGGAGAAGCCACAAAAAAATGGGATCAAGTTACCAACAGTGACAACTTTGTACCAGTGAGTGCTACAGAAGTTATTAAACATTTACAAAAAATAAAATATGACAAAAGTCCCGGTCCCGATGGTATACAGAATGAAGCGCTAAAAGCTGGCGTCACTTTACTTGCCTATCCACTCACCCACTTATTTAACAAAGTTCTTGTTTCCGGCCAGGTACCAGATCAGTGGAGGAGATCCGACATAATTCTATTGTACAAAAAAGGAGACCCACATGATTTAAGTAACTACCGTCCAATTAGCCTGCTTTCATGCGTGTACAAACTATTTACAACGATCCTACAAACCAGAATGAGCCCAAAAATCGACAGTTACCAACCAATCGAACAGGCCGGTTTTCGTTCTGGCTATTCTACAATGGATCACATACACGTCATGCAACAAGTTATAGAAAAATATAAGGAGTTCAACAAACCCCTATATATCGCATACATAGATTACGCCAAGGCTTTTGATACCATTTCACAAGACTCAATATGGGAAGCCTTGGAAAAATGCCACATAAGCGAAAGTTATATAAGGGTACTGAAAAACATTTATAACGGTAGTTCTAGCAAGGTCAAACTGGAAAAGCGTGGACCAGACATACCAATATGCTGAGGAGTGAGACAAGGAGACCCTCTGTCACCCAAAATTTTCATCGCAGTGTTACAAGGCATCTTCGATCATGTCCACTGGCAGTCGCAGGGTATCGAAGTGAGAGGTAGAAGACTCACACACCTAAGGTTCGCTGACGATATTGTTCTCTTTGCCAAAACGAGTAAGAAACTAGAGCAAATGATACATTCATTAAGCGAAGAAAGCGATAAAGTAGGTCTTAAAATGAATGAAGAGAAAACAAAAGTAATGACAAACAGCAGCAGAACTAACATAAACTTGAATGGAAAACCTTTAGAATATGTAAGTAATTACATCTACCTAGGAAAATTAATATCATTCAATGACAGAAGCGAAGAAGAAGAGATAGAAAGACGCTTAAACATGAGTTGGAAAAAATTCTGGTCATTAAAAGAAATCCTAAAAGGTATTTTCCCCCTCCATCTCAAAAATACCGTCCTAGATACCTGTATTCTGCCGACTCTCACTTACGGGTGTCAAACATGGACTTACAACACAAAAATAAAAACCAAACTTGTGACCTGCCAAAAAGCGATGGAACGGAGTATACTAAAAATTAGAAAAATCCACAAAATACGAAGTTCACACATACGAAAGAAAACAAACGTAATAGATGCTTTAAATTACGCCCTGAAGTTAAAGTGGCGATGGGCAGGTCATATAGCTAGATATAAGGACAAGAGATGGACCTCCGAATCGACGAAATGGAAAGGACCGATGGGAAAAAGAAGAAAAGGCCGTCCAACAAAAAGATGGATTGACGACATAACAAGCGTAGCGGGAAACGACTGGATAGACAAAGCAAAAGATCGAGAGACTTGGAGTAAGCTGGAGGAGGCCTATACCCTAGAAGGGGTTCCAAGATCAGAACAAGATAATCTGTTGTGATTCTAACGTATAAGTACCAGTTATCAGTGTTATTTGTTCTCAAAGAAGTATTTGTAATTTAGTTAAGGATTTTGGAAATAAACAGGCTTATTATTATTATACACATATTTATTTATAGTCTTAAATTTAAGTTTTTTTACAATATTTAAATAATAAAAAACAAAATACTATAAAAAAAACCTAAACCTAGAGTGCCGCCGGCAGCGGGGCGAGGCCCAAGCTACCGGTGGTTGGGTCTACAGAGAGAGGAACCTCCTGACAATGCGCGCTGTGTCCAGGACGACCGCCTTCTGTATCTGACCCTTGACCCAACCGTCTAGCGAGAGCCTCTTAAGATGGTGGTCGAGACTCTTCGCTATTAAGCCGTTTACCGAAACGACTATCGGGACAATGATCGTAGAGTCCACATCCCACATGGCGGTGACCTCGTGAGCCAAGTCAAGGTACTTGCTGAGCTTGTCCTTCTCGGCCTTCACGAGGTTCTCGTCATGTGGGATGGTGACGTCGACGAGCACTGCCCGGCGCTGGGACCGGTCGACCACCACGATATCAGGCCTATTGGCGACAATAGTCCTGTCCGTGATGATAGAGCGGTCCCAATAAAGCAACGCACGACCATTTTCGAGAACTGGTGCCGGTGCGTACTTATAGTACGGCACCTCAGACTCGACAAGGCCGTATCGAATAGCAAGTTGCTGATGGATAATCCTGGCTACTTGGTTATGCCTGTGTAAGTACTCGCCGTTGGCAAGATGAGAACAACCGGAAGTAATATGCCTGAGTGACTCTCCGGGACGGTGGCATGCCCGACAAATGTCGACCGTACCGTCCTTCAGGATATACTTCCGGTAGTTGTTCGTCAAGACAACTTCGTCCGCAATTGCACAGGCAAAACCTTCGGTTTCCCCAAAGAGGTCACCGAAGCGCAGCCAGGCCACCGACGCGAGCAGGTCCACATCGGGTCCTGTTAGGGCCCGATAGAACCGCCCGTGCAGCTCCTTGCTCCTAAATACCGCCTTGCGATCATCGGTGCTGAGCACCGATGATCGCAAGGCTTCAGAAGATTTATTTTATTATATATTTATATTTTTCATTTTTTTTATTATTATCTTTTATTCACTTAAAATCACAAGCAAAGCTTGGTCCTTTGGTAGGCATCAATGGGGTCGAAACCAACACTGAGAGGCCCTTTTACATCTTTTTTTATTAAATTAATATAAAATGTTGAGTACATAAAGTAGAATGAAAAAACTATTGCTAGATGTGACTTACAGTATATCGGGCTATTGTGATGTGCTGTTCGATGACTTAATACGGGCTATGGAATGAGGTACGGCACCCGCCAAATAATGCCTCATTTCAAATATTCAGGCGGGTGGTGACTTGCCATCCACAAAATGGGCCCCCCATAATAGCTACCGTATATTGGCGCCGGAGGGGCAACATTGGTGTGGACGGCTTAGGGTGTCGAGAGGTGTGCTGCGCTTTCACTAGACGCTACTCGCGGCGTTATGCCCTTTAACACTTCCACCCTGGAGCTTAGGTTCTTAGCTCTTGCGGTTTCCACTCCAAGCCGGCCGGTTAAGGCAAGAGAGGAGTCAGGGGTCTCATTTAGCCTCAGGGAATCAGGGTTCGCGGTGTCGCCACTCACCGATATTATTATTATCTTCACTTAAAATCACAAGCAAAGCTTGGTCCTTTGGTAGGCATCAATGGGGCCGAAACCAACACTGAGAGGCCCTTTTACATCTTTTTTTATTAAATTAATATAAAATGTTGAGTACATAAAGTAGAATGAAAAAACTATTGCTAGATGTGACTTACAGTATATCGGGCTATTGTGATGTGCTGTTCGATGACTTAATACGGGCTATGGAATGAGGTACGGCACCCGCCAAATAATGCCTCATTTCAAATATTCAGGCGGGTGGTGACTTGCCATCCACTAAATGGGCCCCCCATAATAGCTACCGTATATTGGCGCCGGAGGGGCAACATTGGTGTGGACGGCTTAGGGTGTCGAGAGGTGTGCTGCGCTTTCACTAGACGCTACTCGCGGCGTTATGCCCTTTAACACTTCCACCCTGGAGCTTAGGTTCTTAGCTCTTGCGGTTTCCACTCCAAGCCGGCCGGTTAAGGCAAGAGAGGAGTCAGGGGTCTCATTTAGCCCCAGGGAATCAGGGTTCGCGGTGTCGCCACTCACCGACGACTCGCCACAAAGTCGCCCCTGCGATTTTATTATTATTATTATTAAGTTACTTTTAAAGTATTTTTTGTTAATTTTTAGATGTGAACTAGCATGTTTACCAGTATTAACTAACGTTATTTACTAGTGAGTGACGTCAAAGACCAGCGCCATTACAGAATGTCGTTTTGGTGGGATCTTGAATATCTATTCTTTAACACTGATTTTCATTGTTAATACAGTAGATCTCTCGGAAATATAAATGTACTGTGCTTAGTATGTACTAACAAATAATTAAAAACGATTTCCAAAAACTAGTCAAATACCCTATTGCATGGATTATACTATAATAATTTTTTGTATGGAGATTTTAGAATCTTCATAGCTACATCTCATGTCTCAACTCATAAGGTTTGAAAAAATAAGAACACGTTGGCACAAGGTTGGCGCGTGAAAAAATATTGTGGTTTGTTGTCATCATTGATTTTAAAAATAATTTTAGTAATTTCCGCGCATTATTTGAGAAAAGTACTCCCTCTACAAGCCTTGGCCACAACTATGTAGGCATTGATGGAGATACGCATGTGTGGCTCGGCTTCGTATCGGCCCACAACTCACGCACGTCCATCAATGCCTCTGTTGCTGGCCGTTGCAGTAATGTACTATTATGGTTATGTTAGCTTTACCGATACAGTTCCTAGGTCCCAATCCAAACGGCATGTAGGCGAAGGGATTAATATTGTGCTTGTTTTCTTCGGAGAACCTTTCAGGGTCGAACTTATGTGGATTGGGGAAGTACTCAGGGTCGTGGTGGAAAGACCAGGTTGGAATCGCGACACCGGTGCCTTTGCGGAGCTGAAAACAAAATTAAAGTCTTGTTGTAAGTTCTTGAAGTCGTTGACTCGTACGTCTACCTAGGACAAGTAGTTCAGTTAGGTAGGTCCCAAT
Source organism: Hypomecis punctinalis (assembly GCA_949316475.1). Lineage (NCBI taxonomy): Eukaryota > Metazoa > Arthropoda > Insecta > Lepidoptera > Geometridae > Hypomecis > Hypomecis punctinalis. The sequence goes on along the minus strand of OX438801.1, from coordinate 854,985 downwards.
GGCCGAAGCCAACTCGGCTGGGCAGCGTTCGGATAGTAGCGTAACGTCTTCTCGTCCGACATACCTCAATGGTCAAAAGTTTTCCATCAGTGTGTGATACCAGTGATGACTTATGGCACAGAAACGTGGTCACTCACTATGGGCCTTATTAGTAAGCTCCAAGTAGCCTAACGAGCTAAGGAGAGGGCTATGCTCGGAGTTTCTCTGCAACACCAAATCAGGAATGAGAAGATCCGAAGAAGAACTGAAGTTACCGACATAGTCCATTCTGGATTGGCAAGCTGAAATTGCAGTGGACAGGGCACAGAGCACGGAAGACTGATGACCGATGGGGTCAAAAAGTTCTTGAGTGGAGATCACGTATCGGCAAACGCAGCGTATGACGTCCAACCACAAGGTGGGCGGATCATTAAGACCGCAGGATCGCGCAGGATGCAAGTCGCTACTAACCTTTTTGGAGCTCTTTAGGGGAGGCCTATATTCAGCAGTGGACGTCCTATGGCTGAAACGAACGAACTATGTTCATCTTCCTCTTAGTTGTGATTCTCTTATCTTATTTTTTTACTGTCAATTGTTAGTTTAATTTTTGCAGTAGCTTACAATGAAATCTTCTGAAGCCTTGCTATTAGGTTTGCCGCAGTTGTAGTCTTTCAGGCACATTCGATCCAAAGCAATCGCAGGAGGCCACATCCTCAGCAACTCTGCAATAGCGATAGGAATCATAAAACTTCTACAGGGTTATCTGCATATCCTGTAAATTTAAAATCTGAAAGGAGATCATCTTTATGAATAAGTTTTACTATGGGATAAACTCGGAGTTCGAGAGAAAAAATTAATTGTTTCATTTGAATTACGCAGACGGTCGTCAATTACTTGATTCGTCGAATTCTATACTCGTCATATCTATATTTGCCAAATTCGAGACACATCAAATCCTTAATTTGTCAAATAAGAGACTGATCAAAACCTATTGCAAGTCAGGACCGACAAAAAATGTATGAAACAGCTGAATTTTTCTTCTCAATTCCGGGTTGACTCCATAGTAAAAGTTGTTCATAATAATGATCTGAATTACCTCCTTTCCGCCTAATCCGCGTTTTTAATATTTTTATTTGTACAATTTGACATTCTATTTCATATATTACTGACTGACGATAATCTACCAAATTGGATGGAACTGGTAGGTTTTCATCATTCAAACAACTGGCACCCTGTTGTATTTACTTGTTTTTAATTTCTAATGTACCTAAATGTAATGTGATATGATTGATTGATGTGAATTATTGTTTTTAAACTTTCGCGATTTGAACAAATTATTATTATCTAAGTATATAGACTGAGTCTACCTGTGACCACGGTCGATGCAACTCGGCCGAATTCTGTACACGGTTGAAGTTGGTCATGCTATTTTTTTGCAAATAATAATTATATTTTATATTTTTTGTACTAGATACAAAAGATATAAATTATGTTATGCAAAGAATTCAAGTCTTTATAAAAAAATAAAAAATAAAATTTAGGGACATCTTACACACGGTCATGTCCCCATGAGCATGTTTTTTGATTGGGTTTTTTGATTTTATGGTTCAATTTAAAGCAACACTTACCAGATACAACCATATCCAAATACGTCATGTTCAAAATGGAATTGTAATCAAACTTCCCGCCATTCTTGGCGTCATTTTCTTTAATTTCTTGAAACAGCTTCTCTTGCACGTCAGGGTTCACAGCCAGCTCGTGCAGAAGAAACGACATGCCAGTAGAAACTGTCTCGAAGCCAGCGATGAAGAACAAGAAAGCCTGGGCGATCAAATCATTATCGTTCCATGCTGTAAAAATGTGTAAGTATAAATATTTTATTCTTCCGTTCTGTCCCCCGGAGGACAGATCCGGGAGACATACTGGAATAATTTCATCATCATAGTGTAACTGGGTCAGCGCGGGTTCATTTATTTTAGGATTTTTTGCATTCTCATTTTTGTGAGTATACAATAACTCATTTAGCGCCCATGAATAAGTAGTGTCAACGAGGTATATATAACACCCTAGAAACCAAAATAGTGGCCAGTTTATACAATAGAGACTACTTACTGACTAAAAACTAATGTAAAAATCAGTTAAAAATGCATTTTTGTGCATATACTGACCATTATTTTGTTTATAAATGTATGTAACTCGTAAACGCTGCCTATTCATAGCCGTTAAATGGGTTTCCATTAACTAGAAATGAGTAATTTATATGTAAAAGGCAAAAAACCCAAAAAAACCGGATAAGTGCGAGTCAGGCTCGCACATCAAGGGTTCCGTACAAATCCAGAAAATTTCACAAAATTACGAAGTAAGTTGTTAAAATCTCTATACCATGACCGTCGAAAAAAAATTTTTTCAAAAATTTTTTGTCGGCGGAGCAATTTCCACGTCTCGCAGTCTTCTGCTAGTGTTTCTACCTCCCTGTACGACATGACATCTACCTTTTCTTTAATTTGGTCTAAAAATGCTCTCCATAGTCTTCCCCTTCCTCTCTTTCCTTCTATTATGGTAAGTGTACAGTTACATCATTTTAAACGAATTTTCGTGTCTTTACCCTTGTTCTGAATAGATGATGATGATAGATGAGAGAGATATTATCATTTTTAAATGCTCCAAACAGTTATTTCATATGAATAGCGGATACATAGGATACTATTTAGACAATGTGGCCAAACTGGCCAATTTCGAAGGCGCCATCGTAAATTAAATAACAAATAGTAAAAAGGAACAGCAATATTGTAAATTGCTAGAGATATTATCATTTTTAAATGCTCCAAACAGTTATTTCATTTGAATAGCGGATACATAGGATACTATTTAGACAATGTGGCCAATTTCGAAGGCGCCATCGTAAATTTAATAACAAATAGTAAAAAGGAAGAGCAATATTGTAAATTGCTATTAAATTTTTAATGTCCCCTTTAAAATTAGCCACCATTTGTTCTCAAATTTAGAAAAATAGCCAAAGACTCGTTAGTAAGTACACATTATTGATATTTTTAAAATTTTACTCGTTCAATGTCTATGACCGCTATCCCGAGTATCCTTTAAACTACTGCAAGCTAATTTAGTTACAAACCTCTGTCAATGTTTTTTTTTCCAACTTGTGATTCTTCTACAGTTGCAAATCCAGCGTCTACGTCTTTAGTATTCTCTTCATGTGTCAATTGTCCTGAAAACGCAACATTGTGTACTTTTTGCTGTTCTCAAAACCTTTGTTAATTGAATAAATCAATCAATCTTTATTGCAACATAAAATATATGGTATTACATGTAGATCTTAAATAACATGTTTTAAAAGTTAAACACATATGACCCTATAACGGTGTGGCAACTTTAATTTATTTAATGTTATAATCTTCTATGTGATAATGCTGCTAGCATGCTAGTAGCATTAGGCTTCCTGTCAACTAGTGTTTAGCCAGTAAGTTTTACTATTTCAAGTATATCTACTACTTTTAGGCTTTCAGTCATATGTGGATGATTTATTAACTTTTTATGAAGTAGCAGTTTTGCTTTAATCAGCACAGCATTAGCATCAGTCTCGTGCATGCGTTCGCTGTGGTCGCACGCCTACTTTGGTTGACGATTAGTGAATATTATCAGAACATGTTTTGTCGTGAGTTTATATAAATTAACCATGGCAGACAAGCCAGCTATAATTATTGACGAGTTCTTAATTTTTGTCCAGAACAAAATAGATATATTAGATGAAATTAGTAATACGCAAATATGTGTAAGTAATTACTCTGACAGCGAAATAGAAACAGGAAAGTTGACATTAATCAAAGCGTTGCCTGAGGGTAGCAGCAGGAACATAACCCGAAAAGGTGAAGATAAAAGCAAGAAAAACGTGAAGGATATCATCAAAATATTGAAGGAATGCGACCCTTTAGTGCAACCTGTATTTGTTGCAAGAAACTTAAACCGCTTACCGGCTGTCGGCTTTGACCACGTGGATGTTTCGAGACTCCTTAAAGACATGGCTGGAATGAAAGCTGAGCTACGTAGTATTCGAAGTGAAACCGCGACAGAAACGGAAATGACTAATCTTCAGAGTAAAATTAGTTCGGAACTAACCGGCCTACGAACTTCTCTGATAAAAATGAATTGCTGTCATAATAGAGGTAATAAATCTCAGCAACAAACGAAAAACAACGACACGAACAAAGCTATTATGTCTCCCATAAAACAGCTGACTAAGGAATGCACTGATAAGAGGCAATTAACTGCATCGATATTGGCTACACCCGCTCGCTCACGGTCAAGGTCAAGAGAGAATGCCTACGCGCCATCGTATCGAGACATAGTAGGACCGGCTGGCCTGCCGCTATCAACAGTGAGCCCTATCGTTAATAGAAATAAGGCTGATGATGGTTTTACGCTAGTGACCAACAGCAAAAAACGTAAATTGAAGCTGAATATGTGTGGTACTTCGACGGGTCCTAGCAAAATACAGGTCGCGGAACAAATCTGTGCAATTTATATATCAAGACTGACGAAATCTACTACGATCGAAAATATTAAAGAACATTTGACTGAGAAAGGACAAAAATGTATAGATATTCAGCTATTGAAGCAACAGAAGGAGACAGATTTTAATTCGTTTAAAATCACCGTAGCTAGCAGTAAACTCGGTACCTTCCTAGGTAACTCCTTCTGGCCAGTTGGTGTGAAGTATAGAAGGTACCGTGAATATATACGAAGGCACGATAACCGCACCTCACAAAACCAGTATGGATAGTCACAATAATAAAAAAATATCCATTGTATCTTAACTGTAAGTCGGCTAAAAGAAGTCTACCACATATAAAAACGCTCTGTTCTACCACGGACATCATTTGCCTACAGGAAACGTGGGCAATGCCGCACGAGACTAGTACTACACTACAGACTACATACTACAGACTAGCACGAGTAGACTATAATTTAAAGATGGCCATTAAAGACCGAAACGCGGCGGTGATGGAGGCTCTGCGCGGTATAAGTAGTAATTTGTAAAACGATATTATGTAAAATCAACGTAGTTTAAAGTTTGTTTTTAATTTTATTAGATTTAAGGTCCTTTTGTTAAGCCTTTCCAAGCAATATTGTTCAATCTTTTTTTTCTTAATATATATCCTAAAAAGCACAGACCCTGGAGTCTGTGGAGTGTAACAATTAAATAAAAAAAAAAAAAAAAAAAAAAAAAAAAAAAAAAAAAAAAAAATGCCGCACGAGTTAGATTTATTTAACGGAATCGATAGCGAGTTTACTGTTTCGCAAAATCGGCGGTAAGCACCGGTGAAGGAGTAATTCGCGGTCGCCCTTGGGGAGGAGTAACTATTATGTGGAGAAGGTCAAAGTTCAACCAGGTAAACATAGTGGAGTGCGCTAGTGATCGGCTCGCTGCAATACAAGTTACTGTAGATATGAAATCATTTTTAGTGTTTTGTGTCTATATGCCTCAAAATAATATCGATTATGTTCCCGAATTTACTGACTGTCGTGCTAGTATGTGCTCTATTATAGAAGAATGCCAAATTCATGTCGTAGGAGATTTTAATTCACATCCGGGAACTACTTTTGGTGTTGAATTACAAAATTTTTGCGATGAACAAAAGTGGACTTGAGATGATTTAGTTAAGTTTGGACCAAATATACACCAGAGTAGAAGCCTTTAAAAATAATAAAGAGTGAAAAAAAATTATAGTAAATATATTTTTAATAACAAACTTTTGGCCGATTTCCATATATATTTTATACATTTTTAATAGATTTATAATATATTTTTTGTACATTTTGACATTTATTTCTTTAATATTTTTTTTCGATTTTTTGCATTTTCTGAGAAGATTTACTATAGTAACATATATATTTTTTTTCACCATCGGAAAGTAGAGATTTCAACAAATAGAAAACATACCAACTTTTTGAAAAAAGCTAATATTTAGACGGTTAATTTTCGATTGAAAATTAGGGTGTTTTTTCGATATTAATTCAAAATAAGGTGAAAAAAATTAATATTTTTAATCAAATAAATTACAGCGTATTTGGGACATAAAAAGGTAAGTTTTCACCAAATTTCGTTAAAAAAAAGTTTTTTGTAAAAGATAAAAATAAAAAACCAAAAATTTGGCTTTAATTTCTACATAAATGACCTGATTGAGGAGCTGAGAAGCACCAAAGTCGGATGCCATATTGGAGATGTGTGTCTTAACAATATTAGTTACGCAGATGATATGGTGCTTCTCAGCCCCTCAATCAACGGGTTGCGGAAGCTTTTAGAGGTATGTGAGCGGTATGCACTTAAGCATGCATTGAAGTACAACGTTTCCAAAACCGAAATGCTCGTATTTCGTGCTGGAAAGGGTCCGGAAACGGTACCAGATATATTTTTAATGAACTCGCTGGTAAGGGTTGTAAGGTCATTCAGATATCTTGGACACATTGTTACTGAAAGCATGTCGGACAACTTAGACATGGAGCGGGAGAGGAGGAACCTGTCCATCAGATGTAACATGCTCGCGCGCAGATTTGCTAAGTGCTCGGATGAGTTGAAGGTTACCTTATTCAAGGCGTACTGCATGTGTTTGTACACGTGCCAGCTTTGGATAAGGTATACTAGAGCGGCCTACAGTACCATAAGGGTGCAATATAATGACGCATTTCGCATCCTTATGAAGAAGCCCAGATTCTGCAGCGCGTCGGGTATGTTCTCTGATGCACGGGTTCCTGATTTCTTTGCAGTTGTTCGGTCTCGGATCGCGTCCTTTTGGGATAGGATACGAGGATCGAATAACGGCATACTACAGTGCCTGTCTGAAAATTTGCGTTGTCCAATATATCTACATTGGATCTCTGTCCACCAGAGCGTGAATCGGAAGTAGCATGACGTCAAACCTAGGTTTGACTTTAAATGATATGAAGCGGCCAAGTATTAATTTTGACCGTTCGTTGGCGGGAAGCGTTATGCGCCCGAAGGCTTTATGGCGTCAATAAATTAAGTGGACTGTATTTGTTAAATTCGCTAGGATCACTGATTACATATCACAATGCATGTCATGACAATTGAGCGATATCTAGGTAAAGGAAAATAGGAACCACGCACCTGCAGAGTTCTGGTACTTTCTCCGGATCCGAGGTCCTGGCTGCGCCGCACAAATAGCACGAGAAAAATGTCCACCTTTTATAAATTTTGTTCGCACAATAGTTATTTAGTCTATAGGTACCGACGTACTTGCGGGTGTTCAAATTACACTTAAAATGACATCACAATATACCATTGTTGCAAAACCGAGTGACACGAAGACAGTCCGCGCAGGCTGCTATTCGTAGACTGCGTGGCGGTATGTGGGATTGGTGGGGGTGAAAGAGACAAGGAATCGCTCAATTAGCCTATATTGCCATGTGACAGAAAGAGAAAGCTAATGAACTAGTTATTATAGAAAAATGCATTGGATGATACATTTAGGCGCCAACATCACCCCCGGCCTTAAAGGGTTGCCTTTAAGAAACCAATGTTATATAAATGCGGTATAAATATAATACGCGGTAGGTATATATGCGGGAAAATAATATGCGGATAAATAAGTATTTTAATATATATAAAATGAATATTTACTATATATGTAATTAATTATTGAGTAGGCAAGGGACATATTTTAACTACCGGGCGAAGGTAGCTCCCCTTTGAAGTTTTCACAGATACGACTCTAGTAGTGCCGTCCTTAGACGGATAAACCTTTTCCACGACACCCAAGGGCCAAGCAAGAGGCGGGGCGTTATCAGTTTTGATAATGACGACCGTTCCCTCCTCTATGGGAACAGAAGGAACATTCCACTTAGCTCGCGCCTGCAGCTGATGTAAATACTCAGCACGAAATCGTTTCCAAAACGATTGCACAATACCGTCTATTAAATTATGCCTGTGCACCAAGTCTCTTGGCGTAACCTGAGCCGCGGGAAGCGATGAAAGTGGCAAGGTATGAATAAAGTGGGCCGGTGTAAGAGCTGAAGGCTCTGCGGGGTCACTACTATTGCCGTTTCGCACCAGAGGGCGCGAATTTACAAGAGCTTCTATTTGCGTAAGGACCGTGAGAAGCTCTTCATACGATACGATTTGTTGTCCTATGACTTTAAACAAATGAGTTTTTATGATCTTCACCATACTTTCCCAACAACCTCCCCAGTGCGGAGAAGAGGGCGGGATGAATTTCCATTCGATACGATTTTCGGCAAACTCCACTTCTAAATGTGGGCGTAATTCATCTAAGAATTTGTATAAGTCGCGGAGATACGATCGTGCTCCTAAATAACAGGTTCCGTTGTCTGAATATACGCACTGAATGGGTCCGCGTCTAGAAAGGAAGCGTTTAAACGCATTAATGAAACTCAGAGTGCTTAAATCTGTCGCAATTTCAATGTGTGTTGCACGCGTAGTAAGGCAAGTGAAAATGCATAACCAAGCTTTGCGGCTCTTTACCCCCCGACCGCGACTGGGAGTGTATCTCAGGGGGCCTGCATAATCGACGCCCACATGCGAGTAACTTTTGTCTACCTGGTTAATGCGATAACTAGGCAAATCGGCCATCAGCGGAAATAACGGACGCGGTTTCGATTTAAAGCACACGTTGCATTTGTGAATGCGATGGCGTATAATGCGTCTTGCAGCAAGGATCCAGAATCTGTGCCTTAACAAAGACATGAGAAGCTCTGGTCCAGCATGCAAGTGCTTGCGGTGATAGTGATCAACAATCAACTCAACGACGTGATCGCGGCGCGGTAAGATGCAGGGATGCTTAAGTGTGTATTCCTCAGCGGAATTTGATAAGCGACCTCCGACACGGATAAGACCGTGACTATCGAGAAAAGGTCTTAGCTTGTTTAAAGCGGGTGAACATTGTTCATTTTTAGTTATACTAACCTTATCGCGGGAGAAATGAACATCTTGAACGGTGCGTATTAATTTATTCTCTGCAAACTCTAAGTCTGCGGCCGTTATAGAAGTACCACGGGGCAATATTTTCATAAAGCGGTAAACGAAAACGATCGCGCGTAATAATTTAGAATACGACGAAAACCGTCGTGCGAGCGCATAAAGCGGGGCATCTTCTGGACTAGTTGTGACGTGCACTTGAGCCCTTTGTTCAGGCACGACTGCGTATTCATTAGTATCTAATTTATTTAAGGGCCATTCACTTGGATCACGCATGATCCAAGTAGGTCCAGAAAACCATAAAGGATGGTCGACTAACTTTTCCGGGGTAAGACCACGTGATAAGCAGTCTGCGGGGTTATCGGAGCCAGAAACATGGAAGAATCGACTCGCGGGAATATTTTCTGTCACTTTAACTACTCGGTTGGCGACAAAAGTCTGCCAACGATGCGGAGACGCGTTTATCCAACAGAGTGCAACTTTGGAATCACTGAACGCAAAGACATCGCTAACAGCATAACGCGGGGTTATTATATCTAAAACCTTTCGAAGCAGCTGTGACAACAAAACCGCTGCACAAAGTTCCAATCGTGCAATAGAAACAACCTTGACAGGTGACACTTTGGACTTTGCGCACACTAGTCGCACAGTATACTTTGAACCTGCACGGATTTGTAGATAAACTACACCGCCATAAGCTCGTTCGCTCGCGTCGGCGAAACCTACGACGTTGACTTCGCAATTCTCCACAATACCCAGATGCCGTGGAATAAACAGATTGTTCAGTAAGGGAAGCTCCTTACAGAAATGCATCCAGTCATTGACTATATGAGAGGGGGGCTCGGCATCCCAGTCACACTTACACAGCCAAAGTTCCTTAATGAGAAGCTTGGCGTACAGAATGGCTGGAGCCACAAAGCCCATGATGTCCCACAGTCTCGCGATCGCAGACAATATGGAGCGCTTCGTACACATATCGTCTGGAGCGTTGACCACAAAGCGGAAACAATCGCATGATTTATCCCAGTATAGTCCCAGAATTTTATGTGGGACTGACTCACCGAACACCTTGTCATGAGATTCTTTATGTGTATCTGGTATGTGGGCAAGTACAACATCGGAATTGCTGGTCCACTTGACTAGTTCAAATTGACCCATTTTGAAAAGTTTGATCAGCTCGTCACTGAGCGTGATAGCTTGCGTTTCATTCATGACAGAAATAACTATGTCATCCATATAAAGGCATGACGAAGTAGCGGCGGCTGCAGCGGGAAATTTATCACCTTCGTCGGCGATCAGTTGGCGAACCACGCGCAGTGCGTGAAATGGACTGGATTTCAGCCCGAAACAAACGCGGTTAAATTCGTATATAGTAACTGGATCATCCGTACTGAAGCGATATAAAATTCGTTGATACCTACGATCACGTTCGCGTACTCCAATTTGCAGAAACATCTGCCGACAATCAGCGGATAGCGTTATTTTAAATAAGCGGTAATGTATAAGGATGCTAAACAAGTCACCTTGTATATTAGCACCAGTGTGGAGAAGGTCGTTAAGCGAATGACCAGAAGAAGACTTGCAGCTGGCGTCCAAAACGCAGCGAAGCTTGGTCGACGTTTTGTCTTCACGTACCACACCGTGATGTGGAATCGTATATGAAGGTCGAGTGACGTCGTCAGTATTTAAATTTACAGGACATAGGTAGCCCTTATTTAAATAATCACGTATTACGTCATTATAAGCGGCGCGGATTTTTAACGATGCATCTAGCTTTCGTTCTAAACATTTAAGTCGTCTAAGAGCGGCAGCGTATGAATCGCCTAATAAATATACGTCGTCACGAAACGGTAATGCGACGACATACCTACCATTGTCATCACGAACGGTGGTAGCGCGGAAAAATTGTTCACACTCAAAGTCATCTGGACTTAGAGCGGGCGGCGCGGTTATATCTTCAAGTTCCCAAAATCGCTTGAAGAGCGTGTCCATCGAGTCATGGACAACAGAACAACATACAGTTGATAAACTATTGTGAACGGTATTCAATGTAGGCGCGGAGCCCATAATCACAAAACCTAACACAGTCTGAATCGCGGGCGGTATATCTTTATGAGTGCTATGTACCACTCCGGGTAACAGCAGATGTGAGAATGCCGATGCTCCGACCAAGCAGTCGATCGGTCCGGGAATCGCGAAGTCTTTGTCGGCGAGCGGTAGTGATTCGAGGTGTGTAAACGCAGCCTTATCGACTACGGCCGACGGCAGAGTATCGCTTATGCGGTCGATTACAAGCGTGTCTAAATCAAAAGTTATGTTCGAATTAAATCGTGAACATATTTTAAAATGTACAGAACCCTTAACTGGTTTTTCTGCACCTCCTATTCCTTTAACAACCGTACGTGAAGGCATCACACTATTTGATAATCCAAGACGCACGCAACATTCATAAGTTACGAAATTACTTTGAGATGCACTATCCAGTAAACAGCGAATAACTACCGGTCTATTTTTAGCATCATAAACTATCGCCTGCGCGGTAGCTAGCAGCACTGTTGTACAGGTAGCCACCGACTGCTTCTTATCAGCCGATGACTCAGTGCGCGCGGAAAGCGAAGCAGCGATGGATGTCGTGCATAGCGATAGATCGCTGCGTTGCGATAACTGCGGCTCGATCGCGGTAGGGACAGGCGCCCGTGGCGTAGTGGATGGATGCGCGGTTGTCAAAGACGGGGTAGCGGGTTCAGAGCGCGGTTTGTCATTATTAAAATGTAACATTGAATGATGTCGCTGAGAACATATGCGACATTTCGATTTTGATGAACAATTAACGGCTTTATGTGTGCGACTGGTGCAGTTCACACACGCGTTATTATTTTTTATAAACTTAAACCGTTCAGTAGGTGAAAGTTTTTCAAATGCGGTACATTTAAAGTAGTGATCATGAGACGCATAATTACATAGAGAACATTTATCAGAAGCCGAACATGTAACATATGACTGTGGATTTGGCTGGCGGTTAGTTCTAGCAGGAGGCTTAGAACTGTACTTCGTACTATTATTGCCTGCGGTAGGTTGCGTACTCTCAAAAATTCGACACTGTTTTTTAATGAATTCGATAAATTCGTCGAGAGTAGGTAACCTTTTATCACGAGAGTACATTTCAAAGGCACGCTTAGTTTCTGTATCAAACTTCTGCGTAGCTATATGTAGCAATACAAAATCCAACAGATCATCGATTTTTAACGCTTTGAGTGAGCTAATAGCGACAACAAATTTATCGATAAATAATTGGTAGTTAGTCGTGGACGGAGAACCATTTAACTTAAGACTGAGGGCCTCATCTAAGTACTTAGAACCTAACAATCTGACATCTTGATATTTATCGAGAAGCGTTTGATAAATCACTTCGTAATTTTCGGCACTGGGAATGATACCAGCAAATGAAGACTGGGCGGTCGATGATAATTTACCTATTAAATAATATAATTTATCAGCGTTCGTTAACGATGAGTTTTGGTGCACTGTGGCATTAAAACTAGCATAAAATAATGGCCAGTTTTTTATATCACCATCAAAAAACATCAGTTCAATATTTGGAAGCTTAGGCTTAGCTTTAGCAGGCCAAGTGGAATGCTCAGACGCGGGCGCGGGTTTGACCTTCAAAATAATCTGCTTGATATAACAATATAGATCTTCGAAGGAGGCATAACCTTGGTACGAAGGGGTAGCTTCAGGGTCAAACTCGAGAAGTGCTTCATTATAGCTATCGAGAACCTCGTGGAAACTAGTGCGTATATCTTCTATCGTTACACAAGAACTCAGAAACGCTTCTCGGGCTTGCACCGAATCCCGAACATCTAAACATTTAGCTTGGTTATAAACCGCATTAATTCGTTCATACAGCGCATTTCGCTTCGCTTCCAGAACTGTTAAACGCGGACTTTTAGGACTGCATGGAGCAGCTAACTTTGTTTCGCGGGACATTATAAATTATTAAAACGCAACAAACAATAGCGTATTGTATATAGGTGTAGCGTCGAAACACTGCGGTATGCGGGACAAAATAAGCGGGAATGTTAGCTAACTAACAAAATAAATATGTGTAAATACCTACATGTAAATAAAATATGTTACGATATTATATGAGCGCGGTATCGATAATTATGTTATGTTATAAATGAGTACGTCAGTAAAACAACACTTGTAAATATGTATGCCTAAAGGGCGGGAAAATAAATAAATATCTCTAAAGGCAAACACTTATAAGGTTGGAGCGGAATAGTAAAGAATTACTACGTGTCGAACATTTTTTATATGTAATTGAAGGTAGACTTCGCAACTTATCTACCTACTTATTACGAGGCGGATTATAATAATGAAATGGTGGATCTCGTATAGAAATCGAGGAATGCCACGACAAAATGAAATTTAGATATAATCCAGTGAGATGGACCAAAAAAAGATGAAGCGGCCAAGTATTAATTTTGACCGTTCGTTGGCGGGAAGCGTTATGCGCCCGAAGGCTTTATGGCGTCAATAAATTAAGTGGACTGTATTTGTTAAATTCGCTAGGATCACTGATTACATATCACATGGCATGTCATGACAATTGAGCGATATCTAGGTAAAGGAAAATAGGAACCACGCACCTGCAGAGTTCTGGTACTTTCTCCGGATCCGAGGTCCTGGCTGCGCCGCACAAATAGCACGAGAAAAATGTCCACCTTTTATAAATTTTGTTCGCACAATAGTTATTTAGTCTATAGGTACCGACGTACTTGCGGGTGTTCAAATTACACTTAAAATGACATCACAATATACCATTGTTGCAAAACCGAGTGACACGAAGACAGTCCGCGCAGGCTGCTATTCGTAGACTGCGTGGCGGTATGTGGGATTGGTGGGGGTGAAAGAGACAAGGAATCGCTCAATTAGCCTATATTGCCATGTGACAGAAAGAGAAAGCTAATGAACTAGTTATTATAGAAAAATGCATTGGATGATACATTAAAGCTGCGCGTCCACTGGATCGGAATCGGAGCGTACGGTGCGTACGGAGCGTCGTCATTTACGAAATGCCGACGAGGTGCGTCCACTGCATTGGGATTCAGCATCGGCAATTTAGGCATTTTTAAAGAAACCGTCATTGACTGTTAACGTGCATTTGCATTATGGAGGATAGTGACGAGGATATTGTTGTAATTAGCTGTATTTTATCAGAAGAGGAAGAGAGAATCAAGAGGAAACGAAAGATATGGGTTCATAATATAAACTCAAAAAGATCAATTTTCGGAGAATTTCATACATTATATTCTAATTTATTAGAAGATGAAAATAGATTTTTTAGGTACATTCATATGACTCGAAAAAAGTTTGTTTATGTATAGCTTAACTACGCAAACAAGTCAGAACTCGAAACGTTCGGAATCCGAATGACGCGTCCACTGCGGATGACGTCATCAGAATAAATTCCGGTCTCAGGCGCAAAAATGCCGATCCAGTGGACGCAGGTACCTCGAAATCAATACAAAGCAACAAATCCTTTCGTTCCGTACGCTCCGATTCCGATCCAGTGGACGCGTAGCTTTAGGCGCCAACATGATATTTAAATTAATATTTGGACTGTGATAATTTTGTATTATTGTAATGTTTATTCTTTTCTGTATTCATATGGGTTGTGTGCCATCAATTTCCTTAATCAAATTCTTTAAAACTGATTTTTGCTGTAGTACTTTTTACCTTTCTTTGCTTCCATAAGTAGATGTATCATGTCAGGCCTGATGATATTCTTCTCTTCTCGGTTTTTCATCGTGTTCAACACAAGTTCGCGGTAGAAAATATTTGTCTCTTGAGGAAAGAGTTTTATTTTCAAAAACTGCAATACGTCAAAAATATCAGTTAGATATTTATAGAAGATTTTTATTTAATTATTTTAGTACCCCAGAAAAGACTGACTTTCATTTTTGGTCAACTTTGCGTTTAATTTTCTATCTAAATCGTTTTGAACAAGATTTAGGATCACTTACTGACCATAAAATCACAAAATGCTGACAGATCCAGGTGGAGTTTCAAGCGTCATCTTGAAAAAACGTTTTTGGCCAATATCTCGGAAACTATGCACTTCCAAGCAAAAGTCAAGAAGATCATTATTGTAGAGAACAAAATTTCACATCTTTTGTGTCCGTATACTTTTTGCTCAGTAAGAGCGATCCTAAACCTTATTAAAAAAAATTGGATCGGATATATAGTGCAAAGTTAAATTCTTTTTTTCTGAGGTATAATGCTTACCTTCATTATTCCCGGGAAATTTGTAAATCCGAAGAAGATAAGTATTTGTTTAAACGAGAAGGTAGAAGCTATTTTGCCCATAGCATAAAACTGGTTATTGGTATCTGTGTGAGAGTCCACTTTTAGTCCGAAGGCGCAAGATGCGATCACGTCATTGGAGTATCTTGTCGTCAGGTCTTTCACATCCACATCAAGGTAACCTTCTGAAGCAGCGAATAATAATCAGTTAAATAATGTTACAGTAATGTTCTCTAACACAGGTCTACAAAAAAAAGTATTTTGAAAAGATTTTTGGTTTTCTTACGTGTTTCTTATGTTTTTCGGTGTGTTGAATCTTAAATCTTTAAAACAAAAAAATGACAAGATCGTTTATCTGATAACGTGTCGTTTTCTGACAATATCTTTTAATTTAGTTTCGCAGCAAAACTTATTTTTAATCTAAAGTACATTGATCAGTAAGCATTAAAAACATTTTCCTTCTAGTACATCCTTTTAGTACATTTTCGCTTTTGAGAAGCATCTGAAAGGTGGCTTTGAATCGTCTTACTGTGGTCTGCCATCATTAAGTTAGTTAATCGTTCCTGGTATTTTTTCCCATCTCCACAATATCTTGGTGATATTGTTCACCTTATTCTTCACTTATTATATGACTTCAAAATAAAAACCATTTTTTTTTTCAAAAATAAAGTTCGTTTTGCAAAATAACCCTAACCCCACGTTCAGGATTTTTTTGTTTTCAGAACACCTCAATATATGGAATTCAGTTGAAATCATACAAGCACCTTTTTTGCTGTAGATCAGTGTAATAAGTAAGTTTGTATGGGCCTCTGGAAAATATCCACTTGTACGCAAACGAGTCGACTTGTTCGATTTGACCCCAATTTCCTTTGAGGCAAAGCGTATGATCAGTTCTGGATATAATAAGCTTACCTTTATGCAGTAGACAAATACAAAGTTTTAATAGCTCTTAAAATCAGACAAGACAGCAATACAAAGTCATTGCCTGTTTTCATCGTTATGATAATGCTTATTAGTCATTGTTGTTAGTTAACTAAAAACTCTTACATTGAATGCTACAAGCAACAAGCGTTGAGAGTAGACATGGTTGAGCGAATAAATCAGGCACTCGCAGGCGTTTCTAAGTGGGGTGAAGAAAATCTCAAATTCAACGCTTCAAAAACTCAAGCTTGACTGTTCTCCGCAAAATGTGTCCCTTTGCACTGTCGCCTATATTTCGGGAAATTCCTTTAACAGTGACAGACCGCCTTGAATTGCTGGGGCTAACACTTATTCCCACATTGAATTACGGCACGTACCTAGAATTTAGGGCCAAATTGGCTAAGTTGGATATCCTGAACAAGGTTAGGCGGTATTTCACACCGGGTCAGTTTCTTACTCTCTGTATCGAGCACAGATCCCTTCGTGTCTGGAATACTGCTGCCATCTTTGGGATGACTCGGCTAAGTATCAGCTCGAGGCCTTGGAATCGGTGGACCGACGTGCTGTTCGGCTTATAGGTGATGAAAAATTTATTTTTGTAATAAACATTTCAAAAATTGACGCGTTCGCAGGATTTGATCCTGCATCTCTCTGGGATTCCGGCCCAGATGCTTTGTCCAACTAAGCTAAAACGCTGTCTGCGAAGGCGCCGAATTAATGAAAGTGTTTATCATTTTTACCAACTGCCAACGACTACATTGTTGGAAACGCCATTTGTGAGAACTGCTTTAAAAAATCCTGCGAACGCGTCAATTTTTGAAATGTTTATCACAAAAAGAAAGTTTCTATACACCTAGTGCGTGAAGCACGATAAAAATCATTTCGTTAATGAAAAATTAGTTGCAAAACAACTTAATTTCCTGGATCATATCCGTAGGGTTTCGAGTCTGTCCATTTTCTATAGGATTCATTTCGGATAGTGTGTACACGACCTTATTCTACCTTCCCCTTTTTACTACAAGACAAGTAGAAAGACGCCACAATACCACCCCTACAATGTCGATTTTCCATCAATACGTACGAAGCGGTTTGACTCAATATTTCTGATTTGTACCGCCAGGAAATGGAAGAGTCTTCCTGCTTTGCTGTTTCCTAAAGAATATAATCTAAAACTTTTTAAGATCAGAGTGAATAGGTATCTTGTAGGTCTGCGTGCTTCAGCTTCAATCACAACGTCGCTTACCATCAGGCGAGCTGGTGGTCAAGCATGGACTTATTCGCGATAAAAAAACATGCTGGTACTAAAAACGTACTGCCGGTCTCCTTGATTATAGCCTTGAGAGCCTTGATCATCTGGTCTCCTACTTCCACCATGAAGGGCACCATCACGCGGATCTTGGAGCTGGTGAACGCGGGGCTGAGGGTCGAACGCATGTCGCGCCATTCTTGGCCTGAAAAATATCACACCCATTGAAAAAATCTATACAAATACTATATACATATATTATAAGCTTATCTATATAAGCAAACTTCAATCATAGTAATAATGTTTTTACAATGCGGTTAAATAAATTCTGATGAAGTGTGGTATGGAAGTAGACATTAACATAAATTAGCACAAGAGGTACTACTGACCCAGAAAATGTAAGATCCCTTGGGATATCAACTTTTTAAAATTGAAAAGAAACAAATATTTCAAAATTTAATTTTGTATAGGTACGCCATTTTATATAAAACACGAACGAAGTGTCGATATACCGGGAAATATGAAGGACTTGCTTAAAGCCCGCGCCTTACTATTTAAATATTTTAAAGAAGTGTACCCACGTAAAACAATGCGGGTCAAACCGCGAGCTAATTAAAACGAAGCGAAAATACGCCGATAAAAGCGACAAAACGAAATAATTAACATTATGTTAAAATTTAATGTGAAAAATATATGTGAAAAGAGTCTCCTAGAACGTATCAAAATGTACCGAAAATTTTGTCAATGTTCTCTGTGACTTTTCATTAGTTTAGCGAGCGCTTTAGCATCAAAAATAGTTTAGCAACTTGTCTGATTAGGTACCTTCAAACTAAATCATCTGTGGATTTATCTCTATGTACATTGTATTTCTGGTTACAAATACATACAAACAATGTTTTTGTAAAAATTGAAGTATAAACTTAAATACACAATTGGCAACATTAGCTACATTCATTTGGATGTCATACATTTGGGGTGATGGTCAGTAGGGCCTATTACTATATAGACCCAGTAGAGTAGTGCCAGATTACCTTTGAGTGAAAAAGCCGTAGTGGTCTAGAAGTAGTGATACCTGCCTTACAATCGTGAGGTCGTGGGTTCAAATCACGGTCCCGTACCAATGAGTTCTTTGGAATTTATGTAGGTACGGAATTGAACACCACTGGCTGAAGAAATTCGATGGCGTATATGAATCCAACCCGCACTGGGCTAACGAGTGGATGTTGCCCAAATCACCCTTCGTGGGTAGGCCTACGTCCTGCAGTGGACTATTAAAAAGACAGTACCTTTGAGCGAGATGAGGCTTCTGCCGAACAGCGGGTCGGCAGCCTCATCGATCATGGAGCGGTGGTCGGTGAAGTAATCAAAGTCTTTGACAACGATCTTCTTGATCAGCTCTATGTCCCGAATGACGATCGTCGGCTTGACGAACTCAAATCTGCCCACAAATCTGCAAAAAAATATGTATGTATTTATCAAAGACCTTGTACTTATTAACTAGACTGTGGACCAACATTTTTCGTTCAGCTAAAATGAGATCTAATTAGGGATATAGTTTTAAGGTAGATTTTTCCTTAAGAATTTGTAGTTAGACGAAACCGGTCGGAGCGAGAGGGTCCCATTGGTAGACGTGTCTTTGTCTGACGTCTTGACAGCTTAACATCAATCATCATTGATTTGGATTTGTAGAAATAATAGAAAATTATTTATTTTTCTTTTTATGTTTCTCCACAACCAACGGTTCATAAACTATTAAACGTTTTAAAATGTTTACAGTTCTTAGAAGTGATAATGAATTCGATATATTTAAAAAATAAAATCTTTGAATAAATTAGTACGAGTAGTCGTTAAATGTTTAAGCCTGGCAATACAGAATGTAAGATGGTAGTCGTATGGACGTTGTTGACTGGTTGATTCAAGGCTTGAACAAGCTTGAAAGAGATACAGCCACTTTTGGAACTCGAACCGTTTTTACCTTCATTCGTGCACAGTCTAATAATAAATAGAATAATTCTTGGTATTTACTAAATTTACCTGAGATGTTGTCGAACAGTAGCATTAAAGGGTTGGGTTTTAAAACAAGGAACAAATCTGAGGATTGTGACACTGTGGGGAGGTCACGGGGGTGTTTTTCAATCTTCCCTATGCATTCTGGCTGCCGGAGTTGCGCTGAAGTATATTAATTTTACAAAATGTTGAAAAATTCGATTTAGAGGTTAGCAAAAACTTCGCAAATTACTTCTCAACCCGTAAAACGAAACGTATATTTATCAAAATTTCAGCACTTTTCAAGTTAGGTCTTTCAAAATACTACGATTTTTCTAATAAAGTGCCAGAAGCGAACCGCTTTGATAGATTAGGTGTAAAACAAAAAATAGGTTAGGTTAGGTTAGAACATGACAAACAACGCACGAGCCGAGCGAGCGAAGCGAGCGTGCCGCGGTAGCGGCCGGCGAAGTGCCAGAATCAAACCGCCTTGATAGATTAGGTGTGAAACAAAAAATAGGTTAGGTTAGGTTAGAACATGACAAACAACGCATGAGCCGAGCGAGCGAAGCGAGCGTGCCGCGGTAGCGGCCGGCGAAGTGCCAGAATCAAACCGCCTTGATAGATTAGGTGTGAAACAAAAAATAGGTGAAAAATACTGATATAGCCGAAAGTGAGGTTAAGTACTAAAAAAATTATTACTCAAAAACTAAGGGCCTCCGGCGGGGGGGAGTTGCAGGGGGGGGGCTTCCCGCTCCCCCTCCCCCACTCCCCACCCCCTCTCACCCCTAAAATCGTGCTCCTTCTTTCAAAACCTTACCCGCATTAAAAATTGTGACTCCAAAAAACCCGTTAATAAACAATGTTTTATTATCTTTGTACGACTAATAAAAAATAAGCGAACGCATGTTGAAGAGATAATCAGGGTCAAATCATATATCCTTGATGTAATTCTAATACGTAAGTTTGTTTTTAAAAATCTACTTTGATATAAATTATGACAAGTCATGGCAATAAATAGATAGTTAAATATGTGTTATAATCTTTTTAAGGACGAGAATGTCATTGAACTAATAATACGCAGTGATATTTTGCTCACAATATCAGCTGTTTATTAAGAGGATTCTGAAAATACCAGTGTTTTCTGTAAAACATCGAGTAAAATTGGTACATTTTTATTTTTGATAAAATTTACGTTCTGGGAGCTTCTTTTCAGCCCTTAAATTGTAACAAAATGTTTTGTCTTTCAATCTGTCGCATGAGTAAAAAATATTATCATCATCTTATTTTTTTTTTTTTTCAGAAAATGTTTTGTTATGTTTCGGTATACTTT
The DNA here is from genome assembly GCA_949316475.1 of Hypomecis punctinalis. Lineage (NCBI taxonomy): Eukaryota > Metazoa > Arthropoda > Insecta > Lepidoptera > Geometridae > Hypomecis > Hypomecis punctinalis. Next base: position 834,243 of record OX438801.1, on the reverse strand, counting down.
TCTATCAATGTTTTGCGTAATAATAAGATTTTTTAGAGGCTTATAACTTTAAGGTCATTTAAAAAACTATAAAATCTAAGAATTACAAACCTATCAATTAAAGTGCTGATAAAAAGAAAAAAAGTCACTCAAATCGGATAACATTGAGAGGAAGATACTTATCAGCTTATTGTTTTTGTATGACCAAGTTGGCACTTCGCCTATTTCAATATTGTGTAATGCATAAATGCATTTTTATGTCAAACTTGTTTGCCTGCGACCTTACCAAAAAAAAGTTGTTATTCTACAATCGAGCAAACTTTATTTACAAATATTGGTTTGTTTACGAGATCGAAACTGCAGCCCAATTTTCGAAATGCTGAAAATGACTCGCAGAAGATATCATGCTCTTCCGTTAGGTCAAGTATAGATTTTCAATGCTCGCTCTCGCTCTTACTCGGTCTCGTGACCATTTACGTATGTGTTTGTCGAATCCATAAAAGGATCCGCATCAGTTATGGTGATTCAATGTGGTAATGATTTTATACCATCTGACCCAACAATACTTCAGTGTGGCGTGGCGTGGGTTAAGCGGGCGAGGAGCTAAATTGCGACGTCACGAACAATCAGTTTATTTCACAGAAGATTACGTATGACTACAATTATAGAGAAAACTTTAAGCAAAGGACATGGCGTTCCGCAGCTTAACGCACGCTGCCACCTTTATCAAGATTCACAACTCGAGCTGTTCTAAACACAGTTCACCGTAACCTCTCCGAACCAGCTCTCCTCACAACTCCCAAGTGACATCTCATCTCGCACCGCCCATCGGCCGATCATGCGATATCACTTGAAAACCTCCTTGGAACCAATCAGCAGCGTTTGTTACAAGCGTTACCCCAGGAATGTTGCCACTACCATTCCTAGTCCTTCGAAATTATACTAAGTGGCACTATTTAAAAATAAACATAAAGCTTTTGTCCCGTTATGTTCAATTCTTTTAGTGATACAGATTCATTACAATACAATACAATACAACAACACTTTATTGACACCAACAAGAAAACATAACAAAAGAAACAAAAACAGAAAAGGCACAAAAGGCGGTCTTATCGCTAAAAGCGATTTATTCCAGACAACCTCTCTTGGATGCGAGGAAACGTAAATACGACAAGGACGGTGTAAACGTAAAAACAAAATAATAATAATAAAATAATGAAAACCAAAAATTCCTAATCAACAATAAAATAAACTACATAATAATAGCCATACATAAATACTTCAAATAATACATACAATAAAAATAAACATACATATACGTAAATATATTACAAACAAATTAATAACGAGGAGTGATATGTGGATCAGTCAGAGAGAGCTTTGCGAGATAATGTTGCTGAACCTGGGCCTTGAAAGATTCAACGCTCTGTGCACGTCTGATAGTCACAGGAAGGTCATTCCATTCATTTAGTGCCTTGAGAACGAGGAGATTCGCAGACTCCAAATTAAGATAGATATCTAAATTAAAATGATAATATAATTGGAAAGATGGGTCGCCGATGGGTCCGTAAATTTGTCGAATGGTGACCAAATAAAATAATTACTCCTAGCGGATGGGGTGACCACGCACCGGTTTTGAGTAGGAACTTTATCGTGAAACTATGATACAATTTGCCTTTTTCTTCTGCAAATTCAAAAAAGATCCGCCAGAGGCCAGCACTAGTGGGGGTATAAGTATTTCGATTTCTTTATATCCGTAATTCTGAAAGTATTTCTAAATCTGGAATTAATGAAAGATTATTGGATTACGTATCTACCCGGAGCAAAATTGAAATTTGCAAAAATACGGATCTTGTCCGGAATTTAAAACGTTGGCTTGCATGACGTGTTTACCATTTTCAGGTAAAATGCACTATACTCTATAAAATTTAACTTGATCTCTGCGACAGCTGTCAGAAAAATCACGCCTATGAAGTCCTGAATTTCTTAATAGTACAGACAGTACCTGTCAGTGTCATACTTTATTGGCATGCCGATTAGTGATGGGCGACGAATGATCGTGACCACAGAGTTTTAGATAGAGTTTTAATTAAAATATCGATAGTTTATACTGACGATATTTTAAATAAAACTTAATTTATCATTAATTTTATTGTATATTTTAATATCATAACATTTTTTACATGTGTAATTAAATTAAATCCAATTATATGTTACATTAGCATCAATAATAGTGAATAACGTCGATAAATACTATCGTTACATTATTATGAGTATTCAATTAATATTATAACATTATTTATATGTGTACATACTTGATTTTATATAATAGTAAGTAAATAAAAACCAATTTCTCACCTTCAACTACTCATTCGATTTCATTACAACATTGTTTGAAAATCGATTTTTTCCACCACTATCTCAACTCTAAATATGTCAATATGTAACTGTCGCAGAGATCAAGTTAAATTTTATAGAGTATAGTAGAAGAGTCACTTGTACGTACCTATAGTTATTATGTGTTTTACAGTAAGAATAAATTATTTTTACACCTTGGAGTAGGTATTTCACGAAAAAAAAAACATTGAAGAGATTGGATAGTTCCATAATTTTAGTTTATGTACTATCTATATATGTATGTATTTAAAAATGTTTCTTTGTAGTCTATCAGTCTCTGGCAGCCATATCACAAGCTTTGCTTAGTTTGGGGCCAATACCGTGTGTAAGATGTCCCTTAATATTTATTTATTTTTAGTTGCGAACAATGTCGTCGCTGTATGTATGTATGTGACTGAGCGAGCTTAGCGCGCGGAATTAATTTTATTTTTGAGTCTTTTTGGCATTTGAAAATAAACCGCTCATTGTAAAACTAAGACAAAAATCAGTTGATGCACTTTCGTTCATAGTATAATGACCACTAATTAGTTTTAGGTGTACCTCTAACACAATCTATTCATGGCGGAGCTTCCGTTAACTCAAAATAGGTAAGTACCTAGTTCAACGGCAAATGGCAAAAAAATCCAATTAAAAATGCGCGTCGACCGAGACATCAGCCTTAAGTTTACTTTTTGCTTTATGCTAGCTTTCCATAAAACTTACCTTTCATTGGGAAAAGAAAAGTAGCACCGATCCATGTGGTCAGAGAAGTGCTCCATCTTCAGCAGCATTCGGCCCATGCTGCCTACCAGTGGGACCAGCGGCGGAGTCTTCACGCCTTGCCGGGAGAAGAAGGAGTAGTGCTGCTTTAAGAAGAGGTAGAGGGCCCCTAGGGCCACACAGGCCCAGATTACAGTCAGAAACATCTGGAAGGACAACAGTCACATTTGTATTATTTAATACAAGCTTTTATTTTTACTTGTCCCGGTTTTCGATTGAGCCGAAATTTTGCATACATGTGTAGATTGCGTGACATTGCAATATTATGATAACATGGTGTTGATTTGATGATGGAGCTGGAAGGAGGCCAAAAGAACTTTGCAATGAAATGACACAGCCTCATCAAGTTTGGGCTCATTTGAATCGTCTTGACGAGTAGTTTGTCTTTCATTGGTAACCTGGGTCTGATGATGGAGCTGGAAGATGGTCCTAGGAACTCTGTAACAAAATGATGCAAACCCATCGGCTCGTTTGATTCATCTTGGCGAGTAAGACGTCCACTGCTGGACATAAGCCTCCTTTATAGATTTTATATAAGTCCGATTGGAAGCGACCTGCATCCAGCGCGTTCCGGCGTCAGTCGATACGCTGCGCTTTTTGGTTCGTGGTCTCCATTTTAGAACTTTTACTTTGAGAATTGCAAGACAGTGGTTCAAATCTTGATATTACGATAAACTCTGTACTGTTTTATTATGGAAATATAAAAAAAGAGAGTACGATCCCGTGATATAAAACATTAAAAATTTGTATTGTTTATTAAATATTTATTCAACGCTAATACCTACACACATAATGATTTAGTCATATCAATTAGTAATCAAGAGCAGAGCTGCACGGCATTTTTTATGTTTGCAATATGCAATGAATAACGTAACTTGATATTAATAACCAAATCTTTATTATCGTCAATATACAATTAAATAATAAAATAATTATTACAAAACAATGTCAATTAACACCAATTACAAAATAAAATTACAAAATTAGATATTAAATTAACAAAATAAAATTTCGCTTGTCTATAATATATTTACCTAACAATGATGTGCCCTGCGCTCGACATCCCTACGTCCAAAAGTGCCCATAAGACTGGCAGCGTTTCCGCGCTGAATGGCCAGTAATATGTTCTGGACCAAGTAGTCCCCGGAACGTGGATCACGCCCCCTCTCTCTGAGACGACGCCCTAGAACTGATATGAATTTTTTAGCCTCTTCGCTCCACGGTCCCGCCGTCTCAACGGCAAATGGGACAAACTCATACGCCGATTCCAGGGCAGAGTATTTAAGACGCTTGCTATTTGCCGCCGTTTCAGCACCCGCGCCAGCGGTCCGCTGCGTAGCCGGAAGGTGACAGGACGCGTATGTGCTTACGCACGTGGCGTCCCAAATAAGGCAGCGTCCCCTTCGCCATGGAATCAGCGTGAGTCCATCCGGTCTTTTGCCGTCGGCACGCGATAATCCCGGGGGCTCCAAGGCGCACGGGATCTCGCCAGAAACAAGCGCTCTCCTAATCAGCTCGTTGATAGCATGATGCCTAGGTCTGCGACCAAGGTACCTAGTGCAGCTGAGACCGTGGTAACCATTGGCCTCCACCCTTGCACCGCAAACACACACATGCGGCTCACATACTGAACAACCCAGTCGAAATCCCGCAGCTACCCTGAGAGAGTCGTTGTCCAGCAGCGTACCCAAGTGAGGCGATGGTAGGGCATGCAGCCGCCTGGCTGCATCCTGACTCCCTCCTAGACACCGCCCTCAGGCGAGCTGACTCGGTACCAGAAGCTCCATCACACAACTGAACAAAGATATGTTTCCCTAACACTTCGTCCCAACTTCGTTGTGATTCTGGTCTTGCAGGCTGGTCAGTGTTTGGACATAGCATCGACCAAGCCACGAGAGCCTCCTCAGAGTAAGGGATACGGATGGGGACGTACGTTTCTGGCAAAATGCAGGAGACAAGACCCGCGACCCCATGAGAGGAAGCGAGGAAGGCCATGGGACCAGTCTCCCGCAAGCATCGTACACCCAAACCGCCGAACCGAACTGGCAAGCCAGCCTGACGCCACTGCACTTCACTGAAGCTTATATTCAGGACTTCTTCCGTTATCTTTTTAAGCGTGTTATCAAAGGTTTCGACATCTTCTGAGAACTTCCAAGTTGGAGCTGTACGAATAACGTATGTCAACTTAGGCAAACCGAAGCAAGCTCTCAGAAGCGTCAAAGACACATGCGCTGGAAGATGCTGGAAGTGTTCTCCAAGTGACGTCAGCGTCTGCGTTTTCGCATGTAAACTGCTCGGAACGCCCTCGGGAAAGATGGGGGCGCCCAGCAGAGAAAGACTCTCCCTATCCACAATACGAAGACCGGGCACGAGAGATGTAAACAAGTCAGTCAATAATTGACTGACTTGTTTACATCGAGGAATTATTCCTCGGTTAGTGGGTTACAGGAGTAAAACTCACACTTGGTGGTATTAACTTCCAAGCCCAACTCTTTTAAAGCCGGAAAAAGTGACTTCAAGTCTCTCGCTACCACCTCTGGGCTCCCGCCAAGAGTACCATCGTCCAGATACCAGACGTTTAACGGAGACTTCATAGATTTGATGGTCTTATGGATAGCCATACTGAAGGCTAAAGGACCAAGAGGGGTCTCCCTGCTGGGCCCCCGTTTGAGATAAGATGCAAATACCGTCGTAAGAAAGATTGCTTGGAGCCGCGTAACATTGGCGCAGAAATGGGAAAATGGACGGCGTTAACTCCCTGACCTCTGACAGCATCGCGCCCCTCTCGATGCTGTTAAAAGCATTACAAATATCCAATTTGACGAGTACATCGTTACAGCCCTCCCTCATAACGAACGCCCGCGTGGCATGGATCGCCGCCTCGCAACCTAGGGGGGTACCAAATCCTATCTGATGGAGTTGTAGGTAACGTGACATTTCGTGCTTGACTGCTTGACAACACAGCTTGGCAACCAAACGTAGAAAAGTGCTCCCCACGGCGATAGGCCTAATACCGCCGTCCTTTTTTTGCAACGCACAAAGAGTGCCCCCGTACAAGAAAGGACAGATGACCGAATTCAAGTTTCCCTTCAACAGAAAGTTGCATAAGCGAGTGATGGACTCAAGGAGCCTAAAACCATTGTCTCCGGCCGAAGGAGAACACAGTTCTTTTAAATGCTCTGGGCGCAGTCCGTCCATGCCAGCTGCGGAACCGCGGTAAAACGAGTGGAGGGCTGCAGAAACATCCTCGGCCTTCACAACAAGGCAAAGCGTGGAGTCATCGAGGGGTGGAGGGATGATGAGAGGGCGAGAGGCGCCGGGATGTTTTGCTCTAAGAGTTGATAATGTATCGTCGCCACGAGAGGCAAAGGAACAATCGGACGTGAGAAGGCGGGCCGCCCCCCTCAGATCACCCTCATACACTTTAGCCTGTACGGATTTGTACATTGAGTGTGACCTGATAGATGCGTGCCCGGCTGGTATATCCAGTTGGGTATCCTCAATATTAGCCTTGACTTTGAACGTCAAAGACTTTTTATCGCCTTGTTCAGGAACTCTCAGGGCTGTGAAAGCAAATGATAATAATGCTAGCCAGTCGTCGGTACTATTGGACTGTATGCATTTATTAATTATCGACGTTAACTTGCCTGCCGCTAAGCATCTTGCGCCCTTCGGCACGTGCTTGAGAACTCGAATGTTAGCTTTAAGAGACGGCAAGTCTTCTAAGCTTATACTTAATAGGTTGCCTGGCTCTCTTGGGCCAGCAGCAGTAGCAGTAGTAGCCGACTCGGATGAAATGCCACTGCTATTGGCAAGTGACACATTTTTGTGTATGCGGCCTATATGTACTTTTAGTCCATGGGGGACTGAAAACAGCTTTGTAGAACCTGGACAGTGTGGACAAGGGGCGGACGCTGGGCTTGTCATGTTAATTTAATTATTTTAAAAATATGGTTCAAATATTTCTAGAAATAACCCAATCAACGTTATAAATTTTCGTCAGTAAAAAAAAATATTACACCTATAAAAACAAAAAAAAAATCAGTTATGATAACAATAGTTGCTGAATATAATAAAAAAATAACCAACGATCGATAAATAAAGGATCAATACAACTACAAGTAATCATCTACCTATAATAGGTAAGAGTTTTCTCTTTTTTACTAAATGTTATTAAATCATAAATTTAACAATTATTAAAATACGCATACAAATTATAAAATTTAAATAGTTAATGAAAGTCAACCAAAAAAATGTCATTAAATATAAGTTATTATAACTGCGCGACGTGTTCGATTAAATAGACTGAAAGCGCTCCGTTCAGCGAGGCGATGAAAGAAGGATGCGCGAGCCCATACATACCAGGACCTGTTATATACGAACAGACTAATTTTTCCTCACTTATTTTCTAAGAATGATATCGTCGTATCCGCAGAAAATAGCCACAGACGCCATTAGGGCTTTTTATTTTTATTGCATTTTTGGAATCCTTATCAATGTATCCATCTATTTACATTGATAAAAAAAATTTAAACTCTTATTTTAGTATGAAAACGTAAAAATTAAAGTTTGCGCAAATAGCCACGCTATAGTAAATTCCGACGAACACAGCCACTAACGCCACTGCGTCAATATTTTCCCGCGGAAGACGGCCACTCTCGCCCGCGCGCCCATGTTCCCCGTAAAAACTAGCGCGGGGCTCGGGACGCAGGGTCGTGCGCGCATCAGTGGCATTCATCGACGGAGTTGCTTGAAGTGCGAGCGTCTATCACGTTGTTTTTTAAAAAGTAGTTAAAATGAAGCGCGCAAAAAAACTTGTGGAAATGGCACGAGAAGAAGAAAAAAAGTAAACAATATGAGAGTAAGTAAACAAAACATGTTTTATTTATAATTTGAACAAATATGTTGCATAAGTAAGTCAGTATGTTTGATAGTTTTAATGAATGCAATTAGGGTTCCGTATAATTTACTTATTTTATTTATAATTAATTTTAATGTTAGAGGTACTTTTTAGGATTTCGTAGTAAAACGAGGAACCCTTACTTCGTTGTGTCCGTCCGTCCGTCCGTCCGTCCATCTTAATAATATAAAACTTTATAACTTACACATTTATCAACCATTGCATGAAATGTTATATTATGGTACTTTATGTATAATTCTCAATTTTAGTGAGGTACAGATCGCCAAAGTTAAAAAATTAGTGTGTGTGTTACACCCCTCATAATTTCTAAAGCATACAAGATATATAGAGCAGCTTTATGAGAGCTTCAGCCAAGATTGGATATTGCGCAGCTTGTAGCTGCACACTTCACATCCGTCGACTTGTATAATTGGGCCTTATACCTATCGATTCTTTTTTACGTTTACTGTTTTGCGAATGTACTTACATGTATAATTTTTTACGAAGTATAGTAGGCGTTTGTTGGCGATCATCGAAGTTAAGCAACGTGCACCACGGTCTGTTTTCTGATGGATGATCGCTGGTGGACTTTACAAAAGAGCGCTACCGTGGCTCGGATGACAAATTACATTGTGAGTCCCGGTCGTGTAACCGTTTACTCATGTCAGAGGTCTTCAAGCGGCTTTTAAACTTGACACCAGGGCTAGCCACCCGGCCTATACGAACTTACTTCTATGAAGTAGTTTTATGTGAAGTACGTTTGACCATGTAGGTACTTTTTGATGGTAAGCGATGATTTGGCATAGGATGCAGCACATCGATTTAGAAGATACCTACAGTATGTTTACTAAGAACGTAATCGGCATGGGCATGCAAATTTTTTTTTTGCCAATCGGTGAATACTATCTTGTAGCTTGATTTTTTGACAAAAATGCTTTGTTATATTAACTGTTACTTTTCGTCTCAAAAAGTCAACCGTCTTGCACATAAGTTACAAAATAGTATAAAAAGATGAGAATGTTAATGAGTAAGTGGTTGGATAGATATTTGAAAATAAAAACAATCAGGGGCGGGCTTTTCTACTAATTTAAATAGCTAGTTTTAAGGTGACATTATAATTTTTTCATTAATAGTATTATGTAACTAGCTTTTACCCGCGGCTTCGCCCGCGATATAATTTAATTTATGTTTATCTTGTCAAAAAAATATGGTAACTAAAGCAGTAAGTGCGCCACACAATATAAGCCCCAATTCAATGTGAAACGGTACACAAATATTGTAGCAAATAATCATTTCAAACCCAAAAAACAGCCAATCTCAACTAATTTGCTTCGTCATCGTTATCATCCGCAGCTTTCTTTGACCCACTGTTGGGTATAGGCCTCTCTCTTGCAGTGCCATCTGCCTCGGCTCTTTGCCGGTCGTGACTAGGCTCGACCGGCGGTATTGATGATATCGTCGAGATAGTCGACCCACCTTGCTGCCGCGCCGCACATAGCTGAGCGCTCTCACCTATTCAAGTACCCTAGTTGACCAGCTTGGTCACCACCGTCTTTCTTGGTCAAGAAGCGCTGGTCGAATTGGTTGCCACGCCATTGTGAACGATGTCATACGCAGGGCTTTTGCGACCGCCAATATCGCAGCCGTACTCGAACCGAATGGGTTTGCGCGTGATGATGGCAAAAGGCCTGACGGTATGAAGCTGGTCCCATGGAAGTGTAGACGGCCCTTAGTATGGGACGCGACTTGAGTCGATACTTTGGCACCGTCAGCGGAGCAGCACAAACGGCGCTAATATGCTAACCTCGGCAGTGGTTACATGTTTGAGCCGTTTGAAATTGAGACATTGTGCGCGTGTTGGCCGGGAGCTCATCTTGTTTTCAAAAGTCTTTCTGAGCGTCTGGTGTACCCGCCGCGTGACCAAAATGCTGGTGTTTATTTGGCTCAACGTATAAGCAGCATTGCCTAGCTGATTGGCAATCCAGCATGTTGAGCACGCTGCTAACTGGCAGTGGGCTTGAGCATTTAGAATATCTTTAGACCTTCAAGGGTCTGTGGATGATCCGATTGCTTGTTATGTAGTAGTAGTTTATGAAGTTTTACATTATAAGTCTGTATTTAGTGGTAGTTAATAAAGGCACTTGATCTATAAAAAAATCAAGTACCTTGCACCTTGTTGTCGCTGTTCAAACCTAACCCGATATCAAAATACCTTATACTTATAAATGCTTCTGTTGATTAAGATAAGGTTAGAGTGTACCCGCCCATAGGTTCCCGCCTTGTCGTGGCAGGAGAACTTAGTAGCCGAGGCTTATGAGCGGCGCGGGAATGCCAGGTAGAGCCGCTTCTCTGGGTTTTTTCTGAGACAGTTGAGAAGGCTATCATCGACTCTCAACTTTGGGTCTTATATAGAGTAAAAGCCCAATTAGCCTCAAAAAACTTGGTGTTCTCTCTAAGGTGAGACGGTATTTCACACCTGAGCAACTGCTTAGTCTTTACAAAGCGCAAGTCAGGTCTTGCATGAAATACTGCTCTCACCTTTGGGATGCCTCTGCCAAATACCAGTTGGAGGCTTTGGAGTCAATTGAAAGGCGAGCCAGGAGGCTGATAGGCAACGAAACTTTGACTGAGTCGAAGCTGCAAAATTTCGAGCATCGACGTAGGGTGGCGTGTCTGTCTGCCTACTATCGGATACACTTCGGTGAGTGCGCCCAGGAGTTGCACGATCTGGTCCCACCTGCCCCTTTCTTCTATCGTACGGCTAGACAGACGCGACCAAAGCGCCACCCTTTTATGGTGGACATCCCACGCGTTAGAACAAAGCGTTTTGAGTCCACATTCCTCATACGAACTGCCAGAATGTGGAACGCTTTGCCTAAGTCTGTCTTTCCGTTAAAGTACAATGTAGGTGTCTTCAAATCTCGAGTAAATAGGTATCTTCTAGGTAAGCGTGCTACATCCTAGACCGCATATCTGCTTTACATCAGGCAGTGTGTAGTCAAACGCAAACCTATTTGAAATAAAAAAAAAAGGCGGCGCTCGAGGTCTCCCGATTCTTTTTGGTATTTTCCCCCTAGGCAGTTTAGAAGTTTGCACTCGAGGTTGGGCCGCTTTTCTGGGGTTTTTAAATATAGCAGCTGAGAGGCTGGCCGGCAAGTTGCTTGCCTCATGAGGAGTGCCGCAACTGAGCCGGGCTGCACTTTTATCACTGTTCAATCCTAACCAAACCAACAGAAATTTATGTTCGTGTCAAGGTCACAACTCAGAATCAAGGTTAATAACCTTAGTGTCAAGATATTCATACTCATGCCATACTACTTTTAAAAATCAAGTCGATCCGTTTCTTCGTATATTAGCATGGATTCTGTACCATAAAGGTAGAATAAAGAAATATGTTTAACCTCTAATAGTGGTATAGTTAAAAATATTTTTAATGTCAGACGAAATGACGGCCCAGTATTAAACGTCATTGTAATATGTAGCATGGCAAAGGGAAAACTATTTTGTCCAATTTTAATGTCAGTTGTCATTGTCAATTCATACTTTATTTCCTCTTCGAGGAGCTATACTGGTGGAGAGACAATTTGTCCCTTTGCTATGCTAAGCGAGACATTTATAAAAGTCTGAAGTCAATGTATGTCACCTGTCATCTAATTACGTTTTGTGAATCCATGTTAGGCCCAATCAACCCAATTATGAACGCGCCATCGTAAATTTAATAGCAACGTAAAAAGTGTTCTCTCTATCGAATGCCGAAAGTGAAAAAGAAACAGAAATAGTCTAATTAACTGTTATAATTACGATGGTGTCTTCAAAATTGGGCCTTTAGCGTCGTTGTGATAGGTGACAGTTTCGCTAACGCAAGATTTTGTCCAATCCTATGCAATTTTCGGGATAAAATGTAGCCTATGTGCTTTCTCCGGCTCTAGACTATCTGTGTACCAAATTTCATTGAGATCGGTTCATTAGTTTTGGCGTGAAAGCGCGACAGACAGACAGACAGAGTAACTTTCGCGTTTATAATATTAGTAGGATTAAGTAAGGATAATATATTATCAGTATGATGATATCCAAGGACTGCTCATCGATTGATTTGACAGATATTCGATCGACAGTTGTTTATTTTGACATTCTTGCAGCGCACGCTAGAGTAGCTCGCAGATGGCAGAATTTTCCTACTTACTCAACATTTATCGTTATATTTTGGACAGTTCAAAAAATATCTTTATAAATTGTAGCCTATGTGTTATTCTGATGTATAAGCTATATTATTGGAAAGTTTCATCTCAATCCGTTCAGTAGTTTTTGCGTGAAAGAGTAACAAACATCCATACATCCATCCATCCATCCATCCATCCTCACAAACTTTCGCGTTTATAATATTAAGTAGGATAATTCTTTACCTCACGAAAATGAAACTACTATCATCTACTATGATGAGTTGTGGCGAGGATGAACATTTCGATCAACAAAAAACAGGTTTTAAGTGACAATAAAAAATATAATCTAATGTGCCATACTATAAAAAGTGTCTGTAATATTTATATTGTTTAGCGCCTATTGATAATCTTTACTGATTCACTAAAATTTGAATTAAAAACACAAACACATAATTTTGATTCATAATAACTTTTGTTTTATTTTATTTTTACTGTACAATAAATAATAACGGCCTCTGACCCAGAACTAAGCAGAGCTTGTGATATGACTGCCAGAGACTAATATACTACATAATACAAACAAAATATACTTATTTTTAAATACCTACTTACTTATATAGATAGTAACTAAATAACACCCAGACACAGAGCAAACACCTATGTTTATCTCAGAAATATTTGCCCTGGGTGGGAATCCAACCCACACCTCTCTGATCCAGTAGTTAGGGTCACTAACCACTGAGCCACCGAGGCAGTCTATATAAATCAACATCAAAACTTTGACAAAAATATGGTTTTATATTACTGTGTTCACGGAACTCTAAAAATTAAGACAGTTATCTCTCAAATTATTTTGTTCGTAAAGAAGTTCGTAAAAAAGTAGGTTGGTGACCTACTTTTTCCGGCGAAAAAAGACCTAACGGCTATTAAATTCATGAGTCGATGTCAGTTTTCCGCGGTATAAAGCCCTAACGGCGATTAAGCTACCGTGCAAATGTTCAAACTCCGCGGAATAAGGACGTAAGGGACAAAAGATATTTTAAAACTCCCCAAAAAAAGTTTAAAAGCATAATATGACCTCCCAATTTTGTCATTACTTCGTTTTGTAAACAAAAAAACATATGTTGTCTAAGGAATTTCAGATATAATCAAAAAAACAGTAGGGGTTTTGCAAATGCGGCTATTTTCTGCGGATACGACGATATGTTCACCAATGTGATTTATGACGCTTCTAAAACTGTTCAAATATGTACAATTTGGCTAAAATTTAATATAAAATAAGAAAAAACGAAAACAATTTTCAAGCTATAAGTACCTATTTATAGACATGTATACACACTAAAGATTATGGATTGCCAGGTTTGTTATTTTCAGAGTGCTAAAATGGTGCTCGATTTTAAAAACTTGATGTCATGTATGTTTAGTCAATATTGTCTCAATGATATTTATATTGATTTTTAAAACAGTGCATGTCATCTTGTCTGTAATATCAGATTACTTTTTGGAGTTCATCGATTTATAAGACGTTGTCACGTCAAAAAAATCAATGTCTAGGACTGATATAAAAAGAAAATGAAAAATGGAATGATAAAGAAAATTCGGTATTCATCCATTTCATTAGCAAAAGTACAAGAACCGCAACTATAAGTTAAGAATATAAGTAAAAAACAGCTATTCGAATAAATTCAGCTCGGCTGCAGCCTGCGGATGCAGGTTGCGAATGGAGGTAGCACACACATGTGCCGCTGCTTGTATCCGCAGTCGGGAATGATTCCGATGCTGGTTGCCTACGTCGTACATCGCAGGTACGTTGGACTTGTTTAAACAGGCTAACAACACTTGCAGCCGAGGCTCGGTAGCACATGCTGCCGCAGCCGTGTTCGGAATCTTTTTGTAGAAATTCATACAACTACGTAGATAACCAGAGCCCTTAGTCCAGGTTTTGTGTTGTTTACTTAAACTTTTGCGTTCGCGTGTGGCTCCATACATTTTGGTTAGTTCTTCATCGTTTCGGCCAGGGGCGCTGTACAAAAATGTATAGGGCAATATCGAACAGATGTAATTTCAATTTATGTGTAAACCTGGACTAACGCCTCAGTTGTGTAGCCACAGCCGGCCTAGTGCAGCCGCTGCAAGTGTAGTAAAGCAAGTCGGCTGTCCAAAATCAAAACCTAGCAAGGGACATTTTTGGCAAAATACGTTTTTATAAACCATTCTACACAAAAAATTGTGCTGCATCTAATGCAAAAACAACCATATTTATATCGCAATTAGGACTGTAGTTATGAAAATGCCAAACCTAGCAAGTGCACGTCTTAGTCCGGTATAACAAAGTCAAAAATCTAGCAAGTAACATTTCCAAATCCAAAACCCTATTAAGTACGGTACATACTAGGTTTTCTAATTTGTAAATGGGACTTACTAGATTTATGAATTTGGGATAAGCCCTATGCTAGGTTTTTGAACTTGGAATTGAGTCATTCTAGGTTTTGGTTTACAAAACCAGTGAAAGTCAGTGTGAACTGAGAAGTAAGTGCGCGGGGTAGGCGGGTAGGTAGGTACAATTATTTGCTTCCATGACAGGTAAAAATGGAGGTGTCAAAAGAAAAGAAATTAATAGAGAATTGACAGTTAGCCAAATGCACCTTGATTTTATGGAGAAACACCCTCAAGAACGATGTTCGGATGAAACATACAGAAAAAAAAAGTGAAAATTTCTTCTAATATGCCCAGAAGAGATGAGTGCGATGTTTTTTATATTCGGAAGAAAAGAAAATATACAGCGAGGAATCTCAATACCAGTTGATATAAAGCAAAAATATGCAGTAGGTACATAAAGCGAAGTCTGATCAAGCTTTTGAAAACTACAAAAATGATGCCACAAAGAAATATTCTAAACATGTAAAATATCGTTCAATGGATCTACAAAAGGTGATTTTGTTGCCTGTAATGCCCCAAATCAAGGAAACTGTCTTTATAAGCAGACCAATTATATTTAAATTAACTTTTGCTCCAATTAGTAAACAATCTCCTGATCCAGCTACTTGCATAATTTGGCACGAAGGCCAAGCCGGATGAGAGGCTTCCAACATCATTGATGCCATTTTAACATTCATACAGAACAATAGAGATTGTCAACATTTTTATATTTGGGCTGACAATTGCACGGCTCAAAATAAGACCTGGACACTATTTACCGCTTTGACTACAATTCTCAATATCGATCTTCCAGTGGCACTGAGTCCAGTGGAGACTGTGACTTTGAGTTACCTAACAAAAGGACATACACATAGACTGCGGATTCAGTTCATGGAAACATTGAAAGAAAAATTGAAAGACAAGGAGATGTTTTAGACTTCGAAGATTTTAAGGAAGTGGTGCTTGATTCAATACAAAAGATACAGGTCAGAGAATTATATAATTGCAGGAATTGGCTAAAGAAAAAAAGAATAGCAAGGAAAAATGATGACGAAGATTTCAGTATTGATGAACCATTCGCAGAGTTGGATTTTCTTCCCAAAAAATTTAAGGTAACAGATTTACCCGATGAAATATCAGGACCTCAAGGCATTCTAACTTGAAAACAGGACAGCATTGGAGCTAATTTTTTTTTTATTGTGAATAAGATTTTTTTAGTATCCAAAAAAAATAATACTAAAAAAATCTGGGTGTGAACATGACAATGGGCTTTTATGGCAATTCGAAAACCAACGTCAAATACATAGCTATAATAGAGTGATTTTACTAGTTTTTTATTGTTTGACAAATAACAAAAACTCTTTAGAGAAACCAGTTCAAACGCCTTGTAATTTATCTTACTAGGTTTTTATTTTGGATTTCATGTGATACTTATGTTGGATTTCCAAAATCAAACTTAAGTAAGGCACATAAAACTTGTACAGTTAGACATAAATTGAGTTAAACTAGCTTATAATGTAAAGCAAATTGTATTTATAAATATCAAAATGAAAATAGTACAAAAATAATGTTGTATTCTGAATGGTCAAAGAAAATGTTTCTTTTCCTTCTCCTATAAAATTTGCTCAATGCTCCTGTAAAAAAACCCTGCCTACCTAAAAAAACTTAAGTTATAAAACCTAAGAAGAGAAGAGAACCTATTTTAAGAAACCTGTCTAAAATAAAATGTCAGATAAAATGATTTTAAGAAACGTCATTTGCTTACTGTTGTTCCTAGTGTTATGTCATTAGCTAGCTATGCATCCTGGTTTCACTTAATTATAAAGAAATTATAAATTGAACCTCATGAAAGAATTTCCTTAAGATATTAAGAACAGCTTAAATTTAATAATAGATTTTCAATAAGATCCTAGATTACAAATCGTATTGATAAATAACAAGAAATATTAATACTTAACTGTGAACCTCCCAGGTTCATACTATAATCAGGCACTGCTAGCGTCATCTGCTTCCGGTTCACTTCTTAAAAGTATTCCTACATTTTGATATTAGCTTTCTGCAGTAGACACCTATCCTAATTTTCTAATCCATTTACCTACTTGTACGTTAGTTTGGCCAGTGTTCGTCTAGTGGTAGGTCCTGCGTTATAGACCGCATAAGCCCTAGGTAAAGGTGATTCGAATTACCTATCTGCCTATAGATTACCTAAGTTCAGAAAGAAAACCCTATGTTTTACCTACCTTTTATGAACCTGTAAGTATTTTACTAATCTCAAAGTGAACTGAAGTATCTAATTAATGCCTCAAGATCTATATAGAAATACTGATTTTAGAGCTTCTCTGTTTTACGAGTACGTGGAGATTATTGGAATATTTTTGTTTTAAATGTAATGAAGCTCTATCAAGCTATACAGATTCTAGATTATGAAAATATAAGATATGTGTTGAGAAAGAGATTCCAAAACTTGAACTCTAGGATAACAAAGAAACTCTATCATTGAACTAATATTAATTGTCAAACTACGATTAATAAAAGAGTTAATTACGTGTCAGGAGAATAGTATTATTTTATTTCTGACAGTTAGTTAATATTAAAGTTATTAATTTTTTATTTATCAGAGATTATTTTGATTTTATGTTTATCTCTGTGTATTTCCCTAGTCATGGCGCTCGCGAGAGCTGAAAACCACGAAACAAATGACTCTACTAAGCTTTCGTAAACTAACGCATTCCTGGAAAAGAAAGCCCGAAATAAAAACCAGGAGTCGCGTATGTTTTGTCAGTCTGCGCTCGGTTATTTCGTCCACTTATCTATTTTATTTCATAACGTTAAGAAAATCATAAGTCTTGCATGAATTCCAGAGTATTCACAAGAAAGGCTCCAAGAGTACTATAGATAAAGGTTCGAGAATCGACTTTGCCATATAAAATAATGTGTAAAACAATATTATAATAAGTCATCAATAACTTTACTTCATAGTGAGCGGAATTTACACTCTTTAATACGGACACGGGTTATCCCTCCATTACGGAAATGAGAAACACTGGCCCAAGCTCTACTTGGCTTCAAGAGTTCTGCACACTGATGAAAATATAGCATTGATCAAGTAGCACTAACGGCTGGCATTCAAATAAAGTGTTGTAGAATATAATAAAATATAGCAATAGACGACTCTGCGATCCTCTTAATTAATATGAAATATAAATTACAATTAATCTATGTCAAATGAACACCCTGTACTTCACAAGTAGCTATAACGTTTCGTCTAGTAATTATATTCGGTAGTTATATTCTTAAAATGCAAGGAATAGGTTTCATTATAAGGTTTCATTCTCGCATTTAGTCGGAGCTGAAAAAGACAAATCATTAAAACATCTGTAAATACATAGAAATCATAGCGGGCGAGTGTTAGTAACGACTATCTCCCACTTGTGAGGGAATGTCCAGAGCTTGGTCTTACTCCATTGATTCCTTAACATTAAATGTTTGGACTGTAAGATCATTATGCCGTTTCAATGAAGGAAAGCATCGTAATTCGGCAGCATACGACCATAGAACGGATGCAACGGCATGTAAATCCGTCATTTTGCATTTATAGATCACTGTATTCTTATGATTCTAGTTCTATAGATATTCTACTTCTTCTGGAAACATCGTAAGACAACTCTTTAAAAGACCGCCATAAGAATCTGTAGACGTATGTATATTTATCAACCCTCAACGGATCATTGTAGACAATATTGTCTTGCTTCTATGATGTGACGTAACTTTGTAGCAACACGCTCATACTCGTAAGAGAATAATTACGCATAAGAGTCCAAACCACATTTTGTCAGCGTGGCGGACATAGGCTTATCATCCTTGAGTATATCTTAATTTAACAGTTAAACATCCAAAATTCCAATACAGTACTGAGCTGGACATAGCATTATCTGCTGAACATATTCTTTACCTATACATGTATATTAATTTAAAAAGGAATAAGATTATACGAAACCAAACCCTCCAGGAGCATCTTCGTCCTTCGATAAAAAACATCCTGCTTCTTGGAACTGATTTTTCGTCGTAATAGCTCATGATTAACCACATTTCCTTTTCTGCTCATGATCCTCGCTGTTTTATATCACTTTGTAAGCTAAAATCACTGAAATATCTTGAAAATCTCAAAAATAATCCTAATTTTTCCGCAGTGAAGTCCTAACTGACAATCCCCGTCAACCCCCGTTCTCTTTCTCCTTCTCTTGTTTTCAACATGCTTTTTTTTACCAAGCGCCCTGCAAAGAGTTAATATACCTAGATTGTAGTTTTGTTGCTTTTTAAATTGTATTCTTTTACCTGTTCGTTGAATATTATTTGAATGAAAAGTTTCTTTGAATAATATTGGAATAAATGATAAATTCATATGAGAGACTCCGAATCTACAATAATGCCTTCTTCCTATGCCTAATTACTCAGGTGTGGACGACAAACCACCTGAGGTTTGTTACACTCCTTGCTAGGTTTTGATTTTGGACAGCCGAAGTGAAAGATTCGAATAGCACCCTTAAGGATTATTACGAGTAATATTAAAATTGCCACGAATTTCTCGGATAACTTCAACTACTGCTTTTTGTTTTTAGTAGTAAAGTATATGATAAAAAGTGCATATAAAAATAATAAGAATATTCTTTCTTTTTGATAATCTTTTAGTATACAAAAATGTATGTTTCTATAAAAATGTATAATAACACGTCAGTTTGTAAACATTACGGGCTAAAACGAGTTAACGCAGGATTATGTGCCAATAGTTAAAAAAGAAAATAATTATTACATCCACACGTCAACATTTCCAAAATTGCTAAGTATGGATACCGAGAACGAAGTCTGGTAACACTAAATACGTCATCTGATTGACTGAATTTGACATTTCCTTTTTTTTGACAGCAACAGTAATAAAAGATTGTTTTTTTTTTCAAATAATTCGCCCATTTTTGGACACTAAAGCCTTTAAGACCATACCGCCACTTCTTATGTATGTAATCCGTAATGTAAAAACAATAAAACAATCATTATAATTTTTCTGGTGGGTTAATTTTAATTTTAATTAGTGATATGAAAACAGCAAAAAATCCCTATATTTTTGAAGCACATGTCATTTTTAGAAAATATGTTTGGTTTTTTACTATCAAAAAAAAAATAAAAAATATTGACAGGTTAATTCCGTGCATCCTTCTTTCGATGACGACTGGTGGCGCCCTCTTCTTGCCGCGGTTGAAACCGCACCGCTTTAGCGTGCAATAATTTAGGATCATCGAGTATGAATCTACATTAGAACCGTAGATTTTTAGTGTCACCGTCGCGTAGGCGAGTTTCGGTTGTAGTACTGCGGCACCGGCAGAGATTGCGCTTTACGGAAAAGTGGAGATAGGGGTTCAGAAAATTTCTGAGAATTTTCAGCACTTCACAATACACCGATAATTATAGCACCACAACACTGTGTGATGTTCGCCGGAACCTTCTTTCCTCTTTGTGCCTCCTCTTGAGTGAGCCTTAACGTGACCTTCTGGCGATCCTAACGGCAATCAAAAATCTGTATTTTTAACTGACAAATAATGTTGAACGGCAGACTGCTATCTCACTAGAGTCACCATGATCTAGGGTCCTCTTCATCAAAAAGACCCCATAGAAATTAATGGCTGATCGGCTATGCGACTGTGTGCTGCATCTTCGGGGCTCCTTTAGAGAATCGGACTCTATAAAGATCTACGGCGGGTGTGCTCGGCGAAAACGGCCGGCGCGAGACCCGGGAAGACAACCGGCGTAGAACGTAGGACGGGAATTCATTTTGGAGGCACGGAACAGGAGGAATCTACGACTGACCTATCGTGGGATGATTGCGTGGATTTGTACCAATTAAATTTGGCGGATTATAAGCCGGTGAGTTTGCCAATATTAATTAACGATAAAGAAATAATTATGGAAGTCGATACCGGAACGGCAATTTCGTGTATAAGTGAGAATACCTACCTGAAACATTTTAAAGAAAATGAAATCATATATTATGACCTGTCAATCAAATTTTATGACGGTTCAAAAATTAGGCCGTTAGGTATAATCAAACCTAATGTAAAATATATAAAGGAGCTAGAATTGTTTATAATAAGAGGAGGCACGACGTCTTTGTTAGGCCGACAATGGCTCAGCGAGCTAGGAATTCGAGTACCTATAATACCCTGTGACAACTTAAATCGTTTAGGTAGTTATAGTACTCGCAATCATGAATTGAGTAATGAAATAAATGTTTTGTTACGCAGATATAAACAGCTGTTTGACGGGAGCCTGGGGAGGTTCACGGGGGGCAAGGCCACGCTACGAGTGCGGGAGGGCGCGGTGCCGGTGTTCCACCGCGCGCGGCCGATGGCATTCGCCACCCGGGCGCGGGTGGATGCCGAGCTGGACGCCATGCTGGCGGCGGGCGTCATCGAGCCGGTGGACAGCTCCGACTGGGCTTCGCCGTTAGTTCCCGTAAATAAACCGGACGGGGCGCTCAGGGTTTGCGTAGATTACAAAGCCACGCTTAATCCGTGCTTACAAGTAGGTAGATCGTTATCCGTTACCGAAGATAGAGGAGGTTCTTTTCGCATTAAACGGCTCTCAGTTCTACAGTAAAATAGACTTATCGCAGTCCTATAATCAGATTGAACTCGACGACTCAAAGAAATATACGGTTATAAATACTCATCGCGGTTTATTTTGCTATAATCGACTAGTATTCGGGTTATCATCGAGTCCAGGAATTTTCCAACGAATTATGTCAAATTTACTGAAGGGTATACCGAATATAGGTATTTTCATAGATGATGTAATAATTGGAGGGAAAACAAAACGCGAACATTTAGAGGCGCTCGAGGCGGTATTCGAGAGATTGCAATCGAGCGGATTACGTCTTAAACAAAGCAAATGCGTATTTTTGGCACAGGAGGTAACTTACCTAGGATATGTTTTATGAAAAGACGGTATTAAAGTCGACCCGGCAAAGGTGGAGGCAATTGAAAAAATACCTAGGCCCACTAATGTTCCAGAGCTCAGGTCATTTCTAGGATTAGCCAACTTCTTTGCAAAGTTTGTCAAAAATTATAGTGTCAGGCTAGTACCGCTTTTCAATTTACTTAAAAAAGGAATAGACTGGGTGTGGTCAGAGGAATGTGAAAGGGCTTTCCAAGAAATCAAGGAAGTTTTAGCAAGCTCTCGAGTATTAGCGCATTATGACCCAGATAAAATTCTTATCGCGACCTGTGATGCGTCTTGTTACTGAATTGGTGGGGTCCTCACTCAGCCAGTCGCGAGGGGGGGTGGAGCGACCCGTCGCTTTTGTGTCGCGAACGCTAACAAGTGCCGAGAAAAACTACTCACAAATTCATAGGGAGGCGTTAGCGATAGTTTTTTGCTTGAGGAAATTTCACCAGTATTTGTACGGTCGACGTTTTACACTACGCACGGACCACAAGCCCCTAGTATCTATATTTGGTCCACATAACAATATTCCAGTAATGACAGCGAGTCGAATGGCGAGATGGGCGGTTATATTGTCGGCGTACACTTACGATATAGAATATGTTCGTACTGATAAAAATAGCGCCGACGGATTGTCTCGCTTGCCTATTCCCTGTAAGGAACCGGTTTTACCCGAGGCGCCGGAACAAACGCACCTTCACTTCACACAAGATGCTTTGTTATTGGATTATAACGATATCAAGAAATGCACGGTCCGCGATCCTATATTAGGTCGAATTTTAAGTTTTGTTCGAGACGGCTGGCCATCGGATTGCGAAGTGGTAGCAATGCAGCCGTATTTTAATAGGAAAAATGAATTATATGAGGAGTTAGGATGTCTTATGTGGGGCCATAGGGTTGTTATTCCGGAGAAATGTAGGGAAAGGGTTTTAAAAATAATACACGAGCCCCACATGGGAATAGTGAAGTCGAAGGCCCTGGCTAGAAGTTACGTGTGGTGGCCGGGGCTCGATGAAGCGATAGAAGCGGTATGTAAAGAATGCGTCACGTGCGCGGCGCAGGCGGACGCGCCGCCGCGGCAAACCCCGCGCCCGTGGCCCTGGCCGGCCCGCCCCAGCAGATCTACCGCCTAATCAATAGCAATCGTAATAGCAATAGTTTATGACGTCATTTTAATCATTTGGCACCGCCTATGTGATGTTAGCTATCAATAGCTTTGCGCGGATTGCGAAAGCAATCGTTGAATGAACAACTTTACAAAAATGTACTATTGACAGCTCTGATTTGGTACCGCCTAAATATTCAAGATGGCGGAATTGCTTTCATTGACAGCTATCGCTATTCAATGAAAGCAGTCACCACGAACCAACTTTTTTCATAAAGGCTTTGGTATTATTTGGATTTTAACTTGGCTATTATCGATTTTGTGACGTTATTTATGTAATTCAGTATTCATTAATTCAACAGCACATGTAATAGATACTGCTTGTGTTTAATTTTTCTGTTTTATGTGAGAAATGGCGCGAATGTTGTTGCTGGTTGAAGCTGAAGAAGAAAGGCTGAGAAAGATGCTGACTCTACGGAGGAGACAGCTGCGAGAAGAAAGCGAGCCCATGCTGCTGCCGGAGAGGACGTTTATCGAGAATTTTCGCCCTACGAAGAACAATTTTTTGCAACTTAGTGATGATGTAATTCCTCTTTTGCATTCTTCACAGAGAACAACGGCTATTAGGCCGGAGATCAAGGTGTTTATGAATTCAGTGCAACTTACATGATGTGTTAAATAGTGATAATAACAAACATTTACCCACTGTAGGTACTGTTTTACAGGTATTGGCGGCATTACAATTTTATGCTAGTGGCAGCTACCAAAAATGTATAGGCAATGACTTCAGCTTAGGATTGTCACAGACATCTATGTCTGATTGTCTTGCGGAAGTAACAGAGGCATTGAATCATCCTCAGATCTGGAGGAAGTATGTCACTTTCCCAAAAACTTCAGCTGAACGTCGTGAAGTTGCAAGAAGGTAAATAATTGTTATAGGTAATGTATGTATTAATTACCTCAATTCAGTTTTTCATTTATTTTCTAACAAAAGCTCTGACTTGTTCTAGGTTCAATGACCAATTTGGATTTCCTGGTGTTCTAGGCTGTATTGATGGTACCCATATTTCTATCATTCGGCCTAGTGAACATGAAGAAGGATATTTCAACAGGAAGATGTACCACTCACTGAATGTGCTAATGGTAAGAAATACATACTTAATACCTTGGCCGAATAGGTCTTTACAGTGACAGAGATAGTAAATTAAATTAATGTATTCAATTTACAGATATGTGATGCTAATTTACGCATCTTACATGTTGATTCATCATATGGTGGATCAAGTCATGACTCCCATGTATGGAATTGTTGTCTGGTGAAATCTGGGATACAAAGACTCCATGAGATGGGCGAAACCTACTGGTTTTTGGGTAAGTGTGGAACCTGACAAATTCAGTATTAATAAACTCATGTTTACTAATATATATACTTAATGTCTAAATACTTATACTAGCTATCACTGGTTACAGACAGAGGAGTCCTCTAACCTAACAACAACAAGTATTTTAAAAATGTTAAATTATTACAGGTGATTCTGGTTATGCACAAAGGCCATGGATGATGACGCCCATTCGTAATGCTCAAGCAAGAAGTGCAGAAGAGCATTATAATAATAATAATATAAGCCTTAATTCAGACAATTTTTACAATATTTGGAAAAAAATATTTAATTACTATCACTCTCCTCCGATGACTCCTCATCGGCAACTATGTCTGTTTGCCCAACTTTGGCAAAGGCCTCCTCCATTCCTTTCCATTCTACTCTGTTTAGCGCTGCTCTGGTCCATGTTTTTCCTGCTGTTGCTTTTATCTCGTCTTCCCATCTTCTGACCTGTCTACCACGTTTTCTTTTTGCGTTTTTTGGATGCCAAAATACAATTCGTTTGTTCCATTTTTCAATACCTCTTATTATATGGCCTGTCCATTTCCACTTTAATTTCCGTATTTTAAATATTACATCGTCTACCTTTGTGCGTTTACGGATAATTTTATTTCTTATTCTATCGCTTTTCCTGATATTCAACATGCTTCTCTCCATTGCTGTTTGACAGGTCTTTATTTTAGCGTTTTGCGCTTTTGTGAGAGCCCAAGTTTGGCAGCCATAAGTAAGAACTGGCAGCACACACGTGTTGTATAGTTTCTTTTTTATGAACATATTGGTTTCTTTGTTTTTCATAATTTCTTTGAGTCTCCAGAAACTTTTCAATGCGTTGCCAATCCTTATATCTATTTCTTTTGACATTAGATCTGTTGTTGAGATTAATTGGCCTAGATATGTGTACTCCTTCACAAATTCGATGGGCTCACCATTCAGCATAATAGGGTCTTCAAACTGGTTTCTCATGGCTTTGGTCTTGGAAGTATTCATTGTGAGACCAACGACACGGCTTTCTCTTTCCAGGTCTGTAAGCATATTTTGGAGCTCCATTTTTGTTTTAGCAAATATTATTATGTCGTCCGCGAACCTTAAGTGCGTTAGTTGTTCGCCATTAGTAAGTACGTACCTATTCCTGCCTGTTTAAAATATTGTTAAGTCTTTGACGTTTCGTGAGTCCGTATTTTTGTATAGAAGAAAAATAGTTTAGCCTAGTAGTTTTGTATAATAATAAGTTGTGTTCACACCTGCTATTTAATCTAGCACTAATCTAGTTTGTATTTTCTCTCATACCTAAGTGAATTTTATGTAATTCTTTGAGAAAATAAATACAGTAAAAGCTCCTTATTCGCGCTTCCTTTATTCGCGTTTTCACTATTCGCGGATCAAAAAAATGCTACCCAATTTCTATATTCTCGACTAAAAATTTATTATTCGCGGATTTAATAAGTACATACATAATAACACAATTATTCCAATAGGTATCCAACCCAATATCCTTGTGAAATGGACAAAAAAAAAGTAAAATAGATCTTATTACAAGTTTGCCTAAAGTATATCGTTAAATGATATCGCGGAGGCCTTT
This sequence comes from Hypomecis punctinalis, assembly GCA_949316475.1. Classification (NCBI taxonomy): domain Eukaryota; kingdom Metazoa; phylum Arthropoda; class Insecta; order Lepidoptera; family Geometridae; genus Hypomecis; species Hypomecis punctinalis. The sequence continues at coordinate 808,571 of OX438801.1, read as the reverse complement.
GACACAAGCCGTCTTCGCCGCGATCGGTGTTTTTAAGAATGTAAACAAACAGAATGAAAGCAACCTTATAACTCATCAAATAAAGTATATTTTTAAATGGTGTCGTTCCGTTTATAGTAAAAGCCGCTTTGCGTGTTTTATTGTTTCGTCTTTCACATTCGATAATAGAAATGCTTGATCGTTTATGCCTTGGAGAGTCATTTGCATCCATATCACGCTCATTCAATGTCAACGAATCAACTGTACGATCAATAAAAAAATCCGAAGATAAAATAAGGTCGTCTGTAGCTTCAAATTCACTGTCAGCGAAAATTGTTCGTGATCCAGCAATAAAAAAAATGGAAGTGGCGTTGTCATTATGGATCGAAGACCGCAACCAAAAAAGGGTGCGCCTGAGTAGTCCAATGGTCCGGGAGAAGGCAAAGCGTCTTTACGCTCATTTTAAAGAACCTTACAAAATTTTTCAAACCATTGCCTAAGCCTTAAGATGATTAGTTAAAATGTTCAAAAACTTAAATTAAATTATTTTTTATGTATTTGTTTTTTTTTTATTTTGTCACCTAGGAACGTATCCCCTATAATCCCATATAAATTACCATTCTGTATTCACGGTTTCTGTATTCGCGGCATATTTATGGAACATATACCCCGCGAATAATAATAATGATAATAATAATAATGATAAATCGCGCGGATCGTCGACGCGCGAGGACTAGTTACGAGATAAATTGCAATTAATAAATAAACAACAAGCTTTTACAAGACGGAAGTGTAACAACCATAAACATTACCTTACAAATAACCAGTGCGAGTGTTTTCACAAACGAACTCGGATAAAATAATACATAAAACGAAATAAGCCTCAGTGACCAAGGACGCATTAATTATTAAAGTGATACATGCATCAGAAATCCACCCAAACAACCAGACAATTACCAATAATTGTAAATAAAAATAAAATCAGTGAAACATCTTACGATGCACAAGTAAAAGTGAATATTTTCATCGAAAACAACTGATTTATAAATAATTCAACGCATTCATAACGCAGTGATTTGTTTAGAGCAAAATCGATAGGTACCAAGGACACGCGCCACGGCCCTTGACCCCGCGACGACTTCCGAGAAACAGCAAAGAGCCCCGACGTAGCCACGGTACGCAATAGTTCATACGCACTGCGTTAATAAGTACTAACTGAATCGAATTTTCTACTATACAAAAACAAACAGCAAAAAAATTGTCCTCTACGGTCTGGAAGAACACGGTGAAAATGAAAACGACTTATACGAACAAATAGTGATGATCTTCCGAGATATATTAAGAATAGATATAAATGGTTGCATAGAAGAAATGGCACGTATTGGAAAAAAAGGATATAGAAGACCACTCATAATAGAACTCATTAGCAAAAGAATGACAAAATACGTATTAAAAAATAGCCACTACTTTAGAAACACTAATCTGGCCATCAACAAATATCTTGACGAAAACGAAATACAAAAAAGAAAACAACTAAGAGATATACTGGCCGAAGAAAGAAAAAAAGGAAATTACGCTGTAATACGAAATAACAAACTATACATAAATGGACAAGAATACAATGTTAAGACAAGCACATTTAGCCAAGAAAAAATGCCACACCCAAACACTCAATCAACACATTACCAACCAACAACACCACCAAATGTCAACCACCCCAATAAAACCACAAACAACAACGAGGACCTCGATGACCGCTCGAAGCCACAAGAAACCATATTAGACTCGAGTTTCACCGATTTGCCTTGTACAATAACAACGCCAGCAAAACCCAAAAGTTACACCAAAACAAAGCCATTTCGTGGGCGATTTTAAGGTTATTTTTCAAAATGCTCAAAGTATTAAAAATAAAAGCCATCTCCTTGAGCACATTCTAGAAGAAAACAATACACAGGCAGTTGGAATATCAGAAACTTGGATTACAGACAAACAAAAGGACCTCATAACGATCTCAGGATTCACATTCGCAGCTGGATACTACAGGAAAACACACTTACTTGGAGGTGTAGCCATTTTGGTGAAAGATAATATCGAATTCATAGAAAGAACAGATATAATGGATTTATCTGTCGAATTTACTGTTGAGGCATGCGCAATCGAAATACCCAAAGAAAATCTTCTATTGAAAACTATTTATCGAAACGATCGCGATATCGAAACGTTTTTCATCTTTTTAGATAAACTACTAAATAATATTAAAATAAAAGACCACAAGAAACACATAGTCGTTGGAGGCGACTTCAACTTAGATTTTAAAAAGAGATCGGTTGATCACCATAGACTACTAAACTCTATGCTAGAAATCAATCTGAAACAAAAAATAACGACATCAACCAGAGAAGCGAACAAAACTTCGACATGTCTAGATTTATTGTTTACCAATTACAACAACAATTACGTATCCGAAGTTATAGAATATGGCCTATCAGATCACAAAGCTTTATATTATAGTTTCGTTTCCGCCGCAAACACAAAACAACACCCAACCAAAATAATTACATTTAAAAGACAATTCTTACCACATAACATCAACGCCTTTAAGAAAGAATTAACTAAATTAGATTGGAATACATTATTAAAAAACAACAATATAGATGACAACTATGACATCTTCGACAAAAAAATAAATCACATATTAAATAAATGCATACCAATTAAAAAGAAAATCATAAAACAACAAAACAAAAACACTTGGCTAACACAAGGCCTACGCAAATCTTGTCGACACAAAAGAACACTTAGAGCCTTAATCAACGAAACAAACAACGATATATTGAAAATTAACCACAAAATTTATACAAAAACCTTAAAAAAATGCGTCATTTTTTTGGATACGGATCCAAAAAAATGTACAATATCAAAAAAATGGAAAGCTCAGATAACAAAGTTAAAGCTATGTGGAATATAATCAAAGAAGTAACCAATAAAAAACCATGTACAACAAGAACATATAACATAAAACTAGAAATATTAAATTCCATAATCGAAGACCCGACTACAGTCGCAAACACTTTTAACGATTATTTTGCAACTGTTGGCGTACCTTCACAACCAACAAACATAAAAACTTGTCAAAAACAAACATCTATTCAGAACGAGATAAATAAAGAAACCCGAAATCAAACCATAAATTCAATGTACTTGTCTCCTGTTACACATACAGAAGTATATAAAGTTATGAAAAAGCTACCCAAAAAATACAGCAGCGGGATAGACGACATCCCTCCAGTGCTTATAAAAGCTTGTGCAGAAGAACTTGTAGCTCCTTTAACAAAATTAATTAACCAATCTATAGATCAAGAATGTTTTCCAGAAAAACTAAAACTTGCCAAAATACGACCTATACTTAAGAAATCTGGAAAACCCACTAACGTCACCAATTACAGGCCCATTGCACTATTACCAACAATATCAAAAATTTTCGAACGACCAATATCAGACAGAATATACGCGTACTTAAATAAATACAAACTACTCGACGAGAATCAATTTGGTTTCCGGAAAAACTCGTCTACAACACTTGCAATATACAAATACAACCAACACATCTTAAACCATATAAGAGAAAAGCACCACTCGATCGGAGTACTGCTAGATATGGCCAAAGCATACGATAAAATTTCACACAATATACTATTTAAAGAATTACAGGAAATAGGTATACGCGGAAAACCTCTCAACTGGATACGTTCGTTTTTAACAAACAGGCGCCAACTAGTACAAATAGATCACTACAGCCCAGACAACCCTACAAAACAAGAAACTAAATCAAAAATACGTACAATAAATAATTCCGTACCTCAAGGGAGCGTAATAGCAGGAATCCTGTTCCTCATCTACATAAATAACCTATCAAAGTTAATCACGACTCCCCATGTACTATTCGCAGACGATATTTCACTAATTTTCAAATGCTCAGCCGACAACAATACATTAAGCCAGATAAAAGATTCATTCAAAACTATTCAATCATGGATCAAAACGCACAATCTTGAAATAAACACTCAGAAAACCAAAATAATACAGTTCTACCCCCACCAAAAAATACCTCTAAATCTCTCTAGCCTATGTAAAACACTGAACATAAAAGAAACTGACAAATGTACCCTTCTAGGCATAGAATTTGACAAACACCTAACTTGGAAAAACCATATCGGAAAACTAAAATCAAAACTATCTCAATTCATATACGCATTATCCGTACTAAAAACCAATACAAACGCCAAAACCGCCTTGAATGCCTATTACGCTTACGCCCATGCCTGGCTAAGGTATGGAATAATCATATGGGGAAACAGCACTGATGCAATTGATCTATTCATAAAACAGAAAAAATGCCTTCGTATTATTATAAATATCCGACAACGTGAGAGCTTAGAAAACCCCACTTCAAAGAACAAAAAATACTGACTCTACCCTGCCTATACATATTAGAAGCAGCAATATTTATCAAAAAACACTCACATCTGTTCACCGCCTCAACAAACCCTAGACGCCAGAACCAGCTAGTAGCGCCCGAACCACTATTAAAAATAGTCAGGAAGGGTCCAGAATATATGCTTATAAAAATATTCAACAAACTGCCAACTAACATCAGAAACGAAACAAGCGAGAACGTTTTTAAAAGAAAGATAAAAGAGATTCTCATAGCCAAAAGCTACTACACCATACAGGACTTCTTAGACGATAAATGTTTCGATGCCGCGAATCAGACAAAGTAAATAAGACCCTAACCGTAATCGATAACTGTTCCTATTATTTATCTATTTACCTTAGTGTTTAAGTTACTTGCAATACCCTAAAACAGGGTCCATAAATATGTAACTCTAAGTTTATAAATTAGACTAAGAGATGTATGTGTTTTTGGTGCAATAAATGATTGAATATTGAATATAAAGAGCTTTTACTGTATCTTAAACCATAAAACCGAACGTGCCGATCGTTGCTTAGCGTCGGTGATCGCTGACAGACACCAATTAAATAAGTCATTATTTTTCGCAAAAAATTGTTAAGCCTTCCATCGTATACATAATTCGAATATTTCGCTCGAATTGTTTACATTATTGTTGATTTATCAAAAAAGGCTCAGCCGATTTCTTTAAAATTTAAATGGGACCTCGGGAGTACACCTTTTCGAACTAAAAAATAATTTTTGATTCGGTTCACAATTGGCGAAATTACCGATGAACATACACAAAAAAATACATACAGACGATAGAACCTCCTTTTTTTGGAAGTCGGTTAAAAAGAAGAAGAAGACCAATACAAACTACGCTATAAGCACTACACCAACACGATCAAAACATTACACAGCACACACCTTGTATTGTATTCACTCCCACACCAAGATAATTAAGTCCACCTGACCTTAAACAATGTTAGCACTAAAAACAGGTCCTGACCATCTGGTCTGCGACTGGTCTGAGCGCCGACTGAATGAATTTTGCCTTGGATACTACGGAGATACTATTTTAATACGCATTAATACAATTAGGCTCTGTACACTACATATACGAAAAGAATGTTTTTTTTTTATCGCGAATAAGTCCGCGCTTGACCACCAACTCGCCTGATGGTAAGCGACTTTGTGGTCGAAGATGAAGCACGCAGACCTAAAAGGTACCTATTCACTCTGACCTTGAAAAGCTTTAGATTATATCTCTAGGAAAGCAGGAAGACTGTTCCATTCCCGGGCGGTACGAATCAGAAATGTTGAGTGAAAACGCTTCGTACGTATTGATGAAAAATCGACATTGTAGGGGTGGTATTGTGGCGTCTTTCTACTTTTCTTGTAGTAAAAATGGGATGGTAGAATAAGGTCGTGTACACACTATCCGAAATGAATCCTATAGAAAATGGACAGACTCGCAACCATTGCGATATGCTCCAGGCAATGAAATTTTTTTGCAACTAATATTTCATCACCTATAAGCCTAACAGCACGCCGCGCGCCGGTCCACCATTTAGGTACTCAATGCGGTCCACCAATTCCAAGGCCTCGAGCTGATACTTAGCGGAGTCATCCCTAATAATATGGTGGAGGTGATGTGGCGTCCTCCTACTTGTCCTGTAGTCCATGCCTGTAGTAAAAAGGGGATGGTAGGATAAGGTCGTGCAGCAGATGTTTACCCTTTTTAACCAAATTCAAAAGAGAGAATCTCAATTTGACTGTTTTTTTTATTGTACGTATGTTACGCGATTACTCCGCCAATTGTGAACCGATTGTAGTGATTTTATACATATATTTTATATTCGGTAGATCATACTTCTGAAGTAGTCCCACGTATTCCGGTCTATGTCTATGTCTGGTTGGATTCCTTGCGGATCGACCGTATAATTATAACGTGAGTTTTAGCCGTATTCTGTTATAGTTAGTCCCATGTAAACTTTATCGAAATCAGTTTAGTGGTTTTAGAAAAATCAATAATCTAAAAATGGCACACATCGATTCGTGCGTACTTCTAATTTTGTATGATGTCGGTTGTGCTATTTTTGGTGAAAAATAATTACAAAAAACTTTTTATCGACGTTGTATAATTTCATGCGAGTTACTTAAAATCGATAAATACTCCCATATACCGTGTTATTGCTAATCAATTAGCATCCTTTTAGGGGCTAATTCTGTACATCAAAACTAACAACTTTTGTTCTGATACTTTTGTCAAAACTAAAAAAAACGTTCTTCCATAAAAAAATATCGTTCACCCGCGACAAAATGTATGGAACAGCTGATTTTTTTTCAGTTTTGACAAAAGTCGCAGAACAAAAGTTGTTAGTTTTGATGTAAGAGTATATTTTTTTTTATTCCTTGTAGGTTTGCGTTTGACTACATACTGCCTGATGTTGATCAGATATACGGTCTAAGATGTAGCAGGCTTACCTAGAAGATACCTATTTACTCGAGACTAAAGACACCCACGTTGTACTTTAACGGGAAGACAGACCCAGGCAAAGCGTTCCACATTCCGGCTGTTCGTATGAGGAATGAGGATTATAAACTCTTTGTTCTAACGCGCGGAATGTCCACCATAAAAGGGTGGCGCTTTGGTCGCGTCCGTCTAGCCGTACGATAGAAGAAAGGGGCAGGGGGGACCAGATCGTGCAACTCCTGGGCGCACTCTCCGAAGTGAATCCGATAAAAGGCCGACAAACACGCCATCTTACGTCGATGCTCGAAACTTTGCAGCTGCGACTTAGTCAAGATGTCGTTGTCAATCAGCCTCCTGGCTCGCCGCTCAATCGAATAAAGCTAAATAACCCTGTTTAGACCGAATCAAATTTATTGGCGGTTGTGTAGCTACAAGCTGCACGAAACTCGATCCTCGTGCAGTTATTGCAATGTTTCAGCAATGTTATAAGCGAGCTTCAGTCAGGATTGGATTAGCTGCAGCTCTTAGCTAATATTCGCAGACGCCAAAAAGTTTGATTCGGCTTAAACAGTGATCATTTAAACATAACCAATTATTCGCACTTAGAGATAAATAGAATAAATGGTTCTATTTATCTCTATGTGAGAATAACTGGTTATGTTTAAACCAAAGAAAAAAACGTTTTGGAAACATTTTTATCATCATGCAATGTGAACTTGCCGTAATTATAAACTCATTCAGTTGTCTATTATTCTCGTTATCATCGGCCAACAACTCCAACCCGGAGATACATATCTTTTGTTTTTTGTGATAGATAATATGTATTACAATTCTATTTTTAGATTGGATTATCAAATTATTATTTTGGCAAGCGAAATAGTTTTGACAGCTGTTATAATAATTATGATAGTTCATATAGGTTTATGTTTGACTACAAACTGCCTGATGTTAAGCAAGTATGCGGTCTAGAGTGTAAAACTCTTACCTAGAAGATACCTATTTACTCGGAATTTGAAGGCACCTACATTGTACTTTAGCGGGAAGACAGACTCAGGCAAAGCGTTTCGCATTCTGGCAGTTCATCATACTCCTTTAACATTCCATCTATGTATAGTCTGTTTTATTAGTGCTGAGAACTTGGGTCGCAATCCATTTGCAAGTACCGCAGAGATAACCAACCTTTGACGAATAATAGGTTTGCTTTAAAAATATTACTCCATTTCGGTAGTTTTTAAAAGATAATAAATGCGTGCCGAAAATAGCTAATAATTAGGTATTATTTTGATGAAATTTAAATGGGACCAATTTCGAAGTATATTCTTACCAATAAAAAAAATATTATTGAAATCGAACAACTATGAAAAAAGTTATGCGGGGTTATACATAAAAAATATACTTACGCGTCGAATTGAGTTCCTCCTCCGATTCCTCGGTCAATAAATATAATGTTTAGAGAATAGACCATAAAACTAATAACTTTGTACAAAAATATATTTATAGAAACTTTTTCAGTTGAACTTATAATTAAAGCTTTGTTAAATGTATTTTACTGTTGTAAATAAGTACAGATATTTATTTACACCGTTATTATTATAAATGTTAATAATATCCATCTTTATTAATTACTTATTATGTGTTACAAAAACAACTATAAACATATACCTACCTAAATCATAATGTATACACATTTATGCATTTGCCATATTTTATTTGCGATTTTGAACTTGTGTGAACATTGAACAAAAATGTATGTGTGTCTTTAAAATAAGATAATTAGCCTCTAGCATTTAACCGCATACCACAAAAGACTTAAACACGTCTAACCTTAAACACTGTCTAACCGTGCAATTTGTACTGTTAAACAGAGTTAAAGCGCGCGTAAAACTTTTGTGGTAGAGTGCGTTTCACGAAAGAAGTCCCGCGGCAAGAAGTGGAACTAATTTTAGCAGATCGAGCCGGCTAAGCTTCCGTGGGACTTCTATCCTGAAAGGACTAGTAGGTACCTATATCGGTATGAGTAATACTAGAATCCCTATCACGAAAGGAGTCCCCCGAAATAAGTGGAACTAATTTTAACAAATCGGTCAGGCGATGGTGGCGACGCGTGTGAGGGACGACTTTAAAACGGTTAGTGTTTGTAACATCATGACTTTTAGCAAAAGACGAAATTACACCACCAACGAATATATTTATCAGAATGTCGTTCCAACAATAAGGATTAAGACCATAATTATGTTTTGCTATCAACTATGGTATAGTGCGTGCCACCAACGATGAGACTTGACGAGCGTCAGTGACAGTCGTGTACAAACTAATTATCCAGAATTTCTATATCTATTGAACGTTTTATAAGCGTTTTTAATAGTTTGTATATCTATTATTCAGAATGTGTATATTTATTACAAACCAAAGTGGTTTATGTCTCATATTTGCCCGCTGCCAACTGGCAGTGGGCTTGAGCACTTGGATTATCTTTAGACCTTCAAGGGTCTGTGGATAATCCAATTGCTTTCTATGTAGTAGTAGTGTAGTATTGTCATTAATAAAAAATTAAAAAAAAATATATTTGGTGGCACATCGTATACAAATTATGTTTGCTAAATAATTATGATTCAGTTTGTGTTCAGATATCGCGAATATTTCCCCCGGATCGATGTAGTGTAGATTTTTCACATTATTGTTGATTTATCAAAAATGGCTTAGCCGATTTTGATAAAATGTAAACAACTTTAAAGTACATTCTTTGCAATAAAAAAGAATGATTGAAATCGGACTACTAAGTAAAAAGTTATGTGTGGTTATACATAAAAATTAGAATTGACTACCTCCTCCGTTCCGTCGGTCAAAATTAATATGGGTTTCAAATTTAAGTAAAGTCTATGGGGATAATTTAAACACCACATTGGTTTCGGAATAATGTATCACATTTGCAGTGTCTTTTGCGATTACTTATTCTCTAACTTTAAATCTAACCCAGTGTCCTCCCTGTATTCTAACATTGAAAGTAGTAGGGTCCAGCTTGGCCGGGATGCTAGTCTTCTCTCCAGGAGACACCACCATGTGCTGGAGCAGCTGGTACACCATCACCTTCACCTCGCAGAGCGCAAACCTGGATCCTGTAGAATGAAAACGTATTAAGAGTAAAATATATAGGCTGAATCCAACGACCTTCTGCCCTGTGTAATAGGGCCTATTCTGTGGCTGAATCAAACTGCTCGGCGGCTGTGACGTCAGCTAAAAGCTGTGGATTAGTGCCGATGCAATCCTGACTGAAGCTCATTTAACTGGATTGGGTTTTACGCAGCGTGAAGCTAACTTCACAACTACTAAGAATTTTGATTCGTAAATGAAATAAAAGAAAGACAAAAGAAAATGTAAATCTGTATGAGCTCCAGCCAAAGCTGTGAGATGTCTCACAACTTTGGATTACCTATATTTTTAATAGAATCGTATTGTAGTTCAGTTTTTTGACAGACGAACCACCGGAGGAGGTTTACAATTCGACGCGTATGTATAACCACGCATAACTTTTTTTATAGTAGTCCGATTTCAATAATTCTTTTTTTTTGGAAAGAATATACTTCGTAATGAGTCCCATATGTAACGATTCTGTACACGGGTGAAGTCGGTCATGCTATTTTTTGCAAACAATAATTATTGTCAATACGTTTAAATTCTTGACTTGTTTTTTGATTTACAATTGAATTTTTGAGTTCGTGAAATTTTACAATTTATGCTTACCAATGCAATTCCTAGGTCCCAATCCAAATGGCATGTAAGCGAAGGGGTGGATTTTGTGCTTGTTTTCTTCCGAGAACCTTTCAGGGTCGAATTTATGCGGGTTAGGGAAATACTCGGGGTCGCGGTGGAAACACCAGGCCGGGATCGCGACACCAGTGCCTTTGCGGACCTAAACGTGAAAAATAAATATTTTGACAAAATCATTACCTATATCCGAATGAATACAATTGAGCTCTAACATTACAAAATTGTTCATAAAAAAGTTGTTTGTTTTTGAACACGGGTAAATTTTTTGTAGATATGTTTTTATATTTGCAAACATAGTTGGCCTCGCAACATTGACTTGGCAAGCCTTGCAAGCTTTTTACAATTGCGAATCAATACATCGAAGATTTTAATTTATCAAGTTAAACTTTCATAGTTCAATCGTTCATATTCAATTAATTCCGGCATTAGGTATAGTTTGCGGTGTCATTTTTATTTTAGTAGTAAAAATACCCGTTATTTCACTAACACTCTTCATTTCAAAATTACCTTGTCTAATACTCGTAGTATATAATTTTAACCTGCACATATCTCTTCAAATTAAATAAACAAATTTGAACCTACATTATATTTCTATCAATTTTCTTATGCTAAGTCAAATATTTTATATTTGACTCTCAACACTTCTCCAAAAACTCCATGATCATACAGGGTTATTTCTAATCAATTAACATCCTTCTAGGGGCTTATTTTGTACATCAAAACTAACAACTTTTATCTACGACTTTCTTCAAAAATAAAAAAAAAAAATCAGCTGTTCCATACATTTTGTCGCGGGTGAACAAAATTTTTCTATAGAACAACAATTTTTTTTTTGAGTTTTGACGAAAGTCGTAGAACAAAAGTTGTTAGTTTTTAAGTTAAGTCTATGGGGATAATTTAAACACCACATTGGTTTCGGAATAATGTATCACATTTGCAGTGTCTTTTGCGATTACTTATTCTCTAACTTTAAATCTAACCCAGTGTCCTCCCTGTATTCTAACATTGAAAGTAGTAGGGTCCAGCTTGGCCGGGATGCTAGTCTTCTCTCCAGGAGACACCACCATGTGCTGGAGCAGCTGGTACACCATCACCTTCACCTCGCAGAGCGCAAACCTGGATCCTGTAGAATGAAAACGTATTAAGAGTAAAATATATAGGCTGAATCCAACGACCTTCTGCCCTGTGTAATAGGGCCTATTCTGTGGCTGAATCAAACTGCTCGGCGGCTGTGACGTCAGCTAAAAGCTGTGGATTAGTGCCGATGCAATCCTGACTGAAGCTCATTTAACTGGATTGGGTTTTACGCAGCGTGAAGCTAACTTCACAACTACTAAGAATTTTGATTCGTAAATGAAATAAAAGAAAGACAAAAGAAAATGTAAATCTGTATGAGCTCCAGCCAAAGCTGTGAGATGTCTCACAACTTTGGATTACCTATATTTTTAATAGAATCGTATTGTAGTTCAGTTTTTTGACAGACGAACCACCGGAGGAGGTTTACAATTCGACGCGTATATATAACCACGCATAACTTTTTTTATAGTAGTCCGATTTCAATAATTCTTTTTTTTTGGAAAGAATATACTTCGTAATGAGTCCCATATGTAACGATTCTGTACACGGGTGAAGTCGGTCATGCTATTTTTTGCAAACAATAATTATTGTCAATACGTTTAAATTCTTGACTTGTTTTTTGATTTACAATTGAATTTTTGAGTTCGTGAAATTTTACAATTTATGCTTACCAATGCAATTCCTAGGTCCCAATCCAAATGGCATGTAAGCGAAGGGGTGGATTTTGTGCTTGTTTTCTTCCGAGAACCTTTCAGGGTCGAATTTATGCGGGTTAGGGAAATACTCGGGGTCGCGGTGGAAACACCAGGCCGGGATCGCGACACCAGTGCCTTTGCGGACCTAAACGTGAAAAATAAATATTTTGACAAAATCATTACCTATATCCGAATGAATACAATTGAGCTCTAACATTACAAAATTGTTCATAAAAAAGTTGTTTGTTTTTGAACACGGGTAAATTTTTTGTAGATATGTTTTTATATTTGCAAACATAGTTGGCCTCGCAACATTGACTTGGCAAGCCTTGCAAGCTTTTTACAATTGCGAATCAATACATCGAAGATTTTAATTTATCAAGTTAAACTTTCATAGTTCAATCGTTCATATTCAATTAATTCCGGCATTAGGTATAGTTTGCGGTGTCATTTTTATTTTAGTAGTAAAAATACCCGTTATTTCACTAACACTCTTCATTTCAAAATTACCTTGTCTAATACTCGTAGTATATAATTTTAACCTGCACATATCTCTTCAAATTAAATAAACAAATTTGAACCTACATTATATTTCTATCAATTTTCTTATGCTAAGTCAAATATTTTATATTTGACTCTCAACACTTCTCCAAAAACTCCATGATCATACAGGGTTATTTCTAATCAATTAACATCCTTCTAGGGGCTTATTTTGTACATCAAAACTAACAACTTTTATCTACGACTTTCTTCAAAAATAAAAAAAAAAAATCAGCTGTTCCATACATTTTGTCGCGGGTGAACAAAATTTTTCTATAGAACAACAATTTTTTTTTTGAGTTTTGACGAAAGTCGTAGAACAAAAGTTGTTAGTTTTGATGTACATAATAAGCCCCTAGAATGATGCTAATTGATTAGAAATAACCCTGTAAAGTGTAGGAAAACTAACCTTTTCCTACGTTTTCAACTGAAACCTCGTTTAAAGATTTATCATCTTTGATTCGTAATACGAATTTGAGTCTTTCAGTTGGTAATTCAATTTTATTTTTCACTGACACAGTCAGTCTAGAGCCATCTTTAGTGCATGATGGATGGTTTTGTATTTTGTTGGATTTGAATATTTTTCTTCTTCTGGGGAAGTGCCAACACCGGCCCTCCTTTAAAGTCGGCATGGTCCGAATACGCAGCCTACTCGATGTTTGAATTTTTGTTCTAAATTACACCTTTTCCAGATGTTTTGAGTTTTGACGCGCCGCCCTCATCGCGGCCCGAACTACTGCAACTGCTCGCGAGAACGCGTGCGAGCCGGCGATTTGTTGAATCGCGGCGCCTACAGAGAAGCAGTGGTGCTTCGAGAGCTTCGCCCGCCGTGACAAGCTCTCCCTCCCGCTATATACTCCGTGATTTTAACTACAACGAGAAACTCTGTGCTATCGTGAAAAGTCTAACCTAAGTACCTATCTAGAGTAAGTCCAGTGTCCTTATATCCTTGTCCGTGTGTTTTATAGCGTCCCTCTGTTTTCTATAAACTCTCTGTATTAAACTCTCTATCAACTGTATGAAGTGCTTGTTTCCTTGATAATGGCTAGTCTGGGCAGGTCTAGGGCAAGCCTTTGATTATGACAAGTGAATAATCTAAGGGGCAAGCGTTTCATTACAATAGTCCAACTTACAATAAAATCTTCTGAAGCTTTGCTGTTTGGTTTGCCGCAGTTGTAGTCTTTGAGGCAAACCCGGTCTAAAGCAATGACAGGAGGCCACAACCTCAGTGACTCTGAAAATTTGATGGAATCATTATTTTTACCCAGAAATTCAGGCCAAACATTTAGGCCTTAATTATTTTTACCATGGGTACTTTTTGACAAAAATGTTTAAAAAAAATGTGGTGTGGCAGTATTATAAACATGGACGTGTGTTGTACATGAATACATTTACGTAAGCAAAATGACCTCAAAATGGCGGGACTTCCCCTTCCACTCCCCGCGATGCGTCACAGTCCCACTTGGCGTAATGAATTAATATACAGGGTTATTTCTAATCAATTAACATCCTTCTAGGGGCTTATACTGTACATAAAAACTAACAACTTTTGTTCTACGCCTTTCGTCAAAACTTGAAAATAAAATCAGCTGTTCCATACATTTTGTCGCGGTTGAACTATTTTTTTCTATGGAACAACAATTATTTTTTTTGAGTTTTGACGAAAGTCATAGAACAAAAGTTGTTAGTTTTGATGTATAGAATAAGCCCCTAGAAGGATGCTAATTGATTAGAAATAACCCTGTATAGCACTAAAACCTGAGGAGATTTCATAACTAGGTGGACACTGGAAACTAAATATTTCCCAAGGAACACCCTGGTGGACAAAATAAATGTGAGCCGTTGTAAAAAAAAAACGTTCCACGGTTCACCTAGGTGGTCTCAGGTGGTGGAAGGTGGGAAAGAACTGAATTATTTGATTTTTTTAACTATCTAACGGTGTAATTGAATTCAGGATGGAGATGATAGATCTGAATTTGCAACACCAAACTGTATCCCCGATTTTATTATCATTTGCTTTGACTTGCCTCCCCATATTGCAATTTTAAAGACGTATTCACGTCAATACATCTAAAGTTTGAATTCAATTCAAAGTATTACTCACCAGATACTACCATGTCCATATAAGTCATATTAAGAATGGAGTTGTAGTCAAACTTCCCTCCGTTCTTGGCGTCATTCTCTTTTATTTCTTGGAACAGCTTCTCTTGCACGTCAGGGTTTATCGCTAGCTCGTGCAAAAGGAAAGACATGCCCGAAGATATTGTCTCAAAACCAGCGACGAAAAATAAGAAAGCCTGGGCGATTAGATCGTTATCATTCCACACTGTAAAAAAAATACTTTTCACATAAATACTATTCACATTTATATTATCGGCTAGCGGTTATAAATCTAGTTAGTATACAGAACCTACACTAAGCAAAACTTGTAGATACTGTTTACCTTCAGGGAACTACATTCGCAGAATAAAATATAATAACAATAAAAAATTGAATCGCAGGGGCGACATTGTGGCGAGTCGTCGGTGAGTGGCGACACCGCGAACCCTGATTCCCTGGGGCTAAATGAGACCCCTGACTCCTGACTTGCCTTAACCGGCCGGTTTGGAGTGGAAACCGCAAGAGCTAAGAACCTAAGCTCCAGGGTGGAAGTGTTAAAGGGCATAACGCCGCGAGTAGCGTCTAGTGAAAGCGCAGCACACCTCTCGACACCATAAGCCGTCCACACCAATGTTGCCTCTCCGGCGCCAATATACGGTAGCTATTATGAGGGGCCCATTTAGTGGATGGCAAGTTACCACCCGCCTGAATATTTGAAATGAGGCATTATTTGGCGGGTGCCGTACCTCATTCCATAGCCCGTATTAAGTCATCGAACAGCACATCACAATAGCCCGATATACTGTAAGTCACATCTAGCAATAGTTATTTTTATTATTCTACTTTATGTACACAACATTTTAGATTATTTTTTTAAAAAAAGATGTGAAAGGACCTCTCAGTATTAGCTTCGGCCCCATTGACGCCTACCAAAGGACCAAGCTTTGCTTGTGATTTTAAGTGAATAAAAAATAGAATAATATATAGTATATACTTGTTCGGAACAGTATTGACTGCAGTATCCGCAGAAATGTATAGTTTGTGTGTGTGTACGTGACACACAAAAGTGTCGAATTTGCGTAGTTTTTGACTAAATTTTACGTGTACTTACTCAAGATAAATATTTTTCCTCTCTTAAAGTCTTCCAAAAATAGCTGTTCCCAAAATTTTACAATATTCAGCAAAATAAAAAATGACTTATCTCTAAACTCAGTTATGACCATTCCATTTTTTACTTTTTTTTGTGTGACTCTTTATTTTTGTTCTTGTTCTTGTTGAAACTAAATTTTTATTCCAGTGCCATTGTTTTTCCTTGTTCTTTCCTAACATTTTCAGCGTCAAAGGAACAAGCTACTAACCCTTGTCAATGTTCTTCTTTCCAACTTGTGATTCTTCTACAGTCGCAAAGCCAGCGTCTACGTCTTTAGTGTTTTCTTCACGTGTCAATCGTCCTGGAAAGACAAAAATGTCATTTCACACATCATTATCACATCTACTCATTACTTATTTCTATCTTCCCAGTATTTGATTCAAAATGCCAAGTCGATGGTTTGATTCTACTTATTGCTGTTTTTAGCGTTTCAAAGTAAAACAAGGAACCATTGAAATAAGATATATAGGCCTCAATATTCAAATAAATAAATAAAATAATAATATTCAAATTGGTAAGTTTTATCATAAAATTATCTTTAAAAACTGTTATAATACTTTTTTCCTACGAGCCATAGTTTCTGAGATATAACGATTCAAAAATTTGTAAAAGTTGTAATCGTCATAATATGCTTCGAATGTCTTAATTGTCCAAGCTACTGGTCAAATAACATCTAGCTAGACATGTATGACTATTGACTCTAAAAGCAGAAGAAAATTTACCTTTCATCTCGAAAAGAATAGTAGAACCGATCCATGTGTTCAGAGAAGTGTTCCTTTTTTAACACTATCCGGCCCTTGTTGCCCAGCAGTGGGACCAACGGCGGGGTCTTCACTCCCTGGCGGGAGTAGAACGAGTAGTGCTGACGGATGTATATGTATAAGGCAGCCAAGGCCACACACACCCAGACTATCGTCAGGAACATCTAAAAGACAAGATTATCTAACTTTCGTGTCCAGAGAATAACTAATTCTCTGAATTGTATCGTGTTGTTCACTTTGAAATTTTAAAACAATGTTGTCTATACTGATGTATAAATTTATATTGATGCGGTAGTGGTATACCATAAACGCCTTCACCCCACAATTTTTTTCGTGAAACAAATATGTCTTCAACTGTGTGGCAAGTTACATAGAGCCGGATGGTGAATGTGAATCCACCAAACATCATCTGGGGTAGCGTGATGGATATGACCCAGTGGCTTATCGAAGGTACAGCAGTAGTTCACAGTTGAATACCGTACCGTATTTGCCCTTCGTATTAATTCATAGATACAGATGCAGAATATTTTAAAGCTGTAGTAAGCAACTGTGTATCTATGATTTAATCTTATCAATAAGAGTCAAGTCACGTAAATCCGCGTGCTGAGACACGACCTCTTTTTTGCCAGGGATAAACTTTTAAACAATGTGTTTGTCTACCGGTGTCGAAGCCTTAAGCGGTGACATCTATGGCAAATTTTGAACAACTTTTACTCTGAGACCAACAGGGTACCCTGAAAATGTAACATGCTGTTCCACACTATTTTTTATAATACTTTTGACAAAAAGTAACCTAGCGTTTTCAGAATTGATTTCAGAGTAAAAGTTATTCAAAATTTGCCGTATATGTCACCGCTTAAGGCTCTGATAACGGTAGTCAAACTGTACTGTACCAGCCTTTTTCCGCCAACAGTCCACTGCAGGACGTAGGTCTACCCACGAAGGGTGGTTGGGCCATATCCACCACGCTGGCTCAGTGCGGGTTGGTGGATTCACATACACTATCGAATTTTTTCTACGGACGTATGCAGGCTGCCTCACGATGTTTTCCTTCACCGAAAAGCCAGTGGTGTGAAATTCCGTACCTAAATTCATTGGTACGGGACCGGGGATTTGAACCCGCCACCTCACGATTGTAAGGCGGGTGTCACTACCTCTTGACCACCATGGCTTAGTAGACAAACACATTGTAGATACCACCACACCTCGAGGGCAGACGGGTGTTATGTGGGAGTATCCGTCAATTGGACGGTTTACCCACCAAAAAACCTGGGTATTCCACCTCTGCGCCTGGTATCAGAGCTACAGGCACGCTTCCGCACTCATCTGCGGCACCCTACAGCGCTGAACCAAGACAATCAAGGGTGGAATTACGGCGGGCACGGAGATACGTGCTTTCCCTCCCCGACGGTATTTTTAAGTACTGAGGAGATTTTATCACTGTACTGTACCTACTTCGAAGCAAACCAAATAATCAGAATTATGAAAATATAGTATAAATAAAATAACAGAAAGGACATGCTTGAAAATCTTATCTATTACAAACAATTATTTTTGATATTTTGCCCGTCCGCCTGTCGTGCCTCTCTCAGAAAAAATCCTGGATCTGTCTTTGAAGGCAATAACACTACACACCTTGTTTTGTTATTCACTTTCACACACAAATATAGGTACTTTATTATTATTATTGGTAATTAATTAGTCTGCGATTGGTCCGCACGATGTCTGAGCGAATTGTGTTTCCTAATCTAGAGATATGCCGTTTCATTACCCCTTATCACTCTACATAAGGCCCTGTCCACTAGATGTACACCGAATTTCACAAAAGTAGCACAATGCTGGATTTTTATTTGCAAAACATTAAAATTACTTACTTAAAATTATTCATTAAATTCTTAGTTCATGGTTTATGTGAGAAACTCACAATAGGGATGTTTACTGGGTATAAAAATCATTATTATAATTAGTCCGTCGATTAAATTACTAAAAAGTATTGGACACCTATTTTTTCTTTTGTAAATCAAATAATTAGTGACAAAGACAAACCTTTTCAAAGTTTGAGAGTGGGGGCTTGTGACGTCGGTAGCCGGTATATTTGATAGCGGTTAGTGACGTCACGCGGAACTTTAACGGGCTATATCTTTTCGCACCATTTCTCGTCAATGGTAAGAAGTTCTAATAATTTCACATTAAGTGACTGACTGGTTTAAAACAGTTCTCACAAATGGCGCTTCCAACAATGTAGTAGTTGGTAAAAATGATAAACAGTTTCACTAATTCGGCGCCTTTTAGCGTTTTAGCTTAATTGGACAAAGCATCTGGGCCGGAATCCCAGAGAGATGCAGGTTCAAATCCTGCGAACGCGTCAAATTTTGAAATGATAAATACTTGCCTAATATTTTTTGACAATCTATTTGACGGACTAATTAGTTATTTTAATTAACAAGCCATTTTACCACTGCGGCATAGTTACAATATGGTAGATCAATTTTCACTTTGCATTTATATTAATCGCAGTTTTTGAAGCTTCTTCTTCTGTATTTATATTGCAGCATTGTGCACTTTTTGAGATGGGTAAAAAAATGTTACACTCACGTCAGGACACGTGATCTGATTGAAAATTCGTGAGACATAGGGACAGTAGACCGTTGTCGCGGTGCAGGGCGATGGTACGAGTGTGAGTGTGTGATATTGTATTTTACTTTTTTGTTTTTTTTTTTGTTGGGTAGTTTTAAGAGGAAGAGAGATTTATAGTCTCGTCTTACTCAATTTATCCACGCGTCCAAATGGCCGAAACGGAATAAAACCATATTTTGAACCAACAAGTGAAGGTAAACTTACTACATTCACTGATAAAGGTGGACACAGGGCACAGATAAAGTAAAACTAATAGCAAATTCATTAAATAAATTTACAAATTCGCTAGGTCAATCCAGAATTGCACTTGAATCTTATTTGCCATGGATAAATTCACGTGATTCATATGCAAAACAAGCACGACGATCTTTAGATAACGAGCGATGGTAAAGCTGGGTGGTACCGAAAATAACATGGGTGAACGGTGTTCCAGGATGCGGAAAGACAACTTGGGTAGTTGCACGTTTTGATGTGATCAGAGACGTCATCATCACCACAACGACTGAGGCAGCCAAAGACTTGAGGGAGAAGCTAGCGCTCCGAGTAGGAGACCTAGTAAAAACTAGGGTGCGCACCATGGCTTCTGTTCTCGTTAATGGTTTCGGGGAGCGTGAGAGCTATCGTCGTCTCCTGGTAGGCGAAGCTCTTATGAACCATTTTGGAGCCATAGTCATGGCTGTTCGGCTGTCTGGTGCTGGCGAACTCGTTCTCATCGGAGACGTGAACCAGTTACCTTACATTGACAGGGAAAATCTCTTCAATTTGAGGTACCATCGACCGAACCTGGTTACCAACATCGACCAGGAGCTGTTGTGCTCGCATCGTAACCCTATGGATGTCGCATATGCGCTGAGGGATATAAACTCAGGTATATATTCTTCGGTGGCCCAAGTCAGATTACTACAGATAAAAAGCTTCAGGGATTCGCGGATACCCGAAACTCTTCCGGATACTCTTTTTCTAGTTCACACGCGAGAGGAGAAAAGAGCCCTAGCCGAACAGGGTTACGGAGGAGGATCGGGGTCGCGTATCCTGACGATCCATGAGGCTCAGGGTCTAACCTATAAGTCTGTCGTCGCCATTAACACAAAGAGCAAGCGTAATCTGCATGATAGCGTGTCGCACGCAGTGGTGGCGATTTCACGGCACACAGGGACATTTACCTATTACGCCGATGACGTAGATGACGCTATCGGCCGCTTCTTGCGACAGGCAACGGCTGCGGCACCAAAAGACATCCTAGATTATAACTTTAAAATGGCCATAAAAGATAGGAACGCGGCGGTTGCGGAGGTCTTGAGGCGAATGGACCATAGTTAATAGTAGATTAAGTTAGCATAAGGATTGCGTGTATGTCCGGAGCACTCAGGCTAGCCTAAGCACCTCTTCTTGCAGCGGCGATGCGTGGCGGCGAGCCCTCTTCCCAAAAATGTAGTCGACAAGGACGACGGCTGGCACGTGCGTCAACTCGTGAACGGGTGCTGCTTGCGGGGGCAGGACTGCTCGGTGCATATGCGTAACGTAGTTTTGTAGTTTAGTAAAATATATTGTCTTCTTAGGAAAATGTCGAATCATTGTTAATAAAAGGTACAGGCCCCGGAGTCTGTAGAGTATAAAACGCAAAAAAAAATAAAAAAAAACAAGCACGACGGATAAACAAGCAAAAACCACTGTCAAATTTTCATTTGGACAGGCTTTTATTTGAAACTACAAGACCAAGTTAGGTATTCCTTTGATGTAATTGTTGAAATATTGTCTAATTTGCCTAATAAGTACCACAGAAGCACACTGGGTGTTAATTAATTGCAACCGGTTTTAACACAAATCAAGAGAGCGGACTATGTCTGAAGCAGTGAAATTCCTACGGCTACGATTTAAAAAACTTTTACTCTATGTAAAATTGCCTTAATTATAAATTCAGTTATCATCAGCCAACAATGATACGACTATTGATATATTATGTTAATTATGAAATTATCACAGTTAACTAAAAATATCTACTATTCAAGTAAAATTCAATTCTTCGAGTTTTATTCTTGTAATTGCTTTTCAAGCAGTATCCTCTATGATATATTTTTTTACTACAATAATACTGATTAATATTATTGCATCTTGTCTAACATCCCAACAAGTCACAATAGGCTAGAGATGCCCAACATTCAATTGTTGCTTTACCACACCAATAGAGAATGTCAGGAAAAAATGTCAAGTCGATGTTTTACCAGCTTTCTTGTTCTCAATTCTTAAGGCCCAATTATGAAGGCACCATCGTAATTACATATAATAGCGATTTACATTATTCCTGTTTCCTTTTGACTATATGCATTCAATAAAGAGAACACTTTTTTGGTTGCTATTAAATTTACGATCGCGCCTTTACAATTGGGCCTTTAGTAATCATACTCGTACATTGATTTTAAAAAAACCTCGCACCATCTCTGGCGTAGATGACTTCTGATCTGATGAGCCCTGCGTTTCGCCAGATTTGCTTACTGATGAAAAAAAAAGGTTCAGCCAATCACTGCTTAGATTGTGTATAGGGAGGGCAATTGCATCTACTTGGAGACAGGTGCCTTACTGTAATGTATCGGCCCTTTTAATAGTCCACTGCAAGAGATAGGCCTACCCACGAAGGGTTATTGGGCCATTTCCTCCACGCTGGCTCAGTGCGGGTTGATGGATTCACATACACCACAGAGTTTCTTCTACGGACGTATGCAGGTTGTCTCACGGTGTTTTTCTTCACCTAAAAGCCAGTGGTGTGAAATTCCGTACATAAATTACAAGGAATTCATTGCTACGGGACCAAGATTTGAACCCACAATCTTACGATTGTAAGGGGGTGTCATTACCACTAGACCACCACGGTGCCTTACTGCTTAGGTACTATTACTTGCAATGATTTAAATACTGATAAATCACAACGGATTGGCAAGTAGCAATGATAGTGGGCTAAGTACATAGCACGGAAAACTGATGACCGATGGGGATGAAAAGTTCCCGAAAACACGTAGCAGCAAGCACATCGTGGGACGTACACCACCACAAGGTACAAGGTAGACTGATGACCTCATTACTACCAAACTGTTTATTTTTTTATTCTAATTTTTTTTGGGAGCTTTTGCCAAACTGCTTTTCATCCATCATCCATAAGCCAGATGACGTCCACTGCTGGACATAAACCTCTCCAATAAGACCGGTTGGAAGCGGTTTGCATCCAGCGCAATCCTGCGGTCTTAATGAGGTCATCCGTCCACCTTGTAGGTGGACGGCCTACGCTGCACTTGCTGGTACGTGGTCTCCACTCGAGAACTTTTCGACTCCAACGGTCATCAGTCCTCTGCGCTATGTGCCCTGCCCATTGGGATTTCAACTTGCTAATCCATTGGGCTATGTCGGTAACTTTGGTTATTCTGCGGATCTCCTCATTACTGATTCGATCCCGCAGAGAGACTCCGAGCATAGCCCTCTCCATAGCTCGTTGGCTCGTTGGAGTCGTTGACACGTACGTCTACCTAGGACAAGTAGTCCAGTTAGGTAGATCCACTTCAACAAAGAGGCCAGTCGCCGAATCCAACTCGGATGGGCAGCGTTTGGAAAATTGCGTAGCGTCTTCTCTTCCGAAATACCTCAATGCCTCAAGTCTAGTCAAGTTTTCGACCAGTGTGTGTTGCCAGTAATGACTTATGGCACAGAAACGTGGTCTCTCACTATGAGCCTTATTAGTAAGCTCCAAGTAACTGCTTTTAACAGGTCTTATTGGAAATTAATCTAAGAGGCCTATTTATCCTGCATTAGACGTTCTATGGCTGAAAAAGAACTAAAACAGAGTCAGGGTTGTCTAGGATGAGCTACATATAATTTTTTAGTACAGCTTTAAGGGAATTGGGATTAATGACGAGGGTTTCGATAATATGCTATTAAATCTATTAAAAAATAACACAGCACCGCTTGTCTACAGCCGGCACGATGCTGAGGTGGGTCCGGCTGGTGACGGTAATAAAACAGAGTAATTTGGTTGTAAGTTTATTTCTAATTTTTGTTATAGTTTTCTATTTAACCTGTGTTTTGTTTTCCTAAAATTTATATCTGTCTATTGTTTGAATGCCAACATGATCTCAAATCTATCTTCTATCTATTTTATGTATAAAAATGAATGTTTTTCTGTATGTCCGTTACAGAATCGTAAACTTTGCACTTGATCATGTGGATGATCTTTAGCAAAGTTGTGGTGCATGAGCCAAAGGAGGTTTCTGAGTGTCATTGACAGTTGATGGATGGTGAGACTGACCCCCTTCACACACGACGTGGTAGCGTAGGCGTAGGCGAGGCACCGCTCCGTGTGCGGACTTGTTTGAACATGTACGCGCTCGTATTGCTCTCGTCCTACGCGCGTTCTACAATACGCTTACGCTACGACGCCGTGTGCGAAGGGCCTAAGTTAACTGGGGCAGCTCGTATTTAATGAACATACTTATTGACAACAAATTCTTTGCAAATTTTCATTCCCGAACTTTAAGTCTAACCCAGTGTCCCCCCTTTATCTTGATATTGAAGCTGCCAGGGTCTAGCTTGGCCGGGATGCTGGTCTTCTCTCCCGGAGATACCACCATGTGCTGCAGGAGCTGGTACGCCATCACCTTCACCTCGCAAAGTGCGAACCGGGATCCTGTAAGACAAAAACTATTGCATCATACATTTATCAAGTAGAGACCACGTATAAGCAAGCGCAAAAGTGGCCGTCCACCCTCACGGTAGACAGACGACCTCATTAGGACCATCGGAGGGGCCTAGATCCAAATTTCATCCAACTGGTTTTATTGGAAATTAATAGAGGAAGCCCAAGCCCAGCTGTGGACGTCTATGGCTGAAATGATGATGATGGATCCGAAAAGTAGACATCGTCGAGCTCTATCACTTTTGTGAATACAGCAATGGTCTAGAATCGATAGTTACGAACGTAAATCAGAACTTTTAAGTATACTAGAGGATTTAGGATTTTATGAACAATTAGTGAGAAAAAAATGTAGCGACCACGTTAGACACGATATCCGATTTGCAAGGGGGATGGGTGGGCTTGAGATTAATTTGGAGTTTAATCGATCTACACTTGAGGTCAGAGATATGGAGCCTGATGGTACAAAATCAAGCCCACGTGGGGCTCTAAAACAATTTGAAGACCATCCCCTTGCACCTTCCACCCCCTTGCAGTTTTAATATTTGCTAGAACGGCAACACACGCAAAATGATACCTGTCAAAAAAAACTGTAAGTGTGACAGTCGATGCAGTTAGAAGTTACTGCATTTTAGAAATTATTTTAATCAGTTTTTAAAAAACTTGTATGTTTCCACTCCATTGTTATTTAAGTACCTAAGTGTAATCATCATTATCCTTATCATATATATCAGTCGCAGAACGTCAATTGTACACGTATTCAATTCCTAATGTTATTTTAAAACTAATACTCACGAGGATTTTATAATTTCAGTTGCCGATATTTATATTTTAAGCGCTGGATCAATAAATTAACTACTTGTATCTCATAGCTTGTAAGAACATATAAACAATTTTCAGTTATTTGTCAATATAGGTATTCAAAGTTCTGAAATATTTTTGATTTACAATTTTTTTTTAAATTTATTCTTACCAATGCAATTCCTAGGTCCCAATCCAAACGGCATGAAAGCAAAGGGGTGGATTTTGTGCTTATTTTCTTCCGAGAACCTTTCAGGGTCGAATTTATGCGGATTAGGGAAGTATTCGGGGTCGCGGTGGAAACACCAGGCCGGGATCGCGACACCAGTGCCTTTGCGGACCTAAACATGAAAAACAATAAAATTGACAATTAGGGTAAAAGTATTAGGTATATCCGAATAAAATAACTAGGCTTTGAGATTGCAAAAGTGTTCTTACATCTGCGATCAGTGTCTGTATTTCAACGGGTGTTTTAATTTTTTGTCAATTTAGTATTAATAGTTTTTAGGCCCTACAATTTTTTACAGTAATTGTGTCAATCGACCCATCGAAACGCGGGAGTCCCAACATCACACTAAAAAGATTATAATATTAGGTACGCGGAATAATTAGGGGCTTCTTGGTACAGCCGAACCACATACTTTTCGTGTACAGACTGTGGCAATAAGCTTTGAAAAGCGTAATTTTAACTTGCTCTGGTAAATCTACGGGCTAGCATATTTCCCCGATTCCCCAATACCCTGCGCTCCCTTTCTATAACCACATCGTCTTTAGAGTCGTCGTTAACAAAAATGCTCTAAATATTGAACTGTAAAACCCTATTTATGTTCTTACCGTGAGAATAAAAAATTTCACTATTGAGCGCAACTTACAATAAAATCTTCTGTAGCTTTGCTGTTAGGTTTGCCGCAATTGTAATCTTTGATACAAATACGGTCTAATTCAACGACAGGAGGCCACATCCTCAGCAATTCTGTAAAATAAAAACAAATAAATACATATTAGGAGACTTCTTACACACGGTCTCTGACTCCAAACTAAGAAAAGCTTGTAATAAGCCTGCCAGAGACTTATATAGTACATAATATTATACATATTTTTAAATACATACTTATATTTATATATATATATATATAAATATAAGAACGGAGGGAATTGTGTCTGGGTGTTATTTAGGTATTACTCATATATATGAGTAATACCTAAATAACACCCAGACACAAAGTAAACACCTATGTTCATCACATAAATATTTTCTCTAGTGGGAATCGAACCCACATCTCTTTAACCCAGGAGTCAGGGCCACTGACCACCGAGCCACCGAGGCAGTGTTTTTCTATTTAGGTACATATTCATCTATTAACTCGAGTATAGTGATCATCAAAATTTAATAAGAATTAAATAAATAAAGGTTACTCAATATACCCACTAGTGAACTATAAATCGTATAATATTGCGATAGTTATTTTTCCATACATGACGATTTCCTTCGCTATGTCAATTCAAATCAGCGTGATAAACGAAATCCAGTAACTTTTTCCCTAATTGATACTTTCATTTGGGGAATTTTGCACAAAATTGTTAACAGGACATCTAAAAAGATTGAGTTTAATTTAAAGCACCACTCACCAGATACCACCATGTCCATATAAGTCATATTGAGGATGGAGTCGTAGTCAAACTTCCCTCCGTTCTTGGCGTCATTCTCTTTTATTTCTTGATACAGCTTCTCTTGCACGTCAGGGTTCACCGCCAGCTCGTGCAGAAGGAAAGACATGCCCGAAGATACTGTCTCAAAACCAGCAATGAGGAACAAAAAAGCCTGGGCGATTAGATCTGTGTCGTTCCATACTGTAAAGAAATGTTTTGTTTGTACTGTCTATTGTTTGTTTTTAGATCTTGATTGATTTGAACCTGAAATCTAGATCAGAATACAAAATCCTTCAAACATAGCTATACAAAATGGCAAATGACTTATTTTTAAACTGTATTTTGACCATATCAATTTTTCATTACATTGTCGATTCTACATTTCTTTAGTTGCGTGTTTGTTATTGTTTTCTAATATTTAAACTTCTAAGGACTGTGAAATTACTAACCCTTGTCAATATTCTTCTTTCCAACTTGTGATTCTTCTACAGTTGCAAAGCCAGCGTCTACGTCTTTAGTATTTTTCTCATGTGTCAAACGTCCTGAAAAGGCGAAAATATCATTTCACGTATCAACATATTATTTTTACTATTAACTACTCCTTTTTGCTGTACATATATTGAATGTATTTACAATTATTTTAAGGGTTTTGTTTTAAAAACTTTCTTTTTGTAATAAACATTTCAAACATTGACGCGTTCGCAGGATTTAAACCTGCATCTCTCTGGAATTCCGGCCCAGATGCTTTGTGCAATTAAGCACATTTAATAATAACTAAATATAATTATAATTAGAAACGCTGTCTGCGAAAGCGTCGAATTAGTGAAAGTGTTTTATCATTATTACCAACTACTACATTGTTGGAAGCGCCATCTGTGAGAACTGCTTTAAACCACTTAGTCACTTAATGTGAAATTATTAGAACTTCTTGCCATTAACGAGAAATGGCGCATTTCTTAATCAATGAAATGATTTTTATCGTGCTTCACAGACTAGGTGTATGGAAACTTTTTTTTTGTGATAGACCAAAAAACTGTTAAAATAAGATCTTTGTGAACATCTATTTGACCTCACGTCCCATGTGATTTTGATAGTCCTATTGTACATCTCAAGCTTTATTCAGACTTTTGTTATTAAAAATCGTATATTATTTATATTTTACCTTTTTTGGCTTCCATGAGCAGATGTATCATGTCGGGCCTGATGATATTTTTATCTTCTCGGTTCTTCATTGTGCTCAACACCAGCTCACGGAAGAAAATGTTTAAATCTTTAGAAAAGATTCGTAATTTAAAGAACTGCAACAATTTCAATTACATCTTTTATTTTACCAACAACATATTGAATAGCTTAAAAATGTTTGTTTCAGGATAAAGATAATGTAAGATATTTGACAATGTGTCAATTTAGATAAACAGCATTGCAATAATCATGATGACGGGGTATAAAAAACTTACAATTATTCCGTGAGTAAGATTATTATCAAAAACTTTTGACACTTTTTTTCAATGAAATGATTTTTATCGTGCTTCACACACTAGGTGTATAGAAAATTTCTTTTTGTGATAAACATTTCAAAACTTGACGCGTTTGCAGTTAGCAGTTCGCAGCAGGATCGCAGTTCGTTAAGTGACTAACTGGTTTAAAGCAGTTCTCACAGATGGCGCTTCCAACAATGTAGTAGTTGGTAAAAATGATGAAACGCGTATTTTTTCTTCCGTCGTTTGAAGAATTAATGACAAAGATAAACCTTGTAAATTTCAAGAGTAGGGGTCGTGACGTCACGCGGAATTTTGACTTTTTTGGGCTAAATCTTTATCATTTTTTGTTTAATTGATCAAAGAAAAAATACGTGTCTAATATTTTTTGATAATCTATCTAATGGATCAAACATGTTTTTCCAGTTCCATGCCTATTAATTTAATACTTACATTCATTATTTGGGGGAAATTTGTGTATCCAAACGAAATCAGTAGTTGTGTAAACGAGAAGACAGTGGCCTTTTTACCCATAGCGTAGAACTGGTTATTGGCATCTGTGTGAGAGTCTACCTTTAACCCAAAAGCGCAAGATGCGATCACATCATTGGCGTATCTCGTCGTCAGGTCTTTTGCATCTACATCGAGGTAGCCATCTGAAAAATTGATCAAAATAAGTGAGATAACGTCATGGAGTGAACTCAAGTCAAAGCGTAATTTTTTTTGAAGTGTAAACTTATTTAGCTGTGTTGTGCTCTTTGTGGGATAAGTAAAAAATGTTAAACTCGCGTCAGGACACGTGACCTGATCGAAAATTCGTAAGACGGCGCAGGGCGCTTGCGCGAGTGTGCGTGTGTGATATTGTATTTTACCACATAAATGATAGTACTTTATATGTTCAAGTTTTCACTTCTGCCGGCACTCCCGGAGTGCAACCTGTTGTTTTTTTTTATTTTTTATCTAAAACATGGATAATAACCGACCAAACGGATAAGTACATTCGACGCCTATATTTTTTTTTGTTTATAACCACGCATAACTTCTTATGTAGTGATCCAATTTCGATAATTCTTTTTTATTGGAATAACTTGGTCGAAATTGGTCGCATTTAAATTTTATGGAAATTGGCTGAACTATTTTCAATAAATCAACAATAATGTGAAAAATGCTACATCGATCCGTGCGAAATATTCGCGAATTCTGTGCACGGTTGAAGTCGGTCATGCTATTTTTTGCAAAAAATAATTATTTTACTTTAGTACGTTATTTTGATAATTGAAAATTCTTCAATGGATTTTTTTCCCTTTAAATATTTTTTAATGGAAAAGATATACCCTGGAATTGGTGTCATACAAATTTTATCACAATTGGTTTGTTAGTCTTTGAATAATTAACAATAATTTAAAAATGGCACACATTTATGTGGACTGAATTTTGTACGCAGATTGCAATGTTGAACTCTGTACTGTACTGTATTAGCCTTTTAATAGTCCACTGCAGGACGTAGGCCTGCCCACGATGGGTGATTGGGCTATTTCCACCACGCTGGCCCAGTGCGAGTTGGTGGATTCACATACGCCATCGAATTTCACGATGTTTTCCTTTACCGAAAAGCAAGTGGTGTGAAATTCCGTACATAAATTCCAAAGAATTAATTGGTATGGGACCAAGATTTGAACCCACGACCTCACGATTGTAAGGCTGGTGTCACTACCTCTAGATCACCGTGGCTTTGTTCTGTTGAACTCGGTTGTGCTATCTTTGGTGAAAATTAACATAATACTTCCGGTGACAAATATGGACAAATAACATGTAACAAATGACATACCTACAACTCAAAATCATTATTCGGTTTTATGCAAACATGTTTGTCACCAAATGCGGCAAAAATATCTATCGGTGAGAGCGAAAAATCAATTAGAACACGTATTTTTAAAAAGCTAAAACACTGATTTGATAAATGTGTGCCATTTTTAAATTATTGTTATTGTAATAGGCAGCTCTCGCATGATATGTCAAATAGATTGGGACACACTACCGCGAGTGATTTTTGATGATGTCACCATTCCTTACAGTGACACGGGTAAGAACCTCGGCATTGTCTTCGATCGTTGTTTGTCCTGGGGTCCGCAAATTGCCGAGACTAGCCGCAAAATGTTTGCGTCTAGCGGTAAGTAAGTAAGTAAGTAAGTTCGTATAGGCCAGGTGGCTAGCCCTGGTGTCAGAGTTTTTAGGCCGCCTGAAGGCCTCTGATATGGCTAAACGGTTAAAACAACCGGGACCTACAATTTAACGTGTCATCCGAGCCACGGTAGCGCTCAGTTAGAAAATGCCACCCGCGGTCACCCATCCAAATACTGACCGTCTAGCGGTTCCTTGCGTAGATTGCGTAACTTTTTACCGACTGCCACTAAAATTGCGCTCGCACAATCCCTTTTACTTCCAATCCTTGATTATGCCGACGTATGTTACCTAGATCTCACGCAAGTCCTGCTGGATAAACTTGAGCGCCTCCAGAATGTTTGTATCAGGTTCATATTTGGCTTGCGCAAATATGACCACGTTTCAGAGTTTCGCGATAAGCTCAAGTGGCTCCCTATTCGTCGTCGCCGGGATGCTCATATTCTTTCCCTTTTGTATAGCACCCTGTTTATTCCTTCGTCCCCACCCTATCTCCGAGAGCGTTTTCGTTTTCGGCACTCTCTATTGAGCCGTTACCTAAAATCTTCAGATAATCTCACTCTTAGTTTCCCTCGTCACAAAACATCTTTCTACGATTCTTCTTTCTCTGTGGAGGCAGTCAGACTTTGGAATGACTTACGTTTAGAAATTAAGCGTTCACCTTCATTGAACGTTTTCAAACAACTTGTGAAAGCTCACTATCTGAAATCATAATGCTACTTGTTCCTTTCGCTACTATTTTATAACGTATGTAGGTATGTATATATGTAGGTATATGTATAATTATATTTATATATTATATCGTATATATGTAGGTATATTTAAAACTTAGATTGAATTAAGTATATTTAGTTTATTATTTATAGGTGTTTTCTTTGTTAATATCTATTTAAGGCCACTATTTCTTGTTCTTGTCTGTTCATATTCGTGCAAGGTTGCCTGGAAGAAATCGCCATGGGTGATAAGGCCGCCACTTTATAATCATATTTTTTGTCGTATTTATGTAAATAGTGTTTATTTTTCAAACTGTGGTTGTAAATAGTTTTGTCTGTCTGTCTGTCTGTCAGATTTTATCTAAAATGTATCCGTTTAAAAAACATGGCAAAGCGATGCATTTTTCAATCGTTTAAAATGCACATTTTATTTTAAACGCAGTATCTGCTGCCAGAGAAATGCACACCATATTTACTGGTGGTGAAAAAAGAAATGATTGTGAGGTTTTATGAGAAATGCACACCATATTTACTGGTGGTGAAAAAAGAAATGATTGTGAGGTTTTATGAGAAATGCACACCATATTTACTGGTGGTGAAAAAATAAATGATTGTGAGGTTTTATGTAACCACGGTAAACGTGAATGAGTAATAGTCTACACTACACAGTCAGCTGATGCGAGCCAAAGAAAATATTTACTGCTAGCGGTGCGAACCATAGGCGCCGCTATATTGGCATTGGCTTCTGTCTAGTGTCTTTCACTTGACCGTCACGCGACATGCAATAGATGGACGAAAAAATTTGAGGCGATGTAATAAAAATTTCACTTTAAAGCTTACCGCCAGAATCCTTGATTTTAGCCTTGAGAGCCTTGATCATCTGGTCTCCCACTTCCACCATGAAGGGCACCATCACGCGGATCTTGGAGCTGGTGAATGCGGGGCTCAGGGTCGAACGCATGTCACGCCACGCTTGGCCTGAAAATTCTCACATTTTGATAAGAAAATATAGGAATAGGTCATATATTTTTGTCGTATTCCAAAAAGTTTTAGTACGCAGCCTCGCCATCTCGGTAAAACTGGTTCACTGTTAAGAATTGAGTATTCCTAGCTAATAAAACAATAAATACCGTTACCTTTCATAGAAATGAGACTCCTGGAAAATAGTGGTTCAGCCTTTTCGTCTACAAAAGAGCGGTGATCGATGAAGTAGTCGAAATCTTTGACTACGATCTTTTTGATCAGTTCTATGTCCCGGATGACGAGTATAGGCTTAGTAAACTCAAATTTGCCCACAAATCTGCAAAACAGTATCTTTCATTACAATCATGACGTTAACTGAGAAGGTTTTCTTTTACACGAACGAAACGAAAATTTCGTTGCGAAAACTTCAAAAGGAGGGCAAGATACCTACATTTTTTATATTATTTCCATTTTGTTACCCCTGACTGTGTATTTATCCCTTGGCAATGTCTCTGCTCAAAACTTCTAATTATTTTTTCCGTTTTTAGGGTTCTGTACTTCAAATGGAAAAAACGGAACCCTTATAGGATCACTTTGTTGTCCGTCTGTGTGTATGTCAAGACTCTGTATCTCAAGAACGTGTAAAGATATCGAATTGAAATTTAAACTGTACACGTACGAGTATATCTATGATCTCTTACAGTTGCATAAAGAAAAATCTTTTCAGTTATCATATAAAGAAGTTAGAGCCGTTTGTCGTAAAAAATGGCATATTTCGACACTCACAAAAATCAAAACCTGCAGGGTACGTCCCGTTGACATAGAACTATGAAATTTGGCGAAAAGCATTGTCTCAGAGTACACATATACGAGTAGGAATAAATCTGAAAACTGTTCATTTTTATTTAAATTACAAAACAGTGGTGCTTCAAAATTCACAAAATATGGGTTTAAAATTCAAAGTGCGTAAATCGTATCATGTAAGGTATCATATAAAAGAGCTTCATTATACATGCTTAAACAAGTTTTATAATTATTTTAACAATTTTCGACAATGACGAAAAAAGTAAAAAAAAAAAAACTATTGTCGATGATGATGATGAGTATAGAGATTTTAACAACGTACTTCCCAATTTTGTGAAATTTTCTAGATTTGTACGGAACCCTCGGTGTGCGAGCCTGGCTTGCACTTGTCCTGTTTTTTTTCTGTCTAGAACGTTTTCATTTCATAAGCTTTAGTTGAAGTCACCATCTTTATTGGGGTCCGATCGAAAGTCCTCTTATTTCATTCTACGAAAATATATGGGCAGAAAAAAGTTCGAACAGTTCACACGGATCAATGTAGTAATTTTCACAATATTGTCGATTTTTCAAAAACGACTTCACCGATTCCAGTTAAATTTAAATGGGACCACCTCTAAAGAATGATCTACCGAACAAATAAGAATCATCAAAATCATTTCATAATTGGGAGAAATAGAAATAGAGGAATCACGTAACATGATTATACAAAAAAAAACAATAGAATTGGGAACCTTCTTTTTTGGAGTCGGTTAACTCTTAATAAAAGAAGAAGAAAATTTACCTTTCTTCAGGAAAAGAAAAGTAGCACCGTTCCACGAGTTCAGCAATGTGTTCCTTCCTGAGTACCATCCGACTCATGTTGCCCACCAATGGGACAACCGGCGGGGTCTTCACTCCTTGGCGGGAGAATGTCGAGTAGTGCTGACGGATGTATATGTATAAGGCAGCCAAGGCCACACACACCCAGAATATAGTCAGGAACATCTGAGAGACATACATTCATGTTTTATCCTCTGAAAGTGGTCATGTTCTTCTCTTTAAAACGATAATAGGCCCGATTATAGATAGAGGCGCCAGCGTAAAGGTGACGTCCACAAGTGGTATATGGTGGAACCAAGATGATACATCATCATCAGATACATCATTTGAAAGCTTCATTTATGGGCTTCTGAAAAATATTTAATTTAAATTTTTTTACCCCTCCATTTTTTTTTAAATGTGAAAAATAAATTGTATGAAAATAACCATACAGCTTTGTATTTTTTCTAGTTTAGCAATAATAAAGTGCTTCTATAGTTATTTTACTTGCATACGTAGCTGTTTCTTCCACATTAATTTTCTAAAATGAAAAATTAAAACCTACCAGTGTGACCAGTTAGTAGATACAAGATGACAAAAAACACAATTGGTAATAATGCTTCTATTTAACAATTTGGAGGTTACTTAATCAGGGTTGATAGAGATAAACTACCTATACCAGCCTTTTTAGTAGTCCACTGCAGGACGTAGGCCTACCCACGAAGGGTGATTGGGCCATATTGAAATTGAAATTGAAATTGAAAAAACTTTATTCGACATTACAAATACAAGAGACACAAAAAAACAATAATGATATACAAATAAAGAATTAGAAATGTCGAAAAGGGCTCACCTCAGCATTATGCTGAATGCAGGTAGGAACCGCACACTCAGCGCTGGTTTTCAGGTTAGCCCTTTTTGAGGGTTGGAACAAAAAAAAAACATAAAATAAGAAATAAGTGAAAAGTTATTTGACAAACAGTTCAAAGCTAAGACAAAGGAAAATCAAACAAAATAACGTTAAGGTTAAAGAACATGAAATAAACGCAATAAATATATATTTTCACATACAAACACAATATAAACAACAGTGATAATTATGATGATAATTAATCTACAAACTTATGTAACGAAAAAGAACAACAGAAAAATGAAAAAAAAAAAAAAAAAAAAATAACAAAAATACATAAATTGCCAGCAAAAAATATCCAGAACATGGAAAAAGAGCGGAGTCATTTATAGAAAGGACTGGTCGTACACTATTAATCCGTGCTGAAGTTGTTTCGAAATAAGATAGCGTTTCAATTGTACTCGGAAAGAGTAGAGACTCTTCAACTCCCTAATAGGAGGAGGCAGATTATTCCAGCATTTGGCCGCCGCATACCGGAAGCTACCCCTGAAATTGACGGTGCG
The DNA here is from genome assembly GCA_949316475.1 of Hypomecis punctinalis. NCBI lineage: Eukaryota > Metazoa > Arthropoda > Insecta > Lepidoptera > Geometridae > Hypomecis > Hypomecis punctinalis. The sequence goes on along the minus strand of OX438801.1, from coordinate 773,459 downwards.
ACAAGGCGGCATGGCCAACTGCTGGGCACACAATCGGCGATAACGGTGCCTGCTATCAGAAATCCACTTAATTCTCTCCCGCAAGTAAGCAGGATTACCGTATTTAATAACACCAAACAGAAGACAAGCGAGATGTAATTTGCGGCGGGATTTCATTTTTAACAAGTTATTATTATTCAGAAAAGGGGTGACGTGTGATCTGGGCGGAATGTTGAAGCAAAACCTAGCACATGCATTTTGTACGCGCTGAACAAGACGCTGCGTTCGACCTAGGAGTCGAGGACCATATACAGTGTCGGCATAATTAAGTTTCGATAAGACAAGACTTTCGACTAGCTGAACACGTAGTTCCTCAGTTAAGTACGGTCTGAGTCTGTACAGAGTCTTTAAGCGAAAAAAACAGTTACGAACGGCTTCAGCGACGTGGTTTTCAAATCTTAACGCGTCATCAATGCTCAGCCCCAGATTACGTGCCTCAAACACCCGTTGTACTGCCTGACCCATAAGTGTCAGATTGATGTCAGAGGGAAGAGAAGCCAACTGATGTCGACTTCCAAATACCATGAATTTGGTTTTCAACGGGTTCAATAAAAGACAGTTTGCATCAGACCATGCCACGATTCTGCTAAGGTCATCATTTAAATCATCTAGCGCATCCTTAAGGTTTTCCGGCCTAAAATGTATATAGATTTGTAAGTCATCAGCGTATAAATGATATCTACAATTTATAATCTTATTAATAATATCTGCGCTATAAAGAGTAAACAATGTGGGACCAGGAATTGAACCCTGGGGGACGCCCCTAGCGATGCTTGCAAGTGGTGAACGAAGGGGGATCCCTGAGGGTTGAGAAATCTCCACGAACTGTTCCCTTTTGCTTAAATAACTATCAAACCATTTTACGGTGGGTGAATCAAAACTAGACGAGCTCATTTTGGATAGCAGCAGCGTGTGATTAATGGCGTCAAAAGCCCGGGAGAAATCCAAAAGCACCAGCAGAGTACACATACCATTATCCTGGGATTCCAAGATATTGTCTGTCACGTCTAGCAGTGCTGTTGCTGTACCTCGTCTCTTTCGAAACCCCGACTGAAACTTAGGAAGAAGATCTTCTTTTTCTAAAAACTCCATCAACTGCTGATTTACCACTTTTTCCATTATCTTTGACATGCAGGGCAGAATGCTAATCGGTCGCAAATCTTTTAGTGAATTAGGATTGTTGACCTTGGGCAGGGGACGCACAATGGCTACTTTCCAAAGGTCGGGGAAAGTGGATGTCCTAATCGATGTATTTATTATTTCGGTAATAGCATTTAAAGATTGTGGTAATGTTGCCAAAAGCATTTTCAGTGATATACCGTCGTAGCCCACTGCATTTGACTTAAGACTTTTTATAATTTTGAAAACAGTGTTAGAGTTTACAGCTTTAAGAGAAAAAATATTTCGATCATTTTCGGGACGATGAAACTCGTGAAATGTGAGCTGAGAGATAGTTACCTCAGCTTTACCTGGGATATTTAAAAAGTGGTTATTAATCGCTTGAGGGTCATTAAGATGAGATGGAATTTCTATTTTTTTAGAACATGGGAGAAGAGTAGACTTTAAATTTTCCCATAGTGCTTTAGGGTTTTTGAGTTTGTTGTTTATGTTATGGTTGTAATAAGCTACTTTTTCTAAATACATAGTTTTATTCACTAGCGCTTTAAGGCTTTTGTAATAAGCTAATTTTGATTCCAATTTCGTCTCTCGGTAACTCGATAAAGCTTCGTTACGTAAACGCATCATTAACTTAACGTTATCGGTGATCCATGGATAGCCCTTTTCTTTGATAACCAAAGTTTTAAGAGGAGCATGTAAGTCAAACAGGGTAATCATACTTAAATTGAAACAATGGACCATCTCATTAACATCAGTCAAGGATGAAATAGTATCCCAGCACTCCCAACAGAGCAGGTCTAAATCTCTATTAAATGACTCCCAGCAAATAGTATTTAAGGGTCGGTACACTATTGTCAATGGGACAGGTTTCACTTTTTTGATATTAAATTGACAAATTACAACCGAATGTCCTCTATCGCCCATTGGTTCGACAACAACGTCCCTCACGCTCAAATCAGTGCAAACAACATCAATGAGAGTTTCACTATTATCGGTAAAATGTGTTGGGGAATTAACGACTTGCGTGAGATTTAAGCAATGTAATGTAGTTATTAAATTCTTAGTCTTTCCGTCGCTCTTATCAAGCATATTAATGTTAAAATCTCCAAGCAGAATTACGTGATCGCAGCTTGAAAACGAATTGATCGTATCTGTTATCGCATCGAGAAAAATATCCACTCTCATCCATGGAGGGCGATAGGCAGTACCCAAAGCTATTTTTTTCCCGCTAACAGTAAAAGTCACCCACATCTGCTCCACAGACCTATGTGCAGGGTCAATGGGGTGCGCTTGTGTGTGAGCATTGAATCCGCGCCTGATATAAAAACCAACGCCACCACCCCGGCCCTGACGCACGTCTAATGGTCTCGGTATGTGACGAAACCGGTAGTTAGGTACCCGCGGCGCTTTTTCTTCCAACCCATCTTGAATCCAAGTTTCGTTAATTGCCATAATATGAACATCAAGCCTGCCCATTACCGCAAGGAACTCGTCCTGTTTGGTGCCTAGTGAACCAGCATTAAAAAGTCCAATTCTAAGAAATCCTTTGCCAGCCATAAATATTAATGTTCTATGTTTGTACAATGTGAAAATATAAATGACAATAAAGTACTATAAATAATATGTTATAATAAATACACTAACTAACTAAAAAGACTATTAATTTTACGATATTAAAAATTCAAACAATTACTCAACCTTTCTGGCAATAATTAATATAATCAAAACATTAAAAAACGACAAAACACAAAAAACTTAATTACATAAGGTGCGTACACATCATATAACATAACATGCTACATGCCAATGCTATCCAACATGTTTCCATAATGTGGACAAAAAAAAAAAAAAAAAAAGTCACATTGCCATACAATACGCTACCCAATGTGTACGCACCCTTAGAACACGTTACATCGTACACAAAGTTGGTTGTTGGTTGGGAACACGAAGTTCTAGGCAAAGGAGCCTACTACCTACTTCGCGGTTGAGAATAATGACGTAAACTGAAAAAAACGATAAAATCGAATAAAAATAATAAATAAAATAAAAGGAAACACATTGATATAATTCTGACCCAACTTAAATTTGTTTGGACCGCAACCAACACAAAATATGTCACTGTCACAAACCTTCCATTAATTAACTGTCAATGATTAACTGTCACTAATTGTAGTAAACAAAAAACTTTTACAAATATTAAAATAGAAGGGTAAATAGTGTGTTTTTCACAAGTGTGGGGTAAAGTAAAAGTTTAGTTATAATAGAGGGTAAAAATAAAATACGTTTTAGAAAGGCTGCGACAAAACAAAACAGTAAGGGGAAAAACAATCGAACGCCTCAACACTTAGCTAGCTTGCCTTTCGCTACGATAGCGGCGGGCCTGCTGCGTGCATTGGCCGCCGCCGGGCCGCCTCCCAGGACCGGTGCAGGACTCACCGCTGGCTTCGACGATTTGAGCACTGCCTCTTGGACGGCAGAAGCCTTACTCACGGGCCCCACGGAGGGGTACTTGGCCACTAAGTCACTCAGCTCGTTCGATGTGGAAACCCTAGTGCGGTCACCGTTTGGCAGCTTGACGAAGACGTGCCCGTTCTGCGTCCAGCAGTCTCTTACTCCAAAATGTTTCCTTGCTGTAGTGAACACATCTTGCCGGGATTTAGTGAGAAATTCACTGACCACTATGGAACTAGACTTCAGTTTCTTCTTCTCACTCCAGACCTGGTTTCTACAAACCTCACTGACAAAGCGGACCAGAATGGGTCTGTTCTTATTATCAATTCTGCGACCCAAGCGATGACATGAAACCAGCGATGAAGTACGGAATGCAACTATTCCCATATTTGATTGTATGATACTACTGATTAGAGCCATACAGTTCTCACCCGTACCTTCCTGCAAGCCGGTGAACAGCAGTGCATCTCGACGGCTATGGCTCTCCAGGTCATCCACGCGAACCAAAAGGGAATCGATGAGAGATCTCAAAAGTGACAGTATTGCCCATACTGACTGTTTGAAGTCAGAGTAGTCTTGGCCAACCCTTTCTCGGTTTACTGTGTCACTTGATGGAGTAGATTTTAATTGCATCTCAAATTCTGCCATCCTGGTCAGCAGTGATTCCTCAATCTGTTTTTGAGTGTTAATTACATCTCGCACATTTGCCATTGTGAGATGTTTAAGTTCTTGTGTACTTTGTGAAGAATTATGCCAGTAGGTATTGTATACAAATTAATAATACTGCATATAAATTGATCTTAATAAAAACTCACAAGATAATCAGTTTAATATTATTTGTGTAGCACTTCTGTCACATAAAATAGGTTTGAATATTAAAAAAATAATAATTAATTGTAAAGAACAAAATTAAGTATCCACCACGCGGGCCCAGTGCGGGTTGGTGGATTCACATACGCCATCGAATTTCTTCTACGGACGTATGCAGGTTGCCTCACGATTTTTTTCCTTCACCGAAAACCCTGTGGTGTGAAATTCCGTACATAAATTCCAAAGAACTCATTGGTACGACACCGGGGATTCGAACCCACGACCTCACGATTGTAAGGCGGGTGTCACTACCTCTTGACCACCACAGCTTCTCCTCTTGACCACCATGGCTTCTAAACTACCTATTGAGCCAAATATATTTATTTATCATAATAGATTCAAAATTAATTAAAAATAAACGCGAGGGCTCTTTTTTGGTTTTAACTGATGTAAAAGACTCAGAAAAATATGAACTTTCTCGAAATGTAACGAGTGTTGTGGTAAGAATTTTTGATGATTATTATTATACCAGCCTCCATACATTTTGTGGACATGACCTTTAATAGCAACGTAAAAAGCGAGAACGCTTAAAGTAAAAAAGAAACAGAACTATGCTATTTAGCTATTATAATTACGATGGCGCCTCTGTAATCGGGCTTATTGTCTATATTGATGAATTTATATTGATACAGTATATCATGAACAGCTTTTTTCTATTGTGAAGCAAGCTACATATTCAGATCGGAAGAAGAGAGATGGCCTATGCGAATCTACCAAACTTCAATTGGACATGCATAGTACTATACCAGCCTATTTTTAATAGTCCGCTGGAGGACGTAGGCCTACCCGCGAAGGAAGATTGGGCCATATCCACCACGCTGGCCCAGTGCGGGTTGGTAGATTCACATACGCCATCGAATTTCTTCTAAGGACTTATGCAGGTTGTCTCACGATGTTTTCCTTCACCGAAAAGCCAGTGGTGTGAAATTCCATACACAAATTCCAAAGAATTCATTGTTACGGGACCGGGACTTGAACCCACGACCTCACGATTGTAAGGCTGGTGTCAATATCACTAGACCACTACGGTTCACGCATAGTTTAGAGGGATAAATATGACCTAGTCGCTCTTCGTCTAGGTAAATTTAAGATGGTTGACTTGGTCAGTGCGCGAAATTCAAATTCCAAATTCAAATTTATTACAGATAGACTGCACATTGTAAGTTTACAAAAACTCATTTAACGGCCATTATTAGGTATTAAGCTATCAATTAGCATCCTTTTAGGGTCTTCCTCGTATTCTGTTCATCAAAACTAACAACTTTTGTTTTGACTTTTCAATTCAACTGTTCCCTGTTCCGTACATTTTCTCGCGGATAAACGATATTTTTCTATAGAACATCCATTTTTTTTAGTTTTGACAAAAGTCACAGACCAAAAGTTGTTAGTTTTGATGTACAGAATAAACCACTAAAAGTATACTAATTGATTAGAAATTACTTAAACTTAAACCGAAACTAACACTACTCACCTTGTTTTGTTATTAACTTTCACACACAAATATACTGTATAATTATTAAGAATATTGATAATTAGTCTGCGATAGGTCCGTGCGACGGTCTGAATGAATTTCGGCGTGGAATCTATAGATATACAGCTATTGCGATACGCATTATCAGGCTAAGAGCGCTTTCACATAAAGGCGTTTTTGTTGCGCTGCAGTAGCGTAACAGCTGCGCCACGGTCGCGCGACAGAAGTGCGCTTGCAGCGAGCGGTGGCAGACACGCCGCGTTAGCCGCGTAGTCGCTAGCAATCAGTCGGCGTTAGATCATTGCTACGAGCGCATGTGTATTTTGTAGCAAATTACAAATTCTCGCGTCGCGTCTGCAGCGCGACTGTGAGTGTAAGGACTTACGGAGCGGTTATTAGCCGCACCCGTGCCCATTGCGGTTACGGACCCGCAGCTTCTGTAGAATACAGATATACAGGGTCATAAGTATAAAACCTTTTAAGGGCGGTTCTAGCACATCTAGACAAACAACTACTGTACTACGACTTTTGAAAATTCGCAAAAAAAATTCGCTTCTCCGTATATTTTGCCGCGAGTTGACGAACTTTTTGTATGAAAAAGCTGATTTTGTCTTCGTGATTTTCCAAAAGTTGTTTGTCTAGATGTACTAGACCCGCTCTTAAAAGGTTTTGCGTTTAATACCTTTGACCCTGAAGTAAAAAAATAAAGCAGATCTCACGACGCGTTTTACGCCCGCGGTGTGCGCGGTGTTGCTTGCGTGCGGTGGTTAAGCGCGGCTGCCGCTAGCGACGGCGTCGCGACTTAGTCGCGCCACAGCCGCTGTAATGTGAAGGTATTCGCTGTGTAGCGCTCATAGAACGTTTATCTGTGGTAGCGCTACAGTCGCGCGACAAAAACGCCTAAATGTGAAAGCACTCTAAAGCTCTATTTACTAAACATGGAATAAAAATTAAATTAGTTTTTATACGTCTTTAAATTTAAGTAATTGTTATAATTCTGGATATATGAAAAGAATACGATAACTATTATTTAAATTTATTGTTAGATTATTGTTTAATGCTTATCATTAGGATTGGCAATTTTGAACAATGTAGTAGTTTAATAGATGAAAGAGTTTCCGCTTCATTTTCTGCGGTATATCTGCCACTATTATTATATACGAGCAGTGATCACGACACTTTAATTGACTAGCTTATTTGACTATAATCTAGCATATTTATCTGCGATATATGGAGCCGAAATTTATCAAAATATTATGTTTCACAAAGCGCAAGTGAACGTAAGTACATTCAACGATAAGATGGACGACAGACAACCAAATCGTGAAAAATGTATCAAATGGCTCATGGATATTTTACGTAGTTTAGGCAAAACTAGCACAATAGATACGCGTTCGAAGACTAGTGTCAAAAGTTTCACGTGTCACACTCGTGATCGGGTGCTGCTTGCGGGTCGCCGGTCTGCTCGTGGCATTCACTCATTGCACCAACTAACTTAGACTAAAATTTCAAGTACCTACTATTTCTCTTTGTACAGTATAATCTAACAATTGTAATTTTAGTTAACAAAGGGCACACACCCTGGAGTCTGCGGTTTGTAATAATTTCCAAAAAAAAAAAGTTTCATTTGCCTAGAGTTTTGTTTTAAAATATGCCAACAATAAAGAAGATTAATTCGATAGATCCACTAATAATTGTAACATCGTGTACAGTGTTATAATTATTAAGAACCCTGATGCTGCCATAGAAAACAATGGCTGCAAGTCATTTGCTACCGGTTTTATTGGAAACAAGAAAACGGGGTATATCCAACAATGGACACACTCCAGTGATTTAAAATATATTACTCAATTTAAACTTGCCCTAAATAGAAAGTGATTCAGCTATCATCGGCAAACAATATCAAAACTAGTTATATATTTAGATAATAATGATAAATACGATCTTATTTTTAAATGTATAAATTCAGAATGGCTTAGTGCATAATTATCTATTTACAGATTATATTTTTTTTTAATTATCATGGTTACATTTGTTTTTATTGTAATTATTAAAATAATTTCATCATCACATAAGTTATATCCCAACAAAAAGAAGGCATGTAAAAAGTACAACAACTTTAACAACAGTTCTTCCACGGTAAAAAGTTGTCTCAAAAGGAGTCTCTCTGCGAGATCGAATCAGAAATGAGGAGATCCGTAGAAGATTCAAAGTTACCGACACAGCCCAACGGATTAGCAAGTTGAAATGGCAATGGGTGGGGCACATAGCGCGGAGGACTGATGGAGGAGGATATACATCCTGGTGGACTGACTGGACTGGTGGAGTTGAAAAGTTCTCGAGTGGAGACCACGTACCGGCAAGCGCAGCGTAGGACGTCCACCCACAAGGTGGACGGATGACCTCATTAAGACCGCAGGATCGCGCTGGATGCAAGCCGCTTCCAACCGGTCTTATTGTAGATCCATAGGGGAGGCCTATGTCCAGCAGTGGACGTCCTTTGGCTGATGGATGGATGGATGGATGGAAAAAGTTGTAAGATCGATGCACACACAAGTCAGCTTATTTATTTAGTACTTATCTGTGAGAGCATCAAAGTTGGATAGACCTTTGGTGCTTCTTAGTGCCACCTTGATAATCCAACTGTAAGGGATTAAAGCCCTCTTGATGCTACCGTTGACTTTGATGCCTCTCTAAATCTTTTAAATGACTTTTCTTGGTTCTGATGAAGTTTCTTGGTAATCTTCTAGGTAAGTAACGTATCTGTATATAGGATAACAAAATTATTCATGTAGCTTCTAAAATAAGAAAACTAGACCAAAATAATAGTATGTTAGATTTTTTCCTATTTACTGGGACGAAAATCGCATATATGAATTGATGAGCTAATGATTTTTCAAAAAACTAGTGAAAATTTACCGCACTGACAAATTTACTTTGAAAGTGTCCTGAGCATGCGTTCATTCATTCTCGCCATCGATGGCTCCTTCTTGCGGCGGCGTCGTGTGTCGGGTCGTTCTCTTCCCTTAAATATGGTCGAGGAGAGTGATGGCTGACACATGCTTCACACTCGTGATCGGGTGCTGCATGCGGGTCCCTGGTCTGCTCGTGGCATTCACGTAATGCACTAAACTACTAATGTAGGCTAAAATTTAAACTAACTCATCTCTTTTGTGTTAACTCTTTTTGTATAGTAAAATCAAATAATTGTACATTTTAGCTAACAAAAGGCACAGACCTTGGAGGCTGTGGTTTGTAATTTTCCAATAAAAACAGTGTCTAACATCCGAACAAGTCACAGCAGTCTAAGGGCCCGCCAACTTTCAAGTGCTGTTTTAGCAGCTTTCTTGTCCTCAATTCATGGTACTCATAATCTCTTCAAGAAGCGTGTCCTAGCGTCGCGGATCGCGCTCATATACTTCCGAATTCTGTCTGGGAGTCCAGTCTTTTGTTGCTTTGCCTTGTTCAATACTGGTAACCTTTTAGACCCGGTTGTATTGTCTCAAGCGACCGAGCTTATGGAAGGTTGGGTGCCAGGTGTAATCAAACCCATCGTTGTCAGTACTGTACTGTACTGTATCAGCCTTTTAATAGTCCACTGCAGGACGTAGGCCTACCTACGAAGGGTGAACGAAGGGTCGTTGTCAGTGTGGTACAGCAATTGACCATCTCGGTCATGACGGTCTCTCTCGCTTTAGAGCTGATTGGATCGGTGGCCATGCTAGCCTGAACGATATCATACGCAGGGCTTTTGTCACTGCCAATGTCGCAGTCGTGATTGAATAGCCTTGCGTGTGATAATGGTAAAATGCCTGACGGGATGACGATCGTTAATTGTTGAATTTTAGACGGCTCATATTATGGGACGCAACGCCGATACTTTACATTCATTTATAGTGGAGCGCCTGGGGGTTTTGACCTAGGAAAATTGCTACAGTGAATGAATTTTTTTGGTTGTGGTTGCATTTTCTTTCTTATACTATAACTTGCAAAGTTTACCAAAAATTTTTTTGTGCTTTTGATTTTTTCACTTTTTAATTGAAAAAAAAAATAAGAAATTGATATTCCAGCATATAATTTTATTTTAGATGGCATTTTTTTTATGTATGTCTCGAATAGGTATAGAATATCATCTTTTAGAGATACCTATGTTTATGAAAAAAATGGATGAACCATGTACCAGTATCATGGCTGATGACCATAGTTGCATACTATGTGAAAAATTAGGTTCATCATCCGAAACGAATTCAGATTTAGGTGAAATTATAATAATAAGCAGAGGAATAACCACTTTGAGAGCTGCATCGAGCAAACGACAGGATGGGTTGTTACCTCACCTGCAAACAGAATTCGCCTTTAAAAATCGCTCAAGATAAATTTTTGTCACATAACAAAAATAAAAGTCGCTTGATAGAAATGTTGAGAATTAAATTAGCTGACAACAATACTTTTACATGTCAAGCGGAAAGTGATGCAGATAAATTAATTGTTGATACAGCAATTAATTTGGAAACAAAAAATGTTGTAATAGTTTCAGAAGATATTGACGTATTGGTTATATTAACGGCTTTTGTGGATGAGAGTCGTGAAATAGATATTCTAAAACCATCCCGAGGCAAGGTCGAACAAAAAATATTTTCTTCGAAGAGTTTAGAGAAATCTTTACCAAAATGTAAAGAACATATTCTTTTTTTACATTCTTTAACGGGTTGTGACACTACTTCGGCATTTTTCAATAAAGGAAAAATTAAGTTTGCCAAAAATTTTGAAAAACGTCATGATTTGCATGAATCAGCAGAAATATTTAAAAACATCAATGAAGACTCCAATATATTTCAAGCAGGTGTAGCATGTATCTTGGCTTTATATGGAGCTCCAGCAGAAATCAAAGACTTGAATACATTGAGATACAACTTTTTCATTAAAGCTACAACCAAAAATACAAGTGTTATTTTGTCATCATTACCACCTACAACTGATGCCGCAATTGAACACCTGAAAAGAGTGTACCTGCAAACCCAGATATGGTTAGGAAACGACATAAATATCGGAGATTGGGGGTGGAAGTGTCTCAATAACATGTTCATCCCAATAACGTGGCTCGGATGACACGTTAAATTGTAGGTCCCGGTTGTTTTAACCGTTTAGCCATGTCAGAGGCCTTCAGGCGGCCTAAAAACTCTGACACCAGGGCTAGCCACCCGGCCTATACGAACTTACTTACTTTTATCCCAATAACCATGAACCAATTACCAGTACCGGATAATCTACTGCAAATGTTATTTTGCAATTGCAAAAAGGGGTGTGGACCTGCTTGTGGATGTCGGAAGAGTGGTTTATATTGTAGTGTAGCATGTTTACAGTGTAATGGAAATAGCTGCCTTAATACTTTACCTACCATTAAAATGACTGAAGTGGAAGAGAATATTTGATATATATCAATAATGTAAAAAGCCTCAATAAACAAAAATTTTATTTTAAATGTTAACTTTTTTTCGATTTTCCTTGAATTACTACATTTATCCACTTATTATGCATATATAAAAATATACTTCAACTTAATTTTGATATACAAAATAATTTTACAGAATAATATGCCTCATACTATTTGAATTATTATAATTATTCATTTTTTTTATTTTAAAATCAAAAGCACAAATTTTAAATAGGTAAACTTTTTTATTTATGTTATTAGCTAAACATTCCAATATTTTTTTTTCATCCACTGTAACGGAAGTCTGAGGTTTCTATGATTTTGACGCTCCAGGCGCTCCACTATTATGTATTTAGCATTTATTCAGTAAGTACTAGTTTTTACCCGCGGCTTCGCCCGCATGATATACCTATTGATTTTTGACGCAATATCATTATAATTTATAGCCTATGTGTTATTCTGATATAATATAAGCTATATTATTGCAAAGTTTCATCTCAATCCGTTAAGTAGTTTTTGCGTGAAAGAGTAACAAACATCGATACATCCATCCATCCATCCTCACAAACTTTCGCGTTTATAATATTAGTAGGAAGTAGGATAGTAAGATATATTTATTTGAATATATTTACATACTATACACTTATTTAAAATAATTTCATGTCTATTTGTGATAATTTTGTAAAAATATCTTCTGGATTTTAATTATTTACCATTTTATACAATGTTTCAATTACCTCTGCGCTAAATATGTTTTAAAGAAGGATGCGCGAGCCCATACATACCAGGACCTGTTATATACGAACAGACTAATTTTTCCTCACTTATTTTCTAAGAATGATATGTTCACCAATGTGATTTATGATGCTTCTAAAACTGTTCAAATATGTACAATTTGGCTAAAATTGAATATAAAATAAGAAAAGACGAAAACAATTTTCAAGCTATAAGTACCTATTTATAGACATGTATACACACTAAAGATTATGGATTGCCAGGTTTGTTATGTTCAGAGTGCTAAAATGGTGCTCGATTTTAAAAACTTGATGTCATGTATTTTTAGTCAATATTGTCTCACTAATATTTATATTGATTTTTAAAACAGTGCATGTCATCTTGTCTGTAATATCAGATTACTTTTTGGAGTTCATCGATTTATAGGACGTTGTCACGTCAAAAAAATCAATGTCTAGGACTGACATAAAAAGAAAATGAAAAATGGAATGATAAAGAAAATTCGGTATTCATCCATTTCATTAGCAAAAGTACAAGAACCGCAACTATAAGTTAAGAATATAAATAAAGCAGCTATTCGAACCTCGGTTGCAGCCGGCGGATGCAGGTTGCGAATGGAGGTAGCACACACATGAGCCGCTGCTTGTATCCGCAGTCGGGAATGATTCCGATGCTGGTTGCCTACGTCGTACATCGCAGGTACGTTGGACTTGTTTAAACAGGCTAACAACACTTGCAGCCGAGGCTCGGTAGCACATGCTGCCGCAGCCGTGTTCGGAATCTTTTTGTAGAAATTCATACAACTACGTAGATAACCAGAGCCCTTAGTCCAGGTTTTGTGTTGTTTACTTAAACTTTTGCGTTCGCGTGTGGCTCCATACATTTTGGTTAGTTCTTCATCGTTTCGGCCAGGAGCGCTGTACAAAAATGTATAGGGCAATATCGAACAGATGTAATTTCAATTTATGTGTAAACCTGGACTAACGCCTCAGTTGTGTAGCCACAGCCGGCCTAGTGCAGCTGCTGCAAGTGTAGTAAAGCAAGTGAAAGATTCGAATAGCACCCTTAAGGATTATTACGAGTAATATTAATATTGCCACGAATTTCTCGGATAACTTCAACTACTGCTTTTTGTTTTTAGTAGTAAAGTATATGATAAAAAGTACATATAAAAACAATAAGAATATTCTTTCTTTTTGATAATCTTTTAGTATACAAAAATGTATGTTTCTATAAAAATGTATAATAACACCTCAGTTTGTAAACATTACGGACTAAAACGAGTTAACGCAGGATTATGTGCCAATAGTTAAAAAAGAAAATAGTTATTACATCAACACGTCAACATTTCCAAAGTTGCTAAGTTTGGATACCGAGAACGAAGTCATGCAACACTAAATACGTCATCTGATTGACTGAATTTGACATTTCCTTTTTTTTGACAGCAACAGTAATAAAAGATTGTTTTTTTTCTTCAAGTAATTCGCCCATTTTTGGACACTAAAGCCTTTAAGACCATACCGCCACTTCTTATGTATGTAATCCGTAATGTAAAAACAATAAAAAAATCATTGTAATTTTTCTGGTGGGTAAATTTTAATTTTAATTAGTGATATGAAAACAGCAAAAAATCCCTATATTCTTGAAGCACATATCATTTTTAGAAAATATGTTTGGTTTTTTACTAACAAAAAAAAATATATTGACAGGTTAATTCCGTGCATCCTTCTTTAAGTTTTCGCATGTGTGACGTCACCTTTCGGCTGTCAGCGCCATTATCGGAAGATCAGGGGCCTTATTTTGTAAGCGCTCTGACGTTCGGCTTCGCTTTTTCTCCTGCTCGCGCCAGTTACTCACGCCGCGAGAGCGAGCGGGAGGAAAAGCGAAGCCGAACGTCAGAGCGCTTAGAAAATAAGGCCCCAGGGCTGGTTGTTAGCAGCCGGCATTATGCTGAGATGGAGCCGACTTGTCTCGGAAATAAAATGTTTTGTTAGTGTGTAGTTTAGTTAAGTTTCCTTGTGTATTAGTGTAATGTAGTGTTAAGTTATTTTTCTTTTATAGTATAATAGCGACCCGCCCCGACTTTACACAGGTGTGTTACTTATACATATAAAGCTTTTCCTCTTGAATTATTCTATCTACTGAAGAATACAACATCAAAATCCGTTGGGTAGTTTTAAAGATATAAGAATACAGACAGCGGAAAGCGACTTTGTTTTATTTTATGCAGTGATTATGTAAACATGTTTTTTTTATTTTTGTAACATAAATAAATTTTACTGGTTACTGATTACTTTGGCGCCGTCACATCTTCCTAAGACTCAGAGTAGAAGTGAGGTGTAGTTCAATATGTACAGGCGGAACAAGCTGATCTTGGCAATGGTTACATTTATTTGAGCCGTCTGGAGTTGAGACATTGGGTCCGTGGGGGCCGGCCCCCCTACCGCCTAAGCAATAGCAATCGTTTATGACTTCATTTTAGTCATTTGGCACCGCCTATGTGACGTTAGCCATCAATTGCTTTGCGCGGATTGCGAAAACAATCGTTGAATGAACAACTTTGACGGCTAACGTCACATAGGCGGTGCCAAATGACTAAAATAAAGTCATATACCTACGATTGCTATTACGATTGCTATTGCTTTAGGCGGTAGGGGGGCGGGAACTCATCTTGTTTTCAAAAGTCCTTCTGAGCGTTTGGTGGACGCGACGCGTGACCAAAATGCTGGTGTTTATTTGGCTCAAGGTAGAAGCATTATAGCAAGTAGCCCGACGAGCTAAGAAGTGGGCTATGCTCGGAGTCTCTCTGCGAGATCGAATCGGAAATGAGGCGATCTGTAGAAGAACTAAAGTTACCGACATAGCCCAGCGGATTGGCAAGTTGAAATGGCAATGCGCGGGGCACATAGCACGGAGGACTGATGACCGATGGGGTCGAAAAGTTCTCGAGTGGAGACCACGTACTGGCAAGATCAGCGTATGACGTCCACCCACGAGGTGGATGGATGATCTCATTAGACCGCAGGATCGCGCTGGATGCAAGCCGCTACGAACCGGTCTTATTGTAGATTTTAGGGGAGGCCTATATCCAGCAGTGGACGTCCTATGGCTGAAATAAAGAAGAATTGTCCTACAGTAAGCCAATGCTGTCAGCGTGCTGGGCACGTTGCAGTGAGTTTGAGCATTTGGGTTATCTTTGGACCATAGGATCCGTTATGTGCCTCTAAGGTAGTAGTACCTACCAACCTATTGTATTTTCTTTAGTAAAATCACAATTTCTTTGCATTTCATCAGAACTGTTTGTCTTGCAATATTGCTTAATCATTTCATGACAAACAAATATCATGGTACCCTAATCAAGGTTTTTATAGTCGTAAGGCACTTGAATACCGTCCTTACCTAGTAACTAATATAAAATCTACGGCATTTTCGTAACATTTAGTTACGATTACTTTTCTTTGCATCAGCCGCAGCAATATCAGCAATATGTAGGTACAAAACAAGGGGTCAGAAAGAATTCCTTGATCCTTTCATGAACCTTACTATGTCCACGGCTAGACATACATTTTCCCCTTGGAATTCTAATAAAACCGGTTGGAAGCGGCCTACACCCAGCCGCTTTCTCCGCTCTGTCAGGCGCATTTATGACATTATTCAGTATTATTATTTATATTTAATTGATAGTAATTTTATGAAATTGTTATTTTTATACATCGAACATTTATTGTTCTATCTATTATATTATTTTAATTAACTCAATTGTTTAAAACGGCCATTTTAGACCACCTTTTTAGGGTTTCGTACTCAAGGGGTATACATGGGATGTCACCAGGGTAACCGTGATACCTATGTAACAGGGCCACCTACTTATATGAAAATATAAGAAGGTGGTACGTACAACACATTTAGGTATTTGCAGGTTTACAAAATTGCCCGGATCATCAATCATTATATAACCTTACGCCTAGTGGCCAGGCAGTTATAGACGAGCACTTCCCTTGTTCCTGACGGGAACCGACGCGGTGCAGCGAAGGACGCGCAGTAGTGGCGCCGCCAGAGTCCCGGAGTAGTCTTGTCCTCAAAACTTGGAGAACGTCTGTCCCCAATCTCGGAATGTTCTATCCCCAAGTTTTGGACCCCAATTGGTGATTGAAGCACTGATTTTAAATATTGAATTAGTGTATTAAAAAATAATAAAAGGTATATACTAGAATTATAAATGTCTAGCACTTAAAATGATATCAGTACTAGACTATGCGATAAAGTGTCGCAGGTGAAGGTCACGGACTGATTCGCATCGCTAGCCCCTGTCATCCTGCGCCTGCGCCGTGCAAGCGAAAAGTGCATAGTGAAGGGCAGGCTGCAGAGATTTGGGGAGATAGGGGTAAGGATTAAGGATGGGGCATATTGGACACGTTGATCCCGTTACATACGAAGTCATTTATATGACATAACGATACATCATTACACCGACAGTTAAAATTTTCACAGATGATGTATTTCTATTGCCACTATAAGAACAAATATAATATAACATACATTACATTTAGGGGGCTCTTATACAACAAAAGTTAGTTTTTGCTCGATATTAATAACGGCACAAAGTAGACGCTTGAATTGGGCTAAAGGGTCTTCCTTAAGATACGGAACTAACGTAAGGTACGGCGCCCTTGGTGCGTGAAACCGACTTGCACTTTGATTGCTGATTTTTTTATTTAATATTGGTTTGCGTTTGACTACAATCTGCGCGATGTTTGGCAAATATGCGGTCTAAATGATAACTGTTTACTGTGGTTTACCTACTCGATATTTGAAGACACCTATGTTGTTCTATAGTGGTGAGAGACTGAGGTGAAATATTCTAAATTCTGGCTAAACAGCCAGAATTTAGAATATTTCACTTATACAAACGTATAAAGATAGTGGATTTGAAACGACTGCCTCGGTGGCTCAGTGGTTAGTGACCTTGACTACGGGATCAAAAAGGCGTGGGTTCGATTGCCACCCAGGGCAAGTATTTATGTAGGGTACATAGGTGTTTGATGATGTTTATCCTATTCTACTAATATTATAAACGTGAAAGTTTGTGAGGATGGATGGATGTATGGATGTTTGTTACTCTTTCACGCTAAAACTACTGAACAGATTGAGATGAAACTTGGCAATAATATAGCTTATATATCAGAATAACCCATGGGCTATATATTATAATGATATATTGCGTATGCGAGCGAAGCCGCGGGTAAAAACTAGTAATTTATATTTACACAAAGACATCAAGATAGTGGCTAGTATCATTACCAACCATTATCAAAAGGTTTTTGAATATAATAGTAACTATTTTGTTTGTAGTTGTATCTCAAGAAATTGCTGAAAGAAAGCGGCTGGCCCACGAGGAACTCCTCGTTTGCTCTGTGTCTGGGTGTTATTTGGGTATACCTGTATTTATAAATATGTATACATTTTAATTAAAATACTCGTACATAACCCAGGTGTTAATCACGCTTAGACGGACTGACAGACAGACGGACAGACAGTTTTTACCTTTTGGGTACGGAACCCTAAAAAACAACATAATAAAAAAATATAAATATGTAGGTACAAAAATATTTTTATTTTTCTAAGAGCTACAGTGGCTGCAGTACAACTTATTTTAGTAAAAATATTTTTTGATGTCAATAATCGGGTCTAGCCCGTAACGTAAAAACTATAAAAAAAATATTTACAACGTCATAACAAATCTTACCTACTTAAATATAATGATATTTTTTATTATTATTCTAAACAAAATTCATGTAATGGTAACCTTATCAAAATAATACTTTTCTGATAATCAAAATTAAGATTTATAATATTTTATCAGTCATCTTTTTTCATTTTGATATTTTAAATTTCATGTAGGTACATAATTATTTTACCTATATACAAAAGAATCATTGATCACTGTTGACAAATCAGTATTCAGTGTTTTATAATGAACTTTACAATTATGCACAGATAATGTAAAACAATTCTGGCAAATATTAGCAAGAAGGTCAACAAAGGTCAGTTTCGTTAATAGAAAATATTTGTTAACGAAACTGATTCAAGGGCAATAATTCTGATTGTTAACGACATAGCCCGGGAGGTAAGCCTAAAAGTTGCAGGTACTTTCTGAAAGCTACATTTTTGGTATTCTACGTTATCATGGTAGTGTACAACAATACCCCGGAGTTAGTCAGCTGGGTTCCTTAGCATTTGGTAAGCATACTAGTTTGAATTAAAAAAATGAGTTTCTTGCAACTACTTCTTAAACCTGAAATTTAGTGTACGGGTAGAAAAATAATTATTAGCACTACTTTTTTTAAAATTTATATTTTACTATCTACAGACTTCGGGGCCTGTACCATTTATTAACAATGTTTCGAAATTTTTTCTTTAGAAGACAATACTTCTTCTATATTTTACTAATCTACGTTACGTATATGCACCGAGCAGTCCTGCCCCCGCAAGCAGCACCCGTTCACGAGGTGACGCACGTGCCAGCCATCGTCCTCCACGACCACATTTTTGGGAAGAGGACTCGCCGCCACGCAACGCCGCCGCAAGATGAGGCGCCTAGGCGAGCCTGAGTGCTCCGGGCATACACGCAATCCTTATGCTAACTTAATCTACGACTAACTATAACTATCCTCCATTCGCCTCAAGACCTCCGCAACCGCTGCGTTCCTATCTTTTATGGCCATTTTAAAGTTATAATCTAGGATGTCTTTTGGTGCCGCAGCCGTTGCCCGACGCACGAAGCAGCAGATAGCGTCATTTGCGTTGTCGGCGTAATAGGTAAATGTCCTTGTGTGCCGTGAAATTGCTACCACTGCGTGCGACACGCTGTCATGCAGATTACGCTTTCTCTTTTGGCGACGACAGACTTATAGGTCAGACCCTGAGCCTCATGGATCGTCAGAATTCGCGACCTCGATCCTCTTCCTTCAGCACTACTTCAAATCCTAACTGTTACATGTTACAGGTAATTGGCTGTCAATTGCTTTCGTTAAACTTTTTAAATTATTCTTCAACGCGTGCACCAATTTTCAGCTTATTGAAATTTTAAAGTTGAATGAAGAACCCCCACCAAACGCTAAGGAACCCAGCTGACTGATTCCTGGGTATTTTTGTACACATCCATGATAACGTAATACCAAAATTCTTCTTTTAGAAAGTACTAGCATTTATTTATGCTCACCTCCCGAGCATACACTTTTAGAAACATTATTTATTCGTACTATAAATAGTAATATTACTAAAGTTGCCGAAATTGTTTACCTATATGATAGGCACCATGATATCTATCATACAGAGAAATTTTTACAATTATTCCCTAACTTTAAACCTAATCCAGTGTCCACCCTTAATCTTAATGTTGAAGGTGTCAGGGTCTAGCTTGGCCGGGATGCTGGTCTTCTCTCCAGGGTACACCACCATATGCTGAAGAAGCTGGTACGCCATAACCTTCATCTCGCAGAGAGCAAACCGCGAGCCTGGAATAGAAGAATGGGAAAATTAATGCGACAGAATGAACTAAATAAAATAACATGGAGATAAAGTAATAAAAAAGATAAGAACAAAAATAAACGTGCAGATAGGATAATGTAAAGGTGTTACAAAATTACCAAAACTCTTAATATTTTCAAATTGCATTATAATAATTCATTTAGGAGTAAAGTAAAAAAAATACTAGCGCATAGATATCTTGTTGAAGTCAATTCCTTGTCGATTATGAATAATGGCTGTTTCTTTTGTATTTATATGTTGTTGGTTTGTTGAAAATAAAGTTATGTCTATGTCTAGTAATTGCAATTATGTACACTTTTCATAGCACAAAGATAAAACTATGTATCTATTTCAATGTTAGTAGTCAATTCATATAAGTATTATGTTTCCACTTCAAAGGACGGAAGATTGTCGGAAAGACAATTTACCTTTTTGCCATGCTAGTGGTGCCAGAGAAGATAATGTTGGCAACAGAAGTACCTACATAGCGTTATCTTACTCATTATTTTGAAGAAAATTTTTGCTTACCAATGCAGTTCCTGGGGCCCAATCCAAAAGGCATGTATGCGAAAGGGTTGATTGTGTGCTTGTTTTCTTCGGAGAACCTTTCTGGGTCGAATTTGTACGGGTCGGGGAAGTATTCAGGGTCGTGGTGGAAGGACCATGTCGGGATCCCTACGCCAGTGCCCTTGCGGAGCTGAAAGCATGAAATAAAATGTTTATTTGCAGCCGAAAATTCTTTGGTATAGACTAAATCAAACTTCTTATAGTCTGTGAAGTTAGTTGCACAAATTCCTTCTCTTGGCCGCTAACATATGAATACTGCTGCTACTGCACAATCAGTTGCCTTGTGTTCACAGTGTGTTCGGGCGCCAAGAAGTTTTTTGCGGCTTATTTTAATTCATTTAATTTGACTAATATGTAATTTAGTCACAACTTACGATAAAGTCTTCTGTTGCCTTGGCATTAGGTTTGCCGCAGTTGTAGTCTTTAAGGCAAGCTCTGTCCAGGGCAATGGCTGGAGGCCACTTCCTTAGTAATTCTGTAACATCAAAATAACGCTTAGAGGGAAAAAAATAAATGGAACTTATTGTAAATACACATTGTAATTATTTGAAAAGGTGATAAACTTTAATCCACTACAGGAGATGAGCAAAAAAATCTGCTGTTTCATACGTTTTGTCGATTCCGAGTTGCGATTTTGTTTGAAACAGGTGATTTTATTTCCTGATTTCGGGATGGTCCAATAGTGAAAATCGTTTGTGATGATGATCTTAATCGGCACGTTTCGGCTTAGTAAACTAATGGGCAAGAGGAGAACATTCAGGATGTTTTGAAAAAAAAAATACCAATTACTATCATCAAATCGAAGTACCTACTCACCAGAAACAACCATGTCCATATAAGTCATATTCAGAATGGAGTTGTAGTCAAACTTCCCGCCGTTCTTAGCATCATTCTCTTTGATTTCCTTGACCAACTTCTCCTGCACATCAGGGTTCACCGCCAACTCGTACAGGAGGAACGACATGCCGGAGGAAACCGTCTCGAAGCCAGCGATGAAGAATAAGATAGCCTGGGCGATCAGATCTGTGTCGCTCCATACTGAAATAATTATATTTAGGTTTATTTTACAAGACAGAAATTTGGAAATTGACCAAGAGACGCTCGGGGGAAACAATTAAAATACACCGCAATTTGGAGTTATTTTAACAAAAGCACATATTTTGATACAATTAGTTTTTCATTACGAGTAATTTTTGTTCAAGAAAAAGGGTCTTAGTATAGCCATGATTTACACCAACTAGGATTCTTTCAATTCTTCTTAAAGCTACAAGCTAAACTTGTATTATACATATACAAGTTCAAAACTAAATTATTACTAACCTCTATCGATATTTTTCTTTCCAACTTGGGATTCTTCTACAGTTGCAAAACCAGCGTCCACGTCTTTGGCATTTTCTTCATGTGTTAAGCGTCCTGTAAGAAAAATTAAATTAAATACCTACCAAAGTTTTTACTGTAATCTCCCGGTATTCTAATAGTCCACTGCTTAACATAGGTTCAGCTATGAAGGACAATACGTAATTCTTAAAAATAAATTGTATATTATCGGATAACGGGAAAATTTCTACACTTATAGATGACTGTTTATGTACATGTAAAATAATATTTGAGACCCAATATGTTGCCTTGCGGAACGCCGTCATTAATTTTAAAGGTAAGTGAAAAGGTCACAACTTGTACACGCTTTCGGTTAGACAAGAAACTTTTAAACTGTTTCGGTTAACCACTCTCTGGTTAACTCTAACACTGGACCTTATCAGTTCCCTCAGATCAGATACAGACAATATAAGATAGCATCGAAAGCTTTTGCCTGATCAAGAAACCAGCCGCAACATAATTATATTTTTGGTATTAATTTTACCCTTCTTAGCTTCCATGAGCAGATGTATCATGTCAGGCCTGATGATGTTCTGTTCCTCTCGGTTCTTCATCGTGTTCAGTACCAGCTCGCGGAAGAAGCGGCTTGATTCTTCGGAGAACAGGGTCAGTTTAAAGAACTGGAAATATAACAATATTTTTCTTGTGATTCTTTGACAAATGTTAATAGACATTGAGGTCAAATAGACCGAATGATCCGCGCTGGTGGGTTCTTAACCAGCATACGCTGAGGTTAAGCCAGTTTGTGACAGAAATATAAGTACTGTTGGAGAGGTGGTACTTCGAGAGCTGCCGATGACGTCACAGCGTCCAGCGCTGTGTGGTCGGAGAGGGGGTCACCGGCGGCGGGACACTCCGTAATAGGGACTCGGGCTAGGCGTGCGTGTGCGTTGCGTAGATCATAAATTGTCGCTAAACATTTTTGTACGAATAAATAATTTTGTTGATAATTAGGTGTTTATCTTTTTAATTTCACTTCTGATAGACCTATTTCCTTATATCAGAAGTGGGATTACTAAGAAAACTCACGGCCTTTTCGCTCAGATTTTCCTGACATTTTGAGAAAATTGCGTATTAATTCGGAATTTAGAAATTTGTGTGAAAAGTGTAGTGTTTTTTTTACACGTTTAAAACTTAGGCAAAAAGTGTAGTTTTGCATTAATTTCGTGTTGATTTTAATACGTGATGATTACGCAGTTAGAACTAACAAGTAATAACCCCTTGCGGGCCCCGTGTTCTTTGTGTGGTGACACAGTAAAGTTCTTTGTTCGTTGTTCGCCTAGTAAGCGCGGTGCGATTACGTCATGCAAGGTCCGATATCGTAGCCCAAGCGTCGGTACATGCGGGGAAGTACCTAGAGTCAGTATTACCACGTGTTGTGATGTGACCGCGATAGAATTCGGGAATGTTTACATTCGGGAAGCCGTAGCCCTTGTAGACTTCGTAGCGCTTGTAGACGCTGTAGCTTCAATAAATCTCGTAGCACAGACTCGACTCGTGAAATGTTAAGCGCTATTATAACCCGTCCAAATATTATTGAGTGCCGGCTAAAGCAAAACGTTGACTATTGTAGTTCTTTGAGATAATTCGGTTATGAAATATGTATTTTGGAGAAAGAGTGCGAAATATATTCGGATTTCGGACACGCTATACTTTTGCGGGCAAGTGCATTTTAAACAGTAATTGAGAGGATGTTTTCGGTGGTTGTGGTCTGCAATAGAGTCATTTTTGAGTTGTGTAACTAAAAGAAATAGTGTTTCATATATTGAAGATCAACTTTTATGCGGATTTATGAACGACGTTAGTCATTTAAATTCGTGAGATGTATAAGTAAAAGCCATAGGGTTTCATATGTTGAAAACAAACTATTCTTAGCGCTTAGAGGTTGCGATTTGCAAAAGAGTTATTTGTGAATGGTATAAGCAAAAGTCATAGTGTTTCATTTGATGTTCAGTTAGTGATTCGTTGAAGACTAACTTTTATGGGTGCATAACATATTGCATTGAAGCACGCACGCACGATATTTGTTCATTTACGCATTGATACCGGTATAAAATATTTATGCTCGAATTTTGTTTATCCGTTTCGTTACGGATGTAAGTTGTTTACTTGAAACGTTCTTTTGTTCGTTCGCGTACAGTGACGTGTATACGTGATCAACTTGTTGGTGTGCACTGCCTTGCACCCAGATTTACGTACTAGATTTGTCTACCCAGATTCCGTCCGTTTACGAATTTTTACGGGACTAGTGGTTCACTCGCGATATTCGACTTAATGACCGTGATATTAATTTGTTGGAAAATGTAAATAGCAGAATGCACTTTCGTGTGAGCATTTCTTATCCGGTACGGGGATGATATTTCTACAGTGTCTGCACTGGTATCCCTCGTGATATGTTTTGGAAAATAGTACAGCGGTGTGCAATTACATATGTTGCCCGATCGATCATTATACAGCAGTGTAAACTCAAAAATAATTTTGAGAGTGGCCGAAGATGTCTTTTGCATACATCCGCACTCTATCAGTATTTAGCCAGTTACAATGCTTTGGCTTTAGACATCAGTTTTGTTGCACTGAATATTTGTTGTATGAGCGTTTATTAATGGCATTAGTAAACGCTCACACACCTATTAAGCCATGTTGTACGTAATAATTATGCAATGGCGTTATGCGTATTGATTTGTAGTACCTTGTGACTACCTACTAATTGTTCAATTTTTGACATTGTGAGTATTGATGTTATTACCGTTGCGTAAAATTGATGTTGTTTGCGTTATGCGTATTATTGTTGTTTTGTTAGCACCTGCTAATTGTGCAATCATTTGCGTTATGCGTATTGATGTGTTGCTCTATGTTAGTACCTACTACTTGTGAGATTATTGGCATTATGCGTAGTAGTGATATCGAGGAATTTTTATGGGAAATTGGTCCGTGTGACTATACGTAATTGATAAACTTATTGCCGCTTTGATGATTTGTGACGATATGAATCCCTAATTAAGCAATTTGAACAAATGCGTATCTTCTATGGAGATATTTAGGCGCTGCGCAAACGTAGACACTTTTTGTTGACAACGCGGCACACTATCGTAGTAAACCGTAGTTGTTGGGTCATACAGCGGTGATCAAATACAATTGCCCGTTGTTACTATGCAATGGGTTGTCGTGCATGTTGAGGTTGGGTTGGAATGACCTCCGGTGAGAGGATGCTCCTCTGAGCGAAGTGTTGAGCCAGGGGATGGCTAAACGACGATGTGGCATTTGATGCTATTCGATGTAAATTACGTCTGCGCGATGCATATTTCGGCTTGTGATTGGTTGCCATTGGTTCAGCAAAGTGCGTGGTGGCGCTGCATGTAGCGAGGTTGGTCGTTACACTAATCACTGGTAACCGTCTCTATAACAAACAACGTTACGTAACTCAGTAAAATTGTAAGGAAATTTGTTGATGAACTGACATTACTTCTAGTTTCCAGTTACCGATACCGATATTTTTATCGTAATGAGTATGTGTTAAGTGGAAGCAACTGGACACAAAAAATGTTTACGTATGCGCAGGGAGGGAGTGAATTATATCATCCTGTTCTATAAAAATCAAATATTCATCACTAGCTTGTATCTGACACAAGACACAAAAGTGTTCACGTTTGACGTCAGATCTGTTTAATTCAAGTAACCTGACTTGAATACTTTAGTTGGAGTTGTTTTTCTGTAAAACTTGAGAACCGTTATATTTCATGGGCTAAAGCTAATATTATTCCTTCTGGTAATTATTTAGTTGGGGTCAGGTACAGCCGAGCTACTTAATAGTGAAAGGTTTTATTGCTAACAAATTATTTCAAGTGCATGAAATGTGTCTGCGGAATAAAGAAAGTTCCTATTTCAATTTTTGAAGCCCCATCAAAAGATACATTGCCAATTTTGCTTTTAAAATGACATGCTCAGCACATTTTATTTTATTTAGGGAAGTTTTATTATGTATTGGAGCAGAATAAAGTATCGAATACCCATTACAAAACAAACCAAGCCCTGAATATTTTGTCCCTGAATGTCAATCGAAATGTGTTCTGGTCCAACTTTTATGGCTTACTGTGCAAAACATGCAATCTTATTGCATTTCATTCATCCAATCACAAAAAAGAGAGTAATGTACATACGTAAGCGATGACCAGCTAGATTTCTATCAGTATGAAAATAATAATGAACTACTGTGATGAATATCACCTATCTGCTACGTTTTATCTTGAATAGCCCTTGGCTTAATTTTGTTTGTGTGCTTCATGATGGACATAGTCTTCATAGTGTGCACCAAACATTGGAGTTATTAAAGCACTTTTAGCTAACCTGGCGGCCAGAGGCCATTTGTCAAATAAAAATAAAAAAAATGTTTTCCGTTGCATTGCACCTTGTGTTTCATATGCGTGATTTCAAACAAATTGCTCTATGCATCATGTCAACGCCAAGCAAATCAGATATTTGATATTTCAAGGTGACGTTGAACTTAAAAAAAAAAAAAAAACTTTCTGGTTAAACATGAAATAAACTAATCAGCTATAGAAAATTGGTCATGCCACGGAAGAGAGAAATTTCCTTTAGGACTACTAGTTCAGCCAAACAGTAGAGCCACGAGAAATAAACGGAACCCATATAGAGTGTACCTGGTGTTTGAATTGAGATATTATTATCAAAATAAGGTTCAAAATATATGCTCCAACTAGAATGCTTTTGAAGCTCATCCGCCATATTAATGCAATCAAATATGACATTTGATCAATAGTTCGAGTGTGAATTGTGTCAAGATCACCTATCAGTTTTAAGCATCTTTGACGCCATCTTGCTGTGGTCATGCGTTACTTTATTTCACTTCTACCGTTTTCCATTATTCTGAGTGGTGTCGAATCATCAGTATGTACTTCTCATTATGCAATGCGTAAATTTTTACTGGATCGAGAACCAATGTTCTGAGTACAGAATTTTTGAAGTAAGTGAGAGTGCTTATTGCATTTTGCTGAACACGTTTATCATTTGTTTTAAGTATCGACAGCTTTACATAAAAACATAACGTTTTACGAGTTACATTTAGTCGCCGATTCTTGCGGGAGTTCAGCCAAGCGATGTTGTGGTGAATTTTTTTAAATTGTTTTTATTTTATTTGTTTTACCAAATATTTGACCTAAATTGGTCTTTTGCGAGCAAACTTCGCCTCTGGGCATACCCCATCACTTTGACTAGCAGTTCTCGTCTATGAGCAGACCTCATATGTCTCTGGGCATAACCCAGCTTTTTTGATGAGCAGACCTCGTCCGTGAGCAGACCTCATAACTCTTTGGGCATACCCCAATATTTTTACGAGCAGACCTCATCTATGAACAGACTTCATAACCCTCTGGGTAAATTCCATCACTTATCTCTTACATTCTGACGAGCAGACCTCGTCCATGAGCAGACCTCATAACCCTTTGTATAGACCTCACGATTCATATCTATTCGCGCGCATATCTCGCTGTGGACCGATCCCACTAAGCGGATGAAGGAGATGCAGAAGAAAACTTTAGCCGGAGAGCTGGCTGCTGCGGCGTGCTAGCATCCTGGGCATCGGGTCAACAACCTCCGGCGTTCCACCAAGTGGGCCTGCGGCCTCCTGGCATTCCAGTCAGTGGGCTTGCGGCCAGCCTGGTCAGCGGACCGGTTGCCTGCTGCGAGCCTGACCAGTAGGCATATAGCCTGCGACGTGCCTGGTCAGCGGGCCTGTTGCCTGCTACGTGCCTGGTCAGCGGGCCTGAAGCCTGCTGCGTGCCTGGTCAGCGGGCCTACCGCCTGCTGAGTACCCGGCCAGCAGGCCAGCAGCCTGCTATGTGCCTGGTTAGCGGGCCTGCAGCCTGTTGCCAGCCGAGTCAGCGGGCCTCCGGCCTGCCACATGTCCTGTCAGCGGGCCTACAGCCTGTTGCCAGCCGAGTCGGCGGGCCTCCGGCCTGCCACATGTCCTGTCAGCGGGCCTACAGCCTGCTGCCAGCCGAGTCGGCGGGCTTCCGGCCTGCCACATGTCCTGTCAGCGGGCCTACAGCCTGCTGCCAGCCGAGTCGGCGGGCCTCCGGCCTGCCACATGTCCTGTCAGCGGGCCTACAGCCTGCTGCCAGCCGAGTCGGCGGGCTTCCGGCCTGCCACATGTCCTGTTAGCGGGCCTACAGCCTGCTGCCAGCCGAGTCGGCGGGCCTCCGGCCTGCCACATGTCCTGTCAGCGGGCCTACAGCCTGCTGCCAGCCGAGACGGCGGGTCTGCACCCTGCCGCGTGTGCAGTCAGCGGGCCTGTAGCCTGCTGACAATCTTGACGGCAGGCCTCCAGCCTGCTGTGTGTGCAGTCAGCGGGCCTGCAGCCTGCTGATACTCGTGACGGCAGGCCTTCAGCCTGTTGCATGTGCAGTGAGTGAGCCTGCAGCCTGCTGACGCTCGAGACAGCAGGCCTCCGGCCTGTTGCCTGTGCAGTCAGCATTTCTGTATATTTCCAGCCTGAGAGCGGGCTCCCAGCCTGCTGGTGTCCTGGATACTGTGTCTTCAGCCTGACAGCGGGCCTCCAGCCTGCTGGTGTCCTGAACACTGTGCCTTCAGCCTGACAGCGGGCTCCCAGCCTGCTAGTGGTGTCCTGGACATCGTGTCTTCAGCCTGTCGGCGCGTCCTGACAGCGGGCCTCCAGCCTGTTGACTGCCGACATCCTACGAGAGAACGAGGCGTTCTCTTGTCAGGAGAGGCCGTGTTGGAGAGGTGGTACTTCGAGAGCTGCCGATGACGTCACAGCGTCCAGCGCTGTGTGGTCGGAGAGGGGGTCACCGGCGGCGGGACACTCCGTAATAGGGACTCGGGCTAGGCGTGCGTGTGCGTTGCGTAGATCATAAATTGTCGCTAAACATTTTTGTACGAATAAATAATTTTGTTGATAATTAGGTGTTTATCTTTTTAATTTCACTTCTGATAGACCTATTTCCTTATAGTACATTAAATTTGATAAGTATAAATTAGTATCAATATTTAATTTATGTTGTATTGTATGTTACGTGGTTGGTTAAATTTATTGTTTAATTGTTTATTGAGATATAAACGACATTTCACAAAATTATTATCTAATTATATTTAAGAATTAAATTAAATGAAAAAAAAAAGTTTAAATTATATATTTTTGTTACAATATAAAAACTGCTATGTCTAAATGTCACACCAAAACATATTTGCTTGTAGAAGGTAACTACAATCTACAACTACAAGCTAATTAAGTAAATAAATATCTGGTACCTATAATGGTTGTGGAAAAATAATGTTTATTAAAGTGGCTGCTTGAACGTGAAATTACTTTTGCCGAATTATCGAATTTTTAGTATAATGTAACGTCCCTAATAATGTTGTTACCTATTTAAAGTTCTTTTTGACTTTCATAAGTGTACATTTATACTTATTTAAGAGTAAATTTAAGAACTTGAACCTTGTACTTGTATTGCAATACATACCACAACTACATATATATTAAATAAATTAAATATTCTAATACTCGTACCTCAGCTGTGTTTAAATAAATACGTATTAGTTTAAGTACCTACCTGACTAGATAAGGTAATTACATATTGTTTATATACATCAGTACAGCAGTAGGTAACATACAACATGTTATTTACAAAATGATCACAAACACGAGAGACCTTGGCCGTGGATGTGATGTAATCATCAACTATGTACGCTGTTATAGTATGAATGGTAATAATTTCGTTCATGTTTTCAAAATTACTTTTATCTAAATCTAAATTAGTACACAAATGCCTACAGTTTTACGTTTTTAGGGCTCCGAACCTGTTAGACACAGGAAAAAAAAGAAAAACGGAAAGCTCGTGTCCGTCTATCCGTCTGTCCGTCTGTCCGTCTATCCGTCTGTCTGTCCATCCGTGAGTCAAGTACTTTTATCTCGGAAAGGCGTAAAGTTGAAATTAAAACCATATATGTATACAGGGTTATTTCTAACCAATTAGCATCCTTTTAGGGGCTTATTCTGTGTATCAAAACTAACAACTTTAGTTCTACGACATTTGTCAAAACTCAAAAAAAAAATTTGGTGTTCCATAGAAAAATATAGTTCAGCCGCTATTAAATGTATGGAACAGCTGATTTTTTTCGAGATTTGACGAGTCGTAGAACAAAAGTTGTTAATTTTGATGTACAGAATTAGCCCCTAGAAGGATGCTAATTGATTAGAAATAACCCTGTATAGTCTCTTGCAGCTGAAAAAAAAAAAAAAATTTCTCAGTTATCGTAGAAAAAAGTTAAAGCCGTTTTTCGACACTCATAAGGGAATCAAACCCTATAGGGTACTTCCCGTTGGCATAGCAGAACTATAAAATTGGGTAAAGAGCATTGTCTAAGTATTGTATGTACACATGTAGGAATATATCTGATAACTATACATCTTAATTAAATCATAAAAAATAAGGCTTAAATGCAAAAAATATGAGAATTTCGAAATGAGTTAATCGTATCATGTGGGTTATCATATGAAAGAATTTCGCTAGCTAAAACAGGCTTATCAGGTAGCCTGCCTAACTACTTACAAGTAACACAAGTACCTACCTAAGTATTATTTGTTCCCAGACATGTGTAATTAAATTAAAACCATTATCATGTCAGAACTCAATACATACTCGTATCACAACAAAAGCATAGTAATTATGTACCTTCATTATTTTGGGGAAGTTCGAAAATCCAAAAAAGACGAGCAGTTGCTTGAACTTGAATGTGGAAGCAGTTTTGCCCATAGCGTAGAACTGATTGTCGACGTCTGTATGAGAGTCCACCTTCAGGCCAAAGGCGCAGGATGCGATCACGTCGTTGGCGTATCGAGTCGTCAGGTCCTTCACATCTACGTCTAGGTATCCCTCTGAAACGTGAAGACAAAGGTTAAGAGATAGCAAAGGACACTGACTACGGACACAAGCTCTATTGGACAGGAAAGAGAATAGAAAAGTGGTCAATATGTATAGATATAATGTCACTTGTGTTGTGAGCTATTACACCGAGGTGTTCCTCGTGGATTTACTGCTTTCGCACCGTTCGTTGCCCGTGGTCCTACCAGATGTATTACTAGTAGGATCACGGGCAAGAAATTATGTGTCCTGACAAGCACTTTAGTAGGACTACATGTTTCGTGTTCGTGTATTGCAGTAAGTATATTTTATCCCCATTCTGTCCGTAATTGATCTTAACGTCAAAGAAAATCAAATGCAATAACAAATATTAACATTTACACAACTAGTTGGACATCCAAAATACGTATTCCATCAGGAATACGTAATACACAGTTTTTTATATGACTTAAAGCTATTGGCCTCTGAGGTCTCTACAGCTTATCGGACTTGAGCGAGGGCAAAAGACGGCTGAGCCCCAAGATAAGGTTATAGGGTGACTAGCGCAAAGGCACCTGAGAAGGTACGGACCAAGGCTTGGGCCGTCACCCGGCGGGGGAGATCAGACATGCACCCCAGAAGGGGTGTGGCCTGTGGCCCTAATGGGATGAACTGTTTTATTATTTGGAGAGAATCTAACCGATCTTCTAATAAATACTGAGGGTAATACACAGTTACTGCTGCTGAGCAATGAACACACTTGTGCTGATATTGACGCAGAAGTATATAATTTAAGAAAATATTTCTTGGCAGCTATTAATCAATAACAGGGACAGTGTGAAGGGTAGGTAATTACTTATGTTTACAGATATTTGTTATTAGTAAGATTGCACAAGCAGGATGGCTGGCCCTGAAAGACCTCTAATGTGGCAAAATGGTCAAAACGATCGAAACCACAATGCAACGTAGATTCTGAGCGTTCAGTTATAAATGCCACCCACGGTTACCTATTCAAAGACTGACTGTGCTGAACGTTGCTTAACTTCATTGATCGATGAGTAACACCTAGTCAAACTACGTTAATAGTGCTGTTAAGTTACAATGCCAAGAGCAAGTCAAAAGAAAATACACAACTGCACATCAGATCACTTGGAACTTACCGCCAGACTCCTTGATTTTAGCTTTGAGAACCTTGATCATCTGGTCTCCCACTTCCACCATGAAGGGCACCATCACGCGGATCTTGGAGCTGGTGAACGCGGGGCTGAGGGTCGAACGCATGTCGCGCCATGCTTGGCCTAAAACAAATCATAATTTTAATTAAAAATAGCATTAAAGTAATTTCGTAACCCTGGTGGTACATGGATAAATGATTAAATTAACCGGAACCTACAATTTAAGTGTCACTCACGGTCATCAATCCGAAGACTGACCATGCTAAACTGCTTAACTTCGATGATCACTAACGAACACCTAGTCAAACTACGCTATGAGCGCTATATATATGCAATTTAATAGCATTTGAAAATGCTATAATTAATTGACGTTTTTCTACTACAGACCACGAGTATTTCTTCACCTTGACTAAGTCGCAACTTCAAAGTCTTGAGCATCGTCGCAAGGTAGCGTGTTTATCAGACTTAATACTTCGGAGAGTGCGCCCAGGAGTTGCACAATCTGGTCCCCTCTGCCCCTTTTGACAGACGCCACCAAAGCGTCAACCTTTTATGATGGACATTCCGCGCGTTAGAACCAAGCGTTTCGAATCCTCATTCCTCATACGAACAGCCAGAATGTGGAACGATTTGCCTGGGTCTGTCTTCCCGTTAAAGTACAACGTGGGTGTCTTCAAATCCCGAGTAAATAGGTATCTTCTAGTTAAGCGTGCTACACCGTAGACCGCACATCTGTTCAACATCAGGCAGTGTGTAGTCAAACGCGAAACTATTGGAATTAAAAAAATCTACCTAATCGATATTTACAGAACCTTATATTATTTCTTCCATAAATACCTATACTCATTAAAATGCTCCACAAATATTTTCTTCGATTTAGTAGGTATGTAATGTGAATATGTACCTACAGTACATACATATTTAGACAATAAAATTAATCTAGACATCAGAATATAAAAATAATCATTCAATGATAAAAACCGGATTCAGGAAAACAAGCACCCAATATTGTTTTTACTAGATTAATCTACCATTATAATCTCAGTATCTTATTAGATTATGGATCGTCGATTTTTTTGTATTCCAGTTCATTTTTATAACCGAGGCAACTGTTATCGGTCGATTGCTGTCTCTTGCATCTCGGTTTTGAGGCTAGTAAATATACGCGATTCCAGTTAAATATGGTCCAAGAGCCCAGTGTCACCAGATCTTACTTATTTTAACTTGAATTTTTATATGAAATATGTATATCGGATTAGCACGCTACGTTTGTGTGTACTTTGAGTGTATTCATGCTTTGACTTTTTAAACAGAGCTGACATGTTAATAAGGTTTCATAATGGCTTTAAGTTCATAGCGACGCTTGGTGTATCTAAGGATATTATGTGTGGCATAAACACGTATAATGGTTTACCTCATCATATTAAATCATTGTCTGGAAGTAATTTCAAAAATGTTTTAAAAATGGCTTGTCGAGAAAACCTTTTATAGCATGAAGGAATTTTATGCATGTTCTCATGGGTCTGGCCCATATCTATATTATAAAAAATAAATCTAGAAAATGTGATCTCATTTTAGTTTTGTAAAGTACATATAGATTGTTTCAAATGTCTTCCTAGTTCTATATATTATTTTCTTATATAGTGTTTATGGAGTGTTATTGTGTAATTGTTTATTGAGTGTAAATATTTAATATGTAGTAAAAATTAGTTAATAATGTTCTCTAGGCTAGGCTATATGAAGCCAAAAATTGCATCTCCACTAGGACAGACTGTTGATACTAAGAAAATTATACCTACCATCTTTCAACACAGTTTGAGCAATAAATGTTACTTTTACTTTCCAATAATTAATCTCGTTACTGTCATAAAATATTCAAATAGTTGAAAAAAAGTTCTCAGAGTATTCTATAAATAAAAATCAAAAGTGATATTAGAAATAAAGTGATTACTAGGTTTCTCCCTTTAGCACCTGATATCTGTAGCTAAATTAACAATCGTCACACGTTAGCATAAAGTCAAAATGCATATATAGTTACACTAACTAATCGAAGAGTTTCAAAACCATGTGATTAATCGTATTAGATATCCGCGATACAGGCCTACATATTGAAGATCCGTAGGGGAGGCCTATGTCCAGCAGTGGACGTCCTTTGGCTGATGGATGGATGGATACAGGCCTAGCCTAGTGCGAACATCGCGGTAGAATTTTTTTGTTTCTATTACTGTTATAAACATAAGGTAATATTGTTCTTATTATGTGTAGCATGTGTGTAAGTTTTTCCTATGCTTATATTCCTAAACAACGAGTTGCACTCCGAGAGTACTAGCAGAAATGAAAACTTGAACATCGCGTATTACGTCACCATCTTAGGAATTTTCTATCATGTCACGTGACACGCAAGTTTAAAAATGTTTACCCATCCCAAAAACTGCACAATACAGCTATTGAATTTTATTATTCACTTCAAAAATATTTTCATTTTCATTAGTCACAAAATAAGGAAGAACTGGTGACTCTGGTATCTCGGATTAAAATATTTGTAACGTTCAGCCAAGTATATGTCTATGTGTTATCTGAGTTCAGTGTAACTTTAATTTTGAATTGTCATTGTGACAAGTCAAAGATTAGTACAATAACATAATTGCTTTGTTTACAAGTTCTAAGATTGTAGGTAAACACAAAACAAGTGGTGTGTCGTATGGGATCTTCAACATTAAGCGAGTATTATCTAGTAAAAGTTCTACGTTCTGTTTTTACTACTAAGTGCTCGAGTGGAGACCACGTATTGGCAAGTGCTGATGACCTCACCAAGACCGCAGGATCGAGCTGGATGAAAGCCGCGTCCAACCGATCTCATTGGAGTTCTATGGGGAGGCCAATGTTCAGGAGAGCACTGCCTATGGCTGAAACGAACGAACGAACCTTTCATAGAGAAGAGGTTCCTGCCAAACAGTGGGTCAGCCTGCTCGTCGATGATGGAGCGATGGTCGGTGAAGTAGTCGAAGTCTTTGACGGCGATCTTCTTGATCAGCTCCAAGTCTCGGATGATGAGCATGGGCCTGACGAACTCGAATCTGCCCACAAATCTGGAAAGACACATTTTCGAGCTTATGTGTATTTTTTCTCGACTTAAAAACAGGAAGTTTTAAATTCGACAGTATGTTTTTTAAACTACTTCAAAAATAATCGGCCAAGTGCGAGTCAAACTTGTGCACGAAGGGTTCCGTACTATATGGGAGCCCACCTTAACTATTGTTTTTTAATTATTTATTGAAGTAAACATACAATTAAATATTCTGTCAATATTGCACGCTTCTACCTGTTACTGTTCAATCTAATTGAACATATATCCGTTCCAAAATCTGCAAGATGCCGAAATTACCGTCCGCGACCTAGTTACGCCGGGCATCGGCACCTCCGCGGCCATCGCACGTGTGCTGACGGTGCGGTACACCGACACAGCACACAACGATGTGTTTTGAATGTAGATTGTAAGTGTTTTAGTATATAAGTTGTTTGTTTTTATAATAAATTTAATTACTACCGACGACTGGTTTTAATTCACCACCACCGAGAAGACCCCACCTGGAGCAACCGAGGAGAACCCAGCACCTGGAGCAGCAAGAAGAGCCCAGAGGGAAGCCGCCCGCCCAGCCAACCGGCTGCGACCAGAGGCTCCACCGCCCGCCCTCCACGAGGCTCCGCCCGCCCTACGCCGAGCGCTGCTCCGCCCGCCCGCCTTCCACGAGGTCACGTCCGCCCGCGACGAGCCGACCTCCGCGCACCGTCCAGCACTCCCGCTGGACCTAACCTTTTCCTTCCACTGCGGCATAAGACACCTTGCAGCCGTTGCCTTCTGCATCGTTCACGTGAGCCTGCGTGAACGGCAGTGGAGAATCATTCCCTGCGCACATTGCACGACGTGCGTATCCTTATACCTTCCCCCATTCCGCTTGTTGCCTTAGGTCGCCGGCAACAGGTTTTCCCGTACCTATCTGTATATGTGTATATATTGCTCTATGGTTAGGGCTAGGCATTATAGCTAGGTAGGTAGGTTAGCTAGGGACCCAGTGGTGAGTATCCTTGATAGGAGAGTAGGGGTCTCTAACCTAGCTAGGGAACCGTAGGGAACAGGTAAGTATTGAGTTGAGTAGGGACCTTAGGGATAGGGTCCTGTAGGAAAATCTAGGGAATCTATCAATAGGTACTAGTTTGACATTGTCATACTAGATCGTAGGGTCTTGTAGGTAATGTTAGGTATTACAGATTGATAGGCTCCCTCTTAGCAACTTGCAGTTTGACTGTTACAGTACTCAGAGCTCCCGCTCTAGTGCTTTAATAGTTTCATCAGGCGTTTAGATAACTGCCAGTAGCCCATTGGCAGGTAGCTAAACGCGCTGAAGACTGCCAAGTCACAACGAACCTAGAGTAATACAGATTTACGACCTGCGTTGCTCTGGGTTTTACATCAGGCGTTAGAGAATTTAGTAGTCGGGAACTATTACTTAACCTAACGCCTGGACATATGGTCCTTCGAGAAATTTTGACCCAGTAGGCCAGGACATATGGTCCTTCGAGAAATTTTGACCCAGTAGGCCAGGACATATGGTCCTTCGACGGTTTTTGAACCAGTAGGTAACGTTCGCGATCCTCCTGTCCCTGGTAGATGACTTTTGACTGACAAATCTTTGAAGTGCTACAGGCTAGCGTACTCAACCAAGCGCTAGTTTTGTTGTGCGGATAAGGACTGACGTTTACGCTTAGCTGCTTTCGATCGGTAGCGGATCGGGCCCCGGCCTCCCACAAGCGGGAATCACCGGTGTTTTGAGAAGCCGCACGTACCGAATCGAGGATAAGACGAACGCAGCGAAGCATAGGGTGTAGCTGATAGGAGTAGGGATAGGAATCAAGAACGAAAAACCAAGAGAGAAGAAAGAAGAGAGAAGAAAGAAGAAACACAATGGATATTACCACAATCAACAACTTGTTAAGAAGCCAAGATAAACAGTTAGAAGAATTACAACAGATATTCAGAAATATCAAGAAAGATTCATCTTATAGAAAAACCGACGCCTATGTAAAAACGAAGAGACAAAGAGTTGAAGAAATAATAGAAGAAATCACGCACACCCATGAAATCCTTCAAAATGAAGAATCCTTACAAAATCACAAGTACATTACGTTGGATTATTTTAGCAAAGTGAGAAGCCTTTACTTAGAGATAATTGAATACTTAGACAGTTGTAACAAAACTGAACATATCGAACACAGAGAAACAATCGAAACACCAGCAAAAATACAATCACAACTTTTTTTGATAAAAATATTAAGAAGCAAACTAAACAGATCGTCTGAATTGCTAAGAATAGATCAAGTACCCAAGGAAGAACTCGATACCAGTAGATCACAATTAGAACAGTCACTCGAAGAAGTACTAAAGCAACACGCAGTGCTTATGCAAGAAGAAGAGTTAGTCAGCCACGATTATTTTAGAAATGACGTCATCGATGATATCCAGATGGAAGTAGAACCAGTCATCCAAGAATTACTTACTAGAAGCTTAAGACAGTCCTTTAACAAGAAACAAGAAACAGTCATGAATACCACCGTAAACTTACCAAAAATTAACATACCGTATTTTGATGGCACGTACGAATCTTGGGAATCGTTTTACGACTTATTTAAGAAAATCATACATGACCACAAAACGTTATCTCTCACAGAAAAAATGCAATATTTGAAAACACATGTAAAAGACGAAGCAGCCAAATTAATTAACCATTTAACTGTGTGTGATGAACATTACGAGACAGCGTGGACTCTCTTAACCAGCCGATATAGAAACGAGCGCATTCTAGTAACAAGGCACATAGACAACATTATACATTTACCAAAAATAGAAAAAGGCAATGCTGACAATTTGAAAAAACTGCACGATGACATGAATATAAGCCTCGAAGCGCTCAAAGGGTTAGGACTCAATATAGAATCTTGGGATCCATTTTTAACAAGAATAATCACATTAAAATGGGATTCTGAAACAAACGAAAGGTATGAACAACATGTAATGCAACCTAAACAACTTCAAAAATTATCAGATGTCATGGACTTCTTACAACGAAGATTCATGTCATTAGAAGCATGTGGCATGAAACAGGCAGTAACACAGTATACACAGAATAAGTCAAAATTTTACAATTCAGTGGCCGTTGGAAGGGGTTGCTGGCTATGCAATACCAACATGCATAAAATATACGGTTGCACCAAATTCAAAGCGTTATCAATAACAGAACGTAACAGAGCAGTATTTACAAGCAAAAAATGCAGGCGTTGTATAAATCATGATAAGAATGAGCAATGTTATACTTCAGGCAAGTGTATGCAATGTGGATCACCGAGTCACCACTCGTTGTTACACCAACATGAACGATCAACGCACCAAGCCATTCAAAACTATAGGCCGCCGTATAGAGAAGTAAAGAACACGCCATCTACTTCAACAAGCCGAGTAGTAACAAGATCATCATCAAACATAGCAACCAACGCATTGACAGAAGTCACGTTACTAGCCACAGCAGAAGTACAAGCCAGAGCTGTCGATGGCTCAACACATCGATTGAGGGTGCTATGTGATCAAGGATCAGAAGCGTCATTTTGCACAGAACATGTAGCACAATTAATGTCGTTCCCACGCACTAGAATAAGAGCGCAGATAAGTGGTATTGGAGACGAAAAACCGAAAACATCGAACTACTCTATGAATATTTTGCTAGAGCCCAGACTACCAACTGGGTTCAAGTTACCAGTAAATCTAATAATATTGCCAAAGTTGACCAGTGCGCTACCGAACAGAGACATACCTGGTTTAAAAGCTGAATGCATTGCCGATCTATTACTTGCAGATCCAAATTATAATAAAAGAAGTGCTATAGATATCATATTAGGAGCTCAAGAATATAGTAAGCTACTACTGAACGGATTTCAGAACGTCCAAGAAGGGGTCATTGCCCAAAACACGAAGTTTGGGTGGATACTGTCTGGAACATGCGATAGTGATAAGAGCGTAAACACAGTTAGAATACTAAGCATGACAACAAGAACTACAGAGATGGAAGACCTACGTAAATTTTGGGAGTTAGAAGAAGTAGTAGGAAATATAAACC
Source organism: Hypomecis punctinalis (assembly GCA_949316475.1). Taxonomy (NCBI): domain Eukaryota; kingdom Metazoa; phylum Arthropoda; class Insecta; order Lepidoptera; family Geometridae; genus Hypomecis; species Hypomecis punctinalis. Next base: position 734,649 of record OX438801.1, on the reverse strand, counting down.
TAAGTAGTGAAGATGAACAATGTGAAACATTTTACAAAAATACAACAGTCAGAAACGAAAACGGAAGTTACACAGTCCGGTTACCTTTAAAAACCCCAACCCAAGAATATGGTGATTCACTTCGAAGAGCAGTAGCACGACTTCTACAATTAGAGAAGAGGGTTGCGAAAGATAACCAACTGAAAAAACAATATCAAGAATTTTTAAATGAGTATTTGAATCTGGGACATATGAAAAGAGTGCCTAAAGAGGACAATTATAGCGGAAAATACTATATACCACACCAACCCGTGGTAAATGAAAACTCCCTCACGACGAAATTGAGGATAGTCTTTGACGCATCCAGCAAAGCCAGTAAAAAAGACTTAAGCCTTAACGACAACATGTATAGAGGACCAAGACTCCAACAAGACTTAGCCACAATATTATTGAGATGGCGTAAACATAAAATTGTGTTCATGGCAGATATAGAAAAAATGTACCGCTTTATTAAAATACACAATCAAGACTATTCATGTCAACGAATACTGTGGAGAGATTCACCAAAAGATAACATAACTGAATATGAATTAACGACTGTAACAGATAGCACGACGTCAGCACCATACTTAGCAGTTAAAACACTTCAACAATTAGCAATAGATGAAAAAGCTAATTTCCCATTGGCCAGTAGCATTGCATTGGAAGACTTCTACGTCTACTACTTGCTATCAGGAAATGACACAATCGACTCTACAAAACAACTACAAACTGAACTGATACAACTACTGAACGCAGGAGGTTTTAACCTTAGAAAGTGGTCATCTAATTGTATCGAGTTACTGCAAAACATACCAGAAGAAAACAAAGATGGAAAAATGATGAAAATACCATTAGACGAAACAAGGAAGTCATTAGGGGATATATGGTCGCCAGTAGAAGGTCAATTCAAATTCCAAGTTACTGTTAATATAAATGAGAAACCTACGAAACGATTCATACTGTCGGAAGTGGTAAAATTATTTGATCCGTTGTGGTGGCTCGCACCGGTAATAATTACAATGAAATTGATGATTCAACAGCTTTGGGTTAACGGTTCAGATTGGAATCAACCAGTAGAGGAAGAAATAAGAAGAAAATGGACAGAAGTTCCCGACGATAATGTAGTATTGACACCAAGTCACTGCTTAATAGGAAGAGAAGCCATAGAAATGCCAGATCCTTTAGAAACTGTGAATATTACTTTGACAAACAGATGGAAGCAAGTACAAAAGATGAAGAGAGAATTATGGAAAGCCTCGTCCAAAGACTACCTACATCAATTACATCAAATATGTAAATTGAAAACTAACCAAGAAAATTTAGAGATCGGAACAGTGGTGCTCATGAAGGACGAAAACTTTAATCCAAGCAAATGCCCGTTAGCAAAAATAACGGCTGTTCATAAAAGAAAAGACAAGCTTACAAGGGTCGTAACGCTAGAAAAAGCAAATAGATCAACTATGAAAAGATCCAATCATACTTCAATTCCATTAATAAAAGAAGACGAAGAACAGAAGAAAACACAGTCAAACTTGGCAACGGTACAAAGAACGTCAGCAGTAAAGATACACAAAAAAGACACTAAAACAAACAAATCATCAAAATGGTGGTTACCATTATTACTAATTTTCTACATTGTTAGCGGCACTGCAGCATCTTTTACGCTGCAAACGGTACAACCAGGATTATATGTTGAACAAGTTGGAACGACAAACATTGACCGAGGAGTTTTTCGCATTGAAACAACATATAACAGAAGCAACCTTAACGAAGATTCAGACAGTATAAAGAAAGTTACAAACCAAGTGAAAGAATTATGTAACAAAGCTGAAGTTATGATAGCAGATACGCATTGTAGGCAATTTTACCGACATTTATTAGAACAACAAGGAAAATTTGAAAGAACCAAAGAATTTTTATCAGAAACTGATCACACAAGAAGAAAGAGAGGATTATTGGGAGAATTTCTGACATCAATATTTGGAGTTAACGATGAAGTATACCGAGACATTGATTCGCTTAGTCAAAATCAAGGAAAATTAATAGAAGCGGCAAGACATCAAACAAAATTTATGTTGTCTGCGATGTCACAACTTAACGACACTGAAGAGAGAATTCAAGGAAAATTAGATAGGTTTCAGACAAAAATAAACTCAATTATAGAATATCTAGAAAACAAAGATCACTGGTATGCCAAAATAGACGAAAACCAACTTAACATTGAGGTAATGCAGACATATCAATTTGCATCAAATTATATAGAAGAAATTATAGACTACTATTCGGGACTCTCAGAAATGTATCTTGCGAGAGCAACAGTATACAGCATTTTAACACCAAAAAACGTTAGTACCATAATAAAATCAGCAAATAACAAATTACCATCTAACTTAAAGATTCTACAGAAACAGCTACTAGACACAAAGTTAACAGAAAATGCTACACACATACAAGTGTATGCATACTTTCCCATTGTAGATGTTGTACAGTACCTATTAATACACGTGACGGCGATCCCGAGAAAGAATGATGATGGCACGTTCGACACAATACAGATAGATAAACCATATGTAGCAGTAGACTATAACAACGAGTTGTACTTCGAAATAAATCATGAAGAATTCAAGACATGTTTACAAAAAGCAACTTCTTACATTTGCTTTCCTGGAGTCGTGAAGAACATGCAATTGCATGAGAATTGCATCGTTGACCAGATCTTTACAAACCACACCCAGGCCAAATGTTTCTCGAAATCTTTCATTTTAGTGAATAACATAATATGGCAACAACTGTACATGATAATTACGTGGATGTTCATAGCCAAAGAACCGGCTCCAGCACCTATAAACAAGGACGTCAGAAGCCCTATAGAAAGCGAAACATGCGACACGACAACTTTAAAACTACCGGAGTTACCATCCTACGCTGAGAGCTGGCAGAATGTTCAATCTAATTGAACATATATCCGTTCCAAAATCTGCAAGATGCCGAAATTACCGTCCGCGACCTAGTTACGCCGGGCATCGGCACCTCCGCGGCCATCGCACGTGTGCTGACGGTGCGGTACACCGACACAGCACACAACGATGTGTTTTGAATGTAGATTGTAAGTGTTTTAGTATATAAGTTGTTTGTTTTTATAATAAATTTAATTACTACCGACGACTGGTTTTAATTCACCACCACCGAGAAGACCCCACCTGGAGCAACCGAGGAGAACCCAGCACCTGGAGCAGCAAGAAGAGCCCAGAGGGAAGCCGCCCGCCCAGCCAACCGGCTGCGACCAGAGGCTCCACCGCCCGCCCTCCACGAGGCTCCGCCCGCCCTACGCCGAGCGCTGCTCCGCCCGCCCGCCTTCCACGAGGTCACGTCCGCCCGCGACGAGCCGACCTCCGCGCACCGTCCAGCACTCCCGCTGGACCTAACCTTTTCCTTCCACTGCGGCATAAGACACCTTGCAGCCGTTGCCTTCTGCATCGTTCACGTGAGCCTGCGTGAACGGCAGTGGAGAATCATTCCCTGCGCACATTGCACGACGTGCGTATCCTTATACCTTCCCCCATTCCGCTTGTTGCCTTAGGTCGCCGGCAACAGGTTTTCCCGTACCTATCTGTATATGTGTATATATTGCTCTATGGTTAGGGCTAGGCATTATAGCTAGGTAGGTAGGTTAGCTAGGGACCCAGTGGTGAGTATCCTTGATAGGAGAGTAGGGGTCTCTAACCTAGCTAGGGAACCGTAGGGAACAGGTAAGTATTGAGTTGAGTAGGGACCTTAGGGATAGGGTCCTGTAGGAAAATCTAGGGAATCTATCAATAGGTACTAGTTTGACATTGTCATACTAGATCGTAGGGTCTTGTAGGTAATGTTAGGTATTACAGATTGATAGGCTCCCTCTTAGCAACTTGCAGTTTGACTGTTACAGTACTCAGAGCTCCCGCTCTAGTGCTTTAATAGTTTCATCAGGCGTTTAGATAACTGCCAGTAGCCCAACGCAGCGCAGGTCGTAAATCTGTATTACTCTAGGTTCGTTGTGACTTGGCAGGTAGCTAAACGCGCTGAAGACTGCCAAGTCACAACGAACCTAGAGTAATACAGATTTACGACCTGCGTTGCTCTGGGTTTTACATCAGGCGTTAGAGAATTTAGTAGTCGGGAACTATTACTTAACCTAACGCTTGGACAGTTACCTTTATTAATATCGAGCGAAAAACGGCAAAACATTCAGGTTTGTTCAGGGAGCCCCCTTAAATATTAATTTTATTTTGTTTTTAGTATTTGTTGGCAACAAAAATACAGCACACCTGTGAAAATTTCAACTGTCTAGCTATCACGGTTCTTGAGATACATCCTGGTGACAGACAGACAGACAGACAGACGGACGGACAGCGTAGTCTTAGTAATAGGGTCCCGTTTTTACCCTTTAGATACGGAACCCTAAAAAGGATTTCAATTTTATTCGACTGTGTTTTTTTAACCGACTTCAAAGAAAGAAGTTTTCAATTGCTGTACGACTGTATGCTTTTTTGTATGTACTCGTATGTTACGTTATCACTCGGTCAATTATAAACCGATTGAAATGATTAATTTTTTGTTTGATAGGGCATTCTTTAGAAGTTGTTTCATTTCAATTTTATCGAAATCGGCTAAGTCGTTTTTGAAAAAATCGACAATAATTTAAAAATTACTACATCGATACATCGCTTCGTGCAAACACTTCTTATTCTGTACACGACTAGAGTCAGTTGTGTAATTTTTGGCAAAAGAAATATTATTCCGAAAATAGATATTGTTGAAACAGTTAAAAAATGTTAAGCAGGTCTAAATAATCACAATGAAAATCGAATTTCAGTTGCATGTACCGACAAGCTGTCTTCAGGGCAACTTTTTTATATAAGTAAGTACTAGTTTTTACCCGCGGCTTCGCCCGCATACGCAATATATCATTATAATTTATAGCCTATGTGTTATTCTGATATATAAACTATATTATTGCAAGTTTCATCTCAATCCGTTCAGTAGTTTTTGCGTGAAAGAGTAACAAACATCCATCCACCCATCCATCCATCCATCCATCCGTTCGTCCATCCATCCATCCATCCATCCACCCGTCCGTCCGTCCATCCATCCATTCATCCATCCTCACAAACTTTCACGTTTATAATATTAGTAGGATATGATTTATACAGATTTACTAGTAACTAAGATTTATTTTTATTTAATGAATACTAAATATACAACTAGACAAAAATTACAAAGCAAATAATTTGAACCAATATAGATATAATGTAGACATTTATAAGCCTATATAGAAACTGTTGTCATAGATTTGAATAACCCATATTCTTTCCCTTCTCTACAACGTTCTCTTTAAGCCTTCTTCTCCTTCGTATTTAAGCTCACGCTTCACTTTTCTCTGTGACACTCACTCTGTCAATCTTAGGTCTTCTAGCAATCTTCTTCTATCAACTCCATCTCACAATACTGTCTTTTACGATACTTCTTTCTGTGTCCGGGCTGTGGCTCTCTGGAATGACCTTCCGGTGACCATCAGGCGTGCGCAGAGCGTTGAATCTTTTAAGACTCAAGTCAAGGAACACTATCTTACTAAGCAGTTTTAAAAACTGATATTACTTACCGCTTACGTTTTAACTATCTGTATTTATTTATGTATGTAAGTAGGTTTATTTTTATTGTATGTATTATAAGAAGTATTTGTGTATGCCTATTATTATGTAGTGTATTTTATTGTTTTTGGATATTTATAGCTTTACTTTATTCATTTATGTTTACCCACCGTCCACGTCAATCACACGTTTCCACACAGTAGAGGTTGTCTGGAAGAAATCGCTTTTAGCGATAAGACCGCCTTTTGTACCATTCTTCTGTCGTAATTTCTTTTTCTGTTATGTTTACTACTTGTGGTGTCAATAAAGTGTTTTTGTATTGTATTGTATTGTAATAACAAACTTCTAGGTATATTAAATATTTATTTGGTTCTCTTAGACATCATGACCTGTTATCATTACTCAATACTACACATTTTTTATCAACGCTATTATAATTATTATCTCTATAATTATTATCGTAAAAAATAAACTGGCACGCGTAAAACATACTTAGACAGTGATCGAAACAGAATTTTGATATACCTACATAAAATTATAATATTTTACAGAACAAGGTATTTTACGATTACATACAGTCGACATATTACAGTACTTATTCAAGGTAGTAGGTATATACTAAATAATAGGTAAATTACATTTTGCTTTTTGAAATTTTACTACAAATATTGGCTTCCAATTCTATACTAGCTGATTTCTTTAATATTTTGGCAAGATTATCTTCGTAACAAGATTGCGAGTATGAACCAAATCGGTCAAGATCGAGTCGAGATATCCTCATCCATAGGCAATTAATATATACTAAATCTTACTAATATTAAAAATCCGAAAAGTTTGGTGGTTTGTTCCTCTTTCACGCAGCAATAGAGCAACGAATTGACTTGATTTTTGGCATGGACATACAAAGTCTTTGCCTAGATACAGTTTGATCGACGTCCGTCCGTCCGAGTGGACGTCCTACGCTGCGCTTGCCGGTACGTGATCTCTACTCGAGAACTTTTCGACCCCATCGGTCATCAGCCCTCCGCGCTATGTGCCCTGCCCATTGCCATTTCAACTTGCCAATCCGTTGGGATATGTCGTGAACTTTGGTTCGTCTACGGATCTCCTCATTTCTGATTCGATCTCGCAGAGAAACTCCGAGCATAGCCCTCTCCATAGCTTGTTGGGCTACTTGGAGCTTACTAATAAGGCCCATAGTGAGAGACCAACAACAAAGGAAAGTGACATAGGCTATAAATAATCTCAAAAAAATAAAGGGATAGCACAAGAATTTAAATTTTATGCGGGGGGAGCCGCTAGTAAAAAGTATTAGGTACATATGTATTGTAGTTTAAATTTTATTTTGTTTTTCTGAAATTTTACTAGAAATATTGCCTTTCAATTCTTGTACTTGTACCAGCCTTTTTACTAGTCCACTGCAGGACGTAGGCCTACCCACGAAGGGTGATCGGTCCATATTCACCACGGTGGCCCAGTGCGGGTTGGTGGATTCACATACGCCATCGAATTCTTCTACGGACGTAGGTTGCCTCACGATGTTTTCCTTCACCGAAAAGCCAGTGATATGAAATCCCGTACATAATTCCAAGGAGTTCATTGGTACGGGACCGGGATATGAACCCACGACCTCACGATTGTAAGGCGAGTGTCACTACCACTAGACCACCACAGCTCTTTACCACGGTAAATATTTGGCAATCGGTCAATAGCAAGTCGAAAAATAATAAATAAATGTTAAGGGACATCTAACACATATTTTTGAAGATTCAGATAAAGAGGCGTGCCGCGAAGTCTACTGTTCGGAGAAGTACTAGTTACCTCTCTTCAGGAAAAGCGAAGTAGCACCGATCGATCTGGTCAGCAAAGTGCTCCATCTTCAGCAGGATGCGGCCCATGTTGCCCAGCAGTGGGATGTGGGGCGGGGTCTTCACGCCATGTCGCGAGAAGAACGAGTAGTTCTGTTTACAGTACAGGTAGAGCGCCGCTAGCGCCACGCATACCCATATTACCGTCAGCAACATCTGGGGAACAAAATATCAATTTTTAGATTTCAAAATTATTACCGTTTTAGACATAGCACGTCCACAACTGAATAAGTTGGCCTTTTACCAGTATTGCCACCATAGTTTATGGGTACAGTTGAAGAAGCTAAAAAAAGCCTAGATCGGGCTAGATAAAGCACAGATTACCAAGAAAAAACCTGCTAAAACACTTTTACTATTGATTTCAATTATGTATTTATTTTTTAGTTTGAATCACAACTTTCCTGAATTTAAAGAATAACTTGACCAATTTAATAAATTTAACATTTTCAAAGAATAATTTACCTATTAAAATAAATCAATCGATGATATCGATGTTAGCATGGCGCTTATTTTGGTGATATTGGTTATAAGAAAATGAAATGGGGTAGATAGCCTTTTCTGAGCTAAATCATTAAACAACGGGTTCACCTACAGTAAAAAGTGCTAGATCTAGCCCCAAAAGGGCTAAGGTAGCAACACCGCGCCCGATCAGCGCTACAGGCGTCTTCACTCAAAGCGCCTAGCTAGCGCTGCAGGTGCCTCCACTTCAAGCGCCCAACTGGCGCTACACTATCGGCGGGTCCAGATCCAGACTACTAGCAAATGGCGGTGTGGTTCTTTGTGTGTTATCCTCTCTCCTTTTCGGCCAACATTCTACGGACTCTCTTCCAAATTCATAACTTTGTCCGCTTCATGAAGATATTAGCGACTCTTAAGTGCAGTGTTTGTACATAGTGTAAATAAATGTGTGGATACTAAGGTCAGTTGAATAGCGTTTTCCTTTCTCCGAACCGCTAGGAATCCTACCCTCTAGGCTGCTCTAGGACTCTTTAGGCATGTTCGCTCTAATTATCTTAACTTATGGTGCTGGGGAACCGGCTACCCCGCTTGCAATTTTTATTTTTTATTTGATTTATTAGGGGATATCTTACACACGGTCTCTGACCCCAAAGCTTGTGATATGGCTGCCAGATACTGATATACTACATATACATATTGTAATACATACTTATATAGTAGTACCTAAATAACACCCAGACACAGAGCAAACACCTATGTTCATCACATAAATGCTTGCTCTGGGTGGGGATGGAACCCACGCCTCTTTGATCCAGAAGTCAGGGTCACTAACCACTGAGCCACCGAGGCAGTCGTGCTTTACAACATACATATCCATTCCCACTGTTACGTACGCTAGCAGCTAGCGTGCTCAATCATACACTAAATACACGTGTTACTGGGGATTTACCTTGTTCAAGACACATGTACTAGGTACTTAAATATAACAATACCTTATTTATAATCTCTCAACTATTTACATTAAAGCTGAGTTTATAGTGTAGTGTGTTAAAGTGTATAAAAATAACGTTTGCCTTACAATCGTGACGTCGTGGGTTCAAATCCTGGCGCCGTACCAATGAGTTCTTTGGAACTTATGTATGAATTTTCACACCTCAATAAAGGAAAACAATGTAAGGAAACCGAGCAAAGCTATAGTCTAAGGAATTTTCCTCAATATTGTAGAATGCATGTACCTATTACAGTAAAACCTGGTTAAGTGAGACTTCAAGGGACCTGCAAATTGGTTTCACTTATAGAGGCATTCCACTTAGTCTCAGATATCCAGGTATAAAAAAAATATCTGACTCATTTACAGAGAGGTCAGAATAGGTACAAGTTATGTCAGTTATAGAGGTGCAATTATTAAATAAAATAACGTGATTATAACGTGAAAATTGTGATTGAATTTTATCTTTATTCTGAATTTATTCTACGAAGAGTAGATTTACAGACTTCATCGCGTTTTCCCAATTTCTTAAACGGATATTAACTTACTTTTTTCAGGTACAGATAAAAAAATAGGTTTCATTTTGTCATTTTTCAAATAACATCCATATGATAGTAAAGCAAAATTAAAAATGAAGGTCATTGAGGCTCAAAATTACTTACGTAGTTAAATGCGGAATTTGCAGGTAGAATAAGAATAAGTAAGTAATCAGACAAAACGCTATTATCTCAGATACAGAGGTTAATGCATATAAAACTCACTCGCTGTCTCAGTTATAAATGTAACTACGATGGTAAATCGAAAGAACGAATCCCAGATATAGAGATTTGCGTCGTCCCACTAACAGAGGTAATTCAGTGCCAAAGTTTTGGGACCTCAGCATGAGTTCCAATTATGGAGGTTTCTCACTTATCCAGGTCAAACTTAACCAAGTTTCACTGTATAATATTGTTTATTAGCAAGGTGTTCAATTAGAAGCTTACCTGGGTAAATATTTTATATCAGTAATAACATCAATTGATGTACTTGATAAGGTGATAAAATCTTCAAGTATCATGGCCGCGTGAGCTATTATTTATTATTTACTTAATAAGTATCCCACGTGTGTACTTAACTCATTCAAAATAGATAAAGTTTTAATAGTAGGTAAGTATCATACTCACTGGATGTACTGTTTGTATCTATATAGACAGGTATCCAGATTTCGCAGTTGGTTCCAAAGTGTATATAGTTCTTAATGATGAGCATATTATATATACGTACTTCTAAAAAAAACTGCACATATAAAACACTATCCGATTACCAAATAGCGATTTATTTGGTATACTTATAACGTAATCATAATGGGTTATTTTCATACAGTAAGTAAAATACCTATTTACTAACTCAGACCAAATAAAAAAATAAAGACAGAATGTTGTGAACAAACAAGTGAGGCCGGCCAAAACTACGCCTCGCCGTGTACAGACAATTACACACACACATCAACGTACAAGGAAACTACGAGTACGCCTTGGCTTGACAGTCGAACTATGGCGGCGCAACAGCGACGCACTCACACATGTATAAAAAACCGGCTTCACTTGATTGTTCAACGACGTTCCCTCTTGATTTTTTTTATTTTAGTAAAAAGGAAATAGTGATTCAGGTCCTTAGATTAATAATTAATAATTTATGTTCAGGTCATTATTATGAACAACTTTTACTATGCTGCCAACTTGGAAGTAGAGAAAATAATCAGCTGTTCCACACAAAATCGCAACTTAGAATCGACAAGATGAATGAAACAGCTGATTTTTTTACCTCTCTGCGAATAACCGTCTATACTCGTGCTCAGATATTATTGCGTATTTGAGTGACTTGTTTTGCCATGTTCCTTGGCTTAAACTTCAGTAAAAAATAGCATCTGTCTGTTATTTTTTGCCGGTGTATTGTTTACCAGTTTTTTGTTTGTTAGGAACTGGTTTTTATACATAGTGCTTAATGCCGTTTTTGTATGGTATAATTAGGAGTCAAAAATGTTGGAGCTTTGATTTACAGTTCTTTGCCGAAATAACAAAACTCTATACTTAAATTACACAACTAAGTCTTAAATGATTACAAGCCTAGTCACGGAAAACAACACGTGTCATATGGGAGCAAAATAATATTTTTACGGCGAAGGCGCTTTTATGAATCCCGAGCGTAGCGAGGGATTCTTTAGTAGAATCTTGAACGTTGCGAGGGATTCAAAGTACGTCGCCTGGGCCAAAAATATATTTTGCACCCGAGAGATACACTTTACTTTTCATCACCGTCATACGAGGAAATAAAAGGCGCCTCATATTTTATTGTAATATTATTATTTATTAAAACGTAGAATAACAACAAATTGAAATTAAATGGTATCTAATAATAAGACAATTTTAATTTTATTTATTTATTTTAACAAATTAAAACTTATATTTACATTGTTTTCATTCATTTTCTTGGCGCTGAACACTAACATTACAAATACTTCCAAATTCAAAAAGTACGCGGCAAAGATAATTCCAGCGCACTTATAAAGTTTCTTACAGTAAACACCACCTTTGGGCGCACTTAAAGGCGAACCAAGTAGTCCTTCTCAATAGATGTGATGAAAAATATATAAAGTATATATTTTGTTTTATTTCTATCCCCAGAATATTTTATGGAATATTTTACGCATATTTTAGATACCTAATATACCTAACATAAATGTGATCTAATTATAACAAATACTTACTATCTTATCTATGATAAATGTTTTTCTACGTAGGTATCTCATTATACCTAATATTTTAATGATTTGTTATTCTTATACACGTGTAAATTATTACATAACATACGAACAAAACAAAAAACCAACATTTCATGTTGGTAATAAACATCAGATGTGATGATATTTTACTAAACTCTGACTTTTGGTAATATTTTCTTTTCTTTTGCCTACACACTATTGACGATTCGTTATTTTGACGGTTTTCGATTTTGACAGTTTGCCATTTTGACCGTTTGCAATTTTGACCGATTGCAATTTTGACGGTTTGCTATTTTGACGGACTGCAATTTGTATGAATGCGACTATTTGCGATTTTGACCATCGTTATTACATAAAAATATTTTTTTAATTTGTTTTGTTGATCCGTTTGCCGGGAATTATTTTGCATAAAATTTTGGTAAAGATAAAGATATCATTTATTGCTCTAAACTGTGTACACTAAGGTGTTATAAAATTATTTAGACACAACAGCTTATCCTAACGGACATGCAATAGTTTTACTTACAATATAAGGCTTCGTGTTTCCCTCTTACGCCTACAAGTAGATGAACCAAATTCGGTCTTATATTTACATTCAAAATTAGACTATAAAATAATAATTATAACTAACCACAATGAGACTTAAAGCTGTTCATACTATTAGCACTTTTATACCTACTTATAAGTGGTAACTTGCGTAATGTACTTGTAAATCAGACGAGGTTAACTAGTTAAATAAATTAATATCACTTAACTAAATCCAAATGTCTGGGTTATAATTCTTGAAAGTTTTTTGGATATAGGCATTTTGTTCAAGTAAAACCATCATCAACATAAGATAACTTTATTGATATTAATAGAACCTAATTGAATGTATTATTACAAAAAAAATTACACAATTTTTATTCATTAACATGCTTGTTTGGTTTAACATTTATTCATCTTTTTATTATTAATAAAAATAAACACAAAAATGCAGTACGATCTCAATTGTTTTTCACAAAATAATATTGCGCAAATAACATTACGCAAGTTCTTTACAAAAACTTAATGCATAAACAAAAGTTCCCGATAAACGGACCAACAAAACAAATAAAAAACGGAATTTGCTCGTTAGTGCGCTCAGAGAGTTAGAAAAATTTGAAAATGAAATTCTTTCATATTTTTTTCTAACAAATTATCAATTTAATCGATTTTGATGTAATAAGGCCCATGGAGGCTCAGTTGTGGAAAAGACCCGCATTTACAAATGACAAATAAATGTAAAGAGGCAATTTAAAAAATATCATTAAATTTATCCGGCGATTAAAATGTCATCACATGTCACGTTTATCTTTAACATGAAGTGTTTTTATTTATTTTTAATACTTGTAATAGTTGTCTAATACTTTACACGTGTAGTAGAAAAATAAGAAAACAATAATTAGCTACGTAAAATAACATTTATCTTAGATTACATCGTATCACAATTATATTACTTATCTAACGTTTTAGTGTGTTTACCTAAAAACAATAAATTAGTATGTAAAAAATATAGTTTGGACTCTTGTACAATTTACTTCTGGTTTTTTATCGTAATTTTCGTAAAGTAAACAATATTTGTTGTTTTTAAACTTTCGCGATTTGAACACATTATTATTATATACTCGTACTACGAGACTAATCGCGCATACGAGAATAAAAATTTAAAATTAAATTAAAAATTATATTTAGTCTACCCGTGACCACGGTCGATGCAACTCGACCGAAACGTCGGGATGAGGAGGTATTTATTTATTTCGTAATTTTAGTGCGCGATTAGTCCCGTAGTATATAATAATAATAAACAATATTTTATTGCGCCAAATTATTTTTAACGACTTCAAAAAGGAGTAGGTACTATTTTCGTCTGTATGATTTTATAGCAATCGTCAATTGTGACTCAATTTAAAAAAATATATTTTGAAAGGGTATACTACATAAGCAAGGTGGTTCTATTTAAATTTTATCAAAACTGGCTGAGCGGTTTTTTTCTATAAATTAACAATAATGAACATATTATGGGTGTCACATCAGTTCGTGCAAACTATTTAAATTCTGTACAAGGTGGAAGTAGGTGGAGCCATTTATTAAAAAAAAAAATTACATCAATCACATAATCACAACAAGTAAAAAACACAAAAAAACGACACATAACAACACAGAATACACACAAGTTACAGAACAAAACAATAACATACCTTGTTTGTTACTCGCACCCACGCACAAAAAACAACTGTCTACTATTGCGCACTATTAATTAATCTACTAGTTGTACTAGTAGTAGTAATACTAGAGTTAAGCGACCGACCTCAGCGGGGTCGGTTTACGACTGGTTTGTGAGAAGTCAGAATGAGTTTTGCCTTGGAAGCCGCAGAGATACTATTTTAATACGCTTGTGCCGTAAGGCTGTATTCACATGAAGCGTACAAAGGATTTAAATATCAATTTTTTAACGAGATTACTCAATATTGAGTCATTTATTGCAACTTACGTTACAATTATTCTTTTTAGGTATTTTCAAGTTTAAATTTCGTTTTCGTTCAATTAGTTAATTGAATTTAAGAAGGCGAAGAAGAATAAAGAGAAGAAGAGATTATAACTTGAAAATAACTAAAAAGAATAATAGAGATAATAGAAATAACTAAGAAGAATAATAGGGACTTAAGAACCAAGGAATTAAGAACTATTCGGTTTTTAAATAACAAGCTCCGTATTTACCTTTTTTGACCGACGAAGCGGAGGAGGTACTCAATTCGACGCGTATGTTATTATTTTTATGCATAAGCACGCATAACTTTTCACAAAGTGGTCTGATTTCGATATATTTTTTTATTCGATACTTCGAAATTGGTCCCATTTAAATTTTATCGGCTGATCTATTTTTAATAAATCAACAGTAATGTGAAAATCGCTACTTTGATTCGTGCGAAATATTCGCGAATTCTGTACACGACTGAAGTCGGCCATGCCATATTTTGCGAAAAATAATTGTTATACTGAGGAGAGGGCAATTTTATTATTTGTTGTATTATTTTGCTTGGCGCGTGTATTTTAGGATCCAGTTCTTAATTGACATTTTACCCCTTACTCTTCTATAGATCGGTCCGATACTGGGTACACTGTTAGTTTTGATGGCAATACAATTTCATTTCTAGACAGATTCGTATTTGGATGAATCCTAGTTGATTTTGAACAGAGATGCGGTGTAGCTTGTAGCACGCTTGCCTACCTTTTTACTCTCGATTTAGTGATGAGTACAATAATTATACTCGAAAATATTATGATGTCATTATTATGAACGATCATTGTAAGACAATGACGTAAAAAAATGCTATTTTAAAAAATATTAAAATGGTTAATATCGTAAGGTCCAATATTTACCTATTTAGAGCTCTATTAAGTAAAACCCCGATTGACTTTTTATAGATTCAACTTAATTTTTATGCTTAAGAATAATGGGATAATGTAAAAAAATATATTTCTTTGTTTATTTTATTATCAAGAATTATAATAGGCAGAGCATGTGCAAAAAGAGAACCGTCGTGGCATTACGGTGAACTAACAATAAGATTTTAATCAGCAGCCAAGGCTTGGCTGCTTTTTGCATATGCTCTGCCTATTATAATTCTTGAGAATAGAATAAACAAATAAATATATTTTTTTACATTATCCCATTATTCTTAAGCATAAACTACACTTGGTAGTCGCGAGTACTAATGAAAACCGAATTGGAGTCTACCAAATATCAAACACTTTAGTTGTACAAGCAATGACAGATCAGTGTTATCAACGTAACAAAATTAGTAACATGGCACATGGGCGACCTCACCTACGACGCTTTTCTTTTTGTACAAACTCTATGTTCGTGGTCGTACCTTTATCTAGTAGACATAAGCTGGAGGTATCTTGTGGTCAGAATAAAGTATTACGTTTCTATAAATGTCATAAAATATCAGTTATCAGTTTTTTGTTTGTTTCAAACAAATATATAAGTACATAAAATAATTAAAACCTGTTTTAGCTGTTGTTGCTAATGAAGTTCTTTTATATGATACCTTAAATGATACGATTTACTCACTTTGAATTTTGAACCCATATTTTGTGATTTTTGAGGCCCTATTTTTTTGTGATTTAAATAAAAATGTACAGTTTTCAGATTTATTCCTATATGTGTACTCTAAGACAATGCTTCTCGCCAAATTTCACAGTTCTATGTCAACGGGAAGTACCCTGTAGGTTTTAATTTTTGAGAGTGTCGAAATATGCGGTTTTTTACGACATAAACGACTCTAACTTTTTGAAACGATAACTGAGAAGTTTTTGTTTTACACACTTGCAAGAGACCATAGATATACGTATACAGTTTAAATTTCAACTCGATATCTTTACGCGTTCCCGAGATAAAGAGTCTTGACATACACACAGACGGACAGACGGACAGACGGACAACAAAAGGATCCAATAAGGGTTCCGTTTTTTCCTTTTGAGGTACGGAACCCTAAAAACTACGTCGATGTTAAATCTATATTTTAATTAATCTAAGGATATTTATTTTATATACTATCTTTTATACGTATGTGATAACAGTAATAATACCTACCATACCTTATTTAGTGCTATAGACAAACAAATCTATTTTTACCGCCTACCATACATAATTTAATGATATCGACAAACAAATCTGTTTTTATTTTTATCATTATTTTTGTAGGTATTTCGCGATGAATTGTAGATTATTTTTGAAATTGTTTTGATTTCGTACATTTTTTGTAGGTTTCATCATAGTGTCAACTGTAGGACGTCTGTCGTAAAACAAAAACTATATAAAAAAACAAATTTCCAAAATTGATGTAAATTACCAAATGTTGCTATCGTGTTACCACTTCCGCGGGTATTTTTGAAGATTTGTTGCGGAGCCTATGTTCACCATTACACACACATCCTTAGATTGTCACTATGATCAAGAACTAAGTTCGTATCTTTTGATTGTTAAACTAATAGTAACTTTTATAAAATGTTAATATCGATTTAAAAATACACAAAGAAAAAATTGAAAACGTACTTAAGAAATCTCTCAAACGTTACAGTCATCAGTTAAGGCATAATAGCAGATAGAGTCGGTCGGGCGTCAAAGAAATCTATAGATAGACACTCGTGTATGCCACTGTATGCGTGTCATATAAAATGTACGGTTACAACACATATACATACTCGTAGATACATTATTGAAGGTACAGTTGGATAAACAAATATGAATTGGTGATTTGTTGTGATCTGTGAGATCTGTGTTAGTTCTCGAATAGAGATCACATACCAGTAAGCACAGTGTAAGACTAGGTGGCCCGACGATATTATACAGGGTTATTTCAAATCAATTAGCATCCTGTTAGGGGCATATTCAGAGGGCTAAGTGCGAGATTTTCGCTCGAGCTCGATCGCGTTAACGTTTGATGTGATTTCTATGGAAATGGCACAGCGCCATCTTGTGTCACGTACAGAAGACTGAATAGCTGCGTGTGAGTATTTTTTTACGGTAATGTAACGAGCGCCAAACCGATTGCAGCCGAGCGCGGCAACGTCTGTGATTAGCTAATTCAAGCGTGTGTGTCAATGTGCTCGCGTGTGTGCACGGCGCGCTCGGTCAACGCGACGTAAAAGTAATTCGATTTGATTTGCAAATCTCCCACTTGACACTCTGTACATCAAAACTAACAACTTTTGTTCTGCGGCTTTTGTCAAAACTCAAAAAATCTGCTGTTCAACATTTGGTCGCGGATGAACGATATTTTCCTATGGAACACCAATTTTTTTTTGAGTTTTGACAAAAGTCGTAGTTGTTAGTTTTGATGTACAGTATAAGCCCCTAAAAGGATGCTAATTGATTAGAAATAGCCCTGTATAGAACACAGGAATACCTACGCTAGATGCTAGTAGATGATACTAGCCCTTTCCGTCCAGGCTAATTGGAAATCCATAGGTGAGACCTATGTCCAGCAATAAACGGCTGATTGTGGATAGCCGTAACTCGTTAGTAATAATTGAGTAAGGTGTTACGTGTAGTTTAGGTAATGTGACTAAAACCAGAGAGTTTCGAGCAAAATTAAGTCCCTACTAGATTGTGACGTCATACCCCATATCGAGCAATTTATGGTTAGGTATAAATAATACTAACTCACTCATCTTACTGACTAACTGTTAATCAAAATGACTTTGGCTTTGACTCACAACTTTTTGTACAATAATTGGCAAAAAACCTAATAATCATCAACAGAAACAAGATAATGTTACAATCATAATGTTTTTGACTCTATAGCAGTTTTTTATTGACGATTTTCCTGCATGGTGCAGTTGACCCTCTCCTGTACCTTTGATGTAAGAAGTCTCAGTGTAAATTCCCGACTAGGTAGATTTAGATCATGTTAAATATTTTTATTTTCGGTTTCTAGGTCTGGGTGTAAGACATGGCTAACTTTGTTTTATGAGTATTCCAAGGCACCCATAAATTATATAATCCTAGACAATGATCGTAAAGCGTTATTAATTATCATGACCCTACTATGCACTGAATGCAGGGGATCTTGGGCTAGACTTAGAGCTGGGATTAATATTTGAGTCATGGACTTATTTCAGTATAATTATGTTACGGGTCTATTTGTCGTCGTGGTAATTTTATTTGTTTCATGGCACCTCCGATATACGAGTAGGAAATACTAAGAAGATAAATAATGTTCAATAAATAAATGCTTATTGAGTAAGATTTCATAATTTATTGTTTCTTTTTACACGGTGCCTGATAAATTTATAACAGCAATAAATGCAAGATATTTTGACGTGACAACGTCTTATAAATTGGTTTGCCAGGTGACACTTCAAGAAACTGCGTTACGCTCCGCTCACGTTATGCGCTCACAATGAGAGCGAGTGAGAGGCACGCGTCATGGTTAGCCCGCCTAAGAGCGAGAGAGACAGACATTTTCATCCTTCTTCCTACTATACGAATGAATATTCACATTAAAATTATTTTACCACTCAAAGTCGTTGTCACGTAAAACTTTCGCCCGTATACCGACTTTACAGGCAACCAATTTTATTTTTCTACAAATTGAGAAACACAAAGGGAAGAAATATATATTTTCAGTAATTTCTCAAGTATTGAACAATTTGCGTCAAGCAAGGTAAATCATCGATAAGTAATTACTTACACACCAGGTCAAACGCCTCGCTCGCGATAACTCTGACTCACGCACCTGTTTACTTATATTTCATCAATATTGCATCTTTTCATTGCAATATTAGCTTTTAATATTTAAAATTTTGAAAAGCAAACTATTATGTAGCTAGCCAAATTACAAAAGGGCTATCGCTGATCCCATGTCGGAACTTCTGCCTCGCTCGACAAATTGCGTAATATTTTCTTAAATACCTTAAAGTTTCAAGTCGCTAGATTTTAATCAGTAAGATACCTACTTGTACAGGTTGAATCAAAAAAACTGTTGCCGTTATTATTATCGGACAAAAAAATCACGTTTCTTGTATTGTAAAATAAATATTTAAGAGGGGTTGTAAATTTTTATTTTATTTTAAGTGAATTATTTATTATTAAAGTGAATATTCAATTTTAAGTAAATGATTGAAATATTGTTCTAGATTTTTTGTATGGGAACAGAAAAAAAATATTTAAGTGTTTTTTATACATATGTTTCTTTAGATATTTTTTTTTCTGTTATTATTATTCGTTGTTATAGCTTCAACAGAAATACGTCATCTGTGTTCTAGCTATCACGTTTCATAAGATGCAACCAGGCGACAGACAGACATATAGACGGATAGCGGAGTCTTAGGATTAGGGACCCATTTTTACCCTTTGGGTACGGTACCCTATAAATCATTCTATGGCGTGTGTTATTCACCAACCCACACCGGTCGCATGGTGGATAAGGCTCATCCGATCTTCGGGAATAGGCCTATTTTCAGCAATGGACTATTAAAGAGCTCGGATTGTACAATCTGTTTGTAATTGAAGGCAAATTTCCAATTTTATCCCCGCCAAAGGAAGTCAATGAGGTTAACAGTCTCAATTCCCTCTAATCAACTTGAGTAATAAACTCTGATGGAGTACTCAAGTCATAAAGTAGTTCTCTATGAATTTACCCGCTAGTAAAGTCAAATATCTGGATGTCAAAGTACGTAATATAGTACCTGCTAACTCTCATTGTACCATATAATCAAATAATTGTAAATTTTAGTTATAAATAGATCCAACCGTTTATTTTCTTTTTGGCAGCACCAATAGAACGTAACTGCGTCATGTTACGCAAAAGTTCACTTTTAAATGGGAGGTTTTAAAAATATGACAACTGCCTAAGTTTTATCCTTGATCCCGTATAATAATCATCTTTGACAAATTGAGTCCATAAGTGCAGTAGTTTTTTATAAATTACATAAAATAACAAACGTTTTTAAAAAATTAGGTTCTATGGCTACACACGATAGCAAACTTGAACCCTGGAGTCTGTGGTTAGTAAATTTAAAAAAAGTACGAAAATTGAAGGATAGTAGAATATTCGTAATTTTCATTAAGTTGATGTTAATAACTGAGCGCTGCCGTCGCTCGGGTAACTTATTAAATTTTGATAGCTCCTCGTTTAGCCACGTCACAGGCCTACGCGCGACTTGAAATCTCTCACAACAAGACTGGCTCCTCAGCCGATACACGCCTGAAAAATGTATAAAGCTGTACTTAAAACGTATCTAAAATTCCTCAATCAATCACAAAAAAAAAACAAAAAAAGCTGTCCTTATTTTATATAACAATTTATTGACATGCGACGAAAGTATGGAATTGCTGACTTGTTCGGCGTATTAAGGATTGATTGTACAGTGAAAGGTCATAATTGAAGTGAAACTTCTACTGCGACTTACAACCAGGTTGTATTAAACGTTTAACGCTACCATTATTAGAAGGTAATAGTCTATGGTAATAGCTTTTATCTAGTCTATGGTAATTTCAAAGGTATTTTACTCAAGTAAAGAATAATTTGAAAATCACAAAGTAATTGTCTTTGATTTACCTAATTTATAAATTAATAATGCTAACTCTTATTTGTAATATTGCTTAAGATAATTTTGATTTATTAGGTAGGTAATTAACTTTTAATTTTATAAGTGCATTATTGTACGCCCGAAATGGGCAGGTTGTTTGAACTTTTGTATTTCTTATAACATCTAATTGTATATACACAGCAACGAAATAAAGATTATTTCTATTTCTATTTCTAAGGGTTGGTTCAACACAATGAAGTAGGAATCAAACAACACCGTATGAAATTGGGTCATAAGACAAGACAATGATATTCTAAAATATGCTCGATATCCAAATATACACCCTATTCACTATGTATTATTATCTGTATACTACTCCATCACAACACATACTATAGATACAAAAGAATGTAAGTTATCTAGTAAATCTATAGCGAGCTATTGTGCGATTAGCGATTACATCAGTGTGCGTCCAAACGTTCGTGGAGCTCAACGTGTTTCATTTTTGCTGAATTATCTTCTCGTACATCGATCGTGTAAAGAAATAGTCTACAGTAAGTGATGTCGCATTTCTATTTCTACTTTATAATACTCATTTTGCATGAAAACCCTATGTACATGATATCTGTTTAGAGTCTTGTTTTAGTTGTCCTTGTTTTTGTGCGTGTTGTTGCACCCCGATACAGGGAATTCTAGTGGAGAGAAATAAGCATTGTTAATTCATTCCTGGTTTGGGCTTTTATAATTTTAAGAGGACACTGCTATCCCGACATCTCCTACAGGATGTAGCTCGTTAAAAATAAAGTAGATAAAGTAGTTGCTTGCTTGTATACAAAACAACTATTGACCTTGAAAATTACGGGCGTTGTACGGTTAGTCACGATTTACGAGCAAGTATGGTATTAATGTTCAGCCGGCCAATCGCACTAAAAAATTACAGCTGAACTTCAATTGAACTTTAACCGAACTTCGACTTTTTGTCTATTTTCGTATCGCACTAATGATTCTGACCAAAGTTGAAACGCAACTCGATCAGAGTTGAAACGTAACCGGTGTCAAATGAACGGTTGGTGTATGATGTTTAGCGCAATATCTAATTCCTTGAAGCTGAATCGAAACTTAACTACAATTGCAACCGAACTTTGACTGAATTACAGATGGAACGCAGCTGTTTAAAATTAACGCGATTGGCCTGCAGTTCATTCAGTTCAGCTCATTTTAACAATTCAAGTATGAAAAATTGCGCCCATAATAAAATTAACTAACTTCACACTGATACATCGCCATGTATTTTACATGCGTTGGAGGCATAGTCAAAGTATAACTAGACTGGGCGTCAAAAACTACTGTTGAATTTTTGATGAGATTTCGCGCCATAAATTATTGTTGAATTTTTGATGAGATGCTTAAGTAAATCAACATATTTATGAACTATTATCTATTTTCTATCACTTCTATTAGTATTATGCAGGTTTTTACTATTATCTAGAGTCTAAATATGATAAAATCATAACAACGTATATATAGCTATCTAAGTATGTATAACACATCTTTTTTCTCACACCCTATTCGCTAGTAACTTCTCCACCATTCTCCCTCCACGGTTGGAAGTGTCAAAGAACGACTGAGTACCCAGGCCTTGGTTAGATATTACTTACCATTTTCCATTCTAACATTTTCCTGGATCTGAAGCCAAGTTGCCAGTTTTGATAGCAAAATTACTATATACTAAGCAAAAATAAATAGTTTCTTAACATTATATCTTAACATGATATCTTGCCTACCCTCAATGTTAATTTAATATTTTATTTTTTGCTGTTTTCTACACTTATATTAAGTAATTTACGAAACTTATACCTACTGTTAATTTAGACTACACGTAACCACTAACTTCATTCAATATTAATACGGAAGGCACTAAATCCCACGACACAGGAATTCTCCTAGTGTGGGATTTCGGGTTCACCCACAAGTATGTACAGTCCACGGACTCAATGTATGTTGCATAATCATTTTAACAATTAGTAAGTATACTATAAAACTGTATGACTGTACCTATTTCTGTACATAGCCATAAGAAAAGTCAAATAAATTTATTTATTATTATTATTCACATATTTATTAATAGTTTTAAATTTAAGTATTTTTACAATATTTATACAATAATAATACAAAATAATTCTATACAAAGTAATTCTATAGACGATGGATATATTCTATACTTTATAGCTTACTCTGCTGTTCTGTAATGTTGTTGTTTCGACTTTCAACATAATTATTTTTTGCAAAAACAGGCATGACCTACTATAACCGTGGACTTCAACTAGTATGTTCAAACTGTGATAACAATTTGTTTTTAATAATTATTATTTTATATAACCTTATTTAAAATGTAGTTAAATTTAATTTATGAGTTAATAATCAACTGGAATGAATTGTGAATTATTACTATTATTATGACATGTAACTACTAAAGTTACCAATAAATTAATTGTATTGTATTGTACAAAATTTACGAATATTTCGCAAGGATCGATGTAGCATTTTTCACATTATTGTTGATTTTATTATTATATACTACGGGACTAATCGCACATTAAAATTACGAGATAAATAAATACCTTATCATCCCGACGTTTCGTAGACTCTATCTGTGACCACGGTCGATGCAACTCGGCCGAAACGTCGGGATGATGAGGTATTTATTTATCTCGTAATTTTAGTGCGCGATTAGTCTCGTAGTATATAATATAATAATAATGTGTTCAAATCGCGAAAGTTTAAAAACAACATATTGTTGATTTATCAGGTCTTATTTTATAATGATTTATTATGAGTACTACCATAGCGCTTATAGCGTAGTTTGACTAGATGTCTGTCAGCGATCACCAAAGTTAAGGAACGCTCAGCACAGTCAGTATTCGGATGGGTGACCGCGGGTGACATTTACAACTGAGCTCTACCGTGGCTCGGATGACACGTTAAATTGTAGGCCCCGGTTGTATCAACCATTTAGCCAAGTCAGAGGCCTTCAGACGGCTTAAAACTGACACTAAGGCCAGCCAACCGGCTTATACGAACTTGCTTACATATGAGTACCATCATGTTCTAGACTTCTAGAGTATGTGCGTCATATAGAGAAAAAGGCCTTTTATTCTCTTTAATACATTTTTGATGTTTTGCTCACAGATGTGGCTGACTTTAATTTGGATATCCGTGATTGTCGCGGCGCTGTACCTATACTGCCGGCAGCGCTACTCGTTCTTCTCCAGCCGTGGGGTGAAGACTCTCCCCTACCTGCCACTGGTGGGCAACATGGGCCCCATCCTGCTTAGGAAAGAACACTTCGCTGAACACGCCAAAAAGTTTTACTTCACATTTCCTGAAGAGAGGTAACAGCCAATCGAATTTAATGTGGCCTAGAAAAAGTTTATTTTTTCACTCTTCTCGTCATACATCGAAAATTACACATTGTTAAAATTATTAAAAACCTGTTTTAGCAAGTGCTAATGAAGCTCTTATATGAAGCTATTATAATGACATCATACCTTACATGATACGATTTACTCACTTTGAACCCGTATTTTGTGTATCTGGGCCCTATTTTTTTTTAATAAAAATGTACAGTTTTTATATCTTTTTCCTATAATAATACTAGCTGCCCGGCCACGCGTTGCTGTGGCTAAATAAAATAAAATTGCGACTATAATTTGAGATTTAAACTATCCTATCTCTCAAGTTGGATCGAACTGCACATGGTGTGCGAATTTTATTATAATCGGTTAAGTGGTTTAGGAGTCCATTGAGGACAAACATTGTGACACGAGATTTATATATATAAGATATAATATGTGTACTCTAAGACAATGCTTCTTGTCAAATTTCATAGTTCTATGTCAACGGGAAGTACCCTGTAGGTTTTGATTTTTGTGAGTGCGAAATATGAGGTTTTTTACCACATAAACGGCTAAAACTTTTTTATACGATAACTGAGAAGTTTTTTTTACACAACTGCAAGAAACCATAGATATACGTATATAATTTAAATTTCAACTCATTATCTTTACGCGTTCCCGAGATTAAGAGTCTTGACATAGGGACAGACGGACACACGGACAACAAAGTGATCCTATAAGGGTTCCGTTTTTTCCTTTTGAGGTACGGAACCCTAAAAATGCCAAATCGATGGTCATCCGTGTAGAAATTTTTACATTAGTGTTGATGTTTCAAAAACGGCTCAGCCCTTATCGAAAAAAGTGGGATCCCCTCGAGTGTATAGGTGCAGTATGAGTGTATAACTTTTCAAACTAACTAATATGTACTTACCCTCGAGTGTATAACTTTCCAAACTAACTAATATGTTTTAAAATCAGTTCACAATATTGGCAAATATCGATGAACATACTTAAAAAATACGTACAGACGAACATAGTACCTCCTCCTTTTTGGAAGTTGGTAAAAAGGTAGCATTAGTACATAGAAAGCGCCTACGCTTTGCCACGAAAAACGGTTTCAACTCAGCATAATAAGTTTTGTGTAATTTCAGGTTCATAGGTTCTTACGAGTTCACAAAACCAATGGTGATGATACGAGACCTCGAGCTGATAAAAAGCATCACAGTCAAGGATTTTAACCACTTCGTCGACCACCGCTCCGCCATCACCCCCGAAGCTGATCCGCTGGTTGGCAGAACACTCGCTTCTTTGACAGGCAAGTAAAAAAACAACACTTACTCATTTCATGACAGACAAATAAATTGTTTTACCACCAAATTAACCTCTTAAACACTGAAGAGAAAATAATCTATTTCAGCTGTTCTGTGCTCTCAAAGCACGTTT
This sequence comes from Hypomecis punctinalis, assembly GCA_949316475.1. Classification (NCBI taxonomy): domain Eukaryota; kingdom Metazoa; phylum Arthropoda; class Insecta; order Lepidoptera; family Geometridae; genus Hypomecis; species Hypomecis punctinalis. Next base: position 709,024 of record OX438801.1, on the reverse strand, counting down.
CTCGAAGAGAAAACAAAGTGACATTGACAGAAAAGTCGATCAGGTTATTGTTTAATCCTTATAATATACCTACAAAAATCCTTTGGATAGCTGTAGGCCGCTCTTCAAAAAATGCAACTTACTCCCTTTACCGTGCATGTATATTAAAGCCATGTGTATTTTCACCAAAGAACATCCTGAATATTTCAATAAACGTAATGACATCATAACACGTCAAAAAAGAGCTAAGTTCACAAACCTATTATATCAACCTCCTGCCAGAAAAGACATTTACAAAAGAAATGTTTATAAATGTGTATAACTATATATAATAATGTACCTAATGAAATCAAAATATTGAATGGGAATAAATTTAAGAAAACACTAACCGACTGGCTTCTAACGAATTGCTTCTATAGTATTTAGGAATATAATAATTTTAATAACTTATAGATTATACTGATGCACCCATACAAGAAATTAATGTAATAAATAAATATTATATAAAAAAAAAAAAAAAATTTGCACGTCTGCTTGCAGACTGAATGCAATGTAAATATAAGACTAACCAATTCTGACTTGTATTGTACATGTATTCTCAGCAAATAAACGATTTGATTTGATTTACAAATATTATAAATCAAAAGTTCCGGTGGGATAGCATACTGTATACTGTACTGTATCAGCCTTTTTTTTAATAGTCCACTGCAGGACCCACGAAGGGTGATTGGGCCATATCCACCACGCTGGCCCAGTGCGGGTTGGTGGATTCGCATACGCCATCGAATTTCTTCATGCAGGTTGCCTCACGATGTTTTCCTTCACCGAAAACCCAGTGGTGTGAAATTCCGTACATAAATTCCAAAGAACTCATTGGAACGGGACCGGGATTTGAACCCACGACCTCACGATTGCAAGGCGGGTGTCACTACCTCTAGGCCACCACGGCTTATATTAGGTGTGGGATAGCATAAAAATAAAAATATTACGCTGGCAAAGCCACGAGCAAAAGCTAGTCTGAAAATATATGGAACCTATGTACCAAATTTCGATCAAGAAAAATACGACCAGTAGAGGAAGAAAAACATCCAATCTATCAATAAATAGAAGAAAGAAAATTTTGCTATTATGATCTGCAGCCTGTTTCAGCGTACACGAGTTTGCTTCGCTCACTAAGTCAATAACTATTTGATCATTAATCATGAATTCATGACACTCAGTCTGGTTACACCTATATTTCCAGGGCAAGAATGGCGCGACATGCGTTCGACCCTCAGCCCCGCCTTCACCAGCTCCAAGATCCGCGTGATGGTGCCCTTCATGGTGGAAGTGGGAGACCAGATGATCAAGGCTCTCATGCTCAAAATCAAAGAATCTGGCGGTAAAATCTTTACAGCTCTTTTTAACTAAAAGTTCACAGAAAACCAGAAGCTTAATGATATTGAGTACATTTTTGGAATTATTTTGGTGCAAATTAACGATAAATTAACGATCGAAACTTCAACTTTTTCTTCTTCTTAATAGGTACGATATAAGCATAGAAAAGTAATTTTCATCACCCATCTCGGAAAGAGTATTTTTGCTCTTCGAAATCTGAGTTCAAAAGCAGTTTTTATAAATTTTATACATAAAATTGAATTAAGAACATCGTTTGCACTAAGTTTGTGAATACAAAACATTATTTACTTCAACCTTCATGGTGCCAAATTTATCATACAACCTTTTTTAATTTGTTCAAAAGCTGTATCAGTATACACTGCTCGCCTATAAACAAATAAATAGAAAAAACTCAGACACAGCATCTTCTTGCTGTACTTTTTTAATTGGCTTTACGCGCGCCATTATCTTATCGTGCATGTAGAATTGTTAAGTTTTAAAAAAATAAACTTGAAAACAATTAGTGAAGATAAGTGAAATATAATCCTAAAGTAAGTGATTCTAGCGACGGGAAGTTTATTTGATACTAACAGATTTGACTGAAACTGAGCGCGCAAATTAGCTTCCTCCCTCAACAACCACGCGAGAAATATTTGATATAGTGCGGTATGTAGACGACTTTGGTCATTTCCTCGCTGAGGTGGGATGAAAAGTTACGTGTTGCACTCGAGTGCAAAGATTTTTTACCTTGTGCTCTTTTGATTCCCTCGCTAACGCTCAGGATTCTAATTGTTGAATCAGTTTCCAATTTTAGAATCCTGTCCAATTTTAGAATCTTTTAGCTTGCACTTAGGGCTTGAATTTTGCAAAATCTTAGCACTTGTACTTTTGAGATTTCGTGATAGGTGAGTCAGTGAATCACGATTTTATATATAGATAGATACGCGTCGAACTGTATACCTCTTCCGGTGGTTTGTCGGTCAAAAAGTAGCAGGAAATGTACGCTATCAAATCTAATAATAATTAAACTGGAACATTTTATTAAATAGGCTACCACAGTCTTAATCTTTGTTGAAAAGTACTTTAACAAGAGTTTTTGCGTTTTACAGAAGATTATCTAGAAATCGACGTAAAGGATCTGACGACGCGGTACGCGAACGATGTAATCGCATCATGTGCCTTTGGGCTAAAGCTGGACTCTCAGACTGATGTTGATAACCAGTTCTATACTATGGGAAAGAATACTTCTTCGTTCAAGTTTCGACAACTCGCTGTTATCATGGGATTTATGGCGTTCCCAAAACTTATGAAGGTGAGAACTTTGAAATTTATTTTGTATGTCAGGTGTTTAATTTGAGTAGGCACTAGATATTTTATATTCTTTCATTCAAAACTGAAGAACACGGCTCTTATGGGTGAAATAATCTATACACTACGGTCCTCTGCCAATGTTTTCATCTTCCTGCGTGAGATCTTCTTTCTCAGTGCCTTAATCTAGAAATCCTTTTTGTGATTTTTTCTTTCCTCTTTTTATTTTTGTGATGGCTATCAAATGGCTATCATCAGACAGTCATGTACAAAGTTGACAAGCACTTTCCAAATGCATATACTTTATTTCCAGCCTGGAGCCCAGAGTCATCAGTTTTTCTGATTTTTCGCTCAATAATGATAAACAGTGAACTTGTTTTAGTTACTCAAAATTACCCTATTCTCGAAGAAAGCAAATGAATTCTTCCGGGGTCTTGTTCTGGGGACTATGAGAAATAGAGAAGAAAAGAAGATCATCAGACCCGATATGATATATCTGTTGATGGAAGCTAAAAAAGGTTAGAAATATTATTTTGGAAGACTTAATTGATAGCAATCCTAATACGTTTCTTTGAAAACAATACTTTTGGCATTTCAGGAACTCTAAATCACGATGTGGATACTAGTAAAGACGCAAACGCTGGGTTTGCAACTGTTGAAGAATCTCATGTTGGGAAGAAAAACACTAACCGTGGTTTGTATATTTTTAAGATTTAATGAAGGACAATAATCAGGAATAATTAGATTCGTAGAAGAACCAAAGATAACCACATAGCCCAGCAGATTGGCTACTTGAAGAGGCAGTGGGTAGGGCACATAACTCGGAGAACTGATGGCCGATGGGGTTGAACATTTCTAGAGAAGAGATCACGTACTAGCACGCGCAGCGTAGAACGTCCACCCACGAGATGGACAGAGATAATTTCAGAAAGACCGCAAGATCACCCTGGATGCAAGCTGTTTCCGACCGCTCGTATTGGAGATCCATGAGGAGGCCTATGTCCAACAGTAGACGTCATATGGCTGATGGATGGATGGATTGATGGTAGGGAAATAATGAGTCCTATAAATTATATTATTTATTTATTTATTTATTTTATTACAAATACTACTATTATTACAGGCTTAGCCTAATGCAATAGTGTATGTCACTCTTATAATTATGTTAGTGTAAGTATGTCTTATAAAACCTTTCTTAACCTTATAATACTCGTACAAAGGGGAACACATTGCAATAGTAATTATTTGCTCACAGTGGACAGTCTAGAATGACTTGATAGAGTTTAATTTGGAATATTTGTGTTATTATACCAGAAATCAATGAGTCTGATTCATCATTAAGTTTGCTAGTCTCAAAAAGCTTGTTAAATATTAACTATTATCATGGACATTACAGAGAACAAAGTAACGAATATTTCTATTTTAGTTAATTATTAGTGTTTTGAAAAACAATTTATGCCCTGTAATTAATTTAACTTTATTATGCTTATCCTACAGCATGGACTGATGATGATTTGGTCTCCCAAGCCATCTTATTCTTCCTTGCCGGGTTCGAGACGGTTTCCTCAGGCATGTCCTTCCTCCTCCACGAGCTCGCCATGAACCCTGAAGTCCAAGAGAAGCTGGTGCAAGAGATCAGGGAAAATGATGCCAAGAACGGAGGGAAATTCGACTACAACTCTATACAGAATATGACCTACATGGATATGGTAGTATCGGGTAAGTGACGAAACATATGACTACATCAGATCAGAAGCTTGATATTTGAATCGATAGAAATAAATCGCACACTTCGCTATCCTATTCGCGCTATCACAGATCTTCAGTACTCGCTCTTGCTTTTACTTGGTATAGTGACCATTTACATGTGGAAAGTTTGGGGCTCTATTTTTGTACCTATACGCATGCACGTATAGGTTCAAACCCAAACTCACAACAATATCGCAAGCGCAAATACTTATCCTGTTCATAAACTAATATTTTGTCTCTGGAATTTGATTTTGTAATAAATCCAACGAAAGATATACCTTATATTATTTTGTCTAATGGTTTTATTTCTTCAATTTCTTGTGGGTTGTTTTGGAGTTCATTTATAACAGGACTCATACAATAACAATTATATTTCAGAATTGCTAAGACGGTGGCCTCCAGCCTTTGCGCTAGATCGTTTGTGTGTCAAGGATTACAACTGCGGCAAACCTAACAGCAGTGCAACAAAAGATTTTATTGTAAGTTCCTGGAAATAATTTGTTTGCAATAAATAAAAAAAATCTTACAATCGTGTCAATCAAATCAATGAAAAGATTTACACGTATATTAATATATCCACGTATTTTGATAATATTTGACACAACATATTTATGGTATTCAGAAAAATAAATTGTTTCAACATCATCATTCAAGCATAGAATTTTTTTATGTTCGTCAGACTTCTTCTTAAACACAAGTCTGTGTTGCTAACGGGAGACGTTTATTTACACTTATACATCATATTACGATTGATGCAAATTTACTAAAACAATGTTGTTATGTATTATTTACTTCAAGTTGATATTTATTACAAGTTTTTCTCTCAATTTTAGCTTCCAAAGGGTGTTGGAGTGGCTATTCCTACCTGGGCTCTCCATCTGGACCCCGAATACTTCCCTGACCCACTCAAGTTTGACCCCGAAAGGTTCTCTGAAGAAAATAAACACAAGATCCATCCCTTCGCTTATAGCCCTTTCGGATTAGGACCCAGGAATTGTATAGGTAAAGATACAACTTGATACATAATAAAAAGCGAGCGATTACACAAGGGGACCTGTAAGGAAAAATATAAAAATAAATCTGTTTAGATCAAAAGAGCTAAGTCTGAAGAATTAAACATACACTTCGGAGAGTGCGCCCAAGAGTTACACAATCTGGTTTAACCTGCCCATTTCTTCTATCGTACGGCTAGACAAACGCGATAGAAGAAAAGGGGCGACCAAAACGCCACCCTTATTTCCCAAATTCCTCATACGAACAGCCAGAATGTGGAACGCTTTGCCTGAGTCTGTCTTCCCGCTAAAGTACAACGTGGGTGTCTTCAAATCCTGAGTAAATAGGTATCTTCTAGGTACGCGCGTTACACCTTAGACCGCATATCTGCTTAACATCGGGCAGTGTGTAGTCAAACGCACACATATCCTACTAATATTATAAACGTGAAAGTTTGTGAGGATGGATGGATGGATGGATGGATGGATGGATGGATGGATGGATGTATGGATGTTTGTTACTCTTTCACGCAAAAACTACTGAACAGATTGAGATGAAACTTTGCAATAATATAGCTTATACATCAGAATAACACATGGGCTACAATTTATAAAGATATTTTGTGAATTGTCCAAAATATAACGATAAATGTTGAGTAAGTAGGAAAATTCAGCCATCTGCGAGCTACTCTAGCGTGCGCTGCAAGAATGTCAAAATAAACAACTGTCGATCGAATATCTGTCAAATCAATCGATGAGCAGTCCTTGGATATCATCATACTGATAATATGTTATGTACCTATATATACCTATATCCTTATCCTTACTTAATATTATAAATGCGAAAGTAACTCTGTCTGTCTGTCTGTATGTCGCGCTTTCACGCCAAAACTACTGAACCGATCTCAATAAAATTTGGTACACAGATAGTCTAGAGCCTGAGAAAGGACATAGGCTACTTTTTATCCCGAAAATTGCATAATTCCCGTAGGATAGGACAAAAACTATCGTTAGCGAAACTGTCACCTATTACAACGACGCTAATAGGCCCAATTTTGAACGCACCATCGTAATTATAACAGCTAATTAGACTATCTGTTTCTTTTTCATTTTAGGCATTCGATAGAGAGAACACTTTTTACGTTGCAATAAAATTTATGATGGCGCGTTCATAATTGGGTTGATTGGGCCTTATATGGATTGACGAAACGTTATTAGATGACAAGTGACATACATTGACTGCAGACTTTTATAAATGTCTCGCTTAGCATAGCAAAGGGACTAATTGTCTTTCCACCATTATAGCTCCTCGAAGAGGAAATAAAGTATGGATTGACAATGACAACTGACATTAAAATTGGACAAAATAGATTTTCCCTTTGCCATGCTACATTAACATGACTACATTGACGTTCAATACTGGGCCGTCATTTTGTCTGACACGTCTGACATTAAAAATATTTTTAAATATACCACCATTAAAGGTTAAACATATTTCTTTATTCTACCTTCATGGTACAGAATCCATGCTAATATACGAAGAAAAGGATCGAATTGATTTTTAGAAGTAGTATGGCATGAGTATATGTGTCTTGACTCTAAGATTATTAACCTTGATTCTGAATTGTGAGCTTGACACGAACATACATTTCTGTTGGTTTGGTTAGGATTGAACAGTGATAAAAGTGCAGCCCGGCTCAGTAGCGGCACTCCTCATGAGGGACGCAACTTGCAGGCCAGCCTCTCAGCTGCTATAGTTAAAAAGCCCAGAAAAGCGCCCCAAACCCGAGTGCAAACTTCTAAACTGCCTAGGGGGAAAAGACCAAAAAAATCGGGAAACCTCGAGCGGCGCCTTCTCAGCTGCTCTTTTTATCCCGAAAAATTCGTGGTTCCTGTAGGACAGGAGAAAAACGGTTTCTCAGCAAAAGAGCGTCGGATTTACTTGAATTTTGGCATGGACATAGTTTGAGAGACAAAAAGTGACATGGACTACTTTTTATCTAGGGAAAATTCGTGGTTCCCGTAGGATAGGACAATAACTGTTTCTCAGCAACAGAGCAACGGATTGACTTGATTTTTGGCATGGACATATTTTGAAAGACGAAATGTGACATACCTAGAGTGTTTTTTATCTTGGAAAATTTCATGGTTCCCTTAGGATAGGACAAAAACTGTTTCTCGGCAATGATGCAACGGATTGACTTGATTTTTGGCATGGACCATTGGTTGGACATGGTGCCAACTTCTAAGCTGCCTTGGGGAAAAAGACCCAACGAAGCGGGAGATCTCATTCTCAGCTGTTTCAGAAGAAACCCAGAAAAGCGGCTCCACGTCGGATTCCCGCGTGGCCTCCCATAAGCCCCGGCTACAAAGTCCCCCGCCACGACAAGGCGGAAACCCACATGGGGGTTGTACATTAACCTTAACTTAACCAATAGAAGAATTTATCTAATGTATTTTGGTCGGTTAGGTTATGTTGGAAATGTGACAACAATGTGCAAGGGTACTTGAATAGGTAAGGGGGCGCAGCTATGTGCGGCGCGGCAGAACGGTGGGTCGACTATTTCGACGATATCGTCAATACCGCCGGTCGAATCTGGTCACGACCTCACGACTGGCAAAGGGCCGAGCAGATGTCACTGCAATAGGTGTATACCCAGTAGTGGGATAAAGAATGCTGCGGATTATAACGACGATGAAACAAAGTGGTTGAGATTTAATATTTTTTGGGTTTAAATTGAAATTATTATTTGCTACAATATTTGAATATCGTTTTACATTGAATTGTGTCCAGATATAACGCGGGCGAAGCCGCGGGTAAATGCTAGTACAATATAAAAAAACTTAAGTAAGTACTAAGTAAGTAAGTAAGTAAGTAGTAAGTAAGTAAGTAAGTACTAAGTAAGTAAGTAAGTAAGTAAGTAAGTACTAAGTAAGTACTTACTAAGTACTACTTACTTACTTATAAGTCGCTTCCGATATATACCTACAGACCTCTTTTTGTGTGACCACTCAACCGATAAAAAAAGGTTATCCAATAACAAAGTATTAATGTACAACTATTACTAGGTCTATCTGAAAAGTTGTACGTCCATATTTCCAACTTCCAATAACCTGCAGTAACAACGTAACATATTCTCTATGACTCGGCTAGACTCCATCCATAATCAAATGTGGGTTGTTGCATGTGCAAGTACTTCTATAACACTGCCTGTCTTATAGCAAACAGCGTATGTGTCATGCGACGTGATCTTTAATCTGAACTTTACGTGTTCAGATCACGTTGCAAGATACATGTACGTTGTTTATCGTAAGAAGAGCAGAACATGTAGAATGTTTTTGTTTTCAGGCTCTCGGTTTGCTCTCTGTGAGATGAAGGTGATGGCTTACCAGCTGCTCCAGCACATGGAGGTATCTCCCGGGGAGAAGACCTGCATCCCAGCACAGCTGTGCCTCGACTCTGCCAATATCAAGCTGAAGGGAGGCCACTGGCTCCGCTTCAAGATCAGGAATAAGTCCTGATTGAGTGCACAATAGGCATAGATTGGTTAAAAAAATATATTGTAATTACATTTTATACTATATATAACGGGACTGAACTCACGTGTGGGGATAGTCGTAACGACTATAGTTTCGGTCGCATTCGGCGACCTTTCTCAAGTTGGCGAGTGCTAGCACGCGGAGCCGTCTCGCAATGCACATATGTTATATATAGTATAAAATGTGTGAAAACCACGTTAATTTCCATAGTAAAATATTGTAATTAGATCGCTACTTAGACTATCAAAAAATAGAGTGTGAAGTCCCTCCGCGCGGAAGAAGTAAAACTTTGTTTGACGCAACAGTGCTTTCATACCCCCTCCATGGTAGCGTTAAACGTTTAACGCAACATTGTTGGAAGTCGCGTTAGAAGTTTCACTTCAATATATTAAGCACATATATTTTCTCTGAAAAATAGCAAAAAGCGCATCAAAGTTGAGGCTGGGGACTCGTGACGTCACGTCTATGTCAAAACAGTAGCTAATTCTGACGTCACGCGGAAATATCTTCAGTTTTAGGGTTGCGTACCCAAAGGGTAAAAACGGGACCCTATTACTAAGACTCCGTTGTCCGTCCATCTGTCAGTCTGTCTGTCTGTCACCAGGCTGTATCTCGTGATAGCTAGAATGTTGAATGTTTTACATAACATAATGTATTTATGTTGCCGCTATAACAACAAATATTAAAACATAAAAAGATAAATATTTAGAGGGGCTCCCATACAACAAATCTTAATTTTTATCTGTCGCTCGATATTAATAACGGCAACAGGAAGATGCTTTAAAAAATTCACAGAATATAAAGCTGTAGCTTCCTTTAAAATAATTTTTTTTTTTTAATTTAAAATATTAAGGGTACGGTTCGATACGGAACCCTCAGTGCGTGAGTCCGACTCGTACTTGGCCGATTATGTTTATTCTGTTTAATTTACAAAAATAATACATGTCTAATATTTTTTGATAATCAAACTGACGGACTAATTACATTCTTTTAGTCCTCTAGTCTATTATATAAGTTACCTAAAATGTAATCTTGTGATTATTTATAGATTTAATCTTGTTTGCTTACTTCATATTATAATGGAATTATTGTTACCAAGCTTTATTGTGTTTTTAATTTTATTACATTATCATATTACTTTGTCGTCTATTTAAACTCTATATTTTCTAGTCATATTTCAGTTATTGTATTTTAGTTTGTAAGTACTGAGTAAATATATTTTTTTATTTTATTTTTTTGTATACCCTTACTTCCCTTACTCTATCTAATGAATCAAGTTAATCACTATGTATATGTAATATAAATCCGAAAGTGTTTTTGTTGGTATATTTATGACTCTTGGCTTTCAAACATATTTTAGATGTCAGAGAGTATCATAGGATACTTTTTATGTCGGAAAATATATAGAATCCCCTGGGAAACTGGATATTTAATGAAACCAAAAAACCGGACAAGTGCGAGTCAGGCTCGCACATCGAGGGTTCCGTACAAACACGTTGTTAAAAACCTGTTGTAGCATGTGCTAATGAAGTTCTTTTATATGATACCTTACATGATACGATTTACTCACTTTGAATTTTGAACCCATGTTTTGTGAATTTTGAGGCCCTATTTTTTTGTGATTTAAATAAAAATTTACAGTTTTCAGATTTATTCCTATATGTTTACCTACTCTGAGACAATGCTTCTCGCCAAATTTCTACGTCAACGGGAAGTACCCTGTAGGTTTTGATTTTTGCGAGTGCGAAATATGCGTTTTTTTACGACATAAACGGTTCTAACTTTTTAAACGATAACTGAGAAGTTTTTCTTTTACACAACCGCAAGAGATCATAGATATACGTATATACAGTATACATTTCAGCTCGATATCTTTACGCGCTCCCGAGATAAAGAGTCTTGACATTGACACAGACGGACAGACAGACAACAAAGTGATCCTATAAGGGTTCCGTTTTTTCCGTTTGAGGTACGGAACCCTAAAAAAAATCCAAATCAAATGTTGTTTTGAAAACACTTTACTATTACTTCAAAGAAACAATTCTAGAAGCATGCATACTTAAATTTGGAATTTAAAAAAATATTTTTCATAGTTATTTTTAGGAGTGCCACTACTAAGTAACAGTCAGACTCAGAACAAACCAGATATTACAAATTTATTTCACACACATACTCGTAGCTAGCTGTAAAACAAATCCAGGACCCTTTGTATAAAAAGTAGACTACTAAGTAAAAAGTTAACTAACAAAGCCAGTATATTATCAGTAACAAAGAGCTCACAATGTCAATATCGATATCATCGAAGATAATAGGAAAGGACACGTTCTCGCTTAGCATTAGAATAATGTTTTACAACTATTATCACCAAAATATGTGTAGCCTTTTTATTCAATCACATCATTTACACCTCGTACATAAAACATAGCAAGTGTATATACGGACTTACAATCTGTTTATGTAGATACACTAGATAGCGACGCTATCAGTGTAACGTAGATCGTCCTTGTGACTCAACGTGCGTGCAACTCTGTGTTTTAAATTGTTTTTATCGTAGTTTTTTTGTCAACAAACATTGGAATGTAAGTACAACTTTACGGTAATAACATTTTGGATTAACAGAGTCATTGGCATCTAGACTTCTTATTCTAAGTTTTGTTTGCTTCAATATTCAGTACCTTTGCAAATCTAATAGTTCTATTTAAAGCTACCACGGCGACGTACCAAATTGTCAATAAATAAAACATGTACAAACTCTGCTGCTTTAATAGATAGCTACTAAAATACAAGCTTATGCATACTTTGGTAGATAGGGCCCACTTAATCCTATTAGTATCTGTATTGCGTGATAATAAATACTTTGAAATAATTGTTAGTACATATCTTATACTATAATGAAGATGATTGGATTTTAAAGTTGACTATCATACTTTACATATCTACCACTTCCCTCAGTTTTTAGGGTTCCGTACCTCAAAAGGATAAAACAGAACCCTTATAGGATCACTTTGTTGTCCGTCTGTCCATCTGTGAGTATGTCAAGACTCTTTATCTCGGGAACGCGTAAAGATTTCGAGTTGAAATTTAAACTATATAGGTATACTTACGTATATCTATGGTTTCTTGCAGTTGTGTAAAATAAAAACTTCTCAGTTATCGTATAAAAAGTTAGAGCCGTTTATGTCGTAAAAAAACACATATTTCGACACTCACAAAAATCAAAACCTACAGGGTACTTCCCGTTGACATAGAATTGTGAAATTTGGCGAGAAGCATTGTCTCTTGATACCGGGGCACTAATTATCTACTTATACCTTGTCTTGATCACTAATCTGCTGCTGTCTTACTCAATCATCGTTTATGTATCCGGCTCATCAACACCAATTTAGGTTCATCATGGTGTAGGCATTTGTCGGCCAAAGTCGTACTCTTTTATAGGATTACGGTGACCTTGGACTGGAGTGTAGTCCTGTTTTCTGCATGGCTCACTATGCAGACTAATGTTTATCACAGCTTTAAGTGTGAAATATATTTCAACAATGTTATTGTGATAATATAATCAAAAATTAAAGTACTAGACTGATTATGATTAATTTATTAATAATTTTTTTGCTTCATAAGCGATCTCGTAGCAGGTAGGTACTACTGGCAATGTATGATAAGATAACTTTATTGATATTAATAGAACCTAATATTACAAAAAATATTGCATAATATTGATTCATTAACATGCTCATCCGGTTCAACATTTTTCACATTTTTCTTAATAATGATACTATTATAGTTACAGAAATGCAGTGTCCTCAAATTTTTTTATCACAAAATAATATTAAATTTATTGACAAAATTATACATATTGTTAATATGTAAAACCTACCTAAATAATTACAAATACAAATTGCAGGCTGTATAGAGGCTTACAATTTAAAATAAAATCAATATTAAAATTAGGTTATAATCAATGTAAAAATTCTGGTAAGATATCATCAACAATTATGGTAAGATATCATAGGGCATTTATGCTCCAAACGTTATGGTCTACATTTTACAGCATAGTTATTATTATCTGTATTTGTATTATTTTTTTATATCCTTCAAACATGATTTGTACGGGTACAAAATCCTTCATCACATACTTAGTTTTGATACATTCTGTGATATGGTGGTAGTTTTTGACCGACGAACCACCGGAGGAGGTATACAATTCGACGCGTATATATTTTTTTTATGTTTAACCACGCATAACTTTTTGTGTAGTTGTCCGATTTCAATAATTATTTTTTTATTGGAAAGAGTACACTTCGAAATTGGTTCCATTTAAATTTTATTGAAACTGGCTAAGCCATTTTTGATAAATCAACTATAATGTGAAAAAAAATTGGTTGCCTGTAAAGTCGGTATACGGGCGAAAGTTTTACGTGACAACGACTTTGAGTGGTAAAATAATTTTAATGTGAATATTCATTCGTATAGTAGGAAGAAGGATGAAAATGTCTGTCTCTCTCGCTCTTAGGCGGGCTAACCATGACGCGTGCCTCTCACTCGCTATCATTGTGAGCGCATAACGTGAGCGGAGCGTAGCGCAGTTTCTTGAAGTGTCACCGATTAGTGTTTATATCGATCAGTGCATAATATTTGCGTTCTAGCGATGCGCCCCGGCTTCGCACAGGTGTGTTATACACATAAACATTTTTCTAAAATTACTCCATCTATTAAAACAAACTGCATCAAAATCCGTTGCGTGGTGTTAAAGATATAAGCATACATGGGGACAGACAGCGGAAAGCGACTTTGTTTTATACCATGTAATGATTCTGTACACGGGTGAAGTCGGTCATGCTATTTTTTGCAAAAAATAATCATAGTACAACTGTTTTTCTTGTTTGAAACTGGCAGACAGCAATGTTACGATGAGATATACCAATCTACCGAGTTTCATTTTCGGTCATAACGTGGCAATATTATGTGTCTTCTACCTATTTTAAAATGTTTATATACCATAGCTCTATAAGATCTTGTTCTTGTATTGTATTGTTTTCTATTTGGGGCCGCTTCAATTATACACGCAGTGGATGTTTTTTAATGTGGAATTTTATTTTAAATCTTCTCTATGTTTTATTACAACTTATTTTATATTTTTACACTGGTTTTTTAATGATAGATAGTATTGATCAGCAGACATCTTTTATGAGAGAGTTTTTACCATCGACTTATACAGGAAGAGGATGTTGCCATAGACATAAATAGAAACACAAAATAGAGATGCTACTTGAAAACAATCGATTATATCTCAACACCTTCTCCTATTTTAACATTTTTAAGTCATTGAAAATTTTTAAAATATCTACATATAATTATGTTTACCTATACATAAAAACCATATGTAATACAAACAAAGTCGAAAACTTTTTGCTAAAAAAAAATTAACTCAACATTTTTAACTTCTCAGTACTTATGAAAAAACAAACTAATTCTAATTTATACTTCAGCCTTATTATACTATATAAATATATAAGTTATATCCTATACCTATAAGTACTCATTTATTTTTTTATAGTTAACAATCTATTATTTATCTACCTTTTATTTCTTATTTATTATTATACTATCTATTACATAATGTAGGTATCTTATATACTTAGCTTATTATTTATGATATTAACTTATCAGAATGAAATTTGAATTTAATTTTTGCAAGTGGCTTTGTTAATATGTCAGCCAGCTGTTGATCGGTAGGACAATATTTTATGTCCAAAATTCCTGTTACAAATTGTTCATGAATGAAATAATATCTTACATCAATATGTTTGGATCGTTTGTTAAAAGCTCCTGTTTTTATTAATTGAATTGAGCTTTGGTTATCAATGTTTAAGATTATTTTTACATCATTATATAGTAGTTCTTTTAATAATGATTTTAAATACAATGTTTCTTTACAACAATCTGCAGCTGCAATATATTCAGCTTCAGTTGAGCTTAAGGCCACTATTGGTTGTCGCTTAGAGCACCAGGATACTGGTCCCCCTCCAAACATTATTACAAAACCAGTAGTACTTCTTCGAGTAGTTTTATCATTTGCATAATCAGAATCACAATATGAATTTAATATGGTTACATTTCCATTATTTTTAAATTTTATTCCTTTATCTTTTGTGCCAACCAAGTACTTTAATATTTTCTTTACAGCTATTAAATGTGTTTGAGTTGGATTTTCAATATTTCTACTAGCTATGTTAACAGCTTGAGCGATATCAGGTCTAGTTCTAGTTGATAAATACAACAATGCTCCTACACATTCTCTGTAGGGAAAATTTGTTTGTACAATAATATCAGTATTATTTTCATTTTCAGTATGGCAAGGTATACATGTGGATTTTGCATTGCTCATATTAAAGTTTTTTCAGCAAGTTTTCTATGTAGTTTTCTTGTTTTAATGTAATGCCAGTTTCATCTTTAGTTAATTATAATCCAACAAATTGTTTTGGTTCTTTGAATATTTTTATTTGAAATTCTTTTTCCAAACTACATAGAATACTTTCCAACTGTTGTTTGTTTTTCGAAATAGCAATTCCATCATCAACATAGACAGCAATTATAATAGTTTTGTCAATATTAGTAAATACACATCGTTCAGTTTTTGTAGGAAATAATCCAAATTTTGACATTGTTTGAGTAAAGGTTTTATTCCAAGTTATTGGAGCTTGTTTGAGCCCGTATAAAGCTTTATTTAATTTACATATTTTGTTAGTCTCTTTTTCATATCCATCAGGTATATACATATAAACATCATCATCTAAATGGCCATATAAAAAAGCCGTTTTAACATCAAAAGTCATTAACTCATAGTTATCTGAAGCAGCTATAGCCAGTAAAGATTTTAATGCAGATTGACTCACCACTGGGCTGTAGATGTCTTCGAAATCGATACCTCTTTGCTCAAAACCACGGACAACTAGCCTTGCTTTATAAGTGCCATCTTCTTTCTGTCGAAAAACCCATTTATTACTGAGTATTTTCTTACCTTCAGCTTCATCTTTGTCTACTAACATCCATGTATTATTTTTATGTAGTGATTCCTTCTCCGAATTTATTGCCTTCTCCCAATTCTCTTTTTCTTTTCCTTTTGTTGCTTCTTTATATGTTAGTAGTACATAATCTTGTAGTTTTTCGGGTATTTTTCTTGATCTTTGACTTTTTCTAGGTAACTCTTCTGAATTCAGGATCTCAATTTCTGGTATTTGTGTATTTTCTTGTTCATTTTCCTGTCTTTGTATGTTAATTTCAGTTTCCAATCTTCTTGGTTCCATGTTAGGTACATTTTGATCTCTCTGTATTTGTTGTTCTATGTCTGTATTTTCTTGTTCTTCATTTTCCTTCAAATTATCCATTGTTAGTTTTATTATTTTATCTTCTTCACTGGGTTTTATTTTATTTTCATTGTTGTCACAGATTACAATGTCTCGGTGTATTTCTATTCTTCTTCTTTCTGTATTCCAAAGTCGATAGCCATTGTTTGTATATCCAACCATTATAAGTTTCTTTCCTCTAGGTTCTAGTTTTCTCAGTGGTCCTAATTGTTTGGCATACACTGTACTTCCAAATGTTTGTAGATTTGAAAGATTTGGTCTTCTTCCATTCCATATCTCATGAGGAGTTTTATTATTGATGGTAGTACTAGGCAACCGGTTGAGTAAGTAGGTAGCACAATATACAGCTTCACCCCACATTTCATTTTTCATGTTATTTTCATACAGTAAGGCTCTGACCTTTTCCATGATGGTTCGGTTTAAGCGTTCTGCTTTGCCATTCAACTGTGGTGAAAATGGAATGCTGTAGTCTAACTTTATGCCTTTTCTAGTACACCACAATCTGAATTCATTACTTTTGTATTCTCCGCCATTGTCACAACGTATACATGATACTTTTTCATTTTTTTCTCTTTCAACTTCTTCAATATAATCTTTTATTACTTCACTTACTTCATTTTTGTGTTTTATCAGGCTTGTTTTCGCTAGGTGGCTGTAATCATCTAGTATTGTTACAAAATAACGATACCCATCATGTGTTGTTGTATCAATTGGCCCGCAGACGTCTGTATGGAGTGTTTGTAGAATTCTGTCTGCTCGCTTTCTTTCTGTATTAAATGGTTCTCTACATTGTTTAGCCTTTATACATGTTTCACATTGTTCATCCATTTTCTCTTGTCCTTGAATTTTTAAGCCTTCAACAATATTAGGTAAAGTTTCCAAAATGTCTTTTCCTGGATGTCCGAGTTTCTTATGCCATTCAAGCGCTGTTCCTTTTTCTTTGGTTAGGTATAATTTCTCTTGTGTGTGTTCTTCGTTAAGATTTATGCAGTACAAGCCATTTTCTTTTTTGCCTTTCAAAATAATTTCTCCATTTTTATATATTTCGACTGAATTTTTGTTGAACAATACTGAACCATTGTTATTAGTGACAGAATTGACTGACAATAAGTTATGAGTAATATCAGGAACATATAATGTGTTAGTCAATATGCAGTCTGAGCTCCGAACTGATCCAGTTCCTTCAGCTGTGATCGTTTCATTGTTTGCAACAGATACTGTAGATTTTTGTTCTCGAAAGTCGGTCAAAATGTTTTTGTTGTTAATCATATGTGAAGTGCTGCCGGAGTCTACAATAAATTTTGTCTGACTATTACTGTTACATGCCATTAATGCCTTTTCTTTGTCTGATTTTGTATTTTTATTCCTGAAGAAGCAGCGTTGTTCAGTGTGATTGGTTTTCTTACAAATCGAGCACTGTTTTTGTTTGTACTTACAGTCTTTCTCCTGGTGGTTAAGTTTTTTACAAATACTGCATGCTTTACACTGATTTTGAAGGTGGTTTGTGCGGCCACATTTGAAACATTTTTTCACAGATGTTTTAAGTGCAACTTGTTCCTTTTCTTGTTGATTTCTTGTTTCTTCCATTAGAAGTCTATTAGTTAAGTTTGACAGATTCTGTTCTGACTTTGGCGTTGATTCCCAAGCCATTGTGAAGAATTTGTATGCATCAGGAAGACATGTTAGGATTCTTGATATGATTAAATCTTCGTTTATTTTATGATCGAGACTGTTGAGCCTCTGAGCAAGATTTTCGATGTCAGATATCATATCATGCATACTTTGATTCTTTGTGTATTTGTAGTTAAAGAATTCTTGGAGTAGATGTGACTTGTTTCTGTACTCACTGCCTTCAAATATTTCACAAAGCTTCTCGTACATTTCTGTCGCTGTTTTGCAATTCATGATGTGCAATTTTAGTTTTCTGTCTATAGTTTGCAAGATCAAACGCTGTGCTTTTGCGTCTTTTACGTGTCGATCGGCGGGAGCGGGTCCGGCGGCTTGCGCAACTCCAACCTCGAAGCCATGTGCTTTCATGTAAATTTCGTTTTCAAACTTCCATAATCGAAATGATTCTGCATCTTGCAGTTTTTCTATTGATATTGTTTGTTGTTCTTGCATTTTGTTGCTTGTTTTTTAACAACTTTTTTATCACGAACACGATATTTTTAGGTTGTTTTTTATGACTGGGAACATAACCTGTTCTTGTATTGTATTGTTTTCTATTTGGGGCCGCTTCAATTATACACGCAGTGGATGTTTTTTAATGTGGAATTTTATTTTAAATCTTCTCTATGTTTTATTACAACTTATTTTATATTTTTACACTGGTTTTTTAATGATAGATAGTATTGATCAGCAGACATCTTTTATGAGAGAGTTTTTACCATCGACTTATACAGGAAGAGGATGTTGCCATAGACATAAATAGAAACACAAAATAGAGATGCTACTTGAAAACAATCGATTATATCTCAACAGATCTTGCTATATTTCAGCTTGTGTGTGTCCAGTATATTCAAAATTTGCTTTGTTTTGAAGATACTTATTTGTATTCACAGATGTGGCTAATGATATCATTATGGGTGGGTGCGATCCTGGCAGCTCTGTACTTGTTCTGCCGGCAGCGCTACTCGGTCTTCTCCCGCCGCGGTGTGAAGACTCCCCCTTGTGTCCCACTGGTGGGTAATTTGGGACGAGTCATACTCAAGAAAGAGCACTTTGCTGACTACGCCAAAAAGTGGTACTTCGAATTTCCAGAAGAGAGGTAAGTAAATACTAGATATAGTATTTCTTTGCAAAGTTCGAAGACTTGCAGAAGTCTTTACACATCAAAGAAGGACTTTTATGAGTAACCGCGAAATCACGAAAAAGAAAGCATTACATACATTTTGTCGAAAATAATAAACTTTTCGTATGGAACAACTAATTATTTTTCACGATTTCAGGGTTGCTCACATAATACATAATAAAATTTCTTTAGGGTCGTATACAGGTTACATCATAATGTTTTTCTTCAGCAAAAAGCCAATGGTGTAAAACCGTACATAAGTTTTATTGGAAGGGGGCTCAGATTTAAGCTCCACGCCACACAAGTCGGCGAATGGAAAGTTAGGCGCAGATTGCTGCGCAAAAGGATAAGGCAAAATATAGGTATGCGCGGGAGCCAGAGAGACGAGACGCCGGAGTACACCCGCCCGCCAAGCTCATGCCTCCTGCGCGCTCGCTACTCCCGTGCTCACTGCCTAGCCACTTGCGTGCACACATGCGCAATACATAATTGGTGCATCACGGCGGCAAGTATAATCTGTGGTTAACTTCTCATCCGCCGACTTGTGTGGCGCGGACTATATTAAGGCTCTTCTGTTTGACTTACAGTAAACTTTATACTTTTCAGATTCTTTGGGACTTTTGATTTTACAAAACCGGCGCTCGTAATCCGGGACATCGAGCTTATAAAAAAGATTGCCGTCAAGGATTTCGACCACTTCGTGGATCACCGCACTGTCATCTCCTCCGAAATCGATCCTATCATTGGAAGAACTCTTCTTTCTTTAACTGGTAACTGTATTTTATGACTGACCAATTTGCATCTTTACTTTAAATGTTTTTAAGAATATTATCCTTAGTATCAAAAACGTGCTCTCTCATTATGGGCTTTATTAGTAAGCACCAGATAGCACTACGAGCTATGGAGAGGGCTGTGCCCGGAGCCTCTCTGCGAAATCAAGAAATGAGGAGATTCGTAGAAGAACCAAAGTTACCAACATAGCTCAGCGGATGGACAAGTTAAAATGACAGTAAGCAGGGCATGTAGATCGAAGAACGGATGACCAAGGGGTCGAAAAGTTCTCGAGTTGAGACTACGTACTGGCAAACGCAGCGTATGAGGATCATCTACGAGGTAGATAGATGATCTCATCAATGGATGAAAGCCACTTCCAACCGGTCTTAATGGAGATCCATTGGGGAGGCCTAGGCCCAGCAGTGGACGTCATACGACTGATGGATGGGTAAAGAATTATAATAGAATTCACATAGACCGGGAGTCTAGACCTAGTGTCAAAGTGGTATGTAGACCTCTATACGTCTTAAAGACTTTAGGTCACTATACTCTATAAAATTTAACTTGATCTCTGCGACAGTGACATTGACATAGAAGATTGACATTTTTAGTGTCGAGATAGTGGTGGAAAAAATCGATTTTCAAACAATGTTGTAATGAAATAAAATGAGTAGTTGAAAGTGAGAAATTAGATTTTATCTACTTACTTTTATTTAAGATCAAGTATGTACACATGTAAATGGGTGATTCTTCGAGTAAGTCGTTCTTTGGTGATTTTCGTAGCAATTTTCAAATTCAATTTATTTTTTCAATTTCTTGCCAGAATCTAAAAAGATATGTAAAATTAATATGTTTTATAGAAGAGGCACCTCAAAGAGCCATATACTTACAGAGATAATCGGGGTTAAAAAAATGGAGGCCACGCAAATCATAAAACACCCCACGAAAATGATAATTTTAATTTGACTTTCTCAGATGAGTTACTTACTGTTTCTTCATATTGAAAAAAAGTTATTATGTTATGATAAAGTAAAAAATTGGTAAGTTACTAAGGCAGAAAACGTTTTTAGTAGTATCAGACCAACATTATTTATTATTTGTCAAAGAAATTACAAAAATACACATATTAAAAAAAGATTTAAAAAAATAACAAATATATAGGTAGGTTACTAAGGCAGACACCGTTTTTAGTAGAATCAGTCCAACATTATTTATTACTAGCTGACCCGGCGAACTTCGTTTCCCGCAATATCTTTATAAATTATAGCCTATATGTTATTCTGACGTATAAGCTAGATAATCAAAGTTTCATCTCTGTATTGTACAGAAAGATAATTGGATGCAAAGTAAAGAGCATCAACTTGTGGCGCTTTATCTTCAAAAATTTTGGGATAGGCTGAAGATGCTCCCATATTGCAAGTGCATCATGTCGCAGTGATTTGCTTACTGTGCAAAAAGGTGTCGTTATCATTTTGCCATCTTTTTTGTAGTATAAAACTACAGTGTGCAGAGTCAGCTATTTTTACTACCTCTAAAGTGAACGGCTTGGATTTCTCTTGAATATTTTGCATTGTGATTCTCACTAAAGTTGCAATGGATTATGCATTCGTCTTGTTTCAGATTGTATTTTATTCGTTTGATGTGTCTGTGCTGTGATATTATATTTGAAACGTGATTCATGTAGGGAATCAGCTGCTTATCAAATTCTTTTATTAATGCTTTTGGAGAAGCAATTAATTTTGGTTTGTAACAGTACGAGTTAGACCTACGTTGGAACAACAACAACTTGTTTGATGCATTTTTACACCAAAGCATATGGGAAACTCTGGAAGCTCAAAATGTGGAAATTCAGTACATAGATGTATTAAAACAAATATACGGAAAGAGCACCGGTAGAGTTAAGCTCGAAACCATTGGCCCAAGTTTCCCTGTTGGTAGAGGTGTAAGACAACGTGACCCGCTCTCTTCGAGAATTTTTCTGTCTATATTAGAATCTATTAGACTGGAAAAAATAAGGATTGTATATTCAAGGCAAATATTTCAATCACTTAAGATTTGCTCATGATTTAGTGTTACTATCAGAGTCAAGTAACTAAACATTATATGATTGAAACATGATGCTAGCATGAAAGTAGGCCTACAAATGAATATTTTGAAGACAAAGGTTATGTCAAATCACACCAAGTCAAGCATAATTGTTGGAAATCATATACCTGAATACGTAGAGCAATACATTTATTTGGGAAAACAAGTCGGATTCAACAGAAATAATAAAGAGCTGGAAATAGAGAGAAGAGTCAATAGAACATGGAACAGTTATTGAAGGTATAAAGAAATATTAAAAAGCGATATGCCTATAAAGCTCAAAAATAAGTCATGGACTCGTGTATTATCTCTCGTCTCACATATGCATGCCAAACATGGAAGTTTACCAACAAAGTTAAAAATAAATTAACTACTTGCCAAAGAGGAATGGAGCGCAGCATGTTAAACATAAAAAATATACAAAAGATAAGATTAGACATTTGAAAATAACATCCAAGACCAAAGCAATAGATGCTCTATCCCACGCTTAAAAATTAAAATGAAAATGGGCCGGGCATGTAGCGTGCCTGGTAGATCGTAGATGGACCAAAACTGTTACGACTTGAAATGGACCACCAGGTAAGCGCTACAAAGGAAGATCCTACACAAGATGGGAAGACGACGTTAAAAAAATTGCGGGCCCAAAATGACTCGAAATAGCCCGTAGAGAGAAGTCCGTAGAGAGGCGGAGGACACGATAACTCTGAAATCCGGCAACCTGATTTACTACCGGGAAGGTGACCAGTGGTCCCAAAGTGGTGTCGGTTTTCTCGTTCACAAGTCCCTCGCTAACAATGTTATCACCATCGAAAGTGTGTCGAGCAGGGTTGTATATCCAATACTCAGAATTTCCAAGAGGTATTCGCTGAAGGTCATTGTGGTATACGTACCGACCTCGTCACACCCAGATGACGAAGTGGAGACTATGTATGAAGACGTAAGTCAGGCCATACATACATCTAAGACCCACTTTACTGTTGTTATGGGGGATTTCAACGCAAAGTTGGGCAAAAGAAGCGATGATGAGCTGAGAGTGGGGCAATTTAGCAAGACATCCCGGACATCAGCCTGTACGAGATTAGAATGGCCCTGTATCAGCTTAAGAACAACAAGGCGCCGGGTGATGACGGTATCACATCAGAGCTGCTAAGAGCGGGTGGAACACCGGTACTAAAAGTCATCCAGAAGCTTTTTAACACCGTCGTCCTCGAGGGCATCACGCCAGAAGCATGGAAAAGAAGCGTGGTGGTGTTGTTTTTTTTTTTCAAGAAAGGTGACAACACCGTATTGAAGAAATACAGACCCATCTCACTTCTGAGCCATGTTTATAAGCTGTTTTCAAGGGTCATTATGAACCGTCTCGAGCGCAGGCTTGATGGATGACTTTCAGCCTTGCGAACAAGCCGATATCCGAAAAGGCTTTCGCACCATGAACCACATTCATACGCTGCGGCAGGTTATACAGAAGACCGAAGAGTATAATCTGCCACATTGCTTAGCATTTGTGGACTATGAAAAAGCCTTTGATTCGGTCGAGACATGGACTGTGCACGAGTCTCTCCAACGATGCCGTATTGACTATCGGTACATGGAAGTGTTGAAGTGGTTGTATAATAACGCCACTATGTCGGTCCGAGTACAGGAAGAGAGGTCCAAGGCGATCCCTTTAAAAATAGGCGTAAGACAGGGAGACGTAATTTCTCCAAAACTGTTTACGACTACTTTGGAAAACGCCTTCAAGCTCCTGGAATGGAAAGGATTCGGCATCGATATCAATGGCGAATACCTTCGGTTTGCCGACGATATAGTAGTCATGGCAAAATCGATGGAAGAGCTCAGCACGATGCTCGAAGGCCTCAATCGGGTTTCTCAACAGGTGGGTCTTAAGATAAACATGGACAAGACGAAAGTCATGTCTAATTCCCATGTTTTACTCACCCCGATTTCTGTTGGAAACTCGGTTCTTGAAGTCGTTGACTCGTACGTCTACCTAGGATAAGTAGTCCAGTTAGGTAGGTCCGACTTCAACAAAGAGGCCAATCGCCGAATCTAACTCGGATGGGCAGCGTTTGGAAAATTGAGTAGCGTCTTCTCGTCCGACATACCTCAGTGCCTCAAGTCGAAAGTTTTCGACCAGTGTGTGTTGCCAGTGAGTGAGCCAGTTGCTTCAAAGTATTAATTAAGCAAAGCCCTCACTGTACAGACACACTCGCAACATACACCGACTCACACACCAACATGCACGCTACACACAAACATTACGCAATCGAAAAATGGAAATTACTTGTACTTTTATTTAAGTAAATTACTAAGAACTCATTGTTAAGTCACTTATTTCATTACATTAGGTTATATTATGAGATGTCTTATCTAAAAGCGGAAGAGACTAAATCTCACGACACAGGACCACCCTAGTGTGAGATTTAGGGTTCCACTCTGGAAGTTTGTAAATTTAATCCAAGTACCTACCTACTAACATTACTTTAAGCATCATCAAGATTTACTAACTCCAAAACCTGTAACTTTTTGAGCAAAATAAACGTTATCTTATCTTATCTAGTGATGACTTATGGCACAGAAACGTGGTCTGTCACTATGGGCCTTATTAGTAAGCTCCAAGTAGCCCAACGAGCTATGGAGAGAGCTATGCTCAAAGTCTCTCTGCGGGATCGAATCAGGAATGAGGAGATCCGTAGAAGAACCAAAGTTACCGACATAGCCCAACGGATCAGCAAGTTGAAATGGCAATGGGCAGGGCACATAGCGCGGAGGACTGATGACCGGTGGAGTCCAAAAGTTCTCGAGTGGAGACCACGTACCGGCAAGCGCAGCGTAGTCCACCCACAAAGTGGACGGATGACCTCATTAAGACCGCAGGATCGCGCTGAATGCAAGCCGCTTCCAACCGGTCTTATAGGAGATCCATAGGAGAGGCCTATGTCCAGCAGTGGATGTCCTTTGGCTGATGGATGGATGGATGGATGGGCAAAAATTGATTTGCGTGGGTCAAAACTACCACGTAAACCACGCAGATCACGACCACGAAAATCAAAATAAATCCTAAAAGATTTATTTACATAAAAACCTTTTAAACAAATAAACTGTGTTTTGAATATAAGTTACGTAACTTCATATTTGTTTGCTACAATATTTTACTAAATAAATAAATTCACAGACATCGGAGATAATTGTACCACGCAAATCAAAGTTTTGAGAAACCAAACCCACGCAACAAGGTTCTTACCTCTATTTTTTTAAAACTCGACGCACCATCACTTAAGTACTCTACCCGGCAGTCGGAGCGCGACTAGTTGTAACTTGAATTAGGATCATGCAACATCAGGTCGCAAATTTAGAGATATGCTAGTGCAATTATAAAAATCCACGGAAATCAGTAACTACCTCGGGACAGTTACATTTAATTTTTTTGTAGGCCATGTAGTTCTTTCAGAACTATGGTTTAATTTTTTATAGCATTTTAAACTTCTTAAGACTTAGTGGTATTTTTTTTGTAACCATGTAGCGTATAGTTTAAAATATATAATTGACTAAGTGATCAGATCGGGGATTGGGACACTCCACGAAAATCAAAGAATGGGGGTATTTCATTTTTTTATCATATTTATTTATAAAGATAATTGAATAATAATCAGTGTCCCAGTTCAGAGAGGTTTTAAGCTTTGCTCGAAAAAAAAACTGGCTCGCTGACTTTATGATTTATATTATTTTTAAGTAAAGCCGCTTCAAAACCCTGTCCCAAAGAATGACCCAAATATTGTTATGATATTAATTAAATACTCATAATAATGTAACGGTAGTATTTATCGACGCTTTTCACTATTATCGATGCTAATGTAACATATAATTGGGTTTAATTTAATTACACATGTAAAAAATGTTATGATATTAAAATATACAATAAAATTAATGATAAATTAAGTTTTATTTAAAATATCGTAAGTATAAACTATCGATATTTTAAATAAAACTCTATCTGAAACTCTGTGGTCATGATCATTCGTCGCCCATCATAAAGTACGATATTGACAGGTACTGTCTGTACTATTAAGAAATTCACGACTTTATAGCCGTGATTTTTCTGACAGCTGTCGCAGAGATCAAGTTAAATTTTATGTAGCATAGAATAGACTAGATGTGTTGCAAATTTAAATGGGCAGGCGGATGGTTGATGGCAGATGGTCATAAAGTTCTATATTAGAGACCACGTACCGTTAAAGACAATATAGGACGTCTACCCACTTACGAACGGATGACCTCATGAAGACTGCAGGATTGCGCTGAATTTAAGCTGCTTTCAGCCGGTCATATTAAAAATCTATAGGGAAGCCTATGCCTAGGAGTGGACACTGGACATCCTACGGTTGACCGTATCGAATCCAGGCTTGATGATTTCCTAGCTTTCTGAACAAGCCGGTTTACAGGTTACAAGGTTACAGTACCATGGACCACATTCCTAAACTGCGGCAAATTATACAAAAGACTGAGAAGTATTTTACTAATTATACTTGCAACTTTGCTCAGCGTTAAAGCCTTTGATTAGGTCAAAACATGGGCTGTGCTTGAATCTCCTCAACGATTATTATTATTCTCATTGCTAAAGGGAAATTATTGATATTTCCAGGGCAAGAATGGCGGGATATGCGTTCGACCCTCAGCCCCGCATTCACCAGCTCTAAGATCCGTATGATGGTGCCCTTCATGGTGGAAGTGGGAGACCAGATGATCAACAGTCTCATGCTAAAAATCAAGGAATCTGGAAGTAAGTTGTACCAGTTTATCATTGCTCTATGCTAATTCCATTGTCTACTAAGTAATCGCTGCTCTAAAAGTGCTTACCTTAAAAAGTTAAAACTATTTGCCATAAAAAATCTAGCGTTGGGTATATAAATACTTAGTTGGAAGTTAATAGGGGAGTAGCAAGCAAGTGATTTTAATTTTGGATAAAAGCAATAAGAATCAATATAATGCAACGATTAAGATATAATATTCATATTCATATTCATATTCATTTATTTGGTAAAAAACAATTTACAAGTCAAAAGATAACAAAAATCACTATTAAATCAATCGATTAAAAACAATCAATAAAACTGAATTTCATTCATCACATTAAACAAATTAATCAATCAATAATTTTATCATCGAAGAATTCACTTAAATCGTAAAAGGAGTGCTCAATAAGCCAGCGCTGGAGGCGGAATTTGAAGCTGTTCAGCGTTGGTGCTGAAATTATTGAGCCTGGCAATTTTTTGTACACAAGTGGACCCATGACATGTGTAAGCTTTTCAGACTTCACCAAGGATATTTTTTTTATTTAGGTCGTGGTTATTGGTCTCATTATTTATATGAGTTCGTGTATACATAGCTACTTGCAATAAGACTATCGAAGGCAGTGTGAGTATTCTTAGGCTTTTAAAGTAAGGTCTTACGGAAGTGTCCCGTGTTACTTGCACGATTGCTCTTATGGCGCGTTTCTGGAGGCGGAAGACTCTCTTCCATTCAGAACACTGGCCCCATAGCTCAGCCCCATATTGTATTAACGAGTGAATCGTGGCAAAGTAACATGACCGGGCCACGTCCGCAGACGCCAGCCTAGACACTCGTTTAAGCGCAAAGCACGCACTGCCTATTTTACCACAAATTTTGTCAACATGACTATTCCATGTCAATGCAGAGTCCACCTCAAATCCCAAAAATGTCGTACTTTTGCTTTGACCTATCACAGTCCCTTCGATTTTTACATTTAACGCTTTCCGGCTTCGACCAGATAGGTCAAAGTGAAGAAAATGTGTCTTAGTGAGGTTAAGGGCGAGACCATTAGTAGAGAACCAGTAACACAACTGCGCTGCTGTCCTATTTAGCCTCCGTTCTAGGCAATCGTCAGTTGACGCCGTGACGATCGCAGCCACGTCATCGGCGTACATAAGAATTTCGGCGGTCGTTACTGCTTCAGGCAGGTCGTTCAGCAGAAGTGAGAACAGTAAGTTAGATGCTGACGATCCCTGCGCCACTCCCATAGTCGATTTCTGTGGATCTGATCTAATCCCTCCACCGTCTCCGACCACTATCTGTGACCTATTTTTAAGTAGGCTATTTAGCAGACTGTGAGCTTTCCCTACGAAACCATATTCAGACAGCTTTCCAGAAAGCACAGCGTGGTCGGCGACATCAAAGGCCCTGGATAGGTCGCAGCATAGAACGGCGACCTGTTTTCTTCCCTCACGAGCTGAGATGATACGACGAATTAACTCGCGCGCCAGCGAAGTTGTCGATCGGCCTTCACGGTATGCATACTGTTTATCAGATAGGCAATTCGTATCATTGAGGAAACTTACAAGCCGCCCGCTGAGCCCTTTTTCAAAGACCTTTGATATAGCCGGGATTATAGACACTGGTCTATACGAATCCACATCAGTCTTCTTTCCCTTTCCTTTAAATATAGGGGCTACTTTGCTGATCTTCATAGGAGTAGGATAAACTCCCTCCTTCATACATCGATTAAAAAGTTCAGCAAGCACCCACGCCAAAGGAGCAGCAACCGTCCTTAAAAGTCTCATACTTATACCGTAGATATCCCGTGACACCTTCGGTGGGATGTGTGATGTAATCAGTCTGTAGACTTCATCGACTGTAAAAGGTTGAAGTCTAAATGAACAAAGTGCCGGAGCCCTACTTGATCGCAGTATAGAGATGGCGCGCGCTACGTGCGCTGAAGGCGCGTTACACGCTGCAGCGGCTGAAAGAAACCTCCTGTTCATAAAATTTAAAGCAATTTCTTTTGAACCAAACTTATTTCCATCAGAATCAAGAAGGATATCAGAGAAGTCAACAAAAGGGGCATTATTTTTGCCTCTCTCGATGTTCACCACATTCCACATGGCTCGGGAACGGTTAGCACTATATAAAATCATGTTGTTGTAGTGAACAGATTTCTGTCTTAAGAGAAAAGATTCATATTTGTTTTTAATGTCAATTACAATATTATTAATTAGCTGGCTGTCCGGATTTAAATTGCTTAGTTCAATCATATCGAACACTAAAGATTTATATAACTTGACATCCTCGGTAACCCATGGTGAGTCATTCTTATTACGACAAACTCTCTTGCGCAGTGGGAAACATATATTAAATTTATTCGCGATAATATTCATAATTGCAGTAGCCAACCGAGTTCCGGTAGAGTATTTTAAAAGCACATCACTCCAGTTGATGCTATTAATCGCAGCTACAAAATTTAGCTGATTCATAGCTGAAAATGATCGAACATAATTTACCACATTCGAGACCTTGCGCTTATCAGGCAGCGATATCTTGCCTCTAACTGCACGGTGATCGGATAAAAATGTATCAATGTACGATGTTTCCACCGCTCCCGGACCCAAATTTGAATACAGGTGATCGAGGCACGTCGCTGAGGTGCTAGTTACACGAGTAGGGAAATCAACTTCATTCACCATGCCATGGGTCGACAATAGATCATAATAATATCGCAAGTGTGAGTCAGCGGAACCTAGGTAATCGATATTGCAATCCCCTACGAGTATACATTTAATACCTAGTTCGTTTATCTTATTGAGCACTCCCACGAATCGCGTAAAATAATCATTAACGCTAACTAAACATGTCCTATAAAAACAAATAATTGTTACATCGTAGTCTAATAAGTCTACTGCAGATAATTCACAAAATCTTTCTTCTGAAAGTTTAACTATTTCTGCGTTCTCAACGGTCTTTATGTTCTGACTAACAAATATACACGATCCTCCGTGTATTGTTAAACTCCTACAGCTACTAGAAGCTAATTTGAAGCCGTCTATCGTAATGCACTTCAATTTTGATGACGGTAACCAGTGTTATGTGAGGGCTAAGACATCACATTTCAATTCACGCTGTAAAAGTACTTCAATTCGTTGAGTTTTATTTTCTACTGCGCGTATGTTTTGATGGCACACTACAATCGATCGATCGTTGCGGGAACTCGGCGCAGGCGCATGCGATTCGTTCGACGTGTGATCAGTGCTGCAGGGCCGCCCGACTGGCGGAGGGAACGGCGGCAGGCTTGTCGGCGGAGCGCGCACCCCGCGCTGCCCCGCCAGTGCCCCTCCGAAACCATTGTGTGATTTTTACTCCTGGAGGCCACGAAGTCGGCAAATTTATCTTGGAAAATAAACCCTCTGGACAGCCGATAACAAAGGCTGCGTGCTTATCAGTTTTAATTTTACGTTTTTCAATGACGTACTTGTCACATGGTGCCGTTTTGTTATAGTAGGTATAATATAGTAGGTATTATGAGTCAGTCGTTGAAATCAGACCGATCCAAAAATTACAAGATGTTGTCTACTACTACAGATGCAGCTGTAGACACAAAAGTTTCCAAACGTATCTTTTGAATATTAATATCAGCTTTTTTATATTCCATGAAATAATTCTATAGATAGATAGATAGATAATAATTTATTTTCAGTAGGGATAATTACATACATTCGTATACAAAAATATACAAAGAGCAACACCCTACGAATCGTCAAAATAACAATTGAATTGAATTATTAGCCATGATATTACAATAAATTAATTAAAATTCGGTACATTACATAAAAATCTATATATAATGGAATTCAAATCCGTGCTTATATTATTCTTTTTAATTTAATAGTATGTATGATGGTTTAATGGTTTGCTTGTTGCTATTACACGCAGCAATAGAGCAACGGATCGACTTGATTTTTGGCATGTATATATTTCAAAGGTCAGAAAGTGTCATGGGTTATTTTTTATCTAAGAAAGAATTAAGATTCCAGTAAATAAATTTTTTGCAAAAAATGGCATGACCGACTTTAGCCGTGTACAGAATTCGCGAATATTTCGCACGGATCGATGTAGCATTTTTACATTATTGTTGATTTATCAAAGATGGCTCAGCCGATTTCATAAAATTTAAATGAGATCAACTTTGAAGTGTACTTCTAATAAAAAATAATTATCAAAATCGGACTACTCAGTAAAAGTGCATTCAGTGCATTGCGAGACGGCTCCGCGTGCTAGCACTCGCCAACTTGATAAAGGTCGCCGAATGCGACCGAAACTATAGTCGTTACGACTATCCCCACACGTGAGTTCAGTCCCGTTATATATAGTATAATAAAATACTCAGTAAAAAGTTATGCATGGTTGCAGTTAAAATTTTATTCTCAATCAATCTCCTCCGTTTCATCGGTCAATAAAATAACATTATTAATAAAGTCCCGATATTATTTTCAGGGGATTACCTAGATATCGACGTAAAGGACCTAACGACACGATACGCGAACGATGTGATTGCATCCTGCGCCTTCGGTTTGAAGTTGGATTCCCAAACGGACGTCGACAACCAGTTCTACACTATGGGCCGAGACACATCTTCGTTCCAATTCAGACAACTTCTCGTGTACGTGGGATGTTTAGTATTCCCTAAACTTATGAAGGTATTTTTATACATCATCCTTTTATTGTTGTTTTGAAATTTTCTCAAATGTTAATAGGAATAAATTCTTATCGTCACCCTTTGTGGGCAGACCTACGTCCTACAGTGGACTATTAAAAAGGCTAGTACAGTACAATACTCATAGTCTTAAAGAACTAGAGACAACGTGAGACTAATCATGAAACTGCAAAAAAATAATCTAAATAAATATTTAAAAAATCAAGCGATTCTATGATTAGTATCTGTAATGAGTATAACTTATCAAATAGCATAGAAACATAATAAATGATAACAAAAGTAAAAACTTTTCTTAATGATGAACGATCTTTAAATTTGGAAAGAACACCTTATACATTGGTAGCCAAGTTTTCAAAAACATTGCCTTAAGCAATATACTATTAATGGCACAAAGTATATTTTATTCCAGTATTTCGACATCACCCTACTGACCAAGAAAGCAGATACGTTTTTCCGTAATCTGGTGTTGGGGACAATGAAAAACAGAGAAGAGAAAAACATCATCAGACCTGACATGATCCATCTCCTGATGGAAGCTAAGAAAGGTAAACACTCTGATTAATGTACAATTTTTTTTTGTGAATTGGCTTACTAAAATAACTATAGATTTTATTTAAAATAAATTCAATTTTCTTGCAATCTCTCTCTGAATAACATGAAGTGCATGCACTCGAGAATTTTCAATCCCATTGGTCATCAGTCCTCCGTGCTATGTGATCTGCCCACTGACATTTCAACTTGCCAATTCGCGGGGCTATGTTGGTAACTACGCCTTGTCGGCACGCCTATCAATTTGAAAATTACATACATAGTTACATATATTTTGTATTGCAGGAGCTCTAAGTCACGACACGGATGCTAGTAAAGACGCAGACGCTGGCTTCGCAACTGTAGAAGAATCTCATGTTGGGAAGAAGAAAATTGACCGAAGTCAGTATATAATTTAAGGTATCGTTGCATAACCAAGAAGCATAGCGATGTAGTAAAATTCAGATGCAATGCTAAGAATCCTGATCAATATGTATGTTTTATTTAATGAAAAAATTAAATATCGATTAAATGTTGCGTGAACCAAAGTACCAAACACACACTTTTATGGTTTTAATATAGCAAAAAAATAAATAAATTAGTGAAATGAGAAAAGCTTGCACAGGTTCAGAAAGAGAGGTGAGAAAGTCTTGAAGCTTGTTTGCCTGGAAAAAAACGCTTTAAGCAATAAGGCTGCTAGTTAGACACCTATTAATTATTCTGCCCTTGTAATCTGTTTTTATGCAATGAGGTTGTCTAATAAAGTGTTATTGTTTGCTTGTTTGAATCCAGCAGTAGGTATAGCCCGACAGGCTACAAACATTGACAGAAATGACTAAGATTTAGCCCTCAAGTTTTGTCGTTCTTAGAACTACTTGTAGTATTACCACTGCATAAATAACAAAATTGTTTTTCCTTGCAGCATGGACTGACGACGACTTGATCGCCCAGGCCATTCTATTCTTCCTGGCTGGCTTCGAGACCGTCTCCTCAGGGATGTCCTTCCTCCTCCACGAGCTCGCTGTCAACCCTGAAGTACAGGAGAAGCTGGTGGAAGAGATCAGAGAAAATGATGCCAAAAATGGAGGGAAATTCGACTACAAATCAATACAGAATATGACTTACATGGATATGGTCATATCAGGTGAGTGATGTAACCCGTATGAATACTAGAGACGAGGCAAGATAGTATACCTATTGATCATGAAATGATAATTTTGTAGATGAAATGGAAGACAATTTAGTTTATTTAATAATTATTGTTCGACAAAAATGGCGTCACCGACTTCAACCGGACAGTATACAGAATTTGAATAGTTTGCACGAATTGATGTGAAATCTATTTACATTATTGTTGATTTACCAAAAATGGCTCAGCTGATTTCGATAAAGTTTAAAAAAGAACACCTCGGGAATATACCTACCCTATTGAACTAAAAAAGAATGTTTAAATCGATTCAAAATAAGGCGTAATAGTCATATAAATCGATCTGTCACTATCAACTGGAATAGGGTGTGAGAGAAACCTATATATTAAAGTCTCCAATACTTTACTGAGGTATGACTTGGACTACTTTTGGACTTGACCGCGACTTTGTTGGACTATGACGTGACTATTTTGATAAAATATTACTAAAAATGATTCAATCTTAGTACATGATATTGGCAAATGCACAACAATGCGACGCCTAAACGTAAAAAAGAAGAAAAAGACATTGACAATGACAGTACGATTTCCATAGTCTGTTGGATACTTTTATCACTTTTTTTTTTTTTTAGAAAACGCCTTATTAGCAAAAATGTCGTACACAAAAAACGCATACAGACGATTATAGTACCTACCTCCTCCTTTTATGAAGCCGGTAAAAAAAGTTTAGTTACATTTGCACTTTTTTTAATAATTTTTATCCACTATAATATTTCTCAGTAGATTCATGAAAATCACAAAATAAAATTCCACCTAAATAAAAAAATCTTAAAACCGTTTTTACAGAATTGCTGAGACGGTGGCCTCCAGCCTTCGTGCTAGATCGTCTGTGCGTCAAAGATTACAACTGTGGCAAACCTAACAAGAGTGCAACTGAAGATTTTATTGTAAGTGTTTTGTGTATAAGCTTAACGGGACAATTATTGCTTTAAGTTTATTTTTAAATAGTGCCACTTAGTATAATTTCGAAGGACTAGGAATGGTAGTGGCAACATTCCTGGGGTAACGCTTGTAACAAACGCTGCTGATTGGTTCAAAGGAAAATGAGATGATGATATGAGAGATGTCACTTGTTAGTTTTGTGAAGAGAGCTGGTTCGGAGAGGTTATGGTGAACTGTGTTTAGAACGGCTCTGGTTGTGATTCTTGATAAAATGGTGGCAGCGTGCGTTACGCTGCGGAACGCCATGTCCTTCGCTTAAAGTTTTCTCTATAGTTGTAGTCATACGTAATCTTCTGTGAAATAAACTGATTGTTCGTGACGTCGCAATTTATCTCCTCGCCCGTTTAACCCACGCCACGCCACACTGAAGCATTGTTGGGTCAGATAGTATAAAACCATTACCACATTGAATCACCATAACTGATGCGGATCCTTTTATGGATTCGACAAGCTAAAATTGTTTGATATTCCTACCTAGTCTTGCCATAGATTTCATCATCAATTATCATGTTTGATACCAGTGATGTTCCTGATACGGCTTTTGCCGTAATATACGGCTTTCAGGCTTTTTAAGAACCCGAAAAATGGAAAATACGGCTCGGCTGCCCTTTAAAAGCCGTATATTTTCTTATATAAAAAAGACGTTCTTTTTTAAATACGGCCTTTTTATCAAATTTTCCCATACATTTTCACTAAAATACGGCTTTTTGAGGTTAACATACGGCCACTCTAAAATTGACTTGGAACAACACTGTTTGATACCTACAATATAGACTTTTTTATCCTAATTAATGCAAACAATAATGGTGCAAATGTCGTTTTGCGTGAAACATCTTATCCAGAGCTATCTGCTTGCCCCGTACTTAACTGAAAGGAGGTAATTAAGACCATCACTATGAAAAACTTTGACACGGGGACAACTCGAAATTCAAGAATAAAAATCAGCTGTTCCATATAAAATTGCTACTCTACCCGGAATCGACAAAATGTAGGAAACAGCTGATTTCATTTTTTCTAGAATTCTGGGTTGATCCCATAATACATAATGATGGTCTGTATCACCTTATTTCGGTTTATTAAACTAGTTCTTGATAATCCGATATATATATTTTAATTTTTTATATGGTTTTAGCTCCGTAAAGGTGATGGAATTAACATCCCTGCCTGGGCACTCCACATGGACCCCGCGTACTTCCCTGAGCCATACAAGTTCGACCCCGAGCGGTTTTCAGACGAAAACAAGCACAAGATCCACCCGTTTTCGTACAACCCGTTCGGAATAGGACCTAGGAATTGCATTGGTAATATACTATTTTTAAAATCAAGATTTAATCAATTAGAGAAGTATTTTTTTTTTAATCGAATAGGTTCGCGTTTGACTACACACTGCCTGATGTTAAGCAGATGTGCGGTCTAGGGTGTAGCCGCTTACCTAGAAGATACCTATTTACTCGGGATTTGAAGACAACCACGTTGTACTTTAACGGGAAGACATACCCAGGCAAAGCGTTCCACATTCCGACTGTTCGTATGAGGAATGAGGATTCGAAACGCTTGGTTCTAACGCGCGGAATGTCCACCATAAAAGGGTGGCGCTTTAGCCGCGTCTGTCTAGCCGTACGATAGAAGAAAGCGGCAGGGGGGACCAGATTGTGCAACTCCTGGGCGCACTCTCCGAAGTGTATCCATGTTTTTATGTGTTGAAAGCGTAGTTACATTTCGTAAAGTAGCAGTGGGCAGAGCACATAGTTCGAAGAACGGATGGCCGATGGGGCCGTAAAGTTCTCGAATGGAGACCACGGACCAGCAAACGCAGCGTAGGACGTCCACCGACTAGGTGGACTGATGATATAATAAAGATCGCAGGAACGCGTTAGATACAGGCCGCTTTCAACAGGCCTTATTGGAAATACAAGGGGAAGGCCTATGTCCTAAGTCATAATGCTAATTCACCACAGGAGCCATTTCATGATTCTATTAACATTTTTTTTCGCATATAAGCCAAATAACGCAAAAAAATGCGGTGGATAAAACGAGCGTCTTTACAAAGTTAGTTTTAATGAAAACCTAGATTTTCTTTTTGTGATAAACATTTCATTGATTAAGCAAAGCGTCATTTCTCGTTAATGGTAAGAAGTTCTAATAATTTCACATTAAGTGACTGACTGGTTTAAAGCAGTTCTCACAACAATGTAGTAGTTGGTAAAATGATAAACACTTTCACTAATTCGGCACCTTCGCAGACAGCGTTTTAGCTTAATTGGACAAAGCATCTGGGCCGGAATCCCAGAGAGATGCAGGTTCAAATCCTGCGAAAACGTCAATTTTTGAAATGTTTATTACAAAATGAAAGTTTCTACACACCTAGTGTGTGAAGCACGATAAAAATCATTTCATTGAAAACCCAGATTAGTGTTTTTTGATGTGTCCGTCTTTTTAATAGACCACTGCTGAATATCTATGTACTTGAGTGGAGACCACGTACCGGCAAACGTAGGACGTTTTCTTTTATGGTGGACGGACTTTAACAATACCGCTGGATCGCGCTGGAAGCGAGCCGCTTCCAACCGATCTTGATGTGGACGTGCTATGGCTGAAACGACGACAGCGACTGCTGAACGTAGGTCACGAAAGCCCAAACACGTTAGCTCAGTACTAGTGTCTGTTTACTTTACATACTTGCTTGTATGTGTCTTTCTTAATACCTATTGTAGCTAAACTCATTGTTACTTTGTTCTTCCAGGTTCCCGATTTGCTCTCTGCGAGATGAAGGTGATGACATACCAGCTGCTGCAGCATATGGAGATATCTCCCGGAGAGAAGACCTGCATCCCTGCAGAACTGTGCCTCAACTCTCCGAACATCAAACTGAAAGGAGGCCACTGGGTCCGATTTAAGATTAGGAATTAGTGCTTTTGTGCATTTAGTGATTTTCTTTAAAGCATTTACCAAATAGTTATCTATAGACTATTCAGGGTTGTCTGCATGCCCTGTACTGAGCAGGAAGGAGGTGATTAAGAACAGCATTATTAACTAGCTTTTGCTATAGAGCCAACGCGTAATTGGAGAAGAATAATTATTTTTATATCAAAAATGACATGACCGACTTAAACTGTGTACAGAATTCGCAAATATTTCGTACGGATCGAAGTAGCATTTTCCACATTATTGTTGATTTATCAAAAATGGCTTAGCCGATTTCGATAAAATTTAAATGGGACCAATTTCAAAGTATACTCTTTCCAGTACAAAAAGCATTATCGAAATCAGACAACTACGTAACAGGTTATGCGTGGTTATACTTACATAAAAAATATATATGCGTCGAATTGTATCTCCTCCGTTTTGTCGGTCAAAAATCAGCTGTTTCATACAAAATTACAACCCGAAATCAATAAAATGTATGAAACAATTGATTTTTCATCACATCTTTTCGAAAAGGACGCCTTGGTTCGCCTTTAAGTGCGCCCAAAGGGGGTGTTTTCTATAAGGAACTTTATAAGTGCGACGGAATTATCTTTTTGAATTTGGAAAAAATAAGTGCGACGGAATGATCTTTGCCGCGCACTTTTTGAATTTGGAAGTATTTGTAATGTTAGTGTTCAGCGCCAAGAAAATGAATGAAAAGAATGTAAATATAAGTTTTCATTTGTTTTATTATAAGATTCCACTTAATTTCAATTTACTTATTTGTTACTCTACGTTTTATTAAATAATAATATTATAGTAAAATATGAGACGCCTTTTGTTTTCTCATAGAGGTGATGAAAAGTAGAGTGTACCAATCGGGCGCAAAATATATTTTTGGCTCGGGCGACGTACTTTGGCGACGTACTACTCTAGAATCCCTCACTTCGCTCTAGATTCAAAAAAGCGCCCTCGCCGTAAAAATATTATATTGCTCCCATATGATACAATCTACAATTTTTCTGGAAGTTCGGGTTGACCTCATAGTAAAAGTTGTTCATAAAGATGGTCTTAATCACTCCCTTTCGGCTTAATACACCGGATCTGGATAGCCCTGTTATCTATTATCTTTTCTGTTCATTGAGGCTGACTGACTATTCCAACTCAAGTTTTTTTAAGTTATACCTTATACCATATTTCTTTATTTACCCAAATGAAATATAAATGTAGTGAATCATCAATGCTATCGGCATTTGATCTAAGTTAACCTAGTCCAATGTTTGTAACAATAAATTGACATGTATTTTAAATTGACCTTTTGTTTAATTTTTCCTAAAAAAGCATCGGTTTGGTCCTGGTCAGTCTTTTAATATTGCACAATGTTTATTAATATTATTATCGTCTACCCACCTGTTAGGTAAACACTGATAGCACACCAATCAATAGATTACACTGATTCTATTTTGGTATTCATTGTTTCGAAAAGCGTGTGATTGTTTTACTAAATGTGTTTGTAATGCCTACTGATAATTCTCACATGATAAAGTAATTAGAAACTAGTAGGTACGTTTCTAAGCAATAGATTGTAGTCACCGCCAAAGAGGTTTCGCCAAGAAGTGAAGACTCTGCCTTACTTCCCTTTAATGGGGAACATGGGCTGGGCACCGTCATACTCAAAAGCTCTTTGCTTTTCTTTAGGAGAGGCACAAATGAAAATTTCTTTACGTTTTTGTTAATCCAATTAAAATGAAAATTTCTTTACGTTTTTGATAACATGCCCAAGTCTCTGTTTATTTTATTATATGTTATATATGCAGCATGACTTTTATTCAGTGCACAAATTTTTGTCGTGCAATTGATATCATTAATAGAACATATTTCGCTCATAAAAAGATCGACTTTTTTTCATCAATTTTTACCAAACTATTCCAAAGAAAATTATGTTGCATGCTCCCTACACTCCAGACAATAACTACCTACCAAAACGTCTCGGGCGTAGGTACGACGCGGCCACGTAGGAACTAAGACGTAGGGTGACATTGATTACTTCGTTAATTTGTTTTTTCAGGATTTCGACCACTATGTCGACCACCAATCCGTGGCCACTGCTGACTCCGACCCATTAGTTGGCAGGGTCCTCGTCTCTTTGAAAGGTAAATTTTTAAAAAGTTCAAATCTATCCCACTAAGCATGAAACTTGCAATAAGTTGTAGTGAGTTTGTAAATGCCAAATTTGTAAATTTAAAACATCGTGTTGCAGGAACATGTCAGTAACATAGATCTTATTGTTAGGTTGAAACTTATTAAAAGTTATTTAGTTATGTTACTGTAAAATTTTCTTTATTATTAGATATCTATACCAAAGTTTAAATTTAATTTAAATATTTTACAAATGTCAAGTACATTTCTTTCTGTCACTTAAATAACAATAAATAATATTAATCTAACCTACAATGCGCTTAAGGTACCATCAAAAGAATTACCTGGTAACATGACAGCGAAAGTGAAAGCAAACATTGAGTCCTCCGGATCCTGTCATCGCTGCGGTGAAGGTGGATCTGCGGGCCGGGTCTCTGGGTCTCGCTCGAGTCGGTCAGTTATTGAATCAAAAGTGTTTGACGGCGATCTAAGGGGAGCTGCCCGTCTGCTAGCGTCAGATGATTCTTTTGCACAACAAAACTCAGAAACACTGGCTGCTATGAAAGCGAAACATCCGGGTCCGTCGAGGCCGCTTAACTTCCCGCCAGCGCCGGATGCCTCTATTGGTTCAGTATCATCGACTTTGGATGAGGTGACGCTGGCGCTTAATTCTTTTTATAGTGGCTCGGCTGCGGGCCTGGATGGGATTCGCCCTGGACATCTAAAAGAACTGACATCTTGTTCAGCGGGCGACAACGGGCCGCGTTTGTTGGCGTCTTTAACAAGGCTGTCCAATTTTTTGCTCCATGGCAAACTTAATGCAGATATTTGTCCGTACTTATACGGAGCGTCACTTTGTGCATTAAGGAAAAGGGATGGAGGGGTTAGACCTATTGCCATTGGTAGTGTCTTTCGAAGGTTGGCTGCTAAATTGGCTTGTCGAGCTGTCAAAGAAGAAATGGCCGAATATCTTAGGCCCCATCAGTTGGGTTTTGGAACGCAGTTAGGATGTGAAGCTGCTATCCACGCTACTCGAGCGTTCGTGCAGGATGCAGAAAACTGTGGCTGTGTCGTACTCAAACTGGATATTGCCAACGCTTTCAATACATTGGAGAGAGATGTTCTGTTGAGTGAGGTTAGGGACCTGGTTCCGTCGCTCTATCCTTTTTTGCGTCAGGTTTATGAGGCTACCTCAAAGCTTTTTTTCAATGACGAGCTCATTCTTTCACAGGTCGGTGCGCAGCAAGGGGATCCGCTTGGTCCGTTGGTGTTTAGTCTGGGCATCCACAGGGTTATTGGGGAAATCAAGTCTTCCTTAAACTTGTGGTACCTGGATGACGGTACTATTGGAGGGAAGCCTGAACAAGTATACCAAGACCCTCTAAATGTGAATTCTTTCCTTGTGGCGCCGAAGCTTGTTCTCACTTCGAACGTTTTAGTTCCCTTCTTCCTGGCCTCAAGAAACTGTCGCCGAGTTCGTTTTTCCTTTTAGGGTCCCCGATTTTTTTAGACTCGTTACCTGAGGCAATTCTGTCACAAAAGCAACTTCTCCTGACCATCAAAGAACGTATTCAGGATCTTTCAGCGCATGTTGCATTGGTATTGTTGCGCACGTGTTTCGCCATCCCTAAGGTTACTTACTTGCTCAGAACGGCACCTACTTGGCTTTGTCCTTATGAAGTTACAAGTTTTGACGAGGCGTTGAAGGGCTCTGTCGAGTCGATACTCAACGTCGCGCTTAGTGAGTCACAATGGACACAGGCGGCACTGCCAATACGGTTTGGGGGCCTTGGAGTGAGACGCATGAGTGATCTTGGCTTGCCGGCTTTTTTGGCCTCGGCTCATGGGGTTGCGAACCTTGTCACTGACATTCTGAATAACGAAGGTGTCGAGGTGACCATACCTTTTGTGGCCGGGGCTAAGACTGTCTGGGCTGATCTGAACTCGGGTGATGTTAGTCCTGTATCTCCTCATATTCAGAGGGCTTGGGATGATGCCGGAGCTAAGCAAGTTCACGAGCGGTTGCTGAGCGTTGCCGCGGGAGTTGATCTGGCTAGACTGAAGGCTGTGTCGCAGTCAGAATCTGGGGCATGGTTGCACGCGCTTCCTTCGCCTCATTTAGGTACCCTGTTAGACGATGACTCTTTGCGTGTGGCGGTGGCCCTTCGCCTGGGCTGCAAGGTGTGTGAACCTCATAGATGCACCTGCGGTTCCATGGTGGAGGCCGATGGCCATCATGCGTTGAGTTGTCGTCGGTGCACAGGAAGGTTTCCGCGTCACCATGCCCTTAACGACATAGTCCGAAGGGCTTTCGTTTCTGCGAATATTCCCTGCGTCTTGGAACCGCCAGGTCTGAGTAGATCGGATGGCAGGAGGCCGGATGGACTGACTTTGGTGCCTTGGAAGAACGGGAAGTGTCTGGTATGGGATGCCACGTGCGTCAGCACTGTTGCTGCCTGTCACCTTAGTCGCTCCACCCAGTCTCCTGCGGCGGCTGCGGAGGATGCCGCTGCTAGAAAACGGCAGAAATATGCGGAATTGGAGGCGCAATATTACTTTGTGCCTGTCGCCGTTGAGACATTGGGTTCTTGGGGGACCGAGAGCAAGAAGCTGATTCGGGAGATTGGGCAACGGATCAGGGAAAGAAACGGTGACCCCCGCTCCGGTTGTTTTTTGGTGCAGAGGTTGGCCATTGCCATTCAGCGCGGTAATGCAGCCAGTGTGATGGGGACCTTTGCGCCGGGGACAATCAGGGGCGGGCTTTTCGATTAATTTTTTGTAAGCTAGGCTTGACTTTTGTATTTTAATGTTTTAAATGACGCAATGTAATTTGACTTTTGAATAAATCTTTTATTGTTACCTACAATATGTATATGTCAAACAATTATCAACCAATAATTTATAAGGTAAAATAAATACTGTCACGCTTAAAACTATACACTAATTAACATAGTGAAAATATTTGAATAATTTGCCTAAATGACAACAGTCAGTACCTACAGTCCTTCGAGTGCCGCCCCTCTCCGAAACGTGCCCATCAAGCTCGCCGAATTACCTCTCTGGATCGCCAAGGAGATGTGTTGGATATGAAAGCTACCCGACCTGGGGTCGCGACCTCTGTCCCTCAGGCGGCGTTCTAGCTCCTTCACAAACTTTATGGCATCCGAGCCCCAGGAGCCCGCCGTCTCGACGGCGAACGGAACGAACTCGTACATCGATTTCAGGCTACCGTACTTGAGACGCTTGCCCCTGGCGGCCGCTTCCGCTCCCGCACCAGAAGTCTGCTGAGTAGCCACCAGATGACAGGAAGCGAAAGTGCCGACACAAGTGGCGTCCCAAATAAGGCAGCGGCCCTTACTCCACAAAATGAGGCTGTCCGGACGCTTACCATCAGAGCGCGACAAGCCAGAGGGTTCCAGGACGCAAGGTATATCCGCCGCAACAAGAGCCCTCCTGATTATTTAATTAATCGCGTGGTGCTAAAGACGCCGACCCACGCACTTTATGCAACTCAGGCCGTGGTGGCCGTTCGCGTCCACACGCGCACCACGTACGCAGACGTGAGGGTTACACATGTCGCAACCCAAACGAAGGCCTACCGCCACACGGAGGGAGTCGTTGTCCATGAGGGTACCCATTTGGGGAGACGGCAACGCGTGCAACCAGGCACCTGGTTCCTGCCTGGCAACGGCATGGAGTCTAGCCAAATCAGCCCCTGTGCTGAAGCTGACTGGCGATGTTTTTGGATAACAGGTCATCCCACCCCCTCTAAGCACCCGGCCTCTCCGGAGGCTCGGAGTCCGGGCATAGAGACAGCTACGCGCTGGAAGCCTCTGCAGCGAACGGGATGCGGATCGTGTCACCGTTAGCGGAAATGATGCGAGTACCAAGTTCCACAACACCGTACGAAGAGAACAGAAAAGCGGCGAGTCCTGTCTCCCGCAACCGTCTCACGTCCACACCACCGTGACGGACCGGCAAACCTGCCTGTAGCCACTGAGACTCGTTTAGGTGGATGTTAAGAACCACCTCAAGGATTCTCTTTAGCGTTTCATCGAATTGTTGTGCCTCATCAGGGAACTTCCATGTCGGGGCCGTTCTGATCACATACATTAGCTTTGGCATGGCAAAACAGCTCCTGAGAAGCAGCAACAAAACGTGAGCAGGAAGGTGTTCGAAATGGACTGCAAGGAATTCCAGCATTTGAGTCTTAGACTTTACACTGCCGGGCACGCCCTCGGTGAAGATGGGGGCACCAAACAGAAGAAGGGGCAAAAGAGTTAGCGTACTTCGATCCAAGACTCTTAATCCGGGTATTAAGGACATAAACGTGGCCTCTGATTCAGCAGCGACCGGACTACAGGCGAAAAATTCACATTTTGTCGTATTTATTTCGAACCCGATTTCCTTAAAGGCCGGAATAAGCCACCGTACATCCTTTTCCACTGAGGCTGGAGGCCTCCCTATAGTGCCGTCATCCAGGTACCTCAGATTAACAACTGATAACGTCATAAGAAAACATTGTTGAATTAACAACTGAAACAAGCCGAACGTTCAACGGTTTAAATCGATCGTGCTGCTCTATCGCTTGATCCGAGTTCTCGCTTGCACGCTCGGCTCAGGCGGAACGAGACACTTTTTCGTGCAAGCATCCGGCGATCATCGATTCATGAGACGTTATAGTATACGTCAAATGTTGCGAGAAAACTAATAAAACATCAGTTAAATTATCCCTTAAAATGTTTTTACATGTATAAGTTGCCGTATCTAGCCGTTGGTGGCGCTAAACGTTATGAAATTAGAATCGACCGAATTAGTGTGTAAGGTGATACAAAGTTCACCGGGTCAGCTAGTCTTACTATAAATATGTATAAGAAATTTTAATAAATACGCTTCAGTAACGCTTACACAGATAAAAGTAATTAAAATTCTCAAGGTGCATGTTTCAGTTCGGTAAATCACGGTGGGGTCAAAAAGGAAATTCTGTTTCAGTTAAGTACAACTAAAAGAATCAAAAATATTCATAATTATATTCATATATTTGCGGATATGGGTACAATAGGTTGACATTGAAACAATATAAATAGAGCTCCATATTCTGCCTTTCGGCATGCAAATGTCATTATCAATGATGAACACGAAACTTACATGTATGCGACCAACATTTTAAAAGTTTTAAACACAAAATAAATAGCACAATCAAATAAAACGAATGTTCAATGTCTACCGAATTTTACAATAAAAGCGAAAGATACATTAATTAACTGGCCACCGAGGACGCGGTAGAGGTCGCCAGATAATGGTCCCAAAACATCTAAACCATGTAATAAATAATAAATAATTTGTAC
Source organism: Hypomecis punctinalis (assembly GCA_949316475.1). Taxonomy (NCBI): domain Eukaryota; kingdom Metazoa; phylum Arthropoda; class Insecta; order Lepidoptera; family Geometridae; genus Hypomecis; species Hypomecis punctinalis. The sequence continues at coordinate 664,492 of OX438801.1, read as the reverse complement.
ATAGTTATAAAAAAAAACTAAAACGTAAAAAAAAAATTGAAAAAAAAATGTCTAGCCATTGACACGAGATGAATGAATTAATTAATTAACTAAGATTACGGTAAGATATTACAAGTGACAAGCATTATATTATTTTGATTTGCAATAGATGACTATTATGTATACATATAAATATGTAAGTATATGTGGAATCTTGCAAGTTAACTTTGACCAACATTCTATTTTCCGTTTGAGCTGAAATTTAGAACGCAAATTGTTATGTATATCGCGTGACAACCAAATAATATGGTACCATGAAGCTGATCTGATGATGGAGTCGGAAGGTGGCCATAAGAACTCCTGCACTAAACAAGATAGACCCGTCGTGTTTGGGCTCGTTTTACTGGTCTTGGCTAGCACTCTGCTGCTACGAGATATTCAGGATCTCAAAGGCATTTATTTATAAAAAGTTACATTTTTCCAATAATTTATTTAAATAATACTGAGATTAGGTCGTAAACTACTTTTTACAAGGTTTTATTTAGTTTCGCCTGTCAGATGTCTGTCGCCAAATCTTGTAAATTAAAGATCCACTTCCCGGTTACGGATCGCGTGACAATGCATTATTATGACGACATGGTGCTGATCTGATGATGAAGCTGGAAGGTGGCTAAAGAAACTTTCCAATGAAGCCAACTGCATCGTGTTTGGGCTCATTTGAATTGTCTTGACGGTTTGTCTTTCGATGGTAACTGTTTTTAAAAGAAAGGTAAAAGAGATCCTCATAGCCAATAGCTACTATTCAATACAGGAATTCTTAGACGAAAAATGTTTCGATACCACGAATCATACATAGTAAATAAGATGAACTAACTGTTCCTATTATTACCTTAGTGTTTAAATCAATTGCAATACCCTAAAACAGGGTCCATAAACATGTAACTCTAAGTTTATAAATTAGACTAAGAAATGTATGTGTTTTTGGGGCAATAAATGATTGAATACTGAATATTGGATGATGGAGCTGGAAGTTGGTCATAGGAACTGTAATGAAACGACGCAATGTAACCTAATTAATAAGGAGCAAAAATCACGTTTCTTGTATGAGAGCCTCCCTTAAATATTTTTTCTGTTTTAGTATTTGTTGTTATAGGGGCAACAGAAATACGTCATCTGTGAAATTTTCGACGTTCTAACTGTCACGGTTCATAAGATACAGCCTGGTGACAGACAGTCAATCATTACTTTAAATTAATTATTAGTAAAATAAATAATAAATGAATAAATATTTTGGGACATCTAACACACGGCATCTGACCCCAAACTAAACAAAGCTTGTGAAATGGCTGCCAGAGACTGATATACTACATATACTTATTTTTAAATACATACTTATATAGATAGTAGCTAAATAACACCCAGACACAGAGCAAACACATGTTCATCACATAAATATTTGCCCTGGGTGGGGATCGAACCCACGCCTCTTTGATCCAGAAGTTAGGGTCACTAACCACTGAGCCGCCGAGGCAGTCAAGTATTTTACTTTAAAACTTAAAATGAATAATTCATTACGTCTGTGTAGTTATGACACTTAATGTTATCAATAGCAGTAATTTTTCCTGGAATGCTTTGAATGGATGGGTAGACCCAAGAAGGCATACATAATATATCTACGTATTTTAGCTTAAACGGCACAGTAGGTACCAATCAAATGCATAGTGCGACACATGATTCGGGCTTTAAAGGCCACTAGCTATTGCCCGCGGCTCGTCGTTTCGTAGCGTAATGAAGCTCTCCTTAATATATATTATTTTAATTATTTATTTTTGAAGGAACCTGCAACTTAATATTCTGTGAATATTTAAAGCATCTCCCTGTTACCGTTATAAATATCGAGGGAAAAATCACGTTTCTTGTCGGACACAGCCTCCCTTAAACATTTATTTTACATATGAAGTATTTATTTTTAAAGTGCATTATTTAACTAAATATTCTGTGAATATGTCAAGTATCTACCTGTTGCCGTTATAAATATCGAGCAAAAAACGGCTGAAAATTCAGATTTGTTGTAAGGAAGCTCCCTGCGAGATTAAGGTGGTGGTGATGTGAAGACCAGCTGCTGCGGCACTGCGGTATCTCCCGGAGAGAAGACCTGCACCCCTGCAGAACTGTGGCTCCACTCCGCCAATATCAAACTGAAAGGACGCCACTGGCTACGGTTTAGTTGAGTACGAAATATGTTTGTGAGGTCAATGACCTCAGAGCTATGATTGTCCATGTTCATAAATTTCAATTTTCCTTCATATCTCAAAAAGTTATAATCCCACAGGGCTCAAAATAAATTTCATGGAAAGTTTTTAATGTGGTCTATAAACTCATAAAATTTGAACATTCTATCTATACATTAAGGGACACTATATTTTTACAACTTTGTCAACCTAATCTGACCAATAATTGTATAATTATGTTACAAAATAAAACTGGACAAGTGCGAGTCAGGCTCGCACATCGAGGGTTCCGTACAAATCCAGAAAATTTCACAAATTGGGAAGCAAGTTGTTAAAATCTCAATACTAATAACCATCAACAAAAAAGTTTTTTATTTTCACTTTTCTCGTCATACATCGAAAATTACACATTGGTAAAATAATTAAAAACCTGTTTTAGCATGTGCTAATGAAGCTCTTTTGTATGATACCTTACGTGATACGATTTACTCACTTTGAATTTTGAACCCATATTTTGTGAATGCTGAGGCCCTATTTTTTATGATTAAAATAAAACTTTACAGTTTCCAGATTTATTCCTATATGTGCACTCTGATACGATACTTTTCGCCAAATTTCATAGTTCTATGTCAACGGGAAGTACCCGGTAGGTTTTGATTTTTGTGAGTGTCGAAATATGCGGTTTTTTACGACATAAACGGCTCTAACTTTTTTAAATGATAACTGAGAAGTTTTTCTTTTACACAACTGCAAGAGGCCATAGATATACGTGTACAGTTTAAAATTCAACTCGATATCTTTACGCGTTCCTGAAATAAAGAGTCTTGACATAGGTACACACAAACGGAAAGACGGACAGACGGACAGACGGACAGACGGACAGATGGACAGACGGACAGACGGACAGACGGACAGACGGACAACAAAGTGATCCTATAAGGGTTCCGTTTGAGGTACGGAACCCTAAAAACGTAGGAAAATAAATATATGCATATTTGACTTTTTTAAGTATGTAAAATTGAGATCTATACTTAAACTATCATAATATCGAATTTCATGCAATTTGGTTAATAAATGTGGAAGTTATAAGACTTTGTATTAATGGGACGGACGTACAGACGGACGGACAACGGAGTTATTAGAGTACCTCGTTTTATTACGGAACCCTTAAAATAGTTCATCGTCGCAATGAAAAGATATTATACATGTTATGATTGCTATCCTATAGAATTTTGTTAGCAATAATAGGTATCTTTTTACTATGGTCGTGTATAGTAAAATCGCAATATGCCGTGTTTATTCATAATTATGGTTGCTCAATTTATTGCGATTTTTAATTTTTAGGTATATGCTAATATTGGCCATACATGTCTGGAATAAATGAATTTTATTCTTTAATTATTTCAATAGGCTGTTAATAAGCCGAGGCGCCAGAGTAAATTTAACAGCAACGTAAAAAGCGTTCTCTCTATCGAATGCCTACAGTGAAAACGAAACAGAAATATGCTATTTAGCTTTTATAATTACGCCGGCGCCTCTATAATCGGGATTACAATACCTATAAGTAACTTTAAGTTAATTTTTATCCATCTATTCGCACGCGTCCCAGCAGTGTGTCGCGAATCGCGATTCACAGTTTAGGAGCGCTCGTATAGACAATACTCTTATAAGTAAGTACTGAAACGATTTCACGTAGAAAATTTTAAATAATAGAAAGCCTATACAAAATCACATTTCTGTGGCAAATTCAAGCGAAAATGTATGGGTATATTTAAATTTATAACTTTGGCTATGGCTTGAAAAATATTTTTATCAATAAATATGACTAGTCAAATACGTCTCACACTACCACAACCTAGGCTCGAGATGTTTAGAAAAAAATGTATGTTTACAGATCTTTGCTGCGGCTGCTTTGATCTTTAATTCGCTTCCAGAGGAGTTGTTCGAACTCCCACACAGGAGATTTTGCTTTCAGTTGAAGAAGTGGTTAGTGACGGAGTGCTTTTACGAAGTTGACGAATTTTTAAATAAAACAACGTGTCGCTTCATACATATAATAGAGGCTGTAAACATTAATTTATAGATGATATCCTACTAATATTATAAACGCGAAAGTTTGTGAGGATGGATGGATGTTTGTTACTCTTTCACGCAAAAACTATTGAACGGATTGAGATTAAACTTTGCAGTAATATCCTACTTATTTTTATTTTATTTTTAAAAGTTCTTTATTGATCAGAAAAATACCAAGTACGTACAAACTAGACACAGTCTTAAAAAATTTGTATGCAACAATAATATACAAATGACTTTATCAGGCTAACAGCGCCTCCGAAAGTCTTTCAAAAACATAGTTTATATTATGAAATATGTTATGTTACAATCTATGAACTAAACAAACACATTTATTTGGAAAACATAAACATAAAACATACAAATAATGAGCCTGGTGCATCATTTTTTAAAGAAAACGCTGCTTATAGTATGGATGTACAATATGTACAATAAATCCATTTTCAGAATAGAATCGTGTAGACAACATTCGCGAAAAACCGATGGATTAATATGTATAAACTTAACGTTGAGGGTAGAATCAATTAAGGATTCCACCTTCATAGTCATACTTAAATCATCGAGTGGGTGAGTGACATTGCGTCATCAGAATCGTCGAGCACATAGCGATGGGGTAAGCGGTATCTTTTGTATCGATATACGGAAGTTGTGATAGTCGAGTTTTGCCAATAAGTGATATTAAACGGTTAGTATGATTTTTGTTGGTAAATTTGTAGAATTTGATTGTTTGTTTTAGTATATACTCATTTATTGTAGGAAATTTTATTTTATTATGTAGGTAATTTTTTAAAATTTGTTCGAAATTTAGTATTGTACGCAATTTTTAAAGCTTTGTTTTGCAAAATTTGAAGTTTTTTATAATTTGAATGACAAGTTCCGCTCCATACAGGAGCGGCGTAAGTAAAACAGGGTCTTATCAATGCCGCGTATATTTTGAGTTTAGTTTTAGGGCTCAGATTACTTTTCCTATTCATAATAGGACTTAATGCACCAGACGCTTTGAGACACTTTAACTTAACCTTATCGACGTGCGCAGTCCAATTGAGCTTAGTGTCAAGATGCACACCGAGATATTTGACGCATTTTGTCCAAGGTATACAATGATCATTAATTTTTAATAAGCGATCGGGTAGTTTACGTTTACGAGTGAACATAATTGCATCGGTTTTCGACTCATTAAGTTTGAGTTTCCATTTTTTGAAATAATCGACCAGTAAGTCCATAGATAACTGTAGTCTACTTATAATTAGATTTTCATCCTCGGAAGACGTATATGATGCAGTATCGTCAGCAAAACAAGCAAGACTAGTGCGGGGTTGCTTAGGGATATCATTTAAATAGAAGATAAACAAAGGAGGTCCTAGAACAGAGCCCTGTGGCACTCCGGCGGGGGGGCTAAAAGGTTTAGAAGAAGTATTGCCAATATAAACTCTATAATCACGGTTTGGTAAGTATGACTGTAAAATTTTAATTAGACTTATAGGTGCTTTATCTGATTTTAAAAGTTTGTGAAATAAGCCATCATACCAGACGGTGTCAAATGCTTTTTCAATGTCCAGTAAAAATATTCCTGTGGACTTTTCATGTTTAAATTATGGGAAATATGTTCAGTGACACGAGCTAACTGCTGAATGGTTGAGTGAGATTGACGGAAACCAAATTGTTCGTCAATAAGATCTCCGCCAAGGCAATTAAACAATCGGGTGTATATAATTCTTTCAAATAACTTTGCAAGTGACGGTAACAAACTAATAGGACGATAATTTACAGCTATGGTATGGTCTTTGCCTGGCTTAGGAAGTGCAATTACTTTCGCAGGAAAATATTGGAGGACTAAACATGCATTAAAGATTTTCGTCAACAGAATTAAACATTTATGGGGCAGGTTTTTCAGAAGTAAATTATGTATGTTGTCTGGACCAGGTGCTTTACGGTTTCTAAGCTGTCGAATAAGATTAGATATCTCTCTAGGGCGAGCTAGTTGATCTGGACTTGTTATAGCTGTACTTGAAATAATAAATAAAAAATAAATATCCTACTAATATTATAAACTCGAAAGTTTGTGAGGATAGATGGATGGATGGATGTTTGTTACTCTTTCACGTAAAAACTACTGAACGGATTGAGATTAAGTTTCGCAGTAATATAGCTTATATATCAGAATAACACATAGGCTATAAATTATAATGATATTGCGTAAAGTTTTCATAATATAACGATAAGTGTTAAGTAAGATCTGAGAACTCTGAGAAGCTATTCTAGAGTGCGCTTAAAGAAATGTCAAAAAAAATCAACTGTCGAATCGAACAACCGTCAATTTTTTTTTTTTTTGGATTGTCCACTTCTTTTATTAAGGGTGGTAAGGTAGGGCCTCGGGTTTGAAAGACGAAACGTGACATAGTCTACTTTTTATCCCAAATAAATAAAGGATTCCCATGGGATAGCACAAAATTCAAAATATTATACGGGCGAAGCCGCGGGTAAAAACTAGTATATAATAATTATTTAATAGAACTTTTCACAATGACGATTTGAACATGTATTTTAATTTTCAATTACCGAATTTTGCACACTTTATATAGTTGTTATACTCTATAAAATTTAACTTGATCTCTGCGACAGCTGTCAGAAAAATCACGCCTATGAAGTCCTGAATTTCTTAAAAGTACAGACAGTACCTGTCAATGTAATACTTTGTGGGCTTGCCGATTAGTGATGGGCGACGAATGATCGTGACCACAGAGTTTTAGATAGAGTTTTAATTAAAATATCGATAGTTTATACTGACGATATTTTAAATAAAACTTGATTTATCATTAATTTTATTGTATCTTTTAATATCATAACATTTTTTACATGTGTAATTAAAGTAAACCCAATTATATTTTACATTAGCATCGATAATAATAATAATAATAAATAAATCGCAGGGGCGACTTTGTGGCGAGTCGTCGGTGAGTGGCGACACCGCGAACTCTGATTCCCTGGGGCTAAATGAGACCCCTGACTCCTCTCTTGCCTTAACCGGCCGGTTTGGAGTGGAAACCGCAAGAGCTAAGAACCTAAGCTCCAGGGTGGAAGTGTTAAAGGGCATAACGCCGCGAGTAGCGTCTAGTGAAAGCGCAGCACACCTCTCGACACCCTAAGCCGTCCACACCAATGTTGCCCCTCCGGCGCCAATATACGGTAGCTATTATGGGGGGCCCATTTAGTGGATGGCAAGTCACCACCCGCCTGAATATTTGAAATGAGGCATTATTTGGCGGGTGCCGTACCTCATTCCATAGCCCGTATTAAGTCATTGAACAGCACATCACAATAGCCCGATATACTGTAAGTCACATCTAGCAATAGTTATTTTTATTTACATTCTACTTTATGTACACAACATTTTATATTAATTTTATAAAAAAAGATGTAAAAGGGCCTCTCAGTGTTGGCTTCGGCCCCATTGATGCCTACCAAAGGACCAAGCTTTGCTTGTGATTTTAAATGAATAAAAGATAATAATAATAATAATAAAATTTTACATTAGCATCGATAATAATAATAAATGCTAATAAATCGCAGGGGCGGCTTTGTGGCGAGCCGTCGGTGAGTGGCGACACCGCGAACCCTGATTCCCTGGGGCTAAATGAGACCCCTGACTCCTCTCTTGCCTTAACCGGCCGGTTTGGAGTGGAAACCGCAAGAGCTAAGAACCTAAGCTCCAGGGTGGAAGTGTTAAAGGGCATAACGCCGCGAGTAGCGTCTAGTTAAAGCGCAGCACACCTCTCGACACCCTAAGCCGTCCACACCAATGTTGCCCTTCCGGCGCCAACTTACGGTAGCCTTTATGGGGGGCCCATTTAGTGGATGGCAAGTCACCACCCGCTACGACATTTTGAAATGGGGCATAAATAGCGGGTGCCGAACCTCATTCCATAGTCCAATTTTACATAACATTTAAAATTTCACCACAATAGCCCGATTTCAATATTTCAAGTCTTTTTATATGCCATAGTTTCCATTTCACGCTATCAATTTTATACCTACTGCTGTTTTTATATTTCATAATTGTAAAAAGGGCCTCTCAATGTTGGCTTAGGCTCCATTGATGCCTTATAAAGGACCAGGCTAAGCCTGTGAATTGAATTAAATAATAATAATATATACTTTATTGTACACCAAACAAAAACAAATACAAACATTCTTAGGACTAAGTAAATTTACAGGGTACAAGGGCGACCTTATCGCTCATAGCGATTTCTTCCAGGTAAGGTAGGATAATAGTGAAAAACGTCGATAAATACTATCGTTACATTATTATGAGTATATAATTAATATCATAACATTATTTACATGTGTACATACTTTATCTTAAATAATAGTAAGTAAATGAAATCGAATTTCTCACCTTAAACTACTCATTCGATTTCATTACAACATTGTTTGAAAATCGATTTTTTCCACCATAGTGGTGGACAAAAAACCCAACTCTAAAAATGTCAATCTTCTACTGTCGCAGAGATGAAGTTAAATTTTATAGAGTATAGTGGATGGATTTATATATTTGCATAATTTTAAGATCTTTTGTATACCCACTATCATGCAAATAAATACTATGACTTTGAATGTAATATTATTATTATGAATAAATGACTATGACTTTGACTAACTTTGACTCGTGGTGGTCGTGGTTTAGGCGAAACAGCTTTAAAAGATCAAACCTGGATATAACGAGATTAGGTATTTTTTTCAAAAATTAGCATGACCGACTTCACCCGTGTACAGAATTCGCGAATATTTCGCACGGATCGATGTAGCATTTTTCCCATTATTGTTGATTTATCAAAAATGGCTCAGCTGATTTCGATGAAATTTAAAAGGAAACAATTTCGATTTTTTTACGAAAACGAAAGAAGTTAGGCGCATAGAAAAAAATACGCGTCGAATTGTATACCTCCTCCGGTGTGGTTCGTCGGTCAATAATGTGGACTTTACACATTTCTGAGAATAATATTTTGACGGACATACAGACAACAGAGAGATCCGAGACAATAAAACAATTAGCATTCAAAAAAAACTTAAGTATCCATTAAATTATTTTACTATTGATAACATAGTTTGTGACTACCTTTTTTGCGTGTAAATTTGCCAGTATTTATTATTATTTTTTTGTACATATCTCAGTCTTGCGTGTCTAATTTATTAGATAAAAATATTCTAGTATAATTTTAACATGTGACTATCATAATAAACTATGTTTTATACTAGTAGTTTTCAGAAAAGTAGACCTCTCAACTATTTCACTGAATCTTATGAAGATTATCCTATATGAAGATTAGCCTTTAATTTCAACTCGCTCTTGACCAATTTAGTTCATACTTGCAAATCTTGTTGTATTGTATATATTTAACAACTTTACCAAATACATATTATTAAAATCGGTTTTTAAATAGCGCTACGAAAATTTTTCCCCTTTTGATGGACATACCTTACACAATCAACACTCATCGCCATCTTCCTATGATGGACATACCTCACACAATCAACACTCATCGCCATCTTCCTATGATGGACATACCTCACACAATCAACACTCATCGCCATCTTCCTTGATGGACATACCTCACACAATCAACACTCATCGCCATCTTCCTCGATGGACATACCTCACACAATCAACACTCATCGCCATCTTCCTTGATGGACATACCTCACACAATCAACACTCATCGCCATCTTCCTCGATGGACATACCTCACACAATCAACACTCATCGCCATCTTCCTATGATGGACATACCTCACACAATCAACACTCATCGCCATCTTCCTATGATGGACATACCTCACACAATCAACACTCATCGCCATCTTCCTTGATGGACATACCTCACACAATCAACACTCATCGCCATCTTCCTCGATGGACATACCTCACACAATCAACACTCATCGCCATCTTCCTATGATGGACATACCTCACACAATCAACACTCATCGCCATCTTCCTTGATGGACATACCTCACATAATCAACACTCATCGCCATCTTCCTATGATGGACATACCTCACATAATCAACACTCATCGCCATCTTCCTATGATGGACATACCTCACACAATCAACACTCATCGCCATCTTCCTATGATGGACATACCTCACACAATCAACACTCATCGCCATCTTCCTATGATGGACATACCTCACACAATCAACACTCATCGCCATCTTCCTATGATGGACATACCTCACACAATCAACACTCATCGCCATCTTCCTATGATAGAGATACCTCACACAATCAACACTCATCGCCATCTTCCTTGATGGACATACCTCACATAATCAACACTCATCGCCATCTTCCTCGATGGACATACCTCACACAATCAACACTCATCGCCATCTTCCTATGATGGACATACCTCACACAATCAAAACTCATCGCCATCTTCCTATGATGGACATACCTCACACAATCAACACTCATCGCCATCTTCCTATGATAGACAAACCTCACACAATCAACACTCATCGCCATCTTCCTTGATGGACATACCTCACATAATCAACACTCATCGCCATCTTCCTCGATGGACATACCTCACACAATCAACACTCATCGCCATCTTCCTATGATAGACATACCTCACACAATCAACACTCATCGCCATCTTCCTCGATGGACATACCTCACACAATCAACACTCATCGCCATCTTCCTATGATGGACATACCTCACACAATCAACACTCATCGCCATCTTCCTCGATGGACATACCTCACACAATCAACACTCATCGCCATCTTCCTATGATGGACATACCTCACACAATCAACACTCATCGCCATCTTCCTATGATGGACATACCTCACACAATCAACACTCATCGCCATCTTCCTATGATGGACATACCTCACACAATCAACACTCATCGCCATCTTCCTTGATGGACATACCTCACATAATCAACACTCATCGCCATCTTCCTCGATGGACATACCTCACACAATCAACACTCATCGCCATCTTCCTATGATGGACATACCTCACACAATCAACACTCATCGCCATCTTCCTATGATGGACATACCTCACACAATCAACACTCATCGCCATCTTCCTTGATGGACATACCTCACACAATCAACACTCATCGCCATCTTCCTATGATGGACATACCTCACACAATCAACACTCATCGCCATCTTCCTATGATGGACATACCTCACACAATCAACACTCATCGCCATCTTCCTATGATGGACATACCTCACACAATCAAAACTCATCGCCATCTTCCTATGATGGACATACCTCACACAATCAACACTCATCGCCATCTTCCTATGATAGACAAACCTCACACAATCAACACTCATCGCCATCTTCCTTGATGGACATACCTCACATAATCAACACTCATCGCCATCTTCCTCGATGGACATACCTCACACAATCAACACTCATCGCCATCTTCCTATGATAGACATACCTCACACAATCAACACTCATCGCCATCTTCCTCGATGGACATACCTCACACAATCAACACTCATCGCCATCTTCCTATGATGGACATACCTCACACAATCAACACTCATCGCCATCTTCCTCGATGGACATACCTCACACAATCAACACTCATCGCCATCTTCCTATGATGGACATACCTCACACAATCAACACTCATCGCCATCTTCCTATGATGGACATACCTCACACAATCAACACTCATCGCCATCTTCCTATGATGGACATACCTCACACAATCAACACTCATCGCCATCTTCCTTGATGGACATACCTCACACAATCAACACTCATCGCCATCTTCCTATGATGGACATACCTCACACAATCAACACTCATCGCCATCTTCCTATGATGGACATACCTCACACAATCAACACTCATCGCCATCTTCCTATGATGGACATACCTCACACAATCAACACTCATCGCCATCTTCCTTGATGGACATACCTCACACAATCAACACTCATCGCCATCTTCCTATGATGGACATACCTCACACAATCAACACTCATCGCCATCTTCCTATGATGGACATACCTCACACAATCAACACTCATCGCCATCTTCCTATGATAGAGATACCTCACACAATCAACACTCATCGCCATCTTCCTTGATGGACATACCTCACATAATCAACACTCATCGCCATCTTCCTCGATGGACATACCTCACACAATCAACACTCATCGCCATCTTCCTATGATGGACATACCTCACACAATCAAAACTCATCGCCATCTTCCTATGATGGACATACCTCACACAATCAACACTCATCGCCATCTTCCTATGATAGACAAACCTCACACAATCAACACTCATCGCCATCTTCCTTGATGGACATACCTCACATAATCAACACTCATCGCCATCTTCCTCGATGGACATACCTCACACAATCAACACTCATCGCCATCTTCCTATGATAGACATACCTCACACAATCAACACTCATCGCCATCTTCCTCGATGGACATACCTCACACAATCAACACTCATCGCCATCTTCCTATGATGGACATACCTCACACAATCAACACTCATCGCCATCTTCCTCGATGGACATACCTCACACAATCAACACTCATCGCCATCTTCCTATGATGTACATACCTCACACAATCAACACTCATCGCCATCTTCCTATGATGGACATACCTCACACAATCAACACTCATCGCCATCTTCCTATGATGGACATACCTCACACAATCAACACTCATCGCCGTCTTCCTTGATGGACATACCTCACACAATCAACTCTCATCGCCATCTTCCTATGATGGACATACCTCACACAATCAACACTCATCGCCATCTTCCTATGATGGACATACCTCACACAATCAACACTCATCGCCATCTTCCTATGATGGACATACCTCACACAATCAACACTCATCGCCATCTTCCTATGATAGAGATACCTCACACAATCAACACTCATCGCCATCTTCCTATGATGGACATACCTCACACAATCAACACTCATTGCCATCTTCCTATGATGGAAATAAAGCATAGGTCAGTATATGTCTTTGGTTTTAATCTATTTTGTTTATTTTTGTATTTTGTTGTTCACTAGTAAATAACTGTCTATTGTAAATATTGTCATCCATCCATCATCCATCAGCCAAAGGACGTCCACTGCTAGACATAGGCCTCCCCTATGGAGGCCAATAAGACTGGTTGGAAGCGGCTTGCATCCAGCGCGATCCTGCGGTCTCAATGAGGCCCTCCGTGCACCTTGTGGGTGGACGTCCTACGCTGCGCTTGTCGGTACGTGGTCTCCACTCGAGAACTTTCCGACTCCACCGGTCATCAGTCATCCGCGCTATGTGCCCTGCCCATTGCCACTTCAACCTGCTAATTCGTTGGGCTATGTCGGTAACTTTGGTTCTTCTTCAATATTGTAAATATTGTAATCATAAAATATTCAAAAATCACCGACAAAAATACCCAAAAATATACAGATTCCGTCAAGGTTCATTGATACATGTGATGTAGTGTCATCGACATCCGGAGAAATAAAGGCAATACAACAAACAAACAAACAATAACACTTTATTAGACAACCACATTACATAAAAAAACAAATTACAGGGACAAAACAATACAACTTATAAGTTTCTAACTGGCGGCCTTATCGCTTTAAGCGATTTCTTCCAGGCAACCAAGCAATACTGTCGAGTCAAAACTGAAACACTTCGGTCACTTCGTCCGGCCAAAAACTCTTAAGTTTACCTATTTTTTTTTTCTCTTATACGTTTGCGTTTGACTACATACTGCCTGATGTTGAGCAGATATGCGGTCTAGGGAGTAGCACTTGTAACCTATATTTACACAATTTGCTACAACAGTGTAGTATTTTGTAGGCTACAATCAACTATTAAGTGGCCACCATCCTAAAACTTCTCTAAAAACTCTAACCATATTCGAGATTTAGAATATTTCTTTTCTAAGCAACAAACGTTTTTTAGAATGAAAAAAAAAACGAATTCTCCAGCATATCTTCAATTGGCAAACCAAATCTGATACGAATATGGAATAACTTTGCTTCAGCAAAAACAATCTAAGGTCACTTCTGTTTTCAACAGAGATCTTATTTCTCAACGAGTTTACATAAATAGTATCTAGATAGGTATTTTTTTAATTATGTATTAGGTAGTGGCAAAAACTTGGCTTTCCAAGTGAAATTGGCAATTTAATAGATTTGAATTTTATTGTTAACTACACCATATCAAGGCGCGCTTTACTCCTTCCTTTGCCGTCTCACTTGACTCGCGGAGCGCACCGTCGACGAGCGTCTGCCGATTTTGCTCGATAGGGTCTTAATTAGGATTAAAATTACTAGTTCCTATTAATTTCTTTAATTATGTTATTACTCATTTGTGTAGCAATAGTGGTAGCCAGCGTAGTGTACACGCGCATGATCAGCTATAGGTTTAGTCGCCATGGGGTGAAGTACATACGACCTGTTCCCTTCCTGGGTAATGCTTTAAACATGGCGCTAAAGAAGACACACATTTCTGAAGATTTTCAGACAGCCTATGATGCGTTTCCTAATGAAAGGTATGTTGTTCCTTCTTCTTTTCAATCATGATACGTCCTCTGCACGATAGTAGATATCCAATACTCTTATTGGACTCTTATCGGTTAGAAGTGGCTTGCATCCCGCCTGATTCTTCGCTTTACATGAGGTCATTTCTCCACGTCCATGTGAGTGGATATCCTACGCTGCACTTGTCGTGGTGTTCACTCTATAACTATTCGACCCCATCAGTCACCAGTCCTCCGTGCCATGTGCCCTGATAACTGCCATTACAACTTACCAATCTGCTGGGCTATATCGGTTAGGTACTTTAGTTCTTATGCGGGCCTCTTCATATTTGATTCGATCTCGCAGAGAGACTCCGAGCGAGACAGTAACGCTCGCATAGCTTGCGATAGCAATCGTGAGGTCCCGGTCCTGTACCTATGATTTGTTTGTAACCTATTTACGGTTTACCACGAGCTTTTCGGCGAAGGATAACATGGTGAAAAATTTGTGACGCGTGTGAATCCGCCAATACCGCACTGAGGCATGATGGATACCTAATCGCCCTTTATGGGTTAGTCTATGTTGTATTTTTTTAAAGATTTGTCAATATAACTATTGATTATCTCTATGAATATCTCTTGTCAGATTTATAGGCCGGTTCGACCTGATGAAGCCTGTGGTGATGATCCGTGACATTGACCTGATCAAACAGATCACGGTGAAGGACTTCGAGCACTTCCTGGACCATCGGAGCATGGTGGACGAAACTGTCGATCAGCTGTTCGGGAGGAGCCTGTTTTCTTTGAAAGGTCAACTACTTGACAGTTCGTAACTGTTAAGTTTTTTTACTTTACTAGCCTTTGCTTGCGGCATCGACCGTAATATTTTAATTTTTCTACTTATTGAAACCTTTTATTGCTTCGGGATTAAAAAGTAGCCTATATCACTTTCCGGCTTTTAAACTAAGTTCATGCGAAAAAAATCAAGTCAATCCGTTGCTCCGTTGCTGCGTGAAAGAGGAACAAACCAACAAACACACTTTCGTAATGAAGTAAAGTTAAGATGTGTAAAAAACAGGACAAGTGCGAGTCAGGCTCGCACATCGAGGGTTCCGTACAAATCCAGCAAATTGGGAAGTAAGTTGTTAATATCTCTATACTATAAAATCGACAAAAAAGTTCAATTCGATATCTTTACGAGTTCTCGATATAAAGAGTCTTGACATACACACAGTCGGACAGACTGACAAACGGACAACAAAGTGATCCTATAAGGGTTCCGTTTTTTCTTTTTGAGGTACGGAACCCTTAAAATTACGGAGGTAAAACATTCCAGTCCCTGAGGGTCCGATAAGCAAACTATGAAGTAATAACTGTTTAATCGATTTCTAAAGAAAAGCTCTTAATAACTCAAGAAGCATTTCGAACAGTTAAAAAAAATATTCACCTCTATTTTAAATGAAGGAAAACTACACCTTTAAATATTTAAAATTGAGATTTGTTGTTTGTTTGTTTATGAGTCTCTATTGTTCCATTATCTGTATTGTTCAATAGCATTGGGAAAAGGCCTCACGTAGAGATTTATTTCCAGAGATTAAGATTTATACTAAAACTATCATAATATAAAATTTCATGCAATTTGGTTGATAAAATGTCGTAGTTAGACGGAAAGACGGGCAGTTTTTTATGTAGAATAGGTCTACATTTGGCCACCAACTCGCATAAAAGTGAAAGCGAAGTTGTAGCCAAAGATGGAGTATGTAGACCTAGAAGATACCTATTCACTCTTGACTTGAAGATATCCAGATTGTAATTGTCAGGAAACAATGACGGAGGCAGGGCATTACAATCTCTGGCGGTCCGCATTATGAAGGAAAATAAAATCTTAGTGTGTACCCAAATCAATGCCTTTAATCTGTCACCAAACGGTATCATGTAAAAAAAAATGTTTACGAAGAAATAATTACACTTTTTCCTACCTATTTAACTCATTCAGGATTTTCCCATTGTTATCGTGCCTAAAAAATATGCAAGCAAAATAAACCTTCTTGAAGTGATTGTACTCAATATATTTGTGATATTTTTGTATTTTTATCACTATGATTATGAAAGTTTAAATAACATAACAGACATGAAATATACCTAGTACTTACTACATATGTGTCACACATTTAATTGACATATTAATGCTCATAGCTACCATAGTTTGACTAGGTGTTTTCTAACGATCACCGAAGTTCAGCTACGTTTGTTATTATCAATGTCTGGATGGGTGACCGCGGATGGTATTTACAACTGATCGTTGCCGTAATCATGGATATACACCACCAAGAATTATTAACTATACAGAACGTGTCACCAAAGATGAGGCATGAGAAACCACTTTGGTTTATAATAAATACACAAATTCTGGATAATTAGTTTGTACACGACTGTACCTGCGCAAGATCCCCCACCACTGACGCTCGTCAAGTCTCATCTTTGGTGGCACGCACTATACCAGATTAAAGTTCTACACGGTGCAGGAACTGAGAAATGAAGATCTTGAATCTCATATTACCCAGTAATTTCACTGTATTCTTCTTCTTTTCGAGTCAGCGATTCGATTCATCATTCGATTTATGTTTGGCTATTTGTTGTTCGACTAGTGGGAGGCCATGGAGACTGCGGCGGTGTTGGCCTCGTAGAGATCTTCTCGTGTGCAGGTGTTAGGGCACAGTGGGCATTGTAGTAGATGCTCCATGGTCTGTTTGTTAGCCCCATTTGAACCTATTGTGTCTACAACGGCCCACTTGTGTTCGGAGTCTGTTAATGACCATAGCAGGTCGTGGCCCGGTGGGAGTTTTTCTGTTGGGGGAAGATAGCTGGGTGGAACGGGATGTTTTTCTAATTCTAATAGTAATCCATCTACTTGGCATTTTCACATTCAACCGTGAACCGTCACTAGTTTGAAGCCCACTGGCAATGCCCAACGTCAGAAAATGTTGAATTTTATTTGAAAATGTAAATTCGCGAATTTTGAACTATTTATCACAAAAATAACTCAATTAAATTCCTATCTTAATTTTCATGTTCACAGGCCAAGAATGGAAAGACATGCGTTCGACCATGAGCCCTGTATTCACGAGCGCCAAGATGCGAGCGATGGTGCCATTCATGGTGGACGTCAGCCAACAAACGATACAACTACTCAAGAGTAAAATCAAGACTTCTGAGAGTAAGTATCTTACCAGTTAGTAACCACCAGTAACAACATGATTTGTAATTAATTTTAGGAATAATCAGTTATAAATTATTTACTTAAGTGCTTTTTTTCCACATGCTAGTAAATGGCAAATAGAAGGAACGAATTAATCTGAAACACTATTTATATGTAGGTACTCTATTTTAGTGGAATAAATATTTCGTTTTAATTTTTTTCATTTTCAACAAATTATATATAAAAAAAAAAGTTTTTAACAAATTATATTTTTGTACTAACTTGTTACTCATATTATCAAAAAATGATTTGTAATTTTGACCGACGAAACACAGGAGGTGCTCAATTCGACGCGTATTTTTTTTATGTAAAATAAAATAAATAATTCTTTATTGTTTCACACACATAACAGAAAATTAAAACAATACAATTTTCACTTAACCTAGGTAAAAACAAACGGCGGCCTTATCGCTGGAAGCGATTTCTTCCAGGCAACCTCAGTACGGAAAGGATACCGCAAAGAAAAATGAATGGCAACGCATAACTTTTTACATAGTTGTCTGATTTCGATAATTCTTTTTTTATTGGAAAGAGTATACTTCGAAATTGGTTCTATTTAAATTTTATCGAATTCGGCTGAGCCTTTTTTGGTAAATCAACAATAATGTGAAAAATGCTACATCGATCCGTGCGAAATATTCGCGAATTCTGTAGACGGTTGAAGTCGGTCATGCCAATTTTTACAAAAAACAATTAGGTATATTTGATTTGTCTTTGTAAGTTACTGGCATAAGTAAGTATTTTTACTACAAGAAAAGTAGAAAGACGCGTTACTACCCGAACACGGTTAATTTTGAAACGGTTTGGCTCTATGTTTCTGATCGGTACGTACGACTAGGGAATGGAACAGACTTCTAGCGGCTTCTAGCTTTCCTATTGCCTCAGAGATCTGAAGCTTTTTGAAGACAGAGTAAATCGGTATCTTCTGAGTCTGCCTGCTTCATCTTCGACCATAAAGATGTTTCCCATCAGGCGAGTTGATGCTCTATTACGGATTTAATCGCAATAAAAAAAGTAAATTCTGGCAGACGCTGCGACATTCACTCTACACAACTATAACTTTAAGTCAAAGTTAAGTTAAACATTAATACAACCAAGTAAACTTAACCACGTGTTTATTCAAATCTTAGAAAATCTTAGATAAAGATTTGGAATATATAATTATATTCACGTTGACAGTGTAAAAAAATAACTTGCACGTGTTTAGTCGTTGAATTTAATAACCTACGTCAAATAACCTACTATGATTACAGCTGTTTTTTAACCGACCTCAAAAAGAATCTCAATTCGACTGTTTTTAGGGTTTTACCCAAAGGGTAATAACGGGACCCGATTACTAAAACTCCGCAGTCCGTCTGTCTGTCTTTCACCAGGCTGAATCTCATGAACCGTTATAGCTAGAAAGCTTAAATTTTCACAGATGATGTATTTCTGTTGCCGATATAACAACCAATACTAAAAACCGAATAAAAAAATATTTACGGCGGGCTCCGATACAACAAACCGGAATTTTTAGCCACTTTTCTCTCAATATTAATAATGGTAACAGGTAGATGCTTGAAATATTCACAGAATATTTAGCTACATATAATAGTTAAACTAAAATAAAATAAATATAGGGGGGCTACCATCCAGTACGGAACTCTTCGTGCGAGAGTCCAACTCGCACTTGGCCGATAATTTTATTTTATCGCTATTAAGTCCGCAATTGACCACCAACTCGCGATGGTAAGCGCCGTCGTTGTGGTGGTGGTTGGTGGTGTGTATGTATGTTACGCGATAACTCCGTCAATTACGAACCAATTTTTTTGATTCTTTTGTACGGTTTCGTACCCAAAGGGATCCTATTACTAAGAATCCGCTGTCTGTCCGTCTGTCTGTTTTTCTGTCACCAAGCTGTATCTCATGATCCGTGGTAGACAGACAGTTGTTAAAAACAGAATAAAATAAATATTTAAAATGGGGGGTTTTATACAACAAACATGATATTTTTGCCGGGGGGCTGTCATACGGTATGGAACCCTTCATGCGAAAGTCCGACTCGAACTTGGCCGATTTTTTTTATTGTTTGGTAGATCATACTTTAGATACCCATTTAAAATTTTCCAACAAAATATTTTTCAAAAATTTTGGAAACGATAGTGCCATTTTTGGCGAAAAAAATAATTTTATGGTTACTTTCCAGCTGACTATGTCGACGTAGACGCCAAAGACCTGATGACTCGCTACACGAACGATGTCATCGCTTCTTGTGGTTTCGGCCTCAAAGTCAACTCAACTAATGAGGAAAATAACGAATTCTATGTGCTTGGGAAGTCTTCGGCACACTTCGGGTTCAAGAGGGTCCTTGTGTACCTTGGGTACATGGCATTTCCTGCTATTATGAAGGTCAGTATCATTTTCATTCAATATTTTAGGTGTGATGATGATTGATAACCTCATTAAGACCACAGAATTGCGCTGGATGCAAGGCGCCTCCAACCGATCTTATTAGAGATCAATGAGGCAGGCCTATATCCAACAGTAGACGTCCTGCAGCTGAAGGATGAATAGATGACTTTAGGTGTAGGTTTTGCACTACTGGCAGCCGTTTTTAATTATCCACTACTAAACATATATGTATACATATATATATCCTCAAGCGCAGTATGCTGGGTACTTGATTAAGATGATTAAGAGGGCGGCCAGAGTCCGAAACACAACACTACGTCCCATCACAGGTGTAGTTGAAGTAAGCCCAAAAGCTGCTAAACTAAAATGGGATTGAGCGGGGTCATGTAGTTTGTATGCACCCCGAGAGATGGGCCAGGATCGTCACACAGTAGGCACTGGAGGGCAAACAAAATAACGCTGGCCTGACGATCTTCACTCTTTCCGGGAATTTTGGCGGGATTTGGCTTCAGAACGCAATAAAAGGAAGGAAGTGGGGGAGACCTTTGCCCAGAAGTGGGGCAGCAAAGGCTGAGAAAAAAATCCTCAAATCGGCAAATCGACCTGCCAGTAAAATGCAGCGGTTGAAAATGTTTACTCCTTGTACGCTATTAATTGCAAATTTAAATTTCTATGTAGGTAAATACTCGTACAACGTTTAAACGAGAACTTTGAGAAAATCGACATTTGTTAATGACTTGATTCGCTAAGTCTTTTTACGTATTTTCTTCTCTTTGGTTTCAACAACTTAGTTTCCGGTTTCGTACAATTTTTGGAATTCGTACGAGAAACCCTCGGTGCAGTGGGTGAGCACGACTCGCACTTGTTCAGTTGTTTTTAGGATTCCGCACGCATAGAGTAACAACTATACTGGACCCTATATATATGGACCCCATATATATATAGACTCCGTATATAGTTCCCCATATTATTGTAACGCAATAGGCGCACGCCCGTTGTAGGTATGTAGTAACTATGATGTAATCTGCGATGTTTAAGTGATCACGCTACTGGGGAGCCCTATTGTTTCGCGTTTTTTTTGGTGCCTTTTGTTTCCCGGTCTTTTGTATTCGGTTTTTTGTTTGTGTATTTGAGTATAATAGGGAAGTCTCGAACTTTCATCTTGTTTACTTTGTCAAAAACAATGGCACCGATATTTCCAGAACTTTTCAACCTGCTACTCTGTAACAATAGATTTTATTAGATCGAGTAATGTCGCGACTCGTCTAGTAAATCCGAGACTGTAATGACGGATATAAATACGCCGGCTGACCCTTGGGGACTCAGTTTTTCGTTTGCCGTCGAAGCGAAAACAACTCGTGTTCCAGTGCGATTGTGAAGTGAGTAGTTTGTGCGAACAGCTGTGTCGTGTGATTTTGTACAATAAAGTGCAAAGTGAATAATCGGCGTTTTAACTGGTTATCCAAGAACCCATCTCGTAACATTATTATATAGACTCCGTTGTCTGCCCGTCCTTCCGTGTATCTGTAACCAGGCTGAATCTCATGAACCGTAGTAGCTAGACAGTTGAAATTTTCACAGGTGATGTATTTCTGTTACCGCTTTAGCAATAAATACTTAAAAATAGAATATAATAGATATTTAAGGGAGGCTCACATACAACAATCGTGATTTGTTTGCAGCTTTTTGCTACAAATTAATAACGACAACAAGTAGACGCTTGAAATGGGGCTAAGGATCCGATACGGTACGGAACCCTTCGAGCGAGAGTTCGACTCGCATCTGGCCGATTTTTTAAATTTAATATTAACTAACATCGAGAAAAGATTATGTAGAGTTCGTGCAAAAAGACAATAAGATTTTAATCAGCAGCTAAGAAAATTAAGGTATCAACTATACTCGGTAGAAATGGTAGACGCGAGTACTGATGAAAACCGAATCGGTGTCTACCAAGTATCAAACAATTTCACTTGTACTAGCAACGACAGAGCAGTGTTGTCAACGTAATAAAATAAGAAAAATGACATCGACCTCATCTACGTCGCTTCTCTTTTCGCACAAACTCAGAGAACTCAAACAACACAACACTCTTCTTGTTTCAGAAACTAAAATTGAAACTGTTTGATGGAGCTGCTAACGACTACTTTACGACTGTGTTCTACAATACCATTGCAGAGCGAGAGAGGAGTAATATCGTCAGGCCTGACATGATAAATATCTTCTTGGAGTCAAAAAAAGGTATTTAAATTTTTGTATTTTGAATTTTCAGTTTCTATTTTGTTACTAAATACTATGTTCTACATGAAAAGCTCTTTTATTTATTACCCAAATAAGAGAGTTGTGAAAAAAATGCAATCCGCCATGTTGTAGCGGTGGCCATTTTGTATTGACATTAATACTGAATACAACAAAATTGTATTGTCATTGAACTAATGGTACCTATGTATTAAATATCATATCAATATGTCCACGGAAAGGGGATCAAATTACTAGATATGACCCAAAAAAACTGGCAGAAGAAGTTAAATAAAACTGTTTTATAATTAAAATTGTCGCGACCACAGAATTTGAACCTGCTTCAACTCAACGCGCGAAATTCAATATTTTTTTTTTAAATTTCCGATAAACTGTATAATGTTGTGTTAAACTTTTCGTTGTAAATAAAAATAAAAAAACGGACAAGTGCGAATCAGGCTCGCACACCGAGGGTTCCGTACAAACACATTGTTAAAATAATTAAAAACCTGTTTCAGCATGTGCTAATAAAGTTCTTTTATATGATACCTTACATGATACGATTTACTCACTTTGAATTTCGAACCCATATTTTGTGATATTTGAGGCCCTAAGGCCTAATTTCATAGTTATATGTCAACGGGTACCCAGTAGGTTTTGATTTTTGTGAGTGTCGAAATATGCGGTTTTTTAAGACATAAACGGCTCTAACTTTTTTAAACGATAACTGAGAAGTTTTTATTTTACACAACTCCAAGAAATCATAGATATACGTATACAGTTTAAATTTCAACTCGATATCTTTACGCGTTCCCGAGATAAAGACACAGACGGACAACAAAGTGATCCTATAAGGGTTCCGTTTTTTTCGTTTGAGGTACGGAACCCTAAGAAAAAACTCATTTAGCGGTCATGAATAGATAGTATTAATGAGGTAGGTATATACGCGACTGCCTGCGTGGCTCAGTGGTTAGCGACCCTAACTTCTGGGTCGAGAGGCGTGGGTTCGATCCCCACCCAGGGCAAGTATTTATGTGATGAACATAGGTGTTTGCTCTATGTCTGGGTGTTATTTAGTTGCTATCTATACACATATAAAGAAAATCAGTTGCGCGAAAGTGCATCAGAATTTTATACTACTACTACCAGTAATTTGGTTTATGATTGTATGTAACTCATAAACGCTACCTATTCATAGCCGGTAAATGAACTTATAATGAGTAGTTTCTCTGTAAAAGGCGCCATTTGGGACGCAGGTTTAAAACTTGCGGTAGACAAATTACACATTAAGATGTAGGCAAACTTTGCTATTTCATTATGTTAATATACCTATTATTAACATATTTTTTGAGATAAACATAGCGTGGGAAGGTATTTAAAAATAATAATTAATTTTCGCATGAAAATCGCTACGCTTACTTCCGCCGTATACATAATTCGAATAATTTGCATGATACGTGATTAAATTTAAATGTCTAAAATATTTTTTAAATCGGTTCCTAATTGGCGAAAATATCGATGAACATACACAAAAAAAACATACAGATGAACATAGCACCTGCCTTTTCCTTTTTGAAAGTTGGTAAAAAATAGGTTAACGTATTTAATTATAATTGTAATGAATTGCAAATTACAATTGCTTTTTTGCAATGTAAAACTTTGCGTTAACTAAGTTACAATTTAGCATAATAGTACAAATTTATTATCGCTTATTGTTTTTCTTATCAATTTTTATTTCACAGAATGCAGAATGACTTAACTATTTATTATCACGACTTTGTAATTATACGTTATCAATATGTTTACTGTTATTTTTCAGGAAATTTGAAACCTGCGCAAAAAACTCATAGCAATGATGCAGGATTTGCTACTGTAGAAGAATCTGAAGTTGGCAGGAGGGCGGTAACCAGATGTAAGTGTCATAATAAACCTTAATACAATACCTATTATAATTTCGAAAATATGACAAACATATTTTCGAAATTATAATATTGTATTATTGTCTATTGGTTTGTTCCTCTTTCACGCAGCAACGGAGCAACGCATTGACAGTCACAGGGTATTTTTCTCAAAAAGAGGGTAAAATTGCCGTTGGCAAGTTCGTTTAGTAACTATCTATTTAGTATATAGTGTGTAAGATAAGCCGTGGTGGTCTAGTATAAGCCGTGGTGGTCTAGTGGTAGTAACACCCGACCTGCAATCGTGAGGTCGTGGGTTCAAATCCCGATCCCGTACCAATGAGTTTCTTTGGAACTTATGTACGGAATTTCACATCATTGGCTTTTCGGTGAAGGAAAACATCGTGAGGCAACCTGCATACGTCAGTAGAAGAAAGTTGATGGCGTATGTGAATCCACCAACCCGCACTGGGCCAGCGTGGTGGATATGGCCCAATCACCCTTCGTGGGTAGGCCTACGTCCTGCAGTGGACTATTAAAAAGGCTGGTACAGTACAGTACAGTGTAAGATGTCCCAAAATATAAAAAAAAATAATAAATTGTAACAAGATTTGCGAATATGAACAAAATCGGTCAAGAGAGAGAGTTGAGATAATTATAGGCTTATGAAGATTCGGTTAAAGAGATGTGTCGCGAAGTCTAACAACTATTTGGAGAACTAAAAGTAAAAATCCATTTACCATTCTTACTGCTGGCAGTAAGAATGGTAGTAACACTGGTAACAATCGAAGTAACTGAGTGAAACATAGATTATTATAAAAAATATAACTTTTTAAATACAAGCTTTGGAGATCCTGGACTTCATGTAGCAGCAGAGTGCTAGCCAAGACAAGTAAAACGAGCCCAACCACGATGGGTCTATCTTGTTTAGTACAGGAGTTCCTATGGCCACCTTACGACTCCATCATCAGATCAGCTCCATGTTACCATATTATTGCATTGTCACGCGATATACATATGCGTGCAAAATTTCAGCTCAATCAGAAACCGGGAAGTTGGTCAAATTTAGCTTGCAAGATTCCACCAGAACCTAATTATATACGCACACATTACATAGGTACATTCATTGCAAGTTAAACAAAATCTTGTAAAAAGTAAAATCACCCCAGTTTCACAATTTCGTGTGTTTTCAGCGTGGCCAGACTCAGACTTCATGGCTCAGGCCGTCTTCTTCTTCCTGGCCAGCTTCGAGACCATAGCCTCGGCCATGTGCTTCCTGTTCTACGAGCTGGCTCTGAACCCTGACGTCCAGAACAGGCTGTTCGAGGAGTTGACGGATTGTGAGGCGAAGGGGGAAGGGTTTCATTACAACTCGGTGCAGGAGTTGAAGTATTTGGACATGGTGGTATCAGGTTAGTTTTGATATTCTGACGTTTATCGTTTATCAACCTTCCACAGCGGTCTCATTTACCTAGTTTTGGAAACTTAGTAACTAAATTTCTAAAACCCTTTTTAAGCATAAAACTAAGCATAACACTTACAATGTATCATGTTGTGTATTGTGTTTTTCGATCTTTTCCGTTTATTAAAAAGATATCAAAACCAGCTTTTCGATTTTGATATCTTATTACAAAACCGAAAAGATAAAAAAATACTTTTTTGGACAAGCTCTGTATAATTATGAAATTAAAAAATTTCACCTACCTACCTACCTACTACAATGCATGTATAACTTTATAAAAAACGAATGCTTTAGGTATACTGGAACTTTATAAAAAACGAATGCTTTAGGTATACTGGGTTATTCCTAATCAATTAGCATCCTTTTAGGGGCTTATTCTGTACATCAAAACTAACAACTTTTGTTCTACGACTTTTGTCAAAACTAAAGAAAAAAACATTTTGGCAAAAGTTTTGATGTACAGAATAAGCCCCTGAAAGGATGCTAATTGATCAGCAATAACCCTGTGTAATTATAGTTTATAATAGTGAATTTCAGTTACAATACAATAATGAAATTTCAGAGCTCTTACATTTTGTCGCGGGTGAACGATATTTTTCTATGAAACAATTTTTTTTTTTTAGTTTTGCCAAAAGTTGTTAGTTTTGATGTACAGAATAAGCTCCTGAAAGGATGCTAATTGATTAGGAATAACCCTGTATAGTTATAGTTTATAATAGTGAATTTCAGTTACAATACAATAATGAAATTTCAGAACTCTTACGTCTGTGGCCATTTGGCGTAGCCATGGATAGATTATGCACCAAGAATTATAACTTGGGGAAACCAAATGAAGAAACAAAGAATGATTACATTGTAAGTATTATATTAACTTTTTTTTTAATACGGTTTTTGTAATCTCGCAGCGAAAAAATATATACCAATAGAAAGCTTATATAATTATCTTATCAAATATATATTTTTAGATTTTTTCATCGCCATTTTATTTTAAATGGGGTTTAAAAAAAATAGAAAAATGAAAGCGTAAAAGTATCATAAAGTTTATGATGTCAATGACACAAAAGTCAAACTATCACGGAGGCGAATCCACGGGCATAAGATATTATATACATATTTCAGCGTTTTGCAGATCATCTGTTATACCGTAATATATCTACCAATAACCTATCCGTGGTCTCCATTCGAGAACTTTGCAGCCTCAGTAATACCTTACAAAATTAATACGGACTTATACATTTACACAGCTTAGAAAATAAATGATTTATTTTGCTTACCAGGTCAAGGCAGGCGAAATAATCATAATACCCATCAAGCCGATCCACCACGACCCCAACTACTACCCCGACCCAGAGAAGTTTGACCCGGAGCGGTTCTCGGAACAGAACAGAGTCAACATCAAACCTTACACTTACTTGCCTTTCGGATCTGGACCCAGGAATTGCATCGGTAAGTTCTGACCTCAAGCCTTAACATGCCAGACCACGTACCCACCGGCAAATGCTGCGTAGGACGTCGTCCCACGAGGTGGACAACACCTCATTAAGACTGCATGATTGCGTTGGATACAAACTGGTCTTACTGGAGGTCCATAGGAGAGGCCTATGTCCAGCAGTGGACATACCATGGCTGTTGGACGAGTGAATGATTTTTGCTCCCATAAAGTACAATATGTTAGAAACAAGTACTTGCCCTTTCGTAGTCTCCAGTCGAGAACTTTTTAACTCTATCGATCATCAGTCCTCTGTGCTGAACCCTACTCAGACTACTCACTGCTATTTCTACTTTCTGATCCGCTGGGATATCATGGTAACTTTGGTTCCTCTACGGACTTCCTCATTTCTGATTCGATCTTGCAGAGTCAATCAATGTAGAGTATAGAATATCATACTTAAGTACTTGTCTATATTTTTATTTTCAAACATCGCAGGTTCAAGATTTGCTCTACTAGAGTTGAAGGTGATGATATACCACCTGCTGCTGCAATTCGAGGTGTCGCCAGCGGAGAAGACAAGGATCCCAGCCACACTGGTTCCTGGGGGGTTCCTACTTACTATGGAAGGGGGGCACTGGATCAGGTTCAAATCCAGGGTCTAGCTGTGATCTTCTATGGTTGTATTATAAGCCAATCAAAATAGCTTCTGTCACTTACTCAGAAGCTTGTCCAATCCTTAATTATACAGGGTTATCCTGAACTGGTGTACTAAGCCGAATGGAGGTGATTCCGATCATCGTTGTGAACAAGGTTTTGAATGGGGCCAACCCCATAATTCGAGAAAAAAAATCAGCTGTTTCATTAATTTTGTCCATACCGAGTTGCAATTTTGTACGCAACAGCAGATTTTTTTTCTCGAATTTCGGGTTGTCCCATAGTAAAAGTTGTTCATTATGATGGCGTAATCACCCTCTTTTGGCTTAGAACAGGGTGAACAGATAACCCTGTATCACAGGAATCATAACGCCCGCCTAGCAGGAGTCCGCCATGGCCTTTCTGAATCTTTACATTTCTTTTTACGCCATTGTCGAGTGTCCCCTTTCTCCTTTTAATTTGGACATAATAAATAATTGTATACTGCTTCTTTTTCTTTATTGTATAGATAACCTAAACATCGTCTTGGTTTTTATTTAAGCTAAAAAGTATTTGCATGAGAAGATTTACGCTTTTTTATATACAATGGACATATTTTAGAATATAAATATAACTATAGTCCATTAGTTTAAACTGCTCATAATATATTTTGTTATATAAGTTAGAAATAAAAAAAAGTGGGTAACGAATTAGTTACTATTGTTAGTAACTGGACTAGCGCTTACCCAATAATTCAATGTGTTATTTTTTATTGTTGTTTTTACTTTTAACATTAAAAATATTTATTTTCAAATTGTGTAAGTGCAAATAAATATTTTGTCTTAATTTATTAATGTGCCCTCTGTCTGCATTTTTCGGAACTACATTGATAGAGCCTTCGCTGTACAAGAACTTGGTGCAAAATAAACTACTTGACTTCCTGCTTGAGTTTTTTCGTAAGCCACTGAAGGAAAAAAATGCAAGTTGCAAATACTGTCAGTTAGATGTCGCCAGTTGTTTTAATACAAAAAGTTTTAAGCTATTTGAATAATGTTGGACCATTACAAAATCTGCTACTCTAAGGGAAGATGATTTGATTATGTTGTCCCATGTTGATGATGCCTGTATTTTGCAGAGAAAAGCGTTTTTCCTTGACCTGGAGAATACCATTATGCAGACAGGAAGAAGCACCATTTGAAACAGAGTAGTGTCATGGGAAATGTACTTTTACCCGTAGCACTACCAGTAGTGTCACGGGAAAGTAAAATTTCCCTTCGCTCTACTAGTTGAGCCAAGCAGTAGAGCCACGGGGGATAAACGCTATTTTCATAGTGTTTCTGCGAAGTGACAGGAGGGAACATGCTTTTCTATGGATAATTTGCAATTATTTAGCAGACAGGACACCGGTAGAAACTCAGTGGTTAAATGCCACACAACCCCATTAATACGGATCTTTATACGTCAGGCACTGTAGGTCTAAGAAGCTTATTATTTTTCTGTCAAAAACATGACTAAAATTCTAAAATCCAAAAATTTCTCTAGGTAACACAGTCAATATTTGGGGGCAGGGACCGTGTGTGAGAAATCCCCTAATATTTATTATTTATCAATTTGGCGTCACACCAAACCAGCCTTCTCGTCTGTTCCAAGGCAGTTTAACCTTCTTGCTGTGCTAGGCCCATTAGGTATGCGTGTCACCCCCGCATTTAGCGGAGCAGAGCTGCCTCGGCCCTCGCCAGGGGTCACCGGGACCCGGCGCGGCATTTTAAACACCTCCACAGGTTAAACATCAGTTACTTAATATAGTGATAGTGTTACCAGAATAGAACAGAAAAAGGAGCAATTTTAGCTGTCTGTCTTGATTTAATTTTAGTCTGTCTTTCCGCTAAAGTACAACATGGGTGTCACCGAATCTCGATTAAATAGGTATCTTCTATAATCCTACCGCTTAACTTAGTCCTCACTTGCGCGGACCTTTCTCAGTCCTCTGTGTCGTCCCCCCGGCGCCCCTGTACCGCCCAGGCGAGGACTAATTTAAGCGGTAGGATTATAGGTAAGCGTGCTACACCCTAGACCGCAAGGCAGTATTTATATAGCAAACACACACCTATAAGTATTAAATTAATAGAGAAAAAACTCCGAGCAAATAAAAAAGTCCAGAGGGAACGTCGTTGAACAGTCAAGTGAAGCCGGTTTTTTATACATGTGTGAGTGCGTCGCTGTTGCGCCGCCATAGTTTGACTGACAAGCCAAGGCGTAGTTTCATAGTTACCTGGATGTGTGCGTAATTGTCTGTACATGGCGAGGCGTAGTTTTGGTTGGCTTCACTTGTTTGTTTACAACATTGCTCTCTTGATTTTTTTATTTGCTCTGAGAGAAAAAAGCTTAAACTGGCCAATTTATTAGCAAAATAATACATATGAAACGTTAATTAAGGTTACAATTTAATTAAACACGTACTAATCTAGAGTGACAGTCACATTCATGCTGGCCTAGTGCGGGTACGTAGATTTACAGATACCATCGATATTTTTCTACGCTCTACTACAGTACGCATGTTTCTTCTCGATATTTTCCTTTAGCGAAAAGTCAATGATGAAAAATCCGTGTATAACTTTCACAACAATTCAATTCAATCACATTACAGAAGTATAAATATTTTTTTTTTATTCATTACTAGTTCTTACCCGCGGCTTCGCCCGCATACGCAATAAATCATAATAATTTATAGCCTATCTGTTATTCTGATATATAAGCTATATTATTGCAAAGTTTCATCTCAATCCGTTCAGTAATTTTTGCGTGAAAGAGTAATAAACATCCATCCATCCTCACAAACTTTCGCGTTTATAATATTAGTAGGATTAGTAACTAGAACCGCAATGGACAAAATGACGAAAATATGGAGGAACAGGAACATCACCAAAACCACGAAGACACTCGTGCGTACGCTTATTCTACCCATATTTTTGTACGCCTCGGAAACGTGGACTTTGCGAGACATTGAGAGGAAGAAGATAGATGCTCTCGAGATGTGGTGCTGGAGACGAATGCTTGGGGTATCGTGGACTGAATTTCGCACCAATGTCTCGATACTTCAAGAACTCGGCATCAGGCAGCGTCTGTCGGCCACAGTACAATCTCGTATACTTGCATTCTTCGGACACGTTTCGAGACGAGGTAGCCAGTCCTTAGAGCGTCTAGTCGTCCAGGGCAAAGTGGAAAGCACAAGACCGCGCGGAAGGTCGCCCATGCTATGGACCGACCAAATCAAATCTGCTGTGGGAGGGCCGGTGCATGAGTGTACCAGATTAACATCAAATAGAGAGAGATGGCGAGACATCGTGAGGCGTATTACATCTGCCTCTACAACCACAAATACTACGTGATGACCACGACCGCTCTGTCAAGAGCGTAACGACTAAGAAAAGGATTAGTAGGATAGGGGTACATTTGGCCACCAACTCGCCAGATGGAAAGCTATGTTGTAGCCGAAGACGGAGCATGTAGACCTAGAAGATACCTATTCACTCTCGTCTTAAAGCTATGCAGATTGTATTTGTCAGGAAATAGTGAAGGAGGTAATTCATTCCAATCCTTCGAATCGCTTAGTACAAGCAGGTGGCCTGTCAACTATGTAGGTGATGATGGTATTTAAGAAGTTTTCGTCTTGTCTTGTTGTGGAAAGGAGATGGAGGAATTAGGTCGTGGAGTTCGAGCGGACATTCGCAAAAATAGAGCCTATTTTGTTTGGAAAATTGCCAAACGCCCTACCTAATATATACCTATTTATATTTACTGGATTTTGGCTGGGAATTCCTAATAGCACTTTAGGTAATAGGCACTATATGTCAATATTAAACGAAATATATTTATTTCGTGAATCAAAAACAATACCACTTATTTAATTTAATCTAATCTAATCTAGACTATCACTGGGATCTATTTTGTCAATTGAAGACGATTGAAATGATTTGGAAAGTACCCGATGCAAAGTTCAGCACTATGTATTTGGCACTGGCTACCTTCTCAAGTGTTGTTCTATTAAATACTAGCTAACCCGGCAAACTTCGTTTCACGCAATATCTTAATAAATTATAGGCTATGTATTATTCTAATATGTGAGCATTACTAATGCAAAGTTTCATCTCAATCCGTTCAGTAGTTTTTGCGTAAAAGAGGAACAAACATCCATACATACTTACAAACTTTCGCGTTTATCATAAACTTTCGCGTTTACAATATTACAGTAGGTTTAATTAATACTAACTGACCTGACGAACTTCGTTTCACGTTATATCTTTATAAATTATAGGCTATGTGTTATTCTGATGCAGAAGCATTACTATTGCAAAAGTTTCATTTCAATCCGTTCAGTAGTTTTTGTGTGAAAGAGGAACAAACATCCTTCCGTATAAACATAACATATTAATTTTTCACCAAAACTCAACGAATCTTGGTACACAGTCTGTATTTCTGAATGTTTTTTGTCCTCGACGATTTTTGATTGGGCGGGAATTTCTCTCAGAAGAGGGGGAATTTTGCCGTCGCGCTATTTATCACTCGAATTCGATAATGTCTGGCAAGATCTTTAGTATCTAAATCCTAACACTATTGCGAGTATAAAACCAAATAGGTCAAGAACGAGTTTAAATATACTGGCTTATAAAGATCCAGGTAAACAGATATGCCGCGAGGTCTACTTCTTGGAGAACTACTAGTTATATTATTTAATTAGAAAATTTAATTTTGTTTGCAACAATTATAAATAATCGGCCAAGTACGAGTCGACCTCGCGCACGTAGGGCTCCGTACCATATGGAAGCCCCGCTTAATATATTTTATTTTAATTTAAATATTTATTTTTGAAGGGAATATACAACTTAATATTCTGTGAATATTTCAAGCATCTTCCAGTTGCCGTTATTAATATCGAGCAAAAAATCACGTTTCTTGTAAAGGAGCCCCCCTCAAATATTGATTCTATTTTAATTTCATAATTTATTTTTAAAGAAAATATTTAACTACATATTCAGTGAATATTTCAAGCTGAAAAAAGCTGAAAACTCAGGTCTATTTTATGGGACCCTCCCTTAAATATTTATTGTTTTTTTTTTGTTTTTAGTATTTGTTGTTATAGCGGCAACAGAAATACATCATCTGTGAAAAGGAGTTGGTAAACTTTTTATATGGGTGGCGGTCCTTGAAAATCGGCAGCGATACGAGCTGTATTAATGTTTAGTGCCATATTTAAGAATATTATTTCACGCAAAAACATATTTTTGTGTATCGCCGTTTTATTATAATATCTTTTTTTTATTTCACTAAGTAGAAAATATTTAGACTGAACTGGTAATACTAAGAGGAGGTCTACGTAGTCTACGTATCAGACAGGAATCTTCAAACAACCAATAGCGGGCTGGTATTTTAGAGTTTGACATTTATTTATTTTTTAAAACATGGCGACCAGCCCTCTATTGGTTGTTCAATATTGATAACGTCATTTCCTTTTGCTGTTTCATAATGTCACTGTCAGGTTTTTTTTTCAATTTAGGCTTAATGCAGTTATTTGGTGTAGCACATAGTTCATTTTTCTAATGTTTTTAGAACCCACTTGAAAATTAAATGGCGATGAAAAAAATTCTAAAAAATATGTGTTTGAAAAGATAATTATATAAGCTTTCTATTGGTATATATTTTGTTCCTGCAAGATTTCAAAAACCGCATCTTTTCCATATCCTTTCAAAGTTGTAGCTATCACCGTTCCTGAGATACAACCTGGTGACTGACAGAAGGACAGACGGACGGACAGCGGAGTCTTAGTGATAGAGTCCCGATTTTACCCTTTGGGTACGGAACCCTAAAAATAACGTAACAGTAGGATTTTGAGTCTGCATAACTGATTCCCGGGTTTCCTGTCCCGGTACTGCCATATTGGTTGAAGAGTTTATCTTTTACTAACTAAGCTCTTCAACCATCTGTTCATCGGACGTCCACTGCTAGACATAGGCCTCCCCTATAGATCTCCAATAAGACCGATTGGAACTGCCTTGCATCCAGAGCGATCCTGAGGTTTTTTTATTTTATATTATTTTTAATTTATTTCAGACAAAATCCATAATACCAGAATTCAACCTTTCACCGTGTATGTGGACGCCCTACGCTGCGCTTGCCGGTACGTGGTCACCACTCGAGAATTTTTCGACCCCATCGGTCATCAGTACTCCGTGCTATGTGCCCTGCCCACTACCATTTCAACTTGCCAGTGAGCACCACATAGCGACGTAGTGCTGTTGGTACTTGCATGAGATTTAAGACATAATACATATTTCTCCCTCTAAAGTGTACGTGTTTTTATCTTAAACCAATTAAAACATACTAAACTAAAATTAACAAACATCTTTACTAAGTTTGATATGAGCCTACGTGCTCGCTAAACAGCTATTCGTAACATATTGCAATGTACGGTTAGGATTTAATTTACACTAGTGTTGTACTTCTTCTTGTAACTTTTATGTGTAATAAAGACTTTTTGAAGTTGAAAATTGACTTGCTTGAGATAAGCCTAATGTGCGAATCGCTGTAAATATAATTATTTTTCGCAAAAAATGTCATGACTGACTTCAACCAAATTGTAAAAAATTCGCTCGGATCGTTATAGCATTTTTTACACTTTTGTTAATTTATCAAAAATGACTCAGCTGATTTCGATAAAATTTAAATGGAACCAATGTCAAAGTATACTCTTTTCAATAAAAAAAAATTATCGAATTCTGACTACTATGTAAAAAGTTATGCGTGGTTATACATAAAAAAATATATATTTATACGCGTCGAATTGAGTATCTCCTCCGTTTCGTCGGTCAAAAATAGTTTCAATAATTAATTAATTACCGAAATTGTTTCTAAGAGTGAGCACGGCAACACTGAACTTCTTGGCACGCGAGTCAGGTCCAAGGGAACACCTCGTGATGTCACGAGCTTGAGGATAACCGGGGTTACATAAGGCCTCGTTAGGAAAACCTCACACGAGGAAGTCAGAAGGCTGGCTTGGGTCACTCGGAGGAAATACCTAGGAAAATGGCGTCTATATCGTTTTCGGTAAAATTTAAATGTGACCACCTTTAAGTTTGATCCACCAAACATAATCACCAAAAACGCTTCATATTTATAAATAATCATCAACAATTGCGAACATACATAAAAGAGTAAAGTTGATTTGATAACTTTTTTCTGGATGGATCTCAAAAGCTTGTATGTATTCTTATAGTAATTTATTATTTAATAATTATATTATACGCATTGTAACCATTGTAACTAACTTAAAAAAAAACTATTAAATATAATTTGGGAGTACTTCCAGGTAGGTAAGCGTCCCCCCCGAGTGGGTTCCCGCCTTGTCGTGGCGGGGGGGCTTAGTAGCCATGGTTGACACGGGGCCATGGTGAACGAAGAGGAACCCGAGGTGGGGCCGCCTCTCCGGGTTTTTTCCCCAAACCCTTGTAGAGGCTGGCCAGTAGGTCGCTAGTCGACTGAGGAGGACTGCGGTGTCGCTTCATCGCGATACCGCGGCCGAGCCCATTGAGGCGGGGGCGGCGACGGGATGGACGGGCGGCGAGGAAGCCGCTGCCTATCCATCCTGCCATCGGCCCTAATGGGTGCCGCCAACGTGTTGGCGGAGGCGGTGGGGCTGCAGGGGAAGAGGAGTGTCGGTATCGCGATGGCCGCTCTCCCTATCCTCTGCAGCCGTAGTGGCAGGCGCGGGGCCACTTTAATTGACCCGTTGCATCGGGACCAGGGCTGTCGGATACGGGTGCTGTCCGACGCCCAGTGCTGGTTGGTCCCAGGTGGTGGATGACGACGTGACTGGTGTTCGGCACGTCGTCAATCAGGAGGGAGCGCAAGCTCCGAGGTGAGGTCCGGTTTGGGCCAGCGCTGTCGGGTGCCGCGGAGGAGTGCGGAAGCGTGCCCGTAGCCCCGACACCAAGCGCAGTGGAGGAACACCCAGGGGTTTTGGTGGGTATACCGACCAATGGCGGGACTCCCACATAACCACCCGCCTGCCCGCGAGGTGTGGTGGTATCCATAAAGGATTTCCCCTGGACAAAAAAAAAGGTAGGTAAGCGTGCATCGCATTTCTATTGACAACCTGACAGGTGGTCTGTTTTAACCTATTTATCAGAGAAACTAAATAAAAAATTTGTTCTGTGGCAGTACCCCAAAACCAGAAACGTAAGAAATATTATTTGTATTCACTTTTTCATTTGAAATAACTTTTGTTTTGTGTTCGTACAAGGTAAAATTATTCATTATTTTGATATATTTATTTGTATAGGTATTACAATATGAATATAAAATGAAATGATAGGTACATAAGTAAATAGGTGTTAGTGATTTTGCTACTACTTATTATTTATTCTCCGAAATTAATAAATAACATTGTTATAGATTCTAATAGAATATAATACAATGTATTATTTTATCTACGAATGAGAACATAAATAACTATACCACGTATTAGACAATAGACATTCGTTAAATTGATAAAAACAAAACAGAAAAAAGGGCTACAGATTGAATTTTATTTTTAAACTAAACGATATTTATGAACAAAAGTCTATTCAGCAAGCGAGTCAAACATGTCTAAGCCAGAAGGGCTGAATTCAGGCCATCATTATTAGATCTATACTTACTTCTTTTTCAGGACCAACTGGATAAAAAATATCTTATTATTATAAATATACACTATGGGACTAATTGCGCACTAAAATCACGAGATAAATAAATACCTCATCATCCCATGATAATAATGTGTTTATTTACAGGGTTATTCCTAATCAATTAGCATCCTTTTAGGGGCTTATTCTGAACGTCAAAACTAACAACTTTTGTTTTTGTGGGACTTTTGTCAAAACTCAAAAAAGAAACCGGACAGGTGCGAGTCTGGCTCGCACATCGAGGGTTCCGTACAAATCCAGAAAATTTCACAGTATTGGGAAGAAATTTGTTAAAATCTCTGTACCATTTACTCACTTTGAATTTTGAACCCATATTTTGTGAATTTGGCCCTTTTTTGTGATTTAAATAAAAATGTACAGTTTTCAGATTTATTCCTAAATGTGTACCCTGAGACAATGCTTCTAACCAAATTTCATAGTTCTATGTTAACGGGAAGTACCCTGTAGGTTTTAATTTTTTGAGTGTCGAAAAATGCGATTTTTTACGACATAAACGGCTCTAACTTTTTTGAACGATAACTAAGAAGTTTTTCTTTTACACAACTGCAAGAGATCACAGATATACGTATACAGTTTATTAATTTCAACTCGATATCTTTACGCGTTCCCGAGATAAAGAGTCTTGACATACACACAGACGGACAGACGGACAGACTAACAACAAAGTGATCCTATAAGGGTTCCGTTTTTTTCATTTGAGGTATGGAACCCTAAAAACAGCTGTTCCATACATTTTGTCACGGGTGAACGATATTTTTTTAAAGGACAACTTTTTTTTTAGTTTTGACAAAAGTTGTTAGTTTTCATGCACAGAATAAGCCTCTAAAAGGATGCTAATTGATTAGAAATAACCTTGTGTATTGATTCGTGCAAACTCTTCGAATTATGGACACAGTTGAATTTGGTTATGCCATTTTTGCCGAAAAACCCGAGAAATTTGTGACCCGAGCGAGATTATATCTAGGAATTTTGCAACGTTTAGGTAGAGCGTAGTTCTAAGCAAATATTCATATTCATATTTATTCATTGCTTAATATGGGTGTACATGGTACCAACCATCACTTACAGAATAATCGTACAAATAGTCCGCCATACTCGGCCTTTTGGCATGCAATATTTTATGTGAGAATAGGGTTCTATCGCTTACTAATTTACCTACATTTTACACATTCAATACATCTTTACTTTAATAAAAACACCTTATAAAGTTTATGAAAAACAAAACAATTTTTGGTCATGCACCTGTCAAATGTGAGAAATGTCAAAAAATTATTGAATGATTGCCATTGATGCATCGCTTAAAAAACTGGAAACTATATTTTTAAGGCATGCCATTCATGTCACTTCTCTACACTATTAATTATACAGTGACTATATGATTGTATAGGGCAAAAAAATGTCAAAAGATTACAATTAAAAATACTACGTCAATTAAATTCAAATTTAAAAGTTATACAATAATAAAAATAAAAATATAGTCATTAATGCAATTATTCAAAAGTCAGTTCTAATACAATATACAAATAACGATTTGAATAATTGATTGATTGAGTATGACTGGATGCAGGGTCTGAAGCACTGAAGGGGTCGAACCGGTTAGCCTTTGGATGGGTGACCGCGAAATTTTCAACTGAACGCTACCGTGTTTGGAGGGCGAGTTAAATATTCCAAAAAGTTCGTCGGTCATCGAGCGTCGGGCTAGTGATCCGAAGGGGCAGGTTCAAATCCTGCGTTCGCTTCAGGTTTTTGAAATGCTTATCACAAAGATATCTCTTTGAGATAAAACATAGTGTGAAAATCACTTTTAATAAAAATCATATCACGTTAAATATTATTGGGCTCCGGTTTTTTCCGTTTTGCCTTGTCAGAAGCTTTCAAACCATTAAGTAACCAAAAGGAGTCGACACTGCAAAGCGTACCCCTTTGCCAAAAGTACGCGACCGGCGGTCATGCTCTTTACATAAATATATCGGTCTGGTTGCTCTTGTGTCGCGTTTATTTTCAGCTAGTGTTAGTTAATTATATTTGTGTGCGTGTAAACTTGCTTATATTTTGGTTTGTGTGCGTTTCTTCACCCCCACTGACTTGGCAGACTTCGGTGATTAAATTTAAAAAAAAAAGTACTTTTTAACGAGCATTATTAATATTATGTGAGACGTTAAATGCTAGGGATTGAATATGAAATTTTGTAAATATGAATTACCATAAAATAGAAGAAGAGGTCAATAAATCAAAATGGCGAGCGTGCAATTGCTCACGTACAAATTGTAATGTAGAGTTTAGCGCGCTGTACATTATGGAACAACATAATACTATAAATATACAACAAATTGCCTCAGTCATTAAAATACATCCATGATACAAATCATTTTAAATTTAAACTTAAAAACATTCTGATTGAGAAGGCATATTACTCCATTGACGATTTTTTTTTGAAAGAAAGATTTTAATAATTTGATAATCAGTTTGACATACTCGTATAGGTATATAATTTTTTTTTGTGATAATTTTAGTTTATAATAATTATGTGACTCCATTTACTTTTTCATAACCAAATAGTTTTGATATTACTAATTTAATGAATTATTAACAATGTACTTACATTTTGAAATTTTGCATACCATACTGGTTAAAACATGGCGATCTTTAAATTTATTGACTACAACACATGAACATTGTAACACCCGTGTTTTGCGAAATAAATGAATTGAATTGAATTGAATTGAACATAATACTTCTATGTTACTACAAAGTATAAGCGAGTATTTGCGTTGCTCTTGTATGGTTTGGAAGAACTTAGTAAAACACTTATTTCCAATCTATACGTGATTAGTTTCGTACCTTTGCGTTCTGGCCTTGTATATAGTGGAAAGACGCCTAGGCCCAGTATGTAACTACAGGCCATCAGAGCCACGA
Source organism: Hypomecis punctinalis (assembly GCA_949316475.1). NCBI lineage: Eukaryota > Metazoa > Arthropoda > Insecta > Lepidoptera > Geometridae > Hypomecis > Hypomecis punctinalis. The sequence goes on along the minus strand of OX438801.1, from coordinate 624,676 downwards.
TGGCGCTCAGTTGTAAAAGTACAAGTTATTCTGTAGGTAAGTTACTTGTATTTATTCTGGCCAATTATGCGCTGCTGAGCATAGGCCTACCCACACCGGCCCAGAACGGCTTAGTGACTTCACATAAGCCTTCGAGTTTCTTTTACGGACATATGCAGGTTCCCTCACGATGTATTCTTTCATTAAAATGCCAGCGATGTGTTAATCCCGAAGAAGTCTTTGGTACGGAGACCGGCTTTGAACCTTTACTTCACGCTTGTAAGACGAGCATTTGCCCTACTGCGCCACTACGGTTTGGCACGATGACAGGTAAATTTTATACCTACTCGTACGTTATATTTATGTACTTTGTATGAACTACATGTCATCTATCTACCTACGAGTAAGTGCTGTTAATTAATATATTAATTTTAATTATGCATGGCGTAGGTAATTCCCATATTTCTAATAATAAGTGCAGAATTATGTGGAATGTTATCATTTTTGAACTAATTAGAGAATTTATTACTAACCCGTTCTTATACAGGGTCATAGGTATTAAATGCGAAACCTTTTAAGGGCGGGTCTACTACATCTAGATAGACAACTTGTGTTCTAGGACTTTTGGCTAATCACGAAGAAAAAATCAGCTTTTCTCAAACAAAAAGTTCGTCAATGCGCGCCAAAATGTATGGAGAAGCGATATTGTTTTTGGAGAATTTTCAAGTCTCAGTAAGTACAAAAGTTATTTGTCTAGATGTACTAGACCCGCCCTTAAAAGGTATTGCGTTTAATGCCTACTAGCGACCCGCCCCGTCTTCGCACAGGTGTATTGTAACATTTATAAATTTGCAAAAATGTAAAACTAAAACAAAATTTGTCTAGTTGTAATATCTCCTGTATACATCATCATCTGTACAATAATAAGCTTCACTCTAGGGAAGGCTATCCATCAAAACACAGGTGTGAACTCACCTAGTTTGTATGGCTATGGCTGCACTATCCATGTTTGTACAAAGTTTTGAAATAAATTGATTTTGATATATTTTTTGATTACTTATACATAATATAAACATTTCCCTTGAATTACTCTATATAATAAAAAAAACCGCATTATAATCCGTTGCGTAGTTTTAAAGATATAAGCATACATGGGAACCAACGACTTTTTTTTCATTCCATATTGATGATGGGGACAGCCAAAAAACGACTTTGTTATGCTCTATTAAATGATCCTGTATATACATAAATATCTTTTTTACGCAGAATAGGGCTACATTTGGCCACCAACTCTCTTAATGGAAAGCGAAGTTGTAGCCGAAGATGGAGTATGTAGAATTATAGACCTAGAAGATACCTATTCACTGCACAGGCATATCACGCAATATAATATAATATCATCCAACTATGATGTTGACTTATTTAATACGTCCGTAGCATGTATGAAACGATTGCTATCGAGCGCATTTTTTAAATAGCTGGGATTTCGCGGGCGGCGGTCGGCCGCTTGTCTCTGGACTCGCGACAGCGCGTTCGGAGTTGGGTTGGTGATGGCCGCTTGTGCATTCACTGCTATTTATTTAATTATTTATACTTTCTGTCTACTCGATCATCAACCTCATTTAAATTTACTCGTGGAACCCTGTAATTGGCCGTCAATAATTTGTTTTTTTAAATCTATTTTTGTAACATAGCTGTAAGGTTCGCAATAAAAATAACATAAAATAAAATAAAAATATGAAACCTATGATCAGCAGTGAACTGTTAAATGGTCATTGTTCGTACATTGGGTCCGAAGAAGCCGGTCTTGCGGAAAACGCCCGCTCATCAAGTATCACTCTTGACTTATGGTTGAAAACAGCAGCATCAAAATATGCAAATTACGGTTCACATTATTAGCTTTTCAATGAAATACCATGAGCTGAAGCCTAATTTATGAAACTATCGCAAAAGATCGCATGTGGATGTTCTCCCGACTGCACAAGCATTTATTTTAAACCTCGCTCCATAGTCTTTACAGGTTGCATAGTTTACTTATACTTGTAGTGGTGGTCTAGTGGTAATGACACCGGCCTTACAATAGCGAGGTCGTGGGTACAAATCCCGGTCCCGTACCAATGAGTTCTTTGAAATTTATGTACGGAATTTCACACTACTGGCTTTTCTGTGAAGGAAATCATACCTACGTACGTCCGTAGAAGAATTATGGACGTACGTAGGTAGCCTCCGATTCACATCATATATTCGATGGCGTATGTGAATCCACCAACCCGCACTGGGCCAGCGTGGTTTATATGGCCCAATCACCTTTCGCGGGTAAGCCTAAGTCCTGCATTGGACTGTTAAAAAGGCTGATACAGTACTTGCGCGTTTCTTGCGTGTAGCTCCATACATTTTTGTTAGTTTTTCAATTAACGTGTAAAACTAACCCTCTGAACTTACTCGGTCTCACGAGTTACGAGTACGTATACGTTCAGCGATTCTACTGATTCTCGAAGTATGGAGCAGCTGATTTTTTTCGCGATTTCGAAGTTACTCTCATAGAAAAAGTTAATTATAGTTGCGCTTACATAATCATATGTGTAAAAAAATTGAACAAAAATTAATTGTTAGTTGGGCAAAATCATCCGGAATAGTATTCAAAAAGATAAACGTTCAACTCCACCACGACTAATTTTTGAAATGTTTATCAGAAAAATATATTTTTGAGATGATAATAAGAGATGAGATAAATCTAGGATGGCACAGTTAACATAAAAATACATTCAGGTTATGTGTAAGTTACCAGATAGATACCCTATATATAACAGTGGATGTCCTTTGGCTGAGATAGGTACATATGATGATAATAAACATTATATTAGGTGCCTATTTAATACTGGTATATTAAACTAATAAATCATCAATAAATTAACCTAACCATGTTATTATTTATTTTTATACCAACCTACAGGTATTTATCACTAACAGAATAGCGGTTTTATCACTCATGTAGGTAGCAACCTACCAACGGTACACCATGTTATTATAATTTTATAGCGTGAAATACCATGCTCTGACATACCTACCGACTAATTAGTACCTTCTATATGTTATCTGCACATAACATGGTGTTGTGAGCCACTATGACGTTAATTGTAATATTATTTTTCATTACAATAAATATGTTTATAATTATTACAATTCGTTTTATCTGTAATGTACTGCACCAGCCTTTTTAACAGTCCACTGCAGGAAGTAGGCCTACCCATGAAGAGTGATTGGGCCATATACACCACGCTGGCCCAGTGCGGATTGGTGGATTCACATACCCCATCGAATTTCTTCTACGGACGTATGCAGGTTGCCTCACGATGTTTTTCCTTCACCGAAAAGCCAATGGTGTGAAATTCCGTCGAAATCTCTCCAGGGTCTGTGTTTTTTAAGATATATATTTTTTTAAAAGATTTGACCAATATTGCTTATAATATAACTAAAGGCTTTACAAGAGGACTCTAAATTATATATTTATAGTGTTGGGCCATGACACGCGATACAATTTGGTCTTATCCAGCAGGGTTAGGCTTCAACAAATACGCCAAACAAACACGAATTGTGTCCAAAAGGATGGTAAAATAATATTTTGGTAAAAACATTTTGTTTAAATAAAACATACAATAATTGTAAGAAAGTAATAATTGGTCTTAAATATTTACAAAAGGTAACTAAGTTCTTAGAAAGCTTTAATTTAAGATGTATTTAATTAACGAGTAACTTTTGTACATGGCTTGCTTTGAAATCGCAAAAAAAATATGTTCAAAACATTTGAACTTTTTCTAGTAAACTTTTTGTAAGGTATGGTTTTTGACATTTCCAGGGTTGATTAATTAAAATATCTTTTGCAGATATCTGTGATCTTTTGTTCTACCAAAGTCACTTTGAGGTTATCAAGAACCTTGTGTAGTTATTTGAATTTTAAACTGTTTTATATTAAAACTAGCTTAAAACCCGCGGCTTCGCCCGCGTTGTCTTAGTACATAGGTACTTACTTAAAATGAAAATAGCCCGCGGTTTGATCTACGTTGTCTTTGTACATGCTTATAATAATATCTAATAGTCCGCGATTTGGCCCGCGTTGTCTTAATACTTGCATAAAATTACTTGCAAGGATAATGCCCACGGTTTGGTCAAAATTGTAACAGTATTTGCCTATAATGATAATAGGTCACGATTTGGCCCGCGTATTGTTAGTACTTGCTTAAGATGGTTATTTATAGCACGCAGCATGGACTGCGATGTCTTAGTACTTGCTTAAAATTATAAAAGCTTGCCGTTTGGCCAGCATTGTCGTATTACTTACAATGATAATAGCCCATGGTCTGGCCCGTATTGTCTTAGTACTTGCTCAAAATGATAAAAGCCCGCGGTTTAGCTCGCGTTGTGTTAATAATTAGGTACTTACAATGATAATAACCCACAGTTTGGCCCACGTTGTTTTAATACTTACTTAATTAAAATAACAGCCCGCGGTTCAACCCGCGTTATCTTGGCATTTGCGTATAATAATATCTAATAGTTCGCGGTCTGGCCCGTGTTGTCTTAATAAATCCTTAAAATTATAATAGCATGCCGTTAGCCTGCGTTTTTGTATAACTTGTAATGATAATAGCCCACGGTCTAGCCCGCGTTATTTTTGTAACTGCTTAAAATGATAAAAACCCACAGTTAGGCCCGCGTTTTCTTGGCACTTACTTAAAATAATAGTAGCTCGTGGTTGAACCCGCATTAGGCTCGATTATGAAGGCACCATCGTAATTATAATAGCTAAATATCATAATTATATCTGTTACATTTTCACAATAAGCATTCGATAGAGAGAACACTTTTTATGTTGTTATTATATTTACTATGGCGTCTTCATAACTGAGCCCATTATTGTGTTACTTGCAAAATAATGCCTACGGTTTAGCCTGAATTGTCTCAGTATTTGGTTATTTAATTTACTTGTGTCTAAAGCTTATTACGGATTACGTGAATTTTTGGATGATAAATTGCCGTATTTCTGAAATTAACTCAATAATAAATAAAGATATAAAATAAATATTGGGGGACATCTCACACACGGTCTCTGATCCCAAACTAAGCAAAGTTTGTGATTTGGCTGACAGAGACTGATATAGGTACTACATATACATGTAGGTTGACTGGCAGATAATGCTGTTTAGCGATAACTCCTCCTTTTGTAAGCAAGAAAGTGTTAAATAAATAAATAAAAATACATTAATAACACCCAGACACAGAGCAAACACATATGAACATCACATAAATCCATAAAGCCCTGGGAATCGAACCCACGCCTCTTTGCCCCAGGAGTCAGGGTTAACCACTGAGCCACCGAGGGAGCCAATAATAATAATTGTATTAGTAACTATGTAAGAAACTTGACTTTTCATTGCTGGAAAACATTGAGGCAACCTGTACGAACGTAGAAAAAATCAATGTCGTATGTGAATTCAGCAACCCATGCTTGGCCGGCGTGATGGATATGGCCCAATTACCCTTCGCGGATAGGCCTATTTTCAGTCATCCATCAGCCGCAGGACGTCCATTACTGGACATAGGCCTCCCCTATGGATCTCCAATAAGACCGGTTGAAAGCGGCTTGCATCCGGCGCGATCCTGCGGTCTTAATGAGGTCATCCGTCCACCTTGTGGGTGGACGTCCTACGCTGCGCTTGCCGGTACATGGTCTCCACTCGAGAACTTTTCGACCCCAACGGTCATCAACCCTCCGCACTATGTGCCCTGCCCATTGCCATTTCAACTTGCCAATCCGTTGGGCTATGTCGGTAACTTTGGTTCTTCTACGGGTCTCCTCATTAATGATTCGATCTCGCAGAGAGACTCCAAGCATAGCCCTCTCCATAGCTCGTTGGGCTACTTGGAGCTTACTAATAAGGCCCATAGTGAGAGACCACGTGCCATAAGTCATCACTGGCAACACACTCTGGTCGAAAACTTTCGACTTGAGGCACTGAGGTATGTCGGACGAGAAGACACTACGCACTTTTCCGAACGCTGCCCAGCCGAGTTGAATTTGGCGATTGGCCTCTTTGTTGAAGTCGGACCTACCTAACTGGACTACTTGTCCTAGGTAGACGTACGAGTTAACGACTTCAAGAACCGAGTTTCCAACAGAAATCGGGGTGGGTAAAACATGGGAATTACACATGACTTTCGTCTTGTCCATGTTCATCTCAAGACCCACCTGTTTCTATATTCCGTAGTGCTATCCGTAGTACCTATTTTCAGTAGTGCACTATTAATTAAGGCCGGTACAGGTATTCGACATGTTTCATTAGAAATTTAATTTTCCAGGAAAATGAAAAAATGGCTCACAAGTCGTAATTCTAGTCAAGCATGTTCTAGGATGCTATTATACTCAATAATTTGATTAACCTTTACAATGGTACCAACCCCAAAAGCACGTGAATAAAATCAGCTGTTCAACACAAAAAGTTCATCGACCCGCGACAAAATGTATGGAAAATGTAGGTAATTTTCGCTTGTCAGGGTTGATCCCATAGTAAAATACCTATATTGATATATATGCGCTAAGCTTAAGACTATTGGCTCACAAAATAAAAAAAATCGTAAACTTATGGGGACCCATTTTGCCCCATTTAAAGATAAACTATCATTATCATAATCCTATTCTAGATACCACATTATTTAAAAAAGCGCATTGAAGTTTTGGGACGTATCTGACCACTAAGGATTTTTTAAAGGAAAATTCAGAAAAATAGGTGCAGACATATTTTTTATTTAGTCTCAAAAGCATCTATACAAAGTTTCATGTCAATCGGTACAGGGAATAAGAAGTTACATGCAAACAAAAAGGGCCCGTTTTACCCCGTAAGTTAGAGTTGGGTACGTTTTTCATCCTTAGTGCTTCATTATGTCGTACGATGTACGTATATTCCAAATTTCAAACTCATATCTTCAGCGGTTTGGGCTGTAGCCTAAACTTATTAATTTTGCGTATCCCTAAGGAACCTTATAGATTTTCCTGGATTTTATTAGTTCCTGTATTAAAACATGCTGTGTGCCTCCTTCATACCAATTTTCAACCATAACCGTTCAGCTGGTTCGATGTAATGGACGCTTTTTTCACCAACTTTGGGACCTTATTTGACCCCTTAGATGAGGAAAATTCGGAAAAACAGGAAAAAACGTAACTTTTATTTTGTTTGAAAAGCATGTATACAAAGTTTCAAATCAATCGGTACAGGGAATAAAAAGTTACATACAAACGAAAAGGGCCCGTTTTACCCCCTTAGAGATCGAAAGTTCAAAATTTTCGTCCTTAGTGCTCCATTACGTCGTTCAATGTACATATATTCCAAATTTCAAGCTCATATCTTAAGCGGTTTGGGCTGTAGGCTGTCTGTCAGTCAGTCACTCAGGGAAGCCTTTTATATAATAGATAATAAAATAGCAACATGGTGGAAAAGACTTGGTGCGGCATTTCTAGAGTTTCAACAGTATACAGGGTGGATAGCTGACGGCAACATTAATTTGACCCATAAGTAGTAGGTACAAGTAACCAGTAAAAAATAACAATAAAAACTAATATTAAAATTGAAAAAAAACAAAATTTTAAACAAATCATATTTATGGGGGGGCATTTAGTGGATGGCAAACCACCGAACGCCTAAATATTTTGAAATGAGCAATCACTTGGCGGGTGCCGCACCTCATTCCACAAACCAGCTTATAATCACGTAATAATTCATTTTAATAGCCCAAGAACTGTACGTATTCCCCGTCTTTACAAAAATTTGCCTTTTTCTGTCACCCAAACACTGTTTTTTTTATAAATTACTTAATGATTGCAAAAGGGCCTTTTGGTGTTGGTTTCGACCCCACCAATGCCTTTCAAAGATCTGGGGCAACTGATGAGTTGTAAAACAAATAAAGGAAGTAATTAGGCATCATGCGTCATAAGCAAAATTCATTCATGCCATTTTGACATAACTAATCAAAATAGTTATTCCCGCAATTATTTCGCAACGTAAAATAGCTCGGATCGCAGTCTTGATACAGATTGCTTCAAAATGTGTTTTTTCGAAAATTTTACATAACTAATTAAATAACTTTGTTTATAAAATTCTAAATACGAGTATGTCGAAGGCGAAAACAGAAGGCCAAATAAATGTGATTTCATTTAATGTCGGCGTCAGCTCCCCACCCTGTATATCCGGTGAGCCATCTGACGTCATTTAAGTCGAAATAGTCTGAGATGACGTCCTCTGATTATTTGACAAATGCCTGTTGAAATTCGGGAACCTCATACTTTGTTTCTTTCAACATGGACAACACGTCATGAGAAAACTTGTACGTCACAGTTTTTCGCTGACTTCTCAAAGGAAGAGGTTCTATGTTCGTCTTTATGTATGTTTTTGTGTATGTTCATTCATATTTTAGCCAATTGTAAACCAAATCAAAAAAAACCTTAGAAATTTTAGAAAGGGTAATATACAGGGTTATAATATAGAGGTATAATAAGCCCGATTACAGAGGCGCCAGCGTAAATTTAATAGCAACGTAAAAAGCGTTATTTCTATCGAATGACTAAAGTAAAAAACCAGACAAGTGCGAGTCAGGCTCGCTCATCGAGGGTTCCGTACAAACAAGTTATTAAAATAATTAAGAACTTGTTTTAGCATGTGCTAATGAAGTTCTTTTATTTGATACGCTTGCATGATACGATTTACTCACTTTGAATTTTGAACCCATATTTTGAGAATTTTGAGGTCCTCTTTCATTGTGATTTAAATAAAAATATACAGTTTTCAGATTTATTCCTATATGTGTACCTACTCTGAGACAATGCTTCTCGCCAAATTTCATAGTTCTATGTCAACGGGAAGTACCCTGTAGGTTTTGATTTTCGTGAGTACGAAAAATGCGGTTTTTTACGACATAAACGGCTCTAACTTTTTTTAACGATTACTGAGAAGTTTTTCTTTTACACAACTGCAAGAGACCATAGATATACGTATACAGTTTAAATTTCAACCCGATATTTTTATGCGTTGCCGAGATAAAGAGTCTTGACATACACACAGACGGACAGACGGACAACAAAGTGATCCTATAAGGGTCCCGTTTATGCCGTTTGAGGTACGGAACCCTAAAAAGAAACATAACTATGCTATTTAACTAATATAATTACGCTGGCGCCTCTGTAATCGGGCTTAAAGGGTAAAACCCCGAGGTAGTCCGATTTAAATTTTATCGGAATCGGCAGAGCCGTTTTTGAAAAAATCAGCAGTAATGTAAAAATTGCAAACATCAATTTGAGCGAAGTATTCGAATTTTGTACACGATGGAAGTCGGTTTTGCTGTTTTTTGCGAAAAAAATATTCATTCATTTTATTCGTACATGTAAGTTTGTATAGACTGGGTGGATAGCCATGTTTTCAGAGTTTTTAAACCGCCTGAAGGCCTCTGACAGAGATAAATGGTAAAACAACTGTACTCTACAATTTAACGTATCATTCGAGCCAAGGTAGCGCTCAGTTGTAAATGCCGGACAATAATGGCCCAATCCTTCTTGTAATGGGAAGATTACTACCAGCAGTCTCAGAGCAAATAAAAAAATCAAGAGAGAATGTTGTGAACAAACAAGTGAGACCGAGCAAAACTACGCCTCGCCGTGTAAAGACAATCACACACACATCAACGTACAAGGAAACTACGTCTTGACTTGTCAATCGAACTATGGCGGCGCAGCAGTGACGCACTCACACATGTATAAAAAACCGGCTTCACTTGACTGTTCAACGACGTTACCTCTTGTTTTTTTTTTTATTTGCTCTGAGCCAGCAGTGGTACATTTCAATGCACGGCCCAAGAAAAAGTTCAGCGGCATTAGTTCAAAAGGTCGCCCAGTAAACAATTAATTGTATTTATGACAACACACACACACTATTTCTTATCTATGACGGTGAGCTTTTTGAAAAAGCAATTCACAGTTTCCTTGTTATTTCCTTGTGATGAGAATTTCCTCATATTTTGCAAATACATACATGTTTAAGAATTATTTTGTACTCGCTTGGAATTTATAAGCCATCAATCCAATCATTGCAGACAGATTTAAACGTCCTAAAAACATGTATGTAAAAAACTTTACATGTGTGAAGAAACCGTGGTAGTCTAGTGGTATTAACACTCCCCTATCATTTGTGAGAACGTGGGTTCAAATGGTCCTATTGAGTTCTTTGTAAATTATGTACTAGGTACGTATTTTCTTTGACACAACACAACTTGCTTTTCAGTAAAGGAAAACACCGTGAGGCAACCTACATACGTCCATAGAAGATTTTTTTTTTTAAGCAAGCAAATCATTTATTTTGACATAATAAATGTGTTACAGCGATACATGATCCATAGGCTCCTGAACTAGTCTAAGACTGTGTCTCAGGAGCCAGTGGCTTCTCCATATTTGTTGGCAAATTTGTTGGCATATGTGTATATCTACCAACTCGCACTGGGCCAGCGTGGTGGATATGGTCCAATCATCCTTCGTGGGTCGGCCTGTTCAATAGTGAACTATCAAAAAGGCGGTACAGTATTGTACAAAACTTGAAGTGTTTAACTCTAAACGATTATTATAGGCATGTTTATGAAAAAAAAATTGGTCCATGAGATAAATAATTAAAAAATATTTGACACGTATTCTTTTTTTGTCAATCAAACAAACATTGATGAAGATATAGCCCGCTAAAGTTCCGAGTGACGTCACAAGTGTCATACAAATGTATAGACTTTTATAAGTGACGTGACACCACGATCCCCACTCCCAAACTTCGACATGTTTTATCTTGACCATTTCTTGTTTTATTGACAAAAGGAAACATACGTGCTCAATGTTTTTTGACAATCTAACTCACAGACGAATTATAATAATGATTTTTATCCATCATCATGACTATTTGCTAAATAAGCCTAAACTCAATAGGATTTCCTATTCCAGATGAGAAGACAATATTCGGAAAGCTCCCATTAGGTACTTCAAAAAACTCTCTGCTACTGATCTACCTTCGTCTTAACATGTAGATCATGTAATACTGTATCAGCCTGATAATAGTCCACTGCACCACGTAGGCCTACCCACGAAGGGTGATTGGGCTATATCCACCACGCAAGCCCAGTGCGGGTTGATGGATTCACATACGCCATTGAAATTCTTCTCCGGACATATGCAGGTTGCCTCACGATGTTTTCTTTCACCGAAAAGCCAGTGGTGTGAAATTCCGTACATAAATCCCAAAGAACTCACGATTGTAAGGCAGATGTCATTAACTCTAGACCACCACGGTTTACAGACTAATTATCATCATAGATCATGTAGCGCGTTAATTATACCGTTAAATTTAAAACTAGCAGCTTTTAGCGTTACGTAGCGGTACAATTAATGCATGTTGTTTACGCGTTCAGACGCAGGTAAAGCAGTAACACTTTGTGACCTTAATTATCTTTTGAAAAGCTACGGGCTCAAACATGGATGTTATCGACAGTGTTGGCACGGTATTGTCATCTATGTAATATTTCATACAAACTTTCGGAACGCGAATCATATATACGCGCCTCGGAGTTCGGTACACACTCGGTACTGTCTCGGTACACAACAGTCGCAGGGGCGCGCCGTAGTGACGAACGAACGTGTGGGTAGTAATCAGCAAGCGTACTTTATTAGGCGGGCAGCCTAGCGCGCGTTACTAACTGCGTGGTCACGCGGGGCTGTAGTTATTTATCTAAAGAACAAGCCTGAGAGTCCCAGACGCAATACAGCATAAATACCATTACCATGATGTAGGTAAAACAGCATCGTTTTGGAAAGTGTATTTGGCAGAAGTGTAGCAGCTCGGAATGTCCGCGGGTTATTCCCATTTAAAGCGGGCGAGCTTCGCCCGCGCTATACAAGTATTCACTCGTAACGCCCAAGCTGCATACTAAATAGACGACTAAGGCGCCGCCTGACACGCGCCAGTACTTTGGCTAAGTTATAGGAAGCAACTTTACTGTTGTCTAATCTGTAGGTTTGGTACCATAGCTGTCGGGTACTAGAGAATGTACTTTGCGCAGCCTTCTGCATGATGGGTATTCCGTGCTAGGCCTTCAACTAGACTGTTTTGAAATAATAAGCCCTATTATGAAGGCACCATCGTAAATTTAATAGCAACGTAAAAAGTGTTCTCTCTTTCGAATGCCTAAATTGAAAAAGAAACGGAAAAGCTAATATTATTACGATGACGTCTTCATAATTGGGCGTAATGTCGTTCTCTTCTAGATATTTCTTCATTTTTGACGTGAATATCTACGTTGAATACCTACGTCATTAAATTTGTTATAGGGAGGCAAGTCAAATAATTGGTCAAGTGCCAGTCGGGTTCGCACATGAAGGGTCCGCACCGTATGAAAGCCCCCCTTAATATATTTAATTTATTAATTATTTTTGAAAGTAATACCTATACCACGTAATATTTTAAGTATCTTCCTGTTGCCGTACTTGCCGTTATTAATATCGAGCAATAAATACGAGTAATTGTTATGACTGGTTGTTGACTTATAACATGTATTTCGTATTCCTTACTAATATAATAAATCTGAAGGTTGGTTTTGGCTTGTTCCTCTTTCACGCAGCAACGGAGCAACGGATTGACTTGATTTTGGCAAGGACTAAGGTTGAAAACCTTTTCATCCCAACAAAATAAAAAAATCCTATGGGATAGCACAAAAATCGAAATATGACGCCGACGAAGCAGCGGGCTGTAACTTAGTACCTAAACTGACTGCGTTGTAGTCATCGGGCTAGCCCCACGTTTGGAGCAAGTGACTGTCCACGCCATAACCCGTTCACCTTCGGCTCATGAGGATAATTCACTTCTCAGAAGTTTTACCTCCGAAACAGCGACGTAGGCAGGATTTCCCAAACAACTCCTTGCACTCTAGTAGTAGGTAAGTATGGATGGCACGTGGCGCTAGATTACACAATAAAACAATAGTCGTCATCTTGGCTAATGGCAACGTTGTTTTAGTAATTTATTCGCTGCAAAAACCAAACATGTATGACATGAAACAATTAACAACTAACAATGGATCCAGACCGGGGAACGTGCTCCAAGAAGGCGAAAACTGTAAAATCGGCCGGAAAAGTTATGGCCACCGTTTTCTGGGATTCACAAGGTGTGATCTACATCGATTACCTTGAGAAGGGTAAAACAATTACAGGGCTTTACTATGCCGATTTATTGGGCCGATTCGACGCCGAATTAAAGAAAAAACGACCCCATCTGGCGAAGAAAAAAGTGCTGTTTCACCACGACAACGCACCGGTTTACACGTCTGCCGTTGCCATGGCCAAATTGGTCGAATTACGCTACGAATTGCTGCCCCATCCACCGTATTCTCCAGATTTGGCCCCTTGTGACTTCTTTCTGTTTCCTAATCTGAAAAAATCTCTCGCCGGGAATAGATATGGATCAAATGAGGAGGTCATCGCCGCCACGGAGGCCTATTTTGCAGAGTTTGACAAAAACTATTTTTCGGACGGGTTAAAAAAGTTGGAGCATCGCTGGGCTAAGAGTATCGAACTAAAAGGAGACTATGTTGAAAAATAAATTGCCACTTTTCCAAAATTTTCGTTTACTTTTTGTAGGCTAAGTATTTATTGAATGACCCTCGTACATGCTACTACGAGTACTTTACAAACATCTTTCTGAAGCGACGCGTGTCTAAAATGCTGGCGTTTATTTGGACTTGGCATTTTTTGATGATTTGGATCAACGTCCACATGCAACATGCTTCCAGCATGCTAGACACACTGACAACTGGCAGTTAGCTTGAGCATTTGGATTATCTCTTTTTTTAAAGTAGGCAAAAGTGCCTTTATTAACTACAATAAGATACAATACTACTTTAAATGCTAAAACTACCTACACTACTACTAGGTACATAGAAAGCAAATACTCTAAATTATTGTAATCTGTTTTGGCCTTATTTGTGTTTTTATATTAGTAAGATTATTATTAATTTTTGTTGATTACAAGAAATAATTAAATAAAAAAAAAGCAATGGCATCATCCACAGACTCTTGAAGGTCTAAAGATAATCCAAATGCTCAAGCCCACTGCCAGTTGGCGGCGTGTCCAGCATGCTGGCAGCATTGCCACGCTGAATGGCAATGCTTATACGTTGAGCCAAATAAACGCCAGCATTTTGGTCACGCGTCGCTCAGAAACCATGGTTTATCTTACATATTGATTTGTTACAAAATTGCAACTGTGAAAATACTAGCTACCAATATACAGGCTTCTGCCTAGTTTAGTGGAAAAGCACAAAATCCTATAATTAACTGTATTGTGTGTAAAAAAATTACATATTATTTTTTAATGTAGTAGTACCTAACTTGACCATTAGAAAACCACTATATCATAAGCTAAGATATTTTTAAGACAAGTCGGCACCATAACGATGTCAATACTCTAAGCGACGGATGCTGAATTGCTGATGTCATATTATAAAATGAACTTGCTAAGTAAGTTCGTATAGGACGGGTGGCTAGCCCTGGTGTCAGAGTTTTTAAGCCGCCGTTTTGAAGGCCTCTGATATGGCTAAACGGCTAAAACAACCGGGGTTCAGTGGTAAAAGCCACCCGCGGTCACCAATCCGAAGAGTGACCGTGCTGAACGTTGCTTAATTTCGATGATCGCTAACAAACACCTTGTCAAACAACGCTATGAGCGCTACCATCAACCAGCTGAATCGACAGTTTCAACGTAAAACTTTTCGCGCCCCATCGACATTTAAATTCGCTGACCATGGTAATCTAATCCATAACTGAATCGCTCACAAACCACCACTGAATCACCTACTGCCATCAGTTAGATAAATTACATACCTAAAAATAAATTAATTATTTTATACCATTTTCCCATACGTCATACGGCTACTTTCTTGACCTTGAAAATGATATTTTCCTTGATTTGCATCACTCTACGTAATCACTGGTCTGATCCGATCTATCTATATTCTACGTCACCAGATCAAAAGGTACGAGTTTTCTTAACTTACCTTCCTTCCTTATTCGATTTCATTCATGCTTTAGTCATAATAATTTGATTTAAAAAATTAGAAGCGGGAAACTTAAACAAAAACGGAATCGAGGTAAAAATACTTGAATTACTGTTATTTTGGTAAATCTGAAAATGAATCATTTACCTGACCAATTATTCTACCTAATATAATATACCTATGTCTAGACTAGTGATATTGTACATTGTAGAATGTAGATATCATAAAAAGCTATCAAATATAATGTGTTTTTTTAATTTGTCAGCATATTAATTAACGAATTGTATAATTTGTTATGACTACTCGTAGAGTTGACATGTACTGTACTGTACCAGCCTTTTGAATAGTCCACTGCAGGACGTAAATAGTAGATTGTATCATATGGGAGCAAAATAATATTTTTACGAATTGAATCAGGAGCGAAGTGAAGAATTCTAGAGTAGAATCCCGAGCGTAGCGAGGGATTCTTTAGTAGAATTTTGAACGTAGCGAGGGATTCAAAGTACGTCGCCCGAGCCAATAATATATTTTGCGCCCGAGTGATACACTCTACTTTTCATCACCTCTATAAGAAAATAAAATGCGCCTCGTATTTTGTTGTAATATTATTATTTAATAAAACGTAGAGTAACAACTAAATTGAAATTAAATGGTATCTAATAATAAAACAAATAAAAACTTATATTTACATTATTTTCATTAATTTTCTTTGGCGCTGAACACTAACATTACAAATACTTCCAAATTCAAAGAGTGCGCGGCAAAGGTCGTTCCGTCGCACTTATTTGTTCCAAATTCAAAGAGTGCGCGGCAAAGGTCGTTCCGTCGCACTTATTTGTTCCAAATTCAAAGAGTGCGCGGCAAAGATCATTCCGTCGCACTTATTTGTTTCAAATTCAAAAAATGCGCGGCAAAGATGATTCCGACTCAATTATAAGGTTCCTTATAGAAAACACTACCTTTGGGCGCACTTAAAGGCGAACCAAGCAGTCCTTTTCGAATAGATGTGATGAAAAAGTTATTAACTTACTCATGCAACCCGGTAGATACGAGTATATCACAGGTCTGTCAGCTAATAGGACGGTGAAGCTCAGGATTCCTTTCCCCTTGGCTTTGTGCCAGAACATTTGGCTCAGTTCCATCGTCGCGATGTGGCAACCTCGAGGACTCGGTTTTTGGTGTTACGCCACTTTAATAACTGTTTTGTAATGGGCATTTGAAGGGCAGACAAAGTTTTTTTGGTGAAGGAAAACATCGTGAGGCAACCTGCATACATCTGTGGAAATTCAATAACGTTTGTGAATCTACTAATAATGCCAACATGGAGGCCACTTTCAGTGACCGTTCCTGAGAAGTCCTATGGTCAGCATTGAATTATTAAAAAGATCGGTACCTACTTGGAGAGAAGGGAGGCTTGCCAACTGATGAATAACTGATCTACCTACATATGTGATATACCTATCATAATGTTTTATTTTCAAGGTAGAGATATAGAGTATAACCACTGAAAAATAATAGTGAATCAGTAAACAATTGTAGTAAAACAATGAACAAATGGTTTGTTATCTAAACCAAATAGGTACAAACGAACACATTGTTTCTATACCTAGAATCAGCGAGATTGTATTATTACCTACAATTTTACTAAATAAATTCAAATAGGTACAAGTTTCGGCATTCATACAGGTGAATAGAGAACCTTTTTCTTTTTGAAAACACTTGAAATGACCTGACCCCTCCACTTAGTCAGCCAAAAACCGCAGTGTAACGTGACGACCCCGCGTGTAGCTCACCTAAGTCACACCTAAGTGAGCCAATTGTCACCGCAATTCCTCTTAGAGCTAGGTCATTGGTAATACTTACGAACAAGACTTGTGCATTTAAAAACTGTTTCCTCAGAGAAACTCTACGGCTACTCGTAGGTATAGAAAAATAAAGAACTACCGGAGATTTTGCCAAATGTTTCATTTCGCTCTCGGAATCCCAAATCACAACCACATGTAAAATTTCCAAAAATTAAATGAAGCATTTGCTTATCATAACATTATACATGTTTTTAGAGTTACGTAGTAAAACGAGGAACCCTTATAACTTCGTTGTGTCCGTGCGTCCGACCTAACAACAAAGCCTTATAACTTCCACATTTATGAACCAAATTGCATGAAATTTGACATAAATTAGTTTAAGTACAGATCTCAATTTTAAAATCTTAACATTTTCAAAATTATGTATTTCAGAGGTAGCTCCTACACATGTAAAGTGGGGATGAAAAATTGTTTTCAACCTCACCCACTTATGGGGTTTCGTTGAATAGGGGGTTTTACAATGAATGAGAGGTTTAGTCAAGTGTTCCATTTGTGAAATGGAACAGGGAAGACTATCCATACGCGTTTCTCGACACACACTTGAAAATTGACTTGAAGCCATGGTGGTCTTGTGGTGGTGACACCCACCTTACAATCGTGAGGTCTTGGGTTCCAATCCCGGTTCCGTACCAATGAGTTCTTCGGAATTTATGTACGGAATTTAACACTATAGGCTTATCGGTGAAGGAAAATATTGCATACGTCCGTAGAAGAAACTCGATGGCGTATGTGAATCCTCTAACCCGCACTGGGCCAGCGTGGTGGAAATAGCCCAAACACCCTTTGTCGGTAGGCCTACGTCCTACAGTGGACTATTAAAAAGGCTGATACAGTACAGTACATGACAATTGTTCGGATGTTACTTCTTAACAAGTTCTATAAATTTTTAGAATTGAATAGTCGTCGGCACTTTTATGATTGGAGGTGTATTTCGCTCATAAAGGGTCTGTGAGTCAGGCTTCAAGTAGCACCACTTTAACCACGACTGACTGACGCGTTAATATTTTTTTAATTATTTATTTTTTATAACCGTGCACCAATTTTCACCTTTGAGAAGTTAATAGTTTAGTAAAATAGCAAGATTGCATTTATATAATTTTAAATTCTAACGGGCACCCCCGTCAAGCTTAGTAACCCAGCTGACTGAATCGGGGTATTGTTGTACACAACCATGATAATTCTTTTATGAGGTAAGCGCATTACCTCATAATAGAATTATTATTATTGTTTTACTTGCATAGAGTTTGTGCAAAAAAAAGGATTGTAGAAAGTTCGCCCGTGTGTCATTTTACTTATTTTCGTGTGAGTGACAACACTGCTCTGTCATCGCTAGTCTCAGAGCAAATAAAAAATCCAGAGGGAACGTCGTAGAACAGTTAAGTGAAGCCGGTTTTTTATACATGTATGAGTGCGTCGCTGTTGCGCCGCCATAGTTTGACTGACAAGCCAAGGCGTAGTTTCATAGTTACCTGGATGTGTGTGTAATTGTCTGTACACGGCGAGGCGTAGTTTTGGTTGGCTTCACTTGTTTGTTCACAGTATTCTCTCTTGATTTTTTTATTTGCTCTGAGTTGCTAGTACGATTAAAAGTGTTTGATACTTGATTGACACCAATTCGGTTTTCATCAGTAGACTCGCGTCTACCAAATTGTCGATACCTTGGCTACAGATTATTATTTTTTTATTTAGATAGGGCGAGTGCCTTTATTAACTACCACTAAATACAAGACTTACGTAATCTAAAACTACTTAAACTACCACTACAAAATAATCCATTGGATCATCCACATACACTTGAAGGTCTAAAGATAGTCCAAATGCTAAAGCCTACTGCCAGTTTGCAGCGTGCCCAGCATGCTGGCAGCATTGCCACGCTGAATGGCAATGTTTATACGTTGAGCCAAATAAACACCAGTATTTTGGTCACGCGTCGCGTCCACCAGACGCTCAGAAAGACTTATGAAAACAATATGAGCTCCCGGCCCCCATGAACCTAATGTCTCAACTCCAAACGGCTCAAATATTATAAAACCTCTACCGAGGTTAGTATATTTGCGCCGTTTGTGCTGCTCCGCCGAATTATAAAAATATGTTATGATTTTATTTTGAGTGCTTTCCACACTAGATTTTATCTCAAAGAGTTACGAGTATCATTGTGTGAAAATTTTTTTTTGTTTTTTTTAACTAAAAGTTATTAGAACTTTTAAAGATTGACGAGAGATGACGCACTGCTAAATCAATGTTATGATTTTATTTTGAGTCTTCTAGTTGAGTGATAACCTGTCTAATACGCTATAAGTCGGTGTAATGTAAGCACTTCAAAGATTTGACGCTTACGTGTAGGAGGCGGGCTGGCTCAGTTGGTTTGAGCGTTGGGCTAGTGATCCTAAGGGGCAGGTTCAAATCCTGCGTTCGCTTCAGATTTATAAAAATAATTTTAAAAAAATGCTGATTAAAATCATACTTTTGTTTCACCGTAATCCCACGACGGTTCTCTTTCTGTACAAACTCTAGCGTACTACTAAGTATCTGTAGATATACTAAACCCAGTCCCAGGTAGAGAGACCTTGACAAAAACTTGATAAGTGTTGGATTAATTAAATCAGAAAAATGCGATGCGGAATTATAAAATTATCGCTCGACTCTAAAATGTCAGTTTTCAAATTATTGATTTATTGTGATTTATTCAAGGTATGTTAATTATTTGGTGTTGACTGGTGCTCTTGACCATGAAATTCATAAAAAAATATAAGTTCTTTAAAATATTATGTTGTACCGATAATTCTGATTCATTCATTTCGTGTCAATATGGCTAGACTTTTTTTATTGATATAATTCTGATAAATAACACATATTTAGTTGCTATTGTATTAAATAAAGTTTTACTTAAACGTTTTCTTATTTAACCTGGCCCGTGTGTGGTTGGTTTATTTGCTTGGATCTTTAATAAATGAAATATTATCCCCTTAATCTGTAAGTACATACATATTATGTATATGTATACAGGGTTATTTCTAATCAATAAACAAAAGTCGTAGAACAAAAGTTGTTAGTTTTGATGCACAGAATAAGCCCCTAAAAGGATGCTAATTGATTAGAAATAACCCTGTATACCTCCGTATTCAGTATTGAATATTTTAAGGCAAACCCAAAACCACAATATTGATTTTGGCTTACATATTAATGAAGGCACTTATGTAAATAAGGTTGTAACACGAAATTTAGAAATTATACGTAATTTTAGGTTAGGTACTAATTGGTAACCACAAACAAACAAGACCATAAACAAAGCTCATTAATACTTATTGATATATATTTATGTGCCTATGGCAAGTGGCATTATTATATGGTCAATACAATGAGGAAAACACAGTAATTGCTGGCTGGATTTTTGTATTAACATGTTGAGTTCATCCACATTCCGACCGGCTGCTGCGCTTGCGCAACAGGAAGGGCGTGACCATAAAACAGACAGAAAACACAATGTAAAAAAATATATAAAGATAGAAAAACAGTCCATCATTATCATTTCAGCCGTAGAATATTTCAGTAAAATAAGGAATGGTCAAAGCAGCCGATTCGGAAGTTGTTTATTTTTTTAATCTGTGGAGGAATACCGCATTATGAATGAATGAATGAAATGATTTATTGACACAAATAAATTACAATTTTGCTAATAAACATAAATTATATAGAATTTAACATAATTAATAACTTAAAATGAACTTATTTATTAGCTACTATATTCGTGAGCTATGGATTGCCGAACGAAGCTTTAAGCTTGTGTCTCGGAAATCCGTGCCCCCCTTATAAAGTTGGCTTTACATTATATAATCGATTTACGTCATTGTGAGAAAAGGAAATTACCTAATTTACCATTAACATAATGTGCTAAAAATTATTTTAAATATCAGAAGTCATCGTTTAAAACTTACTTAATGCAAATAATAATAATCATAAAATCATAAAATCTCTTCAAAACAATATTTTTCAATTATTCAGTTAATAACAATTTTAACTATAACAACAAGGAATATGGTTCCACAAAAAATAATTTACAATAGGCAATTAATTTCAGACTCGCACACGAAGGGTTCCGTACCGTATGGGACCCCTCTTAGCTCCATTTCAAGCGTCTACCTGTTTCACAAAAAATCACGTTTGTGGTATGGGAGCCCCCTTAATTTTCTTTAGTTTTTAGTATTTGTTACAAGCGTTACAGCGGCAATCGAAATACATCATCAATATTTCAACTGTCTAGCTATCACGGTTCTTGTGATAGAGCCTGGTGACAGACAGACGGACAGCGGAGTCTTAGTAATAGGGAACTGTTTTTACAAAACCGTTTTACCGTTTTGGGTACAGAACCCTAAAAAAAGAAAACTGCAGGGCTTTCAGAAATCGAATAGAAAAATTGCAACTTTCGATTCGTCAATCGTTAAGTACAAAAAAACCGGGCAAGTGCGAGTCAGGCTCGCACACCGAGGGTTCCGTACAAACCCTGGAAATTTCACAAAATTCTAAAAATGTTGAAATTTCTCGAGGGTAAATAAATTTAAAAAAATCATAAAAAAATGTTTTTTTGCTCATAAAAGTAAAAGTATTTTTTTTTACTCATTTTTATCAATTTTCATCGAAAACTACACATTGTAAACCTGTTTTAGCATGTGCTTATTGAGCTCTTTCATATGATACCCCACAAGATACGATTTGTGCTCCTTGTCAAATTTCATAGTTCTAGGTCAACTGGAAGTACCCTGTAGGTTTTGATTTCCTTGGGTGTCAAAATTTGCAGTTTTTTTACGACATAAACGGCTGTAACTTTTTTCAATGGTAACTGAGAAATTTGATTTTTTCACAACTGTAAGAGACCATAGATATAGAACCCTAATAATAATCCTTTGCCAAAAAGCCACAAGACTAGGCTTACACCTAAATGACGTCACCACCATCGAAAAACATGTACCTCAAGGTTTATTCCCCTCTCTATTAGCATTGCACTCACGTCCCGATTACATCTCGAAGGTCGAGGCTGGTCCTGTATGTCTATTGTCGCAGAATACCCGACCTCTTAACGTCCCACTGACGATGCGTGCAAACTGACGACATTTGATGTGTCCATTTAATGTAGCCAACTTTTTTTAAATAGTACATAGGGCTACTTTTGGTTACCAACTAGCTTGATGGAGAGCGAAGTCGTGGCCGAAGATAGAGTATGTAGACTTAGAAGATATATAAATTTTAAAACACATTGGGTATATATTCTTTCTGTTACATCGCACTCGAGCCCCAAAACACAAGCCACGTGCTTAGTTTGGGGTTCACTGCACCACTGTATACTTGCCTTACCATGAATTCACTCTGCTAAATCTCATAACTATGGTATTGAACATCTTTGTAACTTGTGTGTTTCATTGTAAGTTTTCTAGTAAATAAACTTTCTTTCTTTCTTCTTTCATCTATTCGCTCTTTAAAGACATCCAGATTGTAATTTTATTGTTAGGAAACATTGACGGCATTAGGTAGGGCATTCCAATTCCTAGCGGTCTGCATTATGAAGCAAGAAGCGAATTGCTTAGTACAAGCATGTGGTATGTCGACTATCTAAGAATGGTATTCAAGCGACTTCTTTTTTACAATAAATAAGAATTTTAGCGACAAAAATAGTTTAGTGACTTACATAAGTAAATTATAATTATTTTTTGCAAAAAATAGCATGACCGACTTCACCCGTGTACAGAATCATTACATAGTATAAAACAAAGTCGCTTTCCGCTGTCTGTCCCCATGTATGCTTATATCTTTAAAACTACGCAACGGATTTTGATGCAATTTGATTTAATAGATAGAATAATTCAAGAGAAATGTTTATATGTATAATACACCTGTGCGAAGCCATCGGGCGCATCGCTAGAACGCAAATATTATGAACGGATCGATGTAACATTTTTCACATTATTGTTGATTTATCAAAAATGGCTCAGCCAATTTCAATAAAATTTAAATGTGAACAATTTCAAAATATACTCTTTCCAAAAAAAAAATATTATTGAAATCTGACTACTATGAAAAAAGTTATGCGTGGTTATACATAAAACAAAATAATTACGCATCGAATTGTGTACCTCCTCCGGAAGTTCGTCGGTCAAAAACTAATTTAATAAATAACTAATTTAATACAGGCAAACTTAAAATAAAAAACTAAACTCATGCGATGATACATGGTGCAAAGGATCCCAAAATGCTGGCCGCATTGCCACGCTGTATGGCGATGGCCATCCTTTGCACCAAATACGAGCCAGAGCGGGAGTCATTGGTTTTCTCCCTTAGCCTGCGCCCTATTTCTTTATTCAAACTTTTAACCTCACTACCTTAATGTCCCATCGTCTCCACGGCAATAGGCACAAAAAAATTACTGGCCTCCAACGGGGCATACTTTCACCGCTTCTTGTAAGCAGCGTCCTCCGCCGCAGCCGCTGGCGAGTAGACGGTGCGGCTCTAATGACTCGCAGCTGCAGTGCTGACGCAAGTTGCGTCCCAAACCAGGCACCGAACGTTCTTCCACGGCACCATGGTCAACCCGTCCGGCCTCTTACCGTCCGACCTTGAAAGTCCAGGCGGCTCCAACACGCAGGGAACGTTTGCCGTTACTAAGGCTCTCCGGACTATATCATTCAGGGCCTGATGACGCGGATACTTCCCGACGACAACTCAGTGTCCACCGTGGAACCGCAGGTGCATACATGAGGTTCACACACCTTGCTTCCCAGGCGAAGCGCCTTCGCAACACGCAAAGAGTCATCATCCAGCAATGTACCCAGGTGAGGCGAAGGAAGCGCGTGCAACGGTGTCCCGGATTCAGACTGCGAGACAGCCCGGAGTCTGGCCAAGTCCGCTCCCACAGAATTTTCCAAGGCCAGCTTGTGAACAAGCCTGGCTCCCACATCATCCCAAGCGCGCTGAACCCCGAGAGCGTCTGGGGCCGCTGTTTCAAAGTTACGAGCAGACCAGGCTGAAGTCGCCTCAGACATAAAGGGAATGCTCGCCCTATCGCCATCTGAACGGAGAATAACAGGGACCAGGTTTGCAACCCCATGCGCCGACGCGAGAAATGCCGGCAAGCCCACATCACGCGCACACCACACCCCAAGTCCCCCATACCTTACCGGAGCAGCCGCCTGAGCCCACTGCAAATCGCTCAGCGACACATTGAGTAGGTATAGACTCAATTGAAGATTTCAATGTGTCGTTAAACGATGACACTTCTTCATGACAAAGCCAAGTGGTATAAATATAGTGTATTTTTCGATAATATACTCGTAAAATTCAAACTATGATTGTGTAAAATCTGCAGCCAAAATTTGGCTACGCTAAATAGCGGAATTGACTTCAACCGAAGACGTCGTCCATCCGAACCAATGAGTAAAGAGAAAATATGATGGGGTTTTTTAGTTTTCATCTTTTTAATAATTTGCTTTTGCTTTCCACACACGCCAATTACCTAAGAAAGCGCGAAAAACACACTTTTGTAGTACATCAGTGCATGATGCATGTCGATGCTTTTTAGGTTACCTAACTATGTAATGGCGGCCATATTGAATGCCCTTAGCCATGTGGTGCATGTACGCCTCCAATCCGGAGGTATTTCGAGTCCATATAATATTATACTTAAATAATTCAGACGCAGCGTCAGTGGGGCCTATTAAACTTGAGGTGGTGTATGACATTGTATGGCGTAATGTAAAAAACATGCTCACCTCGCATGTTTCTAAAAAGCTTAAACGCTAGGTGACATTATTTTGTAAAGTTAGCAAACTACAGAACAGGCATACAAGGCAAAACCACGTCACATCATGATTGTAAGAATGAGCATAGGGCCATGATAATATAGAACAATATAGGCCAATATTTTTATAAATTTATGCCGCAAAAGGCCTTTGACATGGCTAAGCGGTTTTAAACCGGCACTGAAAATTTTACGTGTCATCCGAGCCACGGTACCACTCAGTTGGAATGTTGTAAACGCAATCGAACAAAATCATTTTCATGTGAAATGGAGCCAAGACAAAATCACAGTTCACACTATCGAAAAGTTGTCAGATCTCACGTAAAGCCAAGCTTCTAACTCTACACGCCTTACTCTACAAGTTCTTACTTCACAAACTTTACACCTTAGTCAATATTTGTGATTTGGCCGTTTCGTTACAATAAGAACTGTTTGTATAACCGAATTAATGAACAGTTAATAATTAATCTTCACTTTACGCTCATGCGCAGTTAACGAAACAGCCAAGCCGCATATATTGACTCGGCTGTAGAGTTTGTGCAGTAAAAACTTGTAGAGTAAGGCGTGTAGAGTTAGAAGCTTGGCTGTACGAGAGATCTGACAACTTTTTGATAGTGTCACAATAGGCAAAGCCGGTACACCGACAAAATAACTACTATAAAAAAGGAAGTTTTTAGGCCTTCAGGCGGCCAAAAAACTCTGACGCCTAGGGCTACACGAACTTACTTACTATTCATATCTAAATAAATTATTATTATAAAAATATAAATATATATATATATATATATATATATTGAAAATACAAGCTTTTGATATCCTGGATATCATGTAGCAGCAGAGTGCTAGCCGAGACAAGTAAAACGAGCCCAAACACGACGGGTTTATCTCATTTAGTACAGTAGTTCCTATGACCACCTTCCGATGCCATCATCAGATCACCTCCATGGTACCTGCCATAATTATTGCATTGTCAGGCGATTGCAAAAAGAGACGTCCACAAGGGGTATACATATCATATTATTCAAAGAAAACTGTAACCAAGATGATATACATACCTATAGGTTTGAAAGCTTGTTTTATGGGCTTCTCAAAAATAAGTATTTAATTTAGAGTTTTCCATTCCTCCATTTTTTTAATGTGAAAAATAAATCATATTATTAAAAATAATGAACAGCGTTTTTATTTTTTCTAGTTTAACAATAATAACGTGGTTCTATCGTTATTTTACTCGCATTTTAGCTGATTCTTCCACATTCGTTTCTTAATTTGCTAATATTAAAAATTATAACCTAACAGTGTAACCATGCAGTTAGTAGGTACAATGTAACAAAAAAACACTTAAAAGGTGTGTCTTATTGGTAAAAATGCTTTTGTTTAAACAATTTGAAGGTTACTTAGTCAGGGTTGCTAAGGATAAACTACCTATTGAGCCAAATATAATATTTATCCTAATAAATTCAAAATTAATTTTAAAAAGTCGCAGGTCTTTTTTTTGTTTGTAACTGTAATGTAATAGACTCATAAAAATATGAACTTTTTCGAAATGTAATGAGCGTTGAGGTTAGATTTTTCGATAATTATTATACCAGCCTCCATACATTATGTCGACGTATCCTTTCAGCTCAATCGGAAACCGGGAAGTTAGTCAAATTTAATCCATTAAGATTCAGCAAGATTACATCCAAACTTATATACATACATTCCTTACACGTTTAATAAAAGCTTGAAAAAATATGTAATACTACTATGATTTTATTCTCAGGTATCCAAAACAGGAATAAGAAGATAAGTGAGTAAGATACTTACTAGCAGATATGAGTAAAAATAAAATAAAACTTTGAGGAAAATGCCTTGACCTATTTATAACTACCGGTACCGTACCTGGGGCTACCCCGCAACATGTGAATGTGGTGCCTCATCGTAAGAGCTATTCTTGTGAACCAATTATTCTACGTATTTGTGGACATACCAGTTTTGACTTTTATTTTATTTTCAATGCAATTTCTTGGAACGGTTCCATATATTGTAAAGGACCACGAGAACTCAGAGAACATGTTAGGGATCTAGTCCTACCGGAGTTGTTAATTTAAGCCTTCTGTGTTGCACACTGTTGAGCATAATATATATTTTTTCTTGGTGGAGTTGGACAAAACACATTTAAGTATAACTCGAATTGGCCCACTGTCTAAGTTTATACAAATATAAAAATAAAATGAAATGTCCTGAAAGAGATGCTGCTGAAGCTGAAGCCGGCACAAGTTGGTAACAAATGCATTACTTTCATTTTTGGAATTTGGAACCTTAACGTGGTCTTTCGTTCTGTCGGTGAACAGTTCAATGATGAATCGTTATTCGGCGAACGGTTGTTGAATCAGACGAAGATTCCAAGTTACCGACACGGCTCATCTGATTAGCAAGTTAAAATGGAAGTGAGCAAGGCACATAGCTCAAAGTACGGAGGACTGATGGGAAAATAAAGTTCTGAAATGGAAACTGATGAATGGATGGAAGGATAAGCCCTCAACTGCGTTTAGTTTCTACATGTTTTTCAATCGATTTCTAAACATGAGGTTCTCAATTCAACTGTTTTTAGGGTTCCGTACTTCAAAAGGAAAAAAACCCTTATAGGATCACTTTGTTGTCCGTCTGTCCGTCTGTGTATATGTCTAGACTCTTTATCTCGGGAAAGCGTAAAGATATCGAGTTGAAATTTAAACTGTATACGTATATCTATGATCTCTTACAGTTGTGTAAAGGAAAAATTTCTTAGTTATCAGACAAAGAAGTTAGAGCCGTTTATGTCGTAAAAAAACGCATATTTAAACACTCACAAAAATCAAAACCTACAGGGTACTTCCCGTTGACATAGAAATATGAAATTAGGCGAAAAGCATTGTGTCAGAGTACACATATAGGAATAAATCTGAAAATTGTATATTTTCATTTAAATCATAAAAATAGGGTTTCGAAATTCACAAAATATGGGTTTAAAATTCAAAGTGCGTAAATCGTATCATGTAAGGTATCATATAAAAGAGCTTTATTAACACATGCTAAAACAGGTTTTTAACTAATTTAACAATTTTCGACGAATGACGAGAAAAGTAAAAAAAAACTTATATCGATGATGATGATGATGAGTATAGAAATTTTAACAACGTACTTCCCAATTTCGTAATTTTTTTACATGTTAACCCGGTTTTTTTGTATGTTACGCGATTACTCCGCCAATTACGAACCGATTTTGAAGATTCTTTTTTTTGGTTTTATAGATCAAAAATTAGAAATGGTTCCATTTAAATTTAATGGAAATCGTTTGAGTGGTTTTTGAAAAATCAACAAGTCTAAAAAATGGCATATATCAATTGTTGTTGTACCATTTTTGACGAAAAATAATATTATATGCTCAGTTTAAGTTTGTTAAAAAAAGCCATACTTAGTGTGAACGTGTTAGAATGCATCTAGAACCTGTCAGAACAGTAGCTTGGCGTGTTTACTCACAAGCCTCGCAGATAGGGATCTCCAAGGTCAGTATGCGTAACATGTACTACTACGTACTGCTGCTTATGACCAGGCTCCACCAAACCGAAGCGCACAAGTAAGTAAGTAAATTCGTATAGGCCGGGTGGCTAGCCCTGGTGTCAGAGTTTTAAGGCAGCCTGAAGGCCTCTGACATGTTTGTTTGTTTGTTTTTAAAAGGTCTTTATTCAATTTCAAAGTATTCACAGATTGTATACATCTCTAGTGTAAATTAAATCCTAGAGGTAACAAAAAATACAATAGGTACGTTTGCAAGCTAGAACATTAACTTATATAAACTTATATCAGGAGACTAAACAAAAGATTTTAATTAACATTGGAAAGTGCATAATTTGTTTTAAATAATACATGTACTTAGGATTTTATGCAATCTTTAGGATTAGGATTGCATTAATTGCGGCAGAATTTTGACAAAACTATATTAAAAAGCTATATAAACGAGGGTAAGCACTTAAAATAAACAGCGGTTAGCGCTTCAACAACAGCAGAATAACACATAGTAAGTGAGCCAAGCATGTCGAGAGTGAGGCGCAAGCGCGCGACGCCCGCGCCGCGCCGCGCGCGCCACCCCGACCCGCATATCCTAGGATAATACGGGCGAAAGTGGCACGCGCGGCGGCGCGGCTGACATGGCTAAACGGTTAAAACAACCGCGACCTACAATTTAACGTGTCTTCCGAGCCACGGTAGCGCTCAGTTGGAAAATGACACCCGCGGTCATCTAAATATATACTGACCGTGCGGAACGTTACTTAATTTGACTAATGGAGCGCAGTACAGGACTTCAAACAAATCGTTGCAATGTTAGCGTAGCAAAGAACATTTGTGTATTGTTGTTTTACTGACTATTTTATATCGATGATGGTACAACTCACGGGTACCATTAACGGTACCTACAATGTAGTGGTAAAATATTTGAGTTGTACCATCAATGGTAGGTTCTACATCTACTTCTACTGACTGTAAATCGTTTTGTTTCCTTCGAAGAAACTATACACGGATTAGCAAGTTGAAGTGGATGTGAGCAGAGCACGTACCTATGAAAGGCAGGCGGAACCGTAAAGTTCTCGAATGGAGACCACGTACCAGCAAGCGTAGTGTAAGATGTCTACTGACAAAGTAGACCGACGATTTGATTGAGACCTCTGGAACACGCTTGGCGCAAGCCGCTTTCAAACGATCTTATTGGAAGGGGGAGCCCTTGTCACACCGCACAATCCGCACATTTTCGCTCCACTTTGTTTTGGTGGAGTACGGGCCTTATTCAGAGCTAACAGTTTTATTTGTCGCTTATCTTGGTCATAAAAAGTAACGACGGTAAGTATGTGGACGAATTGTGCATAGATTTTCAAATTAGGCTCTATTTGCTGCACCTTGAACTTTTTTGGGGGATTTTTAGAATTCCGCACTACCAAATTTTATAATGAAAAAATAAGAAGCATGTTCTATCCGTCTCTACCGCCGATTTAACTTGACTTTGATTTTTTTTTGTTTTAAAGTCTCTACCCTACCTTTCAAAACTTCTGAAATAATTTAATGAGGAATAATTAAGTATTGAATTTTTCTTCTTCAAACTTTTTTTTTATATTTCAAGACACTTGGATCATGTTTAATTTTTAAGGACATGTATTTTTCTTTTGTACACTCAAGTCGTAATCATAATTCATAATTCATAATTCATAATTTATTTATTTGCCACTAAGTGTACGTGTACATTGTTAACATTGTACAGATCTTAATTAAAGATATGAGCTTAAAACTTAGCAGCCCTTGTCGGGCATTGCAAATACATGCTAGGGCGCTATCAAAAGAATATAAACTTTATCGAAACATAGGTACATTTAGGCAGCTGATCGTCGTATAAATATAAACCATATAAATATAAATCTCGTTTTATTTTTTAAAACTGTTAAATTCGAAGTATTCTTCCAAAGAATAAAAGCAGTTCGAACATAGAAATTGTTTTATTTTTTTATTAAATTTTGCTAATTTTGGCTCGTTTCGTATGTCTATTGGTAGTTTATTGTAGATTTTAATGGCCATATAATAAGGACTTTCATTCAGCATTTTTATTCTTGAGTATGGCAAGCTTAAATTATTCTTATGTCGGGTATTTAAATTATGAGTATCTTTTATTTTGCAAAAGGCGTGGTTGTTTTTATAAACGTAAATGCAAAGTTCTTGTATGTATAGGCAGGGTAGTGGTAGGATATTATATTTTTTGAAAAATGGCCTGCAACTGACAGTATTTTCTATTTTGGCAATAATTTTGATACATTTTTTCTGCATTATAAAAAGTTGTTCAGAGTTAACACTGTTTCCCCACAATATTAATCCATATTTTAACCACGAGTGTGCATATCCGTAATATGCTGAAAGCGCTGTTTTTGTGTCTGTACTGGTTTTGATTTCAAAAAGTGCGTATGTGAATCTAGATAACTTTGTTTTGATGCAGTCTATGTGTGATTTCCAGTTTATGTGTGTGTCTATATTTATTCCTAGCAGGCTAAGTGACTCTACGTTTTCTACTGTAATGTTATTATAATTTAGATTTAGGTCAAGTGAGGGACTGTTATAGGATTTGTATTGCATAATTTTGGTTTTCTCGTAGTTTATTGCCAGGTTATGTTGCTGAAGCCAGTTTGATACTTTTTTCAAAGTTTTTTGTAATGTTTGGTTTGGGTTTTGGTCCTTTTCTGATTTTACTAGTATTGAGACATCATCAGCAAATAACACAGACTGTTCATTTTCATTAAATATTTTTGGAAGATCGTTGATATATATTAGGAATAATATGCATCTAATCTAATCTAATATAATCTAAATCAAAATCAACTTGTTATAGCTCAGAAGAAATAAAGGTACTTATTATCTGCCGTTCTTTAGAAGGTTCTACTATGATAATTCTAAGCTACGCCTAAACATGTCATATGTGTGAGATTCTTTGGACTATAATAATTCTCGCAACAGTAGACCTCGCGACACATCGCTTTAAATGAATCTTCATAAGCCTAAATATCCCAAACCCGCTCTTGACCAATTCAGTTCACACTCGCAAATTTTGTTTTGATTTAATAATTTCGATAATATTTGGCTAGTTTGTTTATTATAAAAACTAGCCAAATATTATCGAAATCGGCTTATTTGTAGCGCAACAGCAAATTTTTCCCATTTTTGAGGGAAATACCGACAAAAATTCCCCCAATCAAAAATTGTCGATGACAAGAAAATCCACTAAAAAACCGTACACAGGTTTTAACTTTCGTTAAGATTCGTTGTGACCTGGAGAGAAAAATCTACTTTCGGACAGATGGAAGCAAAATCGCTTCAAGCAAATATCTACAGAGACACAGTCCCCAAATAAAAGTAGTAAAAAAATGTCTTAGTGCCGTCAGACATGCCGATTTACATACATAATTACATTAAATAATTCACAATGACCCATTTTCTCGAATCTCGACGTTTTTATAAACTTGATAGTATAATTCTGCAAATATTGATCCTAGCGTAAAAATGATTATGACCAAACTTGTGAGAAATTAAATTTCCAACAACTTTGAATACCACTATTTTGCTTTAAAGTTGAAAATTAACGAGTTATTTCAGAAAAACAAAAAAAATTAACCTTAAAACAAGATGGCAGCGAACCCTCTACCGGGATTAGTTCGAAAATCGATATTCATACTTCCAACCAACGAACGATTTGGTTTCAAAATAAGACAATTCTAAAGAAAAGGGTTTCAAGTACAAAGGTTACCCAATAAATATTCACAAGTCAGTATCAAAAATATTGCACTTTTATTAATTACATCTTCAAGAAATTCGGGAAGCAGCTTGAATTAATCACTTTACTTACCTTGTTACTTTGTTGCGCTTTATCAAACCGAAATGTCAAAATACGTAAAGAAGCGCATAACATAAAGTTTAGTGTGCTCAATCAATTCAATATGTGTAATATTATGATACGTACTATCTATTTACGTAGGTTACATAAATAAATAAATATATGGGGACATCTTACACACGGTCCCTGATCCCAAACTAAGCAAAGCTTGTGATATGGTTGAGACTGATATACTACTTATACATATTTTTAAATACCAACATACTTATATAGATAGTACCTAAATAACAACCAGACACAGAGCAAACACCTATGTTAATCACATAAATATTTGCCCTGGGTGGGGATCGAACCCACGCGTCTTTGATCCAGAAGTCAGGGTCACTAATCACTGAGCCACCGAGGCAGTCGTTACATAACATAAGAAAAGTTTTCATAATGTTGCGATACACTGAAACAGTAAAAGAATCGCTGTTCCCATTGGACTACAGATCCGCAGAACGCGTCATTTTGATTTTAACTATTTAGCTATTTTTGTACGAGCTGTAGGTAAGGTTCCGCACTATAAAAAAAATATTTTATGTAATTTTTACTTTATCGACATTAAAGTACATTGATACATTTGTTTATCCAGATGCTCAAAATTAAATTCAACATGCAAGAAGCAGGTTTTGCTTATTTTGTATAGATCGTCAATTTTAATCCATCTAGTGTTATTTCAGCGTATTAATGTGCTAAATAAACGTTTACTTTGTGTTAATAAACAACATTCCTGCCAAAAGGATGTAAAAGCGCGCTTGACATGATAGACCAAGAACCCGTGACTGGTAGACTTTAGTAATTTTATAAATGTTTTGTATAGATACACCCAACAGAGCTAAGAACGATCCCCAAATAACTAACGATTTCTATTTTATTACAAACAAACTGTGAAAAAACGGAGTTTCATACTACGACGAAAGTAGAATTAAAAAAAAAAAAAATTTAAGGGTGGCTGCCAGGGGATTGGAACCGTGCTACGTGTCTGCTGATGGAGGGCCTGATTCCTAACATTATTGCAAAGAAAATAAGTAATTTTTCTAGACTATACACTTGATATCCGCCAAAAGCACCACGACCCTAGTTTACCTATAATGGGATCGTTCTTACCTCTGTTGGGGTATCTATATAAAAACTTTCAACTTTTATAAAATGACGAAAGCTTGCCAATCGCGGGCTCTTGGTCTATAAGGCAACTTGTTTGCCCTGACTTTTGACAGCGTTACCTGAATTACTGGAATATCTGGTTCCGGATGGGATGGATCAAATAAGACCCAACCTCTGCATCGCGCCACAGGAACTCTATTAAATGTTGCTTATTTATTTGTTGTCTTAGTTTTTACAGCCAATTTGTTATTAAAATAAAGGTCAACTTGTCTACACATTTTATGGTTCCGTGTGAGAAAATGGAGCCATATAAATTAGCAAAATCGTAACACCACGGCTAATAAAATATTACGCGAGTCACGTCCCGTTATATAATTTAAAAAAAACTGAAAAATTAACGTTGCGTAGTTATCATAGTAAAAATTGTAATTTGTAATTATTATTTTACGTGGTGCCAACTTGGTGTGGCATTGGATATTTAGATTTTCGCTGCATAAATAAATAAATGATTTATTGACACCAATTACAAATCACTATTATATATATATATCCAAAATCAAACATACAATGCAATTAAAATAAGAATAGGACCGGCCTAGCGCCATGTTGTGACGTCACTACGGGAACTTGGTATAGTGTGCAAAAAAGCAATGTTAAAAAATATTGGCTTGTTTTATATTGTAATAGCACGTACTTTTTTATCTGACAGGTAGAGAAAAAATTAGTCTAAAAACGAATCATAGGTAGGTAAACTAAAGTAAACACAGAAACACATTGAACTGTCTTTATTTAGTGAATGTACGTATTTTAATTTTAATCGCTCAGCTCTTCAATTCCACTCATGTCCTGATGCCCAACTGAATCAGACTCCTCGTAATCGTCGTCATCATCACTGCTGCTGCTACTACTGTCACCTATGTTTATAATGAAACTGAATGGGCCATTGTCATCGTCTTCAAGTAATTCCCTTTCGAAGTAGTCTTTCTCAATCTTTTTTACATGGTTTACTTCTTTCTTCCAGTCATCTTTCGTGATTGATGCGATCGACTCAAGTGTCAGACGTTCGATTGCGCTTTCTAATTGCTCAACATTTTTGTCTGCCACTTTACATTTTACGCTCGGTTACCTTCGAAGCAGTTTCCAAATGCTTAATGAAACTTTCAAATACATCACGCGATATATGAATATTGCCATCTGGCCCTGGTACAATTCTTGCTTGTTTTAATTGGTCCAACAATATAATGGCACGTTTTTTCTCTTCCTCGAAGTACTTATCAACATTGCTGATAATCTCTCGAGCTCGCCGATGTAAAACACTACCTCTTTTGCTCATTGTAGAACAAATTAAACAATCAACAAAAACAAATTATCAACAAAAAGGGCGTAAGAAACTTGGAAACGTGTCGCGTAGTACACTGACGGATAAATAAGACATGTGTCATCAAATCAAGATGGCGTCTCACCAGTGTTGCAAAATTGAAAAATTAAATTCGTTAAATTTGCCATCTAAAAATCGGGAGATTTTTATTCGGAATAAAACAAGAGTATTTTATGTTAATAATATATTCATTTATTCAAGATCTTTTAGTTTTGCCGTATGAAGAATATTATTTTCCATGTTTATTTATGAATATTATTTTACATTAGATGATAATTAAAAAAAAAAGAAAAAAAAATACAATGTTTTAGAACTTCTAATGTTTAGAATTTAGTAATAAATTTGAAATTAAATCAAATTAATTATATAAGTTAAATAAAACCACAAGACACATATTCTTTCAGAAGAATTGTGTTTGCTGGAAAATTAAGCTAATGTTTTTATTATAAAATGCAATCAAAGAATAGTGTACACAATATATTTCACGTTTTCAAAATACTTGCAAAATGATATGTGTGAGTGTAAGTGTGTCAGTTTAAGTGTGTGCAAGTGAGTGTGTGTGTGTGAGAGAGAATGTGTTTAACTGATTATATGTAGTAACTTTTCAGTTTCATCATAACACAAATTTTTATGCCATTTATCAACCGCCTCTTTAACCTTTTTAATAGGAAGTGGATAAATATTAAGATTTTCATTGACTGAGTTGTATAAGTTGTTCACAAAATGTCGACTGGCAGCTTTGGTGCGATGAGTTTGTATTGGGCAAATTGACTTATGTTTTCAAGTGACTCTGTCTGGATTATACGGAAGAAGTTTATGTTTACGCATTAATTATAATAATAAGTAAGTATAGTGGTTCGTAAATAAACGAATTGCAAGTAGTTTTATTGCGGTTAGTATTTTGTTGTAGTTAATAAAGGCCCTTAACTATGTGAAAAAATGTCAGCTTTATTTATATGTACAAATATGACATTATACAGGGTTATTTCTAATCAATTAGCATCCTTTTAGGAGCTTGTTCTGTATATCAACACATTTATTCTGCGACTTTTGTCAAAACATAAAAAAAATGGTGATCCATTAAAAAATATCGTTCACCCGCGACCAAATGTATGGAACAGCTTTTTTGACTTTTGACAAAAGTCGCAGAACAAAAGTTTGATGTACAGAATAAGCCCCTAAAAGGATGCTAATTGATTAGGAATAACCCTAAAATATAAAACAGTTTTTTTTTTAAATCTACAATCCATTTAGTTGATTTTTTCCTGTTTCATTAGGGATATTTATCTAAAATCATTAAAGAATATTACATAGGAGCAAAAAAGTATACAGTAAGTGAAAAAAATGTTATTGTTATGATTTAACAAAAAACTAAACTTCAATATAAGAATACAGGTAGCGAAAATAATTTACTATTATCTCTGTATTTAATAATAAGAATTAGATAACAGTAAAACATGAGTGATTAATAAAACTAGAAACATATTTTTGTACTGAACCCTCAGTGTACGAGCGAGACACGTATTTGATTGATACTTCGTCGTACCGTAAAGTGGTGTAACTGGTTTTTTTATCATCGTACGCAGAGATGAAACTGGTTTTCCATCATTCAGTAAAATATAAACAAAATGTTGGTGATTAAAGGTGAGATCCATTCGAGGTTATAAATCAAAAGCAAAAGGTGCTTTGGTCATCTGTCTATACCAGCCTACGAGTATGTCTATGAAGGAAAACAACGACTTTCCTTCACCGAAAACCCCGTGCATGGTGTGAAAATTCGTATATAAATTCCAGAGAACTCATTGGTCCGGGACCGGGATTTGAACTCATGATTATATGGCAGGTGTCACTACCACTAGACCACCACTACCACGCATTTATTTATTATCATATATTTTTGCTAAATCTTAGTCAAAACCACCAAAATAGTCATAAAAGTGCAAGTTTCGCAGGCTTCGCATGTCTTCACCACCGTCAGAACCAGGGGCCTTATTGTATAAGTGCTCTGATTTTCGGCTTCGCTTTTTCTCCTGATCGCACCAGTTACGCCACGACAGCGAGCGAGAGGAAAAGAGAAGACGAATGTCAGAGCGATCACACAATAAGGCCCCTGTAGAGACTCTGAGGTTTTATGTAATGTCTGTAACAATAACTAGCTTTGAAATAAGTTGCTTGCTTTTGGATTGAAGCCTTGGGATTCCATCCATCCACACATCTTCAGTAGGACGTCCACTGTTGGACATAGGCTTCCCCTATGGATGTCCAATAAGCCCGGTTAGAAGCGGCCTTCATTCAGCGATTTCCTGCCGTCTTAATTATATCGTCAGTACGTCCTACGCTGCGCTTGCTATTAAGTATGTAGTCTCTATTCGACATAGGGATTGTCTTACATGATTCCGGGATCATCCTGTCATAGCCAGGATAGATTATTATAATTGTATCTAATATCTATGACTACACGATCTAGTGATATTAATCTTAAAGTAGGTATTTGTATATCTCCAGTGTCTAGCGTTACGTAGTATGTTTGCCTAGGCCCGGTAGGTACTAGGTAAAACTAATAAAGTGTTTTATGAACCATTTTACCTCCCCACTCTCGATGACGTCAAAGAAAAGATTGAAACAGAACACGACAGGAAAACACAGCATCAATTGACTTAAAATTATTTAATAGAGAAGGTATACAAAACCAAAGTAAACACGTATCTTCTAGGTAAAAGTATGCTCTTACAGGCTGGGTGGCACAGAAACGTGGTCTCTCACTATGGGCCTTATTAGTAAGCTCCAAGTAGCCCAACGAGCCATGGAGAGGGCTATGCTCGGAGTTTCTCTGCGAGATCGAATCAGGAATGAGGAGATCCGTAGAAGAACTAAGGTTACCGACATAGCCCAGCGGATTGGCAAGTTGAAGTGGCAATGGGCAGGGCACATAGCGCGGAGAACTGATGACCGATGGGGTCGAAAAGTTCTCGAGTGGAGACCACGTACCGGCAAGCGCAGCGTAGGACGTCCACCCACAAGGTGGACGGATGACCTTATTAGGTCCGCAGGATCGCGCTGGATGCAAACCGCTATCAACCGGTCTTATTAGAAATCATTAGGGGAGGCCTATGTCCAGCAGTGGATGTCCTATGGCTGAAATGATGATGATGATGATGACAGGCCGGGTGGTTAGTCCTAGTAAGCGAGTTTTTGTACCTCCTGAAGGTCTCTGACATAGTTAAGCATTTAAAATAACCGGGACCTACTTATAATGTAAAGTGTCATCCGAGCCATGGCAGCGCTCAGTTGTGTCATGTCGTTGTCTTGCATAAAATTTTAATCTGGTTTTTAAATATATATGTCGAATGATATTTTCTAGTACTTGTAAGGGTAACATTTCTCTGGTTTATGATTGGCCGATTTAACAACCAGCCGCATTTTAACCAATAAGAACTGCTTCCGGCGTAGTTTTAAAACAGCCAATCAGGAAACAAGAAAAGAAACTGATGAGATGTGAAAATATGAAACTTTAGGTGCGATCATTCTCGATTTGCGCTTCGAGGCGAAAGCACATATTCAGTCAATCCAAGTTGTGATAATTATTTAAGAAACTAATGTAAAATAGTTTATGGTGACCAAATACACATCGTAATGGACTTATTAGTTTAATTTACAATACTTGTAAATGCCTCATGCGGTCATTTAAAATTCGGTAATCGCTAAAAACACCTAGTCAATCTAAACTTTGAGTGCTGCGCCTCGTCTATATACTAGGAAAGGATGCTATAATTATTATGCTTTGAGATTGCGGCTTAGCTTAACAGGCAAGATATGGTCAAACGCAAGCCTATTTTGAATAAAGTAAAGTATAACACAACGTGATTGTCTTCAAATCTCGAGTAAATAGGTATCTTCTAGATAAGCGTGCTATACCCTAGACCGCATATCTGCTTAACATCAGGCAGTATGAGTTTTAAGTTTTGACGAAAGTCACAGAACCAAAGTTGTTAGTTTTGATGTACAGAACAAGCCCCTAAAAGGATGCTAATTGATTAGAAATAACCCTGTATATACAACATGTATAAAAAAATAGACAAAAAAAGAATGTGTTTCAAATTTGATTGACTGCCTCGGTGGCTCAGTGGTTAGTGGACCTGACTTCTGGATCAATGAAGCGTGGATTCGATCCTCACCCAGGACAAGCATTTATGTGATGAACATTGGTGTTTGCTCTGTATCTGGGTGTTATTTAGGTACTATCTATATAAGTATGTATTTAAAAATATGTATAGGTATGTAGTATATCAGTCTCTGGCAGCCATATCACGAGCTTTGCTTAGTTTGGGGTCAGAGACCGTGTGTAACATGTCCCCTAATATCTATTTGTTTATTATTCATTTAATTCAAAATTTATTTATTGAATCAAAAGACAAGTAATATGTGGTCACAATGAGCTTCAGATCTCCAAACTAATTTACTCCTATAATTTAACTGAAGCTGCTGAACCGATTTTTATATGTAAGTTGCCATTAGATTTATCTATCTATCAGCCGTAGGATGTCCACTGCTGGACATAGGCCTCCCCCATGGATTTCCAATAAGGCCGGTTGGAAGCGGCCTGCATCCAGCGCGTTCCTGCGATTTTTATTATGTCGTCAGTCCACCTAGTCGGTGGACGTCCTACGCTGCGCTTGCTGGTCCGTGGTCTCCATTCGAGAACTTTCCGGCCCCATCGACCATCCGTTCTTCGAACAATGTGTCCTGCCCATTGCCACTTTAATTTGCTAATCCGCTGGGCTATGTCGGTAACTTTGGTTCGTCTGCGGATCTCCTCATTTCTGATTCGATCCCGCAGAGAGACACCGAGCATAGCCCTCTCCATAGCACGTTGGGCTATCTTGAGCTTATTCAATTAGATTTATACCAACCACATTTTAGCAACATTGGATACAAGGCTACATTGTACACCGAATCAAATTGAAAATTCCACTTTATCAATACATATTATATCTACATGTTATGAGAAAATTGTGGATCGATATGAAGCATGTGGACATACCCGTGGCACGCGCCACGCCTCCCGTGAACCATAAAATTAAGCCGAGCTGCACCATCTTCGGTTAGTTTTTAATGTAAAGTAAGGTAACTTACATGTGCAATAGGCATGATGACTGGGTAAAAAAAATGATTTATAATTATTCCGTGAGTTAGATTAGCAAAAATATGGGAAACGTATTTTTTGTTTTGTTAGTCAAACTACAAATGACAAAGGTAAACCTTATCAAAGTTTGGGAGTGGAGGTCGTGACTTCGCTTCTCTGACAAAATTATATACATTTGTATGTGACTAATGATGTCACGCAGAACTTTAACGGGCTACAATTATTATTATCTTCATTAGTTTTTGTTTAATTCACAAAAGAAAAAATACGTGTCTAATATTTTTGATAATCTCTCTAACGAACTTATCTGCTGATATTTTTAGTCGTCATACTTATTATGAATAAAATAGAAAATAAAATACTTAATGAATTCTTTTTCTATCATTTTCTAGAGAGAATAAAATTATTGCCCCGAAATTTGACTTATTCTCGGTCATTAATAATTATTATGTTAAACTGGCAAATTTACTAATGCATTTTATGACTTAACTCTGAGTAAGGCGAGCGATAAATAAAATAGATTTCTATAGATTTTACAAAAAATAATCCCTCTCGAAGTTACGCTCATTTTTCTCCCACAGTAAAATACACTACCAATTCCTTACTCACTTGGTTGCTTTTCCTAACGTCATTTTTTTAATTAATTTCATGTAAAACATATTTTGATAAAAATGTATTCAAATTTCAAATATTCCTTAGACAAGCTTGCAAGTACTTAACTGTGCCACTAACCAGATATTGTACAACCCAGCCTAGTGATAAATGACTTCTCAGAACGTGTATCATGCTTATGTACTTATCTCATCGATATAGATTTTCCTCGTCCGACTAGTTTTTACCACGCGGTGGTGCACGAGTCAATAAGGCTCGTAATTATAGTAATTATTATGTCATACTCTGCACCGGATAAGAAACGCAGCGAGAATAAATTCTTAATGATTTTAGCATGTAAAATAACTGGTACCTGTTAGTGCAGTAATTCAATAAATAAATTAATCTGAGGCTTTGATCAATTGCGTAATCTTCGTGCGACCTAAATGCTAGTTTATATTTGGTTGTGATATATGTGGGTATTTATTTAATTTTATGCAAATTCCATGTAAGATGTAGCCTTTCAGCGAAATTCCAAATAAGCTATTTTGGCACCCTTGTGACCAAAGAAGAACACTTTGATTCAAAATATTGAATAATAATTTTGATAGCTGTTGCCGGATAACCTTTCCCAAAAATGGGCGCGGAAAAAAGAGGGTGAAGTTGAAAGACTCCTACTCAAATTCCGAAGTATATAAGAAGGTCCCTATATGTATATAAACAATGCATTGTGTCAGTAATTCAGTATATCTTATAGGAATTGCAGGAAGCGCACATTGCCAGTGCGGTGCTGTGCTCCGATACAAAATATGCAACATCTTCTCTCATGCCCTAACTGGCCAAATACCTGCACACTTCAGGATCTTTATGATGCCTCCCCTCGTGGGTGGCAGTGGCAAGGCACTGGGAAAAGACCTTATAAATTCTCACTTTAATATTATTTGGATCATTGACACGAAGAAG
Organism: Hypomecis punctinalis; assembly: GCA_949316475.1. Taxonomy (NCBI): domain Eukaryota; kingdom Metazoa; phylum Arthropoda; class Insecta; order Lepidoptera; family Geometridae; genus Hypomecis; species Hypomecis punctinalis. Next base: position 583,321 of record OX438801.1, on the reverse strand, counting down.
AAGAAGAATTATATTTTATAGAATACTAGTTTTTGCCCGTGGCATCGCCCGCGTGGTCTTTTGATTTTTGTGTTATCCCATAGGAGCCTTTTATTTTTTCGGGATTTAAAGTAGCCTATGTCACTTTCCGTCTTTCAGACTAAGTATGCCCCTACCAAATATCAAGTCAATCGGTTGCTGCGTGAAAGAGGAACAAACTAACAAATCAATATACTAACAAATACACTCTGTACCTGTACTGTACTGTACTAGCCTTTTTAATAGTCCACTGCAGGACGTAGGCCTACCCGCGAAGGATGATTGGGCCATATCCACCACGCTGGCCCAGTGCGGGTTGGTGGATTCACATACGCCATCGAATTTCTTCTACGGACGTATGCAGGTTGCCTCACGATATTTTCCTTCACCGAAAAGCCAATGATGTGAAATTCCGTACATAAGTTCCAAAGAAACTCATTGGTACGGGATCGGGATTTGAACCCACAACCTCACGATTGTAGGTTGGGTGTTACTACCACTAGACCACCACGGCTGGTTGAGTGTACAAATACACTCAACGGGTTATAACTTTTTTTTTTTTTTTTTTTAATATATCGCGAAATATCCCTGACATGATCAGGGGTCTTAATTACAGTTATTATTTTTGTCTTATCACTAAAAGTATACCTATATTTTTGGCTGTTTGCAGTTATAATACACATTACAATGCACAGCCAAGTTTATACCTACTTGTTCCTAATTATTACTTTTCTACAAATATTTGTGCAAAATTCGATAAAATTACTTCTAAGATACCTATCTTTCACTATTTCATCTAACTTATCACGTGTCAAATTAATTCCAATCTTTTGCTCTAAATTAAACCGCTGCTTTCCATAAACTGGGCATTCCAAGATTATGTGCAGTGGAGTCTCCTCCTTTGTGGGTTCACATATGCACGATGGACTTTCCCTCAATTTAAATCGATGTAAATACTGGGAAAACCCACCATGCCCCGTCAGTACTTGAGTTAGGATTCCCACTGGTGCTATTTCTCTTATGATCTTGTATGCCGCCCCTGCATCCGGAAAATATGTTTTGGTTACCGCCGCTGTGTGTCCATCTTGATACCGCCGGTTCCACTCGTCAAGAGAGTCCTTTCGGATTTGTCTCTTGACAAACGAAACGGGGCAGTCATCGTAAATAGGTCTGCACTTCAAGTGCAGTGCTGCGTTCTTCGCTAGCTGGTCCGCTCTCTCATTTCCCTCCATCCCCGCGTGGGCTTTAATCCAAAAAAGTTTCACTGTTTTATGTTGTGCATGTAGTAACTTTATGTTAGCTTTAAACTTTACTGCTAAGGGATGAAGGGAAGAGACGCCAACTACCGTTTCGAGTGCAGACCTGGAGTCACAAAAGATGCTGCAGCTGGACTTAGTGGATTTTAATGCTTTTTCGGTAGCCTCAAGAAGTGCCAATAGCTCGGCCTGGTATACGGAGCACCAATCGGCCAATTTCAGCATTCGGGTACCGATCTCGGCGGCACCATCCCAAATGGATAATGCTGCCCCGACTTTCCCTTTAATTTTGCTTCCATCTGTAAATATGTTTATTTCTCGGTTAAGATTTTGTTCTAATGCTCCGTCTGCCAGGCATATGAACTTCAGCTCCTCCTGCTGCGCTGGGTGTGGCTTTTTAATATAAGGGACCAACTTTTCTATCTCTCTATCTCCCGTTACTTGCTGGGAATAACCTTTCTTAATTTCATAAAGCAAGGCTGTTTCCTGGACTCTGATATCCAACGGAAGCAACCCTCCAAGCAACAGTGCCGAGTTTAGAGATACAGTCCTATACGCTTTTGTGATTTTTTGAGCGAAGCCCCGCTGTACCGCATTCAATTGATTCCTAATGCCAATCTTTTTTGTTGCAGGCGCCCATACGCTAGCGGCATACATGATCGTCGGCTCCACAACTGCCGTGTATATGGTTCTTATAACCTCTGAGTTCAGACCCCAACTTATTTTTGCTGCTCTCGACAGCTGTTTATAAAAGTTCAATGCTTTTTTACAGACGTTTGCAACGTGAGTATTGAAGGTGAGTTTTTCATCAATGGTGAGACCCAGCAGTTTGATCTCTTTGGACATACCAATATCAACGCCGCCCATGTTCAAGTGTGGGGTGTCATATTTCAGTTTTCGAGTTATCAGCATTGCTGTAGTTTTATGTGGCGCAAAATTTAATTTGTTTCTGACACCCCACGCTCGGACACGTTCTAGTATGACATTGGCACTTCCCTGTATCCCCTGGGCGGTCTCACCATCGAAGACCAACACTACGTCGTCTGCGAACGCCTGCACGTACTGTCCAATTTGTTCCAAATCCTTTAAGAGTGGGTCGAGGAGCAAGTTCCATAGAACCGGGCCTGGCGGCCCGGTTCTATGGAACCCTGAATACATCCCCTCTCTGTAGCTTTTGTTACCTCTTCTCCAGCGTACCTAACCCTGACCTTCCGATTTCTAAGATAGCTATCTATTACCCTCCTCAAGTTCACGGGGCAGTCCTCCTCAGCCAGTCGGACTCTGATCGCTGGCCACCAGGCACTGTCGAAGGCTCCCTCTATATCCAACGACACCAATGTGACTATTTTCTTTTGGTCTATTTTCTTACGAATGTGCTGCATTAGGGTATAGAGGGAGTCTTCTGTCGACCTTTGGGGCATAAACCCGTACTGACGAGAACTCATCCCTGGTAACAGATGGAACTTGATTCGGGTAATCAGCATTTTTTCAAATATTTTTCCTAGTATTGGGAGAAGTCCTATAGGTCGGTACGATTTTGGAGCAGTATACGATGCCTTTCCTGGTTTTCGTAGCACTATGATGGTGGCCTCCTTCCAACAATTAGGGAAGTGGCTGTACTCTAAACATTTGTTTAAGATTCCCAGGAAAAAATCCGGGTTGTTCTCAATAGCATGGCAGCATATGTCAGCTGTAAAGCCGTCAGACCCAGGAGCTTTCTTGGGGTTGAATGAATTCATCGCTGTTCTGAGCTCGGCTTTTGTGAATGGTGGATCGCATAGACCATCTTGTTCACCTGCATTCACTTTTTCAGCTTTTTCTCTTATTCGGCGATGTTCGGTCTTTTCGTTCTCTGTGAGGTCTTCCGGATAAAAAGTATCGGCGAGTACCTTTGCGGAGCTTCTTGCGTCTAGTACCGTACCTTCAACCTCCAACGGTAGGTCTTCTGCCCTACTTTTGGTTCTTCCTATCACTCTGTATATCCCGTCCCAGATCGTCTCCCGGTCCTGTTTTCCACAAAACTCCTTCCAACTCTTTATTTTGGCCTGCAAGACTGCCAACTCGTACTCTTCTTTTTGTTTCAGATATTCGCCGACTACCCTCGCCCTGCGATCCGGTGCGGCACATCGGATTCTCCTCTTCTTGGTGGCGACCTTCCTCTTCATCTCAGCCAGCTCTTCGGACCACCACGGCATGGTGAGTACTTGCTTGCGTTTCATTTGTGGTATTGTGTCTATGCATGCTTGTGTTATAGCTTTTATGAACTTGTCAACTATTTTAAACTATATATAACGGGACTAAACTCACGTGTAGGGATAGTCGTAACGACTATAGTTTCGGTCGCATTCGGCGACCTTTCTCAAGTTGGCGAGTGCTAGCACGCGGAGCCGTCTCGCAATGCACGGCTCCGCGTGCTAGCACTCGCCAACTTGAGAAAGGTCGCCGAATGCGACCGAAACTATAGTCGTTACGACTATCCCTACACGTGAGTTTAGTCCCGTTATATATAGTTTAAAATGTGTGAAAACCACGTAAATTTTCATAGTAAAATTGTCAACTATTGTTTCAATTTGTTTCCTGTTGTCAATGTTGTGTACTGCTGTGGGTATAAGTTGATTATCTATTTTAAATTGGTTCAGTTTCGCATGAAACTGGGCCCAATTTGCTTTTTTTGTGTTGTAGATTCGTGTGGTTCTAGTAATATGTGTACCGTGTGATTTGCGTAGTTGTATTTTGAATGTAATGCCGTTGTGGTCCGAGCTCGTGAAACTCTCTTCTACTCGCCATTCGTCCACTAAGCCCAGAAGGTCCTCGGAGCAAGCCGTAATGTCAACAAAGCTACTGAAACGTTTTCCCCCTCTGATTGTATCAAATGTAGGTATTTTTCCGGTATTTAGAATCTGAAGGTCTAGTTCGTCCAATGCACACCTCAAATCTTCCCCCCTTTGATTTGTGATTGGGCTGCCCCACCAAGTACTCCAGGCGTTTACGTCACCTCCGATTATCAACTTCTTAGTCCCCACCTCTTTCCAAATTTTGGTTAAGTGATCCAAGTATGGGTGTATAGGCTCGTCGCCCTCAAAGTATACGGATACCAGTGTGATCCTCCAGGCACTGGTTCGGATCCCCACCACCGCGATGTTTTTGGTGGTAAGTTTTGGGTATTGTATGACATCAACTGTAGAATCTAGGATGACAATTGCTGCCTTGACAATCCCTTCTCCTTGGTCAGTGCTCTGGAAAACCCTGGCTCCTCGGTAGCTCCTCAACTTCTTGGTGTTGCCAACGTATGGCTCCTGTAGAAGGGCAGCTGCAACGGGTTATAACTCAATAAGTTCATAATGAACCGAAGTAAAAGCTTTATTATTCTAGCCATAGTAACCAGTGGTAGTGCTGCTAGCATTCTGGGAGCGCTGATAGAAGCAGTCTAAATGACTAAATCTACTTTGGATTTTGCCATTTAGAGTACGCTTAGGTATTTGATCTTCATACACAAACTGGATAGGCTATGATCTGCGGGTCTAAAACGGCCACTTGGAGCAATTCATCGTTTAGCGATTCATATTATGAATTCCTAGCAGATCATAAGCAGTTCTGCTATTTTGCTTAAAATGGACAATTAATCTGAGGATTCATCTACAATTCAATTCACCAGCAGATTCATTTTGAGCGATAACATTGCCAGACGAATAAAAAATAACCGGTAAGTTCCGGTAAAGAAATAATTCATTATTTTTATTGTTTGTGTTATATATTTTAGGATAAAATGTTTGCTACTAATATTCCCGTAATGTTAAGATAGAAAATGTAAAAGATATTTCAGTCTACGTATCATAAAACAATTACTTAAATTAATAAACTAATTACATTTTTACCCTGGCAATGAAATAGCCGTCTTAACAACAAAAAAACAAAGAAATAACCTTAAATTTAATCTAAGACAATCGAAAATGAGCTCTTTGTTTCTTTTAAAATGTGAACTCTAAACATTAAAACAATCACTAACCGCTTATAACGTAGGTGATATATTGTTGCCGATCACCACTTGACTAAAAACGTCTACTTGAAAGGGTCCCTTGGCTATGTGAAGTGGATTTTTTACGAGGACCACAAGTTCGACCTAATTTGTTTAATTCTACGAATTATAGGGATGTTTGAATGGAACGCTTCAATCATGACTTCATGGGCCATTCCTTACAAATAAGTGTTAAGGTTCGGACGTTGGAGTTAAATAAAAGTAAGTAATATTATCTAGTAACATATCTTTTTTGTCGTGAGATATTTCATTTGTATGAATTTTGGAATTAAAAGGTGTTTTTTTTTTGTAGGAATGGAAAGACGTTCGCTAAGAGTTTCTGAGAAGTGGAATATGTTGCTGGACTACCTCGAGCAAAACCCCAATCTCGCTCGGGGTTATAATAAAGAACTCCCAGGGACAGAAAGAGTCAGCCCGTCTCTGGCAGGAGGTAGCTGGTGTCCTCAACTCTGCTGGATCTGGGGTTATCAAACCTCTCAAAAAGTAGTCTATTGTAAGTACATTTTTGTTATAATATGTAATTGTCATTAAGTTTGGTTCTGTTGTATGACTTACTGAAAATAAACCTATGACAGAGCCGGTATGTGTTAGTAGTCTCTTTGTATAATTATAGGTGTAAAATAACAATTTTAGCTTAAACTTTGATTTTTCTACTATAAAAGTGAATTAAAAGACATTATTGCTGATGCCAGCGGCATGGAAGTCCTTGTGAAAGCAGTCTGTCAGACCAAGGACTCACATTTCCTGGCTATTCTAGGACCTGAGTAGGGTGTTATAGGTTTGACTTGTGTACCTGTGTGTTTGTGTATTGGTGTATGTGTATGCCTGTGGCAACATAGCTCCTAAATGCATGCACCAATCAAGATTAGGTTTTATTTGTTTGAAATCTGTATTCATCAAAAGAGTTTTTAGTTAAAATAAAATTAAAGAAAAGCTGTTGTCAAGTATTTTTAATAATTTGAATTTAACACATGTTTCAGGCTTGAACTAGAAAATGTTATCATGGGTCCATCTCTAACTCCACATCCAGCACCAGTATTGCCAGCCCCTGCCCCGGTCCCTCCCCCAGCAGCAGTTTCACCCCCGGCTTTATCGCCTGCAAGTGGTACAGCTCCACCTCTACCTCGAAGACAGCGGCAAACAAGATATGACAGTAAGTACTACTAGTTTGATAGTAGATGATATAAATACTGTTAAATGACACAACTAGATACTGTTATAAACTTGCAGCCCAGCTTTGCCTATTATAACCATTTATTGTTCCAAAATTAAACATATGTAGATTTTATTCAAATATTTACTACCATAGTGGTGTAGCACCACACAAGCATTTGTTATAAATCCTGCAGTTGTGGGATGATAGCGCAATTTTCTATCCACCAAGAGACATATCCAACGAGACTTGAGCACACCAATACATCGTTCTATTGTGTTCCGAACCTGATAATGCAAGTCGGTGTAGTATCTCGGTGGAGAGTCGGGCTGGGCATCCACTATAGGTGTCATTAAGTATTAATTTCTTAATGGATATCCAGAATCACCTGTAATAGTAGATTTACATACACAACTCATAATCACATCAAATGTAACCAAAATTACTTAATATTTTGACTATAATGTATAAACCTAAAAACCACACTGTTTCATTTTCAGTTTGGTGAAATATTTCAAGATGGCTCTTTAAAGGATGCAGGTTCCAGACAAAAGAATGATGATTCGCTCCACCGTGACAATCAATCAATACTTAAGATATTCATGTCCACATCACATATCTAAAAATAAAAGCTATTATATAGCCATAAATTTGTATTATATATTTAGTTAGGTATGTAGTATTAGAAAAAGTTTTTAATTTGTTTATATGTACCTATACTAGTGTTAGAACCCAATAAAATATTTTTAAAGCAAGTTATGTAGATAAAAATTATTTTTCCTAAAGCTTCATGAAAATGTACCGAAGATACTCAAAGATATAGATTAAGGCAGGTTGATATGAAACTTCGTTATTTCCCTTACTTTGCAGACGACGCTTATTCCATGTCGACTAGTGGGTAAATAAATAGGGCTCCACTTCCTGAATATAGCCGGAAACATACTATCGGACGCGGCTGACGGATGCGACTTACAGCCGTGACTTAGCAATGTGCACAGTCTTAAAACATCCGGTATGCCAGATCGCTCTCGGACGGCCGAACGCACTCGGACGTCCGAAGGTGACGTCCGCGACTTATGTCCGATAGTGTACACGGCTCAGTGTACTTTCATAGTCTAGGTCGCGACTGTCAGTCGCGTCCGTAAGCCGCGTCCGATAGTATGTTTCAAGCTTAAAGCCGGAAACATACTATCGGACGCGGCTGACGGACGCGACTGACAGCGGCGACTTAGCAATGTGCACAGTCTTAAAACATCCGGTGTGCCAGATCGCTCTCGGACGTCCGAACGCTAAAAGTCGTCCAAAGGTGACGTCCGCGACTTATGTCCGATAGTGTGCACTACTCAGTGTACTTTCATAGTCTAGGTCGCGGCTGTCACTCGCGTCCGTAAGCCGCGTCCGATAGTATGTTTCGAGCTATAGTCTAGATCGCGGCTGTCAGTCGCGTCCGTAAGACACATACTATCGGACGCGGCTTACGGACGTGACTGACAGCCGCGACTTAGCAATGTGCACAGTCTTAAAACATTGGTGTGCCAGATCGCTCTCGGACGTCCGAACGCTCAAGGTCGTCCTAAGGTGACGTCCGCGACTTATATCCGATAGTGTGCACGGCTCAGTGTACTTTCATAGTCTAGGTCGCGGCTGTCAGTCGCGTCCGTAAGCCGCGTCCGATAGTATGTTTCCAGCTTAAGGTCGCGGCAATTTTTTTTATTCAATCTGTATAAGCCTAGAAATTCAGAGTGGCATTTCGAGTGCCAGCTCGACATTACGTAGACTCGCATTTTGCCGGCGGTAATTTATGTTTCCTAAAACACGTCCATGTTCCTAAAAAATCTCGTAAAGACCTAAATCAGCCATAATGCATTTATTTTTATCAAAATTGTGAGAAAAGAATTGCAAGATGTTGGCCTCGAGCAACTTCTAACAATTCTGCTAATTGATACAAAAGCAATTCTGCTACAGTGGACCATTTTACGAATTTCCATAGAAGACTGTCAAAAGGATGAATTGCGAGAAATGAATCATACGCAGTTCATATGGTGAATTGTCAGTATGTGACCATTTTACGATTCAGTAAATGAATCACCAGATGATCATATTATGAATTGGCCAAAGCGGCTGTTTTAGACCTGCTGATCATTATTATTCGCGGCAGTAAAAAAAAATTAAAACAAGAAACTTTCTGTTGACGCTTGACTCCGCCTTATGCCCGTTGCCTTTTTTTAAATTACTGAGACGAGGCGAGTGTTTTATTCTATCTTTCTTTCTCTCATGAAAAATCTTTTGGATTTAAAAAACCTGTTTTAGCATGTGCTAATGAAGTCATTTTATATGATACCTATATATGATATGGGTAATCGTATCATGTAAATGATACGATTTACTCACTTTGAATTTTGAACCCATAGTTTGTGAATTTTGAGGCACTATTTTTATGTAATTTAAATAAAAATGTACAGTTTTCAAATTTATTCCTATCTGTGTACTCTGAGACAATGCTCTTCGCCAAATTTCATAGTTCTATGTCAACGGGAAGTACCCTGTAGATTTTGATTTTTGTGAGAGTTGAAATATGCGTTTTTTTACGACATAAATGGCTCTAACTTTTTTACACGTTAACTGAGAAGCTTTTCTTTTACACAACTGCAAGAATTTATAGGTTTACGTATATAGTTTAAATTTTAACTCGATATCTTTACGCGTTCCCGAGATAAAGAGTCTTGTCATACACACAGACGGACAGACGGACAGACGGACAACAAAGTGATCCTATAATGGTTCCGTTTTTTTCTTTTGACGTACGGAACCCTAAAAAAGTGGAGATAGGTGCTATTTAAATAGTTGATTTGATTCATTGAGATATCTCAGCTTACATTAAAATCGGTTCACAGAGACTCGTCAATAAAATATACATGTAAAATTCCCACCGTTCAAATATTCACACATTAATAGCATTTACGTTAGATGCGGTGTGTAGTCTTAGTGTGGAAATCTGTACCAACAAACATACCTACCGAAATATTTAACGAGGCGCGTTGAAGTCTTTTATTCAAATTATTTGAAACCCGTGAATTTCATATAAGACGAAACCGGACAAAACTAGTTTCAACTAGTTATTTGTGTAATTTCTTTATTTAAATAGAAATTAGAAAGTACTGTACTGTACCGATCTTCTCAATTCTCTGTTGAACACAGGCCTATCCACGAAAGGCAATTGGTCCGGGTGGAGGTCTCAAATAAACAATCCAATTTCTTGTCTATAAGTTTGCCTATGTTTTCTTACACTAAAAATCCAGTAGAGTAGACTTCCGTACATTCATAAATTTCAAAGAGCTTAAAGGTAACGGACTGGCTCTTAACCTTACCGTTCTAAGTCTTAAGTTCATCAACAAATGGTTACCTGATTAACCGTTCGTTTAGTCTTAAACGGCTTGTTATCAAAATTTTGCTGTTCATCAAGCACTAACCATTGTTTAAATACAAAAATCGCACGTTTAACTGAAACGATGTCGTCAACCTTGTTTAACCAATAGTTACCCATTGCATCACCAGCATTTGCCATAAACCTCGCAAACCTAAACCCTTAAATAAATGATTGAATTTAATTGAAAAAGGTATCGTTGAGTTCTATCACTTTTGTGAAGGCAGCAAAGGTCTTGGTTTAATAGTTACGGAGATAATCTAATTTTAAGTTTGACAGCTGTCATACAAAATGTAGATCTTGTTGAGCTCTATCACTTTATTAAGCAATAGTCTTACTTCGATAATATTTCAATAAAACGAATAAAAATTAACCAAAATATCGATATTTTTTATATAACAAGAACATTATCTTTAGACCTTCAAGGGTCTATGGATAATCCAATTGCTTTCTATGTAGTAGTAGTGTAAGTAATTTTAGCATAATAATATTAAGTAGTATTGTATATTATTGTAGTTAATAAAGGCACTTTTGCCCGTATAAAAAAAAAACATCACTAATATCACTATTATCGGCCGACTCAATATGGCGGACCAGGCACGCGCGTTACGTCACGAAAAGTATTGTCAAAATAGCGAAACTATCAATAATGCTTGCCTATTTTTACCACATACATTTGACAGAGACGCCTATATGATTATTATTTCGGTTTTTAAACTATTTCATGTCTAAGTATCTAAATGTCATTACACGATTTCCATTTGATTCCTACTTCATTGACCAAGTTACATAAAAGTGACACGAAATGCTTATGACAGTGTCATTTTATAGTAGTATAATACCATTCATTCATTTACGAGCTACTCGTTCAAAAACGTTGATTATCTAAGCCCCGATTATCTACAAAATGATAAACACCAAAAAAGCGAAGCTTGTTTTACCAATCGTTAATTTGTAACCGAGCGTTCGCGTAACCATCGGTTATGTTACATTTGACTCCAGCCTAAGATGATCTTTGTCTCACTATGCCACCACGGCTTAACTGTTCACTACCATCGTATTTCGTATATTAAAAACAATTCAACATATCGTGTCTTACATTAAGTATAATTTTAAAATATAAAATGAAATACTTACGTGTAATATAATGTTGTCGAATACCGATCGAAACTTTTGTGTAAGACGATAATATGTACTGCATAGATTACTAACAGGGTATTAAGCAATGGTACAATGCTCCATAAAATCAAAATTTACTACGAAAACCTGTCCAAAACCACCTTTTTACCAGACGAAACTAGAGTCACATGTTAAATAAATTAAATCCACAAAAAATGAAGCACGTGTATAATCATACACGTGCTTGACTAGTATAATAAACAGATTTTGAGTTTTTTAATTGCACGTTGTTTGGCCATAGCTTGAAGTTTGCTATTTGTTGGACTATAACGCGTAAACACATTTTTAGTGTTTTTGGGGTTTCGTACTTCGAAACGTAAAATAGAGCTCTCGTAGTTTTTGACCCACGTAACAGAGGAGGTACTCAAGTCGTGGAATATATATTTTTAAGTGTAACTTCGCAAATTTTTATGGCATAACAACGCGTAACCTTGAAATTGGTCCCATTTAAATTTTATCGAAATCGGCTGAGCCATTTTTGATAAATCAACAATAATGTGAAAAATGCTACATGGATCGGTGCGAAACATTCGCGAATTCTGTACATGGTTGAAGTCAGTCATGCTATTTTTTGCGAAAAATAATTATTACTGTCTGTCTGTCAGCCAATATTCTGTAAAACTGAATTATTTTCTCACAAAGGCGTGGAAGTTATCAGTATTATATTTGACAGTTATCTAAACAAAGCTCCTCTTGTTTTCAAAAGTCTTTTTGTGGACGTGTGTTGGACGCAACGCGTGACTAAAATGCTGGTGTTTATTTGGCTCAACGTATAAGCATTACCATTCAGCGGTGCAATGCAGCCAGCAAGTTGGGCACGCTGCCGTCTGGTCCCACTACCAGAGCGTCCCCAGCATGCTGGCCGCATTACCACGCTTGAGCATTTAGATTAATTATCTTTAGACCAAGTTAGTAAAAACCGCACAAGTGCGAGTCAGGCTCGCACACCGAGGGTTCCCTACGAACCCAGACCTGTTTCAGCATGTGCTAATGAAGCACTTTCATATGATACCTTACATGATACGATTTACTCACTTTGAATTTGGAACCCATATTTTGTGTATTTAGGCCCTATTTTTTTGTGATTCAAATAAAAAAGTTTTTAGATTTATTCCTTTATGTGTACTCTAAGACGATGCTTCTCGCCAAATTTCATAGTTCTATGTCAACGGGAAGTACCCTGTTGTTTTTGATTTTTGTGAGTGCGAAATATGCGTTTTTTACGACATAAACGGCTCTAACTTGTTTAAACGATAACTGAGAAGTTTTTCTTTTACACAACTGCAAGAGACCATAGATATACGTATACAGTTTAAAATTCAACTCGATATCTTTACGCGTTCCCGAGATAAAGAGTCTTGACATGCGGACAGACGACAACAAAGTGATCGTATAAGGGTTTCGTTTTTTCCTTTTGAGGTGCGGAACCCTAAAAAAAGGTCTAAACAAATAAAAAATGTATCCAAATTCGGCGGCCAAGCGGTTCTTTAGAAAAGTTATACAATTGAATATTTAGTCTTTCTATCTGTTTTTCTAACTACGCAACTACATCACTTTTTTGCACACTGATCTTTTGTGATTTATCTCATAAGTAAAAACAGTTTACATCTAATGTATAAATTTTATTCAATAACTCCAAGAAAAAAATAAGTTCAATGACCATTGACAAAATGTATAGAACAGGTTTTATTTGTTGTTTTTAAACTTTCGCGATTTGAACACATTATTATTTTATACTACGGGACTAATCGCGCACTAAAATTACGAGATAAATAAATACCTCCTCATCCCGACGTTGGAAAATGCCACCCGCGGTCACCCATCCAAATACTGACCGTGCGGAACGTTGCTTAATTTCGGTGATCGCTGACAAACACCGTGTCACCTGAGCGCTACCGTGGCTCGGATGACACGTTAAATTGTAGGTCCCTGTTGTTTTAACCGTTTAGCCATGTCAGAGGCCTTCAGGCGGCCTAAAAACTCTGACACCAGGGCTAGCCACCCGGCCTATACGAACTTACTTACTTACTTATCCCGACGTTTCGGCCGAGTTGCATCGGCCGTGGTCACGGGTAGACTCAAAGACAGACTCAAGTCTACCCGTAACCACGACCGATGCAACTCGGCCGAAACATCGGGATGAGGAGGTATTTATTTATCTCGTAATTTTAGTGCGCGATTAGTCCCGTAGTATAAAATAATAACAGGTTTTATTTTTAGGATATTTTCTGTTATAGTTAATTAAAGTTAAACTTAAGAAACTTATAAATTGCCACTTTGCGACTATAAAATAATATTTTGGACCAATCAATGTTAAATATCGAAATTAGTTAAGTCATCTTCGCAACAGGAAATCAGTTAGAAATATAAGTAAAGGTACAATTTCGTAGCCAACTGCACGTACTCGTATTAGCAGCTGACTACAGTGTCGTCGCCACACTACTAGTTTCTACGAATTTCTATGAAATACATTCTGTAAAGCTAACGACGAGTGAAATATGGACGCACTTTCTAAAAGCTATTTTTTTATTACCCATGTTACTCGTACCATATAGTATTCAAACTTTCGCGATTTGAACACGTTATTATTATACAGGGTTATTCCAATCAATTAGCATCCTTTTAGGGGCTTATTCTGTACATCAAAACTAACAACTTTTGTTCTCCGACTTTTGTCAAAACTAACAAGAAATTAGTTTTCCTTAGAAAAATCATAACTCTCTGGATTGAATCCTCGAATAAAAATGTAGTTGTTACCTATCTAAAAACTACTTGAAAAAAGAGGCTGTCAATAAAAGTAGGTGTCCTTACTAAATTAGTTTACAGGCACCTATTATAATTTTTAGTAATGTTGAATTAATAATGTAGTAAAAAATTGGACCGCGTACTCGTATGTAAATCCGCCAACCCGCTCGTGTAGATACGATCATACGACCCATTCGACCTCCATGGGCAGGCCTATATTCATCAGCGGACTATTAATAAATTGTTATAAAAATATAACTTTTCAACAATACAGGCTCTTGAGATCCTAGATATCATGTAGCAGCAGAGTGCCAGCCAAGACAAGTAAATTAAGCCCAAATACGACGGGTCTATCTTGTTTAGTACAGGAGTTCCTATGGCCACCTTACGACTCCATCGTCAAATCAGTTCCATCGTCCCTTATTACTGTCACTCGATATACATAATATATGCGTGCAAAATTTCAACTCAATCGGAAACCGGGGAGTTTGTCAAAGGTGACGTCCACGAGTGGTATATTATTCAGATAAAAATCGAACCAAGATGATATATACATCATTTGAAAGCTTGTGATATGGGCTTCCTAAAAATATTTAATTCAGATTTTTTTTAATGCGAAAAATAAAATGTATCTAAAATTACAATACAGCTTATTATTTTTTCTAGTTTAGCAGTAATTAAGTGCTTCTATAGTTATTTATTTGCATTCGTAGCTGATTCTTCCACATTTATCTCTTAATTTGCTAAAATTAAGAATTATAACCTACCAGTGTGACCAGTTAGTAGATACAATGTGACAAAAAAACTCGTAAAAACTGTGTCTAATTGGTAAAAATGCTTCTAATTAACGATTCGGAGGTTACTTAATCAGGGTTGATAGAAATAAACTACGAGTACCTATTGAGCCAAATATATTTATTTATCCTAATAGATTCAAACTTAATTTGGAAAAAAATGGAGGGCTCTTTTTTGGTTTTAACTGATGTAATAGACTCGGAACAATATGAACTTTCTCGAAATGTAACGAGTGTTGTGGTTAGAATTTTTGATTATTATTATACCAGCCTCCATACATTTTGTGGACATGTCCTTTAACTTGCAAGATTCCACCCGAATTCACATAGGTACATACAAACCCCGATTACAGAGGCGCCATCCTAATTATATTAGCTAAATAGCATAGTTCTGTTTCTTTTTCACTTTAGGCATTCGATAGAGAGAACGCTTTTTACGTTGCTATTAAAATTACGCTGGCGCCTCTTTAATCGGGCTTACAATATAAATATATTCTTACATACATTCATTGCAAGTTAAATAAAAAGGCTAAAAAACTTATAAAAAGGCCGCTACTATAATACAATGTTATGCAAGTAGTTGTGTAATGATTTGATATTGAACAAGTCCTAAAGGCGGGTGTGTGAGGGAGAAAGAAAAGACTTGTTCTCTTTCCTCAGTGTAGGTTTTTCTCGTTTATTAAACATTGACAGATACTAAGCTCAACGGTACAAAAATAACATCACCGCGATGCAGCAATTAGTGCCGTGCGATGCTAGCGACATCTAGTTTGTCGTGGTATAACTAAATTGTACATACATCGCCCACCAAGGGCAAAGTGGAACCTTTGACCTTATATTACACATTCAAAGTTACAGCAATAGTTATAGTTGATGAGTTACAGTAGATACAATTACAGTGACAAGTTGAAAGTTGAATTTTACTAAAATTATTACAATTTGATAACAAAGTTTTGACAATGAAAACATAAATCTGTATAGAATTTTGATATGATTTTAAGGTGACGACTAAAGTCATGTAAAATGCTTTAGTGATAACACAATAACAAGATAAGATCCTTCGTCACCGGTAACAAAACAGTTTGATCACAGATTTTCGAAAATACAATTATTTTACCAATCTACGATGAGCGTGCTGCCACTTGTTGAAAGCGCTTACCTTAGAGATGCTTTTCGATCGAGTTAGTGATTCCTGACAAAATCCACCCCAAACTAGTATTCTGTGCTATAGGAGTACCCGGAGGTCCTTTTTTGAATCCTTCTTTTAGTACTCGACCATATACTTCTGCTCCCAGAAAAATATCGATTTTGTTAGGAATGGTGTAATACGGATCAGCAAGTGCTCCGCTGATTTCTACCCATTGTATGGCCTCAACTCTTCTCGATGGAAGAAGAGAAGTTATGCTGCTAAGCACATGAGCCTTTACCGGAATATTGATGGTTGGGTCAATCCGAGACTGAATATTGATGGTAACCATCGCGTTGGAAACAATGTTCTTTACTTCACCCAAGCCGGTTAAGTTATTTGAGGCTGGTGATTTTTTCAAACCTAAGTACCGAACAGCGGATTCAGTAATGAATGACCCTTCCGACCCCTGATCTAAGAGTGCTCGAATCGGAAGTTGTTTACTATTTTTAGCCTTGGCTAAAACTATGGCCGTGGGAAGCATGATTTGTTGCTGGCCCTTGCCAGTTGAAAAACATGAAACTACTTGTGGGGTTCGTTGACCTGCATTTGACGATGCCGATGAAGAAGAAACACTTTCTGACGAAGTGGCAACTCGCCCACCGTGATTAACCCCAGTTGCACTAAAATTAAAATTTAACCCAGAACCCTTAGGATGCAGCAGCGAATGATGATTTCGCCTGCAAATACGACATCTCGAGGTGCTGCGGCAGTCTTTAGCAGAATGATTGATGTTCAAACAATTAAAACATGCCTTGTTGTCAAGGATAAATTTACGTCGCGCGTCGACAGATTGTTTATGAAAACTTTTACAATGATACATTCTATGACCTTCCGTACAAAACGGACACGAAATTTTTGTTTCGTTGGTACATGATACGTGAAGTGATTTGATTTTATTATTATTAGTTTGACCCTTGAATCCTACCGTTGTCTTTGGATCAAGAAGTTCGATTGCTCGAAACCTTTGTGTTAAAAACTTTTTAAAATGTTGATATGTGGGTAGTTCATCGAACGGAATGTTTGTACTTACGTTGAACTCCCATTGCCGTCTAGTTTCAAGATCCAATTTCAACGATAGGATGTGTATAATTAAGATATCCCAACTCTTTACATCGATACCTAAATCACAGAGGGTTGCCAAACAATCATTTGTGGTGTTAATTAAATCTTTTAACCCACTGGCTGATTCAGCATTTAAATTCTTTTGACTTAGCATTCGTTTTAAAACTTGATTAATGATATATTTTTTGTTGTTATATCTTTCTTCTAACAATTGCCAACATCTAACAAAGTTTGTTTCCTGAATAGGTATGTGCCTGAGAAGCTGTTCTGCCTCGCCAGTCACATAACCTTTCAGATAATGCAATTTCTGGACATTATCTAAGGATTCATTCTGGCCAATCAGCGATAGAAACAATTCTCTGAATGATCGCCACTCAGAATATTGGCCAGAGAAGTTTGGGATGTTGATTTTTGGTAGTTTTATTTGCGATGCTAAAGGTTGATTGACATTTGGTGAAACATATTTTAACTGTTGTTGTTGATCGAATTTAGACGCTAAGGTTTTTAATTCGCATTTGTACTCCATGAATGTTTCTTCGCACGAATCGTATTCGTCAGTTTTTATATAGTCGGAAGCCTTTAATTTTTCTGAGCTATGGTTAAGCCACAACTCTTTATGGCCTGCCATGAATTCTAACCATAGCTGTTCTACTGATTCGAGTCTTCCATCTATATATTCTTCAGTCAATCGCTCTTTCGGCAGTTTTTTAAAGTTAATTTTGGCCTTCAAAATTCGGGAATACAAATCGCGTTGAAAGTTTATAATAGATTCCATTTCTATTTCAAGTTAATCTAAATTTGAATTGATGTTTGAATACATCAAACTTAAAAACAAACTAGTAATTTTTTCCAAGTGTCAATCAATGAGTAAATTTACGTAAATATTACAATTGGTAAAATGAAGTTAAATTCTCTAAGTGTATAGAACCATACCGCAATAAATTTTTTGAAAGTTGGCCGTAGGTTTTCCTTGGCTCCGTTTTACGTAAAACTAAACTAAGTTCTACTTAGCATGCTCACAGTATTACAAGTTGAATTTACACAAGTTTGTGAATTGTTAAAAGTTCAATAAATATTCACCTAAGTCAATTATGATCGCAAAAGTACTCACAATTTTCACTTCACATATAATTATTCTTGGTTGCTCACTATTGCCGTGAATTCTGCTCAAAGCTGCTTCACCTCTTCGCACGTAACTTCACGTGACGGGACACGAATCTCTGCCTGCGCCGTCTGCGTGACCGACTTCGTTGATGATGACACAATTCCGCCGTGATAATGATGACACTAAGACGTTCACTGACGTCACAGTAGTTGCTTCCTGACAGCACGCTGTCTCACCGGTGATTAGTGTATGGCCCGTGGCCTTATCTGAGAACTGCCGGGCGGGGCACGTACAGCCGGGCGCTCGCACCTGGTATGCGGTCGCTCTCTGCCGTGGCCTCGTATCCTCCGGTGTGGTGTAGCTAGACGATGTTGCGACAACGATCCGTTGTCCGCCAGCTCTAACAACTATCCGGCTCGAAGGACCATGAACAAGTCCTAAGGGTGGGTGTGTGAGGGAGAAAGAAAAGACTTGTTCTCTTTCCTCAGTGTAGGTTTTTCTCGTTTATTAAACATTGACAGATACTAAGCTCAACGGTACAAAAATAACATCACCGCGATGCAGCAATTAGTGCCGTGCGATGCTAGCGACATCTAGTTTGTCGTGGTATAACTAAATTGTACAGATATTTCAACACGGGTTTCCCAATCGTCAAAATCTACATAAACAAACATTTTGCATTTTGAAAATCCCAACAAAAACGTTACCTACTGTATCTTTTACGATCATCAAAAACCCTGTCACGGAATCACAACGTATGAATAGGTATTTATAATGTGAGTAGGTAAATCTATTTAAAATGTTTAGTACACAAAGTAAATTAGTAAAAGTCAAATAGGTAAACTAGTAGGCAATGTTACCAGTAATCCACACATATTATGTAGGTAACTACAGTGTACAGTACACTTAAGTGTACGATAAAACCATAAATGGATGTATCTATGTCTTATATTCTATCTTTTTATATGTGTAAGTGGTAATATACAGGGTTATTCCTAATCAATTAGCATCCTTTTAGGGGCTTATTCTGTGCATCAAAAGTAACAACTTTTGTTCTAAAACTTTTGTCAAAATTAAAAAAAAAAACTGTTGTTTCATAGAAAAATGTCGTTCATACTCGACAAAATGTATGGAACAGATGCTTTCAAAATCCTTACTATAAAACCATTGAGAGTTTAAAAAAAACTGTCTTATACCATAACACTATAATAAATACGAAAGTGTGCGTGTTTGTTTGTTCGTCTTTCACGGAACAACAGATAGACTTAATTTTTGACATGGACATAGTTTGAAAGACGGTGTTTATAACATACACAAGATAGAAATGATTTTTTGACTAGGAGATAACTATTTGTTGAATGCTGTTACTATGTAAATTACCCTAAAAATGAAAGTGCCTCATAAAGTGACCCTTTCACTATTGTTCTCCAAATCCTTAGAATTCTCGCTAAACAAAATAGCACATCTGTACTCTCCGGGGTTTCGTTCCGTAAACATCAGATGTTACACACTTGTGCTATTATTTTGTGGTGTCAATTTCCATATCTTTGCTCTTCACAAATTATTGAAACTAGTGGCAATAAACCGGACAAGTGCAAGTGAACAGTGGGCCGACTCGCCAACCGAGGGGCTTATTCAGATTTTTTCTTTGTGTATATTATCAGACATTTTTTTTTGCCACAGATAGTTACAGGTCAATAGGAAGTACCCTTTAGAATTTGATTGTGAATTTTATGATGAATGGGAGTGTCGAAATATGGAGGTTTTACAGCTCTACCGACCAACGACCGGCTCTAACTAATAAATTGTTTTTTTTTTTTTTCATTTTCTTTATGTGTATTATCAGATAATTCTTTTTGCCAAACATAGTTTGGACAGCAGATAGTACTGTTTACGATTTGATTTCCTTGTGAGTGTCGAAATATGGGGGTTTTTATGGCTCTACCCATCATCGACCGGCTCTAACTGTTTTTCACGATAACCAAGAATATTGCTTTTTTTCACAACTGTAATTATGAAACTATGAATTTACGTATAGTTTGTGTCCTCGGTCAGCGCGCGAAATTCAACTTTAGATAAAAATTAGTTGATGCACTTTTGTACATAGACATGAACATTATTACAGTTTTTAGGTGTACCTAGTATAATTATGTACCTATCCATAGCCGTTAAACGAATTTTCGTAAACATACAATGATAATTTCATCTGTAAATGCCAAAAAATGACAAAAAACGGAATTTCACGCGTTGACCTAGTCACCTAGAGCAACCACCCTACGCTATAACGTTTTTTCACAGTATGTAGCTAAGAAATTCAATTTTTAACAGCTGCAAAGGAGCATAAGTAGATATGGTTTTAATTTCAACTCTTTTTTATATTTAAATTAATGACTCACAGACTCCAGGGTCTGTGCTTTTTGTTAAGTAAGTTACATTTGAAAGAATGCGACTGTACGGTTAGTTTAAATCTTAGTCTAAGTTAGTCGTTTCATTGTATTGCGTGAATGCCGTGAGCAAACCGGCGACCCGCATGTAGCACCCCATCACGAGTATGACGCATGTATCATTAATTTCAACTCGATAACTTCGAGTTTTGATTCCGTAATTCTGCATAGCTAAAATATGAAACTTGTCAATGAACAATCTGGGAATCTAAACAAGGAGGTAACTTATGGGTACCTTATGTTGGGTTTTGGGCAAAAATTGCATATTTTAAATAATGTACCTACGGTTTTTGACCGGACACGATAGTTCGAGGGTGGTAGTCAACCACAGACTTTTAAAAAGTAAATGCAACAGGAAACGAGCTGCGGTTGGCTATTGCAGAGGAAGTCGTAAAAATAATAAATAAATTTACTAAGAATCATGGTCTGGGACTGACACGAGGTTTTGAGGACCATTCTGGTCGAGCCGTCGGAGCGAAGAACAAGTCTAGATTAAAGCTTAAGGAACAATGTATTGTAAGAAATAAATCTACAAAGAGTTGTTAAAATAATGGTGTTTCTACTGCATCGAGTCCTCGGTTGTCCTCACACTTAGTGTGTTACACTCTAGACTGCGTCTCTCCTTAAGATCAGATCGAATGTGGTCAAAGGTCAAACGCAGACCTTTCTAGTTTTAAAAAAAGATACGAGAAAAATTTCGTTCCTGATGTGTCTTTTTAGTTTCGGCTCGCATTATTAGTAACAACCAAACTGCAGAACAGCGAACTAATTCTCTCTTCTGTGAACCAAACCAACAAACACACCTGCAGATTTATGTAGGATGAAAAATCGAATTACCCTTAATTTCAATGTTGTAGTTGGTATAGTAAAATTATTGTAGAAAAATACTTCCTAAAAGTTCAAGTTCTAATTAAATCCTAATAAAATTAGATCCTAAAAAAATCAGATAACCTGTCTTTAAGCTGTCCATCTAAAAGCTAGTTTCGACTCGCACTTGGCGGATTTTTGTAAATGGTCCCGTCCGTTATTAAAGCCAAGCCAACTACCAAGCCAAGCCAAGTCCGTTATTCAAGCCGTGGTGGCTTAGAGGTAGTGACACGCGCCTTACAATCGTGAGGTCGTGGGTTCAAATCCCAGTCCCGCACCAATGAGTTCTTTGGAATTTATGTACGGAATTACACACCACTGGTTTTTCGGTGAAGGAAAACATCGTATGGCAACCTGTATATGTCCATAGAAGAAATTAGATGGCGTATGTGAATCCACCAACCCGCACTGGGCCAGCGCGGCAGCGTGGTGGATATGGCCCATTCACCCTTCGTGGGTAGGCCTACGTCCTGCAGTGGACTATATAAAGGCTGATACAGTACAGTACAGTTATTAAAGCTACGGAATCCTAAAACCATTTTTCAAGAGTTATAATTTTCTCTTACGTCCATTTGATATGTTAAATTAATATCGACTAAATAATTATGCTAAACTATATAGACAATGTTTATCACAACACAACTAGTATGTATATTGTATAATTATAATACACAAACTAGTGTATAAACCAGTTTGAGCGGATGTCCATCACTATGCAGACTATCGCGGCGGCGTAGTAACTGACTGGTCTACCTTCGTAGCGTGTCTACGCCATTCAATTTGGTAACTCAAGATGGCTAGATCGGGAAACTGCGTTGCGTTTTTAATAAGTATTTTGTCGAAGTGTTAGCTCTTTTTTGATTATATATTATTAAAACGATTCAATAGCGAGGCAATATCAATAACATTATCAGCCTTAGGACGGTCATTTATAGACATAGGCCTCCCCTATAGATTCCCAATTCCGCAAAAACACAACTTTGTTACGTAGTGTTATCATATCTTCTTTGCTGGCGGTACGAATCAGAAATGTTGAGTAAACCACTTCGATACATTTCAAAGGAAAATCGACAAGGTACTGGTAATGAGGCGTCTTTCTACTTTTCTTGTACTTATATTTGTTTGTACTAACTACCTAGTACTTTTATGTTTTATCGTATAAAAAATGAATACCTAGCTAACAACATGCTGGCAGCACTCCCACCATCAACAACTCCAAAAAACTGTAGCATGTCGATGACTACCTCTTTGAATGAGATAATGAAACAAATATGGCGACTCTACACAAGCTAGCTTCGAAGGTCGACACCGCTATAAAATCTGATTACGGTAATTACTTCTGTCAATGCATTTTTTGCTAAATTTTTGAGTTGTTAGTAATCTGGGACCTACAATTGTTTATTTACCACTCAAATTTACTGAGATTTTGTTGTAGTCAAATTAAGTTTTTGATGTATCAGTAAAACCTACAATATCTTCAACTATAATAGATCCAACTGTTTATTTTCTTTTTGACAGCACCAAAAGAACGTACGGTAGCCATAGAACGTAAATTTTAAAAACGTTTTTAATTTTATGTAATTTATAAAAAAAACTACTGCACTTATGGACTCAATTTGTCAAAGATGATTATTATACGGGATCAAGGAGCAAACTTAGGCAGTTGTCATATTTTTAAAACCTCGCATTTAAAAGTGAACTTTTGCGTAACATGACGCAGTTACGTTCTATTGGCGCTGTCAAAACGAAAATAAACGGTCGGATCTATTATAGTAATAAAACATTTTTTTAATTTTGCAAATTCTAGTCGTGTTAAATGTGTGTTTAGTAATCAAATTAAAGATACTTAATAAACATAATCTTCATACTTTCATGTTTACATAGATCGCTAAAGCATTTTTCTTTTTTTAGGGTTCCGTACCTCAAACGGAAAAAACGGAACTCTTCTAGGATCACTTTGTTGTCCGTCTGTCCGTCTGTGTGTATGTCAAGACTCTTTATCTCGGGAACGCGTAAAGATATCGAATTGAAATATAAACTGTATACGTACATCTATGGTGTCTTGCAGTTGTGTAAAAGAAAAACGTATCGTTTAAAAAAGTTAGAGCCGTTTATGTCGTAAAAACCGCTTATTTCGACACTCACAAAAATCAAACCTTACAGGGTACTTCCCGTTGATATAGAACTATGAAATTTGGCGAGAAGCATTGTCTTAGAGTACACATATAGGAATAAATCTGAAAACTGTACATTTTTATTTAAATCACAAAAAATAGGGCCTCAAAATTCACAAATTATGGGTTCAAAATTCAAAGTGAGTAAATCGTATCATGTAAGGTATCATATAAAAGAACTTCATTAGCACATGCTAAAACGGGTTTTTAATTATTTTAACAATGCGTAATTTTCGATGTATGAGGAGAAAAGTGAAAAAAAAGCTTTTTGGTCGATAGTAGAGATTTTAACAACTTACTTCCCAATTTTGTGAAATTTTCTAGATTCGTACGGAACCCTCGGTGTATAAACCTGATTCTCACTTGTCCGGTTTTTTTTAGTTTTGCAAATTACATTACATGCACTAGCCGTGTTAAATGTGTGTATATCAAATTAAAGATACTTAATGAACATAATCTATACTTTCATGTTTACATAATTCGCTAAAGCATTTTCATTTTCTTTCTTTCTAGTAGTTCTTTTTTTCTAGTACCTACAAAATTGTATCATTTGCTTTGAGACACAATTAAAATGCTCTATTTATTTTATTCAATTTGTTTACGTCACATATAGTAATAGTTAAATTTGAAAGATATCGAAATTAATATGATGTAGAAAATGAGATTTATGAGGATTTTTAAAGTGTCCTAAAAAGCAAAAAAAAACATACCTATAGTAAAAAAATAATATAATTATGCAACATGCATAAGGGATATTTAGCAAATGGGCGTATACAAAAAAAAATAACGTATCGATGTCCACCCACTCTACGCTGCTCTACCAAAATGCGCCGTCTTTCTCTAGCACAAGCCCACCTTCTCCGGGCCAAACCTCCAAATAACCTCACACGTGCCGCACCATAAAATCTGGGTTTTCAACTTTGCAAAACACGAAAATTATTCATTAAACGCGATACACATCATCAAAATAATAATACCAGTAGAGTGTAAAAAACCAGATACCTAACACAGTTTTTTAACGTTCAGATTAGCATAAGATATGACGATGCCAATCGTCTGTCGCGTGCCAAACATATGCGGGCACTAAAATGACGCTTTTGTTTATCAACTCGATTTAATTATCTACTGCTGCAGTTTCCGTAGCCTCCAACTGGTAAAATAACATGTAGAAACAAGTTGTGATGTAACTTCATGACAAAATTGTTGACTCTAAAAAAAAGAATAAGAATTACTCTATGTTCTTTATGTTAACAAATATTTAGTTTAAAATTAATTGAAATATGTCTCTTAAATGCTTACTTTTAGAATCGACTAAATTTAGTTTGGTTCTACGACATTTCAAATTTTTGAACTGGCTGCCCTGTAATGTGTACTATACTCGTGCCTCTGGCATGAGAGATGTTATAAACAGATTTTATCAGAGTTATAACCATGTACGCTACGTACTACGCTACGTCATGTACTACTCGCTATGAACTTCTGTTATTCAATCACTATCATAATTGAAATCAAACTGCGCAGCTATAACATAATTAGATAGATTTGATAAAATTGAGAACAGTTCATCAGAAAAACCCAATTAACACATTAGGAAATTATTAAATCACTTAGCAAAACCTATTAACTATTCAAAAACAATCAAGTTTAGTTCGTTTAATGAACCATTTGTAAATCATTACCTTTTACTTATTTTTCCAGCACGCGTCACGTCAAAGTTAAATACACAGCTGCAGTACCTACTGTACCAGCCTTTTTAATAGTCCACTGCGGGACTAAAGCCTAGCCACGAAGGGTGATAGACCATATCCTCCACGCTGGCCCAGTGCGGGTTGGTAGATTCACATATGCCATTTTGCTAAAGAATAATCAAAAATGTGCTAAGATCTGACATTTCTTACCATATTTGGTATCGCTCATCGAAATGACAGAAATAGCCGCGTCCTTTTCTAACTCGTGCTGTTTTAAATCAATGCATTTATAATAATAAATATTTTGGGACATCTTACACACGGCCTCTGACCCCAAACTAAGCAAAGCTTGTGATATGGCTGCCAGAGACTGATATACTACATATAATTATTTTTAAATACATATTTATATAGATAGTAACTAAATAACACCCAGACACAGAGCAAACACTTATGTTCATCACATAAATATTTGCCCTGCGTGGGGATCGAACCCACACCTCTTTGATCCAGAAGTTAGGGTCACTAACCACTGAGCCACCGAGGCAGTCACGAGTTATAAAGCTAAGGTAATAAAATTTCCCGGTCGTTCTACCATAGAATAAAACGAAACATTTTCCGGTTGTTCTACGATAGAACAATTCGCCTCTATGGCCGCGTAGCAGCATTTTAGCGGCGCCATTCGCGTTCAGCGCCTATTATCCAATCTACGAAGTAGTCGCTCTACAAGTTGCGTTGGTAATTCCCCCGCGCAAGCGGCGACTCACGTGTTTCCCCACCAGTGGAACCTGTGGAACTCCCACCTGTGAAGCTCTGTTAGGAATGATTTATATTAGACCGGGCCGTGTTCGGGCTGGGCCATACGGCCCAGCCCGAACGAACAGGGCACGGATAGAGCACAGATTTGAAACGTTAAGTACATTTTGCAAAACGCAATTCATTTACACAGTGCAAGACAGTCCGGGCCACGGACACGGCACTAGGATGGAGACGGGGCATGAATTTGAAACGCTACATAGATTTTGTACGAAGCATTTTATATTACATCGTGCGTCGCGGCCCGGCCCGAACCCGGCCCGGTCTAATATAAATCATCGCTTTCTGTGGCGTGGTGCGTTGCGAAATGGGTGCGGGAAGCCGGGAACTGACGTCAAATACTGGCTTAGGTCAGTAACTGCACTTTCTAAGTACCTATTCAA
The DNA here is from genome assembly GCA_949316475.1 of Hypomecis punctinalis. Taxonomy (NCBI): domain Eukaryota; kingdom Metazoa; phylum Arthropoda; class Insecta; order Lepidoptera; family Geometridae; genus Hypomecis; species Hypomecis punctinalis. The sequence continues at coordinate 556,988 of OX438801.1, read as the reverse complement.
AATTATTTCAGTAATAGGAAAACGCTCAGTAATTTACAGCTGAAAGAAGATAAAGAAATTATTTTTCATTGCTATCTGGCTATAGAAACTAGCGTGGTTTATGCACATTTTAATTAAGTATAGCACAAGAAACTATAGTAGCAGTTATCTACTAAAATATAACGTGAGTAATACCTTTGCTATACTTTTTTGATATCGTTGCGTGTTCACTTTGTGCTCTTATACCAAAATTAAATGGAATTGATACTGAGATGGTTAAAGAGGTTTGAACTAACTACAGCATATAAGTACTCATTTATCGGAAATTATTTTTAAAGTCGTATTGCTCGCCTAGAACTAAGAAACAAATCATTACTAATCTGACTAGCTTCAAACGGGTGAGTCACTGTGTACCTAGCGTAATACACATAGTACCTATCCTACCCACCAACGTGTCAGTATTTGGTTATTGTGCTTATACTTCATGGGGATGGTCAAACTCCAAAGTCATCCAGAATGAACGTCGGTGTGAGTAACGCAGCACTACCGCGGAAGTCACTGTAAACAGGGACAAAACGTAGGAAAACGTATCACCAAGGAAGGAATGGAGGAAGGAAGGGCCGACATCTCTTACATCATTTTAGTGAGAAAAAACATGTAACATTTGTAAATAAACAATGAATTTTCCTGAAAAGTCATATTCAATGTTCAGACTGCCTCACTGACTGACTTAGTGTGTTTAGTGACCCTGAATCCTGGGCCAAACAAACATAGGTTCGATTCCCACCCAGCACAAGCATTTACGTGTTGAACATTGATGTTTGCTGTGTATAGTGGTTATAATTATATGTATTTAAAAATACGTACCTATTTATGTAGTATTAATCAGTCTCTGACAACTATATCACAAGCTTTGCTTCGTTTGAGGACTTTGAGGTCAGAGACGGTGTGTAAGATGGTCCCTCTAATATTTGTTTATTTTTATTATATTGTAGGTAGACATCATGCAGGCTGCTTCTATTGTCCTACAGATTGAAACGTCTCATTTACCCTGTTCTTCTCACTAACCCTTACCTAGTATGATTCCATAGGTACATATTATCCTGCTCTCCCGTACATTAGTCAGTAACAGTTATTATTAGACTTTGTTTGGATATACATACTCGTACATAATGTAATGTATAGGTATTGATTAATACAATTTAAAATTAGTTTGAAATCCTTCATTTGGATACCTTTATGTACTTTTTGATGTCAATACACACACGTATTTTTTCTTTTGACAATAAAAAAATGGCAAAGATAAACCTTGTGAAAGTTTGGGAGTGGGGTCGCGATGTCACGTCTCTCACGAAAGTCTATATTTTTGTATGACATTCGTGACGTCACACAGAACTTTAACGGGCTATCTTTTCATATTTTTTTGTTAAATTGACAAAAGAAAAGATACGTATCTAATATTTTTTTATAAAGTCTATTTGACGGACAATTGTTTTTTAGTCATAATACTAATTTATACGACCTACCTACCAGGTCTATGCGAACTTACTTAGGTATTTAGTTTTAATTTAATACAGTTTGATACAAATTCTTTAAAACCTATACCTAAGCTTTTGAATATCAATTTCTAAGAAGATTAACCAATTAAATGCCAAATCTTTTAATCTGACTCAAAATTGACTAAAGCAAATTTCCGATGAGTCGATGCCAATGACGTGTTATCATTATCAGCGGCATGTGTAACATACGTTTGAAGGAAAAAGCTGCAACATCGATGTCGATGAACCCGCGGCTTACCTGTAGATAGATAGGTAGGCACCTGTATCGGGCATTATATCAATTTCCGCAATGTTTAACAGAATTGCATGCCATTGTTATAGACGTGTGACGAAAATGCTGCTGTTTATTTGGCTCAACGTATAAGCATTGTCATTCAGCGTAGCAATGCTGCCAGCATGCTGGGCACGCTGCCAACTGGCAGTGGGCTTGAGCACTTGGATTATCTTTAGACCTTCAAGGGTCTGTGGATGATCCAATTGCTTTCTATGTAGTAGTAGTGTAGTATTGTCATTAAGACTTAAGTATCTATTAAAAAAAAATTGTTATAGTATGTTGTATAAAGTTGTATTGCATTTTATCAAAAACTTCCAAAATGTTAATTTAATTAGGTTTTTTTCAGTATTCTCTTTTATTTAACCTGTAGTGCGAATATACACTTAACGGTGGAAATGACGCCGCTAAGTATATTTTATCAAAGGCTGAATAAATGAATGAAATAAAATGTACCTACTGTCCCAACTCCCAGTGATGGGAAAAAATTTAATCTCTCCCAATTCTTTCCACTACTTTCTGGTTTGTGTAAGTATTTATATTTAGTAATAATTAATTTGAATTCTTCTTCTTTGTTGTGTCGATGATCCAAATATGAGTGTACTGTACTGAATCAGCCTTTTTTAATAGTCCACTGCAGGACGTAGGCCTACCCACGAAGGGTGTTTGGGCCATATCCACCACGCTAGCCCAGTGCGGGTTGGTGGATTCACATACGCCATCGAATTTCTTCTACTGACATATTCAAGTTGCCTCACAATTTTTTCCTTCACCGAAAAGCCAGCGGTGTTAAATTTCGTACATACATTCCAAAGAACTCATCGGTATGGGACCAGGATTTGAACCCACGACCTCACAATTGTAAAGCGGATGTAATAGTGTCACTACCACTAGACCAACACGGCTTCATTCAATATGAGTGTAATGGGGCATTTTCCCAATACTTAGCCACTGTCTGATTATTTGCGCTTTACGGTAGTAGTATAGCGGCTAAATCAATACAGCAAAAGATTTTAGCAACTGATCACAGAGTGTTAGCGCAGTAAATTCACTTCTTCCATTATAATGCGGACCGCCAGGGATTGAAAACCCTGCCTCCGTCATTGTTTCCTGACAATCAATCTGGACATCTTTAAGGCAAGGGTGAAAAGGTATCTTCTAAGTCTACATATTCCATCTTTGGCTACAACTTCGCTTCCCATCAGGCGAGTTGGTGGCCAAGTTAGCTATTATGCGTTAAAAAAAATAGTAATCTGTTTCGTGTCCGTTAGAAAAAAAATGTAACACACAAAATATTATCTTCCTTTTTGCCAATTAAACAAATCTAACAGACTAAAGATAACGTTTTATTACCCATTTATGATGATTAGATATTGTAAACTCTGAAACCATCTAAATCCACTGGTTTTGTGCTTTTATATAACAACTAGCTTTTGCCCGCGGCTCCGCCCGCGTAGTTTTTTGACTTTTGTTCTATCCCACAGGACCCTTACTTTTTCGGGATAAAAAGTAGCCTATGTCACTTTCCGACCTTTGAACTATATCCATGCCAAAAATCAAGTCAATCCGTTGCTGCGTGAAAGAGGAACAAACCAAGAAACTTTTCGGTTTAATAATAACTTTTATTATATTACTAGTTTTTACGGCTTCGCCCGCATGATATTTTGATTTTTGACGCAATATCATTATAATTTATAGCCTATGTATTATTCTGATATATAAGCTATATAATTGCAAAGTTTCATCTTAATCCGCTCAGTAGTTTTTGCGTGAAAGAGTAACAAACAACCATCCATCCATCCGTCCTCACAAACTTTCGCGTTTATAATGTTAAGTAGGATAGTATTCCTCTTTATTCAATTGAATTCACAGGCTTGACCTGGTCCTTTATTAGGCATCAATGGAGCCGAAGCCAACATTGAGAGGCCCCTTTTACAATTACGAAATATAAAAACAACAGTAGGTATAAAAAGGATAGCGTGAAATGGAAACTACGGCATATAAAATGACTTGAAATATCGTAACTAAGCTATTTTGGTGAAATTTTAAATGTTTTGTAAAATTAGACTACGGAATGAGGTACGGCACCCGCTAAATATGCCTTATTTTAAAATTTCGTAGCGGGTGGTGATTTACCATCCACTAAATGGGCCCCCCATAAAGGCTACCGTAAGTTGTCTCCGAACATTGGACGGCTTAGGATGTCGAGAGGTGTGCTGCGCTTTCACTCAACGCTACTCGCGGCGTTATGCCTTTTAACACCTCCACCCTGGAGCTTAGGTTCTTAGCGCTTGCGGTTTCTACTCCAAACCGGCCAGTTAATTCAACAGAGGAGTCAGGGGTCTCATTTAGCCCCAGGGAAGCATGGTTCGCGGTGTCGCCACTCACCGACGCCTTTAGTATAATTATTAGTATTAGCATAAACTAACTACTCAAGGTATTAGTATGATTTACCTCGTCATAAAGCCCATATGTCAAATCAAACATAAAACTTGATTTGAATAGCTGCGAGCTTTTCCTGTCGTCATAAATTAATATAAGTACCGTAACATTTATTACGAGGAAAATTATTTTTATGCATAGATATAATTAATGAGAGTAAAATAACCCATGATATTGTTTTTTATTTCAACCGTGTAAAAATGGCGGGTTTTCCTTCCTCTAAAAACTAAAATAGAATGGATTTCGATTCGGTATATTAGATTCCACCGGTGGTGAAGTGGCATCACTACATAGTATAAAACAAAGTCGATTCCCTGTCTGTCTGTCCTTATGCATGCTTATATCTTTAAAACTACATAACAGATTCTGATGCGGATATTTTTAGGGTTCCGTACCTCAAAAAGAAAAAACGGAACCCTTATAGGATCACTTTGTTGTCCGTCTGTCCGTCTGTGTGTATGTCAAGACTCTTTATCTCGGGAACGCGTAAAGATATCGAGTTGAAATTTAAACTGTCTACGTATACCTATGAATTCTCAGGTTTGTAAAAGAAAAGCTTCTCAGTTACGGCATAAAAAAGTTAGAGCCGTTTATGTGGTAAAAAACGTATATTTCAACGCTCACAAAAATCAAAACCTACAGGGTACTTCTCGTTGACATAGAACTATGAAATTTGGCAAAGAGGATTGTCTCAGAGTACACATATAGGAATAAATCTGAAAACTGTACATTTTTATTTAAATCATAATCACATAAAAATAGATATCACAAATATCACAAAATATCGGTTAAAAATTCAAAGTGAGTAAATCATATCATGTAAGGCATCGTATAAAATAACTTCATTAGCACATGCTAAAACAGGTTTTTAATTATTTTAACAGTATGTTAAAATAATTACCCTCGGTGTGCGAGCTTGACTCGCACTTGTCCGGTTTTTAATACATGATGTGATTCAAGAGAAAGGTTTATAATAATGTATAATACGTCTGTGCGAAGCCAGGGCGGGCTGCTAGTTATAATATAAGGGGGGGTGGGGATTGGAATCCTTCTTATGATTTCAAAGGAAAATATCGCCAAACATACAAATATACTGGTAACTTAATAATACTAAAGTACAAGCTCCTTTAGTTCATCAAGATGAACACCTTATACAATACAATACAACAACACTTTATTGACACCAACAAATAGGAAACATAACAAAAGAAACGAAGACAAAAAGGCACAAAAGGCGGTCTTATCGCTAAAAGCGATTCCTTCCAGACAACCTCCTTAGGATGCAAGGTAAAGTATAGACGACAAGGATGGCTTTTACCACGGGATCAACCCCAAAATCGCAATTAAAATCAGCTGTTCGATAGAAGAAATCCATTGACTGGTGACTAAATATACCTATTTTAAACCGCGTAATTTTCAAAAATTGCTGTTTTCTATTTTTGCAGATTTCGCGGTTATTCCTATAATAAAAGTTGCTCGTCTTGATGTGCTTAATGCGTAATTTACCAATGACTGTAGTACGAGTATGGCGAAAGAATATCCATGCATTCGTAATAGATTATTCTATTTCTAACATTGCTATGTGTAATGTACCTACTTTCACCAAGTAGATAATTACCACGTACTGATAAGCGCAGAGTAGAATATCCACCGAGAAGGTGGACCGTTGATGTAATCAAGACCGAAGACACACCGGATGCAAGTAGCTTTCAACCAGTGTTATTGAATATCCGCAGGGGACCTATGGACATCCTACGGCTAATAATTTCCAAAAAAAAATCAAGTGCAGCCTAGGGACGACCATCCTCAAGTTGAGTAGAGACCCCAGGATCGCGCTGGATGCAAGCCACTTATAACCGATCTTATTGGAGATCCATCGGGAAGGCCTATGCCCAGCTCTGGACGTTCTCTGGCTGATAGATACATTAATTGTCAAAGTTAATGAGGGGACAGCTGTAGTTATAGCAGTAGCTATACCTATGTGACTGTTGTTATGCATATACGTTCGTTACAAATAGGCATGTCAATGTATATTATACAAGATAATTTTTTGCAAAAATTAGCATGACCGACTTCACCCGTGTACAGAATTCGCGAATATTTCGCACGGATCGATATACATTTCACATTATTGTTGATTTATCAAAAATGGCTCAGTCGATTCCGATAAAATTTAATTGGGACCAATTTCGAAGTGTATTTTTTCTTTCCAATAAAAAATAATTATTGAAATCGGACTACTATGAAAAAAAGTTATGCGTGATTATACATAGAAAAAATATAAATACGTGCGAATTTTATACCTCCTCCCGTAGTTCGTCGTTCAAAAATTACTCATCCACATCCAATTTATAAGCAATACCGATGCCTAATAAGTACATTTACGGTCATTGAACATAATGGTACAAATACCTACCGCCCCTATCGGGTTGACGACCGCTTGAACAATGCCTAGATAAGTATAGACTGATAGCTCCATGTGCATGGGCACACCAGTCATTGTAGCCCTTTCATAGTAAACTGTGCCAGTTATAGTCAACTTTGTTAATAAAAGTAGTTACACCCTTTATACCTACTTGTGTTAAGTACTTAAGCAAGTGTACCGGACCTTTAATAAAAAATAATCCATTGATACCCGGGCAGGCTGAATTGATACATTTAAGATGATTTTAATACCTATACTGAATCTAGCTCAGGACTTGTTTTCAGGGTTCCGTACCCAGAGGGTAAAAACGGGACCCTACTCGTATCACTAAAACTCCGCTGAGCGTCCATCCGTCTCCAGGCTGTATCACATAAACTGTGATAGCTAGACAGTTGAAATTTTCACAAATTATGAATTTCTGTTGCTGCTATAACAACTACTATACATGGGGGAGGCCTACGTCCAGCAGTGGACGTCTTACGACTGGATGGATGGTCTGGCTACTGGTACTTGATAGGGTACTTCCAAAACAGAAAATGCTATTGGGAAGTCAGGGCAGCGTAATTTGTTATTTATTAATTTACTCTTTACAAAAGACGTTTTCTCATTGAATACTAGTGAATCCTTCGTTCAGATGTACTAGTATTCCTTTTGTAGTAGTTTGACGTCAATGCCGCCATTAGGTCTCGCTCGGTAGGTATTGGGAATCCTACTTGAATCATATAAATGGTCTTATTCACGATCCGTCAAAGTGCTACGCCGCCGCACCGATCATGCACAATGCACATGTCGGAGAAGTCAAGTCAAGTAGAAGCTCGCTTAATAGCGAGTATTAAGTTTTCCGCAATTAGTAACTTTGCAGCCGCCAAAAATTTTGATTTCTGATCCATAGGGGTCATTCATCAGCAGTGGAGGGCCTATGGATGTATTGATGGATATGACATGTATATACATTGATATTTCTGCAATGTAGTCAACAAACTTCAAAGTTATTCATGGCGGAACTTATGTTTAGGTAGATTTACAAATATTAAATCAATAGCAATAGTGCCATCTCAATCAATTCAATCACCTGGTACACTCCGTAGTAAATTATCACTATTAGTTATTTAGTTTAAATCCGTTAAAGGATTAAAAAAAACCGGACAAGGCTCGCACACAGAGGGTTTCGTACAAATCCAGAAAATTTCACAAAATCGGGAAGTAGGTAAGTTGTTAAAATCTCTATACTATAACCATCGACAAAAAAGTTTTTTTTTCACTTTTCTCATCGTACATCGAAAATTACACATTGTTAAAATAATTAAATACCTGTTTTAGCATGTGCTAATGAAGTTCTTTTATATAATACCTTACATGATACGATTTACTCACTTTGAATTTTGAGCCCATATTTTGTGAATTATGCGGCCTTATTTTTTTGTGATTTAAAAAAAAATTACAGTTTTCAGATTTATTCCTATATGTGTACTTTGAGACAATGCTTCTCGCCAAATTTCATAGTTCTATTCCTGCAAGTTTTGATATTTGACATGTCAAATATGCAGTTTTTTACGACAAAAGCGGCGTTTTTTTTTTTAAACAATAACTAAGAAGTTTTTCTTTTACACAACTGCAAGATACTATAGATATACGTTACAGTTTAAATTTGAACTCGATATCTTTACGCGTTCCCGAGATAAAGAGTCTTGACATACGGACAGACGCACAGACGGACAACAAAGTGATCCTATAATGGTTCCGTTTTTTCCGTTTGAGGTACGGAACCCTAAAAATGTTTAATCAATCGGAGAAGAGACGACTAAATTGCGTGCTTGATGTTAACCAACAGACCTGCTATTATACCCCAAATCAAAATAATTTGAACTGTGTTGAGTTCCCGCGTCTCGCTACGTAGCACTGCGATCGTCACCCCAAGATATGTTATAAGAATTTCGGTCATTAATGATCCAATTTTAAATGCATCATCATAATTATAACAGCAATTTGAGTAGTCCTGTTTCTTTTTTACTACATGCATTTGATAGAGAGAACGCTATTTTACGTTGCTATTAAATTTACGATGGCGCCTCTATAATTGGGCCTATTATTCTATTTAGCACCATTTTCCTCAATACCGTACGGTAATTAGGAAAAAGGGGCTAAAAAATAATAAAGAGTACCGTTTGTTATTATTCATTGCTTTGAATTAACAGCCAGTTTTTACGCAGCTTGCATAATCAGTAATACTATCAAACACAGACTTCCGTTTTTATGGAAGTCAGTGCTATCAAATTAAAATGTTCAGTTTGAGCCAAATAAACGAAATAAATTAAAGGTACTGTAATTAGGAATAATTATTTTTTGCAAAAAATAGCATGACCGACTTCACCCGTGTACAGAATAATTACATTTTATAAAACAAAATCGCTTTCCGCTGTCTGTCCCCATGTATGCTTATATCTTTAAAACTATGCAATAGATTTTGATGCAGTTTATTTTAATAGATAGAGTAATTCAAGGGAAATGAATATGTGTATAATAAACCTGTGCGAAGCCGGGGCGCATCGCTAGAACGCAAATATTATGCACGGTTCGATGTAGCATTTTTCATATTAATGTTGACTTATCAAAAATGGCTCTGCCGATTTCGATAAAATTTAATTGCAACTAATTTCAAAGTATATTCTTTCCAATAAAAAAGGAATTATTGAAATCGGACTACTACAAAAAAAATGTGTGTGGTTATACATAAAAAATATACGCGTCGAATTGTATACCTCCTCCGGTGGTTCGTCGGTCAAAAAAAAGGTCTTCGATTTAGCCCTTTTTTCCTAATTACCGGCGAAATGGCCGATTTAAGTCTCGTTTTGCATTTTTCGCTGCAATCATTGTATTCGTATAGATTTCTCATGTAGATGAGCTGTTGAATCAGATCAAGATAATCGTGGTGTTTCCCCAACTAGTCTCCGAAACGTTTGGTCAGGAAAATTCAGCACTACTTACTCATAATATTGACCTTTATATTCATTTTGATGGTTGTTATCTTGTTCTTTCATCATCCATTTGATTAAGTCCAAGTGTTATTAAATAGGTATGTATTTGGGAAAAACTTAAGCAAAAAAATATTTGAAATATCAAATCAAAAATACTCTGGTTACATCAGCTTAAAATTGCTACATTAAACGCATTAAAATTGGTACATTTTTGACAGACAAAACGGGAGAAGTACTTAATTCGACGCGTATCCAAGGTTATTTCTGTTGTTTTTAAACTTTCGCGATTCGAACACATTATTATTATATACTACGGGACTAATCGCGCACTAAAATTACGAGATAAATAAATACCTCCTCATCCCGACGTTTCGGCCGAGTTGCATCGACCGTGGTCACGGGTAGACGTCGGGATGAGGAGGTATTTATTTATCTCGTAATTTTAGTGCTCGATTAGTTCCGTAGTACATAATAATAAGGTTATTTCTAATCAATTAACATCCTTTTACGGACTTATTTGTACATCAAAACTAACAACTTTTGTTCTGCGACTTTAGTCAAAACTAAAAAAAAATTGTGTTCCATAGAAAAATATCGTTCACCTGCGACAAAATATATGGAACACTGTTGCTAGTATTCGGCTGAGCCATGTTTGATAAATAAACAATATTGTTAAAAATGCTACATCGATCCGTGCGAACTATCCGCGAATTTGGTACACGGTTGAAGTCGGTCATGCAATTTTTTGCGAAAAGTAATTAGGTATTGGTAACTAAAAGTTACACTCCTCATTTATTGTCAAAGATTAAAAACAGGGCACTAGTTTTTCAATAAGCTTGACGGTTTGACATGGCTTGACGGCAACTTACTCCCGCAAGCCTGACGGTCAGTAGAACCCTTAATTGAAAGGCTTGTTCGATGATTTAACTTGTTTACAAAGAATTAGTGTAGGTTAGTGAGAATCGTTGTGGTTACACGGCACAGAACACAGGCATAAAGTACTAGTGACACCAAGCCAATAGACGACCGTAGTGTCTAAATACCTACCTCGTACCTACACAATACCTAGACTAAGTCATGTCATTTGTGATGCAATGTATGCACCGCCTCTGAGCTGAAAATGATGGAAAATATTTACTTTAATTATATAAGACGAATTTAGGTAAATAATAGTAAGTACTTATTACAAAATTAATATATCCTTAATAATATTGGATAGTTACTTGTCCTTCCTTATTATTTATTATAAAATAAATCCAAACTGTGTATATTGGTCACTTGAGTTTTAAGTTACTTTTCATGCAGCATGAGAGCAACGGGTATAGACTTGATGAGTTCATAAGTCGAAAAGGTTGCAGGCGACTGTTTAGCGAAAGCTAGAATGGATTAAAAATATCATAATTTTGCAGTAAAACAATAGTTTGTTCTCAATTTTGTGCAACTGGAATTATGTCATATTACTATATACCATAAATTCCAAAGAACTCCTTGGTACGGGACCGGGGATTCGAACCCACGACCTCACGATTGTAAGGGGGTGTCACTACCTCTAGACCACCACGGCTTATCCGAAAAGCCAGTGGTGTGAAATTCCGTACATAAATTCCAAAGAACTCATTGGTACGGGACCGGGAATTTCACACCACTGGCTTTTCGGTGAAGGAAAACATCGTGAGGCAACCTGCATACGTCCGTAGAAGATATTCGATGGCGTATGTGAATCCACCAACACGCACTGGGCCAGCGTGGTGGATATGGCCCAATCACCCTTCGTGGGTAGGCCTACGTCCTGCAGTGGACTATTAAAAAGGCTGGTACAGTACTATCTACAATTATTATTTTTTTTAAAACACTGCGATATTTTTTTTACTGAAAATCCATTAACACTAAAATATTCTATAATCTAGAACTCAAGTAAATCACTGAAGTAAGAATGCTCTCACCGTTTCTAATTCCAATAAAAAATAATCAAAATTAATAGGTATGATGTGTAATTTTATTTTTAGATTTTACTTTCTAATTGATATACCTATTAAGTTGGCATAACTTAATTGTTGAAAAATATCCACCAACACTAAAATGCAATAAGTAGAATTAAAATTTCCAAAGCACAAAGTTTCAAAATAACATCTAAGCTAGATAATCTTGAAATTATTATGACTTCTGCATAACGACTCCTTATTGGCATCAAACCACCTCGCTCTCCTCGATTACCGGACTGACCTAACATGAGCGACATTATGTAAATGCAGCCTAATAAATTTCAATGAAAAAATTGCAGCGCGCTCGGCAGTGATCGCTAGATCTCGAGATAGCGCGTACTACCCACGCGCCGTCGGCTTCACGAGGCCCGACTCGGCCCGACGCATCTTTGTAATCAAAACATCGCGAATTTTTATACTCAGAGCGCAGTGAGTCCTGCGTCATTCCGCCGCGAGACGCCAGCCGCGTCGCACGTCCACGATGATTGACTACGCGCGCCCCCCCTACGATGCCCCGAGCATGTGCGATATTTACTTCAGCCCGCCGCCGGCCGCGCCCGCGCGGCTCGATGACTTCCAAGTCTTCAAAAAAGGCACCGCCTCCCACATTTACGGGAACTATTACTCGGACCCAAGCTACGACTCGTACGCAGAACCCGATATTGAGAGCACGGAGAGCGTCTACGTCAACCTCCTCAGCTTCCGCGAATACCACCGCGATGACTGGAAGAAGAAGTTCGTTTCGGACTGGAACGAAGACGACACCGTGTCCTGGCTCATCGAGGCCGTGCAGTACCATGGGATCAGTGAATACGAAGTACCTTTTCAGAACTTCAGGATGCCCGGACTCGCGATAAAAAATATCACCCGTGAGGAAATGCAACAAAGGATGCTGCACCCGAGTATAGACCCTGCTGCCTCAGGCAGGTTGGCGGACCGCATATACGAGAAGCTTCAACGCCGTATAAACGATGACTTTAACTCACAGCACAGCGCTAGAGAGATGGTTTTCAGATATGCGGACAGCAACCCTCTGTATCAACAAGAAGAGCCTATGAATTCTTTAGTGGATCTTGACACGTTGGACCACAGGAACAGAGGATACATGTCGGATTACAGGCCGAACGACAGCAGCCTAATGCAAGGACATGGCGACTCCAGTGATGAAGCTGACGACGTGTTCCGCTCCTCCGAAACCGCTTCTCCTGAGTGCTCGTACGGCAGCGAAGGAAGCAAATCTGGAGATGAAGATGACAAACGGAAAATATTCAAAAGACCGCCTGGCAGGCCGAAAGGGAGCACTCGCAAAATGAGCACAAAGCGCCCCAGAAGCGTCTCAGTACCAGAGTTCCTCAGAAATCTTTTGATTGACCCGAGATTCTGCCCCAGCATTATCAAGTGGGAAGATTACTCGCAGGGAAAGTTTAGGTGAGTTCTTTCTTTATTCTAAGAATATGTCGTGACTTGGCCGCGTCGTCCGGTGTGTCTTGACTTGATGCATTATTTATCACGTTCGTGGCACGTGGGGAGACACTTGACGGTAAACTGTTTTACAGCTCATCTATAGATGTCTCGACTATTGACCATTACTGGTATGTTTACACAATGTGTGTCAAGTTGACGCAAATCTTGGAAGGTCGTAGAGATTCTTCTGTTCTACATAGTTCTCGCAGGTACTTATATTATATTGTACCATTTTATGCGCATATTGTAAATATCTGTTTAATGTTGTGGACATGACTGAAATTCTGCTTCTGTCTCGACTTGCATGTTGCATCTGTTATTATTGTTTATCAATGTCATCAACTTATACATATGCTTCAGTTGCCAAGCACATGCTGGGGTCATCTTCTTTCATATGTTAATTTCTGATATCATCGAGGATTATAATTAATATCTCTACTAGTGATGAAGAGACCATCACTGAAGACCTTCGAGATATCTATAAACTAGGACTGAATGACATTGCATCAATCATTGTGTATTTATTTGCCAGAGCCCTTGAGCTGCTGATAAAGATATTATTGGAATTATTAGAAAATCAAGTCAGATGCTTATAGGAAAATATCAAACTTTCCAATTGGGTTTGGTAAACTAAATTATGATTTTATTTTATTCTTTATATTTTACATGCTATTTTTAGTATTTTTAACGATTATCTAAGAGATTGATTGTTTATTTTTGTAATACGCCATTACTGTTGCTGAACTATGCCTTGTTTATGACGTAAGTAGGTACTTCAGATATTATCTTATCAGACTAGACTGTTTCAGATACCAATCATGTAAAAAAATGACATGATTAACTAAACATTGAAACATCCGAGAGACAGCGTTTAAGTGTATTTAAATAAAGTTACATTATTTTTATAAACTTAAAACCTAAGTTATGAACTGAACATCACCATTTTTCATAGATTTTTTCATGATACGGATATTCCTAATGTAGGTAAATGATTCTATTAAAAGGAACTGTAGCATTTAAATATTTTTCTAGTTCAACACTATTACACCTATATTATCACCTAAAGGGTATAATTATGTAGTTTACGAGCGCAAGTGTCGTATCTCTAGCCTTAGACCGATCACCACAAGGTCATGCAAACGGGAGCCTCTTGACACGCGATGGTTGATCTATTGTCAATTTACTAACGATCTTCAGACTACTATGTTGTTACGCCGTGATTGCTTCTGCTCCTTCTGAGATCATTGCAGCATCTTATTTTTGAGACAAGAGTGAATAAGTACCTTCTAGGTCTATATGTTCCATCTTCGGCTACGACCTCGCTTTCCATCAGTTGAGTTGGTGGCCAAATGTAGTCAAATGTTAATTTAAAAAATCTACGCTTAATTTTTATAACTCAAACAACAAATTAAATATTTCTTTTGAATTTGAAGTTGAAAAATCTTTTTAATTTATAATCTCATAAGTCAACCTAAATCTAAAATATAACAATACCGAAATTAGACGCATTGCTATATTATAGTATTTCAAATAAAAACTTGCAACAAATTTTAGAATCACAGAATTTCCAAAATTTGTTGAAATATGTCAAAAAATAAAGTATTTATATATTTATTATGCATTTCTCCTCTAAGAATGCGCAGAAATTAAAGTATTGATTGAATTAATTTTCATTTAGTTATCATCAATTTGTCTATTGTACCAGAAAATGACGTGTCAGTATAAAAAATTAAGGTCGCTATGCAAATTGAGCGGCATTACTTCTTCTTGGCGCTTAAGGTCATCGGGTTGTCATCGTCAACCGACCGGTATCACTATGGCATTATTTTGTATTTATTCATAAATTCAAACCAGATTCAAATCAACATTTTTCTCGCATGGTCTGTCATTTTTACGCGACGAGTCATGCCTATCGTTCAAAAATTGAAGGGCCATCTTTGTCCCAAGTTTGTTGCCCCCAAAAGATGTCAAGTCAATGTTCTCTGGAACCCTAAAAGCATTCATTTGAGGTTCGCAAAGATTTTAAAGACGGGCTCGGGGCATCATAATAACTTATTCGTGTTTTGTTTGTTTTTTATCACTTGCCTTAACCTTGCTGCACCGGTTTGGCTCCGACCTTGCTTGACGGTTTATGAGAATTACGTGTTTAACCATTTCAAACTCTAATCCGAGTGCTGTAGATTATAAATCATAATCGGGTTTTGCGATATTATCATTTGCGCTAACTACTTCAGCAGTTACGTCGTGGTCTTTATTATTGTTATCATTAGGACCAATTTCATTTGCAATAATAATAATTGCATCTTTATGGAGCCAGTGCTCGATCGCTACTGGTTTCGGTGTCGTATTAACTGAACAATTTCAAATATATATGACTTTTACTGATTGATTTTAAGTCGTCTACAGAAATCCTCAGTTGCAACCAAAATTAACTAAATATGTAACCCTATCAAATATTTTTAATTTACTTTTCTAGCTACATACTCGTACCAATGCATTTTCGCTTATGCGCTTTAACTTTTCTACAAAAGTTAGAACTCAGGCTACATAAAACTACTTTGTATTACATAAAAACATCATATACATAATATAATCTTGTGTATGTTATATTTGCACTCACATAGAAGGGTATAGATCTTTTATTAGTTTTTATATCAAGACGTAAGTTACTAAGAGGTGTAAAACCTGTTCTGTATGAGTGGCTAATAGGTACTTGTAACACTGTATATGTATACATATTGGATTTGTATCTAGGATCGTATTATCATAAAATTGCTGATCTTCGATTGCTATAAGGTCATGGAAGTAATAGCTATATTTTAATTAAAAAATAATAATATTCATAACGCATTTTAGAATAATAGAGTTGTACTTTACTTTTTGTGTAGTTTTTACCAACTTTTATCTGAATATATTTTATTGTGCTTACTCGTAAAAGTATTATTTGTTATTTACAGGTTTTTTAATTTCTGATTCTTTTGTTTCATCATTCCTTTGTGTCATACAACAACTTATAAATTTAAGTATAGTTAAATCTAAACGTTACTAGAGTAATATAATCATTTTCTACTAGATTTCAAAATAAAATACAGTAATATATAAAATATAATAAACTGTTAAAAATCTTAAAATCAATTGATATAAAAAAATATAAACAAAAATTAAACTTTGTCATTTTTGCCCAAACAATTTTTATACCTCATTTTTTCTATTATAACCAAAAATTTCCTAAGAAAAATCTACCGAAATACTTTAACTACACTGTAACTTTACCTTCAATATCAATAAAAGTTTTTTGATCAACACTCAACATGTATTTATAGCGAAATGTAATACAATTTACTAAGAAAAACACTCTCTAATAACCAACGTCTTCAAGTAAAGCAATAATATTGGAAAAGTTGTGTAATGATATGATAAGTAGGTCGTACATTGGTCACGTGTTTTCTCCCTCGGGGAAAACCTGAAACCTAGAATATCAGAATCTAAACAAAAGCACCTGAAGACATACTAAGTATGAAGTTGTTATTGCATGAGCTTGATTATTTAGGTTACAAGTGTATTTCTTTTGTTTCTATGTATATATTTGTGAAATGGTCAAATGTCAATAATGGTAGGATACCCTACCATTAGTTTTGTATTTATATAACTAGTCCCGATTATTATGAGAAAAATTGGGATACAATTGTAAAGTTGCAGTTCGTCAAAACTTCACTTGCTATGTTTAGAAAGGGTTTCATAAAAAATACCATATTTATTATTTTTTGTGACTTGATTATTGTTTGACCATTTGAAATAAAGTAATAAATTAATAGGTATATGAATATCTAAATGATCAAGTTATAAGATACATATATTGTAGTTCTTGGGTCTTAGTTTATAGTCATTGTTCTTGTGTTAAAGTGAAAAAAGTTGGTTTCAATAGTCATATCAATGTATGTTAAAAAAATACATGTGTATGTACAATATATTGGACCAATAACTCATTAAAATAATCTTTGTGGTTTCCATTGACGCAAAGCTTCGAACAAAACCTAGGACTCATGAGCGATAAAATTAAAACAAAGGCTGTACCTACGTTAAACGTTTTATATTTTTTGCAATCGACCCAACATTTTTGAATAAAACTTTTTATCCGCAATCAAATCCAAAATTCTTTTAAAAGCTGTTGGAAAACAATCAAAAGAGTGTTAAGCCATGTCCGGGTATAAAAGTGCTTTAAAAAATTAATTTCTTTATTGTTTCAAACTCAGAGGTTAACTGATATCTTGAAATGCTCGTTTTTTGCGTATTATACTGACCTCGTCTGGCTTTTTATGATACAACTAATGATGAATGATAAAGCGTACGTGTAAAATATTTGTATGCGGGACGCAAAAACTTTACCTCCTGTGACACGAATTATTGTTATACTTAATTGGTTGTAATTTAGAGGATTTCGTTCGTTTGTTATTGGTTTTGTACTTATTAAAATATCACACTCCCGATCTTAGTTTTATCGACTAGGTATGTTTTAGCTATGAAATGCGCTAGTCAAATTAAGTTTGATAGACTCAACTTTCTAAAAGTTATTTGAAAAGTTCGCTACAAAAAAGTCATTGCTGTATATTTCGTAGTTCTACTTATTTCTAAATCTACAACAATAAGTTTTCTCGACTAGACTCAACTTTATAAAAAGGCACCTGTACATTTCAATTTCTTTTGAGATATTTAAGAATAATTTCCTTTAGGGAATACGTAGAATAGGTAGTTAAGTAATAAAAAGTTGAGAAGTGAATCGCTGCAATATCATTTCGCACATTACAACAGATAGGGTTTTCAGGATACTGTTTAAATTTTTTTGATCTAGTTTTGGTAACACTAAATTTAAGCCCAAACTTAAATGGAACCTTTCAAAAAACGAACTTCAACCAAATTGTCTAAATAAGATGAACTTAGTTCAACAAAAGAAAATACTGTTCAAGTAAATGCCACAGAGGAGAGAAAAGCAGAGCCTTTCTAATTTCGAAAAAACGCAGAGTAGTCGCATAGACGGAACCTCTCTTTTCAGCATTAGTGGCGGGGGCGCCCCCACCCTGCATCCACGTACTATTATAGATTTTTTTTTCTTCCGGGGTTGCTACGCGCCCAAGGACGACGCTTCCGGTTGTATAGATGTACACGTGCCAGGGTGGGGCTGGATTATATTTATCGATTAAAAATATCCTCTTTTTTGTATTAGAAAACGTTTTTGTCGAGAATTTTCGAATCTGGAACATTGTTTGTAAACAACCGATTTTTTTCTTTTACATGCCTGTTTTATTTTGAAGTTCGGTAAAAGAGTTCCTGATTCAAATTTTCCGGTGAGTTTGATTTGAGCGGGAAATTAGTACGTTAAGATCGTGAACAGGAAAAACAATGTCTGTTACGAGTTGGTAACAAAGTTTGTCAATTGGAGTCGCGAACGTAAACAATCTTATTGTTTGTTATTGTAACTTGTTGATAACGGCTGATAACCCCGCAAATTAATTATTTATCACATGAGATGGTTCAAAATTTTGGTAATAGATTGATAAATATTATGTAAGAATAAATGAGAAAATATTTGCAATCATTGTGATTGATCTGGTGTTCATTTGGTAAAGAGTCATAAGTTATGGATAGTAAAAATTGATCTAGAAAATTATTTGAAAAATTTTATTGTATTAAAATAGGTGTCAGAAATTAATAGAATTAATAGACTATTTTTCAAGCGAATTTTTCAACTGCACAATTTAGTTTACCTATGACTCTACAAATAGAAAGTCAGTCTTAAGATCTCACAGTCTAGAATTTCTAGCTAGGATTAGAGTTTAGGTATTGTGGTATGAAATAACAAAAATATGCTAGTTTATTATTATTTTAAAGCACATTTATAAAGCTTATTTTACATTTTTATCAAACTGTGGTCTTACACAACCAGCGAAAGTTATAGAATATGTGTTTATCTCAAATAGAAAAAAAATGTTTTGTTATGCAACTTTTCTTTTCTCATATTTTCTATCAAAAGACAACTTTGCTATTGAAGTAAATATCACCAGTAGTTTTTTTTTATCGCCACGCCTACATAATTCCAGCAACTTTAATACACTGATAGGTTTCTTTAGGCTCTCTATAAGTACCAAACTTTCTTGTTATAGGAAATATTCTCATAGATACGAATAGGTACCTGTCAAGATTCTAGAGTAGGTACTTTTCTGTGGTAACTTCTTCAACATAGATACTACTCAAGAACCTAGAGGACATTCTATAGCAATCTTGACTGTCTCCAATGAAAACAAACGCAAAAAACTAAGAGTCAAGCGACTTTTTCCGACTTGCAACACTTGCTTGCAAAGCATTATGTAGATTAACATCGGGACGTGTTCCCGCAAAAAAATTGCAGTACAGCGAGCTGTTATTTTGGGCAGCCCTCGTTGCCATGGCGACGCGCCCGGGAAGCCTGCGACTGCTAGTATTCTGCGGCCCCAGTCACGTGTCGCGGACTTGTTTCCGCGTTTTTCTTTTTCTCTCGTTCCACGCGTTTTTTCCCCCGGGGGGAGTCCCCCTAGTGCAGGGGGGCACCCCCGACAGCTCGTGTACGCGACTTAATTGCGTCTGTGAGTGTGGTCCAGAGAAATTAGAGCGGGGTTAGTTCCGGGACAGAGGCTGCGTTTGTTTTGGTTTATTTCTTTTTACCCACGACGGAACGGAGGCGGTATACCTATGCTTTTGGGTTACAAGATCTTTGTTTGTGAAAATCTATGTTGCCAGTTTTCTCAAAAACTACTAATTCGATTGTTGATGTGTTTACTTTTAGGGTTATTTGCTATTTTGCTTTCTATAGCTGTACTGCCTAAAGCAAATAGAGATGAACTTTTTTAAACTATTTTATGATATACTAGTTTTTACTCGCGGCTTCGCCTGCATGATATTTTGATTATTGACGCAATATCATTATAATTTATAGCCTATGTGCTATTCTGATATATAAGCTATATTATTACAAAGTTTTATCTCAATTCATTCAGTAGTTTTTGCGTGAAAGAGTAACAAACATCCATCCATCCATCCACCCTCACAAACGTTCGCGTTTATAATATTAAGTAGGATTTATCATCATTTTAGTTATGTCTTATTGACATTTATTCGCATAAATTACTTTATTTTATTAGTTTTGCTTCCTTTTAAATCATTGGAAAACCCAAAAAACTCTGAAACAAAAATACATCTTAGTTATTTTTCAGTTTTTTTTCTGTTTCTTTGTTAACCCATAATAGTCCACGTGTGGGTATTTCAGAAACTGTTTTTGATAACATTTTCCAGCTAACTACCATAATCGCGTTCAGAGCAAGATGGCGGGTAAAACCATATTTCTAAACATTGATAAGTCGAACTTACCAATTAAGCTTTTTTTAATGAACCAACTTAGATAAAATTTATCGACGCATAAGTAGAGTTGAAATAATAATATAATGTAATTCCGATGTTATTTGAGTCAATTTAACACAACATGCTCGTATTAATATATAGAGAGTCCATATATATAAATAGATAAGGTGTATATTAATTGACCTTGTTCCAAAAGCTTCTCTGTTTATGTGACTTATTTATACCACTAATTGGTCATTGTTATAAACCGTTAATTAACGTAAATTGATATAACCATGGCGTAGGTACATATTTCAGAATATTCCTTTATTATTCCAATAACATGCTGTAAGATTTATTTTCATAACACAATAATAATTGTATTTATGGCTACCTAATGGTAGGTAGGTACTACAAATTTTCCATCGAACAAAAGTAGAGATAATGCTACTCTGAAATATTATAGTTATACCTGTACCTATATGGTATCAATATTAGGTAGGTACCTATTTATCAGGACCGGAAACTAAAATTGATAAAAATATACCTAACTATATTTATAATTCACTTATTTCTTTGTTCGTACTAAAACTGGAAACAAAAATTGATAAAGTCATTAAAAATTCTCTCAAATGTTCTTAGGACTAAAACTAACAAATTCACTAAATTATTAAACCTCATTCGACCAAGACGATTTCAAATTTTTCTATTTTTCTTGGCCAAATGAAAACGCATGAAAAATTCACGCCGCGTATTCTCTTTCGCAATCATTACTCTATGCGGGGCCTTGCACCAAATTCCCTGTAACATTTCTTTTTCGTGAAAATCTATTTATAACTAGGGCAGCCTTGTTTCCTTTCCCAGCGAAGTTTTACTCTATTCCTTTGATCGCAAGGTTGGGATTCCTTCGTACTGAGTATATACGTATATTTTTTTCTCGTAGTAGCTCTATTATATTGATTAGTAAGGAGGGAGCCTTCCGGGTGCCTGTCTTTGTGAGGATTTTTCTTATTTTTTCTCTTTGTTTTGCGCAGTACTCCGGTTAGTTGGCCGTAATTAGGGAAAGGGCACTTGAAGGCAAGTGGCGAGTCCCAGAGTCGACGTCCGACCTTTCTGGCTTTTAGGCAGCTTCGTTAATAAGCTGCCGCCTTTTTTGTTATCTCGATACAAAAAACTGTCGAACAATGCTAAGTTCGTTATCTTGCGTGAGCTCAGAGCTGCAAACTCCAGTACAATTGTACCTACAATTGCGAGCAATGGTAGACATTGTGACGCGATAAAGTTTCGAGTTTTACCTAAGTAAGTTCGTATAAGCTGGGTGGCGAGCCTGAAGACCTCTGAGATGGCTAAACGGTCAAAATAACCGGGACCTACAAAACGTGTCAACCGAGCTACGGTAGCGCTCAGATGTAAATGCCGCCCGCGGTCACCCATCTGAATACTGACCGTGCTGAACGTTGCTTAACTTCGATGATCATTTACCTAACTTGAAGCTTGAACTAGCTCTACATAAAGAACAAATTGTTATTTTTACTGCGCTAGTTACTTTACTTACTTTACTTTAGCTAGTTAGTTATATTATAGTAGGTACCTACCTACCTTCTAAGATATCTACCACTCCCTTATTGTAAGATTAATATAATGACACTGAATCAGTCCACTTTTCTGATATAAGTACTAAGCTTTAACGCCTTGTCAAAACACAACTTTACCTCAATATATATAAGCATAAGTACCAGGCAAATGTGGATTTTTATTCCGAAGCATTTATCTTGAACAAAACATACATATCTAGATACCTACTGAAACTCTCTGCAAAGTCAAACTTAAAACAAAAAAGCAAGCACAAATAGTTCCCAGAATATTATTTACACCTACTGCACATAAAGTCAATATAGTTCCCAAATTAACCTACTACTGTTTACGAAGCCAATGATCACTAGTCACAAAAGCGGCTGAATAACTCTCTCACCTGAGTTCTTAAAAAGTTAATAAAAAAGTAAACAACAATTTGCACGGCGGGATTTCCCGCGACCATTCGCACACATGTTTACAGGCTCGTGTGTACACGCACGCATACTAACCCACGCCCGCGCGCTGACGTATGTCGCTGGCAAGTATGCTAATCGACATAATTAGGAATGTCTAGTTTTAATAACGGTGTGCGTGACGTCATACGACGTTTTTAAGGAAAATCGCGAGGAAACCCGCTGCAAGAGAAATGACGGCCTTGGCGTGGTAACACACATTTGCTAATTGCGTCACGGGTCGTTGACATGCATTGCAATAGATAATGATGTGTTCGTCTTTTCTTTTGTTGATGTTGTACTGATACCGCGTTATTGATAACGAATCTGCTGTGCACATAAAATTGATTCTTGGTAAAAGTAATAAACGCCAGTTGTTGAATTTAATTAAACATGTTGTACGTGTGTTGAAGTGTAAGGACGGCGACGATTTATTTTCTTTTCTTTTTATTGAGCCAATTGAATCATACATTTCAATAAATGTTTTCTGATCAATTCTTTTAGTAACATGCATGTTTTGTTTTGTAACGTTGAATGATGTAAACTTGTTTGTACAATACAGGTTTTATTTAAAATCTTTTAAGATATTTGTATAACTTCTAGGTATTTACACTTACCTAGTTTTAAATGTTTAAAAAGGTAAGATAATTCTTCTTTGCCTTTTATGTTTTATGAAAACCATGGATGAAATGTTGCTCTATCCGGTAAAATACATATTTTCAAGAAAGTGTTTGCTAAAGATTTTAATGTAAAGAAAATATAACATTAGACTTAAACTTAGCAAGCACAATAATTATAATCTGTAGATATGAGTACACTTCACATTACCATATTTACATACAAACACATTATACATTAAGGCAGAAAATTAACTCACCGTAGTCAATTTCTGGGGTATCACTCATTCACTCATACAGTATTTAATTTAATAGTAATAATTTAGGTTGCTACACGGTCACGAGTTTCTAAGCTGTTTCTAAAATAACAGATTAAAGACAATCAAGAAATTTTACAAGTATTATTAAAAAAAAATCTAAAATGATTATAAATGGCGAAACAACTACTTCAAGATCACTCGGTAACGTCTTCAAACCAGTTTATTGTGTTTTCTATGGCCTTTATAATTAACGTCATAGTTACAACCTTCATTAATGCTCTAGGTCAATAGCATCCACTTCTTTGATAAATACTGATAACTAATACATACAAGAAATTAGTAGCATCTTTGTTTATGTCACTTACAATAATGTGAGTATACATGAATGTTTGTTACGTGGATTTTCCAGAAAATAATATTTCAAGAGAGTGAAAATTCCAAATTAATCAGTTTTGTACTTTGGGAGAGCTAAGCAAATACACAGACACAAAAAGACGACTTGGTTGTATAATATTTAGTGATAAGTTTATACTGAACCCAGAATATTACGCGTCATAATATTCATAACAATACTCAAGATTATCGATTCAAGGTTAATATGTATTCAAAAAAACTGACATAAATATTGACAAATTAGTAGAACAACATTTGCAGCACGTGTAATTTTTTCTGACTCAACAGTTTACCGAATTCCAGTTTGACTAGTAGTTCGTATTTTTTATCGATGTCAGGTTTTGTGAACATTGTCGAATAAGCTATGATTATCTATTTATCTTTTGCTATCTCATGTAGGTAATGATTCATTCGTGACCTATTGTGTATTCATCATTAATTGTAATTAATTATCATATTTGTTGATAAACACCGTATGGAAATCATATAATTATCAGTTAAAATTCGATAACTCAAACAGTAAGTCTAAGATACAGCAACGAAATAGATTCCTAAAAGCAAAGATTATTCAAAATACAACTAAAAGTATTAAATTAAGTATATTCAAAATAAAGTTACAAAGTGTATAATAAATTCAGAATGTATTCGAAATGCCTGAATGGCAACTTCAGCCGTTTTGCGCAAAAAACGCGATGTAGATAGCAACTCTACGGCCACGAAGATACGGGTCGAGATATAAATACCGTTCACTGTGAAGACTGACATGTCTATAATGATTATATACAACGCGCGAGAGCGGGACAGACTGAGGACAACGTGGAATAAATAGTGATAGTAAACATTGCGATTTTTCAATCATCACTATCAGTGACTCAAATACTGATTCGGCGATTCCGAGTAAGAACGCGACAAAAGGTTATCGGTCTGACTTGCTAAAATGATTAAAATCACCATTAGTAATCATTGATTTGTTTTACCAAAACATTATGTTATCACGTTAAATAGTTACTTCATAATATTATGCAAAATATAAATAAGGAAAATGATTATTGTATTAATAATGCCAATTTTCGGTCTGGTGTCAATGGCATGGTATCTATGACATTCTATCAACGAAATCCTGTAAAGTAGAAAAAAAACACCCATAGCTTAAATAATGAATACTATTTGTATATTCATTTTAATTACGACAAATTGGACAAGATTTACTTAACAAATGCTTATATTTTATGTACCTTATGGCTCTGTCAGTAAATATCGTGTTATATAATTATAAAATTATATAAAGATGAAGCAAGTCTTTTTGACAAGCTTTCACAAATCTCCCTCTCACAACACTGTAATACTATAGCGACGATGCGTTTCACGATCATGACTTACAATTTAGATTGATTTTAAACGCGCATTTGAATTATAAAAGTGATTTATAACTTAAATATTAATCAATAGTTTGAAATCAGGGTATATAAGTATATAACATAACTGGCACTAAACGAATTTTAATGCAACATAGCATTACGAGCCTGCGCCCGTATGCGCACGCTTCTCAGAACTTATCTACCGCGCAGTTTTATATAAATTGATTTTGATTCTTAGAACTCACTTACTATTGTATATTGAATTAATTTCGCGGTACAATTATCGTAACAATAGTTTTAATATAGATATATAACAGTAGCTGTTGTAATAATTAGATACAACAACCCGAAATAGATTTTGTTATTATGATCTATATAATTGTGCTCATGCAGGTTTCTATGGCTTTTTAGTTAAAAATAAATGTTTATATGACTTTTACCTATCAAAATATGGATGAAAAGATCAAATACATATGTAGTAAGCATAGAGAAGATAAAAACTGGGAGTTTGTTTACTTGCGAGTTTCACGCAGTACCTGGAACCCATTAAATCAGACAACCGGTGAATTTAAAGTGACGCTCAATAAAGCCGAAACAAATGTGTGCTCTACCACTCATGACATAGAGTGATAATTGGCACAACCAAAACTGACCTCGATAAACACTGGAAGGTGTTCTTTGCCAATGTTTCGGAGAAAATTCGAACGTCACCAGTTGAACAAAGTATCACATGTAACTACAAAATGCAATAAAATAGCTTTTGGTTTCTTTTGGGATTTTCATGATTATATCTTATTTAATGGTGATAAACTATAAAGCAAATAATGGAAGCTTCGCTCACTAAACAAGGATAACGAATTGGAAACACCTCCTAAACTTATAAAGAATTGTTATTGTGTAATACACATTTTAAGTTTAAAAAATTCAAATTTATAATATCACAAAATAGTTAATGGATGCCCGTGTTATATAATCATTGTGTGTCCTTTTCAATTTTGTTATATTATTCTCGCTTATTTCGGAATTATTTTATATTATTTATCAATACGTACCTACCTAATTCAATTGATAGTTTAACAAATATGTAATATCAGCTATATCCATAAATAGTAGTGACAATGTTATTATTAAGTCATTTGGACTTTCCATGGCTATTGTTAATTTAATTATAGGTACTAACATTCAGGTACGGTTCCAATATCACATTTTATAACACACATATTAACTAATGATTTGAACATGAATATAATATATTGGTGATCAATAAGCATCCTTTTGGGGACTTATTCTGTACATCAGAACTCTCAAATTTTGTTCAACGACTTTTATCAAATCTCAAAAAAGCTGTTCCATAGAAAAATATCGTTCACCATCGATAAAGTATGGAACAGCTTTTTTTTTGTTTTTAGTTTGTAGTAGTACAATACATACAACACTTTTGATATATAATACAAATGTACTGTGATCTATATTATATACCCAAATTAAATAGGTGCTTAATTGAAATAAAAGCATAATTTTAAATTAGAGTAACTAAAGTGCGTGTTAAAATTATTCCATCTTTAATTATCACAAAAGATTTAAACCCGCTTTAAACTCTATTTACCATGCAATTTGTACTGTTAAATATTGTCTAACATGTAGAACTTTTGTGGTAAGACGGATTAAGTTTAAATAACTGAAGTACGCACAAAAAATGCTGATTAGAAGTTAATTGTATTTTTATTATAATTCTTTATCAGTCAGTAATTACGATCTAGTTTTGGAAGCTAATAATGAACCCAAGTAATAACGATAGTGAATTTTTTTTCGTTGCCGTCTTTTAATATAATAGTGACGAAATAGTCGATAACCCTAATTATACAAATCGTTACAGTAAAGGTCGATAACGTTATCGGTGCTGACGTTGGTACGTATAATATAACTCACGATTAGACATAAAAATACATCGAAAAGCTACATTTATTAGCTTGCAATACTAAAACTTTATTCGTACTGATAATATAAATCCGAAAGCGTTTTTGTTGGTTTGTTTGTCTTTCGCGCATTAACAAGCGGATAGAGGTGATTTTTGGAATGTACCTAGTTCAAAGGTTCGAGGAGTGACATGGGCTACTTTTTGATGCCTCTGCCATATAAAAGGTTCATATTTATAGAACAAAAAAAATAGTACGAAGGCTAAGCCGGGAGCAAAAGCTAGTATGGGTATTTTTTTCGTGTCTAAACTAACACTTCTGTAAATCTTAAAAATAAAAATGTTTATCTAATAGATAAAGATGATTGGAAACAAATACCTAAGTAACACAATATCGGAATTATTATAACCATTTTTGTAAGGAATCTCATAATTAAACATTTTTTTAAATCAAACGAACTATTTACATATTATTACCAATCAATGATAAAGTACGTCAATATCGTTTTTTTAATCTTTTGTATCACTATATAACTATTTTTTATGAATTTCAAAATTGTTGACATTTTTGGTAAATACCTACGAGCTTGTAGGTCACACGGATCTACTAGTTCTGATAAACAACATCAATATTTCGTCACAATCTCACAGCACAGGTTATACGTCCGTTGCATACCAATTAGGCGTTCTGCGAATGCCCACGTTTTATGCTAACTAGTCATTATACGATGTGTCTGAATCTTGTGCCTCCCCGCGACGGGACTGTCCCGTTCTTTTATCTTGGACATAATGAAATTACAAGATTCTTAACATCTTGGCAAATGTGACAAATACTAAGAATTCATTTAACTTAAACTCTAGTTTAGATGCATATTACCAATTGACACTTATTTTGCTGTGCAGGGCAGCATAGACGGTTTATAACTTAAAAAAAGCTTCTCCTGCAGCACTCACGCCATGGCTTTTAAAAGGACTCGGTTTACAAAAACTCCCTATACGATTAAACGTTAGTTTGGTGTATTTCAGAAGTTTACACGTTAATTTTTTTTAAAGTAGCCAAACTCGTATCTACGGCAGTAGCTACCATAAATCTTATAAACTTAGCTATTTGATCGTATACTTGGTTATGCTTATGTTATGAATTAATTTTGTCCTTCTTTCTTCTCCAATAATTATTTTGTGCAAAAAATGGCATGACCGACTTCAACCGGGCACAGAATTCGCGAATATTTCGTACGGATCGAGGCAGCATTGTTCACATTTTTGTTGATTTATCAAAAATGGCTGAGCCGATTTTGATAAAAAAAATTATCGAAATCAGACCACTACGTTAAAAGTAATGTGTAATACATTAAAAAATTATACGCGTCGAATTGAGTACGTTCCTCCGTTACGTCGTAGAAAAAAAATAACTTCGGAACTTTCTACAGTAGTAAGAGTCGTTTACAGGTCAGAGAGATGTTATCTCTGACCTCTCAACGACTCTTGTCAAATAGTTACTAAAATCCAAACAATAAAATCAGAGTACGTCTAACTAAATGCTAATTTAAATTCAAAGAAGTATTTCCAGTCGCCATTATAAATTATACCTATTCATTAATTCATTTATATGGCTACCGAGTTACAAAGTTACCGAGTTGAACAGGTTTCCACGCAGCAATCATAAAAAAGAAACGTGTTTATGAAAGTTCTAAGTCACGTTTTTCAACATCACAGGGAGCTACTTTGGGTCCCATTTTATTTATAATTTACATTATGTACCTATACATATATACCGCATACCTACTATACCTACCCAATAAATGGTATCATTGATAATAATACATACAAAATGTATTGTACTCGTATAGAGAATAGTTAGGTACTAAAACTTGTATTGTCGAAATGCATAAATAATGGGGTATATTTGGGTAGGTATACATATTACAACAGAAACATTGCGAAGCGCAGGATATCGAAAGAAACTGCTCAACTAAACAATTTCCCTGATTTTTTTTTATGCTAATCTAAAGTATTTAATAATTCCATTTCTTTATATCAAAACTAAATTCATTTGGAATTCATGAATGTCACGTATTTCTCAAATACACTCCCCCTTTTTGCGCCGGTCACTCTCACGCCCAAATTTTCGCATTTACAATGATAGTGTGTAGTATTACATATATTGTACAGGTAGGTAGGTAGTAGGTACAGGTAGGTACATAATAATCCTCGTGTTGGCCGAACTGCGTCATTTCTGAGGGTCAAATAACTTTGGAGAGGCTCATGGTGCTTGATTTGTTTTGCTTGGCGGACTTGTTTTTTTATCAGAATTGCGCCTTGATGGAGCTTTTTGGGCGCCAATCTGATAAGTATTTTAAAAATCGAATCACATTTTTCATTTTTGTTATTATATCGAATTCGGTGTGACGCAAATGCGGTTTTATAATTCGAATTCCACAAGGCAGCGACGCCACAATCATCGTCATTGTTTACTTTTTTATCTTATATAGGCACAACACCTTTAATATTAGCTTGTACACATATAGATAAATTGCATACATCAAACTTTGATCTGTTGATGTTGTGTGAAACATTTTTTTTTACATCAATAATGAATTTGTTATTAAGATCCTTCTTTCCTAGACCCATTTTCCTTCAAACGTTTTGACATAAGATATAATTCCAAACAATTGAATCTGCTTCACTACAGTTCCTTCTGGGATAGCCATGATAGAATCTTCCCTCTCCTCAAATCAAAAAGTGATCAGGACAAGGAAGGGCCTCAAAGGAGCCGTCACCAAATGAGTCAGCCTGAGCCCTCGGCAGTCGGATTCCCCTCACGTAGGGTCGCATCCTTGGCCTGCTGCAGAAGGCTCCGGCCTCGCCCGCACGCCTCACGCATCCAAAACTGAATCACATGTAGTGCGGTTCAAGCGAGTGCGCGCGCAAGGTTAATCACTCCAGCAAGTACTGGAAGGTGGCCGTGGCGGTGACAATGATAACATCGCTCCGAACTTTATGGAGGCTGTATTTGCTGAAGCTGAAATATTAATCGTTTCGATAAAAAGTAGGTTGAGAGAAAATCCGACTTCATCAGTTTTTAATAGCTAGCACTGTTTTAAAATCCTTGCTAATTAAATTCGAAAGTGTATTTCTTGGTTTGTTTGTCTTTCATACAGCAACGGAGCAAGAGAGTGACTTGATTTTTGGCATGGACATAGTTTGAAAGATGAAATACTACATACATTATTTATCCTGGAAAAATAAAAGGTTCCCATGGAATATCACCAAATCAAAATATCACGCATATGTAGCCGCGGAATAAAACTAGTTAAATTCGAAACCCACGAATGAACACATTTCTTTATAGGATCGATGGTAATACAGAAAATACTGCAACGCAACCGTTTTAAGGATTTCGGTAAAGAACCATATTAAAAAATATTAACTCTGATGATATCATGACAATTAAACAATCACAAAGCAGAAAAACAACAACCACTAAAAATGCATCGAAAATACTTAATTTGAAATCTTCATTGTAATGCCCAGCAAAATATACTTCCTGTATCTCGGGAACATTATGTTTACTAGAATCTAAGCTCTTAAGGCAAGGTTAATTACCCCTGAATCTACCCAAATGTCCGTAACCCTGAGATGGATTAGCATTAAGATGACTTGATAATAGAAAGGTTTTCCTTCTACATACATGCACTAGACAATTTGGACAACTTGTTTCAAATTATGACGACAGCATATTATGTAGATATTTCAGAAATATTGACTGTTATTGGGAAAAAATTGACGACTATAGGGAAGCCTGTCTAACAGTGGATGTCCTAGTGATGGCTGGACGGATGACCACTAACAAGAAGTGATTTTATGTCAGTAGTAGTATAAGAACAATAGTAGCAAGTAAAATCAATATTGAGTATAAATAACTGATTTAGTTTTTTAGTTAAAATACAAAATTGCGAGATATGCAATCTTCACTCGTCCGAACCTACGCTTCAAGAGGTGAAATCAGTAAAATCATTTATATAAGAACATCGGAAATGAAGACAATAGCTAATGATGGCCAGTAATTAGTAGCTGCGGAGGACAAGCTATCAGTTATGATAAACGATATAGACGTTAACTTGAGATGGGTAAGCAGTCTTGATTCTGATGAAAAATAAAATAGATTGGCTCATCGGCTCTTGATTACATAATTACAATAATATCTACAATAATATATAAATATATTATAAATCCCATAGGTACGTCTATCCGCCCATTCGTTCAGACTCCAAAACTGCATCATAAGATTCACAACTTCCATAACTAGGTATATCTATAAAAAGAGATATATAAAGATGCATTTAAATCTCTACCAAAAACATTGCAAAAAAAAATAATACCTGCCTAATACACACAACGTCTTGCGAAGTTTCGTGAGATATCACATTTAATAAAATTTTATATTAATATAAATTTATATAATAGGATACAAGATCAAGACTAGATCTTTCAAACACCCGACTCTATTGGAACTAGCTCGAAAAAAATAATCATTCATTCTACTTCACAACGATCCTCGATCACGGCATCGTCAATGTCACGGTAGCGTTTTATGGCCAATAGTTATGGCGGCCGTGAAGTTTGCATCACTAGCTGCATTCTATGGACGCACTCGCTACTTTTCAATTTTTTTCGTATTTCTGGAAGAAGATTTGTGTTTTGTTACTATCTTTCGTATCGCTTCGTACTTTTAGTTTTAGAAAATTCTGTATCAAAATTGTTTGATCCAGTTTTATCAGTCTCACTTCACTTGTCTTCACTTGTCTCTGATTCTATGGTTGGTCTCCGAGTTTGGTTTTACTTGTAATTTTTTGGTTTCAGTATTTTCAGTGTCCTTTGACTGTTGTTGGTTATAATTAGATTCTCTTAATTTCTTTGTTTATTTTATAATTTCTTTTTCCTTACCCTATATTGTTGGGACTCAATAAAAACTAAACTCGTGTGTTTGTTTGTTTAACATTCAAAATATTAATGCGATACCTAGATATAGTCTCTGTCCGTGTCATTTGCATTCGACCTAGGAACCAATGCTATCCCTTTATGGACAAGAAAAGATTTAATTAGCTATTTTATAGCGATAATTAAATAGTGATAGCGTATGATGTGTCATTATTATTGGTAATCATAGATACTAATATAGCATGTTGCTGGGCAATTTAATATAATTTTTACTATCGTATAGCAAGCGTACTTCATTAAAATTAACTTCATCTTTGGTTCTTTTCAAACTACTGCTCTATCAACCAAAGTGTTAACATAAAATAAGCAAAATTGTAGGACCTTTGGAAAACAATTGACTTGAACAAAATTGACTCTACGGCTACAAAAATGTTTGAACTTATGACAAATAAATATCTTCTTTTGGCACAGTTAAAAACGATAACTAGATTGGCACCAGGTTGTCACTAAATGAAATAATGTGTTTTGTTAAAAATCAGAAGGTCAAAAACTCCCCAACCTTGCGAACTTTTGTGTCAAGAGTGACTGTGGTAGGTATGATTGGCAGATACTGTCATCCAGTCCAACTGAACGACACCTAGTGAACTGAACTTTGATCTTTTATCAGACTATATGTTAATATGGGTCGTAGAGGTTAAGATTAGATAGGTATATG
The DNA here is from genome assembly GCA_949316475.1 of Hypomecis punctinalis. Lineage (NCBI taxonomy): Eukaryota > Metazoa > Arthropoda > Insecta > Lepidoptera > Geometridae > Hypomecis > Hypomecis punctinalis. Next base: position 524,297 of record OX438801.1, on the reverse strand, counting down.
TATCTTTAAAACAATTTTAAATTGTCATAAACTGTACCGAATTGAGTTTATTATCATAACCATTTACCTAATTCTTTGAATAACCTGTCTGAACTCACGTAGGTTTATTCACTCTGTGGTTAACAACGTAAGTTAGTTACAAAAACTACAATATATGAGTTTACCAGCATTTTTGAATGAATGTGGTGGTCGGTCAAGTTGAGTCAGTGCGACCAGTCACTCATTATAAGAATTGCAATGGTCGATTGTGAATGATTTGTCAATAGCGAGGCCATGACTGTATATGTCACAAACTATGCCAGCTGTCTTTATTATGTTGTTAGTTGTTACCTAGCTTGACGCCACGGTTTTATCCACAATCCATATTTTCAAAAAGACATTTTCACAAGAGAGTTCACAAAAGAGTTATTGTTACATAGAAAATAGTCGTCATTTCCAAAAGATTCATTAAAAATGTACGAAAACTATTAAATAGTATAAATATTAAAAAATCCAATATCGAAAAGCGTAAATATAATGTTTAGATACTTTTTATTAATGTCAATATCAAAAACTATAACAAACTGATAAGAATGATAAGAGCATATATCAAGGCCAGTGCATAAAATTCTATAATAATATTATTCATGATCTGACTTTTTCATAACTATTATATGCTATATTCTGTATTTTATTTATTCTCATGCATGATGTAGAAATTCTGCGAAGAGACGGTCAAAACAGTTTCAATAAACATAATATATATTTGTAACAAAAAACCAAACACACTTTCAGTTCAAATACAGCTTCTTTAACTGTAAAGATCTTTACACTCAAATCAATTGCTTATATAAGCTCACCATAGTATAATCATATTACTTCTACGTACAATAATATATATTGTTTTACTAGTAGGTATATGTAGTGATATATCGGCCGTCACGTTTGCTAACTATGCCGCTAATGATCTAAGTAGAAATCCTTGACTCTGATCACAATTATCTGGACTCTACCTAAGCATATAATATAGCCTAGGTCTGGCCCTAGCTACACACTCCAAGAATCTATATAATGAGCAAATTATATGACCAACCATGTTATTAACTCGACAGGTTGAACTTGACTTGATTGTTATTGTTTATATATCAATAGCTGTACGCTATATTTTTACATATATCGTATGCAAAATAGTTATCTGATAGCCGGTACAGTCTATGAAAGTATTTAATGTACAATATATTATTACATTCGTATGTAATACTGATTATGTTGTTCATACATAAACATAAATGCAATTCTGTAATATTAGATAAGTACAATAATAATTATTATTACTTGTACGTATGAAGTTTATGTAATTGTCACTTCTGCAATTAATAGTTATTTAATATTAATATCCGTCTTGAAACAGTACTACACAGCTATGAATATAAATTAATTTGACCTTAATTTCTTACTTTACGGCTTTGAAATGGTAATCGCTTTGATGTTCATCGCTACTTTATGAAACTATGTAAAGAAGCTTACATTTTCTTTACTTCAAAGATCTTAAAAATCTTTCGTTTTTAGACATTGAACTTAAATAATCTCGCTGTATTGAACTTAACTAACAATGACAACTTGACTACACAAAGCACTTTAAAGAAAACAGTTTAACTGTCAACCTCTACTCTACCAATGACGGTATCAACACGTGCCATCTACAATGTAGCCACCACACCCATGTCCCAACCACGGCCGTCCTTCTTAGCTGCATATTGTAAAATATCATTAACTAACAGAATTCTTCTCGTTTTTCCAGATTCGTGAAGCCAGACGTTGTGGCCAAGCTGTGGGGTGAACAGAAGCAGAACGAGAACATGACCTTCGAGAAGTTCAGCCGCGCCATGAGGTACCACTACCGGCAGGCGGTCCTGGTGTCAGTCCCCACCGCCCGCCTAGTCTACCAGTTCGGACACAAAGGACCAGACTTCAAGACAGACAACCCCAACTTCGCCAAAGTAAAAACAGAGTTGTAATAGTTCTAAGTAAAATAGTTAGGGTAATTATTGTTGATGCTCATTGTATTCTAAGAGATGGTTGGTTCATAGAAGAACGGTTTCAAGTTGGTGTTTTGAATGATGAAATGTTTTGTTGCTAGAAATACGTAAAATCCAGTCCAAAGTTATAGAATGTGGCATTCGTTGAATCATGACAAATAACGTAATAGGTTAGGAAAACCAAAAGGTAATGAGAACGTCAATTTTCGGAACGTGTTTCTTTGATTAGAATTCTGATAGGGTAAGGAACGGTTCAATTTTGAATGCTAGTTAAATATATTGATGGATTAAGAATAATTGTAATGATATTGATGAGATTCCGGTGCCGCCGCCACATGTCGACCGTAAGATTTACAACAAAATAATTACATAAGTGTTTATTGATTCTGATATTTAACGCTTGGATAAAAGTTGAACGATTTATATACAATGCCCGTGGGGAAAGTATTTACAAAATCATCAGTCCCAAATATTTATATACCGATATATATATATATACATAAAATGAGTAATATGTGGCCGCGGCGGGTGGAAATATAAATCGCTGGAGGGCTGAAGTTAGTTAGGTGTTCGAAAAGTTCTGAATGTGGTTTTGAAGGATAGCTCAATGTTTGACTATTAGTTTGACCCGAGGTTGTTTGGCCACGGCCGCGTGTTGGGTGATGGCCAGCCGGTGTGTCCCGTCAATTAACGTGGCCTGTCCATTGTATTCTTTAAATATATTTTTAAAAAGTTTATAGCCCACGACTAGAGTCCAGTCGATTTTGATGGTTGTTTAGATCTACGAATTTTTGATAAAGTATTTTTAATTGTTGTTACCATTATTGACGCGTAGTGTTTTAGATAAAATTTGATATACATTCCGATTTTATTTGAGAAGATAATTAATTTTATTTATTATTTTTAAGAGTTTAGTTTTAAGCGTAATATTTAAGAGCGTTTCGAGTTGCCATACGTATTACTTAACAATCTATTGTTGATATGTACTTAAATTGCATGGATCCCGCATTGATCGTTCACAACAACACGTTAATGTTCTAGATGTAATTGTCTTCATTTTTTTCCAGTCTCAGTGTTAGTTCATAGTGATTTAGGATTTAAAGATGGCACAATCGTGTAAAAAAATGACAAAAAAAGATCTGCAGGCCAAAGATTAGTTTGAACTTTCGACCATTTTTCTTTAAATATAAAATAATGATAAATGATCATGGAAAGGAGAACGAAACAAAATATTTTGACAATATTAATTATTAGTTGTGTAGTATTTAAGTTTATGACTCTCAGGCGATTGCTGTGATGTAAGATATTGAAACATTATTTTCTGTAAATAGTTCCTTTGAATTCTCCCAGAATGTATAACGTTAGTTAAATAAGAATAAAATTACTTTAAGTCTGAAGCTACATTTAAATTATTGAGTAACTTTTCATTTCATTCGATTCTTTTAATTTATATTACGAAATCACAGAAAAAATATCGTTGAACAGTATTACTTATATAGATTGACGAATAAGGTTTGAAAGTTATATAAATTTTTTTATAAAGAAAATTCCTCATAAACTTATATTTTCTTCATTTTTTTTCTTTACAACTAAAATATTTTCATGTCATTTGGTTATATAACTTATATATATTATAAATTGAATATTGGATTTGCACAATATATAATTATACTATCTCCTCTATATGAAGTACAAAATATAGTGTCTTGCGAACAACGATATTTCAAAATCCTCATAATCGTTAGTTACCTACAAAATAAATAACTAGTTTTAGAATAAACGATGATTTTTTGAACTCTATAAATATATTAACGTAATATCTAGATATTTTCAGTTCTTTTATATGACAAACCGCTTAACGATTGGACTAATAAATTGTATATATTTTGAATATACACTTTCTATATATAACTTGACTATACATTGGCATATACAAATTCTGTATATCACTTTTGGGAAAGCTAGTATTTTTTGCGTGCAATACACTCACATCGAATAACATAATACATACTTATCCTCACATTATTTTGCAGTAAATAGTCTACCTAAACAAATATACAATCTACATAGTATCCTTTTCATAATTTTGGAAATTCTTGCTGTTAAAAATATAGTTATATTTTATCTAAGTTGCTATATTTTATATTTTTAATTTCTTTGTTACAAATGACTTATATTTTTAACACATTATTATACATACGTACAGTCGTACAGATGTCGTGCATAATATTGAAGAAAACTATCATAATAAGTAATAATAACTACTATTTTAATGTTCGTTGGATTTTTCAAATGCATTTCAATGTTTCTTTCCATTTCTAACGAATATTCTTTAAATATAAGTTGCAATTTTCTAGATTTAAGATCGATCTGTTGTTGTGTAATTGTGTCATTGGAGAGACGAGAAAATTTTACGTATTATTTCATAATTGTGAATTATATGAAAAGAAATTATACGATTTATGAATGTGAAATAAAACTTTTGTTTATATTCTACTACCCTAACTTAGATATAATTATTTTATACCTACCATTATCATTTACATAAAACAGCAAGGCAAGCAGACACCTATATGCGTAGTAAATATACAGGGTTATTTCTAATCAATTAGCATCCTTTCAGGAGCTTATTCTGTACATGAAAAAACTATGGAATTTTATGGAACAACAACGTTTTTTTTTGAGAATTAACAAAAGTCGTAGAACAAAAGTCACAGGGTTATTTCTAATTAATTAGAATCCTTAGAAAGTAACAGCCTGTATTAATTCCTACAGGATACTTTCATTATTATTAATGAAAGTATCCTGTAGGAATTAATACAGGCTGTTACTTTGTAAAGTGCAGGAACTATCAGACGCGTATAATATGCTCATCATTATGAATAACTTTTATATACTTACCTCTTATTTTATATATTACCTACAGACTTTTAACTTTTCTTTACTTGACTTCAACTGGGCTCTCTACATGGAGCAACCTTCGGTGTTAAGTAGTTGATTTTATTTTGCGATATTGCAATTGGTTCCATTGTAAAAGTAGCTCATAATGATGATACCTCCTCCATCACCTTATACATACACGAATCACATATAGATTTGGCTTTAGGTACCGAATAAAAAGACCCTCGGGTCTATTCCCACTCGCTCTCGTGCCGTGAGTAACTGGCGCGAGCAGGAGAAAAAGCGAAGCCGAACGTCAGTGCGCTTACGCAATAAGGCCCCAGCAAGCCAATCGCACTAAAAAATTACAGCTGAACCACAATTGAACTTAAACTTTTTGTCTATTTTCGTATCGCGCTAATGATTTTGACAAAAGTTGAAACGCAACTCAATCAGAATTGGAACGTAACCGCTGTCAAACGAACGGTTGGTGTATGAAGTTTAGCGTGATACCGAATTCTTTAAAGCTGAATCGAAACTTAACTACAATTGCAACCGAATTTTAACTGGATTACAGACGGAACGCGGCTGTTTAAAATTAACGCGATTGCCCTGCAGGTCACATTGACAAATTTAGGACTTTTGAATATAATATGTTATTTATATAAACATTGGGTACATAAGATACTAGCTTTTACTCTCGGCGTTTCCCGCGTAATATTAGGAAAAAAAGTAGCCGTTCCAACTCCATTCACCATACATTTAAACTAAGAGTAGGTAGTTTAAATGTATGGTGAAATTTCCGTCCTAAAAACCAAGTCAATCTGTCGCTCCGTGGCTGCTTGAAAACTCTTTCAAACCATCAAACGCACGTTTAGATTCACAATCAAGTACAATTACAACTAAGTGTCTATTAGCCCTAACCTTAACACGTTCCAATCTGCCTGAATCCAACCAACTCGGGCTGGCCATCTAAAAGTGCTATTCAAACACACTTTTAAGTAATCAAAAACAATCTACAATACCTATACACTTGAAAAAAACAGTTTCTCACGAACGAAGAAAAAACAGCTTTTTCATACAAAAAGTTCGTCAACGCGCGGCAAAATGTATGGAAAAGTGTTTTTTTGCGAATATTCAAAAGTGGTGGTACAAAATTTGTTTGTCTAGATGTACTAAGGTTTTGCGTTTATTACCCATGACCCTGTTATACATTACGAACGATATATCATATTAACATTCATAAAATCAAGTTAATTTCTGTCAACTAATAATAAAATGTAATCTTCTCATTCTTTATCATCATCACTTATAAAACACACTGAGTTGTCATTCAATACTACCTAAATACCTACCAAACTAAAGAAACCTACCTAATTATTTACAAATAAGTATATATTAGTAAATGATATTGCTAATAGATACAAATAAGTAAGTATCTATTAATAATGATATTACTAATAGATACTTAGTATGAATTACATGTACCTACCTACATTACATTAAATAAATAGTCCAAATACAACAAGATTAAACACAACAAGATGCCAGTTTACCTACGAAAGCAAATCCATCCATTATGGTAGATTTTCATCAGTTTATCCTACTTCCTACTAATATTATAAACGCGAAAGTTTGTCAGGATGGATGGATGGATGGATGGATGTATGGATGTATGGATGTATGGGTATATGGATGTTTGTTACTCTTTCACGCAAAAACTACTGAACGGATTGAGATGAAACTTTGCAATAATATAGCTTATGTATCAGAATAACACATCTTCTATATATATAAAAATGAAACCCGTTTTCCGTTGTCACGACATAACACGAAAACGGCTTGACCGATTTGGCTTATTTTTTTTGTAGTTTTCTAATACTCTGTACAAGGTTCTTACGGAAAGCGAAACGAAGTTCGCCGGGTCCGCTAGTAGGCTATAAATTATAATGATATATTGCGTATGCGGGCGAAGCCGCGGGTAAAAACTAGTAATACATAAATGCTTTGGCAGTTAGCTCTAGCCAAATTATAACATGTATGAAGGCTTAATGCTGTGTTCTGTGTATAATTATGTAGGTAGGTCGTGAGCGATGAAAAGGTGTGAATTGAAAGCAACATAAAACTTCTAAATAAAATGATTAGGTAATTTAGATTATATGAACAAATAAAAAAATGAAGAGGGAACGTCGTTAAACAGTCAAGTGAAGCCGGATTTTTATACATGTGTGAGTGCGTCGCTGTTGCGCCGCCGTTGTCAAGCCAAGGCGTAGTTTCCTTGTACGTTGATGTGTGTGTAAATTGTCTGTACACGGCGAGGCGTAGTTTTGGTCGGCCTCACTTGTTTGTTCACAACATTCTGTCTTGATTTTTTTATTTGGTCTGAGGATATATATTGAAGAATTCGCCCATTTTCCTTAGGAACTGGTCATCTACATACATGTATTATATCACGTAGATGTGTTGCCATTGGCTGCTGAAACTACATTATTCTTACCACAAAGCCGAAATTAAGCACCGTTTCGCACGGTTAGTATTTGGATGGGTGACCGCAGGTGGTATCTTCCAACTGAGCGCTACCGTGGCTCGGATGACACGTTAAATTGTAGGTCCCGTTCAGCCATGTCAGGGGCCTTCAGGCGGCCTAAAAACTCTAACACCAGGGCTAGCCACCCGGCCTATACGAACTTACTTACCACAAAGCCAAATTTCGTCATTTACCTAAAAACATAGAGTAGGTACCGATAAGGCTTAAACCTACTAAGTTTTGATGCGTTATTATTTCCATGGTTCCATGTTTCATATTGCTACTGGATAGATTACCACGAATTATTTCTTCGTACACTCAGGTTTAAGTTAAGAGAACTTGAGATCAGTAAAATTATATTCTCAGCCGTTTTTGCTCTGATCTAGACTACTAAGGTTATTTGGTAAAGCAAAAATTGTTAACCCTAGAAGCCCAATGTACGTCGTTTTGACGTACACGCCGACAAAAAATCGCTATATCTTTTGTCGAAACCTAACAGGAGAAGGCGGTGTCGCTTCGGTAAGTGCCTCCAATTAATTGTAATCACAATGATGCACGTCAATCTGACGTATGATTGGGCTTTGTGTAAGTTTTGCGATTATTATAAGTTTTTGGTATTGTTGTTTTTTTTGCTTGTCGTACTGTTGCATTTGATGTTATTACTAAATATGTTATTTTTAGGAAGTAAAATACTAATGGCATCTTCTAGATACCTAAATCCAGACGAAATTGCAACAATTGGAACATGAAGATGATTTTTCTCCCGCTGATGTGACCCTCAAGATTTTGTTCCTCAAGAAGATATCAGGAGTGATAGTGAAGAAAAAATGGTGGACTTTATTGGAAATGCAAGTTCAGCAACTAGAAATGAGGACCTTGAAAGCCCTGTCCCGTCGCCAGAGTCAGCAAATCTTGAAGAAACACTATCGACTTCACTTCACAAAATCATCACGTTGCATCAGGCTTCTATACGATTAGGCGGTTTTGCAAGGGATGTTAAACATGGCTTATGTGAATGCATAAGTCACTGCCACAATATGTCGACTTTGAGCCGTAGGGAGTGCAAAAATTGAGCACATAATCGACTCGGATGCAAAAACGTCTGGAAACACCAATTTTGAGAAAACTTTATGTGAAAACATAGCAAATGTGTTGAAAACCGTGCCAAAAACATCAGCAGCAGTTACATGTAATTAACTAGAACAAAAAAAAGGACGCTGATGTGGCTGTTGTACCTGAAAAAAAGGTGGATGACAAAAACACTGTGCTTCAAATGTAAAAAAGCTATATGCTGAGAACACGATATTGACATATGTCAAAACTGTATATAATTACTGAATAATTGTTTTTAACTGTTTTTATATCGAAGAGAGTTGATTTGTTTTCTGAATAATGTTTCAATAAGATTGAATTTTGCATTAATTTTATTAGTATCGAGAAATAACTAAGACGATAACTATTTTTGTGTAATTTTACTATAGTTCCTACTATTTGATTATAAAAGTATCAATAAATAACTATTTGATTTAAATTTACGTTTTTATATTTTATTAAACTATATTTAAGCTGAATAATTTAAAAATTTGGTATATACAATATAAAACAAACAAATAAAAAGACTTTTAATATTACAAGTCAATTTGACGTATGATATGATTAGGCTTCTAGGGTCTTTTTTCTCTACTTAATGTTGGGCAACAATTATTAATTATACTCCAGGATGAAAGCCTATAGATAGAGTATAGACCATGTCTATATGAAGATTTCACACGTGTAACATCTGAGTTGTAAGAAAAAACAAAGTAAATAAATACTACTACGGTACCTACATCTAATACAATCAAAGGCCAATAGCATCTACTATAGACTTGGCATTTTTTCTGTTTTAAACATATTTATGGCCGATAGTCGCGATAGCGCTCTGTTATAAATATCACTCGCGGTCACCCATCCTAAAACAGACCGTGTTGACTGTTTCTTCACTTTAGTGCTCGCTAAGGCACACTAACACATACTCAAGCTACCTAAGTACGGCATGAGTGCTACTTGACTGAGCTGGCTGGGATGTGAGCAACGGGGCAGTGGACTCACATACGGCCTCGAATTATTCACGTGATAACGCCGGATGCACGCGCGAAAAAGTGTCACGTTCCGCCGGAGCCGAGCGTGCAAGCGAGAGCGACAAGCGATAGAGAAGCACGATCGGCTTAAGTGTTTGGCTTGTTTCAGTTGTTGATTCGACAATGTTTTCGTAGGACTTTTATCTCGTAAAATGATCATCCGTGAAACGACTTTCCAGACAACCAATTTATGTTTGACATTTATATGATATCCGTCAGGACGTTTCTTTATACAGGTATAACATAAGGATATCATAATTATATTCGAGATTTCGAAAAAAATCAACGGTTATTTACAACGACGCTTGAAAGGCAAAAATTACCAAGCGACAGTTTGGGCGATATTGAGTTATATATATCACTGAAATCAGAAAAAAAAACTGCGTCGATTGGTCTGACTCTCACGGCGCTAGGACGAAGTTTGTTGTCGTTTGGTAACTTAAAAAAAGACAAATTTTCACAGTTTTCGGCGTCCAAGCGACTAAAATTTTAATGATTTATGAATATTTTTCACATAGTAAGGATTAGATTTTTATAATTTACACTTAGTAATTTTTGCCTTGACTCTAAATAATGCATCTAAACATAAAGTATTTTCTGCCTTGCGAGTACCCAGGAATTAGCATTACTTAAGAATTTTTACCTGATTGTTGTTTTTCTCTCTCGTAATTTAAGACTTTTTAACACACCTTCAATAGACTTTCTTTGTCATTTAGTACTTTTTACCTAAATATAATTTATTCAAAAATTTGAAGTAGTGAATATCTACCTGCCTAAAACAGGATATATTTTGTCGTTAAGTCATTTTCTACCCGCCGATTTTTTTAAAGTTTATGTTACTTAGATAACTATTTCTGATATGAGATTTCTCTAAAAGTGACCTTATCCATGCAGCATCTTTTTTGTTTTGTCACTTATCCGCACTGTAAATCAGATTCTAAGTGGCTGTTGGTAACAAAATAACGATTACGTCTTCACCGAACTGTCGCTTAGACAACACGCATGCGTGCGCGCATGGTGCAAAGTGCTTAATCTCGTAGCTTGTTTGTGTACTCGGTAAGTGCATTATTCAGATTTTATGACTTTATATTTATAGATTTTCAGATATGACTTTAATTAGATTAATAAATTTATATTTTACATTAATTTAAATCTATTGTTAAAAGTACATAAAAATCGAAAAAAGCGAGTAGATTGAAGCGAGATAGAAGCTTGGTAATTTGGTGTGTTTCAGTGTGTTTAGCATATGTGGACTTTGAGATAGCCATTGATTCAGTCAAGACATGGGCTGTGCTTGAGTCTATCCAGCGATGCCGCAAGTAGTCCAGCCGGTCTGGAGACAGGTCAGTTCCTTTTACTGAAGACGGATAGGTTAGTCCTTCTGAGGAAAGATGGGCGCCCTGCGGACTCTCCCTCCGCGTACCGCCCTATAGTACTACTGGATGAGGTGGACAAGCTGTTCGAATGCGTGATAGCTGCTTGCCTCATCCAGTATCTTGATAGGATTGGTCCACACTTGTCCGACAAGCAATTTGGTTTCCGGGCGGGCCGGTCTAAAATCGACGCTGTTAAACGTGTCAAAGCCCTCTCGGACGAGGGGGTGGCTCATGGTCAAGTGTTGGTGGCGTGTCTCTAGACATCGCCAACGCATTTAATACACTGCCATGGGTTTGTGTAGAGAACCTACGAAGAGGCTGCCAGTCTTGCGATGGCAACGGTGCAGGTGGTGGCGATAAGGATAGTGAAACTGGGACTCCAAGTAGCGCTGAACAAGTCAGAGGCCCTGGTATTCCATGGCCCTCGACGAGCGCTGGAATCACTAGGGAGTGAATCGATTAAGGTGAAGCCTACGATGAAGTATCTAGGGCTACACCTCGATGAAAAGTGGAACTTTTGGGAGCATTTCGCCCAGTTAGTTCCTCGAATAATGGGTGCGGCTGGGTCACTTAAACGCCTTCTTCCTAATCTTGGGGAACCAATTGCCGCTAGTCGTCTTTTTTATCTTGGAGTGATGTGGTCGATGGCCTTGTGCGGGGTGCTTATATGGACGGACGCCCTAAACCGAGAAACGGTCGCTTTTCTAAAGTGACCACAACGCGCCATTGGGCCATGGCCATCGGGATAGTCAGAGGTTATCGCACTATTTCGTGTGACGCGACATGCCTTTTGGCTGGGTCACTTCAATGGGATTTAGAAGTGGAGGTAAATAAATAAATAATTTTATTTTCAGACAACACAGTAAATCGTTAAAATCAGTAACAAGGTACATGCGAACATACTCGTGGCGCACGGAGCTCCGCCAACGCGAGCAGAATCCGGCACTTGCATGCATGCTCGAGGAGTGGAAGGAAGAGCTGGCCGAGCATACAACTGGCAACTGGACCGTCGAAGCTATACAGCCCGTCCTCGTTGACTGGCTGGACAGGGCGCATGGGTCACTTATCTTCCGGCTCGTGCAACATTCGCAGGTGCTTTCTGGGCATGGATGCTTCGAAAAGTACTTGTGCCGCATAGCCGTAAGAGAACCGACAACAGAGTGCCACCACTGCGGCTGCGACGAGGATTTGACGCAACACACTTTGGAGGAGTGTTCAGCATGGGCAAATGAGCGCCGAAGCCTCGTCGCAAGTGTAGGAACTGATCTCTCGCTTCCAGCATTGATTCAGTCAATGCTTGGTTTTGAGAGAACGTGGGAGACGGCCGTTTCCTTTTGCGAACAAGTTATGTTGCGCTTGTGTCGAAAGGAAACGGTGGAGCGCGAAAGGGAGAATTTTTCGGCACTCCCGATGCGCCGCCAAAGAACTGGGCGTCGGAGGAGGATTTTCCACGCTCTCCTTCGACCCCGTAACAGGTGGCTTGGGCAACGAATTCGAGGGAGTTCGTTGCATGAAAAGCGTAGCCCGAGGGCTACGCTAGGAAGAGCGTGCGGTATTTCCCCGCGCCACTTAAGGAAAGAAAGGTAAAAATCCACCCTTAAATAGGGCAAGGTCCTAGGAGCCGCGAACGAGTGCGAACGCGTCCCAGCAGCTCTAGCACATAGGCAGCAACATCCCCGGGGTTTGTAGTGGGTACACCGATCAGTGGAACTCCCACAAAACCACCCTGCTCCCTCGGCGGGGTGGTATCCATAAAATATTTCTTTGGAAAACAGAAGGACAAGTAGTCCAGCTAGGTAAATCCAATTTCAAGAAGGAGGTCAATCGCTGAATCCAACTCGGCTAGGCAGCGTTCGGAAAACCACATGACGTCTTTTCATCCGATAAACCTCAGTGCCTCAAGACAAGAGTTGCAACAATTGTGTGTTCCCGAAACGTGATCGTTTACTGTGGGCCTAATCGCAGCGTAGTCTTGATATCTAGATTATGGGTCCACCTCCGAGATGAACGGAAGATCTCATCAAGACCGCAGCATCGTGCTGGAAGCAAGCCGTTTCCAGCCGGTCTTATTGGAAATCTATAGGGGAGGCCTTAGTCCAGCTGTGCAATGTCTGCAAAGACAACGACGACGACAAATTAATAGAAACAATAATTAACAATAAAATAGGTAATGATTTGACATGGTTGATTTTTATTATAAATATTTAGATAGGTTTTCCAGAAACCGATGTCAACTTTATAGTTTTAATTTTAAGTAGTTTTTATTGTGACAATATTTTTGATAGCATTTTTTTTCATTCATCGTCAGATGAGGTTCATACTCAGTAGAGAGTGATTGTAGATAACTACAAGGGCTGTTTAAGAATTGTTGATGACGATATCCGTTAAAAACTTTTGCAAAAGTTTCTAATGTAGTGTACAAACCTGAATTTTTGTTAGGTTGTTCCTTATTGGAAGGTAAATGTAGGATTTTTTGCCCTACACTTACCTTATTTAAATAGGACTATGGTTGAAATTGCCTGGCAGTAAAGTGGTTTATCTATTTATTTCGATCATTTTACCTATGTGTTAAACATCTGTCTATTCGGGATGCATCATTTTGCTTCAAATATAATCATAAAATATTGGGGTTTAGTTAATTTTACATGTTTTATGATAAAAATTGGTTTTTGGTTAGTAATTTTTACCTGTTTGTGATTTTGATCAAAATTTTACTAACCGACACTATCTCTTAAATTATTGAGAAAAATCATATTTTTTAAATGACAGTTCATAAACCTTTTAAATTTCATTTATAATCTATTAAAACCGAGTAGAAATGAGTAATAGAAAATTTTATATGATTTTTTTTCCAAAAAATAAAACTTTAAAATGCTCTGGTGTAAAGTTGCCAATATGTCGCTTGGTAATTATTGCCTTTCAACCGTCGACAAACAATTCATAGACTCTTTACAACATAAATATGACGGAGTGAGACAGCATAGCTGGTTTTAGTTGAAAGCAATAGTGACGATTTTAAAGTGGGTATCACCCGAATGGGGTCGCACGTGGCAACACTGCATGCTTGTGTCGGAATAAAATGACTTTGACAGATGACCGAGAAACGTCATGCGAATCCGAGCGCGAGGCGGACCGCACCCGTGCAAATCCATTGACTTTAAAATCTGTTCCCATCAATGAAAAAAGAATCAAATGGAAATGGTGTAATGACATTTAGATACTTTGACATGTAATACATATAGACGTCCCTTTCAAATATACGTAATATGAATATACCAACATTATACAGCACAGTTTCGCTATAGTGTCTATATTTTTCGTGACTCGACGCGCGTGCTTGGTCCGCCATATTGTGTCGGTTGTACTTCTGTGAAAACTGGCGAAATCGAAAAGTGTAGTGTGGTAGTAACAACACTAATCCGCCATGTTGTGTAGGTATGCAGGTTTTTTTCGTAGTTAGGGCAATTCCATTTGATTATTTTTTCATTGGTTTCCATCCTCGATAATTCTTGTTAAATTGATTACCAAGTGATACTAGTTTAATAAAACCAACCGTTGCAGTAGTACAGAGTGTTTATTCAGGTGAGATGGACAACTGGAGATCGCCGGCGAGCTGTACCAATGAATAATAACGATGGCGGGTGATTAAGACGATCACTCTCAGACCCCGACAAATATATAAAGCTGATATTATATTGTAGTGAAATCTTCTTTAGCGACGTTGTGCACTATTTGGGATTTGTTAAAAATGTTAAACTCGCGTCAGGACACGTGACCTGATCGAAAATTCGTAAGACGGACGGAGAGTAACCGCCGGCGGGGCCTAGGAGATGAAGTAAAATCCCCTTCTCTTTCTACCGCGCGGCGAAAATGTATCCTGCCCCTGCACACTTGCGCGAGTGTGCGTCGGTGATATTGTATCAAAATATAACTAAACAGGGCGCAAAATAATAATAACTAGCGGCCCGCCCCGGCTTCGCACGGGTACATACACACACACATACACCCTTTTTTTGCTTCGGGTTTCCAAAAAAAAGTAAAATTATAAAGGAAGTTTGTATTTTTCTATTTTTAAATTTTATACATCCTACTAATATTATAAACACGAAAGTTTGTGAGGATGGATGGATGGATGGATGGATGGATGGATGGATGGATGTATGGATGTATGGATATTTGTTACTCTTTCACGCAAAAACTACTGAACAGATTGAGATGAAACTTTGCAATAATATAGCTTATACATCAGAATAACACATAGGCTACAATTTATAAAGATATTTTGTGAATTGTCCAAAATATAACGATAAATGTTGAGTAAGTAGGAAAATTCTGCCATCTGCGAGCTACTCTAGCGTGCGCTGCAAGAATGTCAAAATAAACAACTGTCGATCGAATATCTGTCAAATCAATCGATGAGCAGTCCTTGGATATCATCACACTGATAATATATTATCCTTACTTATTTAATAAT
Source organism: Hypomecis punctinalis (assembly GCA_949316475.1). NCBI lineage: Eukaryota > Metazoa > Arthropoda > Insecta > Lepidoptera > Geometridae > Hypomecis > Hypomecis punctinalis. The sequence goes on along the minus strand of OX438801.1, from coordinate 508,902 downwards.
ATAAATGCGAAAGTAACTCTGTCTGTCTGTCTATCTGTCAGTCTGTCTATCTGTCTGTCTGTCGCGCTTTCACGCCAAAACTAATGAACCGATCTCAATGAAATTTGGTACACAGATAGTCTAGAGCCTGAGAAAGGACATGGGCTACATTTTATCCCGAAAATTGCATAATTCCCGTAGGATATGACAAAATCTTGCGTTAGCAAAACTGTCACCTATCACAACGACGCTAAAAGGCCCAATTTTGAAGACACCATCGTAATTATAACAGTTAATTAGACTATTTCTGTTTCTTTTTAACTGTCGGCATTCGATAGAGAGAACACTTTTTACGTTGCTATTAAATTTACGATGGCGCGTTCATAATTGGGTTGATTGGGCCTAACATGGATTCACAAAACGTAATTAGATGACAGGTAACATACATTGACTGCAGACTTTTATAAATGTCTCGCTTAGCATAGCAAAGGGACTAATTGTCTTTCCACCATTATAGCTCCTCGAAGAGGAAATAAAATATGAATTGACAATGACAACTGACATTAAAATTGGACAAAATAGTTTTCCCTTTGCCATGCTACATATTACAATGACGTTTAATACTGGGCCGTCATTTCGTCTGATATTAAAAATATTTTTAAATATACCACCATTAGAGGTTAAACATATTTCTTTATTCTACCTTTATGGTACAGATTTTTTTTTTGTTTTCAAATAGGTTCGCTTTTGACTACACACTGCCTGATGTTAAGCATATGTGCGGTCTAGGGTGTAGCACGCTTACCTAGAAGATACCTATTTACTCGGGATTTGAAGACAATCACGTTGTACTTAACGGGAAGACAGACCCAAGCAAAGCGTTCCACATTCTGGCTGTTCGTATGAGGAATGAGGATTCGAAACGCTTGGTTCTAACGCGCGGAATGTCCACCATAAAAGAGTGGCGCTTTGGTCGCGTCCGTCTAGCCGTACGATAGAATAAAGGGGCAGGGGAGACCAGATTGTGCAACTCCTGGGCGCACTCTCCAAAGTGTATCCGGTAAAAGGCCGACAAACACGCTACCTTGCGACGATGCTCAAGACTTTGCAGCTGCGTCTTAGTCAATGCGTCGTTGTCAATCAGCCTCCTGGCTCGCCTCTCAATCGACTCCAGAGCCTCCAGTTGATATTTGGCAGAGCCATCCCAAAGGTGAGAGCAGTATTCCATGAAGACCTGACTTGCGCTTTATAAAGACTAAGCAGTTGCTCAGGTGTGAAATACCGTCTCACCTTAGAGAGAACACCAAGTTTTTTGGAGGCTTATTCGGCTTTGGACTCTATGTAAGAGCCAAAGTTAAGAGAAGATGAGATGAGAATCCATGCTAATATACGAAGAAACGGATCGACTTGATTTTTAAAAGTAGTATGGCATGAGTATGAATATCTTGACACTAAGGTTATTAACCTTGATTCTGAGTTGTGACCTTGACACGAACATACATTTCTGTTGGTTTGGTTAGGATTGAACAGTGATAAAAATGTAGCCCGGCTCAGTTGCGGCACTCCTCATGAGGCACGCAACTTGCCGGCCATCCTCTCAGCTGCTATATTTAAAAACCCCAGAAAAGCGGCCCAACCTCGAGTGCCAACTTCTAAACTGCCTAGGGGGAAAAGACCAAAAAGAATCGGGAGACCTCGAGCGCCGCCTTCTTAGCTGTCTCAGAAAAAACCCATAGAGAAGCGGCTCTACCTGGGATTCCCGCGCCGCCCATAAGCCTCGGCTACTAAGTTCTCCTGCCACGACAAGGCGGGAACCTATGGGCGGGTACACTCTAACCTTATCTTAACCAACAGAAGCATTTATAAGTATAAGGTATTTTGATATCGGGTTAGGTTTGAACAGTGGCAACAAGGTGCAAGGTACTTGATTTTTTTATAGAGCAAGTGCCTTTATTAACTACCACCAAATACAGACTTATAATGTAAAACTTCATAAACTACTACTACATATCAAGCAATTGGATCATCCGCAGACCCTTGAAGGTCTAAAGATATTCTAAATGCTCAAGCCCACTGCCAGTTAGCAGCGTGCCCAGCATGCTGGCAGCATTGCCAATCAGCTTGGCAATGCTGCTTATACGTTGAGCCAAATAAACACCAGCATTTTGGTCACGCGGCGGGTACACCAGACGCTCAGAAAGACTTTTGAAAACAAGATGAGCACCCGGGCAACACGCGCACAATGTCTCAATTTCAAACGGCTCAAATATGTAACTACTGCCGAGGTTAGCATATTTGCGCCGTTTGTGCTGCTCCGCTGACGGCGCCAAAGTATCGACGCAAGTCGCGTCCCATCCTAATGGCCGTCTACACTTCCATGGGACCAGCTTCATACCGTCAGGCATTTTGCCATCACCACGCGCAAACCGATTCGGTTAGAGTACGGCTGCGATATTGGCGGTCGCAAAAGCCCTGCGTATAACATCGTTCACAATGGCGTGGCAACCAATTCAACCAGCGCTTCTTGAGCGAGAAAGACGGTGGTGACCAAGCTGGTCAACTAGGGTACTTGAATAGGTGAGAGCGCTCAGCTATGTGCGGCGCGGTAGCAAGGTGGGTCGACTATCTCGACGATATCATCAATACCGCGGTTCGACCCTGGTCACGACCGGTAAAGAGCCGAGGCAGATGGCACTGCAAGAGAGAGGCCTATACCCAACAGTACCCACTGTTGGGTATAGGCCAAAGAAAACTGCGGATGATAACGAAGACGAAACAAATTAGTTGAGATTGGCTGTTTTTTGGGTTTGAAATAATTATTTGCTACAATATTACCATACAATAGTACCGTTTCACATTGAATTGGGGCTAATTTTTTGTGGCGCACTGTTTTAGTCACCATATTTTTTTGACAAGATAAACATAAATTAAATTATATCGCGGGCGAAGCCGCGGGTAAAAGCTAGTATATGTATATAATATTATTTACAAAACAAAAGCCATTAGTTTTAGTGAGTCAGAGCTTCCCTGTAAACGATATTAGAAGTAGTTTTATTTTGTGGCAGCAAAATAATTTGTTTTTCAGGAGCTCCGACACGTGATAGGCCAACATACAGTTGACCATGAGTGAAACATTCTTTTCGTAGGTCGATCCCTAATAATTCGAAGGTTTGGCCCTGGGACTTGTTAATAGTTAACGCGAAAGATGATTTCACCGGAAACTGAAGTCGTTTAAAAGGGATTGGCAGATCAGTTGGAATCATCGGTATCCTCGGTATATGAGCTAGTTGACCAGCTGCTGGGCCAGTGATAATGGTCGCTACAATTAAATTGTCCTTCAATTCCTTAATAAGCAGTCTCGTCCCATTACACATGCTCGGAGGGCTTAAATTTCTTAAAAGCATTATTGGAATTCCAATTTTTAACGTCAATTCATGTGGTGGCAGTCCAGAAGGGTTTAGTGAATTCAAAAATTCCTGTGGATAATGGACTGCGTCTTCAATATTAGTCACGGTATCGATCGATTTGTAATTTTTTATTTGGCTGGAGACTTTTTGAATAATGAGATTGTTTATTTCGTTGACAGTATCATTCCTGGGTGACACTATTGCCCTTGAATACAACCAATGAAAGTCCTTTTCGTGCAAATTCTCGATGTCAGGGTATACAGCATCTATTAAATTTTCTAAATTATGGACTATTTGGCCTACAGACTCATCCAGCAAGACGTCACAACTGCTTAAATTTGGAGTGGGAAAAATTCCTTCTCCAAGTTTTAGCAATTGTTGTGGGAAATTACTATCTGTGATTCCATGAAGATGAGCTCTCATATTCGTCCGTAATTTTAAATTTTCTATCGAAGTCCATAACGGAGACGATATCAAGCATGATTTGATGATATCTGCTCGCGTACCTCTGTTAATGACAGGAAGAGTCTGTCGGAAATCTCCAGCAAATACAAAAGTAATCCCGCCCATGAGGGCAGAAGAGTTTCTAAGATCTTTTAATGTTCTGTCCACGGCCTCTATATGCGAGTAGCACACCGATGTTTTACTTAAAATATGTATTTTTTACCACTTTTTCTGTTTGGAATTTATTTACATCGAATATTTGACAACTTCAAAAACATAAAAGAAATATAAAAGAGTTTTAATGCTGTGAGTTCTAATACTATCCTGCATATACGTATTTTTTACACCTTATGTTACATTATTGGAGTTTTAGTAAGGATCCCTATTTTTTTTTTAAATATAATGTAGCCTATGTCACTCGGGGATAATTTAGCTTTCCAAAACTGAAATAATTTTTGAAATCGGTTCAGTAGTTTCGGAGCCTATTCATTACAAACAAACAAACAAATCTTTCCTCTTTATAATATTAGTATATTTTCTATGGAAGTCCATAACGGAGACGATATCAAGCATGATTTGATGATATCTGCTCGCGTACCTCTGTTAATGACAGGAAGAGTTTGTCGGAAATCTCCAGCAAATACAAAAGTAATCCCGCCCATGAGGGCAGAAGACGAGTTTCTAAGATCTTTTAATGTTCTGTCCACGGCCTCTATATGCGAGTAGCACACCGATGTTTTACTTAAAATATGTATTTTTTACCACTTTTTCTGTTTGGAATTTATTTACATCGAATATTTGACAACTTCAAAAACATAAAAGAAATATAAAAGAGTTTTAATGCTGTGAGTTCTAATACTATCCTGCACATACGTATTTTTTATACCTTATGTTACATTATTGGAGTTTTAGTAAGGATCCCTATTTTTTTTTTAAAATATAATATAGCCTATGTCACTCGGGGATAATTTAGCTTTCCAAAAGTGAAAGAATTTTTGAAATCGGTTCAGTAGTTTCGGAGCCTATTCATTACAAACAAACAAACAAATCTTTCCTCTTTATAATATTATTATTATTTCCTATACGCTGTACTTCTCGAAATATTGAAGATATTTCGGTATAATGATGCTCACGGGTCTAAGCCAAGTGAGCATCATTGTCAACAATGTCAGTATTTAGGTCTTCTTGTAAAAATTTCCGGACAATGCGGCAAGTATTGAGAATTACGGCTTTCTGCATTGTCATGTACGTGTTCGGAGATATTTCTATTATTTTTAGAGATTGAAGAAGGTGTTTCGGTATTACGCCTGTACTGGACAGCACCAGTGGCACAATGTAAGCTTTATTCATTTTCCAAATTCTTAAAATTTCTTCTTTTAATTCCGTATATTTGTTGATTTTTTCTGTGATAGTTTTGTGGAGATTGTGAGTGTTGGGTACAGCTATATCAATTATGAATACTACTTTATCCTGTTTGTCAATCAATGTTATATCTGGTCTGTTGTTATGAATAGTTTTATCGGTTAATATGGCTCTATCGTAATATAGTTTGTATCTGGTGCTCTCTAGTACAGGTTTTGGTTCATATTGATAATAAGGTGTGGTTTTTTCAGGTATGAGTTTGTGTTTAAGAGCTATTTTCTGGTGGATGATGTTTGTAACTTGATTGTGACGATGTGTGTAGTCTGTAGGTGCTAGAGTTGGACAGGCGCTAGTTATGTGTTGTATTGTCTCAGGCTGTCGGTGGCATTTTCTGCAACTATCGTTGTGTATATTAGAGTCCTTGATTATGTACTTTCTGTAGTTTTTAGTGTTAATCACCTGATCCTGAATCGCGATCATGAAGCCTTCCGTTTCCGGGAACAGAGATCCAAGCTTTAGCCATTTATTGGAGGCTTCGAGATCGATATGGTCTTGTTCGAGATCGTGTAAATGTCGACCATGTAACTCTTTCCTACGCCAGTTGTTAATTTTATCAGTTTCAGCATTTTTTGGTGATGTGAACTGGTCGTCTTTGCTTTTTAGGTTAAGAGGTGTAAAGTTTTTATCTGATTCTACTGTGGCTGAATGGATAATACTACTTGCGGATTTATCGTAAAAGAACTTACGTAAATTGTTTACCTGTCCTTCCCAGAGCACTTTTAGATCTATTAGCCCTCTACCCCCTTTCATTCGCTTAACAGATACTCGTTCAATGGCTGACTTTGGGTGTAATTTGTTGTATCTTGTAAGTGTCGTTCTGGTTTTTATTTCTAACTGGTTTATGTCTGTACGCGACCACTTAATAACTCCAAAGGAATAAGTTAACACTGGAATTGCATAAGTGTTAATCGCTTTGAAGAGATTTTTGGAGACTAATGACTTTTTGCAGATTAGATTAAGTCTTCGCATGTATTCTTGTCTCAATTTATTTTTGATTTGAGTGTGATTAATACTTTTTGACTGAAGGATTCCTAAATATTTGTAGGTGTCTGTTGTGTTCATTTGCATAAAATTAGATTCACTATTATCATTTTCATCGTCTGTATTTATAATTTTACTCTTGTGTATATGGAGTTTTCTGCATTTATCTAAGCCAAAAGACATATTAATGTCGTTACTGAACTGTGTTGTTTGTAGAATAAGTTTGTTTAAAGATTTTTCAGATTTAGAGAACAGTTTTATGTCATCCATATACATAAGATGACTAATTTCTGTTTCCGTTGTAAGTCTGTATCCACTATTTTCACTATTGAGCAAATGAGACAAAGGATTTAGGGCGAGACAAAACCACAGAGGACTAAAAGAGTCTCCTTGGAAAATACCATTTTCAATGGGGATCTCATCAGTGGTGATGGATTGAGTAGAGTTTGTTAATTTTAGTGTGGTCTTCCACTCTGCCATGGTATTTTCCAAGAATGTAATGATTGTTGGGTTAATTTTGTAGATCTGTAGTATGCGAATAAGCCAAGAGTGGGGTACACTGTCGAAAGCTTTTTTGTAATCTATATACGAGATGTGTATGTTTCTGTTATGAGTTTGTGCGTGTTTGAGTACAGTGGAATCAATTATTAGCTGTTCTTTGCATCCTCTGTGATATTGCCTGCACCCTTTCTGCTCTTCAGAAATTATGTTGTGTTGAGTTAGATGGTTATTTATTTTGTGCGTTATGCAGGAGGTAATGATTTTGTAAATAGTTGGTAAACATGTGATAGGTCTATATTGAGATGGGTTGGTTGTATCATTGCTGTTTGGTAACATGTATGTTATTCCTTTAGAAACAAACTTGGGCAGTTCAGCAGTTCCTGTTAAAAGATCAGAAATTATCCGTGCTAAGGCATCGTGTAATGTAAAAAATTTCTTGTACCAAAAATTGTGAACTCCATCAATTCCTGTAGCTTTCCAGTTCTTTGTCTTTTTCGTGATCATATCAATGTCTTCCCCCGTAATATCTGTAAATTCCATTTCTTCTTTGTGGTTCCATCTATTTTCTTCGTTTCTGATATTATTATTATTAATTATTAATTATTATATTATTATCGCATATTCATTTATTTTCTTAAATCTAAGTTTTTTTATAATATTTATATAAAAGAACAAAATACTATAAAAAAACCTAAACCTAGAGTGCCGCCGGCAGCGGGGCGGGGCTCAAGCTACCGGTGGTTGGGCCTACAGAGAGAGGAACCTTCTGACAATGCGCGCCGTGTCCAGAACGACCGCCTTCTGTATCTATATTATTATTATTATTAGTATAGATTAGTATAGATTACATAAGTAAGAGAGGGCGAGATGTGCAAGTATTTCAAAGTAATTATTCAAGTATTTAAAATAAGCAAATAAATGAATATGGATGTATTAAAGTGTGAACAGGACGAAACTAATATCTTTTGTCTCTATTTGCGTATCCTAGACGTAGTAGTCAGATAAATTTTTGGCGCCAAAAACCACTGTTGAATTTTTGACGAGATGCTTGAGTAAATCAAGATAATTATGAACTATTGTCTATTTTCTATCACTTCTATTAGTATTATGCAGGTTTTTACTATTATCTAGAGTCTGAATATGATAAAATCATAACATATTTTTTCTCACACCCTATACGCTAGTAACTTCTCCACCCATTCTCCCTCCACGATTTTCCCACATAAATTATAGTATTTTATTTTATGTTCAAGTTTTCACTTCTGTCGGCTCTCCAGGAGAGCAACCCGTTTTTTTACGAATTTTGGGTAAAAGTTGCTCATAATGATGACTTCATCAGACCCTGTATACAAGTCTATAATTCCCTGCACTTAGCAAAACAACACCCTGTAAGTAGTGATGCAATATCGTATGGTATTTTTCTATAAACATACTTATGTGAGTTACTAGAATTATTCATTGTTAATTTATCGAATTCGTTCATTTTGCCGTTTGGGAAACCCATAAGGAAACAAAGGCTTCGCTTATAAATAAAGTTAGTTTCAATAATTATTATCACTACCAATACCTAATATCGAGTTCTTCTAATAATAGAATTTATTCATCACACCATATTTTTCATTGAAAGATCGATTTAGCAGGAAAAACAGTTTCAGCATATTTTTCGCCAAAAATGGCTTAGCCGACTACCACCGAGTACAAAATTCGAATGGTTCGCTTGAATAGTATTTCACATTATTGTAGATTTTTCAAAACCATCTCAGGTTAGAGTATTAATAAGTAACTAGTTATTTATACTCTAAGAATCTCAGCCGATTGAGATAAAATTTAAATGGGTCCACCTCGGGAGTATACTCTTTAGATTTTTTTTTATGGATCCGTACCTCAAAAGGAAAAACCGGAACCCTTATAGGATCACTTTGTTGTCCGTCTGCCCGTCTGTCCGTCTGTGTGTGAAGACTCTTTATCTCGGGAACGCGTAAAGATATCGAGTTGAAATTTAAACTATATACGTAAACCTATGAATTCTTGCAGTTGTGTAAAAGAAAAGCTTCTCAATTACCGTATAAAAAAGTTAGAGCCGTGTATGTCGTAAAAAACGCATATTTCAACGCTCACAAAAATCAAAACCTACCGGGTACTTACCGTTGACATAGAACTATGAAATTTAACGAAGAGCATTGTCTCAGAGTACACATTAAGGAATAAATCTGAAAACGTACATTTTTATTTCATTCACATAAAAATAAGGCCTCAAAATTCACAAAATATGGGTTCAAAATTCAAAGTGAGTAAATCGTATCATGTAAGGTATCATATAAATAACTTCATTAGCACATGGTAAAACAGGTTTTTAATTATTTTAAAAATATGTTTGTACGGAACCCTCGATGCGTGAGCCTGACTCGTACTTGTCCGGTTTTTTTTAATATCGTTCTCACAATATAATAAGTGAAAATATCGATGCACTTACATTTAATAAAAATACATAGTAAGTATGTACCTCCTTTTTTGGAAGTAGGTAAGAACTAGAAAGCTGTCGAGCTTCGCTCGGTACAAAAATTAATAAATAACATTAAAATTTGTGTTTTCTCTGAAACCGCATACCTACCTATATACAGATAATCTAAGAATGAGAAGCTGTATCTAAATATTACATTTTGTTAAAATCGTTTCATATCGCCCGCGCCGTTTCCGAGTATAAAAATAATAATACAAATTTTGTATTTAGTTATATAATCGCAATGCGGAGACGAAAAAATGGATTTAAAGTCCGAAAATTAATTACAAATGAAATAGAATAATACTACGTCATAGGCTATACTTATTTATTTTTTTCCCGGAAGACATAATATACATTTTCATAAACAGGGAAATTTGGCACAAGGGAGAGGAGGCCTATACCCAGCAGTGGGTCGATCAGGTTGATGATGATCGATGATAGGTACTTACAATAGTTATTTTATGGGCTGCTAAGGGTAAAAGCTAGTGGTTTACTTGAATATTGAAAAAAATCCGGACAAGTGCGAGTTAGGCTCCCACATCGAGGGTTCTGTACAAATCCAGAAAATTTCACAAGATTGGGAAGTAATTTGTTAAAATATCTATACCATAACCATCGACAAAAAAGGTTTTTTTTCACTTTTCTCGTCATACATCGAAAATTGTACATTGTTAAAATAATTAAAAACCTGCTTTAGCATGTAAAGTTCTTTTATATTATATCTGACATGATACGATTTACTCACTTTGAATTTTGAACTCATATTTTGTGAATTTTGAGGGTTGAGGCCCTATTTTTATGTGATTTAAATAAAAGTGTACAGTTTTCATATTTATTCCTATATGTGTACTCTGAGACAATGCTTCTCGCTAAATTTCATAGTTCTATGGCAACGGGAAGTACCCTGTAGGTTTTGATTTTTGTGAGTGTCGAAATATGCAGTTTTGTCGACATAAACGGCTCTAACTTTTCTTAAGCGATAATTCGACAATTGACAAGTTTTTCCTTTACACAACTGCAAGACACCATAGATATACGTATACAGTTTAAATTTCAACTCGATATCTTTACGCGTTCCCGAGATAAAGAATCTTGACATACACACAAACGGACAGACGGACAACAAAGTGATCCTATAAGGGTTCCGTTTTTTCCGTTTGAGGTACGGAACCCTAAAAACTAGATAATAAATGTTAAACGCATAGGTACAGTAAGTACTTACTTACCTGTACAGTAAGTACTTACTTACCTAACGACTTTCAACCTACCACAGCCACGAGAGACAGCTGTCTCTTCTGCACATTTGTGAGTTCAAGTAAGGCATAGAATTTCTAAAAAACCTTACTAAACATATATCAATAGGTACGTTTCTTTTTTTTTAATAATGACAATACTACACTACTACTACATAGAAAGCAATTGGATCATCCACAGACCCTTGAAGGTCTAAAGATAATCCAAGTGCTCAAGCCCACTGCCAGTTGGCAGCGTGCCCAGCATGCTGGCAGCATTGCCACGCTGAATGGCAATGCTTATTCGTTGAGCCAAATAAACACCAGCATTTTGGGCACGCGTCGCGTCCACCAGACGCTCAGAAAGACTTTTGAAAACGAGATGAGCTCCCGGCCCCCACGGACCCAAAGTCTCAACTCCAAATGGCTCAAATATGTAACCACTACCGAGGTTAGCATATTTGCGCCGCTTGTGCTGCTCAGCCGAATTGGCCGCCGCCCGCTCCAGCCCTACTCTGAGTCTCAGGAAGATGTGACGGTGCCAAAGTATCGACGCAAGTTGCGTCCCATACTAAGGGCCGTCCACACTTCCAAGGGACCAGCGTCATGCCGTCAGGCCTTTTGCCATCACCACGCGCCAACCCACTCGGTTCGAGTACGGCTGCGATATTGGCGGTGACAAAAGCCCTGCGTACGTACGTTATGGTATTAAAGAAAAGTTAGTTTTCATATTAAATTTTTTGATGTAACTGAAGAGATCGAAAAAAGTGTAAGTACATCCTACTATCCTATCCTCCTTATAAACGCGATGGATATCTATTTGTGAGGATGGATGGATGGATGGATGGATATTTGTTACTCTTTCACGCAAAAACTACTGAAAGGATTGAAACTTTGCAATAATATAGCTTATATATCAGAATAAGTAACACATAGGCTATAAATTGTAATGATATTGCGTCACAAATCAAAATATCATTATTTTCGTTTTGCTATATTCCATTCCCATGACTATAATTTAAAAAAAATCACTAGTTGTGATATCTTATCTTTACTAATTTGGGAATGCGGGATCGGGATGGAAACTTGGCGTATAAAATTCCCTTAACGTACAGTTTTATTGTAATTCTGATATCGATTTACGTCATATCACTTCGCAGCCGTTTGGTAGTATTATATAGTTAGATTACAGTTATATACAAGTTTAGTGGGAGGAGTCTGATATCCGAACTCCTACCTATCGGCGATTGGGTAGCAACATGGCTAAATCATATTAAAATGTACAAGTTTAATAAAACTTGTTCACCGCCAAAATAAAGCTTTAGCAAGTCTCATAATTTACTAAGCATGTATCCAGTTACTAAGGACTTGGAGTACCTAGATAATTTTAATAAAATTTGAAAGTGGGCTCACAATATGGACGTATATGGATGTGAAAACGTGACTCGAACTATTATATAATTATTATTATTGTGATCATACAACTCTTTTTTTTACAACTCTTGCACATACTCACCAACAATCATAATATCCTACAAACCCTGTCTACCAAATCATCCCTGAAGAGAACTTGCTTGTACAAACAGGGAATCCTACCGTGGAAGATAGTGCTTTACAAATCACAACTAGCTAAAAATGGTTGCTTTAAACTTTTATAATAAATCCTAAAATATGTGATTCAATCTGATTTTAATTTTAATTTAATTTAATTAATAATAATTTTAATTAATGCATGTATTTAAATAGGTAGGTATCTTAAGAAATAAATAATCTAGTTTATTTAAGTAATATTAGCATAAGGATCAACATTATGGTCACTATATATAATTCTTATTCTAATTATTTATTATTGTATGTTAATAAATTAGAAAAAAAAACTATGCAGGCTAGGTATACAAATCTAAAACCAAACAATAAACAATATTTGCCACCGTTTAACGCCGAGGAAATCTAGAAAAAATCTTATTTTAGTTATTTATACAATATTTATTTATTCAAAGATCAAATGTTTCTAATAAAGTCTACCACTTGACCTCTACCACAAACTGTCAAGAAAATCGAGATACATCAGAGACTAAAAAGTTTTAGACTAAAAACTTATAAAAGTGCCATCTAATGAATACTATACAAACTACGACGACTAACCATTGCGTTGACATTGTGGGAAAACCAGCTTATCAAGTCTTTGCAAAATATAAGTTTGTAAACTACCTATTAGTGACGATTACACCAGATGTAGATAGTTTCAGCTATAACACATAGATGGCGCTTTACAAACATTTTTTTTTGTGGGTTTTATTTGGTTAGCACATTATAATATATTTAATTAAATTCTGATAAGAAAATTAAAAATAAATAAAATTAAATGAATACCTAATAAATAATTATGACATTATGTGATATGCAGAGCTATCATTTTATTAGAAATAATTGCAGATTTTTTTAAACTTTATTAACTGCAATAAAATATAATGCTACTTATGCTAAAACTACATAACTACTACATACAAAGAAATTGGATCAACCAAAGACCCTTGAAGGTTAATGATAATAAATTAAACTTATTTGAATCAATATATTTTCATTTTTCAGCCTCATCAACATCACCATCATCCTTCCTTCTCCCTTCTTCCTTCAGCCTTCTTTATCCCACTGCTGGGTATAGGCCTCTCTCTTAAAGTGACATCTGCCTCGGTCCTTTGCCAATCGTGTCCAGGTTCGACCCGCGATATTGACGACTTTTTCGACGCACCATGCTGCCGGCTTTTCAGCCACATATGAAAGCAATTTACCTATATGTAGGTAGGTAATACGAGTAGATAGGTACACCTCAGCGAACAATCTTCAAACAATATTTATTTTGAAATAGGTACCTATACCTACACAATACAATAGTACATTACCTACCTAGCTACCTACAGTTAAATCTCATGATATGAAAAGAATAAAACCAGTAAATACCTAGGTAAAAAATGAGTTGCTATTTCTCAAGTTTTCATGTTAGGTATTTCGTACCTACAGCTCCATAGTAGCAATTAGGTCATTCAATACCTACTATTTGTGTTGATTTGTATTCACCGAAGCAGAACTTTCATACAATTTACTAGTACATCGTCTTTAATCAAGCTAGAGATACTTAATATTATCATAGGTATATCATACCTACTACCATACACTAGCAATACTTATTACAAACGTAAAAACACAATTTGTCGTTCTCTGCGGGATCCGTGCGTCATACACGCGGTTATGGCAATAGATATGTTTGGTATCATACATAAAATGATGCTTATGGTTTAGCTACTTAGGTACCAAGCCTAACATCGAAGGTAGATGTGGTTTGTCCTTGTCATCATCATCATTGACCGCTTCATCTCCTAGATGCTCCAAAAAACTTTCCAAAATAATAAGTTCATTGCTCACTCACAGCGGCAATAACTACTTTTATCATTAATTCCCCGTATTGAAAGTGTAATTCGAGTACCTACGTACTTATTCATACATTTCAGTCTTATCCTCTTTCAGCTAAAATGGAGCGTTGTCTATTATTGTCGTTCCTTCTTCTATTTTTTCTGAGTAAGTGGGGACTATTTTTATCCTAAATCCTGCCTAGTCTTTCACAAACAATAGGTAAATAAGTCTGTTAGAATCAGATTTCTGTCAAAACTTTGAGATAGGTGAACCTACTAACTAGACTGAACCTTATTCTGTTCCATCATGTACAAAACAGCGTAGCTACGTCCATGGCTACATCACAATGATGACATCATTTCCAATTCACCTAAAGCCGAAACCTGAAAACATCACAATTTGCTGGTGACGCCTGCCAATCAACGCCTTTATTTTTAGCCATCTCACTTCCGCGTTCCGCGTTTCCCACGGCAGAACCAGGCAGAATTCAGGCATTGGCGGATCTTCGGCATCACCCAAACATACGGCGGCCATGTTGGCGTCACGGTGACATCTTGTTTCACGGGCAATTTGCCGGGAAACGCGGAAACGCGCGAATCGCACTGGCCTCGCTTCTTCCGCTATCACGTAAAAACGTTCTAGGGCCCTAGGCGACAATGATCGGCTCTACTGTAGCAGTCTATATTACTGGTGAATTGCATTATAAATAGTTTCACTTATTTTGCATTATTTTCGGCGATAAGTGTAGATTAGATGGTTATTATTATCCACTTTTTCATATGTCTCTTCGGTTTGTTATGATCTTTAATAAACGATTTCTTTAGGTTAGTAATTCTTCGTACTGAATTCATTTTCAATTTACTTAACCTTACACCATCTTTTGCACAGTTCATCTCGCTCATTTTGGTAGTTCTCTACCACCTATTATAGTCTTTTTTTAGGTAAATATAGCTGTAAAATCAATCAAAAATACAACCAATCTATTGAACACCTTATAGGGTAAGGTAATTGATGTCTAAATGTAAAGAAAACAATTAGCCACCTCATTAAGATGAGACAAACCTGTGATCGTCCCAAATAGCCTTGAAGCTACAACGGATGTTGCTAAAAAACTCTAAATAGAAGTTAATTAGGTTCCTAAATAGTTGCATTTCCTATGGTTGCTGCAAGAAATGGTCAAAGAAGGCAGGTTACGACAATCAGTGAGTGCTTCAGCCGCGAAAACTACCGGCCGTCGGTATCGCGTATTAACTAATTAGTACGAAAATAATACTACTTTGTTTATTCTGAATAGTGAATGGATTTTAAGGTGAATATATTATTTTTAATTATCATAATATTTGGTTTAAGTGGACATTACCTACTCATCGATACGGCTCGTTGGGCGTACGCGTAACTATTATACTTATTATGTACTTACTCTATATACATTGGCAAATTGTTAATTTCTGCTACATTTACGACTACGATAGTTAGGTATATCATCTCAGTAATATAATCCTGTACTGTTCTTAGTAAGGCAAGTGTCTTTATTAACTACAACGATAGATACGATAGATCATCCACAGACCCTACCGTTGACTATTACTGTTCTCATTACTTACTGTTCTTACCAAATATATTAAAAATAGTGTTTTGAATTGAAACAAAGAATATTTTAAGATTTTTAGAACATCAACAATTTGACTGCCTCGGTGGCTCAGTGGTTAGTGACCCTAACTTCTGGGTTAAAGAGGCGTGGGTTTGATACCTACGCAAGGCAAATATTTATGTGATGAACATAATTATTTGCTATGTGTCTGGATGTTATTTAGTTACTATCTATATAAGTATGTATGTAGTGTAACGTATGTATGTAAAAGTACAACGTGAGTGTCTTTAAATCCCGAATAAATAGGTATCTTCTAGGTAAGCGTGCTACACCCTAGACCGCACATCTGCTTAACATCAGGCAGTGTGTAGTCAAAAGCGAACCTATTCGAAATAAAAAAAAAAAGAAAAAGAAGTATATCAGTCAACCATATCACAAGCTTTGTTTAGTTTGGGGTCAGAGGCCGTGTGTAAGTTGTCCCAAATTATTTATTTATTTATTTATAAAAGTTAAGAGCGATCCTAAAGACCCCAGAGTTGATCTTAGTGGAAAACACAAAGAAGGTTTTAGGGATAGGTGTGTGGAAAAGAGTATATACCTATTTATACGCTACGTCTGAGATGATGATGATGAACCACAGTCAGACAGGTTTTGGTAAAAAGCGTTCAAAGGTCATCCACTGCACCTAGGCGTTAATTAGCAACTAGTGCTTAAGGCCAGTCTTCACCGAAAAAGACTGTGACATAACCAGGTCACCGTCAATGTCGACTGCTGATAAATAATTATACTCAGCAATTAATTTAAAAGATTGCCTTAATGGGAGAAAGGGTAAGTAAAATATTTAATCAATCAGCTTAAAAACTTGGCTTTAAAAGGTTTGAAAGAAAAATATACTGAATGGTTACAAACTTAACTAATAGTTATCCAAATAATAGACCTATATCTCAACTCGCTCTTTACTCGCATCGCGAATCTTATTTGCATTTAGATAGATAAACAGACAAAACAAGATTATTTTTTGCAAAAATTAGCATGACCAATTAGCTTAGCGTGTACAGAATTCACGAATATTTCGCACGGATCGAAGTAACATTTTTCACATTGTTGTTGATTTATCAAAAATGACTCAGCCGATATCAATAAAATTTAATTGGAACCAATTTCGAAGTATATTCTTTCCAATAAATAAAAAACTATTGACATCGGACTGCTATGTTAAAAGTTATACGTAGCATAACTTTTAACATAAAAAAAAATTACATGTCATTCAAGTTTTTGCATTAAATCATTCAAACAGTTGATGGATAGAAGCTTACGCCTCGCAGTGATTCTAACTGAAATGCTAATGACGATGGACCGATGGACTCATAGTTACTTTAGTTTTTTTTAGAACGAATAAGTTACTAACATAATTGACAACATTTCAAATTTTTATCGTTATTAGTTTTATTTTTTTTCTGAAAGATTATTGTAAAATAAGGTACACATATTTTTTATTTTTTCAATTAGACCTATATTTTCCGTAAAAATAATTTTTGTAAAAGAGCTTATTCTAAAAGGACATAACTGCATGATTTAGGATGTATATTAAATGTTACTGAAGTCACATTAAAAAAAAACATCTATAACTGACAAAGTCAAGCTCTAGCGTAGCTGTCACTGTCATGGCAGTGGCAATGACAAGAAACAAATTATCCAGCGTGACAACTTTTGGTAGATTTCTACTTTTTAGTACATTTTATGAGACTAAACCTATGTAAAGTTGTAATAAATAGAAAACTTAAATCAAACTAAAGAGAAAGTAATATTGCATTTTTCACTTGACTTAAATCAGATTTTATGTAGCAAGTAATTTTATGCGTGGAAAAATTTCTAAAAATAATAAATAAAAATAATGATTTTTAACAAGTAATTTATAACAGTATTCTGTAACACGTTCAAAATTATAATGGATTTCTGGTAGTTCTAGGGCTCGATTTAGTAGGCTCTCAAATATTTCGTAGGCTACACTGATTTTAGCGATACTTTTAGTAGAATGTCTGAAAAAAAAGTGATGATAAAACGAAACGTAATGTCAGTGTCAACTGTCATTTTATATTGCTAGTGTTTTTTTTTATTATAGGCTACTGAACTTCTACTATAAATCCGAGCACCACTTGGATGAGAGTTTTAATTTAATATCTTTATAATTACTGCACTAAAAATTTTGAAAAAATAAGCAAAATGATCAGAGTCGCAATACCCCGAAATGGTTTTGGAATTTCATAGTCATGTGAAATATGAAAACTTGTCAATTATAATGCAGAGGTATGGACATGCGCGCGCGCCAGTCGACGGGGGTGCGCGTATTCCCTGAGGATGGAGTTCTAAATACTCCGAAACTGGTCGGATTCCTTGCAGATCGACTGTATAATTATAACGTGACGTAACGTGAGTTTTAGCCGTATTCTGTTATAGTTATGATGAATACTCACGGTAATTTTAATGAACTCTGCATTTAACTACAAGATCGAGTTCGAACGGAAATCCAAATACATCAAAGAACTGAAGTTCGGGACGTTGGAACCTAAGTCATGAAACTGAAGTGGAGTTGGGCAGGACCCAAGGACCCATAGCGAGGCGAAGTGTCCACAGGTGGAGTAAGGCTGTCACAGAATGGTGACCGAGGCAAGGCAAGCGAAGCGTTGGTCGTCCGGCTGCAAGATAGGTCGACGATAATATAGTCAAAATCGCAGGTCGAACCTGGACACAAACACCAAAATAAAGTAAAGTAAAATATTCGCTGGTATCATAGTTCTTAAGCTGCCTCAAGGCCTTGATATATCTAAACGGTTAAAACATCCCAGATCCCCTATAAGGAATAACTAACTCTAAATAATAAATAACTCTATAAATCCATGACTAATCCATAACTATCTGAACTATGTACTAAATTCAAGTAAATACTAAACAATTTTAACAAATGTTATTAAAATCGGCTGATAAACAGTGCTACAACTAGTATCCCCCCTTTTTGAAGGAAGTAACGTTCACGTAGCTCTTCACATGTTAGATTTTCGTTTTTCACTCCGTCTTGTCAGTTGCTATAATTATTTTAGCCGGACCCCGCCCAGCGTCTCGACATCCGTCCGAAGCCCCGCGTCATGGCGGCTAACAGCCAGCCTGGCTCCGCAGGAAACCGCCAATTAAAGGCTGCTAATCATCGGCCGCTCGAGAATCACCAGATGACAGGCTATTGTCTTGAGGAAGGCAATTTGCGGGGTTCTGGGAAGGTGAGATTACTGGTAGTGTAGGATCTGTATCTTTTATGGTAATGAAGTTACGGATTCGCCATGGAGTTAGGTATTTATTATTAAGAGTTACTCCGTTAAATGTGGGCCCCGGTTGTTTTAAGCGTTTAGCCATGTCAGAGGTCTTCACGCGGCTGAAAACTCGGACACCAGGGCTAGCCCACAGCCATCCTGTTTTACGACCTTTTTTTGTTATTTTTGCTATTATAATGTTGGTGAATTCTTCACGATTAAAAAAAAATTAAGTAAATACGAGTCCATCGGTGCATCGTCATCAGCATTTCAGTTAGACCCCAACAAGGCATTTATAAGCTTCCTTGCTCCTTCTTTCGCCAATTTTCACTGTCTTGTTAGCCATGTCAGAGACCTATACGAACTTACTATCTTGTGCCAATCTCATCCAGGTGGAGGAGTGTTGTCCATATCATTAGGTTTTTGAATTTTCAATCATGATCGATAATATAGCATATTTTTACTAGATTATTATTACTAGGTATCGCCGTGGTCGGTAAGTGGTAGGTATCTGGTAAATAAGAATGACTCGAGAAACAAGTTGAAGCGGCCAACGTGCCGACGAAACGATCGATACGTGACGTGACACGCTGGAAACGTGCCATTATTTTACTGGTTATGTTGCACGAGATCACATGTCAACGGAAACTATAGGCCGAATCAAACTTTACGGCGTCTATGAACAAGAGGAAGAACTAACATAATTCAAGTATCAAATCTCGAATCGATAAAACATTATATGGAAGGTAGTCAGAATCCCTCATCAACTAGAAAAGAGCTGATGATCTTCGAACGGCTAAAAAATTTTCATGAAACATTGCTAGGAACATTTGAGATATAAATTATCTATGACACAAAAAGAAACTAAACGAAAATTGGTTCATCCGTTTGGGAGCTACTATAACACAGTCAGATACACAGACAGACACGTTAAAATTATAACACCTCTCTCATTTTGCATCGGAAGTTAAAAAATACATCGAACCGCACCAATGCGATAGTAAGATAATAGAGTATGTGCAAAAAAAAAGCGTCCGCGTCTATGGATGTCGAGACTTCCTCTATGGTCCGCGTCGTAGGTGCGGTCGCCCGTGTGCCATTTTACTAATTTTGTTACGTTGGCAACACAGCAGCGCGAGTACCGTTCTTATACGATCGTTATTTTGATTTGACATTTAAATCTCTAAAATTCGCTAAAAATCATAGAAAATACCGAGTTTTAGCGAATTTTAGCGATTTAAATGTCAAATTAATGATCGTATACTCGTAAGTACGGTACTCGCGCTGCTGTCCTGTCATTGCTGGTAAGTAGGTACAACTAAAAGTGCTTGATGCTTGGGTACGATTTTCATCAGTAGACTGGCGACTACCGTCCACCTTGGCTGCTGACATAGATGAACAGTATGTTCATCTATACTGCTGATTAAAATCTTATTGTTAGTCCACCGTAACGCCACAACGGTTCTTTTTTTGCTCAAACTCTAGTTTCCGTTTAGTAAGCCGTCTGATCCAGTTTAATCTTCGAGACGGATAGTTGAACTAAATAAATTGATAACCGAGAGTCCCTTATAAATCTAGATTAAAAAGTAGGTTCGTTTAGGTCGTGTGGCTAGCCCTGGTGCCAATTTGTAAGCCGAGGCAGTCACTTTTAATTGTAGTTAAGTTTCGATTCAGCTTCAAGGAATTAGGTATTGCGCTAAACATCATACACCAACCGTTCATTACACATGGCACCGGTTACGTTCCAACTCTGATCGAGTTGCGTTTCAAGTTTAGTCAAAATCATTAGCGCGATACGAAAATAGACAAATTGTAGTTCAGCTGTAATTTTAGTGCGATTGGCCTGCAGGTCATGTTGGATATTTATAGGGAGGACCCATGACCATTTTATGATATTTACAAGCTGCCCGTACCGGCTTCTCCCAGGTACGATTGTCATAGCTGCAAACGTCGTGAAAACCGCATTTGAATAATCTGTTGTGTACTTTGGAAGATTTGGAAAACACAGACAGACACACAGAAATAGCGACTATGCTTTACAATAGGTATGTGGTGATCTGATATTATAGCGGAGCGTAGGTTTTCCAGTTGAACAGTTAGTGAATCTCGAGGGTGCTAATGCAAGAAAACAATATTTGCTATTGAGTTAAAGTAGATACTAACTGAACAAGGGGTTTTTTTGAAGATGACCGCAAATTTATTGGAAGTGTAATATTTTTGCAAATGACAAAATATTTTCAGTACTTAATTGTTTAGCGTAAAAATAAGTCTTTGAAATACCTAGTGTAGGAAACATAATAAATAAAATAATGTCAATGTTTCCGCTGCTTAAATATCCTACTTCCTACTAATATTATAAACGCGAATGTTTCTGAGGATGGATGTATGGATGTTTGTTACTCTTTCACGCAAAAACTACTGAACGGATTGATATGAAACTTTGCAATAATATAGCTTATATATCTGAATAACACATAGGCTATAAATTTTAATGATATTGCGTGAAAAATCAAAATATCATGCGGGCGAAGCCGCGGGTAAAAACTAGTACTTACCTACATATTTCGTACTTATTCGGACTATGAACTCCCAATCCAGATCAAAGCCCTACCAATCAACCCCATTTAATAATCATCATCTCAACCGTAGGACGTTCTGAGTTCTGACGATCTTGGGGACTGTGAAGTTAGCTACAAGCTGTGCAAAACCTAATCCTGAAGCTCACACAACAGCTGTACGAGACAGGGGTCTTACGCACCTCGTAGCTGGTTCCACAGCCGCCAAGAAGTTAAATCGATCTGTACTCAGAATTGTGTAACTAAACAAGTACCCTTAGTATGTAAATCCTTGATCGTACCCCCGCCCTTGAGTGAGTCAGGGTTATTTGCGGAGTCGTTACTGCGCCCCACCCTGTATTGGGATCGAACTAGATTAATTATACCTAGTACTAGTACAGTACCTTACTTGTTTTCCGATAATACCAACATTTAGGCAGAGAAAACTAGGAACAATATATTGGACGTCAAAGAAAAAGCAAGCATAAAGTTGCGTTTCTACCAAAGATGCCTAGTTTACATTTACCTATATTACGGTAATGGTATTTTTACCGTGCTCATATATGACCAAGAGGGTTAAAACGACCCAAGAGTTAAAATGTACTTCTTAAAATCCATATATGAAAGAGATATTACTTAGTTTTTTTTTTTTATTTGGCTCGTTTTAGTGCTTTTGGGCATTCAATTTAATTTCTTTTGTTGAACCAATAGAACCCTTTTATTAACCGACGAAAGAACGGAGAAGGATAAAAGAAATTAAACACGATACCACGACACCTATTTTGTTATGTAGGTATGTAGATATGATAACTTTTTTCAAAGTAGTCAAATTCCAATAATTCTTGTTTTTGTTTAGTAGATCATACTGCAGTGGTATCCCCGTTTAAACTATATCGAAATCGACCGAGCCATTTTTGATAAATCAACAATACTTAATGTGAAAATCTATATCGATCCGTATCGTCGTATCGTATCGTGCGAACTAGGTAGGTACTTATTCGAATTCTAAGCACGGTTAAAGTCGGTTACATTATGCCATTTTAAAATAAGTATTTCCTAAGAATCGGTGCGTTCCCACATAACATAGCAAACTTAACATCTGTTACCGAGTTTCGAACAAACAAATAAATAAACAAAGAAATAATTAACAAATATCTGATAAAATTCGTTAAAAAATCTGAACCATGCAAGTTTTAGAAATTTTATTACAGATGGCGCTAGTGATAGAGTGAAGAAGACTGCCATCAAATTCATTTATTAGGTAGGTAATTAATTACTACTTAAACATCACTGTGGCACGGAGTACACTTACTTATTTTTATTTAACCTGTATAAACTCGTTAAGTAGAAAAGCGCAGTATTTCTCCATAGATAATACATTTTAATATCAACAATGATTACCTATTGAATACACAACACAAAAAGGCGTGATAGTAACCCAACCGTAAAGGGGTAAGCTAGCGTAGCGCTTTAGTAGGTAGCGTGTTATTTTATCTGGCTGAAAACATTAATACACATCAAAATGAAATTAAATCATAAACACATTTCAATTTAATATTTATTAACCGACTACCATAATCCTCATTATCACAAACATGCGATTGTACCAAAACTCGCCTTATTCACTAATACCGTACTAACTGATATTTATGCTATGTATTCATAGAGGAAAGAATGACGCAGAACACTAACGATTGTATATTGCTATTTCTACCATTATGACAAGGCCCGGATAGCTCAGTCGGTAGAGCATTGGACTTTTAATCCAAGGGTCCAGGGTTCAAGTCCCTGTTCGGGCGTCTCTTTTTGCTGTGTATTTTTTTGTTAGAATATTATTAACTGCTTTTGATAATATTTATTTGTTGTATTTTTAAATATTAAATTAGTGCGATAAGTTGCTAAGGAACTTAAACGTGACAAATATTTTGATATTTTTATCACGAAGACTGTATACATATATACGGACGGTATCTATATAAATGGGTATAAAGATGATTGAGCAGTTTTTCAGACAAAAAATCCGCATTACTACTAACTAAATATTCTATTCAGTGCCGTAATTAAAAACAGAACACCTACCTACTGATATAAATATATCATTAAAATTCCAATTAAATAAAAATGGCTGGCTTTGCTCCGCATTGTAGTTCTTACGAACAAAAAAATATGGAAAATTAACTAGGTATCTCATGGAATAATAAAATTTATTTCCTTATTAGCCAATTAGGTATGTAGCATATAGCAAGCTATTCTTAATTTAATTTATTATGCACTAGGGAGGTAACACAACATGAGTGATTTTAAGCAACATATTGATTCTGGTACCTACTACCTCAGAGCAAATAAAAAAATCAAGAGGGAACGTCGCCGCGTCGTCGTTGAACAGTTAAGTGAGGCCAGTTTTTGAAACATGTGTGAGTGCGTCAATGTTGCTTCGCCATACGAGTATTTCGACTGACAAGCCAAGGCGTAGTTTCGTTGTACGTGGACGTGTGTGTAATTGTGTGTACACGGCGACGCGTAGTTTTGGTTGGCTTCACTTGTTTGTTCACCACATTCTCTCTTATTTTTTTTTTGCTCTGAGCCTATTACAGCCACATTCGTCATAATCTAACATGTACATACTTACTAAGGAGTATTATTAAGTATAATTATCTTTTTTGACTTAGGTTAGTTATCAATTGTGAACCGATTAATTTTTGTTTCTTTAGGTTTACTCGAGGTGGGCCCATTTAAATTTTATCAAAATGGGCTGAGCCGTTTCATCATCTTTTTTAATACGCTTAGTTTCACCTGTGCACACCTATCAAAGAACAATGACAATTGTATTTATGAAAAAATAATTGGTGAATACTAAGGGTGTTTTTTAGTTTTTTGAAAATAAAAATAATATAAATATAGTTTAAAATATGTTTATATTATTTTCATCTGAATAAAAAAAATGTGTACGTATATCGATTCGATTGACTTATTAACCAACGTGAGCGCGTGTGTTTGTGGGCTGGCTGTCGGACACCAAGAAACACCTTTCTGACGCTGTGATCCTTTTCCATGCTCAGAAGGTAGCGACCCAGCTCGCGAACAATTACCTTCAATTCGCTTATGACGTTGGGTTCATTCATCAGTTCTCCGATTTTGAAGCCCTTTTTATTTCGAATGCAATGGACATGTCCACAAAATGTATGGAGGCTGGTACAATAATAATCAAAAATTTTAACCTCAGCACTCGTACAACGTTACATTTCGAGAAAGTTCAAATTTTTCGGAGTCTTTTACATCAGTTACGTTTTTTTTAAAATAAATTTTGAATCTATTATGATAAATAAATATATTTGGCTCAATAGGTAGTTTATCTCTAGTAACACTGATTAACCCAGGTAGCAAAGTGACGTCAGTGACGCATAAACGACGTCACTCTTAGGTCATAATAGGGTCGGTCGTTAATGCGTCGTCGATGACGTCATAATGTACGTCAATTAAAAGTCATTATTTCGACGTCTCATATTCACCATAAAATTGACGTTTTATTGACGTCCATTTAGGGTCAATATCAGGACGTACCATATTCGCCACAAAGTAGACGTTTTACTGACGTCCATCTAGGGTCAATATCAGGACGTACCATATTCGCCACAAAGTGTACGTTTTATTGACGTCAATTTAGAGTCAAAGTCAGGACGTACCATATTCACCACAAAGTGGACGATTTACTGACGTCTATTCAGGGTCATTATTAGGACGTATCATATTCGTCTCTGGTGGACGTTTTACTGACGTCCATTTAGGGTCAATATCAGGACGTACCATATTCGCCACAAAGTGGACGTTTTATTGACCTCTATTTAGGGTCAATATTAGAACGTACCATATTCCCCACAAAGTGGATGATTTACTGACGTCTCGTCAGGGTCATTATTAGGACGTATCATTTTCGTCTCTGCTGGACGTTTTACTGACGTCCATCTAGGGTCAATATCAGGACGTACCATATTCGTCACAAAGTGGACGTTTTACTGACGTCAATTTAGAGTCAAAGTCAGGACGTACCATATTCACCACAAAGTGGACGATTTACTGACGTCTATTCAGGGTCATTATTAGGACGTATCATATTCGTCTCTGGTGGACGTTTTACTGACGTCCATTTAGGGTCAATATCAGGACGTACCATATTCGCCACAAAGGGGATGTTTTATTGACCTCTATTTAGGGTCAATATTAGGACGTACCATATTCGCCACAAAGTGGATGATTTACTGACGTCTATTTGGGGTCATTATTAGGACGTATCATATTCGTCTCTAGTGGACGTTTTACTGACGTCCATTTAGGGTCAATATCAGGACGTACCATATTCGCCACAAAAGGGACGTTTTATTGACCTCTATTTAGGGTCAATATTAGGACGTACCAAATTCGCCACAAAGTGGAAGATTTAATGACGTCTCTTCAGGGTTATTATTAAGACGTATCATATTCGTCTCTGGTGGACGTTTTACTGACGTCCATTTAGGGTCAATATCAGGACGTACCATATTCGCCACAAAGGGGACGTTTTATTGACCTCTATTTAGGGTCAATATTAGGACGTACCATATTGTTTGCACGCGCGCTCGCATCGGTGCGGACGTGTTTACTTTTTGTCGCAGCAATTATTTCTATTTAGTTCGATCGCAATGTTTACGTTTTGCCGGGCTTGTAAAAAAGACGTTACCGGTGAACTTATAATGAAGTGTACACTATCAAACTGTGAAAAAGTGTATCATATATTGTGTCTCGGTATTAAAAGACGAGATTTCGAGTCTTTTTCTACGGACTATGTGCGCCAATGGATTTGCCCGATGTGTGACAGCACAAAAAGAAAACGTGCTGGGAATGACACGCCAGTTCGCACTCCAGAACATAGGAAGTTACCAACAATAGCGAGCCCTAATTATGTCAATAACCAACGGGGTAGCAAGTGCAGTCAAATGGAAGTTTCCGTGCTGGAGAATGACGGCGGTTTGTTATCAGAATTCCAAGAATTTCGTCGGGAACTTAGAAAAAGATTACATACGCAAGACCAACATATTTTACAAATTCAAAATGTATGTTCAGCTACTAATGACGAAATTCAGGTACTAAAGACCGTTATAAAAGATAGGCGATGTTCGTGCGATTTGACCTCAATAGATACCTACTTAAAATGCTTTGCGACCGCAACCAGCGCATCGAGTCATTGTAATGTAATGCACAAACAAATCAAATAATTTCAAGTGTCAGCAAAAGTCCGATGCAGGTGCAGAAACAAGTTAACACCAACCTGATTAGTGATAACAGTGCATTAGTAATTTCTCCAAGAGAGAATAAATAGTTAATCTAAATGTGCCATGGTCATAAAATTGCTATGGGATCGACATTGTAATTTTAAGACTATGGATTCATAACAATAATTGATTATATATAACAGTCTATGTATGTTTATACTTCTTGAATATAAATCTATTATGCTACTTACATTGTTTTGTTTGGTTTCATCCATAGTCCTAAGAGTCTGTTCAGGGTACGTGTATAATATAGGATGCCTGCTATCGCAAACTAAATTCTAAATTCTTTTCGTCATTTACTTTGTTCACAGGAAAGTGACTGGGCTGTACATATTAGGGCAGCCATCGTCGTTGGAGTATCGTCATTTACTTAGTTCACAGGGACTGGGCCATACATACAAAGGCAGCCGCCGACATAGTAGTGACGTCATACACAGGATTCACAGTAACGTCACTATGAATACTGTATATGACGTCACTCCAACGTTAGTGTCTACCTTAATATGTACGGCCCAGTAACGTCCCTATGAGTACAGTAAATGACGTCTCTCCAACGTAAGTGGCTGCCCTAATATGTGCGGCTTAGTGACGTCTTTATGAATACAGTAAATGACGTCGCTCCAACGTCAGTGGCTGCTCTAATATGTCCGGCCTAGTGACGTCCTTATGAATACAGTGAATGACGTCGCTCCAACGTCAGTGGCTGCCCTTTTATAAACGTCCAAGTGTCGTCTCTATGAATGCAGTATATGACGTCACTCCAATGTCAGTATATGGCGTCACTACAACGTCAGCATATGACGTCACTCCAACGTCAGTATATGGCGTCACTCCAACGTCAGCATATGACGTCACTCCAACGTCAGTATATGACGTCACTCTAATGTCAGTATATGGCGTCACTTCAACGTCAGCATATGACGTCACTCCAACGTCAGTATATGGCGTCACTCCAACGTCAGCATATGACGTCACTCCAACGTCAGTATATGGCGTCACTCCAACGTTAGTATATGGCGTCACTCCAACGTCAGCATATGACGTCACTCCAACGTCAGTATATGACGTCACTCCAACGTCAGTATATGACGTCACTCCAACGTCAGTATATGGCGTCACTCCAACGTCCTCCAACTTACGTCATGAGGCTGTGACAAATTGTCGTCATCTGAAGAAACTACCGACGTCATGATAATGACGTCTCTTACGTCGAGCAGTACCGTAAACGGACGTCATAATAACGTATAAATGCTACCTGGGAAGTAACCTCCAAATTGTTGAATAGAAGCATTTTTACCAATTAGACACAGTTTTTAAGTGTTTATTTGTCACATTGTACCTACTAACTGGTCACACTGGTCGGCTATAATTAATAATTTTAGCAAATTAAGAGATGAATATGGAAGAATCAGCTACGAATGCAAGTAAAGTAACGATAGAAGCACTTTATTATTGCTAAACTAGAAAAAATACATAGCTGTATTATTGTTTTTCATACAATTTATTTTTCACGTATAAAAAAATGGAGGGATAAAAAAAATCTAAATTAAATATTTTTGAGAAGCCCAAAAATCAAGCTTACAAATGATGTATATATCATCTTAGTTCGATTTTTCTCTGAATAATATACCACTTGTGTAATCTTCCTTGCTGCTAATAAATCTAAGGTTACTTCTGTTAAGATTGCTATCCGGGATACAAATTTATACATCAATATTAATCGAATCTCGATATTATAAGCGAGTTAATTTCCTGGCTTGTGAGCCATCAGCACTAAAATAGAGGAAATTGTGAACCCGGATATCAATTATCTCTTATACGGAATATTATAGTCATATATTCATAAAACCATTTGTTTATACTGCTGTACTATCACTGCCTGCTACTACTCTCCAAGTATTTGAATCCTGATCCAAAAAACAGACATTATTAGATCATAGCTTTTCCTGCTCTTATATAGTATAGTGTGTAGCATTTTACGTAATTTTTGATATTTTTAGATATTCCGTGAACCCAACCCCGCGAGCCTCAGAGAGAGCTAAAGTCTTTACGGTATCTACCATCTATTGTTTAGAGCAGGGCTGTCCAAACAGCGGCCCGCAGGCCTCATGCGGCCACGTTTTAATACGAAAATAGTTTTGGGCTTCTTTGTCAAAACAAACAAATAAAGAACATCTACATATAGGCATCCGTAGAAGAAATTCGATGGCGTAGGTGAATCCACCAACCCGCACTGGGCCAGCGTGGTGAATATGGCCCAATCACCCTTCGTGGGTAGGCCTACGTCCTGCAGTGGACTATTAAAAAGGCTGGTACAGTACATATAGATAATCAATATTTAGTATAATTTATATATCATTATTTTTGCAACATTCTATTCGCATGGCATCATTCAAAAGTGAAGTTATCTTTTACAGGAGAATTTCCAAAAAGTATTTTGTTTTTTGAAGAGTGAGTTTCCCGTCATATCTAGCAGATTTGGATACATTGAGAACGGTAAACAATCTTTCTAACGGCTGACGGGATATTTAATGGAAACAAAAACTACATGATAATATTTTCATCAAAAAATGTCTAGGTATTTCTTTTTTTTACTTGTAAACTGAATATATTTTCTGCGGCCCTACAGCTTTAATAATTGTAAATTTAACTGGCCCTTGAAGGTGTGTAGTTTGGACGGACAGACCTGCCCCCCGACCGCCTAAGCAATAGCAAACGTTTATGACTTCATTTTAGTCATTTGGCACCGACTATGTGACGATAGCCATCAAAGTTGTTCATTCAACGATTGCTTTCGCAATCCGCACAAAGCAATTGATGGCTAACGTCACATAGGCGGTGCCAAATGACTAAAATGAAGTCATAAACGATTGCTATTACGATTGCTATTGCTTAGGCGGTCGGGGGGCTGGTTTAGACTGTCCTAGTGGAGCGAAATATTTATCATATCACCGTCCATGAACACACCTTGCAAAAGTCAGCAAATATAGCGTATACGGAATCCACCACCTCTTATTTGGATTGTCTTTTTTGATTCATTGAGTTGCATCGCAAGGAGCACCATGAATCCAACTCCTAAAAAAAACCAAGTCGATGACCCAAGTACTTGTTAATTTATGAAATCTAGAGTAAAACAGTTGAATAACATAGTGTAGGGAACCATTAGCTCCTTGCTTGAAGACGGTAATTTACGATGAATTATGTGGATAAGCCTTCTTCCACCTCCTACGCGTATCTTTTTTGTTTAATTTAGGTATGCTTCTTACCTACTAATTTATTATGCATTTCTTGTTGGACTGTAACAAAACAATCAATCAGAATCATTATAATGATTTCCTGCATTGCATTACTTATAATCATTTGCTTATAATCCCTTCCTTCGGCACTGACGCGGAAGGCATGTGCCGGCGCCAATGCCGGAGAGAATGATCTAGGAATCGCTTTCTTGAGCATTTGGTTGTGAGATGTGTAGTTTGTATTAATTGTTTTATTATTATTTGATGTATTAATTTAAATGGATTATTTTATTAGTTAGACTAACATTATAATCATGATTCATTATTTTTTGTTCCAATTTACCGTTTCATAATTGAAATGTACCTAATTGTAATTTTATGTCATTTTCACAATTTTTGTTTTGACTATAGCATTACATATTGACGACCACTGTTAAAATACTAGTGAATTATTGTTCTATATGGGTATATTTGCCTGAAATAAAGAAATTTTTAATTTTGAATAATAAGTACGAGTATATCTATACCTCATTACTTTAAATATACTTAATATGCTGTTCTTCTTTAACTTGATGACGATATTATAGTAAAGACAGAAGAGGAATTTATGCGGCATCTCATACAGTTAGGTACCTATGCTATGTTCAAATTAGTGCTGTCGGTATGGCTCCTGGACTAAAAAGACCAATATTTCTTTCACTGTGGTAATTATGAGATTTATGAAACCATACACGGACACTAGTTTCAAGTTGATACATTCTGAGGACACCTCCCATACAAAAATGCTCATCCTCCTGATTTTTTTAAAGTCGTAGAACAAAATGATGTTTATTTAAATGTACAGAATATGTCCTTAAAAGTATGTTATTGTAGGTATGCAAAAGTATGGTATTTGTTTACTTATTGACTTGTAACAAATGGTGTTATGAATAAATGACTATATGACTATATGGGCAGCTTTTAAATTTAATTTATATTTTGAACGATTTCACCAATTTTTAGCTTGTTGTGAATTTATGTACATAGCTTCAATCTTATTGTTTTGTTTAATTTGACCGGACATTGATAACCAGTAACCCTGTATACACTGTACAAATAATACGACAAAAGTATTCGCTAACAACCAATTTTTTATGGTATTGAGTCAGCCATAAATAGTTTTATTTCTGTCAATAGAGTCAAGTCGCCATTTCAACAAAGCAAATTATGTACGGTATCCATTGAAACATGTCTTCCTTACAATGCGTGCTGTGCCATTTGAATAACAGTAACCTACTGCGTGTCGTACTGTGACATCAATAATAAATACTTAGTAACGAGCGAGAAATAATTTATACATTGAAATTCGCGTTTTTAGGGTCCCGTACCTCAAAAGGAAAAAACGGAACCCTTATAGGATCACTTTGTTGTTCGTCTGTCCGTCTGTGTGTATGTCAAGACTCTTTATCTCGCGAACGCGTAAAGATATCGAGTTGAAATTTAAACTGTATACGTAAACCTATGAATTCTTGCAGTTGTGTAAAAGAAAAGCTTCTCAGTTACCGTATAAAAAAGTTAGAGCCGTTTATGTCGTAAAAAATGCATATTTCAACGCTCACAAAAATCAAAACCTACAGGGTACTTCCCGTTGACATAGAACTATGTAATTTGGCGAATAGCATTGTCTCAGAGTACACATATAGGAATAAATCTGAAAACTGTACATTTTTATTTAAATAACATAAAAATAGGGCCTCAAAATTCACAAAATATGGGTTCAAAATTCAAAGTGAGTAAATCGTATCATGTAAGGTATCATCATATTATAAAAGAACTTCATTAGCACATGCTAAAACAGGTTTTTAATTATTTTAACAATGTGTTTGTACGGAACCCTCGATGTGCGAGCCTGACTCGCACTTGTCCGGTTTTTTGGCCTATCAACTGCTTTCCAAATATCAAACTTTATCGTAGCCCATAGTGTTGCTTAACTAGGTGTTCATTAGCAATAATCGAAATTAAGCAACGTTCAGTCTTCGGATGGGTGACCGCGGGTGGCATTTACTACTGAGCGCTACCGTGGCTCTGACGACACGTTAAATTCTAGACCCCGGTTGTTTTAACCGTTTAGCCATGTCAGAGGCCTTCGGCGGCATAAAAAGTCTAACACCAGGGCTAGCCACCCTATATACGAACAGCTATACGAACTTACCTGCTTTATCTTTATCAAAATCGTTAGAGATCGAAATCGTCTACAAACTAGAGTACTAATTGATACAGAAATTTCTCATATACATAGGTTATCCATTTATCCACCGCTCAAAGAAACGCCCGAACAAATAATTATTTATTTTAAAAATATTTACTCCTAGGCTCCTAGCCATTAAGTATTAGCTCCTAGCAGAGCGCCCGTATAAAGATGCTAGTACAATACAGATAGGTACCTACTACCACTTAGAACAGACATTTATCTGTAAAAAAAAAGTAATACCTACATCTTTTATTTCTTTCAGGCGAAACACGGGCTCCGAAGTTGACTCCGCAAGTTCGCGCCATTTCACTCTCCGCTGGGCGCGCGGAGTTCGCGTGGTCGCGTCGAATCGCGTCAGTGCGCGCCTCGCGGCCAAGTTATCAGGCCGACACGCTCGCGCCACCCGACACTACCGCGCGCCACCTCTCGCAAAACGAACCACCAACGGTCCTAATTTAAAATTCATAAAAAAAATATAACCAGCCAGTGACAAAAACATTCCTAAACAAAACAATCTGTGATAATGAACAGATTTTAAATTTAGAACTAGTGTTGTGCAATTTTCATGCGGCTATTAACTTAAAATGTCTCGAGCGTCCACATTCAAAACTATATTTTAAAGTAAAATAACAAAATGACGAAATACAAACTGAACAATACTTTGCACTCCGCGTCCGAAGTGACCCTAACATCGTACATGACCGGGAGTACGGACAATAAGAAAGACGAGAAACACTACCCGATTCCGGAATTAGATACAAATCAGAATGATAATATTAATTTAGAATCGAATAGGAATTTGGAGGCGGCTAGGAAATGTCACGTTTGTCCGCATTCGTGCGAGTTTCTGAAGCAGTCGGATAGGATAGCGGCCTCGTTGGGGAAGGAGTGTGACAAGTTCGGACTGAACGAGCTGAAGGTGGAAGGGTTGGACAATGTGTGCCTGTGTGAGAGGTACAACGGAGGCTGCAAGCTGTGCCCGCGCCCGAGCCTGGCGCCAACCCTGGCCCTGGCCGAGGGTAAAGACTCTTGCCATGCCTGCCACAAGTCCACATGCTCCACCATCTATCCTAGTAAGTACCTATTCAATCAATAAATCAAAAAGGTTTTATTGACACACAAAAGAACAGAAACGCTTTATTGTTCACACAATCAACAGTATAACAATAAAAGAGTACAATAATATTAAAATAGTGCAACAACCCTGCCTTATCGCTTAAAGCGATTTCTTCCAGGCAACCTGATTAAGAGAGAAAAGGATTATAGAGGAAGGTAAGGGACGGGGTGTACAATAATGGCGATAAAAAAAAAAAATAACAATGAATATAGGTACTTGAATAAAGTGTCATAAATATACAAGATATATGCATACATACCAACATACATAAATTTAATCAGTAAATGAACCTTTCGACGAACTAGCCAGTGGCTACGCTACGGGAACCAGCGTCTTCTACTATTTACAACATGACTGTCTTTATGTCAATTATAATTTAGAACAAATCAAAATAGCTATACCTACTAATTCTATTTTTATTCTATACACTTAAAGAAAAAAATGCAAACTAGCTGAACATATCCATTACTATTTACACTAATATAGTATTCCATCATAATATTTCCCTATCTTAATTTCAATTGTATAATACAAAAAATTGCCAAATGATTTTAAGATTTTGATTGAATCAGGCGTCACTTTGCGGAAGTTTATCTTCAAATCTGTATTTTGTAACAAATCGTGAGACTTAATTCTTATTGTTCTTAGGAGCACTCGGGAGTAACCACACGCTAAAGATTGATTTCAAAATATCGTTTAGATTTAATTCACCATCCTGCGACTTGCAACATTTAATAGATTGGACAAACTGTTTACCAACTTTCTTTAAGCATCCCAGAAAATATATCCATATAGCATTTGCGGGACATAGATATACTCGTACATCAGGAAAATAGCAATGCTTAAAAGAAGTAAGGGAGGTCTTTGCACTGGGACGCAATAGGCTGACAAAAAAAGCATCGGCATCAACAAATATAAAAAAAAAACTCCTTAATATTAGGATATGTTGTTTTTATAACGTCGGGATGAGGAGGTATTTATTTATCTCGTAATTTTAGTGCACGATTAGTCCCGTAGTATACAATAATAAAATATTAGGATACTATTACAGCCGTTGATAAATGTTTTAAAACAAGCGAGTCTCGTTAAGACACAATGCCCGCTGTATCCATGTTACTTATCTCTATAACATCGTAGCATTATTTAAACTCGTGTGAAATCCCCGGAATGTAGCTTACGGAATAATGCACCTAGTGACACGGTCCCCGAGAATCAGCAACATCATTGACAGACTCAAAACATCGCCTTACTCATAACTTAATCATAAATATTGTGTTGGTCTTATCGAACAACTGAATACTTACCTAGTTTCGTATCTGCCGCGCACCTGTTGGTTATGAAATGCTCTACTACGAAAGGCTTTTCCACAAAGTTTTAACAAAGAACGCGCTAAAAATATAACCTCATTAACTCACCTCATTAATAAACAGGGACATTATTTTTGAGTTTCGAACAGCTAGGAACGTATACGCAACTTTTCGGACTCCTTAATCTTTATTTAATAACTTTCCATTTCACGATTTCCCCTTTTGCAGTCTATGGTTTCTTTTACAATGGCCATAACTAGTACTAGAGTGCTGCGTTAAAAGTTAAATAAATGTACTGAAAAAAGTCGTCCATAGGATTAAGTAAGTATACGTTCCTAGGCGTACCGAAGTCACAAATAATGCCCTTTATTGAATAAAATAAAATAAAAAAAATAGTTTAAAAAAAAAACTAAAAAAACACGCTGACGATTCATTATTTTTTTTTTATAAATTTATTGTCATCGGTCTTCGATAGGTGTGCAAAGTTTAAAGAAAATCTGATCGCTCAAAGTAGGTCAAAATCGAGCTCAAAGAGGTTGGTTGCAAGCAAGCATACAGGTGAAACTAATAAAACCGTGTTAAACAGCGACGCACTTTTAAGATCCAGTTCCGAAGACCTGTCAGATTGATTGCTGTAGCTCCTTATTATGCTACTTACCTTATTACGTGTGTAAGATATCCCCCTAATATTTATTTATATTTGTTTTAAAAAATATTATACCTGTTTATTGTATATTTTAGGATATTTTCCAGCACTAAGATTAAATCTAGAGTAGACGTATTGTGTTTTTGTCCTTTTGGGGACTCGTGGCAACAAAATTATGTGCTACAAATTGTTATGTATCTGTGTTTGACTTAAGTAAACTTAGACATGCTTCCAACGAATACATTGATAATATTAGAAATTTCCACAGTTGCTTGAGTATTGGTTATGCAAGCGTTTGATTAAAAGCGGCACGTGCCGACTCTCGTGCGGCGGATACCGTCACACGAGACACCTGCTCGGCAAGCCGGTCCGTATTGCTGCAAAATAAAATTAATCGACGATTGACGAAATTAAATTAAAAGGGAAATGTTTTAGTGCAGACTTTTACCAGTTTGTCCCCTCGAAGAGAAAACAAAATTTGGATTGACATTGACAACTGACATTAAAAGTAGATTAAAATGGTTTCACCCTGTGCCATGCCAGGGGTGCTGGTAAAAAGAAAATCTAACTATATTGTAATACTTAATCTATATGTAATCTATTTAACTGTTTGCCAATGGAAACAATCATGTGATATAGCAATTAGCATTATGTGGAATCAAACGAGGACAAATCACAAAAAACCTTTTAAAAAAAGCTTATCGTCGAGTGATCGTGTCTAGACTACCTACAGCTAGACACAAATATTATTCAAATAAACTTGCAGAGACTATAATGGCTATTTCAGTCAAAATTTCTGTCTCACATGGCTTAAAGTTTCAAATAACCGGGGACTACAATTTAAATTTTAAGTAAATCGATAGCGAGCAATTCATTTGAAAAGATGCACTAGTTCAATATTAGCTTCATTACGTTGCGTCATGGCTCCGACGCGCACCGCTGCGTTTAAGCACTTGTTGCGCCGCTCTGCTTCCTGGGTCACTGCCGCGCGTCACGGCGGTTGTGTCCTATCTTCCATATGTATATTCTTCCTGTGTTTCCTGCTGTAATGTCTTGTACATATCTGTATAGGTATATCCTCTTTCACTTACGTATTTAAGCACTTATTGCGACGCTCTGCTTTCTGAGTCATTGTTGCTTGTGTCCGTGTGCATACTCTTCCTGTCATTCCTTCTCGAATTTCCCGTGTACATGTATCTTTTCCATTACGTACTCAAGAATTTCTATCCTTTGCTTTGCTTCTTTGGTCACTGTTACTCGTCATGACGGTGTTACGTCCTATATACGACGCTCTGATTTCAGGTGTCACGTCCTATCTTCTATACGTATATTCTTCCTGTTCCCTGCTGCAGTGTCTTGTGAATTTCTGTATAGATACACCCTCTTTCACATACGTAAATAGGCACTTATTGCACCGCTCGGGTCACTGCCGCGCGTCACGACGGTGTCTCATTCTATATTCCATACGTTTACATTCATCCTGTCTTTCCTTCTCGAATTTCCTTTGTATCTTCGTTTATATCTTTTTTTTATTATGTGTATCTTCTTTTGATTACAAACACTTGTTTCGATGCTCTGCTTCCTGAGTCACTGCCACGCGTCACTACGGTGTCTTGTTCTATCTTCTATACGTTTATTTTCTTTCTGCCTTTCGCATGCTCGAATTTTTTGTATACCTCTGTAGGTATACATATCACTTTTGTTTATGTATTAATTAATAAAATTAAATGGCATACTGTACCAGCCTTTTTAATAGTCCACTGCAGGACGTAGGCCTACCCACGAAGGGTGATAGGGCCATATCCACCACGCTGGCCCAGTGCGGGTTGGTGGATTCACATACGCCATCGAATTTCTTCTACGGACGTATGCAGGTTGCTTCACAATGTTTTCCTTCACCAAAAAGCCAATGATGTGAAATTCCGTACAT
This sequence comes from Hypomecis punctinalis, assembly GCA_949316475.1. NCBI lineage: Eukaryota > Metazoa > Arthropoda > Insecta > Lepidoptera > Geometridae > Hypomecis > Hypomecis punctinalis. Next base: position 471,802 of record OX438801.1, on the reverse strand, counting down.
AAGTTCCAAAGAAACTCATTGGTATAACAAAATTCCAAAGACCGTTGAGGTGGCAAGCGTTTTATAATTAATTTCATCGCTTTATAATACGATAATAATAAATCAGTGTTAGGTAATTAAGGCCAGTAGGTTAAGGATCATCGCAGGTTATACATTTTTTAGAAATCTCTAGCAATGAAGCCGCTTTTTGCAATTCCTGAGAATTATGACCCGTCGTATTAATTAGCAACCGGCAAGCGCAGCGTAGGACGTCCACCCAGGACAAGGTGATTGCTCATTAAAATCGCGGGATTGCGTGGTTTCAAGCTCTGAAGTAAGAAACTAGTTTCGAGCCACTTCCATCTTATTGTAGATCTATATTATGAGTAATAGGCTTGATGACTAAAAAAAAATTATTAGTCCGTCAGATAGCCTATTAAAAAATATTTGACACGTATTTTTTCTTTTGTCAATTAAACAAAAATTGATGAAGGTATAGCCCGTCAAAGTTTCGCGTGACGTCACAAGTGCCATACAAATGTATAGACTTCTGTAAGAGAGGTGACGTCACGACCCCTACTCCCAAACTTTGACAAGGTTTATTTTTGTCATTTGTTGTTTAATTTACAAAAAAAAAATACGTGTCCAATATTTTTTGATAATCTAAATCATGGACCAAATAATAATGTTTTTTTTACCCAATCATCATTTTTCCAGCAGTTGACGTCCTATGGATTATAAATGGATAGTATTAATTAACTGGAATATATATTAATATACGCAATATTAATAATTAAATAACCCATAGGACGTATTCATTGGAAATATGTATACGGAATAAGGAAAATAGTTTCTTGAATATTTGATAACTTTAATATGAATTATATGTATAGTGCCCTTATCGGGTATAACATAAAGAAAACAGAAACAATATATTTATCGCGCATATTCTTACAGTTACATACGCAACAGTATTATTGTCGATAGGTATTATATTATACAACAAAAGTCGTGCAATCGTAGCTCAATAGGTACTTGACTTTCATGATCGAAGTATTATGTAATTTTATGCTCGTCTTCTTAATGAGGTGTGAAAGTCAACATACAAACCTCTCCTCATACATTATTCTTCAAACTTTTAGGATTATACTAATTATCGGTTGTTTTTAGACTTTATAAATACTTAACTGTTATTATGGATCACCCTTATTAACTACAATAATTATGATACAATACTACTTTATATGCTAAAACTACCTACACTATTACTACATAGAAAGCAATTGGCTCCCAGCATGCTGGCAGCATTACCACGCTGAATGGCAATACTTATACGTTGAGCCAAATAAACACCAGCATTTTGGTCACGCGACGCGTCCACCAGACGCTCAGAAAGACTTTTGAACTACAGATATATTTTTTTTATTTATATAAAAATGAACTATTTGGCGGTCTTTCTTAAGTTGGCAAGGGTTGACGCGCGGACCCGTTTCACAATGCACTGACTGAATTGACACAGTGATTTCCCGTTACATAAGACTGCCTCGGTGGCTCAGTGGTTAGTGACCCTAACTTCTGGATCAAAGAGGCCTGGGTTCGATCCACCCAGGGCAAATATTTATATGATGAACATATACTTATGTTTGCTCTGTGTCTGGGTGTTAATTAGTTACTATCTATATAAGTATGTATTTAAAAATAAGTATATGTAGTATATCAGTCTCTAGCTAGCCATATCACAAGCTTTGCTTAGTTTGGGGTCAGAAGGCGTGTGTAAGATGTCTCAAAATATTTATTTATAAAGTACTTAAAAATCGGAGAATATATGTTCATCGTCAATAGAAACAAACAAAAATACAGGATTTTAGGACTATTCCAATACCTTGTTATTATTGTTTACATTACACGTCTCATTTATGCTTGACATACTAACGTAATAAGGCCGCCTCAAACTAGATGTCCCGCTACCTAGGCTCGATCAAGTCCATCGTCCGGTTTGTCACCTTTTCACCGAGGCTTTTCTGAAAAAATAGCGGTTATGCTTGCTGTAGTTATTTTTAGTGATGTTGCAAATACTTAGATCAATTTACTTATGATTTTTATTTAGATTTTTGTGGTTGAGCAACTTTCATAATCAGACAGTATGAAAAAATCATGATTATAATAAGTGAGTCCGATTATGAAAAAATATTGGACACGTGTTTTTTCATTAGCCAATAAAACAACAAATGGCAAAGATAAACCTTGTAGAATTTGGGAGTGGGAATCGTGACGTCACGAAAGTCTATACATTTGTATGACACTCGTGACGTCACGCGGAACTTTAACGGGCTATATCTGCATCATTTTTTGATTAATTGATAAAAGAAAAAATATGTGTCTAATATTTTTTAATAATCCTTCTGACGGGCTAGTTATAATTTTTTAGTTCTCTATTATTAGCTTATTCTGTAATCTCCATAGTGTGTTTGTCAGTTCAAATATCTACCTATTCCTCTATGATCCACCAGCGAAGCGCCCATAGCGTAGTTTGACTGGTTAGCGATCATCGAAGTAGGCAACTTTCGCCACGGTCAATCTTCGAGTGGGTGACCATGGATGGCATTTATAATTGAGCGCTACCGTGGCTCGGAAGCCGTGGTGGCCTAGAGGTAGTGACACCCGTCTTGCTATCGTGAGGTCGTGGGTTCAAATCCCGGTCCCGTACCAATGAGTTCTTTGGAATATATGTACAGAATTTCACACCACTGGCTTTTCGGTGAAGGAAAACATCGTGAGGCAACAACCTGCTTACGTCCGTAGAGAAATTCGATGACGTATACGAATCGGTACGTAAACCCGCACTGGGCCAGCGTGGTGGATATGGCCCAATCACCCTTCATGGGTAGGCAGTCCTGCAGTGGACTTTTAAAACGGCAGTACAGTACAGTATAGTACAGTGGCTCGGATGACACATCAAATACTTAAATTAAATTAAAAAACACAGAGGCCTTCAGGCGGCTTAAAACACTGACGCCAGGGCTAGCCAGTCAGCCTGTACCCCACTTATGACCCACTAACATCCTCACGACAAGAAGATCGTGAAGCGTGACCACCACCATCAGGTGCTTTGTTTGTTTCAACAATAACAGCTGATGTACTCGTAGTATCGTAGCATCACTTTATTCTGTAACGAAACCGTCGTGATAGTGCTTCTTAGAATACGTTTTTATGTTTTGAAAGTCGCCGACTCATAAATATGCAAATGCAAAGTGAAAGCTAAAATCCTTTACCTACATCCTTATTTATATGCTACGGCTAATGACTTGATTCTAAGCCAGTGTGACCACGTTTTATTCAACGTTTACCCTGAATCCTCCACAAAGTTCTACTAAATCTGGTAATATTGTTTTTGAATAAAAATGCCAGCATTCTGCTGATAAATTATGTAATTCTCCTAAAGTATACTAACAAAATAATATCCATGTTTTAAAAACAGCAGCTGTTTGAACAATCTTTATTTACTAATACCCAAGTAAAACATTACTTATTTGATCAAGGACGAATTTTAATAATTTTCTTCTGACATTTTCTAAGATTCTGCCAAACACTATCTTTTATTTCAAAAAATGGGGCGAATGTATCTGCCATGATCTATATTGGGGATCGAATCCTATGAATTGCAGTTTTTTAAAATCTGGTCACTCAATTCTAAGCTAGGCGTCACCTAGCTGGCTCACCTGCTGATTTTTAACAGTCCATTGCCGAACATAGGTCCACCAATGAAAGACGTCTGGGTCATATAAATAAATATGTACAGATTTTTGACTGACGAACCACCGGAGGAGGTATTATATTTTTTTTATGTATAACCAGGGATAACTTTTTTGTAGTAGTCCGATTTCAATAATTCTTTTTTTATTGGAAAGAATATACCTCGAAATTGATCCCATTTAAATTTTATCGAAATCGGCTGAGCCATTTTTGATAAATCAACAGTAATGTGAAAAATGCTACATCGATCCGTGCGAAATATTCGCGAATTCTGTACACGGGTGAAGGAGGTCATGCAAATTTTTGCAAAATCTAATCTTGTCTCTCGATGTTTCACAGAAAAGTCAAGTGAAAATCCGTACATCAATCCCAAAGAACATAAACCAGATCTACCTATATTTACTCTCGGCCATCACCGCATCCAAACTAGTTATAAAACGACCTAGTCTCTACTAAAGTGCCGGGCCTTATGTATTTGTTCGGCCGTTAGGGTGTATGCTTTAGATTTTAGGTAATGTAGGCGCTACGCTCGATTGGGTTCCAATATAAAGTGGCTGATAAACCGAGCCTCAAGTAAATTAACTAATTAAGTCAGCTGAGACGCGGTTACCTAGTGGTAGTAACGCTCGAGGTGAGGTCGAGGATTCAAATCCCGGCCATATACTGAATAACCCATCGGTCCGCCCGGCAATTTAGTACTAAGCCGTTTTATAACTAGTTTGGATGCGTTGATGGCCGAGAGTAAATAAGGTAGAGTTCGAGAGCAATTTAATTCTCACAAAACATTTTGGTTTAACTTGATTACAGTGTCTCGTTTATATTTGCTGTCAAACACGTCGCGAAAAATTGTTCGATACGTAGTAGCGGCACGTAAGTCTAGCGCTGAGGGTAGTGTGGAGGGGATAGCTGCGCATGGTGGCCGCCATACTAAACCCATGCGCAGTGACCCCCTCCACACTTCACTCAGCGCTACACTTATATACCGCGACCTGTCCTATACTGAGTTCTGATGGACATATTCTGCGGTCAAGTAAGTAAAAATGGGAAAACGAATACACTAGATCTGTAATGATTTATTTCTTAAGTTATAAAACAATTTGCATAATGTTAAGTACAAACGTTCAAATATAAACAAGCTAATTAATATCACTGTACTGTATCAGCCTTATAATAGTCCACTGCAGGACGTAGGCCTACCCACGAAGTAGATTGGGCCATATCCACGCTGGCCCAGTGCGGGTTGATGGATTCACATACGCCTTTGAAATTCTTCTCCGGACATATGCAGGTTGCCTCACGATGTTTTCCTTCACCGTAAATTAATATCCCTATCACTACATAGTATAAAACAAAGTCGCTTCCCGCTGTCTGTCCCCATGTATGCTTATATCTTTAAAACTACCCAACGGATTTTGATGCGGTTTTTTTCAAAGATAGAGTGATTCAAGAGGAAAGTTGATATGTATAATACCCCTGTGCGAAGCCGGGCCGGGTCGCTAGTAAGAGATAAGTTGAATGGTCTAGATAATACTATTTGAACTAACAAATTTTATGTTTATTTCGGTTAGGAATGTTTATGAAGAAAATTAGACTGTTGAAGAGGCACTTTATTCTGAATTATATCTTACCAACTAATTTATTCATGTCGGCTGTTGGGTTTTTCCTTCTTGAATTTCACATTTCACAAAAAATACATCCTAGTTGGGTTTTTAGCTTAAATTATTATATTTTATCATAATATTGCGCAATTAACTATGTATGCAACGTGGCAATGGGGCCAGCATTTTGGGAACTGTGCCCGCTGGTAGTGGGCTTTTAGATTAGGGTTTTCATCGACATCTATACATACTCATTTTTTTGTTCAAGTGGTTTTTTTTTTGTAATATATAGTTAAGCTATTTTTATCTTTTACTAGTTATCATCTTATTATTTAATATAGTAATAGTTTATGTAAGTTTATGTATTTTATTTATTTTGAAATTGTATCATTATTTAGTATATATATATTTTTTTTTTTATAGTTTTGATCTGTGTTGATTGTAGTTAATTTATCTCTTTGTCTATTTATTCATGCCTACTTCCCAATGTCTTCTACCTGTAGGTTGACTGGCAGAAAATGCTATTTAGCGTTAAGTCCTCCTTTTGTACAAATGGTGTGCAATAAAGTGTTAAATAAATAAATAAATAAATAAATAAGTTTATGAAATGTCACTTAAGTTTTGTGTAAAAAAATTACGATTTTCCATTTTGACTATCTATCAATAGATATTGTATCTATGTTATTTAAATTGGATATGTAATATATGCAAAATGAAGCATTTGTATCGTTTTGAGTCTATTTTAGGCACAAAACTATTACCACTTAAAGTGGTTTACATTTTAAGTGTTAAAAACCACTCAAGAGCGAACTATTTAATAACACAACAGTAATACATTTTATCCAAAATTGCTCCGAACAAGCATTTGACCGACAATTTCATGTTAAAAGCGTACTCTACCTTGTTTCTGCAGGTAATAGTTGTGTTTTTACAGAAGTCATTACTAGCATTCACCGCTAACATGTCAATTGTGGGAAATGACTGGTAAATGCTCTGTTTACGTTTGTCCCGGGTAGGGTACCTACTTACCTTCTCCGTTCTGTTGTTTTCCTACGAGTTAAACCGTGAACACTTTGATAGGTATTTACAAACAGAATGAGTCTACTTTTCTACAGTCACCTGTCTACTTTTGTTGTTTTGCTTTTTCAGTATTATTTTAAAAGTATTATCCATCCATCCATCAGCTATATGACGTCCACTGCTGGACATAGGCCTCCCCTATGGATTTCCAATAAGACCGGTTGGAAGCGGCTTGCATCCAGCGTGATCCTGCAGACTTGGTCTGTCCACTTTTTTTTATGATTTACTTATTAAACTCCACAGGCTCCAGGGTCTGTGCTTTTTAAGATATACATTAAAAAAAAAGATTTGAACAAAATTTCTTATTACTATAGGCTTTACAAGAAGACTCTAAATCTAATAAAAATTTTAAAATACGATTTTAAACTACATTGATTTTAAATATAATTTTCCAAATTACTACTAATACCGCGCAGAGCCTCCATTGCCGCCGCGTTTCGGTCTTTAATGGCCATCTTTTGGTCTGTCCACTTCGTAAGTGCACGTCCTACGCTGCCGGTACGTGATAGCCATGTGCACTGTTCACTGCCATTTCAACTTGCCAATCCGCTGGGCTATGTATTTAACTTTGGTTCCTCTACGGATCTCCTCATTCCTGATTGGATCTCGTAGAGAGACTCCGACTATAGCCCTTTCCATAGATCGTTGTGCTATTTGGAGATTTCTAATAAGGCCCATAGTGAAGAGACCACGTTTCAGTGCCAAAAGTCATCACTGGCAACACACACTGGTCGAAAACTTTCGACTTGACTTACTGAAAAAACTAAAATATATTTAATTCTCGTCTGATCTGGACGATATTGACACAGGGCCTAGATCAGTGGTGTACAAGACAAGGGACGTTTGCACGGCAGTGGGCAATCACAGGTTGAAAATAATATTTTATCAATATTCTATAGTATACAAACTGTCGTCAGTCAAAATACTTACGGACATGGACATCTAAAAATCTGGACATCTGATATTTTTTGCTATTTCGAAATTATAGTCCCACAGTGAAAGTGGTTCTCGATAATTATACTGGTATTTTGATTTGCTTGCTCTATTTTTTCCTTAACTTCTATAGAATAAAAAAAATCTAAAAAAAGAAAGATTTGCTATTAAAGTCCATTCTAATGATTCCACAAAATATTCAAAGAAAATTCAAGAATAATGGTACTAGTAATATTTTCCTACTAGTTTTTCTTTGGTAATAATTTGAATGACATAAAAACGATTCTAAAAGATTTACGCAAACATAAAATGAAGTCTAAAAATAAACTTCTTTAGATATACTTGCTATATAATTATGAATAGCATAGTACATTTACGTACATTTTACGAAGAATACGAAAAAGAAAAGTAAAAACCTTCAAAATTATGTGTAATTACTTACAAAGGTAAATACAAAAAACCCTTGAAGACATTTATAGTCGGTCCCAAGCATCGTAAATATACCAATTTGTTGATATTTTTGCATTTTTTACGGTAAATGTTCAATTTCCTGAGTCTGATTGGTAAGAGTAGCAGTAATTATCTTTTTCATGTAATTGCTCGGTCAAGGCAGCCACCCGAGTGAAGCTTCCTTCTAACACCTTCCAACTTTTTACTATACTTTTTACACACAGCTGGAAAATGCTAGGCGTGGGTGTGACGTCACGCGACGTCATACCTTAGGCTCGCGTGGATTGGCCTCTTTTTCGATTCCTTATTTTTTTGGGTCGCCTACCCAAAGGCTAAAAACGGGGACTCTATTACTAAGACTTCGTTGTCCGACCATCCGTCTGTCACCACGCTGTATCTCATGAACCGTGATAGCTGGACAGTTGACATTTTCACAGATGATATATTTCTGTTGCCGATATATACAAACAAATACTAAAAACAGACTAAAGCAAATATTTAAGGGTTCCCATACAACAAACATGATTTTTGCCATTTTTTTTGTTGTTTAAAAACGGCAACATGAAAACGATTGAAATAAGGCTACCATTAGGGTTGCTGTCCGACGCTCCGTGCTGGTTGGTCCCAGGTGGTGGATGACGATGTGTCTGGTGTTCGCCACATCGTCATTCTAGCGGGAGCGTATGCTCCGCTCGTGGTGGGGCCTGAGTTGGGCCAGTGCTGTCGGGTGCCGCGGAGTAGTGCCCGTAGCCCAAGCGCAGTGGTGGAACACCCAGGGGTTTTGGTGGGTATACCGTCCAGCAATGGGCGGGCACTCCTACATAACCACCCTCCTGCCCCGAGGTGTGGTGGTATCTTTAAAAGATTTACCCTGGTAAAAAAATAGGCCATAAGGGTAGTGCCGGATTAGTGAAATTATATTGTACGTGCATCCGCTATCATATTGATATTGATATGTAATATTGACGGACGATATGGAACCCTTCGTGCTTGAGTCCGACTTGCGCTTGGTCAATTTTTTTTTTTTTTTTTTATAAAACGTTTGTGAATATAAACATCGGCCCACAATAAATATGAGTATGAGATGTTGATCCAACGTTTTATACGAATAAATTGTAGCTGGTAGGTATGTTGATAGATAGCTTACATTAGACATGTTAGTATTTGAATTCGATTTGTATTCTTATGTTTAGAAAAAAAATCTGAGTGCGAAAGCTATTCTAATACGTTTCAGATGAAAAAAAAAGTTTTTTTATCAAAATATTAATATCAAAAATTCAATTGCGAAATCTCACCTGACTCTACAGTTGGTACTACTGTTTATTATTTTGTCGCTTATCGAGCAAAACTCGAGCTAGCTTTATCTTCATGCTTAAATTTTTTGGACCATGATTATAATAGATTTAAAAACAAATAGTAATTGCATACATACAATACATACATACATAAATAAACAGGCAATAGTTTCAAAGAACTTTTAGTATTTTCTGTAACTAGTGCACATCTATATTATATACGTATACGACTAAATAGAGCTCTAACAAAGTGAGGACATGGTTGGATGAAGTCACTCTACTATGGCTGGTTATTCTACATAATGTAGAGCCATGCACTGCTCCGTGCCGGTTCTCGCAGGTTCCACCCCAGAACGAGCGGCTCTCCCTTCTGCTCTACCATTACTCAACCGATTTCATCAGACTGTACGATCATATCCTCTTCAAAATTGTTTAAGGAAACATACGTTTAGTTTTCACTTTCTTGATACAAACATTTACACGTATAAATAAATCAGATTCAATAAATATCAGATAAGAACAGATAGGTATGCTCAATGTAAACGAACGTTATTTTTAACGTGGGACTTACGTTGCCTATTTTAGAATCTAGAATATATTGTATGTACGCATTATTCTGATTTTTAGGGTTCCTTAGCTCAAACGGAAAAAACGGAACCATTTGTTGTCCGTCTGTCTGTCTCTCCGTAAGTGTGTATGTCAAGACTATCTTGGGAACGCGTAAAGATATCGAATTGAAATTTAAACTGTATGGTTTCTTGCAGTTGTGTCAAAGAGAAACTTCTCAGTCATCGTTTAAAAAAGTTAGAGCCGTTTAAGTCGTAATAAACCCATATTTCGACACTCACAAAAATCAAAACCTACAGGGTACTTCCCGTTGACATAGAACTATGAAATTTGGCGAGAAGCATTGTCTCAGAGTACACATATAGGAATAAAACTGAAAACTGAACATTTTTATTTAAATCATAAAAAGTAAATTCACAAAATATGGTTTCAAAATTCAAAGTGAGTAAATCGTATCATGTAAGGTATCATATAAAAGAACTTTATTAGCACATGCTAAAATAGGTTTTTAATTATTTTAACAATATGTGATTTTCGATGTATGACGAAGAAAGTGAAAAAAAAAACTTTTTTGTCGATGGTTATAGTATAGAGATTTTAACAACTTTACTTCCCAATTTTGTAAAATTTTCTGAATTTGTACGGAACCCTCGGTGTACAACCTTGACTCGCACTTGTCCGGTTTTTTACTATAGAATTAGCCCTGAAATCGCGAAAATATCAGCCATTCCAATGCGTCCTTTAGTTAATGATTTATCGTCACATTTGATATACATATTTCGTTATCATCATATCAACCGCAAGTCCACTATTGGGCATGGACTTTCTTAATAGATTTCCAATAAATCTGATTAACATTGCGGCTTGCATTCAACGTGTGCGATATTTGTGGTCTATATCACATTTTTTGACCACCATGTAATACTTTTAATTATAACGTGTATAAAGACATTAGTATTGATCCAAAATAGTGTTCTTTGTGTTAATTTTCATAACGACTGATGACCGATGGGGTCAAAAAGTTCTTCAGTAAGCGCAGTACAGGATGTCCACCCGCAAGGTAGACTGAAGACCTTATTACGACCCCAAGATCAGGCTGGATGCAAGTCGTTTCCAACTGGTCTATAGGATTTATAGGAGAGACCTAAGGCAGTGGTCGTCCTGGGAATGAAATTAAGAAAAGAACGATTTAACGAAGACTTTTTGAAAACTTCTGTTAGTAAACACTACATAAATCTACGGTAATTAAGTATTTAGCTGAAATAATAGCACGCCGTCACGCGGCGCTGGTTGCGTGAGCGTGACTTCAGACAGCGCACCGCAGCTGTTCAAGTATTACTTAATTAAAAGACATATGTTTCATCAATGCTATAATTAGATACGATGATGTAAAACAGACGTTAGGTATAACTAAGTAGCTATGTCATTATTTCAATCGTGATACTCATTGCCTACAGCCTTGGCCAAAAGTATTAGGCACCTATAAAAAATCAAAATGCATGTTTACTACTTAACCAATAACTGAGTGCTTATCTTAAATGACTTACCGGGGTCATAACTTACTATTAAGCGGCGCTTTGTTAAGGTCATAAAACACCTGGTGACCGAAAACAAAGGACTCCGTTTTTATTGGTTCTTATCAGTCAATGTTTGGTCACTTGTGTTCTAGACTCTAACAAGTAAACAAGCTTTCATTTCTGTTGATGTGATTAAATTGACACCTAATTGTGTAAAAAAATGCCAAAAAGGAGTGAAATAAGTTTAGAAAATAGAGTCAAAATACAGGGTGCCTAATACTTTTGGCCAAGGCTGTAGGTATATACATATACTTGGGGTTTCAAAAGCATATGAAAAAAGGATTGATAATTTTTTGCACGTCGCGGCGTTTTGCCAGTAGCCATGAATAGTAAAATGTATTTTGTTCAAAAAATATATGATATGAGTTTTTATTTCGCTCAAATATCTAGAGATAATACAAATATTTGACAATAAAATTGCTTTACTTACTATATTTTTTTCTCTATAGAAAATCACCTTACCATGACGTTAGTAATAATTACTAGGAACGAGCATCGTCAGAACTGACTATAAACACGTCGCACGCTTTGTTTTGTTACTAGAAACAGGTGAAAAATACGCACTAACCAACAGACGCAGGAGTGTCCAAGCACTGTTGTACAAGGAATTATGCAATCCCAACAAACAACGATATTTTTTATTTTCAATTTTTTCCGGTGTTATAAATACGAAAATTCGCGCTTTGCTGGATTTTTTCACAAAGTCAATTACTAAAAACATTTGTCCTAAATAGAAGAAATGTGTTTAAATGTGTTTAATAGAAAAAATATAGTTGGCAATAAAAAATATATCGTTAAATATAAATAAAATTGGCTCTATAAAATATTAATTTATTCTTTCGAAGAGAATACAAACAGACGGGCAACATTTTCTTGCAATTTTCTTAGTTAATATTTATTAGCGTTTGCCAAACATATTCATAACGTGAACGACATAAATGTTTTGTTTTATCGCAATCACAAAGAAAAAAAAAGATTCTAAAGATAATTACCTAAACGCAAAACAACAAAAGAAAACAAATTATATAGGTGGCAATTACGAGTTAGCTTGTAATTTATATCCTGATAATAATTTGTGAGATCAAATCACATAAATTAAAGTCATATAAACCGTGATTGACATCCCACAAGAGAATTCATGCTCGACATCTGAATTATTAAAACGAATCGATTTGCAAAAGTTTATTTACAACTTTACAGGTGTGCGGAAAATGGGCGCATTCAATCTCGGTGGTTTCACGCTTCACTAGTTTTTATGGTTGTTCAAGTCAATCGCAGTAAAATACAAGAGTTCACTCGTGGATCAATTGATAACTCTGCCATCTCCAAGTGGAACCATTTTAAATGCTTACGCATTAGGAACAATTTGAAAAGCGTACGAATAGTGCTAACTAGGTAAGCCAGGAAAAAAATGTGAAAGCTAGACGGCATACCACCCAAAAGACACGGTAAACTGAATATTGAAAATTGATTGCACCAATTTTATTGATTTAAAGGCCTTGGTCTTTGTGGCCACTTCATGATCTCCGTGGCTATCTCCAAAAAAATCTAGGCGTAGCTACGCCAACGTAGGTACATAACAAATAGGTAATTAAAATAAAAAACGAGAAGTTTTACAAAATCGCATTAAGATTATTTTTTCGGTAGACATATTTCCCATTTACATCCTGCCTGATCTTAAATAGATTGTGGTCTAGAATAGGGCAAGATAACCTAGAAAACGCCTAAATAATAATACTTCGATGAAAAAGACCTTTTTCTCTTCTGAGGAAAAAAGAGAATTTGAACTTCTTAGTTAAATTTTTTCCGATCACATAACTTCATATATAATGGCAACCCTCAATTTTAAAATTTATTTATTAATTTATTTCGAACACTTTTAATAGTAACTATGAACACAAAAATCAAACAAAATAGAGACGATTGAGTACCTAAAGTAAGCTAAAGAAAGCGTTTCACAGCTGTTTATGCAAATTTCACCGTGACGGCGCGGCGCGGGCGCATCACATGATCGATGGTGGCTTTACCCGGTACATGACCGGACTTTTAATGAGCTATCTGTCGTTAAGTACCTATACGTCAGTGATCCTAACGTTACGTCACACGTCACAGAATACTCTATGGAATTTCTGATATCCGTCATCATCCTATCAGCTTTAAACGTCCTCTATTGAACATGCCTAACCCTATGCCTGCCCAATAGCTTCGATAAGACCGAATACAAGCTGCTTGCATCCGGCGAGACTGCTGTGTAATCAGATTGATTAGCTGGGCGGTAAAGGAAAACATCATGATGACAGCATAAAAGGTCTAACGATCCATGTTAATAATTTCATATTTTTCATAATCGAACGAAACATCAATTACCTACTTTTGGCATTATTGTTTTTCCGAGGTTGCCAGGAAGAGATCTCCATACTAAGGCAATTTTAATACTATTTCATGAACCTTATTTATTTTAAATTAAAGTTTATAATGTTAACTACTTTATGTTTATGTGTACGTATTTGCGGCCAGCATTTTGGGCTCCTTCTCACCAGGTATGACCGCAGATGGGTTATGAGTTTAGTTTTTATTTTAAGTTTGAGACTATGAAAATCAAATGTATTATGTTTTAATAAATTAATTAATAATACTATTTATGTTTATAAAGTTTTATATTTTATCTATTAAGGAATTAGCCTTGTAAGTCGAAGACCAGGGCAATTTCAGCTACTTATCTATGTCATATTGTCTCAAGAAAAGGCACAAGGCTATCAAGGATCCTTCCTTTCTTTCGTGTTGATAATCACATCATCAGAGACAATCATTACATTACAGTAAGATAATTGTAAAGATGACGAAACCTATTGGATAACAGAGTTGCACGCTTCAAGCAGATATTCAGTTTATTTCGATACAATCACAATTATGTTAATAGGCAAAAAATAGTAGATGTCCTTGCCACCGGCACCTGACAGAATGGCTTACAACTATTTATCTCTATCATAGGATAACTTATTAAAAGTAGGTACTTATATCTAGTACTAAGATTACTCGTGTAGTAGTAGTTGGTAAAAATGATAAACACTCACTAATTCGACGTCTTCGCAGATAGCGTTTTAGCTTAATTGGACAAAGCATCTGGGCCGGAGTCCCAGAGAGATGCAGGTTCAAATCCTGCAAACGCGTCAATTTATTAAATGTTTATCACAAAAAGAAAGTTTCTATACACCTAGTGTGTGAAGCACGATAGTAAAATCATTTCATCAATACTCGTGTAGTTACAGACAGGCCTTTTATTAAGATTCATCTTATAGTACGAGAGCCCACGACCAAAATTTTTGTCTCATAGCAATACAGCCAAAACCGCATCAAATCACCAAATACAAATACCAATATCAGACATTTTCCGCGTAGCGTTTGATCTGACCGAATTTTCAAAATTGTCAAAGAATTTTACCAAACTGCATCATAGCAATATGTCTGATTTGCAGACTGTAGTTGAATGATAGTTCTGAGATACCGGAAACACATTTTTCAGACGTTAGTGGTGTAGCGCAAACCCGTAAAATCACTTAAAAAAATTAAAAATGAGACAAAAAAAATGTCTCATAGCAATACGTCTGAAAATCTTTTTTATTAGTAAATTTTGGTTATTTGATGCGAACAAAACAATTTTCAGACGGAAATGTGAACGCATTAAATTTTGAGACCGTTTTGAAAATGTTAACAAATTTTACCGATCGGTATCTTAGCAATATGTTTGAAAATTGTTGGACATGATAAAATAAGTTGTCCACATGTGCAAAAAAATTATATCAGACAAATTAAATGTAGCACCTTCTCTATCAGACAACTTTTCGATACTCAGATATCATTTAAAAATCGTATTGAGGCATCTTGACCCTGAATTTATTAGATGATAATTAACAAAGAATTTACCCGAAACCGTAACATTGAAGTTGAAGGACTGAAATAAATCGCACAAAAGGATCATAATATATGTCATCTGTCAAAGTACATTTAATAGACAAGGGAGATTCTTGAATATCTATGAAGGCTGTAAATTAAAAAAAACATTTAACAGAGGCGTCGGCCAGGCGACTCCGAAACGTTATTTTCGTTTTTGGGAGTATATGCTACACTTAAAGTGTCTGAAAACAGGTTTTTGGTAATCATGGCAGCAATACGAAAAGATAAAAAAAAAATTATCCGTATTGCTATGATACAGGTCGGCTAAATTTGTTGACATTTTCAAAAATGCGCTCAGGCTATGTGCTACGCGCAAAATGTCTGAAAACAAACTTTTTCGTAATACAATTATAAAATCTATGTACATTTTCATTATCAGACGTATTGCTATAATACCGACTGCCTTTTTTTTTTGACACAGCAGAAATGGCCTCCCACGCAGTTGCTACACTTTCGACCGTTACTACACACCTAGTCGGGTTCAGAATCATACAATCTAACGATTTTATAGGGGTTTTGCCGTATTGCTATGAGACATGGTTTTGGTTGTGAGCTCTAGTACTATTATAACTGTCATCTTAAATGCAACAAAAGATCAGGAAACGCTTATTTGTGGAACTGTTCAGAAATATCTTTTTTTTTACTTTGTACACGTTGCAGTCTGCCATAGTGATGATAGTGATTGTCCAAATATTCTCAACAATGAACTCCAAATAGGAAACTATTACGTGTTCGATTTTTTCTATTTCCTCCGTCAGCTATCTTTGTTGTTATTTTAGAAACTTTATGATAGATTTCAAGTAATCCGTACCCTGTGAACGCCAAAACAAGCTAGAAGTAAAGTACCTGATTTCTTTGAATCCCTTCATCGTCAACGTCATTAGTTTGTTTCAGCCATAGGACGTCCACCGCTGGACGTAGGCCTCCCCTAAAGATCTACAATAAGACTGGTTGGTAACGGCTTGCATCCAACGCGATCCTGTGGTCTTAACCCATCGGTCATCAGTCATCCGTGGATCCCTTGATCACTGACCGCAATTCCCTGTCCCCATAGTACAAGCCTAACGGTGGCTGCCATCCGGGCAGGCGTTACACCAGGGAGTTACCACACGCACCAACAATGGCCGACAACGCACCGCTTGCAGGAACAATGATCTAACAGCATTGGTGACGGTCTTTACGACATTACTACGAACACGTAACACAAGACAATAGCTGAGGTCGTATGCAGAAGACGCCGGTTCTTGCTCTACTTTTGATCCTCAAATCTGGCAATCTGAAATTATTTAGCACCTATTATTGTATTTTACTCTATTGTAACAGTCATTAAAACTGTTTTGAAAATAATTGTTTTTCGCAAAAAATGGTAAAACCGACTTCCATCGTCTAATACAAAATTCTAATAGTTCACTCGTATTGATGTATAAAATTTTTACTTTATTGTTGATTTTTCAAAAGCATATCAGGCGATTTTGATCAAATTTTGATTAAATGGGACCTCGGGAGTACCTACCTATACCCTTTCGAACTAAACAATAATTTTTCGATTCGGTCCATAATTGGCGAAAATATCGATGAACACTCACAAAAAATACATACCTACAGGCGAAAACAATTGGTTAATACAGCTCCTTTTTGAAAATCGGTTAATCAACTTCCGCAAAATAACGCCTGATTCAATCATCTTCTTGTTGGTCAGGAAGTCAAACAGACTTATCGTCGTCGACCAATGCTGAACTTTGGCTTCAGTAGATTTTACATGAGGCTGGTTGGAAGTAGCTACGTTGCAGTGCATTCCTGTGGGCCCCGCCCGTGGCCTTAGAACCTTAAATTGTCTTTCCATTTTGTGGCAGGATGTCTTAATCATGTTACGTTTGCCACTGCATAGGTAGTTTGTATCTGAGACTTTACGTTCTCATCCGCCATGTTTGCGTGAATGTGACCTGCTCATTGTCATTTAATCAACGTACTTGGTTCAGTATCAACTAAGTTTCAGTTGCAAAATAGTAAACAAAAGCTGTATAGTTTAGTATCTAGGTGAAACTAAATGTTAGTCTATTGCACATTAGTCGTGGTGGAGTAAAATTGGCATCTCACGCGCCGCCGATTGTGGCCCGGCGCGCGCGGGTCAAGGGAGCCGCGGCCGGATGTGGCTAATCCGCAAGTCCGCAACCAAATGGAAATGCAAAAAAAAATCCATCAATGGTTTGGAGTTTTGCTTTCTGTGATATTCTAAGTGAAAAACTTTTCAATAGCCAATATATGCAATATTTTATCTTTTGGTATTTCACACAGATCAGAGAACTCATACCTAACTCATGAAATATCTTTTTAGGAGAAAAACGGTTGTAAATCTCAAAATTGGTATCGATTTGAAGTAACGGAAGCCCATTTTAACTGGTGGGATTTGGATAGGAAACATCTTAGAAATTCGTTTTTTAGTGATAGAAAATTAAAAACTTTAAATAAGCAGAGTCGCATTTTATCAAATCTGATTAACCTGTACCATGTAGCTATGTACTACTAAGTTAAACGTAGAAATAAATAAAAGAGTATTTGACTTAGACTAAATTCTAAGGAAAACATCAACATTATACCTGTTGGGCCTCTACTTATCTCGTTTTAACACGTCTTCCTAACCTGTGTCGTCTGTCCTCCAGCTACAAACGGCGTGTACATGAACGGGTTCTCAAACAAGAGCGACAGCGAGAGCGGCAGCGGCAGCGGCGGCGGCGGCGGCTGGCGGCGCGACGTGGCGCGGCGCGCGCGCGCCTGCTGCTCCGCCAAGACGCTCCTCCGCCGCGTGCCCATCCTGCAGTGGCTGCCCAAATACTCGCTCAAGAGTGGCTTCGCGGACATCATAGCGGGTAAGAGATCAGTAGCAAGCTTGAGTCTAAGTAGAAAACAAGGCGACTAGCACCGTTTGCGTGTTATCTGCTCCACCAAGAAATGCCTTGGTGGAGCAGATAACACGCAACGTATCAACGCTGCGTCGCGTATCATCTTGCAGAGTCGGTCAGGGTATTTTCAAAAGAGGCTTTACGCAGAAATCATAACTGGTAAGCTTAATTATGATTATGCTGGGAGAAGTGCCTCGACGAGCATATAGTGCACATTGGGTAAGGAGTAAAAATGGAGGCGGTAGCGGCGCTACGTCGCCATCTTGCACTGGCTGCCCGAGAAGGTCTTTTCGGATGTCATAGTGAGTAAGGGGGCTGTAGTGATCCTTTAAGTTTGTCACGACGACAGACGTTCGCTTTCAGGAAGGCTAAAGATCTGGAGACGAGCACAGCTGAATCGACTCCAATATAAAGTGGAATTGCTTCTCTATTACGACTATGTACTTAAAAACCTATAAAAATAACCTCCTGATTTATGGGTTATGTTTACACGAGCACACTTCACAACAGTGCGATACTACGTTTTTAGGTACATTCACAAAGAAAAGAACGGTAAATTCAGGTGGACCGTTACACTACTTACACTTACTAAGTATTTTATAATGATGCAAATTTGGTAGGTCCTAACGATAACTGAGACTTCCGTAGATGTAAATGACTGAGGCTCCAAGTTCATTGACTCATCGTAATTACTGAAGTTCGGTGTCGCCGCGTAATTACGACTACCCGCATTTCTACCGCAGGACTATTGCAAATATTATTGCAAAAACAAAGGACTATGACCTCTCCGTCCTTGTGATAAAGCGTAAAAAGCAGACAAAGCGCCGGTGGCGCCAGTGAGGCGTGAAATGGCACGATGCCGTCACAGGCACATTGTGGTGGTTTCACAACGGACGCGCGATTCGTGTACAAATACCAACTGGACCGATTTCTAACTTGCTTCATTTTACACTAATTGGAAAAATAAGTAGATCGCTTCTTATAAGCATCTATTGATACTTGAAATCGAAAGTGTATTTGATTTTGTTGAAATACAGAAAAAAATTGAATTTATGTGGTGATTAGAGCAAGACTCCACCAAAGCGGAGTGGAGCAATGTATTTAAGCGTTGTAGTTGTTGTCGATGGGTCGATAGTATAAATGGCTTAGCGAAAACAAAACACACCTCCATTTCTCTCACCTCACTATTGTTTTTTGTTCTCCTCAACTTATCCAAGCAAATATATATAGCGTTTATGCAATAAACTTATGGCCTACTACTACCGCAGCAGTTACTGCTTCATTTCACTCTTCTTTGAAAACTGGGTATCGGTATGTCTGTTTTAATTTTTTAGGGTTCCGTACCTCAAATGGAAAAAACGGAACCCTTATAGGATCACTTTCGTCCGTAGGTCCGTCTGTCCATCTGTGTGTATGTCAAGACTCTTTATCTCGAGAACGCGTAAAGATATCGAGTTGAAATTTAACCTGTATACGTATATCTATGGTCTCTTGCAGTCGTGTAAAAGAAAAAGTTCTCAGTTATCGTTTAAAAAAGTTAGAACCGCTTATGTAGTAAAAAATCCGCATATTTCGACACCCACAAAAATCAAAACCTACAGGGTACTTCCCGTTAACATAGAACTATGAAATTTGGCGAGAAGCATTGTCTCAGAGTACACATATAGGAATAAATCTAAAAATTACACATTTTTGTTTAAATCGCAAAAAATAGAGAATCAAAATTCACAAAATATGGGTTCAAAATTCAAAATGAGTAAATTGTATCATGTAAGGTATCCTATAAAAGAACTTCATTAGCACAGGCTAAAACAGGTTTTTAATTATTTTAACAATGTTTAATTTTCGATGTATGACGAGGAAAGTGAAAAAAAAAACTTTTTTGTCGATGGTTAGAGTATAGAGATTTTATCAACTTACTTCTCAATTTTGTAAAATTTTCTGGATTTGTACGGAACCCTCGGTGTGCGAGCCTGACTCGCACTTGTCGGGTTTTTTTATGTAGAATAGGTCTACATTTGGCCACCAACTCGCACTTTGCTCTCGCACTCGCACACTGATGGAAAGAGATGTAGTAGTGTAGCCGAAGATGAAGTATGTAGACCAAGAAGGTTCCTATTCAATCTTGACTTAAAGATATCCAAATCGTTACCTACCCTGAGCTACTTATCATCCCTTATGTTTAGTGTCTGGAAGAGTTGTTTTAGGTGATTAAGTAGAGGATATGGAATTTCTGGTCTCATTAATTAATCAATTATACCTATCTATCTATCATCAGCTTAAAGCATGGATTTCGGTATTGAGTTCCAAAAATACCAGTTGGAAGCGGGTTGTTCCTTCGGTCGGTATCACTTTTATCTGATCATATTTTAGTGGATGTCTCGCACTTCACTTGCCAGCTAGCCAAGTGTGTTCTCCAGTCTAAAACTTTACGGGTCTAGTGACCATAATTTTTATGTTCTCCATACATTCCCTGCCCAATGCCACTTTAACTTCCTGTGCTATCGAGATAATTTTAATCGAATCGAATCTTCAAATTCCCTTTTTTCTGATTCGATTAATAAAGTACATATTTACCGAGACCACAGCTGTTGCATTTACATAATTAAAATATGCTAAAATAAATATTTTCTCTACAATACATTCAGATTAGCCGTGGTGGTCTAGAGGTAGTGACACCCGCCTTACAATCGTGAGGTCGTGGGTTCGAATCCCCGGTCCCGTACCAATGAGTTCTTTGGAATTTATGTACGGAATTTCACACCACTGGCTTTTCGGTGAAGGAAAACATCGTGAGGCAACCTGCATACGTCCATAGAAGAAATTCGATGGCGTATGTGAATCCACCAACCCGCACTGGGCCAGTGTGGTGGATATGGCCCAAACACCCTTCGTGGGTAGGCCTACGTCCTGCAGTGGACTATTAAAAAGGCTGGTACAGTACAGTACAGTACATTCAGAATTTGATTATCCTAATCTACATAATTATACAAGGTTACAATTATTGATTCTAGATTAAAACTGGTAGATACTCGTAGGTACTACTGATAAACTAGTACAAATCAAAGAGCGACATTTACCATCGTAACATGCACATGCATAATTAATTAAGATCATTAATTCTTATTGTTGGCAAGCAATCCAAAATTCCAAATATATGAGAAGTCACTAATCAATGAGCGAGCCGATATCTGGTTTTATGGCTTGTCGACAAAGTTCGCCTGTCGGTCACTGCAAAAACCTCGGTTTTTCGCTTAATTATAAATTAATTAATAAATTTTTCGTTTAATCGCTAAAATTCGCTTAGAAAATACCGATTTTAAACGATTTAAATATCAAATTAACAATCGCATAAGAATGATACTCGCGCTGCAGGCTCGCAAGTCGCGGCTCGTCAAACATGTTGAAGTACGGCACAACTGTTAGGCTCGCTAGTCGATGTGCGAATGAGCCAAAATCGTCGGACTAAAACCCAATTCTAAAGGCTTTACATCGAACAGCATAAAACACAAAAATCATTAAGGCAAGCAGGTAAAAAAATATTGAACATCATATCAACAAATGCATCCAGAAGGTTCAACAAATCTCAACTGTACCCACCAGGCTGTTCTGTGGTACCCACGCATTACCTATTGCCGCTCCGAGATTTTTTCTACTGTGTCCTACGCAAAGAACTCGAGATATTAGTGTAATGATTTAGTCCTGGTAAAGAACAGGGTGTACTTACTGTTTTTTTTAACAATTCTAGCGCGAAGTCAATGGCTTTTAAATCTCTACAATAAGTGTTTGTAGATATTTGAATAGGTACTTGTAATACATATGTACAAAGCTTTATACCCGTACCAATGAATTCCTTGGAATTTATGTACGGTATTTCACACCACTGGCTTTTTGGTGAAGGAAAACATCGTGAGGCAACCTGCATACGTCCGTAGAAGATATTCGATGGCATATGTGAATCCATCAACCCGCAGTGGGACAACTTGGAGGATATGGCCTATCACCTTTCGTGGCTAGGCCTAGGTACGTCCTGTAGAGGACTATTAAAAAGGCTGGTACAGTACAGTACAATTTAGAGCTTTATAACTAAGATTTTTTTGTTTGAAAATACACAGAAGAAAATCTTTAGGTAGGATCTATTTTATGGTAAAAATACCAAGAAAATATGTTTTTCTGGGCAGAGATTCCCACAGTGACAATTGTTTACTGTTTACTTTTTTTTCCAACCACTAACAATAGAAACAAACGAATAAATTATATTATACGAGAATTTAGATTTGTAATAAAAAGTTCATTCTTGCGAACGGTATCAATTTGCGGGCATTCCTTCATAATTATAGCTCCCTTTTTAGGATTCCGTACCTCAAAAGGAAAAAACGGAACCCTTATAGGATCACTTTATTGTCCTGCTGTCCGTCTGTCCGTATGTCAAGACTATTTATCTTGGAAGCGCGTAAAGATATCGAGTTGAAATCAAACTATAGGTATACGTATATCTATGGTATCTTGCAGTTGTGTAAAAGAAAAACTTCTCAGTTATCGTATAAAAAAGTTAGAGCCGTTTATGTCGTAAAAAACCCGCATATTTCGACACTCACAAAAATCAAAACCTACAGGGCACTTCCAGTTGACATAGAACTATGAAATTTGGTAAGAAGCATTGTCTCAGAGTACACACATCTATAGGAATAAATCTAAAAACTGTACATTTTTATTTCAATCACAAAAATAATAGGATCAGAAAAAACGCCAAGTAGATGGCCTGGATTCACAAAATATGGGTTCAAAATTTAAAGTGAGTAAATCGTATCATGTAAGGTATCATATAAAAGAGCTTCATTAGCACATTCTAAAACAGTTTTTTAATTTTTTTTAGACCTTCAAGGGTCTGTGGATGATCCAATTGCTTTCTATGTAGTAGTAGTGTATTATTTTAACAATGTGTAATTTTCGATGGATGACGAGAAAAGTGAAAAAAAAAATTGTCGATGATTAGAGATTTTAACATCTTTACTTCCCAATTTTGTGAAATTTTCTGGATTTGTACGGAACCGACGGTATGCGAGCCTGATTCGCACTTGTCCGGTTTTTTTATATTGTTTTTAATTAGCTATTTAAAGAAAATCTGATGAAATATTACTTATTATGCAATTATCCAATCAAGTTCTTTTAATTGAATAATCTTAACAATGGAATTCATTTTTATTGAAAAATCGTGTTGTGAATTGTTTATCTCTTTCTCGTAATTAATTTTGTAATTCATCAAAAGTTAATGAATATTTAAAATACCAATCATTCCAAAGTTTTGTTTTCCTTTTGAAACCTATTACGAGGTATTAAGTAGGCAAGTTATAATAGATAATTCAAGGGCCAAAAAAAATGTAGGTATTAGTTGTTTAGGTCCATACAATATGAGCTAAGCATTGATTACACGTGACGTAATGACGTACCTACGCCTTCAGTATGTACGAGTATGTATGTGCCTCATAAGTAGGCTTGAAGTAGTCAACGAGCTATGGAGGCGGCTACGCTCGGAGTCTCTTAGTGAGATCGAATTACAAATGAAGGAATCCGTAGGCAAACTAAAGTTACCGATATTGTCAATCGAATTAGCAAGTTTAAGTGGCAGTGGGCAGGACACATAGCGTGGAGAACTGATATCTAAAGGGATCATAAAGCTCTAGAATGGAAACCACGTATCGGCTACCTCACAGTAGGCCGGCACCGACTACCTAGTCAGAACACCCGAATTTATACCGATTGAACACGCTGGATGCAAGCCGGTTCCAACAGGTTTTATTGGAAATCTAAGGGAGGGGCTTATGTCCAGCAATAGATGTCCTAGGGCTGATATGATAGTGATGATGATTCTTGGTTTTCAACAAAATAATAAAATAGGCTCGCCTAGAATAGACCGAGGAAGTACTAGCTTCCATCACGTGCTATCCGGTTTTTTACACTATTCTACCACAACACGTGTGCACCAAAACGGCATTTTTTTTTGGAATAGTTGTAGTTAAATGCATTTCCCGGTGGTTGGTGCCGCGGGTGGCATTTAAAGCAAACACGATTGTCTCTGCTTCCGGCGTGTGAGCACAATGCCGCCGCTGGAGCGTGACTCGAGACAACACGCAATACCTGCTTGTTGCTTTTCGTATTATATTGCTACGCAGAGGCAGAATACTTAGTTTGTGTCGTGACCCGATGATTTATGTGGGTCTTCCAGTAGCTTCAGAGTTAGACATTCTGATTGTCGTCGCTGTCGTGTCCAGCGAATGCATGAAAATTGCAACTAAGTCATCAGGAACCACAATGTTACGTACTACCGAATTTTTCAATAGTTTTCTGTTGAATTGAACGTGTAGGTAAAAAATCCTTGAAAATTGAGTAGCTAAATGTATCACGTTGTCCCTATTACGGGTTGGTGGTTCCACATATCCAAAGATTTTCTTCTCCGGATACATACCTATACCATAAACTAACTACCCTATACCTACAAGTAGACTCACGATATTTTCCAATCGAAAAGTCAGTAATATCGTAAATAAGGATGATAGGTACATGCCTACATGGTAAGAGGACTGAGGAATCGATAGCATATGCAAAAACCGGACAAGTGCGAGTCAGGCTCGCACATCGAGGGTTCCGTACAAACACATTGTAAAATAATTAAAAACCTGTTTTAGAATGTGCTAATAAACCTCTTTTAAATGACACCTTCATGATACGATTTACTTTGAATTTTGAACGCATATTTTGTGAATTTTGAGGCCCTATTTTTTTGTGATGTAAATAAAAATGTACAGTTTTCAGATTTATTCCTATCTGTACTCTAAGACCATGCTTATTGCCAAATTTCAACGGGAAGTACCCTGTAGGTTTTGATTTTTGTGAGTGTCGAAATATGCGGTTTTTTACATCATAAACGACTCTAACTTTTTTAAACGACAACTGAGAAGTTTTTCTTTTACACAACTGCAAGAGTTTATCAATATACGTATACAGTTTAAATTTCAACTTGATATCTTCACGCGTTTTCGAGATAAAGAGTCTTGACATACACACAGACGGACAGACGGACAACAAAGTGATCCTATAAGGGTTCCGTTTTTTCCTTTTGAGGTACGGAACCCTAAAAATGGTGGCCCTTTCTAAAAGAAACTATTATCCAAACACAAGTTGGTCCAACATCGCTTACTCTGCAATAACGACTTCTAAAATCAGCTTTTTTGTCCCAGACATATTATAGCCTGATCCCGCAAGAAATAACAAGACGGAATCATCTAAAATTCTAAACAATTCTTTTGTTTCAGGCATAACAGTGGGCCTCACAGTGATCCCGCAAGCCATCGCGTACGCGGGAGTGGCTGGCCTGCCGCCGCAGTACGGGCTCTACTCCTCCTTCATGGCCTGCTTCGTGTACACCGTGTTCGGCTCTGTGAAGGACTCGGCCATCGGACCCACGGCCATTGCAGCCATCCTCACGAGGGAAAATCTGCATGGGTTGGGCCCGGAGTTTGCTGTGCTGCTCGCTTTTCTGTCTGGCTGTGTGGAGCTACTCATGGGGATTCTCCAGCTAGGTAAGGATGTTAATATTGCTGGGTAAGGGTTAATATAGGCCCGATGATTACCTATTACAGCCACCCTCATTCTGAAGAACCAGTACGGCGTCTAGCTTCTCATGGAGATATTTTAGCAAGAAGAGGATGATGATTATGTTTTTTTTTATTATTCCTTGTAGGTTTGCGTTTCGTTTCACTACATACTGTCTGATGTTGAGCAGATATGCGGTCTAGGATGTAGCACGCTTACCTAGAAGATACCCATTTACTCGGGATTTGAAGACACCCACGTTGTACTTAAGCGGGAAGACAGACCCAGGCAAAGCGTTCCACATTCTGGCTGTTCGTATGAGGAATGAGGATTCGAAACGCTTTGTTCTAACGCGCGGAATGTCCACCATAAAAGGGTGGCGCTTTGGTCGCGTCTGCCTAGCCGTACGATAGAAGAAAGGGGCAGGTGGGACCAGATCGTGCAACTCCTGGGCGCACTCTCCGAAGTGAATCCGATAAAAGGCCGACAAACACGCCACCTTACGTCGATGCTCAAGACTTTGCAGCTGCGACTTAGTCAAGGTGTCGTTGTCAATCAGCCTCCTGGCTCGCCGCTCAATCGACTCCGGAGCCAGTTGATATTTGGCAGAGCCATCCCAAAGGTGAGAGCAGTATTCCATGCAAGACCTGACTTGTGCTTTACCAATAAAAATGTTTATGTGTTTATCTGTTATAAAGGCTAAGTAGTTGCTCAGGTGTGAAATACCGTCTCACCTAATGTAAATGCACTTAATGTCTTCTTCTTATTGGCACTCTTAAAAGGGTTTGACATTAATTCAGTGATGAGGTGTCTTCACGCCATTCACAATTTTCCTAAGGGCAATGGAACCAGGGTGTCCGATAGGTAATCATCTTAATTAGATCATACCAACGACAATAATATCAACAGAGTATAGACCAGAAACCTGTAGCAAAAATATATCTGACATGCATACTATTTATTTACTCAGTCATGTTTTCACTAAAATCTTTTTAAAATTTACTTCAATCAGAAATATTAAACTATGGGATTACACAACGTCTCATGAGTTGTCTTATCTCCCCAGGTTCACTAAAACATTTTTTCATATATTTGCGCCTTAGATTAGATTTAAAATTTTCCATCCAGTGTATGGTACAATACAACATTTTTTCGGTCCTTTTGTAACAGTTTCGTAACGGCCTATTCGCCACACCAATAGCTTTACTGAAGTCTTTAAAGCGTATGCAAAACTTATTGAAATAGATCACATGCTTTACATTCAACATCACCAAAAGGAGTTCCGTAAGGGATAACTAATCCAAGGTTCACAACATGACTCAATACATTGTTGGGTAAAAACATTTACTTAAAACATGTGTCTTTAAACTTATGAGATAATAAGCTATTTTTAAAAGTACGTAATTCGAACATAAGAAAATCAACACCCTTGTGTGAAAATATGGCTAGTTTATTTAACCTTTGTGGAATTTGTAAAATCTGACTTTTGTTTTTGGTTATTTAATATTGATCTTATGTAGGCGCCACATTCTAACTCTTATAGTTGTTTGTTCAACAGTTGAATAGTTTTTCACGTACATATTTTGTTTTCGTTCCGCAACAAAACAGTGTTTGGATACCGTCTTAATGTGTTATCTACTCTTTCATACCTACACGAATTGTACATTATATATATTAAAATAAATAAATATTAGGGGACATCTTACACATGTGTTGTTTTTAAACTTTCGCGATTTGAACACATAATTATTGTATACTACGGGACTAATCGCGCACTAAAATTACGAGATAAATAAATACCTCCTGGTAGACTGGTAATTAAATAAACGTAATTTTAGTGCGCGACTAGTCCCATAGTATACATAGGTTAGGTTAACACATGGTCTCTGACCCCAAAACTAAGCAAAGCTTGTGATGTGACTGGCATAGACTATACTACATTTACAATATTGCATTTACCTCCTCCGTTTCGTCGGTCAAATAATTTTTACATTTACTTTACCTACATACTTATATTGTTAATACCTGAATAACACCCAGACACAGAGCAAACACTTATTCATCACTGTAACTGTAACTGTACCAGCCTTTTTAATAGTCCACTGCAGGACGTAGGCCTACCCTACGAAGGGTGTTTGAGCCATATCCACCACGCTGGCCCAGTGCGGGTTGGTGGATTCACATACGCCATCGAATTTCTTCTACGGACGTACGCAGGTTGCCTCACGATGTTTACCTTCACCGAAAAGCCAGTGGTGTGAAATTCCGTACATAAATTCCAAAGAACTCATTGGTACAGGACCGCGGATTTGAACCCACGACCTCACGATTGTAAGGCGGGTGTCACTACCTCTAGACCACCACGGCTACTTTATTACGCTATTTATTTACTACTTTACGGAAATTCATCACATCATCACATAAATATTTGCCCTGGGTGGGAATCGAACCCACTCCTCTTCGGCCCAGGGTCACTAACCACTGAGCCACCGAGGCAGTCAAAGAAAACAACACGTTTAGTAAGAACATCACATATTTCAGTGCTGAGCATGTAGCAAAGAAAATATCAGTAAGGTAGTAGGGTTGCATGCAACTGAAATGTAGAAATACACTAGTATGTAGATATATCGAGCTATCGATATTTTGGGTCCTTGCTTTACGAGTTGACTGCAATCACACCCGCCTTACAATGTGAGGTCGTGGGTTCAAATCCCGGTCCCGTACCAATGAATTTCTGGGAATTTATAAACGGAATTTCACAGCACTGGCTTTTCGGTGAAAGAAAACATCGTGAGGCCAACCCGCACTGGGCCAGCGTGGTGGATATGGCCCTATCGCCCTTCGTGGGTAGGCCTACGTCCTGCAATGGACTAGTGAAAAGGCTGGTACAGTACAGTACTCTATTTCTATTAACAAACATTGAATACAGAGCACAGCAGCAGCCCTAGTGTCGAGGTATGTCATGATTGCAACACGTTATCAGAACGTTGCTTCGTTCCACCTCCTCATTATATTTCTATTGTTGCGTGAATAACTCTATACAAATATTTGTCGGTAAATACATACTTATTTACGTTGCATTTACAAACAGTAGGTATTCAACGAAACTGCTCTTTGATACTTTTCTTTTAATTCTGATATTTTACGTTTCCACTTCACAAATACCTATCTAGAGTTATCTGTGGCCTTTTGTAGCTATTTTAAAATTGTATAAAACGATGCAATAGTTATACAATGGTTACTTTATAGCACAGAGAGGTCAGTTTATGTCTTAAATCTTAATTTATTAGACCCTTAGTCTGAAAGGAAGGTCTTTGTTATTTTTATTAGTAAACATTTGATACATGCAGACGTTAGGGAAAGAAAACCAGACATCTCAACAAGAAACCAATATATTTATAGGAAACTAAACATCAACATCTACCATGTTTTACGTTACGAAATCGAAAACATTGTACATTACGTATTTTGAAGTTATGTCCGACTAACAAACACCATTTTAAGCACAAAAATGTATCAATTATTAAGGAATATTGAGAACCTACATAAAACCTCTTTTTATCGCTTAAAAGTTCACGCTTGACCACCAACTCGTATGGGCAGTGCACCTATCCCTACCAGAGGAAATAGCTTCTACTAGTAGGGATACATAAGTGCACTGACCATTAATATTGTGTAGTGCACTTATCCCTACTAGCAGAAGTAAATCTACAAAAGGTGCACATAACCCTACTAGGGAGAATAGCTCGATAGGGATAAAGGTACCAGCCGGTCTAATGGTAGGTAAGCGACGTTGTGGTCGAACATGAAGCACGCAGATTTAAAATATACTTACCTATTAAATCTGACTTTAAAAAGCTTCAGATTGATATCTCTCCGGAAACAAGAAAGCCGGCAGTATATTGCCGTCATACCAAAAATTGCTTTTGTGAGAAACCTCTTTTGTAAGTTGTGCGGATTGCGATTTTTTCAATCGATAGGAAATATCGGAATAGGCAGCACTAGTATCAAAAGGAATAACTAGCACAATTGCATTATTCTGATAACTATTTCCTTGCACTGCTTACATCCGGGCTCAAATAAAATCTCTGATCGGTTGACAACAGTAAATAGAGTACCTTTTATTTATACCTATAAATAAAAGTTGTAATTAACCGTAATGACACGGCAGAATAATAATTTTAAGTAGGTAGGTACCTTTTTTTGAGGGGGAAATCTTCTAAAGATCACGATTGCTTTGGAGTGCAGTCGGGTTATATAGCAAAAATAGAATTTAAAAAAATATTTGGATCTCAAGGGTACCTTAACATAGGTTTACCACATTAAAAAGTTGACATTTACTTTATCTGAGCAACTTACCTATACCGGCCTTTTAATAGTCCCCTCTACATACCTGCCCACTAAGGGAAAATGAACCATATCTACCACGCTGATCCAATGCAAGTTGGTAGATTGTTCTGGGGACCAATGTATTTATGGTAGGTAATTGTAATCCAACATCGTAAATGTCCGGGTAAGATGATAGTCAAGCTCTGTGCATTACTTCCTGGTTTCCATTACATTGAGTTGCAACAAAGTAAATTAAATATAAATATTTGACGCAAAAAAATAATCGCAACACCTACTTCCACCGTGTACAGAATTCGAATAATTTGCACGAATCCAAGTGACATCCATGTAAGTACATTTTTGTTGATTTATCAAAAAGAGCTCAGCCGAATTCGAAAAAAATTAAATAGAACCTCGTAAATAAACGCTTTCGAACTAAACATTTATTTCAAAACAGCAAAAATATTTTTAAATCTGTTTACAATTAGCGAAAATATTATAAATAAATTAAAATTAATTATAAAATAATATTAATTTAATAATATTTTTTTAATATTTTAAAATATTTTACATACCCAAAAAAAATCCATACAGACGAACATTGCTCCTTCTTCTTTTTGGAAGTTGGAAAAAACTAAAACAATATTCGAAGAATTCCGTATAAAACGACGCGTCGGGTCATATTTTTTAGGGTTCCGTACTTCCGTACCTCAAAAGGAATAAACGGAACTATTATAGGATCACTTTGTTGTCCGTCTGTGTGTATGTCATGACTCTTTATCTCGGGAACGCGTAAAGATATCAAGTTGAAATTTAAACTGTATACGTATATCTATGGTATCTTGCAGCTGTGTAAAAGAATAACTTCTCGGTTACCATATAAAAAAGTTAGAGCCGTTTATGTCGTAAAAAAACGCATATTTCGACACTCACAAGATTTGATTGATTAAAATACCTACAGGGTACTTCCTGTTGACATGGAACTATGAAATTTGACGAGAAGCATTGTCTCAGAGTACACATATAATAAATCTGAAAACTGTACATTTTTATTTAAATCCCCAAAAAAATAGGGCCTAGATTCACAAAATATGGATGAAAATTAAAAGTGAGTAAATCGTATCATGTAAGGTATCATATAAAAGAGCTTCATTAGCACATTGAGGTACGGAACCCTAAAAAAACTTTTTGTCGATAATATAATAAAGTATTGAGATTTTAGCAACGTACTTACTTAATATTGTGAAATTTTCTGGATTTGTACGGAATCCTCGGTGTGCGAGCCTAACTCGCACTTGTCCGTTTTTTTTTATTCTACGGAATGACAGGAATAAATAAAATAAAATAAAATAAAAAAATTATAAATTGTCTAGGATAAAATCAACTGTCCCGATTGTTACTTCCATTTTGTTATTTTTTGTCTAAGTTTTTAGTATGGATAATAATTTTTTGCGATTTTTGTTTTGTGGCTTCATTGAATCAAATTAATTAACAAGTTTTCTTATTATAGTCCAAATATTTGTCTAAATCCAAGCTTTATTCAATACAGTCTTCGTCATCAACCAGCTAGGTACCTACCTAATAACCGCGGTTATGACGTAATGACCAATTCGACAAGCTCTTGAAAATTTTCTTTACACAATACTGAATATTTGTAACGTATTGACAATACATGTGTTTATTATGGCTTAGGTGCAGTGTTATT
Organism: Hypomecis punctinalis; assembly: GCA_949316475.1. Lineage (NCBI taxonomy): Eukaryota > Metazoa > Arthropoda > Insecta > Lepidoptera > Geometridae > Hypomecis > Hypomecis punctinalis. The sequence continues at coordinate 440,089 of OX438801.1, read as the reverse complement.
TAAATTAGCATAAACGTAATACTTGGAACGCTTAAGTATAGCAAAGTGTTCTAAGTATTCTTTGTCTATGTATTACATATTTATTATAGTGTTATACAAACGTATGTTAAAAATATTTGTCTAAATGATTGGTTCCGCATTATCTAATTTTTGCTAGAAATGTTTCATTGAAGAAAATGGAAAACAAGCCTGTCGAGCCGTAGATCTTGATGCTATAGCTTAGAACACACAAAAATATTTGTCATCGCAGGCCCGTAACGTAAACGGAGTCATAGTATGTTCGATAAAATATGGACTGGATGACTTTTTTTTTCGAGTGGAATGAGATCAGCATCCACACCACAACATCAGAGGCATTAACCACATTTTTTTTATCAAAATTTACTAAATAGATAGGTAAACTTTATAGATGACTGGAGACCATTTTGATAGTTATGACCGGTTTACGTTATTCCAGTCGAGCGCTGGGGATGGTTTTTAACCGATGAACCACCGGAGGAGGTACTATATATTTTTTTTATGTATGTCCGTGGTCCGATTTGTGATGCAATAAGTGGTCCGATTTCAATAACTCTTTTTTTATTGGAAAGAGTACACTTCGAAATCGGTCCCGTTTAAATTTTATCGAAATCGGTTGAGCCATTTTTGATAAATCAACAGTAATGTGTAAAATGCTACATCGACCCGTGCGAAATATTCGCGAATTCTGTACACGGGTGAAGTTGGTCATGCTAATTTTTGCAAAAAATGATCTTGTTTGAACTTCGAACACCAATACGTAACTTTGAGAGATTGTATGGAAAATCTCTCTGTTGTCTATAGAAGTTACGAATACTCCATACAATTTCAATTTGTTTATTTACAGAAAATGTAACTTACAGCACTTAATACCTACTAGGCGTTACAATTTTTATTCTTACAAGTTCCGTATACGACCAAACCGTGCGAAATTCAAAAAACGCTTCCCTGGATTGTAACTGGAATACCTAAGTGTAAGCCGGCACTACAGTGCATTCCATTCAGTGCCGGTTTATTCAGTGCCGGATTAGCCACGTAGCAAGAGTAGCAAATGCTACAGACCCCGCGCCTTAGGGAGCCCCGCGCTCCAACGGCGTAGAGCCAAGCTTCTAACTCACACGGCCTAACTACTAAGTAGTACTAGCCCAGCGCCCCCTGAAGTCACGGCTCAGCCCTGTTGGCCACACTACCGTGCCCCCAGATTTGTAATAGTTTTACCCTAAACTAAACCTTACATTTGAGAATCTAAAGGAAACCAGGGGCCTCATGACATAATTTGCTACAGGCCCCGCGCTGGCTTAATCCGGCACTGGGTTTATTACATTATTCCAGTATTAAGTAACTGTCATTAATAAGCTGCCGGGGCAAATTACCACCGCGCCCTCTATGGGCAGTTTCAAATCGCGGCTCAAACACTGGCTTGTCGAACACACGTTCTACAGCTACGATGAATTTTTGACATTAAAATGTAATTGTAATTTTTGTAATTGACATTGAATTGAATATTGACATTGTTATACTATTTTGTCATATCTTTTTTAATTTTTTGGAATGATGTAACTATGTTTTAATGTATTATTTGGTACTTAAGTACGATACTTATTAGTAAAATTACCTATATGTTGACTTGTAATGTAACTAACGTTATGAATAAAATGATTATGATTATGATTATTCCAGCAATCCAGCGTTGGATTCGATAACTGATCATAACTGTATCAAAATGGTCTCCAGTCATAGTAGGTACTTACATAAAGTTTAACTTTTTTGTCAACATCAAAATGCTAATTTACTTTTATTGACACCAGCAATGTATCTGCTGTGTGATTGCTGATCGCATTGCATTCGAAAAATCGTAGATAACTATGAAAATGGTCTCCGGTTGTCCTTAATGGTCATAATGTTAACGTATAGCCTCCTCCTGCAGGGTTCCTGATCGACTTCATCTCGGGGCCGGTGTCGGTGGGGTTCACGTCGGCGGCCGCCATCATCATCGCCACCACGCAGGTCAAGGACATCCTGGGGCTCAGCTTCCCCGGCGGCAAGTTCCTCCAGGTCATTATACACCCTGGCATAAAAACTAGATAGATAGATAGATAAACACTTTATTGTTAACACTAAAATACAATTCAGAAACCAAAAATACACAGAGAGGAAAAAAAAACAACAACATAAAATAGTGCAACAAAGGGCGGCCTTATTGCTTATAGCAATCTCTTCCAGGCAACCTTTTCTTCTGGAGAGGAATTAATAAAACAAAAAAAAATAGAAAATGCGGAGTGAGTAGCAAAAGAGAGTTGACAAAAAAAAAACTTATTACAAATAATAAATACTTACATAACGAGCTAAAATTCGAATACATTTAGTACCTACATCCTAATACATAAATAACATAATAATAATATAAGATACACTAATACATACAGTTTGATATAAATAAAAAAATATATAGCAATAAATTAGAACAAAATTAACAACAGAACTACTGCGATGGCACCTGCGAAAGGTAAAGCATAAACAAAAGTAAAAACTACATAGCTACATAACTACATAGGTAAAGCAAAAACTACATAGGTATACAACAAGATAAGATTTAAAAAATACACAGGGTTGTTGGTAACCAATTAGCATCCTTATCAATTATCCTAGGGGCTTATTCTGTACATCAAAACTAACAACTTTTGTTCTACGAATTTAAAAAAAAATGCTGTTCCACTGAAGTCGGTTTACCACATAATATAGTAACTCTACATACCTAGGTGATAAAACCTTGGCTAAGCACGTTAGAGAGAGTTTTTGAAATTTGCCTGACTACTCGTGTGATACGAGAGACATGTAACCATTGATATAAGGTGTTGTGTGTAGCAGTCGTAGGAAGATAGGACGACAGCTGCTATAGGTATACTGGTCTAAAAGTACAGCCTATGAGTACAGCAATTTGCATTCTAGATGTTACTCGTACTTAGTTGCTAACGTGCGTTGTTCGTTCCGCACGGTCAGTATTTGGATGGGTAGCCGCGGGGGGCATTTTCCTACTGACCGCTACCGTGGCTCAGATAACACGTTAAATTGTAGGTCCAGGTTTTTTTAACCGCTTAGCCATGTCAGAGGCCTTCTTTGCGGCCTAAGAACACTGACACCAGGGCTAGCCACCCGGACTATATGAACCTACTACTTAGTTGCTAAGCAAATCGACGTCTTACGAAATGCTGGAGCTTCATAATTGCCCTTTAAGCACCTTACAATCCTAACGACTCTGCGTGCCACGTGCCAATAAGTCATTAATCACGATGTCTAATCACAATAAGAATTCACTTTTAAATTCATAATTACTTCAAGACCACTCGATTATAGCGAGCTGATAATTTTAGCTACCTATTTGCTTTGATTAAACCACGTAGTTTTACAAAAGGCTCTAGACTAGAAGCAAAACAACCGATTGATTAACTGCTTCTATCAACGAGAACCCATTAGTTTTTGTCGCCATAATTTAAACAGGTTTTTATTCGCATAATTTAGCAGTTTTTACTCCAGTTGTCTAACTATTACAGGACTTTCTATTGACCTTCGGAGGTTTAATTGTTATGCTTCATTATTTTGTGTGGTTAGATAGATACCTACCTAGTTAAGATATAATATTATCATTATTGTTTTAGAAGGATTAGTAGTTGGTACAGATAGTTAGACACTATAATTAAGTAGTGAGTGCAGTGAGTGATCCCATCACTTTCTTTTGTGACTGATAGTAAACGAGGGCAGTAAAACTAACTATAGTTTAGTGATATCGAGGCATGAAGCGCGATGGTTCTCTGCTAGAAATAGATTTCTTTAAAAACAAAAAATATTCTTAGGGGCGTATTTTTCCGTGTTTGTCCTCTACATATAAGGATTAAAGTGATCTTCAATGTGTTTAATGCAATTTTTGAAATGTCCAGGTGTGGCGGGGTATATACGAGCACATAGGGGAGACGCGGCTATGGGACTCTGTGCTCGGAGTCTCGTGCATCGTGGTGCTCCTCTTGTTGAGGGTAAGTCTTTCATTATGTCGAAGTATTGTTGAAGGTCATTTATGCTATTAGTCAGCTTATTTTTGACAAGACGTAATAGTTGTGTTGGCCCTATGATGAATGATGTACGTAGGAGGTAAGTAGTTAATGTGAATATTTTTAATCAATGTTCAATACTTACTTACTGCTATAATTTTGAATGTATTTTTGAAACATTTTTTATTAATAAAATAAATTTGAAATTATGGACTGGTTGGAGGTCCCACAATTTATTAATTTAATTTGGCTAAAGGCATGTCAGAGATTTTTAGGCGACTTAAAAATTCTGACAGCATGTCTATATAGCCATCCGGGCTACACGAACTTACTCATACTATGAAATCAGAGAATCGTTAGTGTTCAAGAGTTCTCCTTTGTGTTCCAGAAAGTAAAGGACATCAAGGTGACATGGAGCGGGCGGGGCGCGGGCGCGGCGGCGCAGGCGCTGTGGTTCCTGGCCACCACGCGCAACATCCTCGTCGTGCTCGTGTGCGCGACACTCGCATACTACTTCGACACGAGGAGCGGACAGCCCTTCGTGCTCACGGGTATGTCTCAACTGCTCACAAACACAACCCTGATAGCCACCCGGTTTATACGAAGTAACTTTATTTCATTTACGCAAGTGCCTCTATTAACTACAATACAACAAAACTACTAGCTACAACATAAAAAGCAACTGGATTAGCTGCAGACCCTTGAAAGTCTAAAGATAATCCAAATGCTCAAGCTCACTGCCAGTAGGTAGCGCTTATTAGTAAGTTATTTGTAAGCACATGTTTGCATTTTCATAAATGCTCTAGAATCCTGTGGTTCTTCAAATTTTACTATCATAACTTTGACCACTAGACCAGGGGATATCAATTTGTAAAGGAGATGGCAAATCCTTAGCTGGCTACCTGAAAAATCATTTGCATAGAGCTTGTAAGAAACACAACTTTCTTAAACATCACGTTGGTTTGAGAATGTTTGAAAATGCAAATGTCCTCCAGTCCGTGGATTACATTACTTACGAGATGTGTGTACAGGTGAGGTGAAGCCCGGGTTGCCGGCCATCGCGCCGCCACCATTCTCGGCCACGGTGGGCAACCACACATACACGTTCGTGGAGATGACCTCTACGCTGGGCTCCGCCATCTTCGTGGTGCCGCTACTGTCCATCCTGGAGAACATCGCGCTGGCTAAAGTTTTCTGTGCGTATACTTAGCTTTATCGCATGTTTTTTTGAGTTATCTTATAGCTATCTATTGCTCCTTACAAGGAGGTTGGAAATATACACCGATAACCTTACGACGAATCTGTAACGCTATACCTACTAACTCATTACACAAGCTTTTTCGTATCAAATTGTATGCGACCAGCGAACACAACTGTTGTGGTTTGGATGACACTGGCTGTTGGTTCTGGCGGTTAAAACCGCTCAGCCATACCAGCGACGTATTTTTATTTGTTTAATAAAAAGGTATTCAGGCGGCTTAAAATGTCTGCTCTTAGATTTTAGCTTCTCGGTATAGTTCGAACTTTTCTTTTGCCTGATCTTTAATCTTTTCCTGAATGGGACACTTGCGGCTCTTAAAATATTCTGATTTATCCGCGGCTGAACTGCTGCGTCAACTCAAGGAGTAGGTATTCGAAATGAATGATATTCTTGTGTTTCCCCAGCGGAGGGCAAGTACGTGGACGCGACGCAGGAGATGCTGGCGCTGGGCGTGTGCAACATCGCGTCATCGCTGGTGGACTCCATGCCAGTGTCGGGCGCGCTGTCCCGCGGCGCCGTCAACCACGCGTCCGGCGTGGCCACCACCGCCGGCGGCCTCTACACCGGCGCGCTCGTGCTGCTCTCGCTGCAGGTACACAACATGCTCTGGTGGACACCATGCTGGTGTCGGGCGCGGTGCCCGTCTGTCGCTCTACATTACATGAAGGACATATCGAACTTGACCAAAACACTCGAGATTTGAGACCGATCCTCCGCGCAAGCGAGCAGGCATACAACTCGTACCTATAATAGTGCGCAGTAACTGTAAGCCGAAATTAGGAGTCGACAAATCGACAGATGGATCAACTGAATGATGTTTATTATTTATAACACAGAGGTTTATAATAAATACAACTTCGCGCAGCGCAGCGCCTTAAATCTCCTTTGCAATAATGAACTTGAACATGACTTCGTAAGTCTAATTTGAAAAAAGATTTAACTTTATTTCACATATTTCTGTTGCAGTATTTCACGCCATACTTCTTCTACATTCCAAAAGCATCACTCGCGGCTGTGATCATTGCTGCGGTGGTCTTCATGATGGAGCTTCACGTCTTCAAACCCATTTGGCGGACTAAGAGTAAGTTCATTGTTCAAATTTATCATCCCCTCAAAAGTGAGACGTCAAAAATATTGCCTAACCTTCGTCAAGATATGGGTCTCGATACATACTCGTAATCTTGCTGGTTAGGACTGGTTAGAATCTATGCTGTGATACTTTTCTAGATTATTTTTGCCTATTGGAAAGCCAAAAGGGAGATGCCTCGATGCCTTTAAAATTTCATTAATTTCTGAACTTGAAAAGTAATGTTTTGCAATTCAATCAGTATTCATGTTTCGAGAGGCAAGACGTAAAATGACCAGTTAATATATATCGTTCCGTATTGTTCCCAGAGCTTGACATTATCCCAGCAGTGGTGACGTTCGCGGCGTGCTTGGTGCTGCGGCTGGAGCTGGGCATCGTCATCGGCATCGCTGTCAACCTCGTGTTCTTGCTCTACGCCTCCGCCAGACCTTCAGTCAAAGTCGTCACGGCTGTGGTTAGTATACCCGCCACTTACTTATAATTTGCTGTATTTGCCTAGTATTTGCTGTTGTAGCTTGTTGGGAAAACACTGGCCAATGGGGTTTATGACATCAAAAAAACGATCTTTTTTCAATTTATGCATGAACTGTCATAGTACTGGTTTAACGCTGATAAAAATTATCGTCCGCAAACCTACGAACCTACCTACGAAGTGTACCTACGATAGACTGCTGAGAATAAATTCAATGCGACAAGTGAACATTAAGAATCCGATATCTGGGACAGCGTGGAAAATATGATGAGCCTTTATTATCTCATTATGACATTAATCGCGAAAGGATGGTGTTTTCGCAAACATAGCAGATTCGAATAGAGATTTAAAAATTTTGTGAACCAAATTGCTATTTATCGTTATTGACGTTGATTGCAGTCGAGCAGCGGCGTGGAGCACGTGGTGGCAACGGTGGACCGCTCGCTCGCCTTCCCGTCGGCGGAGTTCGTGCGGCGCGCGCTGCGCAAGGCGGCCGGCGCCTCGGGCGCGCCGCTCGTCATCGACGCCACGCACGTGCAGGCCGCCGACTTCACCGCCGCTAAGGTGCGTAGCCTGCAGGACGGCCGAGTGTAGCGCGCTAGCGACGGTGGCCCGTGTGGACCGCTCGCGGGTTTCAGCGACGAAGTTACGTTAGAACACCTAGCAAGTCTAGCAGGCGGCCAGCATATGCCTCAACGAGCTAGTCTGCGCTAGGGTCACTGATGACAACACTAGTCTTCAGGTTAAGGGCTCGCTACCCGTCCACCCACTGGCTTAACCCACTGGTGGCTGTAGGGGTAATTTCTATTTACCCGTGCACCCACTGCGTTAATGTTGGAACTAACTTAAAAATTAAGTGTGGAATGTACCAAATAGATGTTGCGTAACGACTTAAGTTGATTTTCTTTTATTATCTAGCGAGATTAGAGCAGTGCTAATTGTGGCAAAGGTGCCTAGGCAAAAGATGCAGATAAAGAAACTAAAATGACGGACTGTGTTTTTGACCCTCTTTGAAGCCTGAACGCTGTTATTCTGCTACATTCTGCTGTACTCCCAGCGCCAGCTACATTTTTGTTTCGTGCTGGAACGTGTGTTAACAAGATTTTTTTTCCTATTTGTGCCTTAGTGCTATTTGAGTATGGTTGTGTGTTGCAGGGCATCAAGTCCCTGATCGAGGACTTCCACTCTCGCGGGCAGACGATCATCTTCTACAACGTGAAGCCGTCGATAGCGGCCGTGTTCCGCGGCGTGCGGCCGCGCGAGTTCCTGCACTGCTCGTGCCGCCGCGAGCTGGACGCGCTGCTACTGCGCGCCGCGCGCCCGCCGCCGACCATGACCAACCTCGCCTGTCAGTTACCTTCTTTATACACAATGATCTTCTGTTACTCTAAGCTAGTACTTAGTTAAACGTAGATACACTGCGCATTTTACAACGAGTTTGATGGTTCATACTTGAGAAATATAGATCGTTAAGTCACTATAAGAATCATCGAATTGGCATTATTTCTGTTTTTTTTTTTAATAATAGACATGTTACTTACACACTATTTTTCGAGCAGTTTCGGCTTTCGGAGTTTACGTAGAAACGAAGTGTAGCTCATGGACCAACTGAGTTCCAGTGCAAAACTCAAATGTGATTTGGTAAAAGTTACTAAATAACCGACCAATCTCATACACTGATGTTTAGATTCAAACCTCGATTCCACCAAGGCATTCAACCTAGTCTACTCGCCGTTATATGAACGTAGGTATGTTTTCATGTTATTCTGGAGTTTCGTACGGCTCAGTAAAGAGCATTAGGTATCTTTGCCTAATTTAATGATAAGCGCAACAATAGACTTAATAATAAAACATAATTCCTGTTGGTGTTCAACAGGGAGGTGCACCATACCCACTTCTGTATAGTTGCTCTTCCAATACCTACTGTCTACAATAACAATTCGCATTTTTCCCAAATAGCAGGACCGTATTTCATGAATTTAAATAATCACAGCTTTTATTGGATTTCTACAACAATTACCATGTTTATCCGCAGAGCACCACGCGCGGAGCGACGGGCGCCAGCGCGGCACAAAGGATCTCTTAGTTCCCGGGACAGACAGACAGTATTAGATATTCGTATTGTATTTATACACTAGTTGACGTAGTGATAGTGTAGTGCCGGACGAGACAGTGATAATAAAGTGTTGGTTATTTATACCAGTATTTGATTTACGACTACGATCACCGAACTGGACCTCAAATAATCCGTATTTTGCCTCCCCATGTGAGTAAACCTAACATTTCTTGTATTTTTGTACAAAAATTAGAACTATAGAACAATGAGATATAAGTACTAGGTTACTGTATGACTATAGTCAATCTTAACAGTCTTATTCAATTAGCATCCTTTTAAGGACATACATGTACATCAAAACAAACATCTTTTGTTCAAAGAATTCTAAAAATCGTATTTATTTTCTTCCATACAAAACTTAAATTTTGACCGGTCTAAACATAATTAACTCTATGGAAAACGCGCGCGCGCCGCCTCTCGCGAGACTTGGTTGGGCCTCAGTTGAAATTGTGTAAATATGTAAACAAATGTAAATATTAGCTATGTATGTATAAAACAATTATTTGTACATAAATGCTGATTCCACTTTTAAACATTTTTTTGGGAAGTTGTAAGACAATAGTTTTGTTTTTATGTACAAAATGTATGCCATTAAAAGGATCCGATGCCAATTGATTGCCAATAACCCTGTATACACTACAGTACAGTACCACCAGATATGCTGATTGTGCTATAATTATAATTTATATGTCACAACCGTCGTACCTAGTAGAAAGTGGAAAGTAAAATAAAACCCGCGTCAGAGATTAATATGTATTTATTTCCATCCGCACAGCGTCCCGCAGGACTCCATACAAAACTTTTTGGTACCTCTACGTTCCAGATTCATTACATTATCACTAGACCTTAGGTACCTAACATTCACTAGTGTATACTCGCCGCTACACTTCAACTAAATATAATCGTCTAGGCAGCTCCTGCGACCAACCACGGTAATGGTATCAACAGTATTGTGACTCTGCCCTGTCCTCGAAATAGCCGTCGTGGCCACGCAGACGTATCATGCGCTAAGGCTGTCCGTCTGGTAAATCGCACGCTCACTGATAGAGTTTGCGCCGCACAAGTCGGCGGATGAGAAGATAGCCGCAGATGACACTTCGCCGTGATTCGCTAATTATTGCGCATGTGTGTATAATGCCTACGTGAGTGGCGAAGTAGTGAGTACGGGGCGTAGGAAGCGCATGAGGTTGGCGGGTGGGTGTGCCCCGGCGTCTCGTCGCTCTGGCTCCCGCGCATACCTATATTTTGCCTTTTGCGCAGCGACCTGCGCTTTACTTTCCATCCGCCGATTTGTGTGGCGCGGATTATACAAACCCACGTTCGTTCCTCACTGCGGCGCGCCCCTGCAGCCGCTGTGTACCGAGTGTATACCGAACTCCGAGGCGCGTAGGTATGATCCGCGTTTCGACCGTTTGTATGAAGACGGAATACTGTTAGATAACATTAACGTAGTTCAACTAAATTCATACGATTGATGCCCGTAGCACCGACACCCCAAACAATTGAGCAGTGTAAAACAAAATTACATTTTGCGTTTCACAAAAGTTTTGTTCTAGGAAAAGTGAGCAGGAAATTTGTAAGTGTTCCCGAAATGTATAAGACCGCGCAGTTTGCTCGACGCTTACCGGAGGCAGTTGCTAGCGGGGCAGGCCGAGTCATACAAGTCGGCGGATGTGAAGTTAGCCACATGCTGTGCAATATCCGATCAACGCGCTTTTATGCGAGCTTCAGTCAAGATTGGATATTGCAACTTCACATCCGCTGACTTGTAAGATTCGGCCTATAAAAGTGCTTTACCCTACTTGCACAATTAATTTATGAACAATACATATTTGGAAAATTGTCCGTTATTGTTATTGCGGTCTTATACCAGCGTTAAGGAAGACGTAAACACGTAGAGATCAAAGTTTGTGACGCTCGGCTAATAGAAGGTTCTCATTGGCGAGAAGTCCGTCTCGACGTCACTGGCTTGCGGGCTTTCTATGTAAAGTATACCAGCCCTGAGCTCCTATCGCAGTGTACCCGCAAATTGAGGTTGTCGCACACCATATCGACTCAACACCTCACTCGACTTGAAATGAAATGTGACGTTTCGTGAAACGTCAACTATCGTATTGCACGAGATCTGCAAGGTTTATTAGTTTTTTGACTAAATCGAGACAGAGTTGTCATAGTTTATATGAGCAAACTGCGGGTGCGAGAGCGACAGGAATAATGAACACACTACTGACAACATTCACGTATTTGGCATTGCACTCGACGTACAAAATCACCTAACATATTCGATATGACACAATATAATGTGTAAATAAAGATTTGCACTTCGCACTAAAGTCAACAATTTTAAATATAATTCGAAATAATAATGAATAATCACAAAATTAAACTAAATTAGGATAATATTGTCGGCCAGTGTTACAGCAGACTAGCACTGGCTGACGCTTGCTCGCTTACAAAAATAGTTAAATACAAAAACTTCCGCGTTCTTCGAACGTAACACAAGCAACGATTCCAAGAGTGTTGGTTCCCCAGCGACAAGTATTTAACGATTTTTATAGAACACACTTAACAAGTAGAAATATCCTTTACGAGTATTTAGAGAATTGCTTAGTCCAAGGATTATTTCCATTTGCCGTAATTATTTACTAACTAAAATATAGTGTGATATAAGAAGCTAATAGAAAATACAGTGAGTTTGGCAGAACGTCCACATCACATCCCATACAGTAATAGCTAGTACACGATACAAGTGCACCTTACATATTTATATTACATAGTCTAATCATTTTTTTTTATTATTTTCTAGTTTAAATATAAATGCATTACAATCTCGCTCCGTGATGTGTGTGAACGAGTGGAATCTTACAACTACACCCGACACTCGCCGGTTGAAGTTTGCCAAACAAAAATCACATTTACGCTATAGGATTAGCGCTCACTATTTTGGCAAGCGATAAATTCATCTCGTTCTTCCCACAAATTTCAATCGACGAGTATTTCCAATCGCTTTTTCACAACTTTCACAAAAACAACAAGTTGTTGCAAAAAGCAATAGGTAAAGTTCACTTACATTTAGAAGATTTGTTATAACTAGACACTAAAGTAAAAGAATCTCTCAGATTTATAACCCAAACGTCGTTTTGTGCGGTTCGTCGCACCGCCTCAACAATTTAAAGGTCTCCGCAGACTGTACTGGCCCTTCACCACTCGTAGCACATCTATTAGAACGCAACATGTTAACGTCACCTTTATTACCGTTTGAGTCGGTGTTGAGTCGATACAATGTGCGATGACCATAAAGTAACTATATATAATTGTAAATTATATAAAGTAACTACATAATAATATAAATGATTTAAAGCCAAAATACCGATCGGTCGGTTGATATAATAATATACTACGTTATTTCTTGAGCTGAAGAACACCAAAAGTATACAAACGATAGACAGTCGAAATGGCAGTTACTGTAACTTTACTATTTACACGAAGACAGTGTTTATTTTATATTTATTATTTTTTCAATATCGCAGTTATAAACGCATCAAAACGTAACACATTTTGTTGAATAATAAATTAGAGCTGTGATGTATCCAGTCAATAGAATTAAATTGAAAGATTTGGTTGTGGAAATATATTGAGGCCAATTTTGAAGGCGCCATCGTAAATTTAATAGCAACTTAAAATATTGCTCTCTCTTTCAAATGCATATAGAGAAAAAGGAACAGCAATATTTCAAGTTGCTATGAAATTTACAATGGCGCCTTCAAATTTTGCCACATTGTCATACTTGCAGACCGATGTTTTATACATTTTTGCTTTTGTACTGCAGTTTCACTTATCAAATATTTTTCAATCGAAATCAACATTATTCAAATCTTGATCATTGATTGATCAATTGTCATCAAGACAACCAACAATAATATCAAATAAAATATAGATATAACCGACATTAGGATGCGTTTACAAGCTGTATTGTATTTAACCTCTACTCTAGTATAAGATCGAAGATTACTCCCGTTACAACTATGAATTACCGATAAACCGGCCGAACGTGGCCGTCACTAAAAATCATCAAAAATATCGGGCTCTAAACCTTAGCTTAGCCACTTTACTAAATATATAGCAAGTTCTTCTATAATCAAGGACCACAAACTTCGCGCGTTTCACTGGAATAAGGTAATAATTATTAAACTTTTGTAGAAAGTATTTGCTAGTGAAAAAACACTGGGATCCGATATTTTATATCCAGTAATTTTTTTTTTAAATGGACCTAATAAGAACTTTTATCTGAATAAAAGAAACGTATCTGACAGTGTGCTCTGCAATGAATGAATCAGTAAGCTATCAGTTATAACCAATCAGATCCAGAATTCAATACTCTGCAAAAATACAGACAAAAATAGTAGTTCGACAGATTGCAGCGTGTAATACAGTGCAGTTATGCACTACAGCGAAGACTTATGTAACTATTTCAAAGTAATATTTGATTGCGATTAATGCAGGCTGCATCTATTATCATGAATATGAATTACAAATCTGATTAGATAGCACAATAGACCCGAAACATTCAAGGAATATAATAATTTAATTAATAGCAAAACTGTATTTTTCCATCACATGATGTGGAGCAAAAAACGTTACCTTTTGAGCAAATAAGTTTTAACTGATCATCTGACTCGCTACCGAGTGTAAAATCAATACATGAGACCATTAGTTAATATCACTGAGGTCAAAGGTCCCATGAAAGGTAAACAAGTTTTATGTATAGATTTTGTAAAGTGGCTACAACCTTTAATAACCCTATGCGTTTTATACGCGGTTGTCATCCCAGTACAAGTTCCTTTTGTACTTAACAGACGGTAAATGTTATGGCTTTCGAGAGTAGGTACTCTGTTGTTGCAGAGGTTGCGTCGCGCCATGTGGCGTGGCGTCGTGATGCCATGTTTCGTGGCATCGAGGTACCATGTAACGTAGCATCGAGATACCAAGTAACGTGGAGTCGTGATGTCTTGTAGCGTGACGTCGTGACGTCATGTGGCGTGACATCGTGACGCCATGTGGCGTGGCGCTGCTCAGTACTTCAGCATGTCTTCGTCCAGTTCGGTGAGCGCGACTTTACTGTCTATCGCTAGAAATACACAAAAACATTTCAGGAATTCCGCAAACAACAGTTCAATTCGAAAATACAAACAAAACACAAAAAAACAGACAAAACTTATCACCTGGCAGTTTAGTCTTTTTCGCCACGTTCAGCATTTTCAAAGAGGAAAAAAGGAAAGTAATTGTGAATAAAAAAGTTTTCAAGAATGGTGTCAAATTTAAGGTTAATTAATTATTTTCAAACAAGTTTTTATATACTTCTTTACAAGCCTTATTTCCTGTTTAAAAATGCTTGCAAATTGCGATCAAGACAAAAATACCAAGTACCACAGGCACATGAGGCACTTAAAACATTATAAGTAAATGATAATTGATGAATCCCAAATGGTGACGAAAAAGCTACCCCAGTATTGCAGCCCGGAACGTGAAGTGACGTATCGTGACGTAAGCCAAATGTGGTGAAACCTGTGCCACCCAACTCGATGATTACTTTTACTGATTACAAACCCTGTATGGGCCGAAACAAATTTAGCGGCTGTGAAGTCAGCCACAAACTGCGCGAAGCCCGACCCTGGCGCAGCTGTTATGTGAGCTTCACTCAGGATTGGGTTTTGCGCAGCTTGGAGCTAACTTCACAACTGCCGAGAAAAACTTGTTTTCGGCCTAAACACATGTAAAGTACCTATTCGCTTGACAGAGGTTAGTCGTCATAGTACAGATCCCGCCTGGCGAGATACGCTGCACTGCCGGGCCGTGCTCGAGGTATGCTGATAAAATGTTAGTACGGAAACTTTAATGTTTTCTCATCAATTAATCGCTGTTTGAAATAGCTAACGTCTTAGAATATAATATTTGATATAAGGCACAGCCGCTTGTAATCACGCATAGACTAATAAGTGAAAGAAACAAGTAGCTGAATTATCTTTAGACCTTCAATGGTCTGTGGATGATCCATTTACTTTCTATGTAGTAGTAGTGTAGTATTGTCATTCCTGTCATGTTCTGTCAATGTCATTATTTTAGGTTATAATTAGTAGCTGAATAGATTAAAAGAAAAATAAGAGACACAGAAATAAGACTGCAAATTATATACAATTCAAATAATGATTTATAAGTATGTAATTTGGTCCTAATTTTGTTAAAAACGAATAATTAATCCAATTGGCAATTATAAAAAATATGGACTAATCAGTTGTAGCCGCCGAAACACGCTAAATGTAAACAGCTTTCAAATGGGCTACAGGTGTGTTGTCAAAAGAACGCTGAAGCTTCAAGCTGCGCACAAAGAAATGTAACTCCTATTGCACAGTTAATGGGAGTTAAATATCTTAGTATGCAGCAAGGAGATTTAACTCCTATTACGTTTTCAATAGAAGTTAAATTTGCTTATACACAGCTTGACACGTCATCGTTCTTTTCACGTTACGCGACGTAGAACCCTGTATTTTGCGAACCTAGAGCTGCCAAAATTAAGAGCCTAGCTACTGTGGGAGGAGTGTAAGAGGCAATATAATCCGAGTGCGGTTAGTGTACTCACTTTGGTCCGGGATAGTAGTAGGGGGGAGGTCGCTCGTACTCAGTGGGGCCGTGGTAGCGCGGCGGGCCTTCTTCCCAGTGCCTGCAACACACGCACCGTCACCCCTCACAAGTGCACACTCGCCACAAGAGGCTCCCGAAGCCTAACTAAGCTCACATAATAAACACTACTACTCGTACATACAATCCTAACGCAAGTGCCTGTCAAAAACTATTTTCACAGCAAAAATTTACCTACCTAGAATTTTCGCGTTATAGCTGGTAAAATAGTCAAATATGTATTGAATTTTGACGTTCCTAGATGCAAAATCATAAACATACAGGAAACATGTATTTTTATTTCGTGATAGATAGATAAGATACCCACTGATGTCATTTATCAAGATATATACCGTAAGCGCATCAAACAATGATTGCCCCATTTGCAAGATGATTTATAAAACCACAGCTCCAATCGCAGTCAAAAGCTTTTATGGAGTTTTACAAAAGTGTATACCATACCACATTTTGTGTGGTGTTTTTGTGACTTTACGTGTCGACATAATACTAAGGTAGTCGAATCGTGTGTGAATGCGTGAGAGTGTGCGCGTGAGTGAGCGCATACGCGTGTACGTGTATGTCTGTCTCTCTGTGTGTGTGCGTGCGTGCGTGTGTGTGTGCGTGTGTGGCTGTGTGTATGGGGGGATGTGTGTGTGGGGGGATGTGTGTGTGTGTGTGGGGGATGTGTGTGTGTGGGGGGATGTGTGTGTGGGGGGATGTGTGTGGGGGGATGTGTGTGTGTGGGGGCGGGGGATGTGTGTGGGGGATGTGTGTGTGGGGGGATGTGTGTGTGTGTGGGGGGAGGATGTGTGTGTGTGTGTGGATGTGTATGTATGGGTGTGTTCGAGTGAGTGTGTGGGTGGATGAGTATATGTGTGTGTATGGGTGTGTTCGAGTGAGTGTGTGGGTGGGTGAGTATGTGTGTGTGCGCCATGTATACTCACTTTGGCGCCATATCATTATATCTGCGCGCGTGGTGTGCGTCGAGAGGCGGCGCCAGGTCGAGGCGCGGCTCGGCGCGTGCCCCGCCCCCGCCGGCCCCGCCCCCGCCCGCGCCCGCGCCCGCCGTCTCCCCCTCGCGGGCCCGCGCGCGCCCGCTTCGCTTCTCAGCCTTGTAGGCGCTGCCACACACAACCAATGTTACTTCTCTACTCCACAGAAGCTCGGGAAATGACTCACCTACACTACAACGATATAGTAGCGCTTAAAGCGTATTTTCACTAGGTATCTGTCAGCGATCACCAAAGTTAAGCAACGTTCGGCACGGTCAGTCTTCGGATGGGGGACCGCGGGTGGCATTTACAACGAAGCGCTACCGTGGTCCGGATGGCACGTTAAATTGTAGGTCCCAGTTGTAGTAACTGTTTAGTCATGTCAGAGGCCTTTAGACAGCGTATAAACTCTGCCAACAAGGATATCTACCTGCCCGGCACGAACTTACTACAAAGACGATATTTTTCACGATTAATATTTAGTAGATTATACCGTTTCGTTTCTAATAGTAATTTTATCATATCTTTACAGCGCTATATGTATGACTATGTACAAAACATGTTACTTAAAAACTGCATGTGTAGGTATATAAAATCTAACAAAAAAAAAGGAATCACTGACAACAATCTGGGAGGTAATTACTAGGGGAGGTAAAATTGACAACACAATTAGATCCAAATCCAATCTTGGAATTATTATTGAGTCATTTCCACGAACTTATATTTCAAATATACAAATCACAAATTACATTATACGGACATACACAGATCGGTAGACATTGCCAAGATGAAGGAAATTATTTATATGTATTTATTAATTATTGTAAATAAGTTTTAACTTCATCTATTTTACCAATTTTGGCTTAGTATTACCGATCCATAAATTCCGTATTAAAAACAGCAGCGTTTAAGAAAAAGTAAATACTTCAAAACTTGGAAGACTTGTTAGGTATTAAGGAGCAACATAATGAGTCATGCAAAATGAAAACAAAGCCAGAAATGCATAATATCTTGATTTTCAACTCAAAAACAAAACACGATTGAGGAAAAATCCAGATATCCAACACAACACACATTGTTAGAACAGCAACGTCAAACCGCTAAAATTAGTACGTTAGAATATCATGGATAAGACAAAGGGGGGCAAGCCGACACTCACACTACAAATAAAACAAGAGAACCCAAAGAAATCAGAGCAAGAACTAGTGGGGGGAAGGTCAGTAAGATACCGGGTAGTACCGGCACGGTAATGGTATTTTTATACAGTATTCTGTCTTCATATAAACGGTCGGAACGCGAATCATACCGGCGCGCCTCGGAGTTCGGTACACACTCGGTACACCAACAGTCGCAGATGGGCTGCAGTGACGAGCGAACGTGTGGGTTTATAATCAGTAAGCGTGAGATTTACCTACCAGGCGGGCAGCCCTAGCGCGTGTTACGTACTGCGTGGCCACGTGCTGCTGTAGGTATGTATTTCAAGAACAGGGCCGACTCGCAATACTGTATAGATACCATTACCGCGGTACTGTAATACTGCAAGCCGGGAGATGCAGCCAATAAACGCAACTTCAGAGTTTTACCAGTTTATTGCTGTTACACATCAGCGCCGCCTAGCGCAGAGTCCGAGTAACTTCACTCACATTAACATATACTTAAATAAATTAATAAATACATAGCCAGCGGAGAATTCTTACCTTACAATGTAGGTATAAATGTAAAACATCAAAATGTTATTCATACTTAGCTATTTAAAAAATACTTAGCTATTTAAAAAAGATTACAACACACAGTACAATATCTATAAACCTATCTATGATTATAAAATAGAGAATTTGAAAAGTCAGATGGATTACACAATTCATTAAGTCAACATTAATTCCTATTTCAATTCGCTTCAGTGCTATTCGCATCGGGGATAAGTATATTTTTCAAAGCAGCGAAACTTCATATTTTTCTTTTAGGAAGGATTTTTAAATATTTGCTGAACACCAAGAGCTCAGCAATCTGCCTGGCTATTTGATCGTAACAGAAAACATCTTGCCAGACAATTCGTTGAACTAAGATTGGTAGGCTTGCCGTCACTGCGCTAGTATATTGTTGGTCTTTGTCAGTTATTATCTTCGAGCAAATATCTACAGAGCCAATTAATTAGTGCACTAATTAGTGCTTGTAACCGGGATTTTGGGATCCCGCGGCGTTGTAGTCGGCTTGCAATCGCCTTACGACTAACTAAAAAGCCTGCCCACTACGTACCTTGGGCAGAGTTTTGGCTCGGACACTTTTTTGCACGATTGTGACTCTATTGATATTTGCTCGAAGGTTATTATTCATTTTAAGGTTGATTACGCGCAACCTAACAGCGGAAGACGTCGTAATATATGTATTTGGCACTAAATGGTGGCAAATGGAGAATAAAACATGCATACGTTGTGTAAATACTGACTAACACTCAGCCAACCTACCGCGCAATGATGCCTCAAGCACACAATTAAGTTTTAACAACGTCACGCCCATATAACAAAGTTTCGCTCATTATACAGAATTAATATTGATTACACTGTGATGAATAATAATAATTAGAAATCGAATAAATGGTTACATTTTCGTTTTATTTTACTTATATCTAAAGCGTCTTTCAAAGAAGCACTTATGAGATAATTTAGTAATTGGAAACTTTTTGATATGCTCGATTACAACTGTAGCTTACGGGTATACGGTATCAAAAAAGCAATGCGTTGGATTTATATTATTATCAAAATGTAGATTTAAAGGATTTCAAATTCTGAATGTACAATAGATAAAAAGTTACTTACAAAGTTATCCATGACGATAAAACATGTAAAATCTAACTTGTTCTAGTTGCCTACGTATTGGATACAAATGTCTATCTAAGCATTACAGTAAGTGAATATCAAAACTATGCCATATGAAAATGCCTCCACTCTCTAGCCCTACAGTAGTATGAATAATATACTTTGATTGATATCAAATATTTGTACAAGCGTTATGTATAGTATACGGGGTACAAATATTATTCGGGTCAAATGTTGGACAATCAGTATTCTTTTAAAACTAGTTATTAACTGTCAAATATATGCAGCACAAAACAGTTTTAAGTCATAATCGTGTTTGACATGTACTACATAATGTTCACTTTTGGTTTAACATCACATCTATGTGGCTTCCATAATAATCTATGATTGCATGTCATGCCAGGGCCACACATTGGCTATATTGGTCACAAATTATAGCCTTGGTTTTAAGTGTTCCAAAATCTGTCACGGACTGATATTGATCGATTGATAATCGTCCAATATTAATTCAAGACTGATTTACATATTGGTGTGTTGGAACTTTGGAAACAAGACTGTAACTTGTCGCCAACATAGCCAATTGGTGGTTCCAGGTTTAAGATAATGATATGATGTGCAATACTACGATTGAAGAGTATCCAACATCGGACCCGCTTGCCGTGTGGCGAGGTTCAAGCGGTTACTTTGCAAGCAAATGGACGTTTTGACATCATAATATTGATAAATTTAAAAAACTTTTGGCCAATATCGTGCCCTAGCTAAACCTTCAGCTAATATTTCCTATCGGTTGATATGCTAGTTAACACCAATGGACAGACAGGTGTGGCCTCCGTCGCCGCGATGGAAGACATTTGGAACCAAAGTAACAAATTCGACTACGATAAATTGGTCGCTCACAAATTTATTTAAAGTCATTTTGTTGACATTTTCTACACGAAATGTATCCGTTCAATGACTCACTAATGATTCTTCTACATTTTCGTCGCAACAATATCAAACTTCATTACATATAAGAGCTTGTTTAAAAAGGATACAAATATTCGTTATATTATAATAAAATGTATCACATTACTTACTGAATTTTAGCGTAACGTTAAAATCTATGCGGTGATAGCGCATATAAGCGCCACAGATTAACATCATAACACCTAAAGTAACTTGAAATTGAAGACTCTAATAAAATTTGTGTTTGATATAATTTCTTGGTAACAAAAAATTGTTATTGATCGTTTAATTATTTTGTGTCCAGATATTATAGGACACACAGTTCCAGGCATCTCACACATGGTGCGTCGCGATTGATATTATTTATCAACACGTTATTTATATTGATTTATCATTATCACCTAAGAAAAATAAGAGGGTTTACCTCCCTCTTACGCTAAAATGAAAACAAAAATAAAACATTTTAATAATATACATCACGACAAGAGAATTTTATAAAATTCCTAGTAAAAATACTACGCATGCCGATGTTTATAGCACGTCACACATCAACACAATATCTTTTACAATGAGACTAACCTTGAATTTAACACCACTGGCTATTCGGTGAAGAAAAACATCGTGAGGCAACCTGCACACGTCCGTAAAAGAAATTTGATGGCGTATGTGAATCCACCAACCCGCTCTGGGCCAGCGTGGTGGAAATGGCCTAATCACCATTCGTGAGTAGGCCTACGTCCTGCAGTGGACTATTAAAAGGCTGATACAGTTGAAATGACAAAAATAAATAAGCCGTTCCACCCAAAAAATTAAATGATGGAACATAATGTATAACATCAAAATATAACATCAAAATTGTTGTGATTTCAGAATCGATCTCATATCAAAAGTCTTTCTTTACAATGAGTACATATTACCTCAGTAAATACTAAAGATAGATGTGAAACGTCAGGTTGGATTATAAATGAATAAGAGTTTGAAACGCGACGCACAATGAGCGAGTGCGCTACCGCATATGTCACAACTAGTCACAAGTATGTCATAGCAGTACATGAGATGCGTCAGTGAGTGTCGTGCGTTACTCGGACTCGTGTATGCCGGACTCGTTGTCCTCGTCCTTGGCATCGAGGCGCGTCTTGAGGTCGGAGATGAGCGCGGCGGGCGGCGCCACCAGCTGGCAGACCACGTCGTCGCCAGCCAGCAGCAGCCGCGTGCCCGAGTGCGGCGGGGAGCCGCCGGGCGGCGAGGCGGCGGGCGGCGCCGACGGCGCGCTCCGCTCGCGCCACTCCGCGATCTTGCCCTCGATGTCGAGGGTGCTGCGCTTCGACCCGCTACCGGACGTATGCGTTACATCGACCACCGCTAATCACCCGTCGATCCGATATCGTTTCACGGCGTATCGATATTATTATTTTGGGTTGTATTATGTTATTTCTAGGTATTTTGTAAATTGTGAAACTTTGAAACATATTTATTCTAAAATTATTTAGACCGTAATTTCACCCTTCGTGAGTAGGCTTATGAAATGAGCCGATACAGCACAGAGGACTGTAATCTAAACATTGTTATCTAACGATTCCAAGTGCAAATGAAATGTATAGAATAATCTTTGAATTTGATGACAATAAAAAACGGAAACGAGGGTAGCAGATTGAGTCAAGTGTCAAACCAACCTTTAGAGGAAGTCTTTACTATATCACTACATATTATAAAGCAAAGTCACTATTTTGTGCGTCTGTGTGCTTGACTGTGTATACTTTATCTTTTAAACTACACAACACAGTTTTCACTATAATCTGTAGCTGTATTTGGAAGCAAACATCTGAATTCAAAGTTCTCGTGGACTCCATAATGTTGTGTCAAATAACAGTCCCACGACTGTTTTAAGCTTACCATATGATTATGAAACTTAATATTCAGTTAACAAATTTTATAAAAGAATGGAATCGTAAATTAATTACTAACTTACTGATAAATGGACAAGTCAGTGCCAGAATCAGAGATATAAATTTGAAATACCGATACGCCGGAATGAATCATCTTCGACAAAAACACGCCGATTCGATGAAATGTGGTCCCTACAGTTTGTTAAACTAACAGAAAAATAACTGAAGAGTAATCAACAAAATAGTAAATCGAACAGAATCAAGTAGTTACACTTTCCGTGCGGGAATCTCACATACATGCGTAGGATTACATTAGTATTTTTAGTTTCACAAACATTTCATGCCTTTTAATTCTAAGTAGCGGTGGTTTTATTTTACAACAGCGGTTGCCGCCTAGACGGAAAGACTACACTAAAATTTGAGCCTTATTCGTACATTCGTGATTTAAAACTGCACTATAAAGTTATGGTGCACCCTGAGATAAATGCACTATTTATGATATTCTTAGTCTTACATCATTTGGAATTTCACCAACACAAATATAGCTCACATTTTAATGCTTTATATTTCTCACATCTCCGTCTATTTCTAGTAAGCACCACCGCTATATTTTGTACATTATAATTACCATTTACATTACATTTCACCGAGGGGAAATTAAAAACTGAAAACCGCGAAAGCGCTACGACATGCACGCGTACAAAGCCCGACACAGGAAACCATCGCGCGCATTCGAGTCTATTCTGCTGATACCAAACTAAATTTGCTAACAGTAAAAATAAGAGTATTTCTGCGGATAGCAAAAAATTCCCGAGATAGAGAGAAGATAGCCCACAAACTATAATCTAAAACGCTTTTAATCTGTTATCGTATTCCACTTCCGTAGTAAGAGTTGTTATTTTTAAAAGCATTTAGATTATAATAATAAAGGCAGTGATTTTTTTAGTGCAAATTTGGTTTAGTTAATGTACTGTATAGACGATGTAGACTGCATGCGGCGATAGGTCAACCGCTGTTTGTCCTTCTTATAAACAGCGTATGTCTTGCGACGTGATCTAATAACGCAACCTTCAGTCTTCAGTCAGAAAGTTCAGATTTCAGATCACGTCGAAAGACAAATAAATATGTACGTCGTATCACGTAAAAAGAACGCTGGAGTATCAAACTATGCACATAGAAATTTAAATCCTAATGCACACGTAATAGGAATAAATCTCCCTGCTGCAGTAAAATCTACGTACTAGGTGATTGGACTCCTATTACCCTGTGCAATAAGAGTTAAATTTCCTTATGCGCTTGAAGTTCTAGCGTTCTTTTTACATGACGCGAGCTGTACGTTGTTTATCATACGGGCAACGGGGCAGAGGTAAGAAAAATGAATGAAGAAGCCATGCCAGAGATTAGACGCCATGCGTAGAGCGAGGGCCGGGCTAGGGGTGTGGGGGGTGTGGGGCACTTACTTGGCAAGGGGTACGTTATCGCGGTCCGCGTACGCGTCATACAAATACTCGCTGCAACAGACAACAGACGGTGTCAGTCATCCGCGCGCTCGCACACACTCCATCTACGTAACGGGCCGTTCGAAACTTTGCCCCCGAGTACTAAGAACAACCCACGAAGTGAACCATTGCTCTAAGCGGAATGTCAACACAACATGTTTCTCAATAGAATTAGACCGTTTAAATATTGATAGGTCAATTTCAAGTTCTACTGGTTGACGTTTCGCCGCTCCGTGAGTGCGGAAGGTCACAACGTAAGGCGCTGAAGGCAACTGAAGGGGCGACAACGCCTGAACAGCTCAGAGACAGCAAACTATAGCAAATGTAATTATATAAAACATTATTGGACCAAGTTGAGGAATATTTTCTGGGTCCCATTGAAACCGTTTCAGGTGTAACTAAAACGTAAAGAATGTGAATTCTACTTTATAATAGAATTGGTGTGTGTAAATTGTATACGCCAACTACACAACAGAGGAAAAGAACTGTTTTTTTACGTTTGCAGAAAATTTTGATAAGATAATGTTGAGTTCGAGAAAGTTTATCTACTTCAAATTTCAATCAACTATAAACTTGTTCAATTACGAGTTTATGACAATTACTGGTCTATACTAAGCACATAAACCGAGTTAACTGTCAACAAAATAATATAGATAGAGTCTATGCTAAGACAATCTAGCTAGACTAAAGATAAACTACTTCAATATCACTCTACGAGTTTACTTTATCCTATGATTCTGAAACTCAAACGTCATTAGATCTTAATCTATAGTCCACTACACATACTATCTCGAGTCGTGATGGGGATGATGATCAACAAAAATAAACCAACTAAAGTAACTGGGAGCTAGCCGTACGGATATTACAGGGGGTGGGAGCAAACGAGAATGTAGAGTGTGAGCGATAGATCGCTGGCCGCAAGCAATGTATGCAGTAGCGAGGCATGCCGCCGCCGGCCCCGGCCGGCTACATCGACCCTACACATCGAGCAATTACACCCACGTTCATTGGAATACATGCCAACTCACCGAATTACACAGGGCTATCCTGAACTGGTGTACTAAGCCAAAAGGTAGTAATTTAGACGACCATTATGAACTTTTTCTATTGCGCCAATCCGGAACTCACGGCTTATCGTACGGCTAGACAGACGCGACCAAAGCGTCATCCTTTAATGGTGGACATTCCGCGCGTTAGAACCAAGCGTCTCAAATCCACATTCCTCATACGAACAGCCAGAATGTGGAACGCTCTGCCTGAATATGTCTTCCCGCTAAAGTACAACTTCTAGGTAAGCGTGTCACATCTTAGTGTTTCATACATTTTGTCGATTTCGACTTGCAATTTTGTATGGAACAGTTGATTTGATTACTTAAATTCCGAGTTGTTCCTATTGTAAAATTTATTCATAATTATAGTCTTAATCCCTCCCTTTCGGCTTGGTACAGGGCAAGAAGGTAACCCTGTACTTGTGCACCACACGATTCAACAAACAAACAAGACCTTGAGATTTTACAGAGTTACGAAAGAGAGAATGACATAGATATCGTGTCGTGGATTCAACGCTACTCCGAATTTAGAATCCCAAAGGCAAATCTCACACTCAAATAAAAAAATATAATTATTATTGGTGATTTCAACGTTGATTCTCTCGTTTTAAAGCCCCTTTCAAATCCAAATTATTTTTAGAATTATTGTGCTTATATTTTAACTCCATGATGTTGAATAATTTTCGCTCGGTAATCAATAAACATCGGTAGTCCAATGAACGAAGGTCACAAGATCGTCACTACAGATTATCGTGCAAGCCGCTATCAGTCGAAGAGCACACGCCGCGAGCTTCAATCACCCGGCGAACGAACTGACGTGCCGACACGCTAAATTCAACCGTAGTTAACTTATTATAACGCATATTTATGCGTGTCAAATCGATGTATAGGCTAGATGACTAAATAAATATAATTAGTTCGTCAGATAGATTTAAAAAATATATTATGAACGTATTTTTTTCTTTTGTCAAATAAACAAACATTCCCGAAGATATAGCCCGTTGAAGCCCTATAAATTTACAGTCTATGTCGCACTAGCGAAGTCACGAGCCCCCACTTCCAAACTTTAACAAGGTTTATCTTTGTCATTCATTGTTTCGTTGACAAAAGAAAAAATACGTATCCAAGATTTTTTGATCAATCTAAAACACGGAGTAATTATAATAATGTTTTTACTCTGTCATCATGCCTATTCTATGCAGCGGCCCGATGTCATTGATTAGCAAAATGGAACTTTAATATCTGATTTTAAAGCAGGGAATCGTTTGTGTCGGAACGCGAGTTCGTCAGTTAGTGTGTGTATTACCGGACGAGGCGTAGGGTCATCGCCACCAGCCGCGCTTCTGGCACATCGGCTCATACTCACTGTCAAACACACACCTCGTGTTAACACCCCGAATATAACAAACTAAACCAATAAACCAACACTTCAAACGATTTCTTCATGATCAGATCCCACAAAATGCGTATGGGTTTATTTTTGAAAACTACGACAACGACGTATCTACGCGTTGATGGCGATGACATGAATAACCAATATCAATAATCAACTGAAAATAACTGAAATGAAATATTACAGGATAGTTTTGTCAATTTGGACCGCATCGTGGTCGTCTGTGTGTGTGAGTGAGACGCAGCGATAGCTCTTCTACTCGGCGACAGTTGACGATCGCAACGACAATCATCGCTACTCTATATAAACACCTTCCATTACATGTGGGCGATTCAATCAAAGAAATCGGATCATGATTATTTTAATAAAAATCGATACCAATTCGTTTGAATCGTTTGCATAGTATAGTTTAGTGATATTCTCACGATCCAATATCGTTCGTAACGCAGACGATGTTTAAAGGTACAGTGGCTAGTGTGAGGATCAATCGGGTCCGGTCGGGCGGCGTTTATCGACAGTCGACAGTCGAGCCCATCACTACATACTGGGTACATGAGGGGTGCAGCAAACCCAAACAACGACAAACTCATACAAAACAACCAAACAATGTTAAACACAGACCTACAAAACAATCCAACCAATTCAAATTAGTCAAATGAACGAAAGAAACGAAATAAATGAAAAAAAATAATATAATAAGCAGTTTGCAGTTTGAGGAACATATTTTTTTAACCTTGATAATTAACTGTAACGTAAAATTTATCAGAATTATTATTATACCGCTGTATGTCGGCTAGATTTTCATACATGATTGGGAAAAATAGCCAAAAACAAAATTATTCCAAGCAAGATTTAATCGATTTTATACAATAATCGATGCTCATTGTAACTTTTTATTACCATCAGGAATGCTAAGAAAACTGCAAACAGCTTTTGAAATGGCGATGACTGAACGATGACGATTGTGTACGACCACGAACCGACTGAATGCCAGCGGCCATGATCACGAGGTGACGATATATCAAAACAATACACAAATTATTATAAAACGGTGAGCCTCTTATAGGCCGAACCAAATGTCTTGGCGGTTGTGAAGTTAGCTTCAAGAGAAAACCCAATACAACAACCAAGCTGTTATATGTATAGCTTCAGTCAGGATTGGGTTCTGCGCAGCTAGTAGCTTACTTCACAGCGCCAAGAAGTTTGGTTCAACCTATACATAACTGAATCTCTGAATATGATACACTAAAAATGTGTATTCAGATGCAGTCATTTGAGGGCGAGATGAAAATTAAGCAACGATGCTAACAATAGATATTTGTTTGTTATTAGGACAGATAACATTAACAAAATACACGGAAGACAAAGTTAAAAACATTATTGCTTAATTTCAGTCAATTGATAATTGAATTGGAAAAAAAAATGCTCCTAGGACAATTAATTGACCCTATAAATTGGGTAAATTGGAAGTCAGATAGACTTGGTTGTCCTTGGAGCAAAGAAAATTTAGAAATGTGGCCACAATTGTCAGAAGTTGTAAGTATCAATATGATTTTTTCCTACATTTTATGATCTTATTACGTTTTAAGCTAGTCGTGGCCACAGTTCAATCATGTTGGGAGGGTCGCTCATTTGACGTTTTAAAATAAAGTCACTCGCCTTATACTTTGTGGGAATGCGTTGATTAGATATTTCGAAAATAAAATCATTATTCAGTGTACCCCAATAAATGGCAAAATAACTTTACTTTACTTTACTTTACTACACTTGCAAAACAAAAAAACACAACAAAGTTAAAATGGCTGACTTGGTCTTCATTGACTTACTCGCCTAAGAGTTGCTTGTGCTACAATTCCCACGTGATTAATAAGGGGTCACGCACATTGTTAGGATGGACGAGTGTTGATTTTGCAAATATATTTTTTTTTAAGTTAAATTATTTACTACAAGTCTACTTGTACTGTGAACATCCAAAAACATTTGTAAAAAAATAGATAGTTATTGTCACTTTTTTGCAAACTACAGGTCATCTTTCTAAAAACGCCCGGACGTCGAATGAGAACGGCTCCAACACCATATAGCAATGGCTCGCTGAGTAAGAGTATATGGTGAGAGATAAAGGGCGGTACTTACGCCTCGACGAGTGGGCCGGGGTAAGGGTCGGCGTGTAGGTAGAGCCGCGCGAGACGCTGCGCAACGACCATCAGCGGCACGAACAGTATCACGCACCATGATAACGCTATCCAGTAACCGTTCTGAAATATAGATGACTTCTTCGATGTATCGATATTAACATCTAATTGATTTTCTCCTACTACTTAGCCATGCTATTTTCTCAGGAAGTGACCTCTTAAAGGTCTTGAAAAGTTGTCCGTATTCGGACACCGAGGGGATAAAATGAGATGGTGGATGACTAAAAACTAGTTAGACTGTCGAAAAATATTCGGCACAATTTTTTTTTTTTTTTTTATATTACCATAGCAAAAAATGTGCTGTGGCAGTGTCTAAAACACGGCCGTGTGTTGTACGTGAATACTATTACGTACGCAAAATAACCTCAAAATGTCGTGGTTTCCCCCTTCACCCCCATGATGGATCACAGTCCTCACTTGGCGTAATGAATTATTTGATCTTTTAGCTATCCAAGTGTAATTGAATTTAGGATGGAGATGATAGATCTGAAGCTGCAACACCAAACTGTATCCCCCGATTTGTTGTGATGTTATCTTTCGTTTTCGAAGTGAAAACTTTTTTAGCGGCGTTGTGCACTTTTTGGGATGGGCAAAAAAATTAAATGTTAAACTTGCGTCAGGACACGTGAACTGCGGGGCAATTCTGTTAACCGATCTTTTTACTGAAGTGATACGTTCTTAAACCTCTCTCGTTTTCCGGACAGTTCTGACAGCTCAAAACGAGAGAGGATCAAGGACGTTGTCACCTTAGTAACGAGATCGGTTAACAGAATTGTCCCGCAGATCGATAACTCGTAAGACGGAGGGAGCAAGTTTTTACTTCAGCCGCTACCGGAGTGAAACCCGTAGTTTTTTTTTTACTATCCTCCCTATATTGCAATTTTAAAGACTTATTCACGTCAAAATGTAATGAAGAGTACGTCACGCAGTGTCGTACTCGTTCAGTTTGTAGCCGCAGTACTCACGGTCGGCATCAGTATCTTGTTGCAGGCGGCGTCGCGAGTTGCGTTGAACGCGTTAGAGATGGCGCCGCAGCGGCCCACCTCGTGCTCGGCCGCGTACGTCACGCGGTCGAGGTACTCATTCAGTTTCTCTGTTATCACGGCCGCGTATTCCTGTGTTATCTGAAACGTCGAGTAAGTTTGTGAGAATGTGTGGATAATGAGTTTGTATGTGGGTATGTGTGTGTGTGTGTGTACGTACGTTCTGCAGCCGCTCAGGCCCCTGCGTGTTGAGGAAGAGCTCGGCCTCATCGGTCTCCCGCATGAGGTACTGGATGGCCTCCTTCAGCGACTTGTGGTTGAAGCGCAGCTCGTCGCGCAGCCGGATCGCCGTCGTCTGTAACACGGGGAATGTTGTTATTATACCGTGGCTGTTATTTGCCGGGACTGCGGGTGTCGTATCGCTGGCAGGTCTGTCGCACGGCGTCGCGGCGCAGCGTCTGGCTGCGGGGTCGGTACTCACGTTGAGCTCGGTGGTGTAGCGCAGCATAGGCGCCAGCACGTCTCGCAACAGATCGCGCAGCGCGGCGGCGGCGCGGCGCAGCGACTCGGCCTCAGCGGCGAAGGTGGCAGGCGGCAGCGAGCGCGCCGTGCTGTCCAGCTGCCGCGCCAGCGAGTCCAGCGCCAACGACGTCATGTTGCTCTCCAGCTGGGACCACACACATCGTTCAATACTGACGGAAAAGCTCTCGAGATATCATCCGACCGGACACATTCTACTTTCAACACAGTCACAGACGGTGATTTGTTTCAATTTACTAATAAAAAAAAATTGAAAAATTAATATCTAATCAAATCTATTGAAAAAACACCGTAAAAATGGCTGGCTCGGTGTCAATCGTCACACTCGTCTTTATGTTGCTGGTTCCAGAATTTCTACCTGGATAATGCGGAGTCACGCACATTGTCAGGATGGCCCAGTGTTAGTTCATTTTTATAGTAAATCATTTTTAATTATTAAATCTAAAGACTAAAATTAAGCTCTAATCCGATCAACCGCAGTTCTCTGTTCTGTATTTTTTAAAAAAACACACGATAGATGTGAGCTGCGCGTAATAGGGCTACGCGCAGCTCACATCCATCGTGTGTTTTTTTTAAATACCGATTAAGCGCGGCTTCTATCCAGCTTAGGTCCTATTGCGCTGTATATCTCTTACCGCGTGTAAAATCTTGTCAAAATCGAAGTCCGAGAGTCCAGTGTCGGCCAGCTGCGCCAGCTTGTCCTTGGCGCCGCGGCGCAGGATGGTGGCCGCCGCGCCCGCGGGGAACGTGGGCCGCAGCGCCGCCACCCGCCGGGACACGCTGCTCGACAGCTCTTCCCGCACGCCCTGGATGTCGTACAGCCGGTGCAGCTGCAGCGTCTACAGGGACACAGCATGTACACTTGTATGAGTACAAAATATGCAGCGCATATTTGATGCAGAGAATGATAACTTAGGGGATTCACGAGGACTGTTTCACGTGAGACCTCTTTAAAAATGTAACATACGTAGTTATAAGGTCAATAAAAAATTCTAATTCTAAAAAATCACACTAGTACTTAGTGTTAAAGTACCTTAAATACCTAGGTAGGCAGGTAAAAGGTCCTTCACTTATAAAAATTCGACAGCTTATCCACCGAGCATCCAGGCAACCTCTTTATTTACCATCGTTCACGTAGTAGCCAAGCTCCCGCGGAGGCGGAGAAAAACAATTATTTTTGTATTTTTTCTTTACGACAGTCAGAAAAATGAACTGTAATGAAAAGGTTTATATCATCTTATCTTAATAACTACAAAAGTATTAATCTCAGAAACATAAATCTAATGACATTACTTAGTTTAAATACTCAGCTTCCTGTTATGAGCTTGAATTGGGGACAGGGCCGGAGGAGGTAACGGTCGAATTACATTGCGTAAAGCCGTAGAATAACAAAAATTCGTGAAAAAAACAAGACAGTAAAGTTGAGTAAGATGATAAGTTAATAACTCTACCTTGTAGATGGTATAGTTCCGGTGGCAGCGCAGCATGACGTACGTGATGTTGAAGTCGGGGTCGCTGTGTTGGTTGAACAGAGCCTTCTCCATAATAACGCTACCTTGTAGATGGTATAGTTCCGGTGGCAGCGCAGCATGACGTACGTGATGTTGAAGTCGGGGTCGCTGTGTTGGTTGAACAGAGCCTTCTCCATAATAACTCTACCTTGTAGATGGTATAGTTCCGGTGGCAGCGCAGCATGACGTACGTGATGTTGAAGTCGGGGTCGCTGTGTTGGTTGAACAGAGCCTTCTCCATAATAACGCTACCTTGTAGATGGTATAGTTCCGGTGGCAGCGCAGCATGACGTACGTGATGTTGAAGTCGGGGTCGCTGTGTTGGTTGAACAGAGCCTTCTCCATAATAACGCTACCTTGTAGATGGTATAGTTCCGGTGGCAGCGCAGCATGACGTACGTGATGTTGAAGTCGGGGTCGCTGTGTTGGTTGAACAGAGCCTTCTCCATAATAACTCTACCTTGTAGATGGTATAGTTCCGGTGGCAGCGCAGCATGACGTACGTGATGTTGAAGTCGGGGTCGCTGTGTTGGTTGAACAGAGCCTTCTCCATAATAACGCTACCTTGTAGATGGTATAGTTCCGGTGGCAGCGCAGCATGACGTACGTGATGTTGAAGTCGGGGTCGCTGTGTTGGTTGAACAGAGCCTTCTCCATAATAACTCTACCTTGTAGATGGTATAGTTCCGGTGGCAGCGCAGCATGACGTACGTGATGATGAAGTCGGGGTCGCTGTGTTGGTTGAACAGAGCCTTCTCCATAATAACGCTACCTTGTAGATGGTATAGTTCCGGTGGCAGCGCAGCATGACGTACGTGATGTTGAAGTCGGGGTCGCTGTGTTGGTTGAACAGAGCCTTCTCCATAATAACGCTACCTTGTAGATGGTATAGTTCCGGTGGCAGCGCAGCATGACGTACGTGATGTTGAAGTCGGGGTCGCTGTGTTGGTTGAACAGAGCCTTCTCCATAATAACTCTACCTTGTAGATGGTATAGTTCCGGTGGCAGCGCAGCATGACGTACGTGATGTTGAAGTCGGGGTCGCTGTGTTGGTTGAACAGAGCCTTCTCCATAATAACGCTACCTTGTAGATGGTATAGTTCCGGTGGCAGCGCAGCATGACGTACGTGATGTTGAAGTCGGGGTCGCTGTGTTGGTTGAACAGAGCCTTCTCCATAATAACGCTACCTTGTAGATGGTATAGTTCCGGTGGCAGCGCAGCATGACGTACGTGATGTTGAAGTCGGGGTCGCTGTGTTGGTTGAACAGAGCCTTCTCCATAATAACGCTACCTTGTAGATGGTATAGTTCCGGTGGCAGCGCAGCATGACGTACGTGATGTTGAAGTCGGGGTCGCTGTGTTGGTTGAACAGAGCCTTCTCCATAATAACGCTACCTTGTAGATGGTATAGTTCCGGTGGCAGCGCAGCATGACGTACGTGATGTTGAAGTCGGGGTCGCTGTGTTGG
This sequence comes from Hypomecis punctinalis, assembly GCA_949316475.1. Taxonomy (NCBI): domain Eukaryota; kingdom Metazoa; phylum Arthropoda; class Insecta; order Lepidoptera; family Geometridae; genus Hypomecis; species Hypomecis punctinalis. The sequence goes on along the minus strand of OX438801.1, from coordinate 407,142 downwards.
TTGAACAGAGCCTTCTCCAGGTCCACAAACTTTTCCACGTCAGCCAGTAGACGGTTGTCGCGAGGCTCCCTGCAACACGGCAACATTTGTTATAAGACACAATTAGTTAGCCGCTTCATGGACTAATTGCAAGACGTTTTTCGCAAAGTGCAGGCACTTCAAGAGATACAGGGTTATCCGCTTACCCTGTACTAAGCTGGAAAGGGGTAATAAACAACCTTTACTATGCCAACTTAAAACTCGAGAAAAAATCAGCTGTTCCATCCAAAAGTGCAACTCGGAATCTACAAAATATATGAAACAGCTGATTTTTTTCTCAAATTCCGAGTTGGCCCCACAGTAAAAGTTGTTTATAATTATGGTATAGAATTTTTAATCATCCCCTTTCAGCTTAGTACAGGGTTAGCAGATAACTCTGTACCTATCTAAGTGCCCGCACTTTGCAAAAAACGTCGACTTTATCTAATTCGCCTCCTTTCGATTTCTGTTCTCGATAATCCTGTATATACTGATATATACCTGTGTATACTAATTATTAGCTTAGGGAGGCACCATGGATTTATCATATAAACAGGATTGAGTACTGCCAAAGAAAAACGTGCCGACAAGGATACCACATCAGATGATTGTGTCTCTTTTCCAAGTAGGATGACCAAAACATCTCGATCATCTTGGGATATAATTTTTCTTTGGAATGTTACTGCACGCAGGAATCGCAGTCATCTTACCCCTAACTCGTCGTCCTGCGTCATCGTCGTCGCTTTAGCAATAAGACGCCTACTGCTGGGCATAGGCCTTCCTTGAAGATCTCTATAAAACCAATCCCCATAAAAACAATGGTCTAGAATTAATATATACGGAGATAATTCAGTTTCAAGTTTGACAGCTGTTATCGGAAATGTAGATCTTGAAGAGTTCTTTCACCTTTGTTAAGACAGCAATGGTCTAGAATTGATAATGACGGAGATTTTTTTAAGTTTGACAGCTGTCATCGGAAATGTAGATCTCGATGAGTTCCTTCACTTTTGTGACGACAGTAATGGTCTGGAATCCATATTTACGGTGTTGAACAACGTTTAAATTTCATAGATGCAATCTTGACACATATCACGAAATCCGTGTCAGTACTTAACCACGAAAAATTTTTTCACAAAAACTTTTTCACGGAAAACTTTGTCACAAATAGACCTTATCACGAAAAATCTTAATCACGAAAACTTGTCCACGAATAGACTTCCGTAGATAACAGAATTTTAAGGCTTCCGTAGTAAACAAGGCATCCATTTTGAAATAAAAAATAGCGGCCTCACTTTTTTGAAAAAGTCGTCATGGGTGTAGTTTTCGAGGTTTTTGGGGGTGTATATTTCAAAATTGGCATCCATTTTGAAGTAATGTTTGCCATCTTCAATTCCAAAATGAATGCCAATTTTGAAATATAAACCCGAATTCTCAAAAAATAACACTTATGACGACTTTTTCAAAAAAACAACATCTGCTATCTCTAATTCCAAAATAGATGTCATTTTTGAAATCTACACCCCCAAAAACCTATTAAACGACACCCATGATGACTTTTTCAAAATAGTGACGTCCGCCATCTTTAATTTCAAAATGGATGCCATTTTTGAAATCTACACCCCCAAAAACCTATTAAACGACACCCATGACGACTTTTTCAAAATAGTGACGTCCGCCATCTTTAATTTCAAAATAGATGCCATTTTTGAAATCTACACCCCCGAAAACCTATTAAACGACACCCATGACGACTTTTTCAAAATAGTGACGTCCGCCATCTTTAATTTCAAAATGGATGCCATTTTTGAAATCTACACCCCCGAAAACCTATTAAACGACACCCATGACGACTTTTTCAAAATAGTGACGTCCGCCATCTTTAATTTCAAAATGGATGCCATTTTTGAAATCTACACCCCCAAAAACCTCAAAAGCGACACCCATCGCGACTTTTAGCAAAAAGTGACGTCTGTCGTTTTTAATTCCAAAATGGATGCCAATTTTGAAATCTACAACCCAAAAAAATTAAAAATGACAACCACGACTATACACCAATAGGGAAGTTTCCTTTATCATAAAAACTAAAAATAATTATATACATTTAAGGACGTTAGAATTATATTAGACACAGTGAAAAAATTACTCGAATATCTTAATAAATGACGGAGTTATGGATGTCTAAACATGACCGCACGAAATCAAAAAACCTCGCGACGGATTTACGCGTGTGACGTCATTCGGCTTCAGAGCCGCGCCGTGGGTTAGGCGGGAGTAAGGAAAAAAGGAAATAAAGTGCTTCATTCTATGTCGGGTATTTTTCTAAGCCACGAATACGTTCTACAATATCATTGTACTTATCTTTATGTTATGATCAACATTTACTATGGGACTAACCTCCCAATATAACGAATAAAAGTCAGCATTCCCATAATTTTGTCGTGAGTAAATGAACTTTATATCTAAATGGAACAAGACTTGGTGTATGTGTCTAGTGTACTGCGGTTTTTACATCTATAACTATTAACTAGTAGATCTCCAAACAGTAGACCTCGCAAGTATACATTTTCTCGTAATAAGTTCTCAAAAATACACAACTTTCACAGGTAAATATATTCTTAATCATAAAAATGGTAAGGTTCTTTACTAAGATATTATTGTATATTATGGGACTAAGTAAGTAAGTTTGTATAGGCCGGGTGGCTAGCCCTGGTGTCAGAGTTTGGGACTGATCCCCTATACAGGGTTAGCTAGCTAGAACTGGTGAAGCGTAATATATTTTGATCTAATAAAATACTTTAGATAATTTTTTCAAGGCTTTTATTTTCTAGTCCCAATAAGTTATCAAGTGCGTGTCAAGACATGCGTATGATAGGCTTCCGTAGACGTGACGATGATTATGATGATGATAAAAACCAATTTTTAAGATGATTGATTACTATGAAAACGTAATTTAGTATGAATTCTTGGTTGCCTGGGAGAATTCGCTTAAAGCGATAAGGCCACCAGTTAGAAACCTATTAATTGTATTGTTTCCTTACTCACGCCTAACCCACGGCGCGGGGTTAGGCGGGAGTAAGGAAAAAAGGAAATAAAGTGCTTCATTCTATGTCGGGTATTTTTCTAAGCCACGAATACGTTCTAGAATATCATTGTACTTATCTTTATGTTATGATCAACATTTACTATGGGACTAACCCCCCAATATAACAAATAAAAAGTCAGCATTCCCATGATTTTGTCCTGAGTAAATGAACTTTATTTCTAAATGGAACAAGACTACTGTATATATTGACTAGTAGTTTTCCAAATAGTAGACCTCACAAGTTTACATTTTGGTGAACATTTTCTGGTAATCAGTTTTCAAAAATGCACAACTTGCACAGGCAAATATAGGTATTCATAATTACAATATTCTGTCCTAAAATATCATTGTAAATTATGACCAACTTTTACTATAGGACTAATCCCCTGTATAGGGTTATCCAAAACTTCTCAGCCTAATATTTGTTCTTATAAAGTTATTGTAGGTAATAGGTTTTTCAGGACTTATTTTTTAGTTCCGAAAATGACAGATGTGAAAGTGACATCTGCCATTATATGGCATATTATTAAAGAATTCATACTAGAGTGGCATGACAGATGTCATCCGAAATGTAGATCTCGTTGAGCTCTATCAATTTTGTGCCTAAAGTAACGGTATAGAAACGACAGTTACTGAGATAAATTACTTTAAAGAGCTGTCATCCGAGATATAGATATTGTTGAGTTCTATCACTTTTGTGAAGACAGCAATGGTCTAAAATCGTTAGTTACAGAAATAAACCGCATTTAAGTTTGACAGCTGTCACTTTGAGACCTGACATGTCATCCTAGTATGGATTCTAGAATTTGACAGCTGTCACTTTGTTCAGTCATTTTTAGGGTTTCGTAGTAAAACGAGGAACCCTTAAAACTTCGTTATGTCCGTGTAACGAACGGACGCCGTTTACAGACCATATTAAAAACTTTCCCTGAAAATTATTTTGAGCACTGTGGAATCATAAATTTTAGAGCTATAAAGAAAAAAAATTAAATTTTTAAACATTAGAGGTCATCGACCTCACATGTATATTTCATACAAACAAACAAACAATAACACTTTATTAGACAACCACATAACATAAAAAAATTACAGGGACAAAACAATACAATTAATAGGTTTCTAACTGGTGGCCTTATCGCTTTAAGCGAATTCTCCCAGGCAACCAAGAATTCATACTAAATTACGTTTCCATAGTAATCAACCATCTTAAAAATTGGTTTTTATCATCATCATAATCATCGTCACGTCTACGGAAGCCTATCATACGCATGTCTTGACACGCACTTGACACCTTATTGGGACTAGAAAATAAAAGCCTTGAAAAAATTATCTAAAGTATTTTATTAGATCAAAATATATTACGCTTCACCAGTTCTAGCTAGCTAACCCTGTATAGGGGATCAGTCCCAAACTCTGACACCAGGGCTAGCCACCCGGCCTATACAAACTTACTTACGTAGTCCCATAATATACAATAATATCTTAGTAAAGAACCTTACCATTTTTATGATTAAGAATATATTTACCTGTGAAAGTTGTGCATTTTTGAGAACTTATTACGAGAAAATGTATACTTGCGAGGTCTACTGTTTGGAGAGCTACTAGTTAATAGTTACAGATGTAAAAACCGCAGTACACTAGACACATACACCAAGTCTTGTTCCATTTAGATATAAAGTTCATTTACTCACGACAAAATTATGGGAATGCTGACTTTTTATTCGTTATATTGGGGGGTTAGTCCCATAGTAAATGTTGATCATAACATAAAGATAAGTACTATGATATTCTAGAACGTATTCGTGGCTTAGAAAAATACCCGACATAGAATGAAGCACTTTATTTCCTTTTTTCCTTACTCCCGCCTAACCCATGGCGCGGCTCTGAAGCCGAATGACGTCACACGCGTAAATCCGTCGCGAGGTTTTTTGATTTCGTGCGGTCATGTTTAAAAATTCATAACTCCGTCATTTTTGAAGATAATTGAAAAATAAAAACACCATAATTTATTGCAGACTTAGTGTAATTTAATAAAAATAAAACTAGAAAACGGGAAACTTCCCTATTGTACACCCAGCATGTTTAAGAAATATGTCCAGCATAGTCACCCTACTACACTTCTTTGTATACACCATAGTACGCCATTTGCAATCGACGGTGATACTCTAGTCAAAAATAAAAAATAACCGTTAATCGTAAAGACGTAGGTATATTCATACAAAATAAATATCAAACTCTGTTTATTGGCATCTATTCGCAATTTTAACTAAAATCTTAACAAACTACATTGTTAAAAAAACTAAGAAATGGTTAAGACAGTCGCGGCTTTACAGGTAATAATTCTACCATATATAAATGTCGTTCCGAAATGGCAATAGTGCGAGCGGGACAACTTCATCACTTTGGGAAGTCTCGCTCGGCACAGCGTCTCTCTTATGCCATTTCAAAGGAATATATGTTTTATTACAACGTATTAAGGTTGAATTTTCCTAAACTGACTTTGAGCCAAATTTCGTCTGTGCGCAGTCCAGATAGTATACAAAGTCCTTGGGAGGCACCTACCAATTTAAAAAATCAGGTGTTCTATACATAATTGGCATTGGCTGTCGACAAATTGTATCTACAAGTACCTGCACTTAGCAAAGCAACATTATCTACAATATATTTCACAAAAAGGCGGTGAGGTGAAAAAAGAATCGCGGGCCATTTAGACTCGCTTTCCAATATTCCAATTTGTACATACTGTATACTAAGCGCCACACTAATCGGCAGATGAGAAGTTAGCCGCAGATGACACTTCGCCGTGATTGGCTAATTATTGCGCATGTGTGCAGAATGCCGACGCCGCCTGTCGTAGTGCGTAGGGAGCGCGCGGGAGACATGAGGTTGGCGGGCGGGTATGCCCCGGCGTCTCGTTTCTCTGGCTCCCGCGAATGCCTATATTTCGGCTTTTGCGCAGCGCTCTGCGCATAACTTCCCATCGGTCGATTTGTGTGGCGCTCAGTATAGACAATGTGTAGGTGTGTGTGTGAGTGATAATGTGTACGAGCGTACGTATGAGGGTGTGTAATGTGTGCGGGTGTGTACTTACGTGAGCGGGTCGCAGACAAACCGCTGCGCGGCGACGCCGAACGCGAAGTAAACAGCCAGCACCAGCGCCATGGCGCCGCCCAGGAGGAAGATCAAGCCCACACCACTGAAAATTATTTTTGTTTGTAAATGACAATTTTTAATCGGTATCCTTACAAATATGATAAATCCAAATGTGTGTTGGTTTACGGGTTTGTCTTTCACGCAGCAACAGCACAACCGATCGATTTGATTTTCAGCATAAATATTATAGTTCAAAAGTCGAGGAATGGCTTTTATCCAGGAAAAAATTAAAGATCCTGTAGGGGCCGTGGGTACATTATTTGTAAGTAGTTTAGACCCCTGATCGAAACCGGGGCGAATATCTAAGAGTAGTGGCGTAACTATACTAGTACGGCAGAAGGGCTGGCAAAATGCCACGACTTCCACCCGAGGGGACCCCGGCCTAAGAGGTCGCAAACTCAGAAACAACCTAACATTTTGAACAAAATTTCTAAATGTTGCTACTGTAATTATTAAAAAACGTGGTAAATTTTCGCGCTTACTGCGCTCACGCCTATTACAGCTAGAATGATTCCATTACTCGCATCTCATCATAGCTTCAAATTTTCCCTTTACCTACTGAATAAAACATCAAAAATTTTCACGTTCGCTACGCTCGCGTTCAAAATTAATTGAGTGTTTTCTGATCCTTATCTGTTGTCCCAACAAAATCACATCGCTGCGCTCACGCCTAAGTAAAAATATACCTACTTGTTTCCGTTGGCTTTGTTTCTATAGGGCTATACCTAGCAACTAATTTCAAAAGTTGTATTCGAGTCTTTGTGCTTTCTGCTTTAGAAAACATTTTTTAAATATACATACATATAACTATATACTAAAATACACATAATTCTAAATGACTAAGTAGTTTATTAAAATTTAATTACAACGCGACAATTATTTTTAACACGGGCCGCATCTAAAGCACACTTCGTCGTATTTTCTTTTGTCCCTATCTTTCTCCATCCTAAGGTTGCTTGGAAGAAATCACTCTCGCCAAGACCGCCGGTTGCTTCACATGTTTAAGCATCTATTTTTCTCCATTTTCTGTTTTATGTGTTTGTGAATGTGAATCAATAAAGAGTTTATCTATCTATCTATATAAAGAATTTGCCACGGGCCTCAGGTATTATACTCGTATTCACGCCACTGGCTAAGAGTAAACGAATGATTGATGTCTTACCACAGCAGACATTTAGATCCGGCGCCCTTGTTGCAGCAGTCGGACGCGCCGTACACGTCGGGCCGCTTGCCGCACACGCCGCACGTCAGCCCCCACGCGAATATGCACGTTATCTGCGCACACATGGCGTACCATTTGCACTGTCACTCGAAGGCATCACTCTCTTGTGATATTTACTAGATATTTATTTTGATAATAATCACAGTGAATAGCTATCTTCTAAGTCTGCGAGCTTCATTTTGACCACAATGTCGCTTACAAACAGGCGAGTTGGTGATAAAACAATGTCGCGTTAAAAAAAAAGATTTTATTTTCGTGTAGGTTAGCGTTTGACTACATACTGCCTGATGTTAAGCAGATATGCGGTATAAGGTGTAGCATGCTTACCTAGAAGATACATATTTATTCGGGATTTGAAGGCACTTAAATTGTACTTTAGTGGGAAGAGAGATTCAGGCAAAGCGTTCCACATTCGGGATGTTCAAACGAGGAATGGGGATTCGAAACGCTCGGAATGTCCACCATAAAAGGATGGCGCTTTCGTCACGTCTATCTGGCCGTACAATAGAGGAAAGGGAAGATAATAAGATATAACTGTTAATACAGGGAAGAGTTTGATTGAGAGTCATATTAGGAATAGGATGTTCTACCATTAGACATAGTTTTGTACGAAATATTTCCAAAATAACGTAATAAGTTAATTTGGCAGGAGTCTCTACTGATGTATGTGTGAAATTTAAGTAGTACTGTGCCTACACCAATATTAATTGCGTCAGTTGTTACCGCTAATGGTGTCGCAGTCGGACAATCTCATGATTAGGCAGTAGAATTAGTAGCCAATTTGCACCCAAAACTCTAAGGCAATTGTTACGTAGCTCTGTTTAGAATCAGAATCACATATTTTTAATCATAAAGGAACATTCCACATAAAATACAGGGCTTATTTTATTCTACCGGTTTTACTAAGTAATCACAGCTCTTACACCTTTACGTGACTGCCTTGGTGACTCAGTGGTGGTGACCCTGATTACTGGATCATAGAGGCCTGTGTTCGATTTCCATTTAGGGCAAGTATTTATGTGAACATAGGTGTTTATTTTAAGTCAGGTTGTTATTGGTAATTATTTATTTATCTAAATATGTATTAAAATATGTTTATGTAGTAGGTACGAGGGGAGGTCAAAAAGTTCGCGGAATGAAAGGGCCTTCCCTTTTGAAAGGGGTGAATTTTAACACGAAATTATTTTTCCTTTTCAAGATATTCTCCATTAACCCGTATACACTTTCTAGAACTTTCAGATAATTTGTTTATACCTTCAAAAAAAAAATGATTTGTCAAGACTTTCAAAATATGCAGAAATTGCCGACTTCACTTCTTCGTCATCTGTAAATTTCTTTCCGCGAAACTCTTTTTTCATGTTTGGGAACAAATAATAATCACAAGGGGCCAAATCTGGACTATAGGGAGGGTGGTTTAAAGTTTCGAAGTCGCACTTGTGTAAGGAAGCTATCGCAACATGACTCTTGTGAACGGGTGCGTTGTCGTGCAAAAGGACCACACCTCGAGACCATTTTCTCCTTCTCTTTTCTTTAATTGCTTCTTTTAATTTTTTCAATAATGTAGCGTAGTATTTTCCCGTGATATTGACACCTTTATCTATATAATCCATCAATAAAATCCCCTCGGAATCCCAAAAAACTGTAGCCATAATCTTTCCGCCCGATTGTGACACCTTAAACTTCTTAGGCGGTGCTGCGCCTTTTTTGCACCATTGCATTGACTCCTGCTTCGACTCAGGTTCATAGTGATGAACCCAAGTTTTATCTCCAGTCACAATTCGGTTCAGAAATTCATCCCTGTTTTCACTACACAGCTTGAAAAACTCGCGCGAACATTCGCCGCGCTGTGAGCATTCTCGGTACCCGTCTCGCACTGACCTTAGGCATGCCAAGATGGTCATGGAGCCATCTCTGCGATTTGTTTCTTCTTCAGGCGTGCATCTTCGAGAAAAAGTTTTTCAACTTTTTCAACAATGTCTGAGGACGTTGCTTCAATAGGCCGACCTGAGCTCTGATCGTCTTCAATTGAGTCTCTGCCTTGCTTGAAAAGACTATGCCACTTATAAATCATTGTTTTTCCAGGACAAGAGTCCCCGTAAACTGATGACATTTCTTCCATAATGTTCTGAGGCGTTTTTCCTTGCTTAGTGAGGAACTTAATCACGACACGATACTCAATTTTCTCCATAGTTGATATTTTCTTCCCGATTGACTTGTTTATCCAGCGATATCTCAAAGGTTAATGAACCGATTGGGCTGAAACTTAGTATTTATACTTGTATTGAGTCACCAAGTACCGACAGGTAAAAATAACCACCCCCTCCCCTCTCTAACCCCTCCATTCCGCGAACTTTTTGACCTACCCTCGTATATCAGTCGCTGGCAGCCTTATGACAAGCTATGCTTAGATTGGGATCTGAGACCGTGTGTAAGAAGACCTGCTAATATTTTTATTTTTTATTTACGTGACGCGTCAATAGTTACCAGTAAAGGCGCAATGGCAGCGGCGAGGCCCACGTAGCGGCGGTAGGGGCCGTACTCGCGGTGGAAGCTCTCGATGGTGTCCGCGAGAGGTAGATCCTTCAGCTCCTGGCTGGCGTTGCCCGCCACGTACGTGATCTCGTTGGCCAGCGCCTCCAGCCGAGCGCCTGGAATGTACAGACTTACTTTGACAACGATACACAAAAAACAATTAATCTAGTTCAATCGATAAGTTAACAGTCTCTTGCGTTGACGATTAACGTTGTATTTTTTTTAGTAACTGTACGTACTTTAGTACATTCGTTTATTGAAAATGAAAATGAAATTTATTGGCTGTTACAAACATTTCTTATCAATAATTATCTTATTAACACTAGTCATGAAAACTTAGTAATTAATCAAGTTGAGACACATTGCCATCCAAGCTAGGAACTAACCTGTGTTTTCTAATAGCAATGCCCTCCGCCGGATAACAGTAGGAACTAAATCATAATAATACAATCAAAGAAAAAAAAAATAATAGTAATAAAATACAATGCCAATTTAAAATTTTGAAATAACTAATACATTTTGTTATGGATGTGAATGAAAGTGTGTAGTGTGATTGAGTGCGTAAGTGTATTATCCCTGCAATACGCGAGATCTCATGAGAGCCAAGGTTTGCAGGGATAGAGTGCATGTGTGTAAATGTGAGTGAATGAGTGTGTTTCAGATCTAGATTTTACAAGGTAGACCTTATGAAGGTTCATATAAAATATCTTCAGTAGATTGATAATCTTGAGTAAGTAGCCAGGTTGTCAATTTAACTTTACAGTCGTGTCTATTTAACTTATGAAAATTTAGAATTTTGTTCAGTTTGTTATAAACATAAGTACCCCGTGATTGAGAATGCCTTGAAGCGAAAGTTGTAGAACAGTGTTCAATTGCGCAAACGTTTTTGTTACCTGTAGAGCGATGAGGGAGTTTAGAAGTACTCTCGTTTTGAATCCCCGTGTATTGAATAACTAAATTCAATAAAATTTAAATGTACCTTCCAATATTAAAAATTCAATAAAAAAATGGACCTTAAATGGATATTCTGAAGTGTGATTCACCGAACAAACAAAAAGTTTCACAAACTCCTAACATAAAAGAACATCAGTAGAATTGAAAACCTCCATTTGATTTCGGTTAAATAGGCAGACTCGCTATCCCGCTCCCGCCTCAGCTAGCGGCGGTATTTTAACGCGAAGATGAATACGTTAAATAGTTGCCAAAGTGAAGTTGCAGATCGGCAGTTGTCTCCAGTATTCACCTGTTTCAGCGATAGAGGCCTGCACGGCGGGGATGTGCTCCTGCACGGAGCGCCGGATGCCGGCCTGGATGTCGCGGAATACCTGCTGTCCCGCTCCCACCTCTTCCTTGATGTTCGAGTCCAACAGGGCCGTCACGTTATTCAGCAGCTCCGACACGTCCGGCATCTGGGAACCACCACACAAAATACGTTCTACATCTCAACTCACTGACTGATTGACCAAACTAAGGTAGTCAAAATGCAGCCTTCGCTGACTGACTGATTGACCAAACTAAGGTAGTCAAAAAATGCAGCTTTCACTTACTGACTGATTGACCAAACTAAGGTAGTAAAAATACAGCCTTCACTGACTGACTAATTGACCTTACTAAGGTAGTCATAAATTGCAGCTTTTACTTACTGACTGATTGACCAAACTAAGGTAGTCAAAATGCAGCCTTCGCTGACTGACTGATTGACCAAACTAAGGTAGTCAAAAAATGCAGCTTTCACTTACTGACTGATTGACCAAACTAAGGTAGTAAAAATACAGCCTTCACTGACTGACTAATTGACCTTACTAAGGTAGTCATAAATTGCAGCTTTTACTTACTGACTGATTGACCAAACTAAGGTAGTCAAAATGCAGCCTTCGCTGACTGACTGATTGACCAAACTAAGGTAGTCAAAAAATGCAGCTTTCACTTACTGACTGATTGACCAAACTAAGGTAGTAAAAATACAGCCTTCACTGACTGACTAATTGACCTTACTAAGGTAGTCATAAATTGCAGCTTTTACTTACTGACTGATTGACCAAACTAAGGTAGTCAAAATGCAGCCTATGCTAATTACGAAATACGAATATCTGCCTGATTCGAATACTCATGAAAATTACACATAATGATGGACATGAAACACCAGGAATGCATCACGCCATCTATCAGCCAATTTGCTGAAATTACGAGAAATGTAACATCAAGCGAGACAATCAAAGTCGCTGTGTGTATTAATGAAGCTTGGATGTATGAAGAACATTGATTTGCCATGCTATACATCAATAAGACGAAAATGAATGGATCACAAATATGGCTATTTCTTGTTTATTTTACTACATAAAATTATAATTATTTGATAAATTAATAAAACTCAGTTGAATCAATGTTTATTAAGATTAATAAGATTAAATAATTGGAAAACAACGTAGGCATGAGCCTTAGATTACCAGGTAGAATATATTTAATTTTAACTCAGTACTAAAGTATTTGTTTCCCGAAGCGCGCAATAAAATTTTTATCTGTCTACAAATCTCTACTTTCTTCGTACGCAAAGGACTAGCAAAAAATGACATCAACATGAAACAATCTAAAGGCAATTAAGTCAATTGCTTTTATAAAAACCTATCACCTTGGAATGTGAAAATAGATTAATTGCAAAATGTTATCGTAATACTCAATAAATCGTACTTGGAAATTACATTTAATCTAGATAGATTATCAACAATCTGTTATCACTATCAGTGTTATAATACCCAATAAAATGTACAAATAGAGCTGACTCACCGTAGGGAAGTATTTATCGAGCATCTAATATCCGTGGAAGCATGAAATCATTCAAACATTGCGACGTACAACATTTAATGCGTTGAAGGATTCGATGTTGCGATTACAATTAGACATGTATTATCTGAGATAGCACGCCCTATTTTCACATAATTTAATGTACTTTAATACTTAAGGACATAAAAGTAATAAACATACTATGTGTAATAAGACTGACATAGGCCTCCTCTATAGATTCATAAAACATGAAACAGTTGCAAACTCCTTGCGTTCAATATTTTCCTGTAATCGTCATCTTTTGATGCTACTGCTTCACCGCGAATCCATCGAATTTACGCAGGTGTAGCAGTAGATGACAGTAACCTTATTTATGTAACTGTAATGCAGGCTATAGTTAAATGACAATTACACGACAAGTTATTGGTATCGTTATGACGGTATATAAACTCATGTGAAAATAAGACGTTACATTATCTCCATAAACAAATAACACGTATAGTTTTATGAGTGCACCGACCTGGCTGTAGTGTATCTCGGTGTTGAGTTGTCCGATGTTGTACTTGGTCTGCAGAGCTACGCACTTGGGCTGGTCGCAGTTGGCCAGGGTTTGGAGCAGCTGGTTCTTCACTTTGCGGAGACCTGCAAACGATCAACTGTAATGATAGAGAATCAAGCTCCAGTTGTGGATATTATGTTTATTAAGTGTTTGTAGAGGTTAGGTCAGGTAGCTTGCTTTATTGTGTATTTTTGAGTCGCCTGATGATTTTTGTTGTCTAAAAAGGCAAAATAACTGGATCTAGAATTGTAGGTGTTGTCGGCCCACGGTAGGGCTCAGTTATATATGCTTGCTTACTATAGTCTTCCATACAAAGACTGACCGTACTGGCCGTTGTTTCACTTCGTTAGTTATGAAGCGTTAGGGTACGTGCTTGTGGCAGGATGGCCGAGTGGAAGCTGACCTGCGTTGAGCGTGTCGGCGTGCTCGCGGAGACGGGCCGTGTGGTCGCGCACGCGGCGGAGATCGGCCTGAACATCGTCCAGCTTCAGCACCAGGCTGTTCAGCGTCGTCACCGACACCGCGCGCGAGAACTCGCCCAGCTTCGACGACACCTGGAAATAACAACACGTTACTGAAACTAAACGTGAGTGTCGAAATATACAGTTTTTTACGACATAAATGGCTCTAACTTTTTTATACGATAACTGATAAGTTTTTCTTTTACGCAACTGCAAAAGACTATAGATATGCGTATACAGTTTAAAATTAAACTCGATATCTTTACGCGTTCCCGAGATAAAGAGTCTTGACATACACACAGACGGACAGACGGACAACAAAGTGATGCTATAAGGGTTCCGTTTTTTCCGTTTGAGGTACGGAACCCTAAAAAAGAAGCTAAGATGACGACTATTTTTACATTGCGCTCGTACGTAGACCTCTTGCCGCAATGATTCGCAATCCGCGGCATAATACATAGAATCGCTGAAGACATGATAGTACGAAAATCACAAACGTGTAGTTTACATAAAAAATAGTCTGACTGCGACATTGGAGTATCTCACGACTCAAACCCATATGTAGTTCAAAATTCGCTGCCCATCGCAGCCTGCTGCAACTTTGACGCGCGAACACAGTAATTTCGAGGAGAATGGTCTCCATTCGAAAGCGGCACAACAGAGATGTCACCAAGAGGTTGTATGGGAAGGTACCATGACGCCGCTGGTGAGCAGCACGGCGTTGAGGCGGTCGGCCAGCTCGCGCCAGTTGACGACGAGCAGCCAGCGCGCGTGCGCTTGCGTGGCGTTGAGAAACTCGCGCGCGTCGCGCACGCCCACGCGCACCGAGCCGCCCGCCTCCGCCGCGCCCGACTCCACCTGCGCGTCCGTCGCGAACAGGCACACCACGCCGAACCTGGGGACCACGTTACAACTCTTTATATTTTCACTCTTTGCTATATTAGGTCGATTCTAGGGGCAAATATTATTACTGAAGACTATCTCGCTGACAGTCGCGATATTTCGAATGGGAGAGTTTCAGAATGCTTCACCGTTTTAATTCGCTTGCGATCTCTGATTAAGTACAGAAGTAGTTAAAAATCATGGTTAGAGAGAAAGACCTATTACTGTTAGCAGTGGTACCTGCCCCCCTACCGCCTAAGCAATAGCAATCGTAATAGCAATCGTTTATGACTTCATTTTAGTCCTTTGGCACCGCCTATGTGACGTTAGCCATCAATTGCTTTGCGCGGATTGCGAAAGCAAACGTTGAATGAACAACTTTGATGGCTAAGTCACATAGGCGGTGCCAAATGACTAAAATAAAATCATAAACGATTGCTATTACGATTGCTATTGCTTTAGGCGGTAGGGGGGCTGGTAGGGCCAAAAGTTTCGTCAAGAAGGAGAGTACACCGGCCAACAGTAAGTTATATCACCGAAAAGTTTTAAAGTTATAAGCGCCAAAGTCATTCATAAATTACCAGCACTTGCGCAACATCAAAAGGTTAGTGATAAAGCAAAGCTGTAAGATTTGGTTACTTCCGAGATGCAGGTACAAGTATTAGACTAATAGCACAGGAATCAGAAACAGCTGTTTACATAGGGTCCAGCTTGAAGCAATGTGAAGAGTTAACCTACTAGGCACAGAATGGTAATAGTGGTACTTACAGGAAGAGCGTGAGGAGCGCGATGAAGATGATGGCCAGCAGGCCCTTAAGGCAAGCGTCGTACTTGCGGTCGAAGGGCCGCCGCCGCCGGCCCGCGCGGCACCAGTAGCAGCAGCACCAGAACAGCCTGCAACACACGCGCCAACACATCACATCTCTTTTCAAGATAAACATGTCCACTAACTTTTAACTGTGTGTTTAGACTGTGATCAAATTCTTTACTGAAATCTGTCGTCGTCGTTTCAGCCACAGGGCCACAGCCACTGCTGGACATAGGCTTCCCCTATGAATCTCCAAAAAGAGATTGGAAGCGGCTTGTTTCCAGCACGATCCCGCGATCTTAATTAAATATCCTCCTGCTCCTCCTGATAAAATCATCCTGCCACCTTGTGAGCAATTACAATTATTCATCTTTTCTTATTTTGTCTGCACTCGACAGGCCCGCGACAAACATTGAAAATGTAGATGGCAAATTCAGCAGAAGTCGGTAGGTCTCAGAAAAAAGCAGTTCAGTATTTTGTGGTTTGGTTTAGAGCAGCTCATTACCCCGCGGCAGCTCTAGATGGGGCCCTAAGGTTAGAGAAGCATATTATTACCCTGCGAGAGGTAGTGAAGCAGCCAACAGCACCGCCACAACGAGCACGGCGGTGGGGCCCGCGTAGTGCGCCAGCAGCGGCCGCCACTCCTCCTTCGGGCTGGCCAGCTCCAGGTTGCCATCTTGGATCGTCACTATTCCTACGGACAAGATAACAATACGTGAGATAGAGCCGAACTTCATGCGATGACGTGAAAGAAAGAAGGTGATTACCGATCGCTGTTCGATACGGGACCAGGCTCTGTCTGCAGCGACTAAATACTATAAGAGCCGTCACCAATCACTAGGTATACTTAGCAATAAAGATCTGCTGAAGGACGAAGTTAGGTAGATATACGATGCCGAAGTATTATTGCCTAATTAATTGTTTTCATGTTGTCAATTGACGTTGGATAGGCGTTCCGGACGCTAACCGGGCATTGTCTTCAAACACATTAAAATCAAAAGAGATTCTTACAATGTATCCCTGTCAAATAAGTTCGGCTCAACAGTCGTGGCAACATCGATCCTACTATCCAATAGTCAGTTTATATAACGAGTGATACTAGTAACAACACAGATGAGCACGGCATTAATTGAAACGTGCCATTCCCGAGCTCCCGATAATTGGATTCCGCGAACTGCCGTCAGATAGCGGAGCTGTTCTAAAATTACCATCTGCAAGCTATCGCCCCATCTTCAATTGCATCTCGTCAAGCGTGAGAATTAATAAGGCGCTCCACGCCACCCAGTCACGGGAAAGTGGCTTTTATGCCTGTCACAGTAGGGCTTGTGTTGTGCTAGATTAGGTAGGTGCACGCCCGGTTAGTCCAATTTATCTTTTCGTCGGGGCGTGCAGTGGGTTATGTGTTATGATTAGTTTTAATCGAGGCATTTGCTTGCAGCGCTGTGACCTACTTGCAGTAAGATAAGTTTCCTACTAGGTATACTAAACCTAGATAATAAGTTTTGAAGCGACCATTTCAATAATGTGTGTAGGCACATTGTTCTGGGTTTGTTCTGCACAGGTATTCATTCGACTAGGCGGCGATTGAGCAAATTTTTTTCAAAACTAATCACTAACTTCTCATTTTCACAATTATATAGCAAAAGGGCAAGGGCAAGATGATGATGATGATCATAGCATATTACTTAATAAGCTTATATTTTACACTTTGTAATTATATTTATGTTTAGTAAGTTTATTCACATTTTGTAAGTTTATTGTATGTTTTGTTAGTTTATTTCATGTTTTATTGTACGATAAATGTTTTTTTTAAGTTTATGTCCTCACATTGTCACTATAATTAGTTCTAAACGAAACATGAGGATTTATAATTAGCGCTCTGTATTTGTTACGTTTATATATTTTGCTATTGATGCTGTTGATCCTCCTATTAGTTAAATAAATAAATATAAATAAGGACTGTTTATATCAAAATTGTACACGATACGAATAGCAGTTGGTCTTGAATTATCTCAGCCAATATAACCGTTTATCAATGATTTAGTGACCGACATGTTTACTAGGTATGTGGTGAAAGGCGTGTCCAACGAGTATGTAGCGACTCGCGGCACTCAGTTGATAATTTCGGCGTATACATCAGCCGGCTCGTTGGTCTAGGGGTATGATTTTCGCTTAGGGTGCGAGAGGTCCCGGGTTCAAATCCCGGACGAGCCCAATCGTTTTTGCTCATTTTTGTTTGCATTTTAAAACAAAGCAGCGTAATTTTTGGGTGATTATGTCGAAATTTGTCATTATTAGGGTATTATTTTCTATTCGGTAGAACAATAGCGACGTAACGGAGGTTTTATGGGTTGTGGTCCTGGTGGTCACGGCCTCTCCGCGCCGCTGGCTGCGCTCACGAGGAGCTTCCTCCGGCGACAAGGGCGATGACCTTCTTGGATTCACTTCATTTATAGGCCGAATCATACAACTTGGCGGCTGTGATGTTCGCTACAAGCTGCGGATAGCCCGATCCTGGCTGAAGCTATTACAGCTACGCGAGGATTGAGTCACGGTAATGATATCTAATCACCGTGATTGGGATACCCGCAGCTTTTAGCTAACATCCCAGCCGTTAAATTGTATAATTCGGCCTGTACTAGCCGGAGCAGTTACGTACCCCACGTAACTACGTGGGGTACTTTGTTTATTTATGTAGGTATGTACAGTTCATCAGTGAGAATGGCATCGCGTAATAAATTATGGGATAATGTGTAGGCTTATTATCTACGAGTAGTCCGTTTGTAGGACAATCCAAGATCAGAACAAGTAAAACCGGCTTTAATTCATAGGTCAAGTTCCAGTTACTTTTAAAATAAGATTTTATCAACGACAGTTGTTAGATCACATCTTGCGAAACAAGTCATTTGACTGTCGGAATAACATTGGTAGGCCGCATCATATAAGTCGGCGGATGTGTGTGTAGCTAACTTCGCATCCGCCAACTTGTATAATTCGGCATTATAGGTAGGTACTAGGTTATGTAGGGACAAGAATTTAATTTATTCCGTTCTCAGAGTATTGTACCCATCGCTGGAATCTATCAATACTTACTGTGTCAGACTTCAGTATCAGTAAGTTCGTATAGGCCGGGTGGCTAGCCCTGGTGTCAGAGTTTTTAAGCCGCCTGAAGGCCTCTGACATGGCTAAACGGTTAGAACAACCGGGACCTACAATTGAACGTGTCATACGTACGAGCACTCAGTTGGAAATGCTGCCATAGTTTGACTACTAGGTTAGTCTGCGATCACCAAAGTAGTAGTAGCGCTCGTAGCGTAGTTTGACTAGGTGATTGTCAGCGATCACCGAAATTAAGCAACGTTCCGCACGGTCAGTATTTGGATGGGTGACCGCGGGTGGCATTTTCCAACTGAGCGCTACCGTGGCTCGGATGACACGTTAAATTGTAGGTCCCGGTTGTTTTAACCGCTTAGCCATGTCAGAGGCCTTCAGGCGGCTTCAAAACTCTGACACCAGGGCTAGCCACCCGGCCTATACGAACTTACTTACTTAACAAAGTTACGCAACGTTCAGCACGGTCAGTGTTCGGATGGGTGAATGCATCGGTGACCTTGAAATTCATGGTGTACTTAGGTACATGGATGATTTAACTAATAGGATATAAACATCTTTATTTATTTAACTAACTAAGTGTGACTCTCACACGGCCGGTGTTAGAAACGTTTTTCAACTTGCCTATGGAATAATTCCCATAAATAGTTTAGCAAAAAGCGGTTGTAAATGGGTGAACATTGATAGAGTGTAGCAGAGTAGAACGGGTGGGTGTGTAATACTGTGGCATTATCAGGAAACCGTACAATTGGGCAGCCTTGGCCGTGCGCGTGCGCCGCGCACCACTGGCCGCGCCTGCCATGTATAGGGTTACCATAAGCCTTTATTTTTTATTATTTATAATTAGACCTCGATTAATAATATTGTACACGTATTTTTTCTTTTGTCAATCAAAAAATGACAAAAATAAACCATATCAAAGTTCGTGAGTGGTCGTGACGTCATTTCTCTGACAAAAGTCTATACCTACATTTGTATGTAACGATCACACGGAGGAACCTTCATCAATTTTTGTTTAATTTATACGTGTCTAATATTTTTTGATAAAACCTATGTGACGGACAAATTATATTTTTAATCATCATGCCCATTGGATCTCTTTCTTCAGATGGAGGAAAGCGAAGCAAAATCCAATGCGACCCAATTAGGAATAGCGCTAAGAGTTCATGATATCGGTCCAGTACATCCCTCAGCAGTACGTAATAATTGTATTGTATAGGTATACTCGTATACATCAGCAAGGCCGGAGCCACCCAAAGAGTAATTTAATAGCTTATCCTGCAAATTCTCACAAAAACTATCAAATTTTACCAATCGAAATTCAGTTATTCAAAACCCCAGAATTAAAATCCAATCCAATAAATCCATCAGCAGGCCAATCGCGGTAATTTTAAACAGCTGCGTTCCGTCTGTAATTCAGTTAAAGTTCGGCTGCAATTGTAGTTAAGTTTCTATTCGGCTTTAAATAATTCGGTATCACGCTAAACTTCATACACCAACCGTTCGTTTGACAGCGGTTACGTTCCAACTCTGATTAAGTTGCGTTTCAACTTTTGTCAAAATCATTAGCGCGATACGAAAATAGATAAAAAGTTGAAGTTTGGTCAAAGTTCAATTGTGGTTCAGCTGTAGTATGAGTAACAATACATTGATATTATACTCAAAAGTTTCAGTAAAAATAGTACTTATTGATAAAAATAGCACCGTTATAACGGAGCTGATATAGATTGTACTCAATAGTTGCTATGGTTCATTCATAATACGAGTAATTCCCCATTACAAATAAACGATTACCTAAATAAAGATGACGGTCAGCGATTACATAATCTGTGCTATTGACACAGAAGACAATAGCTATTAGTCATCTCATAAAGTAATCAATGACCAAGTCCATAATATGGATTGTAATCTAGCAATGATGCTCAATCAAGCGACTTCTTCTAAAGGTGATTCTGTAATTGTCTATTTATTTATTTACTAGTTTTTACCCGCGGCTTCGCCCGCATACAAAATATATCATTTTAATTTATAGCCTATGTGTTATTCAGATATATTGCAAAGTTTCATCTCAATCCGTTCAGTAGTTTTTGCGTGAAAGAGTAACAAACATCTATACATCCATCCATCCATCCATCCATCCATCCATCCTCAGAAACTTTCGCGTTTACAATATTAGTAGGATTCGGTGAGCCGATTAGGTTCTTTTTACAACCTGTTGAAGAACATCGCGAGATGGTACCATAAGAATAATAATTTATTTACTTTGGTTTAGTAATTTTGAAGCAATTTCAGAAAATTGATAAAAAAATATAGCGCCTACAGAAATCGAATAGCAAAAACTCTACATTCTCACGCTGCTTTTGGTTTGAGGTCGATTGTGTTGAAGTCGGTTCTACCGTTTATGAGAAAAAACAACTATGTACTTATAATAAAGTAAGTAAGTTCATATAGGCCGGGTGGCTAGCCCTGGTGTCAGAGTTTTTAAGCCGCCTGAAGGCCTCTAACATGGCTATACGGTTAAAACAACCGGGGCGTACAATTAAACGTGTCATCCGAGCCGCGGTAGCGCTCAGTCGTAAATGCCACGCGCGGTCGCCCATCCGAAAACTGACCGTGCTGAACGTTGCTTAACTTCGATGATCGCTAACGAACACCTAGTCAAACTACGTTATTTAACTCTACACTAATTCAAGTTAGCGACACCCCTGAGCTAAACAATACCCAAACAGTCTTAGAGTATTATTATTAACTAATACTCTAAGCCAAACAGTGCATTACGTTGCGCGCTACTGGTTACCGCACATAAGTGTGTTTACACAAAAATCGCTGAAACATTGGTAATTGTCGATAATTATACTGGCAAATGAATGATTAACGACTTGTTGCGGTATTCACAACCATTCCATGGAACTGATCTAAACTTGCGAAAATAAACCTAGCACATTCTTCAACGGGATTTGAATTCGTATTCTATCCATTAAACATTCGAAAGAAAAAATATTTCACTTATTCAATTTTTGAATTAATTCCATATCAATTTGGATATGGTTTAAAGGTCGGAGAGTGTCATGGCTATTTTTTATCCAAGAAAAATAAAGGATTCCTAGGGGATAGCACAAAAATTAAAATAGGTATTATGAGGGCGAAGCTGCGAGTTAAGCGTAGTAGATACGCTATATGATAACCCAGTGGCTTAGCAAGCTAGCTGATTGTAGAATTCTGAGAAAAAAAAACCTGATAAGCATTTGTGAAGAAATAAAAAAAATAGAATATAAAAGAAAAGTACGCCAAAAGAGACATTGTTAAAATGTAATGAATGGACTTAACCATGACCTTGTACAGCACCTGTATATTAGCTTTTTGTTTAGTAAAACGATTTCGATATTATATATTTTCTTCAATAACCTGTTGTTTAGGCAGAAAAATAAAGAATTTAAGGAAGAAAATATTTTTCTACGAAGCGAATATTTTTTTAATTCTATTTTTTGCAGCCCATTTGTTTGCCACGTTTTTACGTTTATTTTGAAGTATGATACAAACAAAGTCTGAGCTTACTGATTCTTTGACTCTAGGAAAGAAAAAGTGCCAAGTCGATGTTTGAGTCCAATGGGACATCGGGAAGTCTATAGTAATTTCCTTACAGACAACGAGACAGGAGGAACTATACAAAAAATTGTAACAAAAAGAAAATACACCGATAGGTTTATTTCCTCATTTAAGATACGGCTTCGAGGTGAAGTTATCAAACTGGTCATGCCTACCCGAAAAGGAAATCTTAGAAATTCGGTACCGTCGGAAAATCGGTCAAGTGCCACTGGAGGTATTTCAGGACCTCATTAGGGCCGATCCTTGTAGGGTCCCAGAGAACGCTCGACCGAAGAGCTTGCCAAAATGACAACACGGCCTCGACACGCCTTCAATATTAGATGCTATCAGTCCGCTTTGTTTGCAAATATTTGATACAAGTGCTGCCAAAACTGTACAGTAAATTGGTAATGGCAAATGGTTACAAAATGAAAAAAAAACGAGTAAGAAATAAATAACAGAGAAAGTAAACGGGTAAGTAGACAAGTAAAGCAAAAATCTGTAAACTGCAAAATACAAAAAGAATTTCCCGTACCGGGAATCGAACCCGAGCCTCCTGGGTGAAAGCCAGGTATCCTAGCCACTAGACCATACGGGAGATGAGAGAACCACCAAAATTTTATATCTAATTCTTTATCATTGTTTACTGATAAATATTTATAAAGAAAAGATAAGTTGTTATCGAACAGTTGTACTAAATCAATGAACAGCTGTTAATGCAAATTAACGCAACGGGAAGTATGATTATTTATTTATAAAATTGTACGTATTTAATTTATCGAAATGTGTAGGTGTAGAATTTACAGTCGCAGCCCCGGATTTTAGTGTTTTGTTATCCAGCTCAATTACGTAGGTACCTAATTACTTACGGATTGGCAATATTCTGATTGGTAAATTGTGTAAGTTAGTAAGTTTGCAAATCTTGCAGCGGAAGAGGTCATATTACAACAATTCTGTTATCATGGAGTGGAATTATTTATTGACCGATCTAACATTGAGAACTTGACATTTTTGCTTCTGTCTGTATGGACGTTGAATCTCCTCTACAGGACGCATTATTCAACGAATGTCGATAAAACTTGGTACACGGGTTCTATATCATTTTAGAATATTTTCATCGTTAGAATTAGTATTGAATTTTGTAATTAATTATGATTCGTAAACTGAAATTTGTAATATGACATTTGTTTCTGTAATTTGACATTTCTTTTTTATTATTTTTATTCCAATGTAATTGTATATTTATGCAGTTTTATTTCAATTGTACTTAAATTTTAATTTAATTTGTAATACATTCACAAGTATACACAATTGTATCTATGTTGAGTAATAAATGAAATGAAATGAAAAAATAATTAAAATTGGCTAATCAAGTTCAAAGATATACGCTTGTAAAGATTTTGGTAGGGATAAAGAGGGGATGTCTCGTCCCTCTCCCACAAAACATAACATAGTATGGCGAATGTATGACACTTACGGGCAGCGACGTCATAGCCTGCCATATTGCGCTCTTTGCCTAGCAAGAAATTAAATATGCTTGTAACTTCTTCATTTCTAAGTTGATTTTATTTTTGTTTTCGTTAGTCGGTTCTGTTTATGGTTGGCTGTTACAAGAGAACATCAAAAAAATATTGTTAAGTAGCCTATCCTCGCGCTCCTGTTAAGTGAGCTTCAGTGAGGATTGGGCTATCGGCAGCTTGTAGCCAACATCACAACCAAGAGGTTTGATTCGGCCTATAGGCCTATGTCTATTGTTACGGGTGTAAATGTGAATATAACGGCCAGGGGTCGTTGAACCTCGAAACCATCGATACAGCCTGTTGCTGCGCGCTCTCGGAGCGAAGAGTAAAGAATATTGGGGGTGCGAGGAAGGGGGCGGAGGTAATTAGGGCTGTCACGGACAGAGGAATCTATTACCTACTCCTTTGTACGTCTAGAGTAGTATTTAAACTTATTCAACTGGCAATTGATTTTTATTTTAACACAGATATTTTTCATAATAATAACGTAAAATAACAGGATAACGTACCGGCAAGCGCAGCGTAGGACGTCCACCCACAAAGTGGACGGATGACCTAATTAAGATCGCGCTGGATGCAAGCCGCTTCCAACCGGTCTTATTGGAGTTCCATAGAGGAGGCCTATGTCCAGCAGTGGACTTCTTATGGCTGATGGATGGATAAATAGATGAACAAGATAAAATTCATAACGTTATTTGGTAGAACGGAAAACTGAATTTTTATTTCGTTCAATTTTGATAATTGGCTAGTCGTAGGACTTTTTTCATGACGTATAAAGAAAACTCGAACGCAGAAAAATAAATGCGGTTCTTGAAATTCTTTCACAAAGAGTTTACACTGTATTTATGCAACACAAGTTCATATCTAATTAAACTTATGACACGAACAGACGATATAAATGTAAATTTTACTATTACAAGCCAAATAAGAAACTTGAAGTCTAGTCTCGCAGCTATAAAATTGCGCATAAAACTTAAGGATACTCGTCAATTACATTCCATTATCGTTAGGTACTTAAATTGAAATGACGCCGATAATGAACGTATGTTTTTACCTTAGCATGTCCACTGTTGGACTTCTCCTGTAGATTTTCAATAGGACTATAGTAAGCGGCTTGCATCTAATGCGAGTCTATATACTATATTTGGTTAACAGATTAACCATTGCATAATAGATTAACCATTTATAATGTCACTTAGTTATTATACCGGCATATCCAATAACCTGAGAACCGTCGGCCTGGCAGACCTGGAGATTCGTCGCGAGCGACCGAGCACAAAGGAGCGTCGTTCACCAAAATATGATGTTATTGCCGATATGCCGACAACCCTGTTTACAGCGCGACAGGGAAATACGACAAAATTCATAAGTATATCGAATGCCTAGCTAGAATATCAGGCAGTTCTTATCTAATAATCTGCGAGCCGTCGCCCGGGCCTAGCAGACCCGGAGCTTCGACGCTACAGTGGCGAGCACAAAGAAGCGTCGTTCAACAGATGTTATAGTGTCAGCTATAACCCTGTTTACAGCGCGACAGGGAAATACGACAAGATTCATATTGTAAATCAAATAGTTCATGTCCAATAACCTGCGAGCCGTCGCCCCGGGCCTGGCAGACCCGGAGTTTCGTCACTATAGTGACCGAGTACAAAGGAGTGTCGTCCAACAGATGTTATTGCTGACAACCCTGTTTACAGCGCGACAGGGAAATACGACGAAATTCGCTTCCCCGCCACATTGCGCAGTTATTGCGTCTTTATCCTTTAGAGGCTTTGTTCACATTTCTACTCACTATGTTCTAGAAGAGAACAACAACTATACTTTTTGGGAAAACTAGCCTTGGCTTTATTAGAATACTATTTTGGTTTCAGTCATGAAATAATTTCAGGCAGTTGAAACCCGAATACGGATTAATTAGCAAACACTATCATTCAAGTGTGCCAAAATAACATGGAAAGAAGTATACTGAATGTAAAACTGGTTGTTAAAGTGAGGCTGGAAAAAATCAAAGAAAAGACAAAAAAGCAAAAAATTAATTTTGTAATAAAATGTCAAAAATGGCGCTGTGCAGGCCATATGATGAGGGACAGGAAAGGAAAATGGAATAGAGATGTAGTAGAATGGTACCCTAGAGATGGAAAAAGAAAAACAACTCAGAAGGGACGATGATCTAAAGAAAGTTGCTGTTTCTAATTAGAAACAAATGACACAAGATCGAATGTATGTATTATAATAATGATTTAATTAACGTAATTGGTATTAATACCGTGTTAATTGAAATAAATAAATTGAAATTGAAATTGAATAAAATGGAAGTCCCAGGAAGAGGCCTATGCCAGAAGGCAAGCTGAAGGTTGAAAATAAGATGTAATAATTAGTGTTATTGATGTCATAGAGAAAAACGAATATTAATAAGTAAATGAAAATAACAACATATCATAAAAGACGAGAAAAAATACATATTTGATTAAAAATGACATCACACGATCGAATTTAAAAAAAAAGATAATAAATGACAAAAACTCGACATCGCATGATATAGTAAAAAATAAACAATCAGCAAAAAAGGCTATAATAATAAATTATTCAACTTACACACTAGTACGATTACTGATTTTATTAGGCTGGAAACGATATGACCCTACCATTTCAAAATCACAACTTAGAATTAGCCACAAATTACTTCCTTGAGGTCCTAGTTATAGTAATTTATGTATTTTTAGTGTGTCAAAGTAGGCTCTACCAATTCCCGTTACAAGCAACTCTATTTAATTTTATTCACCAAAATACTTAATCTGCCCCCTTATCTACTTAGTATTTATTATCTTAGCTGAAAGCTAACGTTTTAATTACAAAACTATTTTTATACGATTTTCAGTTTATAAAGTTTGTTCTATCTTGGTTTATAATGTACCTAACTAGTTTTTTGACTGGTGATAATTTGATTTTTGTGCTATCCCATAACAACCTTATATTTTTTCGGGATAAAAAGTATCCTATATGTCACTATTCGTCTTTCAAATTATGTTCTTGCCAAAAAATCAAGTCAATCCGTTGCTGCGTGAAAGAGGAACAAACTAACAAATACACTCCCAGATTTATATTACAGTAAGAATTTTAAAAGGTTACTGATGCTATTGCATCGGCATTTGCGTATTCATAGTCAGGAGACAGATGTAAGGTGTCTATTAGAGTAGATTCGAATAGGGGATAATTGTAAGGGCAATCCCGGTTTCGGGAGCCGCGGGGTGGGGGGTGGGGGTGCCCTTTGTGCGGCGAGTGGCGTGCCGGTGCATCGGATCAATAGCCGAGGCAGACGCGCCGGCCACCACCGCCGCCGGGATCCGTGTTACTCTACACTACTGGAGAGGACACCTTGCATCCCATTGTATGTCGTATGTATTGTGTTTGTCTTGCTAGGTGTTGCACTATTATTATAGAGCCTGCTGCTCTCATGTGATGTTTGTACTGCGCGTATCTCATCTCATGTACCTAATATTTGTGTTAAGCGTTGTCAGCTTGAAGATTGAAAATCACTGAATCATAAAAAAAAATCACGTAGTAAACGTACGATGAATAGTTCAGATCATGGAATGAGGTTTTAAGAGTTGAGGTTTAAAGTGTACAACACGAATGTGAAATTAATAACAAATTAATTTTTTCAGCGAAATTCATAGAAAAAAATAACTTTAACACATATATTATTCCATAACTACGTAATTTTCTATGAATAAATGATTGTGTGCGCGCAACATTCATGTTTGTATTAGCATAACATCGATTGATCCTAACCGAGTTGCCATAAACTGTTCACTGTTCCCGTCAACGACATTAATAAAACCTATTATTAATGTCGTTGGTTCCCGTGACAGCCAACTGAGGCGTTACAAATTCAACCGAGCAGGTACATAACATGAAATAAATAAATAATTAATGTCGAATTCATCAACGAAGAGACGAATAATTCAATGAAGTTTGACAAAAACCACATCACTCTTTATAGAATGCAGCATTGAAAACCGAGACATGCTTGACACAACCGACCTATTGAAAATAAATCGACCATTCCGAATATACTGTTAACTGGACGTCACGGTGTAATTCTATTATACGGTTCTAATCATTTACCAACTACATTTTAGATTCGCCGAAGAAAACACGCCAAATAGGTATAATTCAACCATATGAATTACAAAAGAAGGATGCGCAAGCCCATACATACCAGGACCTGTTATATACGAACAGACTAATTTTTCCTCACTTATTTTCTAAGAATGATATGTTCACCAATGTGATTTATGACGCTTCTAAAACTGTTCAAATATGTACAATTTGGCTAAAATTGAATATAAAATAAGAAAAAACGAAAACAATTTTCAAGCTATAAGTACCTATTTATAGACATGTATACACACTAAAGATTATGGATTGCCAGGTTTGTTATTTTCAGAGTGCTAAAATGGTGCTCGATTTTAAAAACTTGATGTCATGTATTTTTAGTCAATATTGTCTCAATGATATTTATATTGATTTTTAAAACAGTGCATGTCATCTTGTCTGTAATATCAGATTACTTTTTAGAGTTCATCGATTTATAGGACGTTGTCACGTTAAAAAAATCAATGTCTAGGACTGATATAAAAAGAAAATGAAAAATGGAATGATAAAGAAAATTCGGTATTCATCCATTTCATTAGCAAAAGTACAAGAACCGCAACTATAAGTTAAGAATATAAGTAAAGCAGCTATTCGAATAAATTCAGCTCGGCTGCAGCCTGCGGATGCAGGTTGCGAATGGAGGTAGCACACACATGAGCCGCTGCTTGTATCAGCAGTCGGGAATGATTCCGATGCTGGTTGCCTACGTCGTACATCGCAGGTACGTTGGACTTGTTTAAACAGGCTAACAACACTTGCAGCCGAGGCTCGGTAGCACATGCTGCCGCAGCCGTGTTCGGAATCTTTTTGTAGAAATTCATACAACTACGTAGATAACCAGAGCCCTTAGTCCAGGTTTTGTGTTGTTTACTTAAACTTTTGCGTTCGCGTGTGGCTCCATACATTTTGGTTAGTTCTTCATCGTTTCGGCCAGGGGCGCTGTACAAAAATGTATAGGGCAATATCGAACAGATGTAATTTCAATTTATGTGTAAACCTGGACTAACGCCTCAGTTGTGTAGCCACAGCCGGCCTAGTGCAGCTGCTGCAAGTGTAGTAAAGCTAGTGATAGATTCGAATAGCACCCTTAAGGATTATTACGAGTAATATTAAAATTGCCACGAATTTCTCGGATAACTTCAACTACTGCTTTTTGTTTTTAGTAGTAAAGTATATGATAAAAAGTACATATAAAAATAATAAGAATATTCTTTCTTTTTGATAATCTTTTAGTATACAAAAATGTATGTTTCTATAAAAATGTATAATAACACCTCAGTTTGTAAACATTACGGGCTAAAACGAGTTAACGCAGGATTATGTGCCAATAGTTAAAAAAGAAAATAATTATTACATCAACACGTCAACATTTCCAAAATTGCTAAGTCTGGATACCGAGAACGAAGTCTGGCAACACTAAATACGTCATCTGATTGACTGAATTTGACATTTCCTTTTTTTTGACAGCAACAGTAATTATTATTATTATTAATCCATTTATTTCGGTCATTACAGCCATAAAAAATATCATAAAATTACAATTATAAAAGATTCAGAATGTCATCAATATCATCAGGATGTCATCAATATCATCAGAATGTCATCAATATAAATTTAAAAAAAAAAAAAAATTAAATAATATCCATAAAGACAACACAGACAGATAATACAGTGAGTAGTGACATCACAATTTTTGTCCCATAACGATGATCATCCACTTATTTTGTATGGGGCAATCTAGTTTATTAAAAATCATCTTCAGGATACTGTTGCGGCTGGCTCGCACTCGCTGTCGTAATGAGGCGACTTTCTTGCGGATAACAGCATGAAAGTCGTCCGTGCGTGCCTCAGCGAACATCAGAGATGCGCTGCACCAGCGAGGCAGCCGCATCAGCATCCTGAAGATGTCGTTGTACTGTACACGCAGAATGCTGGCAGCCCGACGAGTGTGACTCACCCACAAGCTGCTCGAGTAGAAGGACTGGCAATAAGCCTTGAAGAGGGTAACTTTTACTTCACTCGAGCAACGAGCAAACCGGCGCGCAATCATGTTCCCTCGAACTGCCAGCGCCCTGCGCTCCCTCTCTATATCGTCATCATCACAGAGGTCCTCTGTGACCAGGTGCCCCAAGTATTTAAATCTCGTCACCACCTGCAGGGCCACACCGCTAAGCATAATTGGCGGAACATGAGCGGGCTTAACGGTACCACTTTTAAATACGAGTACTTCACTCTTTTTAGAGTTATATTTTAGCCCATGTTCCGCCACGAATGCCTCACAAATCGCTATCAGTTGTCGAATAGACCCCACCGACGGACCCAGCAGCACCATGTCATCGGCATAGCTAATATTATTAACGCACACGCCATCTATGACGCATCCCGTATGGGTACTGCTGAGTTCAACGATGAGGTCATTAATATAAATGTTAAATAGCAAAGGAGAGGTAATGCCGCCCTGCCGGACGCCACACTCCAAGCCATATGCATCAGATAACGTCCCAGCCCATCTAACTCTGTTTCGCTAACAACCATACCACCACTTCAGTAAAGAGACCACCTCCGGAGGCACGCCCGCAGTCCGCAACTTTCTCCAAAGCTTTCCATACAGCACGGTATCGAAAGCCTTGGAGAGATCGAGAAAGCAGGCATACACCGGCGTCCTCCTATCCGTATAGTACCTGACAGCCTGCTTTAGACTCAGTATGGCACTTTCCGTCGATAGTCCAGCTCGAAAGCCAAACTGTGCATCATGCAACTCGACGTACTGTAGCATCGTACCATTTAGCAGGCTGTCAAGGACCTTTGCCAGTATGGTTGCCAGAGATATGGGCCGATAGTTATTTTTATCCGATGCATCTCCTGTTTTACATTTAATAATAGGCACCACTACCGTCCTAGTCAAATCTTCCGGCAGGTAGCCATGGCACAAACACAAGTTATAAAACATAGAGAGCACGCGCGGCAGGTGCACTCCAGCATACTTAAGGTGCTCGATGCTGAGACCGTCGTGTCCAGGTGATTTTCCTCTCTGCATACTATTAACTACTCTCTTTATTTGCTTCGCATTAAATTTTACGGTTCTCTCTGGTTCAACAGTCTCAGCATCCAAAACCTCATGAGTCCCCGAGCCAGAGCATGATGAGACCCTAAAATGGTCTTTGAAAAGGTCTGCGATCTGCTTATTATCACTTACCTCACCTATACTCACAGGGAGGCCAGGCTTCACATTCATTTTGTTCGTATCTTTCCAAAAGCTTTTAAAGTCCTTGGCGGTGTGTTGCGAGGCAAGAATGTCCATTTTGATTTGTTCTTGGCTGTCTTTACACCATTTTAATTTACTTTTGAACAATTTCCTGCTATCGCACATTTCTACATATATTTGGCCATTATTTGGTTTACCAGCCGAAACCCACGCCAAAAACCTTCGTCTGGCCTCCCTGTGAAGAGGGGCCACATGTTTATTCCACCCGGCAACATAACCTCCCCTCCTACGTGCAGAAACACGTATACAAGATTCAGATGCGGCCTCTGACAAAATGGTGACTATATTCGAGTACATTTCATCCAAAATACCTCTGTGGTTAATATTTGTACACATTCCATCACAGCATTGAGAGAGCTCAACAGGAAAATCAATTAATCTTAGTTTAGTGTGACAAAACTTATGATACTGTTCAATTTGATCTGAGGTGCGCTCTCCCCACGTTACTTTGTTGACTTTTGGCAGTGAACCTGCACAATCCGACATAATTCTACCACATGGAACTTTTCCTAAATCACATTCAATAAAAAGTGGGAGATGATCGGACCACACCGTGTCACGCTTCACCCAGATTCCCTTTATAGTTGGCAGTGTTCCTTCTGTAACTACACAATGGTCCAACCATCTCACACTCCCATGTACATCACTAATAAAAGTGAAAGTGTCCGATTCTGGACCTAGCTTATTTAGATCCGCCCATATCCACCTCTCATCCTCACAAAATTCCAAAAGTTTTTTACCAAAACGAGCTCCAGGTTGTGCGTTAAAATCACCTAAGACGTATATAGCATCTACATTATGGTTTTCTTCTATAACAGAGCTAATTTTCCCTAAGCATTGTGTAAATTCCATTAGGTTATCTTTTTCTTTGTCCTTTGAGTCAGTCGGCATGTAAACATTAAATATTAACACTTGTCTGTTACCTACTTTGGCTTTAATAGCCTGTAGGCGCACATCATCACAATCTATCACAGACACTGAATCGAACGTGCTTTTATTCCACAGTAGGGCTACACCACCATGGGGTCTACCTCGTAAAATTCCAGCCGAAGTGTCAACTGCTGATATCCCAGTACAGGAGAAGTCCTTGTCGACCGTGTTCAATAGGGGTAAATCGTGAGGCAGTAAACAATGCTCCTGTAATGCAATCACACTGGCTTGCTTGCATAATGCTCTAATGTCAGTCAGAGAACTCTTGAACGCTCTGCAATTGAACGATACCAATTTCACGTATGGCGTACTATCCATTTTAGGTGTGAGTGGTAAAAGATAGTTTTTTTTTTCAAATAATTCGCCCATTTTTGGACACTAAAGCCTTTAAGACCATACCGCCACTTCTTATGTATGTAATCCGTAAAGTAAAAACAATAAAAAAATCATTGTAATTTTTCTGGTCGGTTTATTTTAATTTTAATTAGTGATATGAAAATAGCAAAAAATCCCTATATTTTTGAAGCACATATCATTTTTAGAAAATATGTTTGGTTTTTTTCTAACAAAAAAAAAATAAAAAATATTGCACCTATATTATTAAGCACCGGTACATACCTACAATCACAAATCACAACGTATTGCGCATTGACAATTAATATTTTGAGAAATGGTTACGAAGATGAATTATCGCAGCCGAGGCACGTTAAATACCGTTAAATCCACTTACGGCTACAAATGCCAAGTAAACAGCCGCAGCGAACGACACGCCAATAAACCCCGAGGTTTACTCCACACATGCAGCAGTATCAAAAGCATCGTAAACTTCAAAAGCCAGTCCGTGGCTAGCATAACGACACAAGCACACGAGGCACTTAATGCGTGAACATTTTTCATATAAGAAAATACTCCGAGACACGATGGCACTTGAAATAAGCTGCACTTTGAAGCAACGGATGAAATTTCATGCTTTCAGAAAGCAAGATGTACAAAAAATACAAAAGAACCGAGTGAAGTTTATTTTAGAATCGAGTTCAAGAAGTTTAGATGAAGGCGGAAGAACTGCTAACCTTCGTTATGTTATGAGTCGGAAACAATCGCCAGTAAATACATGTTATAATCGATTACCAAACAACACACGCAAATCCACACATGATATTTGCACATATGAAACTTGTAGAGCTCGGAAAACAATGCCAGTTTTTCTTGAATTGATTTCTTTAGAAATTAATGTACGAGTTAATATTCTCGCAGCTTGTGAAGGGTCTAGTTAATTTTGTTGTTGGGTGTCACGATCACGAGCGATCATGATAGCTTCTGCAAATGACTATCAGATTTCATCGTTGGTTATGAGGCATTTGATTCCCCTACTGTGTATCCGAGTATAAGAAACATACAAGTTAGACTCTACAGTGTTATTATCTTCTAAGATATCTGTTTGCAAGGTCGGATGATACCTGCGATATTGCATGTACTTTAGATTAACTTATACGTCTCGTCTCCACAGTCAATATCTACATCAATTTGTTATTCTTCCAGGCTCGTGCCATTGCGATGCCTTGACTGAACAGAAATAGTAATTTGTGGAATAGCCTGTTACCCCAGAAACAACAAACATTCAGAAAACAAGGCGAAGAAAATAAAACGATAAATATCGCGATAACGCCCACAGATTAAGTTTTGCGACAAGAGCACAAGTTTAACCATAAATCAAGAAATGTTCCAACAAACACCTACAGAGGAGTATCGGGGAAAGGTCATGAAAGCTGAAATAAAGCATAGCTCCGCGGAAAATTTAACGACGCGCGTGAAAATGTTAAAAAAAGGTCAGGGGGTCGGGCTTGAGTACTCGAGTCAATGGTTCGCACGGAGGGGCGGCCGAGAGCTTGCCGGTATTTATGTAAATACGTAGGCATCCTGAGTGGGCAACCTGACACACTCGTCTAGAAGGTTATCGAGAGACACAAATAATGCGTTGTGTAGGAGGCAAGTATGCAATGTAAGGTAGGCATAGGCATCCGGCGAGTTTCCGCAAATGGCTGTGGTAACAATCTTCTTATAAGCCAATTTAGCACAACTGCCAATTGAGCCAAAACGATAACCCATCTTAAAATAGAAACCAATTTAGCTTAGGATAAGTACCTAACATTGTATTGAGCCTATGTGGATTGAATTAAATTGGGGTTATGAGAAGCAATAAAAGCCAACCACCATGTTTCAACGTGTTCTTCTTGGAAGCAACCAGCTGCCGTTTAAAGTTTGATTGGTCGTTAAATTGTCTTTATAGGAGTAGAACGAAACCGAGGAACCGTAATCGAAGGACTTGAATATTACTACAACGATTATGGTAAGCTGCCAGGATAACCTGATATTAGAGCAAATTCTTACATCTAAGAACTTCTATATTAGTTTATTTTATTATTAGTTTTTTTCTTTACACTTTATAATGGGTTCACGTTAAACCAATTTTTAAAAATTCCAAATGAGATTACAAATTGCAAATCAGTGTGGTATAACATTACTAAGGGAAGGAACGACCGTCACGGGCAAGTGAGGCCAGTATAGGTGCACCACCGCATTATGCAGTCCAGCCACGCCCAGCACTATAATGATATGATACCGATCTGACTGGTTCGAAAGCTTAGATACACGTTCAGCAGCTGTGTTTCTTTATGGTACAACTTAAAACAGTTAAATATCAAATAAACATTCAAGTGTAATAAAGCAATTGATCACCGGTGTTAATACGATGGCAGCCGCTAGAAATGCGTGTAAAATTGAACGCGGCGGCCACAGGTTCACCCGGTCCACTTTCCAGACACGTCTGCTTTGAGAAAGTATCGTTAAGACAAATGGTAATGGAATAAAATAACTATTGCCGATAGATCGAATCGAATACGATGAAGATGTTTTAGATCTGTGAAAGTGGCGATAAAAATCAGCACGAATACGTTATTTCGAAACAAATAAACGAATTTGAAGAAAACTAATCAAAAACTAGTCAAATAGCGTATTACGCTATTTGACTAGTTTTTGGAAATCGTTTTAAATTGTTTGCTAGTACATAATAAGCACACTACGTTTATATTTCCGAGAGATCTACTGTA
Source organism: Hypomecis punctinalis (assembly GCA_949316475.1). Classification (NCBI taxonomy): domain Eukaryota; kingdom Metazoa; phylum Arthropoda; class Insecta; order Lepidoptera; family Geometridae; genus Hypomecis; species Hypomecis punctinalis. The sequence goes on along the minus strand of OX438801.1, from coordinate 371,968 downwards.
TTTACAATGAAAATCAAGTGTTAAAGAATAGATATTCAAGATCCCGCCAAAACGACATTCTGTAATGGCGCTGGTCTGTGACGTCACACACTAGTAAATAACGTTAGTCAATACTAGTGAATACGCTAGTTTACATCTGAAAATTGACAAAAAATACTTTAAAAGTAACTTACAGATCCAATAATATTGCTCCCAAAACACAAAACACAAATTGCACAAACAACAGTGAATCGAGAAATTCTCGTTTACCATGCATTTAGCATGTGACGCCACCAGAGTTGCCACCCGACTTAGAGCGTTTTCGTCACAGTTAAAAAATCAAAAAAATATCGCATATTTTTTCGTGTAATTTGCGAAAAGTATACATATTTCAGTTTAAATAAAGTGAAATATGTCTTTTTCAGGCTATTATCTGTAAAGATTACCACAATCAATAGTATAATTTTCAATGTTGTCAAATAGCCTATTCATGGCGTATGAAGAGTAACTGACAAGAGTTGATATGAAGGTGAATAGTAAAATAACAATGGGGCCACCACACGCGTGGAATTGTAACTCTGATTAGAGATCAATGACATCGATATCAAAGGGCGGAGGTCGACGCACTGCGATAAGCAGACGTTACGTCTGCAGCAGGACATACTGGCCTCCGTCAGGACATGGCTGGCATACTAATGCGAGCAATTTGCAGCCAGTCACTCATGGTAAATGTAATTAACCTAGCACAAACATCTTTACCATATTCGAAAGCACGTTAAATGGTTATTTCTCAGTGTGTGTGCCACTGCCCTCCTTTACTTTGTCCAAGCTCCGAGCCCTACAGGTCGATTCCCGGAACGAATTGTGCGGTTCTCGCGGCGGTTTTCTCCGGTGGAAAGAAGACTATATACCTAGCTAGGGGCTAGCGTGACCGTGGCCAATAATGTAATTGTGCTTAACTGGCTATCGACCGCTGCGGCCGCCGCGGCTCGAATTGGGGACACGTGTTGAGCGCGGTTATCTTATGGCGCGTGTGAGGGAGATCGATGGGTGTTGTGTTGAGACACAGATTGGATGGTAGTTACCGACTTAGGGTGAGAGTTATCTTATCTGTAAGTATAAGATACGATGATACAACATGATTCTTATGAACTCCTTTAGGGAGTCATGATAAAATTAAAATGTGTGGAAGGTTATGGACATAAAGATACATATTCCATTATAGAAATATGGGCACCTCTGTCTGATCTGAGCTATTTAAAAAGTATCACAACTTGCATTGATGCAACCACGATGCACTCAACTATAACAGATGGCGTTGCTAACTCTATCAAGAAATAGCTTGTTACAAACGGGGACCATTTGAGCCAATTTACTATCGTCTGTTTAAATTAGATAACATCTGGTCGCACATCCACGGAGAAACAATGTGCTATATACATAGTTTCGTAGGCTTTAATAACGCGTGTCCGTGCGATATTTCCCAACACTTTGTGACACAATGGGGGAAATTCTGGCCGCGCATCCATGCCTAACTGGGTGAGGCCAAATGTTCACTTTCACGAAAATAATTATAGATTCTGACATCGACATTCTTCATCACGCAAAAAGATTCACAGTCTAAGGAAATACTTAGCACAAAAAATTACAAATGAATTGAAGACCTCTTTTAGGAGCATTGTTGAAAACGTGACGCGAAACTAAGTATTTGGGCAGTCGGGTAATAAAATAAAAACACTAAAAAACTTGATAGCTTGATAAGCAATAAAAACATTAGTGTTATCAGCTAAACACAACCTTATCACTAACTCACCTGTTTGATATCTCATGACGTAATGGACGGTAAAATTTACTTTTTACTGCCGTATTGTTTACCTACAATATTTACTCTTTTCTAAGGGGGATTTTTGATATCGCAAATTTTAAGGACATATTCTTGAAATGCCTGAGTAGGGCCATATAGATAAGATTTTAATTAATTTTGGCATTTCCTTATTATCATCGTGATAATGATACTGTTTAGGCCAATCCTTTGTTCACCCTTTGCTTCATTCAGGTGTGAACGATTAAAATTTTAAACGCAATAAATATTTATGGCGAGGGCAGGGGTGCGGCGCCGATGGCGTCGCTACCTGTTCAGGCGTATAAAATCAGAACAGAACGGTATGACAATGGGAAACGAAGCGAGAACAACGACGAGAATTTGATGAGACAAAGTACGTAACTACCTAACTACGTACAGTATGCGACACCGCAATCGACATACATCTCTCTCTACTTAACCATAAATTTCTATGTGGGTAGCAGGGACCCCACCGCAGCGCCGCGACAACACGCAGGCGCGAATTCATCGGAGGGTTAGCAAAACTTTTTGCATATCATAATGAATTTAAGTTGAACATGCCCTTCCATGGTGTTTACCAAAGTATTTACAAATATTGTATGACCCTGCGTTAGTAATGCGTATTTGACACCTCCAAAATTTTTGCGTAGAGTTCTATTCCGGGAATGGAGTTACATTCAAATTAGCGATCTTTGGAGGAATAAGACTATCTCCGTCCTTGATGAGAAACAAGGAATTATTAAGTTATTAAAAATGTGAGAACGTGAACCAAAATAATTTCACAAAAATAACATCTCAGAGGAGGTCGACTGCTATTTTACAGTTTACATCATGTCACGTCACGGCGTAAAAAATAACTACGTCAATGTCACGTCACAGCGACGCATCACACTTGTTAAACTCGCCGCTCTACTGACTTTCATAATACGAGTTTCATTATAACATAATAATGAAATTACCTAATATGTATGTAATTATATAGACGTCGCAGTTTAATACAAAAAGAAGAGAATGCAAAAAGAACTGCAGCGCAGTTCTTTTTGCGGACGGGACTCGAACCCGAGCCTCCTAATTAGAAAGTAGAATGATTGCTTTTCACCATTTCCAATATTCTACCAAAGTTTTGGAGATATTTGACATACCTACATATTTGACTGAGTATATAATTATAGTGGAATCACATCCAAAATAGCCTTATAAAAAGCTTAAAGATTACGAATTGTAAGAAAAGAGAGGACCGGCTGCAATGCCGGCGACCTTCCCATACTTTTGGCGTGACTGTACCCGACTGGCCGGTGGAACGCGCTCTACCACTCACTTTTTGTTCATTTACATTGAACCTTAACACTTTATGTGGTTATGGCTACGAGATGTGAATTTTTAAAGTATCTAAAAGTTGCTAACTCGTTATCTGTACTGTATCATAATCACATTTAAAGCAGACTCGTATTTTACTATGGAAATTTACGTGGTTTTCACACATTTTATACTAAGTATATATAACGGGACTAAACTCACGTGTAGGGATAACAGACTCGTATTTGGTTATTTATTTATAATGTTGCTGTACTACCCACAACAGCTCATACAATAGTAACAAAATCACTTACACATGTACCTACCGTAATTTAATTATTTTCATTATTTAATTATTTTCATTATAACAGGAATATAATAATTTCACGCATTTTCCTATCCTGTTCCCATTTACACAGCATGTTCGTTATCTCATATCGTTCCTAACGTTCGACTATTTTTGCTGTTGTTTGAATTGCTAACGAATCGGGCATAAAATGAGTCATCAACAGGCAGTAATATATTTTCTTTGCCAGTGGCTACAGGCTTTGTGACCGTTACAACCGGCCGAGGCCGTCTATGTAACTGTAACCCACGAGCTTCATCTGTTAGTTGTAACCCAATGAGCCAGTTCGCGGGGCAACAACTCTCTTTGATGTTGCTTGCCATTGCCAAATGTTGCAAGTGGGCGCACACGTATGTGCCATTACCGCAGGGTATTGTTTAGCTGTCCATACATTTACTAAATAAATCAAAATTTTACTTTTTGGGGTTCCGTACCTCAAACGAAAAAAACGGAACCCTTATAGGATCACTTTGTTGTCCGTCTGTGTGTATGTCAAGACTCTTTATCTCGGGAACGCGTAAAGATATCGAGTTGAAATTTAAACTGTATATGTATATCTATGATTTCTTGCAGTTGTGTAAAAGAAAAACTTCTCAGTTATCGTTTAAAAAAGTTAGAGCCGTTTATGTCGTAAAAAGCCGCATATTTCGACACTCACAAAAATCAAAACCTACAGGGTACTTCCCGTTGACATAGAACTATGAAATTTGGCGAGAAGCATTGTCTCAGAGTACACATACAGGAATAAATCTGAAAACTGTACATTTTTATTTAAATCACAAAAAATAGGGCCTCAAATTTCACAAAATATGGGTTCAAAATTCAAAGTGAGTAAATCGTATCATATAAGGTATCATATAAAAGGACTTCATTAGCACATGCTAAAACAGGTTTTTAATTATTTTAACAATGTGTTTGTACGGAAACCTCGTTGTGCGAGCCTTACTCGCAATTGTCCGGTTTTTATTTATATTTTAAATCGATTCTTATTCGACCAAATCTTGTCATTTAGAATAGAGTACGCTTAGCTACAATACCGAATCTACAGATGAGTCAGATCAGATGACATTTTTGTATGACTGTGTGCATAAAAATGTGAAGTCAAAAAGCTATGCAGATACTGATGAGCATAACCGTTCTAGGGGCGGTGCTTAGTCCGTCCGTCCGATAAACAGGGACAAGAGGGATTTTTTATGCATAATAGGGCTACATTTGGCCACCAACTCGCCAGATGGAAAGGAAATTGTAGTCGAAGTATGTAGACCTAGAAGATACTTATTCACTCTTGACTTGAAGATATCCAGATTGTAATTGTCAGGAAACAGTCACGGAGGCAGGGCATTGCAATCCCTGGCGGTCCGTTAACTATAATTTTGAATTCATGTGTATTATATTGTACATATTTTTTGTTGAATAAGTCAAATTTAGTTAAAAACGAGCACCTAATAATAGCAAACACCTTGAACCTAGCCACCGCAGTGAAGGTTAACGACAATAGTTTCAAGGGAACGCATTTCACTCCCCTCGAGTACAGTTTAAACTAACATATAACATTAGCCAGTAGCGAACCAGGGGCTCTAATTGAATCATTAGAACGCCTGAACGTATGCGTATTGGTCAAGGGACCGAATGGGAGCGGGAGCGAGGGTTGAAATACTGTGCTTGTGCGAGCAGGAGGGCGTAGCTTGCGTTTTTTTGCGAATGTTAGAAATGATTCTATCGCTTTAAAAATTGGGCTCCAAAATGAGTGACCGCGAGGACATAACCCATTCCCGGTCATACTCGTATTTAGTTCCCTAGGCGCTCAAACGCGGGTTATCTACGGGTTACAATGTTATAAACACGCAAAGTTCTGATTACAACAAATCGGTAAACATGCAGGGTCGCGCGGTTGTTGATAACAAATAACATACCTAATTTTGTGCATATCAGTAAATTATTACTAACAGTTCCCAGAATCCCACATTTTAGGTAAACCACACCGGATGGATATCAACAAATCAGTGTTGTGTACACGTTACGTGTATAAAATATTAATAACATATTTTCCCGTTTGCATGTGAATCCCACAACACTGATTTGTTGATATCCATCCGGTGTGGTTTACCTAAAATGTGGGATTCTGGGAATTGTTAGTAATAATTTACTGATATGCACAAAATTAGGTATGTTATTTGTAAGCATTATTTTTATTTTCGTACGTGGATTTACCTGTTTGACACATTCTCACAGCTAGAGGAGAATAATAATTTGCCGTGAATTAGTCTTGCATATCAATAATAATGATGAAGACATGATTAATCTCATTGACCTAGTAACGCCAGGCCTGTTAGAACAATATAAAATGTATAGTTCTTTGTCAAGTGAGTACACGAACCATCGATGTGTAGAAACACCCAACAGTTATGCAATTGTGTGACCCAGATCGAGTACAGAACAGATGCGCGCGCGCATCTCCCCGCGCTAGCCCGGGAGGTAAGCGCAAAATGCAACTACTTTCTAATAGCTGAATTTTTGGTATTGGAAGATACTCATTTATCTTTTTGAAAATATGAGTACTTATCTCATTTTTTGTTTTTTATTCAAACGGTAGGTATACCACCAAACGCTAAGGAACCCAGCTGACTCCAGGGTACTGTTGTACACCACCACCAAAATATCATTTTTAGGGTTCCGTACCTCAAACGAAAAAAACGGAACCCTTATAGGATCACTTTGTTGTCCGTCTGTCCGTCGGTCCGTCTGTCCGTCTGTCCGTCTGTGTGTATGTCAAGACTCATCTCGAGAACGCGTAAAGATATCGACTTGAAATTTAAACTGTATACGTATATCTATAGTCTTTTACAGTTGTGTAAAAGAAAAACTTCTCAGTTATAGTTTAAAAAAGTTAGAACCGTTTGTGTCGTAAAAAACCGCATATTTCGCACTCACAAAAATCAAAACCTACAGGGTACTTCCCGTTAGCATAGAACTAAGAAATTTGGTGAGAAGCATTGTCTCAAAGTACACATATAAGAATAAATCTGAAAACTGTATATTTTTATTCAAATCACAAAAAATAGGGCCTCGAAATTCACAAAATATGGGTTTAAAATTCAAAGTGAGTATCATGATACCTTATCATATAAAAGAAATTTATCAGCACATGCTAAACCAGGTTTTTAATTATTTCAACAATGTATTTGTACGGAACCCTCAATGTGCGAGCCTGACTCGCACTTGTCCGGTTTTTAGTAAATAGTTGCATTTTTGCGCTTACCTCCCGGGCTACGCCAGGGACATCCATCGGCGGCCAACACAGCAGCTATAAAGATCAAAAGTGGTGCTCAACTATACACAGTATCACACAGATAAAGACCGGCGAAGGAAATGGCTCTAAATCAAGATTTAAAAGCGGATCATAGCGATCAGGAAGCGAAAACAAAGTCAAAACTGTTTGGCCTTAATGCATCACTTTATTGACTTCACACATCGATGAGATAGAGTCGGGCGCACATGTGAGACAACAGACCAAACGGAGATAAAAATACGTGAGTGGTATTAGGTATTATTTATTTAGAGGCAAACATGAATGAATAAGTAATATACACATTACAACTGTGGGGCTTAAAACTAGAAAAGGATCATTACCTAAAGACCCTAAGCCCTAAAGTAACCTGATTTACTCGTCGAGCTATATCTCGTTCGAACGGAACATCAATTGACCAATTCAAATGTAATAGCAATAGTTCCTGCAACTCATAAAATACAGCCATAAATCCGCGGAATGCGTTCTAAAGACTGCCGATGAGCCGGGGCAAGAGTGTGAAATTCCGAGCATTGTCTGCCTCTGCAGACGCTTTTAGAGTGTTTACTGTGCCGATTCCGGGATCCACTTCAGATATCCACTGCATAGCGCGGATGTTTGCAACTTGTACGTATACCTAGAGTATATGTGGTTTGCAGCGGCACACGGCGGTGGTGTTGGAGGCTTGTCAACAAACGCTGCGGCTGGAGTAGTGGCCCGTGATGCCGCATTTTGAACGCATCTCGGAGCCAATAATATGTTTTTGTGTACATTTTTCAAATAAAGCCGTAAATGCTTTTCAAATCACAGTATTGAGTGGTACACCTGGATGAGAGTAGCGTAAGACAGCGTAACGCTCGTGGTGTAGTTTGGCTGCGTGCGATCACCAAAGTAAAGCAACATTCGGCACGGTCAGCTTTCGGATGGGTGGCAGCATAAAAACTATGACACCAGGGCTAGCCACCAACCTTACATTATACACAACAACGCACACAACTTATTTAGCGAATTTCGGGGAAAATTGGTGAAAGAAGGCTTATGCCCTGCAGTGGGCTAAACCAAGCTGCCGATGATTATGCAGATGATAATACTTGAGTGGAATAAAATGCGTAACTCCTAAGCAATGTTCAGTTACACTTCAAAAGCAGTTTACTTTTTACGAAAGCAGTATCGATTGAAATGTAATGCGTAGCAAGCACAGCTGTTCAGTGTTGGTAAACACTAGATATTGTTGGGAAACTTTATCCAAACTCAGTTTATATTTAGGGTATTTCATCACGCAATGACTAACACCGGCAACGGATTAGACAATCACGTTGTGTATTAAACAATCAGCTGTACTTTGCCTATTCTTTTATTTACAGAAGTACCGCTTCAGAAAACAGGTAATTAACAGCAATGAGATCACTTTCTTAATCACAAGTTTATCAATTGTGATTCACAATTAACAAGCACTTGAAATAAGTAGATAAACAGAACAGATAACTTGATAACGGGTAATTAAATTGTTAAGATTCTCCACAGAAACGAATGCGATAAGATATCGTATGAGTGTTTTATTGTGAGCGGAAATCCCTGGGACTGGAGCTATTAGGCCAGTCAAGCGATATCCGTTGCGATGACACGCCAAATATCAACCAGTCTAGATAACAAATGGAAATTCTGTTAATTCTTGAATTGAGGGGAATACAAAGGTCAAATTGATTCTCCCCCCTTCAGAATGGCACAACGACCGCCACCGATGCTGCTCTAACGCTATTTTTATAATGGACCCCATCCCGCTGCATTTGGAGAGGTACTACCGCTAATACCGTTGACTGGCGTTTGACTGCGGCTTCGCCCGCACTTATTAAGTCTATGACACTTACAAATAATGTCGCTTTCTATTGGTAAAAGAAGTTTAAAAATTCTTCTCTACAACCTCACAAATCACCAACTTTACCTTTTAATTATACTATAAAAATAATAGTTCATACAAATAATCAAATAATTGATATTACTTTAGTACCGTTAAATATACTTTTAGGAATGAAAGGAATTATTCATTGTCAGCTAATAGCGATCGAATACTAAAACATTATCTGACGTCGCCCATCAATTATCCACTCTATTAAGTTTCAGAGAGATTCGGTAGTGCTTGTGCCCAATTCCCATTCTGTCAAAAAGTAGAGCAGCGTTACCGCATTAATCACACAAAATGGGGATCTCTGATCTCAACATGGGAATATTGCGCAAAGCGGGATAGTCAGCGACATTGGCATAATCCGTCAGAATGGCGGCGCTGCGCTGGTCGCGGCAGGTTGAGTTGAGAAGAACGTAATGACTTCCACTGACTATGCTTCCATTGCTTCCAAAGATACGTCCATTCAATTTTGTCAATTTAGCGACTTCATAGAAATTACGACTTTTTGTTATTTAAGCGAACAAATAAACGCTTTAGCGACAAAACTAACTTCTGATTAACTTGAAACTTAAATATTTGTGGATTTATCTCTAGGGTTATCCAGAACTGGTGTACTAAGCCGAAAGGAGGTTATACAGAACATTTTTATAAATAAACAACTTGTTTCATTCATTTTGTCGATTCCGAGTATTAATATTGTACGAAAAGCTGATTTTATTTTTTTAATTCCGGTTGGCCCCGTAGTAAAAGTTGTTTATAATAATTGTCTTAGTCACCCCCTTATGGCTTAGTACAGGGCAAGCGAACAAGCCTGTATATAAAGTATACTGTATTTACCTATATCTTCAAACATTGATAGTGTATTTGAAGCCAAAACTTGTGTTCACTAAATTGGCAACATCGACTACATCCATTCCAGCATGTTCAATTCGGTCGCATCGTCAGTGGCGCCCACAACGCAATGCACCGCTATAAGGGGCCGAAGGCCGCGGGAGGTCGCGGCTCGGGCTCTGCACTGCAGGTGCGACCCAGATCGCGCAAATCCAGGACAAACAAACCTACCACATCACGAAACCTCCCCTACCCGCCGATATTTGGGTCGCCACGTTTGGCCACGTTTCATGTTCCATTCTTTCAGCTAACAAAAGGTTTTATTGACCTACTAATGTGGTAGTTAACAAAGACCGGATAACGATCGTGTGAATAAACACCAGTAATTGAAGTAGAGCCTAATCAACACAAACATACGAGTGATTAGTCTGTCGTGGAGCGGCCACTGGTTACACGAACGGTTACACCTATATTTAGGCTTTGACCGCCACGAATTACTTTTTATAGCTTCGTAACGCGTGCACAATTAAATTGGAGCGTTTGCGCTGGGCTAGGTCGCTTCTCAGCTTCTCAGCGTGTGGTGGACTGAAATGATCTCAAGTTATTCTCATTACAAACAGTGCGCTCGGTAATTACTTGTAAACTTACCCATATGCTTTTCTATCTATCTCTATGAATTACAAGAACAGAAAAGATTGTGCATTTATAGCTTTTGCATTAAATGACTGCTTTCGACTCCATTAATTTTATTATCACGCAAGTCATAATATATCAATAGTACAAATTCTGCATGCATGAACTGGTTATTAAAATTAAAGAGGAACAAAAATTGTAAAACATTATACCCATGTCAAAACGATTTTGATTAAAATGGAAATGCCTTTGTTAAAATGAATTTTGGCACGAAGCCTAAAACTTCGATATTCAGAATACTTCGCATGCATTGCATTCGGCATACCATGATAGAGAATGCCTTATATTCAGGCCAAACCACTTAAAAATGTAAACTTGTGAATAAATATCGGTATTTACAATTGAAAAGAACCGTAAAATTGTGTACATTGACGTCACGATGAAAACCGCTTTTCACAGTATGCCTCCTGAAAAAGTACTAGGCGATCATGAACCGATAGCAGTTATTGTTATCAGTGAGGACGTCGGCGGGGCGGGGCGGCGGGCCGGGGGGGGCGGGGGCGGCCTTCGTGACGTCGTGTCGCATCTGTGTTAGCGCCAACTACAGTTACATCACGCTATCTTATCAACGACGCTAGCCGGCAAAAAGATCATAGTCACTAACTAAACTTCTAACCGCTTATGAAAGCCTGGTGTTTAGTGCAAAATTTTATCTAAAATTCACCGAATTTCAGGGAAATTTCAGAAAATAAAAATAAATTAAATAATATTATACAAGTAGTTACACTTATTTGTACATAAACAATAATTATACACTGTTTTATTCGAAACTACACTGTAAGGAGTTCAATTTATTCATACATACATCTAAACTACGACTACTAGTGTACTTCTACTGCCAACCACTACCTACTCTACGTAACATAAGAACACACACAGACAATAATATGTTAACCCATTGATAATAATTTATTACTTCTAATATGACAAAAAATAATGTGTTTTCTTCGACGTTTCATTGAAGACGTCATTGAAAATTGTGAGAAGCGCAAATACCAAGAATTTGGCGGTGAAATAAAATGATTAGATTATATCCAACCTAAATTATCCTCATAAACAAAACATTATCAGATTTGAAAAGACAATACAGTGGCACGTCAATGTGAAGGTCCGATCAAACAAACAGAGGATGCAAGAACTACGCGGCCGCGACCGGAGAATATCCGTAATGCATCAGGACCGTGCCAATTAATCAAACATTTTGTATTCAAAATTAAGCTAAATCAAAAACTTTGTTTACGTCTTTGTTCAGTGTCTTGCATCAGCGCATATTATAAAACAGGCCACTTTTATTCTTACCCGGGCAGAGCAGTTCACTTTTCAAATTAATCTACATGTTGAATTTAATTGATTAATCTGACAACAATGATGTTATCAATAAAGTTATTGTATGGACTTGCATGCATGTTTTAAAAGAAGCATCTGTAAGTCGTCATAGTACAATGAGCGGTACAAATACAAGTATCCACGTAACGTAAAGGCAAGACGATAAGCAGCCGGGTCGGGTCGTTACCCGGCGGTCGCACGTGCTAGCGGCAAACAATGCTCGCGCGACTGTTTACTCGCTGCCAGCTGACAAAGGATGCACAGCTTACCGTACCGGCTGCATCACGACAATATTATGCTATGTACCAAGATAGTAGAATACAGGCATTTCCTCCCTTTGCTTGCCTTTGACTGCCTCAGTGGCCCAGTGGTTAGTGACCTTGACTCATGGGTCAGAGGCACCCAGGGCAAGCATTATTGTGTTAAACATAGGTGTTTGCTGTAACATATTTAAAAAAAATATATGTAGTAGTCTCTGGCCGCCATATGACAAGCTTTGCTTTATTTAGGGTCAGAGACCGTGTGTAAGATGGTCCCGAATATTTACTTAGCTTGGCAAAGGGAATTCATCCTTGAGAGGATCATCAGGATATAGTCAAGGCAGGAATCCAAATGTGTTGAACTTTGATTTGTGCGACGCGCGACGCCCATTTAATCAGATAGACATAAAACATCGTTAGTTTATTTGTTTCTGTGTACTAAGTAATGGTAATGACTAATTTGTGGATTTGCCGTCACTATTTAACAATAAACGACGCTTTATTTGCTCTTTAAATTATTGAACCAACAATCACAGAAATAAGTATTTTCGTTATATTATATGAATAACAATTTTATGATTATGAAGCAAGGTGACAATGAAATCAACGCGTAATTAATGAGAGCTATTATTTCCTTTAATAAGCTCCAATTAGCCCAACGAGATATGGAGAGGGCTATGCTCGGAGTCTCTCTACGGGGTCGAATCAGAAATGGGGAGATCCGTAGAAGAACCAAAGTTACCGACATAGCCCAACGGATTGGCAAGTTGAAATGGCAATGGGCAGGGCACATAGCGCGGAGGACTGATAACCGATGGGGTCGAAAAGTTCTCGAGTGGAGACCACGTACCGGCAAGCGTAGCGTAGGACATCCACCCACAAGGTGGACGGATGACCTCATTAAGACCGCAGGATAGCGCTGGATGCAAGCCGCTTCCAACCGGTATTATTGGAGATCCATAGGGGAGGCCTATGTCCGTCCAGTGGACGTCGTTTGGCTGATGGATGGATGGATAACTTCCTTTTGCTATTTTCTTCCTTTATCACGAATTCACCTCGTGCTAGTTGACTGCACAGGTCCAAATATAAACAGGGATAACTCAGTATGTTAGTGAAGGCGCCAGCTGTTCAAATAAACTGTAGGGCGTGTATATAGTCTGCTAATGATTAACGACCAAACGCGAGGATGTCTGGCATCCCGTCTTATCTCTTGTGTGGTCTTTGCTAGCGACTTCGTAGCTGCTACTGTTCGTAAGTAAACATTGGAAAATAAATTTATCGCTGCATCATTACAATAAGTGAAGATTACTCTGTGTATTCAAACAACACTAGATATACCTACTGACTCGCTTACTTATGCAGTCTATTTTATTTTACAGTTTGTTTAGTCCCAGTCCCAACGTTTTCAAAATGAGATCGTAGGTGGGACGCGTGACTTAATTTTGAATGAGAATTAGTTATATGAACACAATAGCAGCGCGGGAGCTGGTGACTGATGAGATCACGCGCATCCTTCCACTTTCTATAGAAGTACTGGCTTTGCTGAGCGTGGGTTTACGTCTCGGCACGAGCCCATCAAAGGATTGAGCAACTCTTACCAAGCGAGAGCTTTACCACAGATTAGACACAACAGTTACTACTGAACCGAGCCAGCCGAACCACAGGTTAGGTAGTAGTTACTACCAAACATGGAACTACTATTTGATCTGTGAGCCAGCCCTATCATCATGCGTCCAATTGTGATTTCGCCGATTGCGCTCGTTACACTAGTTAGAGAGCAGTTGGGACGACGGATGTGTTCGTAATTCCCTGGCCCCTCTTGGGCCAACAAACTTTATCCGCCTTACCACACAAGATTTAAACACTGTCTAACCGTGCAATTTGTACTGTTAAACATTTTCTAAAGCGCGCGTAAAACTTTTGTGGCAAGACGGTAAGCGTTTAGGTGTGTGAAGCATTTTAAACTGAGGCACTTGGAGGAACAGTATGGTTTTCTTATTCGGTTTTGGGGTCGGTCTGTGTACCTCAAGTAATTGAGAACATCTACACGAGCGTGTAAATTGAGTGCGAATAATAAACTAACTTAGTCATACTGTTAATGTTAAACCTGTTTGATAACAATTGAATTAGAGCTCGAATAATTATTTTTTGCAAAAAATGTCATGACCGACTTCAACCGTGTACAGAATACGCGAATATTTCGCACGGATCGATGTAGCATTTTTCACATTATTGTTGATTTATCAAAAATGGCTCAGCCGATTTCGATAAAATTTACATGGGACCAATTTCGAAGTATACTCTTTCCAATAAAAAAATAATTATCGAAATCGGACTACTCTGTAAAAAGTTATGCGTTGTTATACGTAAAAAAATATAGACGCGTCGAATTGAGTGCCTCCTCCGGGTTGTCGGTCAAAAACAACCCGTGACGCATCTCACCTCATAGATGACACATATTTGTGCACTGTTCAGTGGGAAGTGGGTACACATAATATTAACCAAACTGCTACAAAACGTTCCAAGTATAGATAACAGCTAGTTTCGAACGTGTTCAATGTCGGAATTAGTAGGTCAGCTACATCAATACCGTTTCAAGACTCAATCATCTCGTCTGTCTCTCCCGCCCACAGCAATGTCTAACTTGGCTGCTAGAACTCACTTTGCTGTCTTAATATCAAGCTTGGCAAGGCTATCAAGTTTATCTCTCTAGAGTTGGTTTGAGTCTTGTCAAAAGCAGTGGGAACTTTCTGAGCTACAAGCTCAGAAAGCGTTTAGGAACAAGGAAATTGTTTTCAAATATAATCAAGAACGCTATTGAAAGCCAAAGTGCTGTAAAGTTTCCGAAGTTTGGTATAGAGCAGCAACGCAAGTTAGGTAGACATTTAGACATTTCTTTTTGTGATAAGCATTTCAAAAATTGACGCGTTCGCAGGATTTGAATCTGCATCCTCTGGGACTCCGGCCCAGATGCTTTGTCCAATTAAGCTAAAACGCTCTCTGCGAAGGCGCCGAATTGACAAGTTTTCATATTTCACAAGACTATGAAATTCCAAAACCATTTCGAGATATCGGGATGCTGATCATTATGCTTATTTTTCCAAAATTTTTAGTGCAGTAACTGCTAAGAAATCAGATAAAAAGTCTCACCTAAGCCGTTTTTTATTTTTAAGCCGGGATTTATACTAAAAGTTCAGTTGCCAATGATAAAAAAAATACTAGCTATATAAAATGACAGTTAACACTGACAGTGTTGACACATAGAATGTAGTTTAAAAATAAATTGTCAGTGTCATTTTCAAATTACTTATTTTGCTTTAGCCCGAGAGGTAAACGCAAAAAATGCAAATACTTTCCAAAAGCTGAATTATTGGTTGAATTTATAAAAATGTTGTACATCAATACCCTGGAGTCAGTCAGCTGGGTTCCCTAGCATTTGGTGGAAGAATCCGTTTGAATTTTAAAAGTATCTTGGAACTAGCACTACTTATTCTTCTTCTTTTAAATGGTGCTAATTTAAAGCCTGTATGGCAGACCCTGTTACATATTTCAGGTGATTGGCAGTTGTTAAACTTTTTTATATTTTTCTTCCCATAGTATACCGCGGTACATAGTGGACTTTTTGCGCAGACCTCCCGGTCTATTTGTTGTGAATTGTGACGGATTGATTGGCATTGATAGTGACAGTAACGCTAGCACCTATTTTTTTCTAATGTGGCTTCAGTAGACTTGTTTATGAGTCCTAAGTTTTGCAGTTACGTCCTTTTAGTATAAACTACTTTTAAAAACTTAATTTTACGGAAAATATAAGTCGTATTGGAAAAATAAAAAATACATATATGTTATTTTGCAATATTCTTTCAGATAATAAATAAATATAACTATGTTAAAAATTTGAAATGTTGTCAATTAGTGAAAATGTTTATCATTTTTACCAACTACTACATTTTTGGAAGCGCCATTTTTGAAATGTTTATCACAAAAAGAAAGTTTCTATACACCTAGTGTGTGAAGCACGATAAAAATAATTTCATTGATTTAGACAACATGTCTAGTATGGCCTACTCTACCGACATATTTACAACAACTCTCGTATTATTTTTTAACCGACACCCAAAAAAGATGAGGTTCTATGTTTGTCTGCATGTATATTTTGTATGTAGGTACGAGTATATTCATCGATATTTATGATACGATTTAAAAAATCCTTATTTATTTCGTCTCTCGAGGTGGTCCCATTCAAATTTTATCGAAATCGGTTGAGTCGTTTTGATGTCAAATCGATTTGTGCAAACTATTGAATTAGTACACGAGTGAAGTCGGTGGTGCCATTTTTGCGAAAAATTATTATTCATCGGCACCGTCACGTCGTCATCGAGGGGACTTAGGTTACTACTGATATTAAACAAAGAGATTAGAATTCAGAATATTTACAGAAACTCGCAAACAAAAACTGCAATGAACTGAAATTGAAACGTTGAACCGAGTGCGTGCGCGGCCTTGCGCGGCGTCAGTTGCGAACTCTCAATGACCTTAATTTGCACTGCCGGTAACGATATGACCACTATCGGTGGAATACCGCGGCCAGATAAATAGCAACCGGAGCTTACAATTTAAGATGTCATTCGAGCCACGGTGCTCAGTTGTAAATGCCGCCCGCGGTCACCCATCCGAAAACTGACCCAGCTAAAGCTGAACGTTGCTTAATTTCGATTATCGTTACCGAACACCTAGTTAAACTAAGCTATGAGGGCTAGCTTTTCACTTTCTACAAAACCCATTCCTAATAATAAACTTCTGAGTGGCGCTGATCTCTGAACTGTATCACAAACGTGCTTATACTACTAGTATCAAACTAGCGACTTCCTGAACTCATTACGAGGCTACAGT
The DNA here is from genome assembly GCA_949316475.1 of Hypomecis punctinalis. Lineage (NCBI taxonomy): Eukaryota > Metazoa > Arthropoda > Insecta > Lepidoptera > Geometridae > Hypomecis > Hypomecis punctinalis. The sequence goes on along the minus strand of OX438801.1, from coordinate 355,315 downwards.
CATGCAACCCATGTTCGAGCGCAAGGCATTGTCAATAAACAATTGCTCTGAGGACACGTATCGCAATAACCTTTAAAGGAGCGGCCGGCGGTGGCGGTGAAAGTTGCTGCGACTGCTGTGATGAAATGGAACGCAACCCGCCGAGAAAACTGCCACTGAAATGTACTCACGTATCGGTACAAAAAACTACGGGAACCGACTCAAAACATATCAACATGCAGGTTGGTGTGAGCGTTATGAGAACTAGCTAAGTTGGTAGAGCGCCGGGCTGGTGATCCGATTGAGGTAGGTTCAAATCCTGCGTTCGCGATATATTTTGTTCTAGATACAAACGCAATACACAGTAATTTCAATCGTGTTTGATGCAACAATCGATCCTAGTGGAAATATACAGGGTTATCTGCTTTCCTTGTACTAAGCCGAAGGGGAGTGGTTCAGACCATAATTACGAACATTTTTTACTATGGGGTAAACTCAAAATTCGAGGGAATAAATCAGCTGTTCCATACAAAATTGCAACTCAGAATCGACAAAATGTATAAAACTGCTGTTTTTTTCTCGAATTTCAAGTTGGCCCCATAGTAAAAGTTGTTCATAATGATGGTCTACGGGCCATTGACTTTGCATTTTTTCATTCCATATTGATGATACGGGCATAGATAAGGTTATGTCCAGCAGCAGACGTCCTACAGCAACGAGTTACGATATATCTTTGATCTACGTGTATACCAATGTCCTTGTGAAATGGATGATAATTCCAATCAAGGCAGTTCGATACGTGTGTGAACAACCACGCTCGAATCGAAAACCAATAAGCTCAGAAAGCTGTTTCAAAGATATTTCCCCATCGAAGCTGTCAATAGACGAAGGAATGCAATCAGCAGCACAAAGCGGCTCGGCGCGGGCGCTGCCGCAAGCCGCCGTGACTGGCACTTGCGACACTGGCTCTAATCTCGCCTCTGAGACTTGTAGACTGAGTTATCGTTGCAAAAACTGCATAATCGCCAACTACATAACTGTTGTGATGACTACACAAATATTAATCTCAGTAAAAACGTCCTCTAAGTATCTTTCCTTAGCATGGCTAAAGTCTAAAATTAGCTTCAATGTGGTGATGAGATTATGGTATAAAAATCTTATAAAACATAATTATGTTTCGCAAAAAATGGCACCACAGACTTCCACTATGTACAGAATTCGAACAGTTTGCACGAATCGATGTAACATACATTATTGCTGATTTATCAAAAACGGTAGAGCCGATTTCGATAAAATTTAAATGGGACCACCTCGGGAATATATCCTTTAGAAATGAAAAAGAATATTTTAAATCGGTTCACATAGTTGGCGAAAATATCGATAAAATATCGAACATACACAAAAAATACATAAACGAACATTGACCCTCCTCTTTTTTGGAAGACGGATAAAAAGAAAAATTTCAGTCCTAGGACATCACTGCTAATCATAAGCGTCCCCTATACATTTCCAGTAGGACAGATCTAAAGCAGCTAGCATCCAGCGCGGTCTTGCGGCGAAACGAAGTCTTTCAGAGAACGGAAAATGAAAAACTCGTCATAAAATAGCGTGTTCGTGTTCAGTAATCGGAAACCTTATTGAGTACCGTAATTGTCGTAACAAATGTGCAGTACGTGACGACCAAATCAAGGCTGACGAACACCTGACGCACAGACGCATCCGCCACACATGTCAAGCGAACCCGAGTGTCATTTTCCTGAGAATGCGCGGATCCAAGTTCAGAAGTTCGTGAGAACAGCCGTGTTGTGAAAACAACTGTATTACAGACTACGATTCGCAATAATGCATAACTGAGCTGTGAGTGGGAATGTGAGACTTGCAGAAACAATGCTACTAATGATGTTCATTTTAATGAGATTTCGCTGAGCTTTAGTCACCGTTATGAAAAGTTATGAGGTTCATAGCTTGAGTATTAAATTAGCCCTTACATATGGACAATTACAACAGGTACAATACAGCAACACTTTATTGACACCAACAAAAAGGAATAAGTAAGTACTTAACAGAAGAAATAGTTAGATGAGATACAGAAGACGGTATTATCGGTATATAAGCGTTTTCTTCCAGACAACCTCTTTTGGATCCAAAGAAACGTATACAAGGTCAAAGACGGTGGTGTAACTATTGGACTATCTAAGCTGATTTCATGCGCAATTTCTACAACTCCAAAGGATTATTGCTGTGCTTATTTCTTATCATTTAGTTTCCAGGCCTACTTAGCTTTAAATTCGACTCCAATTTATTGGGATATTTTATGATCTTTACAAACAACATTTAACATCTTTAAGAATTTACCTCGTAATACTCATTGGTACTCCGTGTTCACGGAACATTTTTTTTCACCGGACAACGGACCGTCAATAAACAAAAGCCTACATTCTTCGCCGGATGGATGTCCGGTGCGTCATTAACGTTCATTATAACCATACGACATCGCGAATCCGGTGAAAAAAACGGTTCGTTGTCCGGTGTAACAAATTGCCGTGAACAAGCGCTCTGATGCGCTGGTGACTAACAGTCTTATCATAAACGCTTTAAGCATGCTTTAGGCAATGTTAAACAAAACAAATTACACTAATAAGGTAAGTATCTACAGCATTTCTGTTTAAATATAATGTGTGGCTAGGTCGGCTCCAAACACGTCGAAGCCTTCCTACCTGGGCTTCGGCAAGCCGATACGCTATTCAATGCACAAATCCAATCCCGCCGTGATCCGTCCTCCACGTCCGAACTTCACTCGACGCGGATTTGTGGCGTTATTGGGATGAAGGGCTTATCGCCCGTATCGGGGTATCATTCTTTAATGAAACGATCGCGTCGAGTACGCGGTTTGTACAGATACGATACAACTAGATCATAAGTGCTTGCAGATAGTGGCATGGAGCGAATCATACAAGTCGGCGATTGAGAAGTTAGCTATAAGCTGCGCAATATCCAATCCTGACTGAAGCTCACATAAAAAGCTGCGCTTGCTTGTAGCTAAGCTCGCTTCACATCCGCCAACTTGTATAATTCGGTCCATATTCCGTCATGTCACGTCCCGGTGCAGTAGCCTATATGCAACTACATACGTACATACATGTTTTAAAGTATTGCATTTAATTTTGCTGCACTTTGCCGTTTTATGCACAATTTAGACAATAATGATCATAGCCAGTTACCTACAACCTCAGTCATTTCAACACGAAATCCTTCTAGCAGTATCCTTCTTTGTTTCATATTCCATGGTGAAGATGAAACAAAGATAAACTCAAACTTCCTCATTAATAATATTAACGTAAAGTTGTAGTGCTAGTGTTTTGAAGTGCAGCTATTACCGTTAGCAGGTAAATGACTTTAACGTGACGAGAGAGGTTTCCAAGTTTCCGCCGCTACGGCATTTCCACTTCAGAAACCACCCAAGGAACGCGCTTACACGACGGGACCATTATGTAGATCCCGAGTGCCTATGCCTACCCATTGCTCAGCCGAAATAGACTCAAGGCTAATTCCAAAAGTCATACTAATTAGGCCAACAAATAAATAAGTCTACTGACCTAATATTTAGTCAGGCCAATTTATTATTTATTGCCTTTAACCAAATGACTGGCTAGCATGAAGCTTTCAAAAACCGTTCATTTGATTGGGACCGTTACATTTACATGGCGTCGAGAGTAACCGCAATCATTTAGCACCAGTTAGCGCTTATAAGATAAGTCACCATCCATAAAAGGTCCAAGCAGCGACCAGCGTAGCCAGACCCGTCTTGATCGAAGGAACATTTTGTTCCTCTTCGCACGCGACGTGAGTTCATATGCCAGGGAACTCTGGTATCGGGAACTCGAATCGTCTGACTCAGCGATAGTTCTACTTAGCTACCTCACACGAATCATATAACGCGAAGATAGCCTTATCAATATTTGAAATAAGTAAGTTCGTATAGTCCCAATGGCTAGCCTCGGCGCTAGCTTAACAAGTCCACGAAAAGAACTCTTTTCCCAATGGCTAGCCTCGGCGCTAGCTTAACAAGTCCACGAAAAGAACTATATACACGTCGTAATAAATATTTTGTGATGCGCGTCCTAGGCAGGCTGGCGCTAAAACTTTGAGGCCGCCTGAAGGCCTCTGACATGGCTAAACGGTTAAAACAACCGGGGCATACAATTTAACGTGACATCAGAGCCACAGTAACGCTTACTCGTTAATGCCACCCGCGGTCACTTATCCGAAGACTGACCGTTCTGAACGTTGCTTAACTTAATGATCGCTAACGAACAACTAGTCAAACTAACAGCGCTACAATACTTGGAATGATTCGAGTGGAAATGTTATTTTAGCACTTCTTTTAGATGTTTCTTCGTATCGGATAGTAGTTATTAGTATTCAGTGGCATCGGATTGCAGTTGAACAGGTTTCGGCGAGGCTGGTCGGATGGTCCGGGTGTAGTGACGTCACCGCCTGCAGCGCCGACCGTTATCAACGGTCAAGGCTATAAATAAAGACTAGACTGCCCGGAAGACGGACTAATCAAATGGCCATATCTGAATATTGATTACTTGTCTCTCCTACCGTGTACGGAATGTTGATGCTTACCTGGGAACAAGGGAAAAAGTTAATTAGAAACAGTCATGATTACGTATTCATCTAGAAAACTAACCGTTTTACCACAAAAGTTTTACGCAAGCTTTAATAGTACAAATTGCACGGTTAAACAGAGTTTAAAGCGTGTTTAAGTATTTTGTGGCTAGGCGGTAAATATTCTTTTAAATTTTACTGTCTCGGTGGGTCAGTGGTTAGTGACCCTAACTTCGGGATCAAAGAGGCGTGGGTTCGATCCCCAGCCAGGGCAAATATTTATGTGATGAACATAAGTGTTTGCTCTGTGTCTGGGTGTTATTTAGTTACTATGTATATAATTTTGTATGTATTTAAAAGTATGTATACATATGTAGTATATCAGTCTATGGCAGCCATATCACAAGCTTTGCTATACTTGGGGTCAGAGGCCGTGTGTAAGATGTCCCAATATATTTATTTATTCTATCTGTGAGTCTTTCAGAATGTCTCAATACTCACAATATACCTACTTAAAGTGTATTTATTAAGTGTATAGTGACACCATAATCATTTCGATCGCAAAACATCCACCGAGTGTAAGATTTAACTAAGTATGTCTACAGGCTTTGACGCGGAAGCGCATTCAACGCATTCTTGGATGTTTAGAAAAACGTTTGTGATTTTTAAACTTTAGCTATTTGAACACACGCTAATTTAGTAAGACATTGTGAATAGACGTCCTATGATCTACACTTGCTGGTATAAATAATAAATAAGGGAACATCCTACACACGGTATCTGACTAACCCCAAACTAAACAAAGCTTATCATAATATGGCTGCCAGAGACTGATATACTACATACTAGTAGTCCGCCCCGGACTTGGACCTCGCGCTATTCCTATTTTATATCATAAATACCTACTGGGATTTGAAAAAAATGTAACAATATTTATATGAAAGTTAGCGATTTATTTTAAACAAATGTTGAAAGACATCAGATAACATTCGGTGAAATGTTTAAAATAGTCATATGCAACTAATGCAATCCGCAGAAAGTGGTGCCGTTTTGGAGTCTTTTTACCACAGCCCTCGTATCTCCGCAACCACTGAACAGAAGATGCTCATATTCGAACTTAAAAATTCTATAAATATAAACTACGTTCATGCTAAATTTCATGGAGATCAGTTGAGCGGTACTTCGAGTTATCGTCGAACAAATATACATACAAACATATACCCAAGTGCCGGCTCGTTGCAGTAGACTCTGAGACCTCACGCTCGGTCAATTATACATATTTTTAAATACATACTTAGATAGATAATTACCAATAAAAACCAGACACAGAGCAAACACCTATGTTCATCACATAAATATTTGCCCTGGGTGGGAATCGAACCTACGCCTCCTTGATCCAATAGTCAGGGTCACTAACCACTGAGCCACTGAGGCAGTCAAATGCGATCGCCATAGTTATCGAGAACCTAGCAATTATTCCAGTAGTGTCAGCATGAATCGTGTCCCTATAAAGGTCGTATAGGCCAAGTGGTTTGCCCTACGCTGGTGTCAGAGTTTTAAGTCGTTTAAACAACCGGGACCTACAATTTGACGTGTCATCCGAGCCATGGTAAGCCAAGCTCAGTTGTAAATGCCACCCGCGTCCACCCATCCGAAGACTAACCATGCTGAACGTTGCTTAATTTTATGATCGCTAACGAACTACACAAAGCGCTGCTATCTTATGTGTGTACTACACGCAGTAGACAGGCGATAGATAAGCGATAGAGGAGACAGGTCGGTCGGTGTACAAAGCGACGCCGCCGGGAGCCCGGCGCCCGGTGGGACAAAGCAATGACAGCACCGCCGGCGGCGCCCGGCTATGTCGCTCTATCGAGATAATCCAGAATGGCGAGCTGATCTGGCTCGAGTTGACACGGGGAAATGTACAAAACACACCTAACGGGAAAATTATAAAAATTATTCAATTATAGTGTAGGAAAATTGCTCATACAAGGTTATCTTCTTACGGTGTAAGTAGTAAGCCAAAAGCGGGTGATGAAATGAAATGAAATATTTATTCCACTAAAATATTAAAGGATGATTTATATTAGAATGGGACGGGCCTGGATGGGGTCCGTACGATGCACGTTCCATACAATTAGTGTATAAGCCCGGACAGGCCCCGTCCGGCCCCCCGACCGCCTAAGCAATAGCAATCGTAATAGCAATCGTTAATGACTTCATTTTAGTCATTCGGCACCGCCTATGTGACGTTAGCCATCAATTGCTTTGCGCGGACTGCGAAAGCAATCGTTGAATGAACAACTTTGATGACTAACGGCACATAGGCGATGCCAAATGAAGTCATTAACGATTGCTATTACGATTGCTATTGCTTAGGCGGTCGGGGGGCGGGCGTCGCGCGTCGTGCGGGCCACTGCAAAAATGCATGGAAAGTGTAGCTTTTGTCGATTTAGAGTTGCACTTTTGTATGGAACAATTTTTTTCTCGAATTTTGGATTGGCCCTTTGTATAAAAGTTGTTCCTAACGATGGTCTGATTCACCTCCTTTCGGCTTAGTATACCAGTTTTGGATAACCCTGTATAACAAATAACAGTTATCGCTGTGTTCCCCTACACTTCATCACTTATCCTTTTATACATAAAGACTGCATTAATATAAGTGTAGCAAAAAAACTATCGTTCGACGAAGTTACATCAGTATTCACTGCAATTTTACTGCGGGAACGTTTGACAAAGCCACTGCAGTATTCGTAACGAGGGCAAAATATACAGCACGTATTTTGAATCTCGCTTCTACATTGTAACTAAAATGTGAAATAGAAAGTCACTAAACGAAATTGGGTCCATTGTCAGAGCAAACATACTTCGCATGACCCTCGTCAACAGTGTTGCTGTCAAAGTGAAGACAACTCTAGAAAAATGGCGTAAATCATAACTCACAATAATAATTCAATTTCCTGAGACTATAAATGTGCGTCTAGAAATCTGGGAATCCACCCGAGGAGGAAAATGAGACGTACGTAATTATAATGATGCTCTAGTTAATGGTTTTATAGCCCTAATCATACAAGTCGGCGGATGTGAAGTTAGCTACAAACCCAAGCAACGCGCAGCTTCATCTGAGCTTCAGTCGGGTATGGATAGTGACTTAATTGTATGATTCGGCCGATGCTACTTCTGTGTTTTCTGTACACTATATTCGTAATAGATGGGGGTGTTATTGAGGATAATGAAGCAGGAAAAGTTAGATACATAATAGTAAAATATTCTATTTTCCTGATTTCGTTACAATTATAAAACAATTGAATAGTTGAATTACCTAGACATATGGACTCTCTGTCTGAAATAAAAGTTTTCGTTTTCCAGTGGCACCTAGCAGTAGGTACGCAGTAGAACGCACTGCTCACAACTGTTAAAAGCGTGTCTTTAAGATTCGAACCCAGATCCTCCAGCCCCCCTACCGCCCCCTACCGCCTAAAGCAATAGCAATCGTAATAGCAATCGTTTATGACTTCATTTTAGTCATTTGGCACCGCCTATGTGACGTTAGCCATCAAAGTTGTTCATTCAACGATTGCTTTCGCAATCCGCGCAAAGCAATTGATGGCTAAAATCACATAGGCGGTGCCAAATGACTAAAATGAAGTCATACACGATTGCTATTACAATTGCTATTGCTTAGGCGGTCGGGGGGCGGATCAGAAATCTCATCTTCTACAAGTTAAGCTTCCGAAGCTCTTCATCATCAGGTTACTCAATATAAAATGCTGTTATCACTTGACACCACAGACATTTAGATCAAGTAATAATGTCCACCTACAAGGTGGACCGATGACCTCATCAAGACCGCAGGATCGCGCTGGATGCAAGCCGCTTCCAACCAGTCTTATAGAAGATCTATAGGGGAGGCCTATGATCAGTGGAAGTTCTAGGGTCAAAACTACGAATAATGTCATACAATACGTATTGATGATAAGCCGTGGTGGTCAAGTGGTAATAACACCTGCCTTACAATAGTGAAGTCGGGGCTTCAAATCCAGGTTTCATACCTATAAATTCCTTGGAATTTATACACGAAATTTCACACCACTTGCTGTTCGGTAAAGGAAAACATCGTGAGGCAACCTGCATACGCCCGTAGAAGTTTTTTGATGGCGTATGTGAATGGGCCAACCCGCAATGGGCCAGCTTGGTGGATATGACCTACTCAACCTTCGTGGGCAGGCCTACGTCCTGCAGTGGACTATTAAAAAGTCTGGTACAGTACAGTATCATGTATTGATGCGAGTTTTTTTGTTCGAGTAGCATCCGCAGCAGCTCGGGCGCAGTCGAGGCGCCCGCGCAGGTCGACGGCCCTCGCACCCTCACACGCAAAGCAGTGCTCTACGTACTAACTACTACATAATATGTAACAAGATATACAGTTTGCGTACTCGTTATCGTATATTCTGTGGCACAATGCAAGTATTAATGCGTAACCTGATCCCGAGGAGACTTCTAAAGCTATGGATGAAATATCAAAATGCAGTGTCCACGTACCTAATTCATCAGCGTTGTGGTGATGTTTTCAATGTGTTTGATTGATATCGATTTATCATTAAAACTATGATTTATAAAATATGGTTATTTTTTCTACAAAATATTAAAATCAGGTATGCTAGAGGAAGCACACTGTTACTTATAAAAAAAATGCATTTAAATTAACTCGAATTGGGCGATATTCACTTTATTGGCAATACATAATTATTATAGTATCTATATTTTTAGATATCTTTAGTTAGAGATGAGTGGAGTTAATAACATCTCTTTATTGATGCTCAATATTTTATAGTCGAGTGAATACCCGTTGTCTTCGAGGTAGCAAGTCTTTATAACTTTGACGGACGCTTCAAGGATGTTGTTTCACTGTAGGTGTAGAAGGGGTACAAATTATACAACAGGGTATCAATAAATTAAGATTTAGGTGACAAAAACCGCGAAACGCGGTAGCTGAACCTACAGAATGAGCTATAATAACTTGTAAATGTATTTCGTTTTGCGCAACAGAAATACAATTTAAATATAGTTGAATGGAGAATTTAATTATTGTATTGTGTGAGTACCTAAACTACCTAATCACCGACAAACAACTTGCGCTTTCATAAGGCCCATACTACAGACCGAGCATTCCACTCATGTCGATACAACGCCCAAACAGTGCAATTTACCGTTGGAATAAAGTAGCATTTCCCTCAGCTACAGCTCGTCAGCACAGAGATGTGTCATATCTGCTAAAAGCGGTTTCAGACTAGCGTATTTATCTGCGCGTATACAGTCGTTTCGGCATACGCGATTACACGCGCGCTACAGTACGCGCTTCAAAAACCGGACTCGCGTAAACGGGCATATTTCGGCGTATTCGCTCGAATCGGTAGTAGTGTCGTGTCTCTATCGGTTCTGACGATCGCGCATACACGAGCTTAGAAGCTCGTATGAGTTCCGCGTGTACAAAGAGGCTCGCCAATACGCGCCTACATGGGCTTCCAAAAACGAGCTTATACGCGCATATAAAACGCTAGTCTGAAACCGCCTTAACACGCTCCACCGCGACAACAGCGACAAGTGGTGACGGGCGACTATTCCCGTACATCCGGCCGAAGTGGGAGACGTCGCTCGCTGCACCGCCAGTGTGAAGGAACTATACTAAAGGACGCTTTGATCTATTCTGCGATAGATTGAAGGACGCATACTGGCCTACTTCAACTACTGGCACAAGCAAGCTGTCTGTTTTGCATCCTTGACAATAATATCAGATTCAATAATACGATGTGTATAATATAGTAGGTATGTGTATTTTTTGGCTCGTACGGGAAGTCAATGTCAAAGATGTTAAAGGAAATTAGGTATTAGTACAGAATATGTTTTCATAGAGACCATTACAGATACTCAACGTTAGAGGATGCGCAGCGTGGGAGGTTTGTAAGAATCAAATAAAATCGCTAGCCTAGCTCATCAAAGCTCCTATGGAAAAGGCTTAGCGGAGAGAGACAGAGTACCAAAACGAGCGATTCTATTGGTTCTTGACAAATACATCCACTAGTACGCATTCTCGCACATCTGTGGAAAAAAAATCAGCGGCTTCAAGTCGAAAATTAAACTTTTTGTAGTTGTTGCATCAAGTTGTTCTCAAAGACGGGCGCTTTAGAATCTACTTGGAATCTTAGCAAAGACTTCAAAGGGCCAAAGTGTAAAGTTAGCAGCCGCCGAGCGTGGCGAGCGCAGTCGTCCGTTGACGTCGTCGAGCGAGGGCCCTCGCTTCACGATCATGAGATAAGCTGGCCTTTTGACGGAGCTCACGTGCTTAGCTTCTGCAGTTTATTGATTCAATTTAAGTTTTAATGGAAGGCGTTACCATAATATAGGTTCAGAATGCATAGATCTCTAGATGAAAGAAAAGTTAAGTATTTTACTTTTAACCAACTTCCAAAAAGGAGGAGGATGTTCGTCTGTTTCATTGACATTTTCGCCAATTGGAAACCGAATCAAAAAAATCATTTTTAGTTCAAAAGGGTATACTCCCATTTAAATTTTATCGAAATTGTCTAAGACATTTTTGATAAATCAACAATAATGGAAAAATTGTGTACATCAATTCGAGCCAACGATTCGAATTTTGTACACGATGGAAGTCGGTTTTGCTATTTTTTGCGAAAAATAATTTTAGTTAGTTAAATTACATCGCATTAATAATACGTAGAACCTTCCTGGAGCAAGGACAGTGATCAATTACCCAAGACACAAGTTCTAGAGTACATATATCTAGTTTGGGAAATAGAGTTCTACCATAAGTAATACATATGTACCAGTTTTCATGATAATAAATGTACGTGTTTTGATTTTGGTTTATTTGGGATTTAATCTCTGTGACCTTTCATGAAAAAACAAGAACTTGGAACAAATATTCTTTATAACATATATAACTTATCGACTGGGGATCAAATACAAAAGAGGTCCCATATGAGGACATAAATTATGATTATGAATATAATTTAGTACCTGCACATAGAAAACTATATTACTACATCAAAAAAAAATCCCTGACACATCCTATCTACAACCGCTGATGAAAAATTACTCTTTGTGGGTAGGCTTACATCCTTCAGTGGATTATTAAAAAGGCTGAGGCTGGTATAGTAGTAGAGATTGCTATCTGTAGTATTATCAAACAAGATATAATAATGCTGCATTATCATAGAGATTGCAATCTATAGTAAAACTTTTCTTAAACATAAAACTGACTCATACTGAACTTATGGCGGGCTGGCCATTCCCCGTGATGCCTGATAAGGGTGGGTCTCATTGTTCTCGCAGAATGTTTATGAGGTTATTGAGTGGTGTTGGTGCACCATTGTTCTGCGGGCCATTGTGTGCCATGTTATCTGCAGCGCCACGACGAACCTAGTAAAATGTTTAATGATCTTACAGATCACCTCCACAATCCACATTCTGCACCTTGTTACTTGGAATAGTCTAAGTATGTACTTGACTGATATTCAACAGGGATTTTTGGAAATGTATAGAGATTTTTCACACAATTGTATGTTTGAAAATGCTATTGTATAGGTACACATTCAAATGTACAAGTTTTATATTCTATAATGATTTCTATAGCTTTTGAAAAACCATACCAATATAGTTATTTAAAATTAAAAATATGTATACATAATATGGTGTTATATCATTCTCTGGCAGCCATATTACAAGCATTGCTTTGTTTGGTCCACCCTGGTGAACAAAGCAGCTGGACCACGACTAACTCCTGAATGATACCATCAACAAACCTATGATAATACTATGGTTTGGGGTCAGAGACAGTGTGATAAAATGTCCCCCAATATTTATTTATTTATTGTACTCTGATTACCTAAAAATTACCACCCAAATGATGTATTGGTTTAATATCCTATGTCAGTCTGTTATCAATAGCACTTTGTAATTGGAAATGTGAGTTTCAGTAGGTAGAATTATTCATGACTAATATTATTTTTTTCCTGTTATGAGAGAATATTCATTTTGCAATTATTAATTAATTGAATGATATCATGTTATCCTTTCCAAGTTTAAAATAGTTTCAGGAAACTAGTCCGTAATTAATAATCCATGGTTAATTAATAGATAATGAATAACTTTTTTTTCATAAACCGATATAGGTAAGATCTGTTCATAAGAGATTTAAAGAATCCCACAATTTATGAGACTTGAAAACAATTAGATATACAATAGAACATAGTACAATTTTTTTTAAAAAAAATGCTAGATATGCTCTAATCTTGGTCTTGACCAAATTAGCAAATTGCAGGCCGATATTACAGGAATAAGTACTTTGAACATGACATGAAGCCAGTTCAATATTGTGGGTTGCGGTAAAAGCACCAGGCTTTCAATGGGACAGACCTTGTATATCTCCATTCCCCAGGGAGGAAGCAGTATTGATTATGCACAAATCTCAGAAGTGAAAGGATCAAGTTTAAGGATAATTTATGGCATTAGTTTTAAAGATACTTATAAACCAGGTGCATAGAATTATCAAATTCACATTCCTCATACGAACAGCTAGAATGTGAAACGCTTTGCCTGAGTCTGTTTTCCTGCTAAAGTACTATGTGGATGTTTTCAATTACCAAGTGAATAGTTATATTCTGGGTAAATGTGCTACACCCTAGACCACATATCTGCTGAACATCGGGCAGTATGTAGACAAATGCAAACCTACACAAAAAAAAATACTTGCACAGGATGCACAATAGCATCAAAACCAGCTAAGTGTTTCCTAATAGGTAGAATACTTTATCATGTAAGTTAAAGGATAAATCTTATATAAATCTCGTGTCACAATGTTTGTCCTCAATGGACTCCTAAACCACTTAACCGATTATAATAAAATTCGCACACCATGTGCAGTTTGATCCAACTTGAGAGATAGGATAGTTTAAATCTCAAATTATAGTCGCAATTTTAATTTATTTAGCCACAGCAACGCGTGGCCGGGTCAGCTAGTAAAATATATATTCAAAATATTCATTAATAAATTAATAATTTAACAAGAAATGTAAGTGGGCTATAGTTAAGAAACAAGTTTGTTGAGTCACTGCTGGCTGCGGTGACTTCATTGCTCACAATGCTTGGAGCTTACACATGCCGAGCTTTATTCATGACCTCAATAACTATTACACTGCACCAGAGACCACCAGCAGATATTTTGAGAAATTTGTTTCAAGGAAAGAGAACAAGAAATTATGATGATTCAATATTTTAAGACTTGGAAAATACCTAATAAAAGTTGTATCTTACATACTTTTCAAATCTAAACAGCTACCGTTATATGCAAATCCATTGTAGTAACATTATTGCAAATCCTACCTACCCACTTAGCAGATTAACGACTTTTGTATTGTTTGCTTAGTTTGGCGTCAGAGGCTGTGTAAGATGTAAAATATTTATTATTATTATGAATTTTATTGTGGTAAGATCAATACCTATCTATCTCTTTAAGTTCAGTGCTTTTGTTCACTAAGGAAATTCATATGGCTGTCTGGCTATATAACTGGTGTCAGTTTTTAAGCCGCCTGAAGGCCTCTGACATGGCTAAACGGTTAATACAACCGGTGCCGACAATATAACGCGTCATACGAGCCACGGCAGCGCTTAGTTGTAAATGCCACCCACGATCACCCAGCTGAAGGCTTACAGTGTCGTACATTGCTTAACTTTGTGATCGTTGACAGACGCCAAATCAAACTAGGTACGCTGTAAGCGCTGTTGTTCACTCAAAAAAGCTGTATCAGAGTGCAAGTGAGTGGAGATGGTAGTCTTACCTTCAGGGTAGGCCTGCTTGTGCGCGATGATGTCGATGACCATATGCGTGGAGTTGTAGAGCGGGCCCATGGCTCGCATGTCGAACTCCACGGAGGCGCGGTACGTGGCGTTGACCACGGGCTCGGAGTAGTTGACGGCTGCCAGCTCCATCACGTCGGCCATGTCGCGCTGCAGGTGCCGGCTCAGCGTGTTCATGTTCTGCGAGATCTCGCCGCGCGCGCCCGCCGCCGCGCACGCCACCGCCGCCCAGACCCACACGCCCATCGCCAACATCGTCGCACTTCCACTTCAATCACTGCTCACAAATCACCAACGACATAATAACACGGATCGACGGTAAACTATCTGTTTGCAAAACAAACGCTCAGATACCCGAAACATAAACAATTAAACACTCGTAATAGGAAATAGATCGATGGGAATTAACTCGTTTGTCGCTACGCAACGTGGGAACGTCCCGATAACAGGTTTGTCTCCTATTATCTCCGATATTTCAGTCAGGAAAAATACATTTTTATTATTTTCTTTGTTGCGAGACACGACACGGCCGACGCAACCAGTCGGTCGATGATTTGTGAATGAATGAACGGAGTCGGAAACGAATGAGTGAACAGGCTGAAGTGATAAATTAAGATTAAAAACAGCATTGCCGCTTTAAGAATTAATTTACCCTGATAAAATAAATAAAGAGGTCATGTCGAAAATGAATTTCGACATGACCTCTTTATTTATTTTATTATACATTATGTTTTAATTATTTTTAATTAAACTTAAGTTAAGAGATAGTCAGATTATTTTGAACCTACTGCTTACATCTGAATCAACATGGCAATCCAATATTATGGAAACATAAAACGCACACAATATAAAACATAAACTGGGATAAAAAGATGGGATAGAGTACATATAATTATTATGTAATTAAAAATACCAGGCCAACCAGGTATTCAAGAAAAAAATCAACTGTTTTATGCTTTTTGAAAATTCTGAATGTGTATTAGGCAATGTATACCTACATTGCAATAAAATTGCAATGTAGGTATACATTGCAATTTTATATGGGACAGCTGATTTTTCTAATTTCAATTTCTAACTTAGTAAAAGTAGGTAGTTTATAATAATGATTCTGAATCCTTTTGTTTAGTACTCTTATGCGAAGAGACCTGTTTGTGGTGCTATGTGTTTTCAATTTACACAGGTACTAACATGGTTATTTTATTATGCAAGTTAA
The DNA here is from genome assembly GCA_949316475.1 of Hypomecis punctinalis. Lineage (NCBI taxonomy): Eukaryota > Metazoa > Arthropoda > Insecta > Lepidoptera > Geometridae > Hypomecis > Hypomecis punctinalis. The sequence continues at coordinate 339,630 of OX438801.1, read as the reverse complement.
GTGCCTTTATTGGTGAATTTTGATTTAAATTTATGTTTATTTAATTATTTCATTAAAAATATAACTACAAGCTATATTAAAAACATTATTTTTATACGTTTAGTAGTTAAGGTGTTAAGGTGAAAGTAAGTTTTTAACAGCTTTAATTTTTACGCGTTCTAGCGTTAACATATTCAAGTGATTGATCAATCTAAGAATATTGCTAGAATTATTTTAAAATCAAATGAAGACAGAGCAACAAAAAAGTTAGCTTACACATGAAAAGGGGCTTCCCTTTTCATTTGTAAGCCAAGGGTTCTATAGTCCTAATTAATAACAACTATTATAATTTCATCTTTTCATAATATATTTTTACCTAAGCATCACGTTCACGACATCTTTTTCACAATATTTTTTCATAAAGGAAACATTGTCAATCGAAACATCAATTACTTCTTTTTCTAAATATGGACAGGCTTTTATGAAACGAAGCCCTTTGCAACACTAAACGAGTGAGGGATTTACGAAAATCGTTTTATTCCCTTCCTTCATTAATATTAAAATCTAAAATCCCAGAAAACTTCTAAGAAGCAAATAAGATATTTCTGCTGGTATCTGTGACTGCACACACAGGCTGCTGTCGAAAAACCTCCTTATAAGTGAGGAAATTTCATAGTCTGGTAGCCCTAAGCTCAGTCTTTCTCGTAGTTCACTCCACAGATTATTGATTCACTGCTGTGATTTGCTGATGTAGAGAACGAACTATTGGACATTTATTTTTAAAAATCGAACGAGGTTTAGCGGGAATGCGAAATTGTAATTTACTCTTGCATGCATTCACATACAGCAGAATTTCATACCTATAAATACCAATTATTGCTGCACAAGCTGAGTTACACCTGTTATCTGTACCTTTGATTGTAAAAAATTATATATCGAGGTTTTTAAGAATTTCACGCTCTAACTGATTTATTTTAAAATTAAAATATTTTAATTTCTGAAAGAAAAATAATAGCAATAGATACCCAGTAGGTACACTGACAAAATCTACAGGCGTAATCACTAAGGATCTGTGCTAAGGATATAATATATGAAATTGGCTGGCAGACATATTTTATAGATAGGTACAACTTAAATTTATTCAGTTTGTCAATCACAAATGTCAATTTATTAATTTTATTAAATTTATTTCAAATTGTACGGGCAGGAAAGCACGGCCCATATTTCATGTCCCATGCCACCAATTATCAGGCTGTACAATACTGGCCGGATCAAATCTAATGACGTGATTTCCAAATCACGTCATTAGGTATCCCTCAAGGCAGTATACTGGGGCCATTGTTATTCTTAATAATTTATATAAATGACTTGCCTTTAGCAACTAGATATAATTGTACCATGTTCGCCGATAATACTACTGTGTTCATACCACAAAATAAACTAAGTGAAAAAGATTTTGAAAAAGAAATAATAAATACGTTAAGAAAAATAGTCGAAACATTAGAATCTCTAAATTTAAAAGTTAACATATCTAAAACAAAGATAATCCAATTCAGAAATTATAAAACCCCGCCCCTTCAGCTAAATATTGCTTATAATAATATAAAGGTAAACGAAGTAAATGAAACAAAATTTCTGGGTGTGACCATAGATTGTCATATGAATTGGAAACTACACGTATCTCAAACGAACGCAAAAGTTTCAAAATATCGTTATGCTCTTTCAATACTAAGGAACGTCTCCTGCAAAGAAATTGCAAAGAACGCATACTACGGCAATGTTTACCCTCACTTAACGTATGGTATAATCTTTTGGGGTAACTCAGTCGATGTCGAAAGTACATTTAAAGTTCAAAAAAGTTGTATAAGAGCCATCTATAATCTACACAGTAACTACTGACTCAGTAAGAAATGTTTTTAAAGAAAATAATGTATTGACACTTACGAGCATTTTCATATTAGAACTATGCATGTTTGTAAAAAACAACCCAAAATATTTCACTGAACAAAAATCTTTGCGTTCACATAGTTTACGCTCTAAACACAAATATAACATTAGTATTCCTCAAGCTAACAATGCAATATTTCACAAAAGCACATACATGACAGCTATCAACACTTACAATGATTTACCCCATGAAATAAAGTCATTAGATGGAAATAGATTTAAAAATTCTCTGAAGAAATGGCTAATTGAAAAATCATTTTATGATATGAACGAATTTTACGCATGTACTCACGGATCGGGCCCATACTTATATTATAAAAAATAACTTTGTGCCATAACAATTCTGTATTTATTCATGGATGATCTCAGTTTTTTAGAATAACATATTGTAAACATAAGATAAAGTTAATATTAGATAGGTATTATTGTTACGAATTATTGTATAATTTATAAATAGTTGATCTCAGGCATACATATATCTACAAAAACGAATTTTATAAACAACAAAAATTTGATGTACGAGTATGTACTTAAATAGCTAATTATAATTATTGAATGTAAGTAATGCTTATGGTACCCATCTATTACGTCTCTAGTCTAAGTCTTAAGATGGCTACCATACTGCATATTGCATGTCCGCTAGGACAAACTGTTGAAACCAATAATGTACTTGTAACATCTTTGTAATGACACAGTTTAAAGCAATGAAGTTTACTTTACTTTACTTTACGGACAATATCACCTCGTGCAAATAATGTACAGCCCGTATTTTGTGACCCAATAATGTACAGCATGATAAAACGTGTCCCGAAGAAAAGGACACAAAATATCATGCAGTACATTATTGTGTCGCAAAATACGGGCTGTACATTATTGGCACGAAGAATATTTGCTCCTATGGGTTGGTTTGTCTGTGACTTCTGTCAGTTCCACAGAGATATACTAAGCGCCACACAAGTCGGCGGATGAGAAGTTAGCCACAGATGACACTTTACCGTGATTCGCTAATCGCTCATGTGTGCACAATGCCGACGCCGCGTGACGTAGTGATGAGCACGGGTGAAGAAAGCACGCGGGGGGCATGAGGTTGGCGGGTGGGTGTACCCTGACGTCTCGTTTCTTTGGCTCCCGCGCATACCTTTAAAGTGTCCTTAACTCGTAATAAAGACAGGTTGTTTCTGGCATTGTTGTCACTGTTCAAACCTAACCTAACCAACAGAGTCGAATTACCTTAGAGAACTCATACCTTGCCATAAAATAACCAAAGTCCAGGGACACAAAATATCAGGCCGTACAATATCGGGCCCTGCAATACTGTGCCGGACATTACCGAGGTCAATGAAAATACTGAAAATAGTGGGAATAGACGTACTAGGCAGGGTATATACTTAGCTTTTAAGATTGCTCTGCATATTATGCAAATAAATAAATTCAATTCAAGATCTTGTTTGTCTTATCGGTCTTGTCTTTTTATTGTATCGATGTGATCAATAAAGAGTATCAGATTATCTTCGTTTGGAAGCTATACAGACATACAGATATAGGCCGATGATGTGATGTTAGCTCCAGGCAGCGGGTGACCCAATCCTCGCGCAGCTGCCAAGTCAGTCAGGAGTCAGGATTGGGTTATCCGCAGCTTTTATCTGACATTACAGCCGCCAAGAAGTTGATTCGACCTACTCCTATACAGGGTTATTTGCTCACCCAGTACCAAGCCGATAGGGGGTGATTCAGACCATAATTAGGAACAACTTTTACTATGGGGCCAACCCACAATTCGAGAAAAAATCAGCTGTTTGATACAAAATTGCAACTCGAAATTGTTAAAATATATGAAACATCTAAAATATAAGAAACATCTAAAATATAAGAAACATCATAGTAAAAGTTGTTCGTAATGATGATCTAAATCACCCTCTTCCGATAGGTACTTAGAGGAGTCGTCAGACGCATACCATCCACCACCTCGAAGACACTATAGAACACCCCTCTAATAAGGTGGAGGTTAACAATATAAATATAGTTAAAAAAAAAACTAAAAAAACACGCTTGGGAGTCATCAATTTTTTTATTCTTTTTTTTATTGTTTTTTATGGTTTCGTACCTCAAAAGGCAAAAAACGGAACCCTTATAGGATCACTTTGTTGTCCGTCTGTCCGCCGCCGGTCCGTCTGTGTGTATGTTAAAACTCTTTATCTCAGGAACGCGTAAAGATATCGAGCTGAAAGAAGGATGCACGGAATTAACCTGTCAATTTTTTTTTTTTTTTTTGTTAGTAAAAAACCAAACTTATTTTCTGAAAACGATATGTGCTTCAAAAATATAGGGATTTTTTGCTGTTTTCATATCACTAATTAAAATTAAAATTAACCGACCAGAAAAATTACAATGATTTTTTTATTGTTTTTACATTACGGATTACATACATAATAAGTGGCGGTATGGTCTTAAAGGCTTTAGTGTCCAAAAATGGGCGAATTATTTGAAAAAAAAAATCAATCTTTTTATTACTGTTGCTGTCAAAAAAAAGGAAATGTCAAATTCAGTTAATCAGATGCTTAGATTATAGAGGGAATAGATACGAAGTAAATTCTTATGTCCTCCCGCAAAGATTCAGACCTTATAGTGGTCGGCTAATTTGTGGTCCTGTAGGAACGAAGGGCGTGGATTATATTCTGATTTTTGCCCTTCAACTCTCATTACATCACCTCATTGCTTTAATTTTATTGTTTGCTTCCCTATGTCTTAAGATTATGGCATTAAAAATATGTAATCAAATTCTTCGCCTCCCGCCATCCACTATACCCCAAAAGGCTTTTGACAGTTGTAGCCGTCATTATTCTGAGACCATCCAACCAATAAGAAATTATCTTCATATTTATGTTTTGGCTATAGCAAAGCTGATTGTGATTTCTACAAATATTGTATTAAACGTGTAAATAAATAGAATTTATAACATTATAAGGGCACGAACAATAAAAAACAACCATGGTTACCTGCTGTGTTTGGGGCTGCGAATCGTGTTCTAAGAACAAAAGCGAATGTTTATAATTTTTAGGTTAGTCGTAGTTTTTGTATTTTCACGTCTATGTTTTTGAAATATGAATAAGTGTTCAATGCAGGAACTATAAATGACGTTTAAAACTATCTATTTTAATTCACAACACAGCATAAAACGATAATTTTGAGAAAAGCAAATATATTGAATGTTTACATTACTTCAAATAGTGATGGACAAAGTTACGATTTTATTGCATTGCAATATGTTATTCGATACTTCTCTCGGTGCATAATCGGTAGAAGTCATAATAAATCTATGGTTGTATAGTACTCGTTTTTGCCAAACTTCCTTTTAACCCGACTACCAATTAATGACTACCTATGTTTTTAAGTAGAATCTTGGTTAACTATTAGGTTTGTAAAAGACAACATTCATATTGGGCTAATCCTGATAATTCCGACCAAATAGTATTAATGCATATAATTCTCAACATGTTATACCATGGGACCAACCCTCTATGATCACTCCCTGCGTAGTTATCGAATTTTGAAATTAATTATTTTCATATATTAACAAAAATATTCACCAATTTACCTGCTTATTTCTAATAAGTTATTAGAACCGTTCATTGCATATTCAGTAGTATTAGACGCTTTTTACTGTAGTTAATATGTGTTGGCTTGTCATTTATTTATTTTATTAACATGGTTTTATTAGTTTAACCTGTATGTTTGCTTGCTTGTAACCAACCCCTTTGAGCTCGATTTTGACCTACTTTGAGCGATAACATTTTCTTTAAATTTCCACACCTATCAAAGATGGATGACAATATATTTACTAAAAAAATAGAAAAAAATCTATATCTATATTGAAAAATAAATATGGTAAAAAAAACCTAAAAAACACTCTTTTATTTTACTCTTTTTATTTGATATGCCAAGAAAGCGTGTTTTTTAGTATTTTCTAAACTACCTAATATTGATTTTGGATCTCGGAAACGGCTTCAGTGATTTTGATGATTGTCATTCAAATAAATGTTTTTAAGTTCAATAGAGAACACAAAAGGATCTACTATCAAATATATCAAAATATTCGTTCGCTGGCCTAAGTGTATGTTGATACATTAAACAGTGTCTCAGTTTCATTCATAGCTGGTTGATAAAATCTTTTTTTTTAAATAATTGTTTTCAAAACTCGGTAACTAACTACTGCACAGGAGGTGATTCTAGAGGGTTGGTCATGTGGGGTAAAATGTACAGGATAATATTATATCCTGTATCTACGAATATTATTGCCTAAATAATTGTTTTGGTCGGCACTCTTTCAGATATAGCCCAAAATGAATGATGTCTTTTAAACAGCGTTATATCTAATCAATTAGCATTGTTTTAGGGGCTTGTTCTGTATATCAAAACTAACAACTTTTGTTCTACGACTTTTTGAGTGGTTAAGAAAGTGCGAAGTAATGAGGAAAGTTATACATATTTATGATAGTGAATTTAAAACGTGTGTCAATCATGAAGGCGCCATCGTAATTATAATAGCTAATTAGCATAATTCTGTTTCTTTTTCACTTTAGGCATTCGATAGAGAACACTTTTTAAGTTTGCTATTTAATTTACGATAGCGCCTTCATAATTGGGCCTAGTATAGCTTAAAAACTACGCTTTATAAGTTTAGTACATCGGCAGTCACACAGAAGAGAGAAGGTCTCATTTCTGTGGGCAATCAGGTATTTCTCGGAAAAATCGATATTTTTATCGATTCGAGTTTCGAATCGATTTTTGAAGTAATGATTTAGCGCAACGCTTCAAGGGGGCGGGGCAAAATCGACGCCATGTTTCCGAGATATGTTGTGACGTAGCTATGATACGTTATTTTTGTGCTAGGGCGCCCCTATGATCAGATGACGTATTTAGTGTTGCCAGACTTCGTTTAGGTATCCAGACTTAGCAATTTTGGAAATATTACCGTGTTGATGAAATAATTTTTTTTTTTTTAACTATTGGCACATAATCCTGCGTTAAATCGTTTTAGCCCGTAATGTTTACAAACTGAGGTGTTATTATACATTTTTATAGAAACATACATTTTTGTATACTAAAAGATTGTCAAAAAGAAAGAATACTCTTATTATTTTTATATGTACTTTTTATCATATACTTTACTACTAAAAACAAAAAGCAGTAGTTGAATTTATCCGAGAAATTCGTGGCAATTTTAATATCACTCGTAATAATCCTTAAGGGTGCTATTCGAATCTTTCACTTGCTTTACTACACTTGCAGCAGCTGCACTAGGCCGGCTGTGGCTACACAACTGAGGCGTTAGTCCAGGTTTACACATAAATTGAAATTACATCTTTTCGATATTGCCCTATAGATTTTTGTACAGCGCCCCTGGCCGAAACGATGAAAAACTAACCAAAATGTATGGAGTCACACGCGAACGCAAAAGTTTAAGTAAACAACACAAAACCTGGACTAAGGGCTCTGGTTATCTACGTAGTTGTATGAATTTCTACAAAAAGATTCCGAACACGGCTGCGGCAGCATGTGCTACCGAGCCTCGGCTGCAAGTGTTGTTATCATGTTTAAACAAGTCCAACGTACCTGCGATGTACGACGTAGGCAACCAGCATCGGAATCATTCCCAACTGCGGATACAAGCAGCGGCTCATGTGTTTGCTACCTCCATTCGCAACCTGCATCCGCAGGCTGCAGCCGAGGTTCGAATAGCTGCTTTACTTATATTCTTAACTTATAGTTGCGGTTCTTGTACTTTTGCTAATGAAATGGATGAATACCGAATTTTCTTTATCATTCCATTTTTCATTTTCTTTTATATCAGTCCTAGACATTGATTTTTTTGACGTGACAACGTCCTATAAATCGATGAACTCTAAAAAGTAATCTGATATTACAGACAAGATGACATGCACTGTTTTAAAAATCAATATAAATATCATTGAGACAATATTGACTAAAAATACATGACATCAAGTTTTTAAAATCGATCACCATTTTAGCACTCTGAATATAACAAACCTGGCAATCCATAATCTTGAGTGTGTATAAATGTCTATAAATAGGTACTTATAGCTTGAAACTTGTTTTCGTTTTTTCTTATTTTATATTCAATTTTAGCCAAATTGTACATATTTGAACAGTTTTAGAAGCGTCATAAATCACATTGGTGAACATATCATTCTTAGAAAATAAGTGAGGAAAAATTAGTCTGTTCGTATATAACAGGTCCTGGTATGTATGGGCTTGCGCATCCTTCTTTTGTAATTCATATGGTTGAATTATACCTATTTGGCGTGTTTTCTTCGGCGAATCTAAAATGTAGTTGGTAAATGATTAGAACCGTATAATAGAATTACACCGTGACGTCCAGTTAACAGTATATTCGGAATGGTCGATTTATTTTCAATAGGTCGGTTGTGTCAAGCATGTCTCGGTTTTCAATGCTGCATTCTATAAAGAGTGATGTGGTTTTTGTCAAACTTCATTGAATTATTCGTCTCTTCGTTGATGAATTCGACATTAATTATTTATTTATTTCATGTTATGTACCTGCTCGGTTGAATTTGTAACGCCTCAGTTGGCTGTCACGGGAACCAACGACATTAATAATAGGTTTTATTAATGTCGTTGACGGGAACAGTGAACAGTTTATGGCAACTCGGTTAGGATCAATCGATGTTATGCTAATACAAACATGAATGTTGCGCGCACACAATCATTTATTCATAGAAAATTACGTAGTTATGGAATAATATATGTGTTAAAGTTATTTTTTTCTATGAATTTCGCTGAAAAAATTAATTTGTTATTAATTTCACATTCGTGTTGTACACTTTAAACCTCAACTCTTAAAACCTCATTCCATGATCTGAACTATTCATCGTACGTTTACTACGTGATTTTTTTTTATGATTCAGTGATTTTCAATCTTCAAGCTGACAACGCTTAACACAAATATTAGGTACATGAGATGAGATACGCGCAGTACAAACATCACATGAGAGCAGCAGGCTCTATAATAATAGTGCAACACCTAGCAAGACAAACACAATACATACGACATACAATGGGATGCAAGGTGTCCTCTCCAGTAGTGTAGAGTAACACGGATCCCGGCGGCGGTGGTGGCCGGCGCGTCTGCCTCGGCTATTGATCCGATGCACCGGCACGCCACTCGCCGCACAAAGGGCACCCCCACCCCCCACCCCGCGGCTCCCGAAACCGGGATTGCCCTTACAATTATCCCCTATTCGAATCTACTCTAATAGACACCTTACATCTGTCTCCTGACTATGAATACGCAAATGCCGATGCAATAGCATCAGTAACCTTTTAAAATTCTTACTGTAATATAAATCTGGGAGTGTATTTGTTAGTTTGTTCCTCTTTCACGCAGCAACGGATTGACTTGATTTTTTGGCAAGAACATAATTTGAAAGACGAATAGTGACATATAGGATACTTTTTATCCCGAAAAAATATAAGGTTGTTATGGGATAGCACAAAAATCAAATTATCACCAGTCAAAAAACTAGTTAGGTACATTATAAACCAAGATAGAACAAACTTTATAAACTGAAAATCGTATAAAAATAGTTTTGTAATTAAAACGTTAGCTTTCAGCTAAGATAATAAATACTAAGTAGATAAGGGGGCAGATTAAGTATTTTGGTGAATAAAATTAAATAGAGTTGCTTGTAACGGGAATTGGTAGAGCCTACTTTGACACACTAAAAATACATAAATTACTATAACTAGGACCTCAAGGAAGTAATTTGTGGCTAATTCTAAGTTGTGATTTTGAAATGGTAGGGTCATATCGTTTCCAGCCTAATAAAATCAGTAATCGTACTAGTGTGTAAGTTGAATAATTTATTATTATAGCCTTTTTTGCTGATTGTTTATTTTTTACTATATCATGCGATGTCGAGTTTTTGTCATTTATTATCTTTTTTTTTAAATTCGATCGTGTGATGTCATTTTTAATCAAATATGTATTTTTTCTCGTCTTTTATGATATGTTGTTATTTTCATTTACTTATTAATATTCGTTTTTCTCTATGACATCAATAACACTAATTATTACATCTTATTTTCAACCTTCAGCTTGCCTTCTGGCATAGGCCTCTTCCTGGGACTTCCATTTTATTCAATTTCAATTTCAATTTATTTATTTCAATTAACACGGTATTAATACCAATTACGTTAATTAAATCATTATTATAATACATACATTCGATCTTGTGTCATTTGTTTCTAATTAGAAACAGCAACTTTCTTTAGATCATCGTCCCTTCTGAGTTGTTTTTCTTTTTCCATCTCTAGGGTACCATTCTACTACATCTCTATTCCATTTTCCTTTCCTGTCCCTCATCATATGGCCTGCACAGCGCCATTTTTGACATTTTATTACAAAATTAATTTTTTGCTTTTTTGTCTTTTCTTTGATTTTTTCCAGCCTCACTTTAACAACCAGTTTTACATTCAGTATACTTCTTTCCATGTTATTTTGGCACACTTGAATGATAGTGTTTGCTAATTAATCCGTATTCGGGTTTCAACTGCCTGAAATTATTTCATGACTGAAACCAAAATAGTATTCTAATAAAGCCAAGGCTAGTTTTCCCAAAAAGTATAGTTGTTGTTCTCTTCTAGAACATAGTGAGTAGAAATGTGAACAAAGCCTCTAAAGGATAAAGACGCAATAACTGCGCAATGTGGCGGGGAAGCGAATTTCGTCGTATTTCCCTGTCGCGCTGTAAACAGGGTTGTCAGCAATAACATCTGTTGGACGACACTCCTTTGTACTCGGTCACTATAGTGACGAAACTCCGGGTCTGCCAGGCCCGGGGCGACGGCTCGCAGGTTATTGGACATGAACTATTTGATTTACAATATGAATCTTGTCGTATTTCCCTGTCGCGCTGTAAACAGGGTTATAGCTGACACTATAACATCTGTTGAACGACGCTTCTTTGTGCTCGCCACTGTAGCGTCGAAGCTCCGGGTCTGCTAGGCCCGGGCGACGGCTCGCAGATTATTAGATAAGAACTGCCTGATATTCTAGCTAGGCATTCGATATACTTATGAATTTTGTCGTATTTCCCTGTCGCGCTGTAAACAGGGTTGTCGGCATATCGGCAATAACATCATATTTTGGTGAACGACGCTCCTTTGTGCTCGGTCGCTCGCGACGAATCTCCAGGTCTGCCAGGCCGACGGTTCTCAGGTTATTGGATATGCCGGTATAATAACTAAGTGACATTATAAATGGTTAATCTATTATGCAATGGTTAATCTGTTAACCAAATATAGTATATAGACTCGCATTAGATGCAAGCCGCTTACTATAGTCCTATTGAAAATCTACAGGAGAAGTCCAACAGTGGACATGCTAAGGTAAAAACATACGTTCATTATCGGCGTCATTTCAATTTAAGTACCTAACGATAATGGAATGTAATTGACGAGTATCCTTAAGTTTTATGCGCAATTTTATAGCTGCGAGACTAGACTTCAAGTTTCTTATTTGGCTTGTAATAGTAAAATTTACATTTATATCGTCTGTTCGTGTCATAAGTTTAATTAGATATGAACTTGTGTTGCATAAATACAGTGTAAACTCTTTGTGAAAGAATTTCAAGAACCGCATTTATTTTTCTGCGTTCGAGTTTTCTTTATACGTCATGAAAAAAGTCCTACGACTAGCCAATTATCAAAATTGAACGAAATAAAAATTCAGTTTTCCGTTCTACCAAATAACGTTATGAATTTTATCTTGTTCATCTATTTATCCATCCATCAGCCATAAGAAGTCCACTGCTGGACATAGGCCTCCTCTATGGAACTCCAATAAGACCGGTTGGAAGCGGCTTGCATCCAGCGCGATCTTAATTAGGTCATCCGTCCACTTTGTGGGTGGACGTCCTACGCTGCGCTTGCCGGTACGTTATCCTGTTATTTTACGTTATTATTATGAAAAATATCTGTGTTAAAATAAAAATCAATTGCCAGTTGAATAAGTTTAAATACTACTCTAGACGTACAAAGGAGTAGGTAATAGATTCCTCTGTCCGTGACAGCCCTAATTACCTCCGCCCCCTTCCTCGCACCCCCAATATTCTTTACTCTTCGCTCCGAGAGCGCGCAGCAACAGGCTGTATCGATGGTTTCGAGGTTCAACGACCCCTGGCCGTTATATTCACATTTACACCCGTAACAATAGACATAGGCCTATAGGCCGAATCAAACCTCTTGGTTGTGATGTTGGCTACAAGCTGCCGATAGCCCAATCCTCACTGAAGCTCACTTAACAGGAGCGCGAGGATAGGCTACTTAACAATATTTTTTTGATGTTCTCTTGTAACAGCCAACCATAAACAGAACCGACTAACGAAAACAAAAATAAAATCAACTTAGAAATGAAGAAGTTACAAGCATATTTAATTTCTTGCTAGGCAAAGAGCGCAATATGGCAGGCTATGACGTCGCTGCCCGTAAGTGTCATACATTCGCCATACTATGTTATGTTTTGTGGGAGAGGGACGAGACATCCCCTCTTTATCCCTACCAAAATCTTTACAAGCGTATATCTTTGAACTTGATTAGCCAATTTTAATTATTTTTTCATTTCATTTCATTTATTACTCAACATAGATACAATTGTGTATACTTGTGAATGTATTACAAATTAAATTAAAATTTAAGTACAATTGAAATAAAACTGCATAAATATACAATTACATTGGAATAAAAATAATAAAAAAGAAATGTCAAATTACAGAAACAAATGTCATATTACAAATTTCAGTTTACGAATCATAATTAATTACAAAATTCAATACTAATTCTAACGATGAAAATATTCTAAAATGATATAGAACCCGTGTACCAAGTTTTATCGACATTCGTTGAATAATGCGTCCTGTAGAGGAGATTCAACGTCCATACAGACAGAAGCAAAAATGTCAAGTTCTCAATGTTAGATCGGTCAATAAATAATTCCACTCCATGATAACAGAATTGTTGTAATATGACCTCTTCCGCTGCAAGATTTGCAAACTTACTAACTTACACAATTTACCAATCAGAATATTGCCAATCCGTAAGTAATTAGGTACCTACGTAATTGAGCTGGATAACAAAACACTAAAATCCGGGGCTGCGACTGTAAATTCTACACCTACACATTTCGATAAATTAAATACGTACAATTTTATAAATAAATAATCATACTTCCCGTTGCGTTAATTTGCATTAACAGCTGTTCATTGATTTAGTACAACTGTTCGATAACAACTTATCTTTTCTTTATAAATATTTATCAGTAAACAATGATAAAGAATTAGATATAAAATTTTGGTGGTTCTCTCATCTCCCGTATGGTCTAGTGGCTAGGATACCTGGCTTTCACCCTGGAGGCTCGGGTTCGATTCCCGGTACGGGAAATTCTTTTTGTATTTTGCAGTTTACAGATTTTTGCTTTACTTGTCTACTTACCCGTTTACTTTCTCTGTTATTTATTTCTTACTCGTTTTTTTTTCATTTTGTAACCATTTGCCATTACCAATTTACTGTACAGTTTTGGCAGCACTTGTATCAAATATTTGCAAACAAAGCGGACTGATAGCATCTAATATTGAAGGCGTGTCGAGGCCGTGTTGTCATTTTGGCAAGCTCTTCGGTCGAGCGTTCTCTGGGACCCTACAAGGATCGGCCCTAATGAGGTCCTGAAATACCTCCAGTGGCACTTGACCGATTTTCCGACGGTACCGAATTTCTAAGATTTCCTTTTCGGGTAGGCATGACCAGTTTGATAACTTCACCTCGAAGCCGTATCTTAAATGAGGAAATAAACCTATCGGTGTATTTTCTTTTTGTTACAATTTTTTGTATAGTTCCTCCTGTCTCGTTGTCTGTAAGGAAATTACTATAGACTTCCCGATGTCCCATTGGACTCAAACATCGACTTGGCACTTTTTCTTTCCTAGAGTCAAAGAATCAGTAAGCTCAGACTTTGTTTGTATCATACTTCAAAATAAACGTAAAAACGTGGCAAACAAATGGGCTGCAAAAAATAGAATTAAAAAAATATTCGCTTCGTAGAAAAATATTTTCTTCCTTAAATTCTTTATTTTTCTGCCTAAACAACAGGTTATTGAAGAAAATATATAATATCGAAATCGTTTTACTAAACAAAAAGCTAATATACAGGTGCTGTACAAGGTCATGGTTAAGTCCATTCATTACATTTTAACAATGTCTCTTTTGGCGTACTTTTCTTTTATATTCTATTTTTTTTATTTCTTCACAAATGCTTATCAGGTTTTTTTTTCTCAGAATTCTACAATCAGCTAGCTTGCTAAGCCACTGGGTTATCATATAGCGTATCTACTACGCTTAACTCGCAGCTTCGCCCTCATAATACCTATTTTAATTTTTGTGCTATCCCCTAGGAATCCTTTATTTTTCTTGGATAAAAAATAGCCATGACACTCTCCGACCTTTAAACCATATCCAAATTGATATGGAATTAATTCAAAAATTGAATAAGTGAAATATTTTTTCTTTCGAATGTTTAATGGATAGAATACGAATTCAAATCCCGTTGAAGAATGTGCTAGGTTTATTTTCGCAAGTTTAGATCAGTTCCATGGAATGGTTGTGAATACCGCAACAAGTCGTTAATCATTCATTTGCCAGTATAATTATCGACAATTACCAATGTTTCAGCGATTTTTGTGTAAACACACTTATGTGCGGTAACCAGTAGCGCGCAACGTAATGCACTGTTTGGCTTAGAGTATTAGTTAATAATAATACTCTAAGACTGTTTGGGTATTGTTTAGCTCAGGGGTGTCGCTAACTTGAATTAGTGTAGAGTTAAATAACGTAGTTTGACTAGGTGTTCGTTAGCGATCATCGAAGTTAAGCAACGTTCAGCACGGTCAGTTTTCGGATGGGCGACCGCGCGTGGCATTTACGACTGAGCGCTACCGCGGCTCGGATGACACGTTTAATTGTACGCCCCGGTTGTTTTAACCGTATAGCCATGTTAGAGGCCTTCAGGCGGCTTAAAAACTCTGACACCAGGGCTAGCCACCCGGCCTATATGAACTTACTTACTTTATTATAAGTACATAGTTGTTTTTTCTCATAAACGGTAGAACCGACTTCAACACAATCGACCTCAAACCAAAAGCAGCGTGAGAATGTAGAGTTTTTGCTATTCGATTTCTGTAGGCGCTATATTTTTTTATCAATTTTCTGAAATTGCTTCAAAATTACTAAACCAAAGTAAATAAATTATTATTCTTATGGTACCATCTCGCGATGTTCTTCAACAGGTTGTAAAAAGAACCTAATCGGCTCACCGAATCCTACTAATATTGTAAACGCGAAAGTTTCTGAGGATGGATGGATGGATGGATGGATGGATGGATGTATAGATGTTTGTTACTCTTTCACGCAAAAACTACTGAACGGATTGAGATGAAACTTTGCAATATATCTGAATAACACATAGGCTATAAATTAAAATGATATATTTTGTATGCGGGCGAAGCCGCGGGTAAAAACTAGTAAATAAATAAATAGACAATTACAGAATCACCTTTAGAAGAAGTCGCTTGATTGAGCATCATTGCTAGATTACAATCCATATTATGGACTTGGTCATTGATTACTTTATGAGATGACTAATAGCTATTGTCTTCTGTGTCAATAGCACAGATTATGTAATCGCTGACCGTCATCTTTATTTAGGTAATCGTTTATTTGTAATGGGGAATTACTCGTATTATGAATGAACCATAGCAACTATTGAGTACAATCTATATCAGCTCCGTTATAACGGTGCTATTTTTATCAATAAGTACTATTTTTACTGAAACTTTTGAGTATAATATCAATGTATTGTTACTCATACTACAGCTGAACCACAATTGAACTTTGACCAAACTTCAACTTTTTATCTATTTTCGTATCGCGCTAATGATTTTGACAAAAGTTGAAACGCAACTTAATCAGAGTTGGAACGTAACCGCTGTCAAACGAACGGTTGGTGTATGAAGTTTAGCGTGATACCGAATTATTTAAAGCCGAATAGAAACTTAACTACAATTGCAGCCGAACTTTAACTGAATTACAGACGGAACGCAGCTGTTTAAAATTACCGCGATTGGCCTGCTGATGGATTTATTGGATTGGATTTTAATTCTGGGGTTTTGAATAACTGAATTTCGATTGGTAAAATTTGATAGTTTTTGTGAGAATTTGCAGGATAAGCTATTAAATTACTCTTTGGGTGGCTCCGGCCTTGCTGATGTATACGAGTATACCTATACAATACAATTATTACGTACTGCTGAGGGATGTACTGGACCGATATCATGAACTCTTAGCGCTATTCCTAATTGGGTCGCATTGGATTTTGCTTCGCTTTCCTCCATCTGAAGAAAGAGATCCAATGGGCATGATGATTAAAAATATAATTTGTCCGTCACATAGGTTTTATCAAAAAATATTAGACACGTATAAATTAAACAAAAATTGATGAAGGTTCCTCCGTGTGATCGTTACATACAAATGTAGGTATAGACTTTTGTCAGAGAAATGACGTCACGACCACTCACGAACTTTGATATGGTTTATTTTTGTCATTTTTTGATTGACAAAAGAAAAAATACGTGTACAATATTATTAATCGAGGTCTAATTATAAATAATAAAAAATAAAGGCTTATGGTAACCCTATACATGGCAGGCGCGGCCAGTGGTGCGCGGCGCACGCGCACGGCCAAGGCTGCCCAATTGTACGGTTTCCTGATAATGCCACAGTATTACACACCCACCCGTTCTACTCTGCTACACTCTATCAATGTTCACCCATTTACAACCGCTTTTTGCTAAACTATTTATGGGAATTATTCCATAGGCAAGTTGAAAAACGTTTCTAACACCGGCCGTGTGAGAGTCACACTTAGTTAGTTAAATAAATAAAGATGTTTATATCCTATTAGTTAAATCATCCATGTACCTAAGTACACCATGAATTTCAAGGTCACCGATGCATTCACCCATCCGAACACTGACCGTGCTGAACGTTGCGTAACTTTGTTAAGTAAGTAAGTTCGTATAGGCCGGGTGGCTAGCCCTGGTGTCAGAGTTTTGAAGCCGCCTGAAGGCCTCTGACATGGCTAAGCGGTTAAAACAACCGGGACCTACAATTTAACGTGTCATCCGAGCCACGGTAGCGCTCAGTTGGAAAATGCCACCCGCGGTCACCCATCCAAATACTGACCGTGCGGAACGTTGCTTAATTTCGGTGATCGCTGACAATCACCTAGTCAAACTACGCTACGAGCGCTACTACTACTTTGGTGATCGCAGACTAACCTAGTAGTCAAACTATGGCAGCATTTCCAACTGAGTGCTCGTACGTATGACACGTTCAATTGTAGGTCCCGGTTGTTCTAACCGTTTAGCCATGTCAGAGGCCTTCAGGCGGCTTAAAAACTCTGACACCAGGGCTAGCCACCCGGCCTATACGAACTTACTGATACTGAAGTCTGACACAGTAAGTATTGATAGATTCCAGCGATGGGTACAATACTCTGAGAACGGAATAAATTAAATTCTTGTCCCTACATAACCTAGTACCTACCTATAATGCCGAATTATACAAGTTGGCGGATGCGAAGTTAGCTACACACACATCCGCCGACTTATATGATGCGGCCTACCAATGTTATTCCGACAGTCAAATGACTTGTTTCGCAAGATGTGATCTAACAACTGTCGTTGATAAAATCTTATTTTAAAAGTAACTGGAACTTGACCTATGAATTAAAGCCGGTTTTACTTGTTCTGATCTTGGATTGTCCTACAAACGGACTACTCGTAGATAATAAGCCTACACATTATCCCATAATTTATTACGCGATGCCATTCTCACTGATGAACTGTACATACCTACATAAATAAACAAAGTACCCCACGTAGTTACGTGGGGTACGTAACTGCTCCGGCTAGTACAGGCCGAATTATACAATTTAACGGCTGGGATGTTAGCTAAAAGCTGCGGGTATCCCAATCACGGTGATTAGATATCATTACCGTGACTCAATCCTCGCGTAGCTGTAATAGCTTCAGCCAGGATCGGGCTATCCGCAGCTTGTAGCGAACATCACAGCCGCCAAGTTGTATGATTCGGCCTATAAATGAAGTGAATCCAAGAAGGTCATCGCCCTTGTCGCCGGAGGAAGCTCCTCGTGAGCGCAGCCAGCGGCGCGGAGAGGCCGTGACCACCAGGACCACAACCCATAAAACCTCCGTTACGTCGCTATTGTTCTACCGAATAGAAAATAATACCCTAATAATGACAAATTTCGACATAATCACCCAAAAATTACGCTGCTTTGTTTTAAAATGCAAACAAAAATGAGCAAAAACGATTGGGCTCGTCCGGGATTTGAACCCGGGACCTCTCGCACCCTAAGCGAAAATCATACCCCTAGACCAACGAGCCGGCTGATGTATACGCCGAAATTATCAACTGAGTGCCGCGAGTCGCTACATACTCGTTGGACACGCCTTTCACCACATACCTAGTAAACATGTCGGTCACTAAATCATTGATAAACGGTTATATTGGCTGAGATAATTCAAGACCAACTGCTATTCGTATCGTGTACAATTTTGATATAAACAGTCCTTATTTATATTTATTTATTTAACTAATAGGAGGATCAACAGCATCAATAGCAAAATATATAAACGTAACAAATACAGAGCGCTAATTATAAATCCTCATGTTTCGTTTAGAACTAATTATAGTGACAATGTGAGGACATAAACTTAAAAAAAACATTTATCGTACAATAAAACATGAAATAAACTAACAAAACATACAATAAACTTACAAAATGTGAATAAACTTACTAAACATAAATATAATTACAAAGTGTAAAATATAAGCTTATTAAGTAATATGCTATGATCATCATCATCATCTTGCCCTTGCCCTTTTGCTATATAATTGTGAAAATGAGAAGTTAGTGATTAGTTTTGAAAAAAATTTGCTCAATCGCCGCCTAGTCGAATGAATACCTGTGCAGAACAAACCCAGAACAATGTGCCTACACACATTATTGAAATGGTCGCTTCAAAACTTATTATCTAGGTTTAGTATACCTAGTAGGAAACTTATCTTACTGCAAGTAGGTCACAGCGCTGCAAGCAAATGCCTCGATTAAAACTAATCATAACACATAACCCACTGCACGCCCCGACGAAAAGATAAATTGGACTAACCGGGCGTGCACCTACCTAATCTAGCACAACACAAGCCCTACTGTGACAGGCATAAAAGCCACTTTCCCGTGACTGGGTGGCGTGGAGCGTCTTATTAATTCTCACGCTTGACGAGATGCAATTGAAGATGGGGCGATAGCTTGCAGATGGTAATTTTAGAACAGCTCCGCTATCTGACGGCAGTTCGCGGAATCCAATTATCGGGAGCTCGGGAATGGCACGTTTCAATTAATGCCGTGCTCATCTGTGTTGTTACTAGTATCACCCGTTATATAAACTGACTATTGGATAGTAGGATCGATGTTGCCACGACTGTTGAGCCCAACTTATTTGACAGGAATACATTGTAAGCGTCTCTTTTGATTTTAATGTGTTTGAACACAATGCCCGGTTAGCGTCTGGAACGCCTATCCAACGTCAATTGACAACATTACAACAATTAATTAGGCAATAATACTTCGGCATCGTATATCTATGTAACTTCGTCCTTGAGCAGATCTTTATTGCTAAGTATACCTAGTGATTGGTGACGGCTCTTATAGTATTTAGTCGCTGTAGACAGATCCTGGTCCCGTATCGAACAGCGGTCGGTAATCACCTTCTTTCTTTCACGCCATCGCATGAAGTTCGGCTCTATCTCACGCATTGTTATCTTGTCCGTAGGAATAGTGACGATCCAAGATGGCAACCTGGAGCTGGCCAGCCCGAAGGAGGAGTGGCGGCCGCTCCTGGCGCACTACGCGGGCCCCACCGCCGTGCTCGTTGTGGCGGTGCTGTTGGCTGCTTCACTACCTCTCGCAGGGTAATAATATGTTTCTCTAACCTTAGGGCCCCATATGGAGCTGCCGCGGGGTAATGAGCTGCTCTAAACCAAACCACAAAATACTGAACTGCTTTTTTCTGAGGCCTACCGACTTCTGCTGAATTTGCCATCTACATTTTCAATGTTTGTCGCGGGCCTGTCGAGTGCAGACAAAATAAGAAAAGATGAATTAATGTAATTGCCCACAAGGTGGCAGGATGACCTAATTAAGTTCGCGGGATCGTGCTGGAAGCAAGCCGCTTCCAATCTCTTTTTGGAGATTCATAGGGGATGCCTATGTCCAGCAGTGGCTGTGGCTGTGGCTCTGTGCCTGAAACGACGACGACAGATTACAGTAAAAAATGTGATCACAGTCTAAACACACAGTTAAAAGTTAGTGGAAATGTTTATCTTGAAATGAGATGTGATGTCTTGGCGCGTGTGTTGCAGGCTGTTCTGGTGCTGCTGCTACTGGTGCCGCGCGGGCCGGCGGCGGCGGCCCTTCGACCGCAAGTACGACGCCTGCCTCAAGGGCCTGCTGGCCATCATCTTCATCGCGCTCCTCACGCTCTTCCTGTAAGTACCACTATTACCTACCATTTTGTGCCTAGTAGGTTAACTCTTCACATTGGACCCTATGTAAACGGCTGTTTCTGATTCCTGTGCTAGTAGTCTAATACTTGTACCTGCATCTCGGAAGTAACCAAATCTTACAGCTTTGCTTTATCATTAACCTTTTGATGTTGCGCAAGTGCTGGTCAAGTATGAATGACTTTGGCGCTTATAACTTTAAAACTTCTCGGTGATATAACTTACTGTTGGCCAGTGTACTCTCCTTCTTGACGAAACTTCTGGCCCTACCAGCTACCACTGCTAACAGTAATAGGTCTTTCTCTCTAACCATGATTTTTAACTACTTCTGTACTTAATCAGAGATCGCAAGCGAATTAAAACGGTGAAGCATTCTGAAACTCGCCCATTCGAAATATCGCGACTGTCAGCGAGATAGTCTTCAGTAATAATATTTGCCCCTAGAATCGACCTAATATAGCAAAGAGTGAAAATATAAAGAGTTGTAACGTGGTCCCCAGGTTCGGCGTGGTGTGTCTGTTCGCGACGGACGCGCAGGTGGAGTCGGGCGCGGCGGAGGCGGGCGGCTCGGTGCGCGTGGGCGTGCGAGACGCGCGCGAGTTCCTCAACGCCACGCAGGCGCACGCGCGCTGGCTGCTCGTCGTCAACTGGCGCGAGCTGGCCGACCGCCTCAACGCCGTGCTGCTCACCAGCGGCGTCATGGTACCTTCCCATACAACCTCTAGGTGACATCTCTGTTGTGGCTGTCGAATGCAGACCATTCTCCTCGAAATTACTGTGTTCGCGCGTCAAAGTTGCAGCAGGCTGCGATGGACAGCGAATTTTGAACTTCATATGGGTTTGAGTCGTGAGATACTCCAATGTCGCTTGGCAGTCAGACTATTTCTTATGTAAACTACACGTTTGTGATTTTCGTACTATCCATGTCTTCAGCGATTCTATGTAGGTATGTACGTACGAGCGCAATGTGAAAATAGTCGTCATCTTAGTTTCTTTTTTTTATTTTTTTTTTATTTTTATTTTACACTACAGACTCCGGGGCCTCTACATTTTATTAACAATGTTTCGACTTTTGTCATCTTAGTTTCAGTAACGTGTTGTTATTTCCAGGTGTCGTCCAAGCTGGGCGAGTTCTCGCGTGCGGTGTCGGTGACGACGCTGAACAGCCTGGTGCTGAAGCTGGACGATGTTCAGGCCGATCTCCGCCGCGTGCGCGACCACACGGCCCGTCTCCGCGAGCACGCCGACACGCTCAACGCAGGTCAGCTTCCACTCGGCCATCCTGCCACATGCACGTACCCTAACGCTTCATAACTAACGAAGTGAAACAACGGCCAGTACGGTCAGTCTTTGTATGAAAGACTATAGTAAGCAAGCATTTATAACTGGGCCCTATCGTGGGCCGACAACACCTTCAATTCTAGATCCAGTTATTTTACCTTTTTAGACAACAAAAACCATCAGGCGACACAAAAATACACAATATAGCAAGCCACCTGACCTGACCTCTACAAACACTTAATAAACATAATATCCACAACTGGAGCTTGATTCTCTATCATTACACTGGCACGTACTAATCCCCTTTATCAATAAACCTTGTTTATCGTTTGCAGGTCTCCGCAAAGTGAAGAACCAGCTGCTCCAAACCCTGGCCAATTGCGACCAGCCCAAGTGCGTCGCTCTGCAGACCAAGTACAACATCGGACAACTCAACACCGAGATACATTACAGCCAGGTCGGTGCACTCATAAAACTATACGTGTTATTTGTTTATGGAGATAATGCAACGTCTCATTTTCACATGAATTTATATATCGTCATAACGATACCAATAACTAGTCGTGTAGTTGTCATTTAACTATAGCCTGCATTACAGTTACATAAATAAGGTTACTGTCATCTACTGCTACACCTGCGTAAATTCGATGGATTCGCGGTGAATCAGTAGCATCAAAAAACGATTACAGGAATAAATTGAATGCAAGCAGCTTGCAACTGTTTTGTTTTATGAATCTATAGAGGAGGCCTATGTCAGTCTTATTGTACATAGTATGTTTATTACTTTTATGTCCAAAAGTATTAAAGTACATTAAATTATGTGAAAATAAGGCGTGCTATCTCAAATAATATATGTCTAATTGTAATCGCAACATTGAATCCTTCAACGCATTAAATGTTGTACGTCGCAATGTTTGAATGATTTCATGCTTCCACGGATTAGATGCTCGATAAATACTTCCCTACGGTGAGTCAGCTCTATTTGTACATTTTATTGGGTATTATAACACTGATAGTGATAACAGATTGTTGGTAATCTATCTAGATTAAATGTAATTTCCAAGTACGATAAATTGAGTATTACGATAACATTTTGCAATTAATCTATTTTCACATTCCAAGGTGATAGGTTTTTATAAAAGCAATTGACTTAATTGATTAGTTTCATGTTGATATCATTTTTTTGCTAGTCCTTTGCGTCCGAAGAAAGTAGAGATTTGTAGACAGATAAAATTTTTATTGCGCGCTTCGGGAAACAAATACTTTAGTACTGAGTTAAAATTAAATATATTCTACCTGGTAATCTAAGGCTCATGCCTACGTTGTTTTCCAATTATTTAATCTTATTAATCTTAATAAACATTGATTCAACTGAGTTTTATTAATTTATCAAATAATTATAATTTTATGTAGTAAAAAAACAATAAATAGCCTGATTTGTGATCCATTCATTTTCGTCTCATTGAAGTATAGCATGGCAAATCAATGTTCTTCATCGTCCAAGCTTCATTAATACACACAGTGACTTTGATTGTCTCGCTTGATGTTACATTTCTCGTAATTTCAGCAAATTGGCTGATTGGCGTGCATTCCTGGTGTTTCATGTCCATCATTATGTGTCATTTTCATGAGTATTCGAATCAGGCAGATATTCGTATTTCGTAATTAAGCCTATGCTAATTACGAAATAATTACATTTTGACTACCTTAGTTTGGTCAATCAGTCAGTAAGTGAAGGCTGCATTTTAACTACCTTAGTTTGGTCAATTAGTCAGTCAGTGAAGGCTGCATTTTAACTACCTTAGTTTGGTCAATTAGTCAGTCAGAAAAGGCTGCATTTTAACTACCTTAGTTTGGTCAATTAGTCAGTCAGTGAAGGCTGCATTTTGACTACCTTAGTTTGGTCAATCAGTCAGTAAGTGAAAGCTGTATTTTTTGACTACCTTAATTTTGTCAATTAGTCAGTCAGTGAAGGCTGCATTTTGACTACCATCGTTTGGTCAATCAGTCAGGCAGTGAAGGCTGCATTTTGACTACCTTAGTTTGGTCAATCAGTCAGTGAGTTGAGATGTAGAACGTATTTTGTGTGGTGGTTCCCAGATGCCTGACGTGTCGGAGCTGCTCAATAACGTGACGGCCCTGTTGGACTCGAACATCAAGGAAGAGGTGGGAGCGGGACAGCAGGTATTCCGCGACATCCAGGCCGGCATCCGGCGCTCCGTGCAGGAGCACATCCCCGCCGTGCAGGCCTCTATCGCTGAAACAGGTGAATACTGAAGACAACTGCCGATCTGCAACTTCACTTTGGCAACTATTTAACGTATTCATCTTCGCGTTAAAATATCGCCTCAAGCAGAGGCGGGAGCGGGATAGCGAGTCTGCCTTTTAACCGAATTCAAATGGAGGTTTTCAATTCTACTGATGTTCTTTTGTGAAACTTTTTGTTTGTTCGGTGAATCACACTTCAGAGGTGTGGTCCATTTAAAGGCTCCTTTACACACAGGCGGTACGAGCGGTATAGCAGACGGGCGGGCATCTGTATTGTACTGGTTATATAAGAAGGGCTCACACAGGTCCGGTCGCGGTACTGCCGTACCGCCCTTTACCGCTCGTACCGCTCGTACCGCTCTACCGCTCGTACCGCCTGTGTTTGATGGAGCCTTAACTTTTATTGAATTTATTTATTCAATAAACGAATGTACTAAAGTACGTACTGTTACTAAAAAAATACAACGTTTATCGTCAACGCAAGAGGCTGTTAACTTATCGATCGAACTAGATTAATTGTTTTTTGTGTATCGTTGTCAAAGTAAGTCTGTACATTCCAGGCGCTCGGCTGGAGGCTCTGGCCAACGAGATCACGTACGTGGCGGGCAACGCCAGCCAGGAGCTGAAGGATCTACCTCTCGCGGACACCATCGAGAGCTTCCACCGCGAGTACGGCCCCTACCGCCGCTACGTGGGCCTCGCCGCTGCCATTGCGCCTTTACTGGTAACTATTGACGCGTCACGTAAAAATAAAAATAAAAAAAAATATTATTATTTATCATTTATTTATTTATTATTTATATTTTAATACATATTTATATACAAATAATTACCAATAACAACCTGACTTAAAACAAACACCTATGTTCACATTAATAATTGCCCTAACTAAGTGGGAATCGAACACATGCCTCTATGATCCAGTAATCAGGGTCACCACCACTGAGCCACCAAGGCAGTCACGTAAAGGTGTAAGAGAGCTGTGATTTCTTAGTAAAACTGGTAGAATAAAATAAGCCCTGTATTTTATGTGGGATGTTCCTATTAAAAATATGTGATTCTGATTCTAAACAGTGCTACGTAACAAAGTTTTGAGTGCAAATCGGCTACTATATCATGAGATTGTCCGACTGCGACACCATTAGCGGTAACAACTGACGCAATTAATATTGGTGTAGGCACAGTACTACTTAACTTTCACACACACATCAGTGAAGACTCCTGCCAAATTAACTAATTACGTTATTTTGGAAATCTATCGTACAAAACTATGTCTAATGGTAGAACATCCTATTCCTGGTGGGTGATTCTGTATGAAAACAAGCGTGTAACGCGCTCTAACGTGCTCTTTATTTTTAAGAAATTCTTATCAAAAATATTTATTTCTCCAAACGAAATTCACGGAAATAAAAAAATACTTACCGTGTTACGTTACGTTTTGTCGATAGAGAATCAGGCTGCTGATATGACCTTCAATCAAACTCTTCCCTGTATTTACAGTGATATCTTATTATCTTCCCTTTCCTCTATTGTACGGCTAGATAGACGTGACGAAAGCGCCATCCTTTTATGGTGGACATTCCGAGCGTTTCGAATCCCCATTTCTCGTTTGAACATCCTGAATTTGGAACGCTTTGCCTGATTCTCTCTTCCCACTAAAGTACAATTTAAGTGCCTTCAAATCCCGAATAAATATGTATCTTCTAGGTAAGCGTACTAAGACCGCATATCTGCTTAACATCAAGCAGTATGTAGTCAAACGCTAACCTACACGAAAATAAAATCTTTTTAACGCGACATTGTTTTATCACCAACTCGCCTGTTTGCAAGCGACATTTTAGTCGAAATGAAGCACGCAGACTTAGAAGATAACTATTCACTGTGATTATTATCAAAATACATATCTAGTAAATATCACAAGAGAGTGATGCCTTCGAGTGACAGTGCAAATGGTACGCTATGTGTGCGCAGATCACGTGCATATTCGCGTGGGGGCTGACGTGCGGCGTGTGCGGCAAGCGGCCCGACGTGTACGGCGCGTCCGACTGCTGCAACAAGGGCGCCGGATCTAAATGTCTGCTGTGGTAAGACATCAATCATTCGTTTACTCTTAGCCAGTGCCGTAAATACGAGCATAATACCTGAGGCCCGTGGAAAATTCTTTAGATAGATAGATAAACTCTTTATTGATTCGCATTCACACACACATAACACAGAAAATAGAGAAAAACAGATGCTAAAACATGTGAAGCAACCGGCGGTCTTATCACTGAGAGTGATTTCTTCCATGCAACATTAAGATGGAGAGAGATAGGGACAAAAGAAAATACGACGAGGTGTGCTTTAGAATAAAAATAATTGTCGCGTTGTAACTAAATTTTAATAAACTACTTAGTCATTTAGAATTATGTGTATTTTAGTTATATGTATATCTAAAAAAATGTTTTCTAAAGCAGAAAGCACAAAGACTCTAATACAACTTTTGAAATTAGTTGCTAGGTATAGCCCTATGGAAACAAAGCCAACGGAAACAAGTAGGTATATTTTTACTTAGGCGTGAGCGCAGCGAGTGTGATTTTGTTGGGATAACAGATAAGGATCAGAAAACACTCAATTAATTTTGACCACGCTCGCGGTCAAAATTAATTTACGCGAAAGCGAACGTGAAAATTATTGATGTTTTATTCAGTAGGTAAAGGGAAAATTTGAAGCTATGATGAGATGCGAGTAATGGAATAATTTCTAGCTGTAATAGGCGTGATCGCAGTAAGTGCGAAAATTTACCACGTTTTTTAATAATTACTGTAGCAACATTTAGAAATTTTGTTCAAAATGTTTGGTTGTTTCTGAGTTTGCGACCTCTTATTTTGCCTCTTATTTGATTTTGCCAGCCCTTCTACCGCACTAGTATAGTTACGCGACTATTCTTAGATATCCGCCCCGGTATCGATCAGGGGTCTAAACTACTTACAAATAATGTACCCACGGCCCCACAGGATCTTTAATTTTTTCCTGGATAAAAGCCATTCCTCGACTTTTGAACTATAATATTCATGCTGAAAATCAAATCGATCGGTTGTGCTGGTTGCTGCGTGAAAGACAAACCCGTAAACCAACACACATTTGGATTTATAATATTTGTAAGGATACTGATTAAAAATTGACATTTACAAACAAAAATAATTTTCAGTGGTGTGGGCTTGATCTTCCTCCTGGGCGGCGCCATGGCGCTGGTGCTGGCTGTTTACTTCGCGTTCGGCGTCGCTGCGCAGCGGTTTGTCTGCGACCCGCTCACGTAAGTACACACACACACACACACGCACACACACACCCCTACCGGTCTTACACATTGTCTATACTGAGCGCCACACAAATCGACGGATGGGAAGTTATGCGCAGAGCGTTGCGCAAAAGCGGAAATATAGGCATTCGCGGGAGGCAGAGAAACGAGACGCCGGGGCACACGACAGGCGGCGTCAGAATTGTGCACACATGCGCAATAATTAGCCAATCACGGTTAGTGTCATCTGCGGCTAACTTCTCATCTGCCAATTTGTGTGGCGCTCAGTATACCACTTGGAATATTGGAAAGCGAGTCTAAATGGCCCGCGATTCTTTTTTCACCTTACCGCCTTTTTTGTGAAATATATTGTAGAGAATGTTGCTTTGCTAAGT
The DNA here is from genome assembly GCA_949316475.1 of Hypomecis punctinalis. Lineage (NCBI taxonomy): Eukaryota > Metazoa > Arthropoda > Insecta > Lepidoptera > Geometridae > Hypomecis > Hypomecis punctinalis. Next base: position 311,745 of record OX438801.1, on the reverse strand, counting down.
GCAGGTACTTGTAGATACATTTTGTCGAAAGCCAATGCCAATTTGTATAGAACACCTGATTTTTAAAATTGGTAGGTGCCTCCCTGAGCTAATAATTAGTATACACAGGTATATACAGGTATATATTAGTATATACAGGATTATCGAGAAAAGAAATCGAAAGGAGGCGAATTAGATCAAGTCGACGTTTTTTGCAAAGTGCGGGCATTTAGATAGGTACAGGGTTATCTGCTAACCCTGTACTAAGCTGAAAGGGGATGATTCAAAATTCAATACCATAATTATAAACAACTTTTACTATGGGGCCAACTCGGAATTTGAGAAAATAATCTGCTGTTTCATATATTTTGTCGATTCCGAGTTGCACTTTTGGATGGAACAGCTGATTTTTTCTCGAGTTTTGAGTTAGCCCCATAGTAAAAGTTGTTTATAGTTCCCTTCCAGCTTAGTACATGGTAAGCGGATAACCCTTTATCACTTGAAGTGCCCGCACTTTGCAAAAAACGTCTTGCGAATAGTCCATAAAGTGGCTAACTAATTGTGTCTTATAACAAATGTTGCGGTGTTGCAGGGAGCCTCGCGACAACCGTCTACTGGCTGACGTGGAAAAGTTTGTGGACCTGGAGAAGGCTCTGTTCAACCAACACAGCGACCCCGACTTCAACATCACGTACGTCATGCTGCGCTGCCACCGGAACTATACCATCTACAAGGTAGCGTTATTATGGAGAAGGCTCTGTTCAACCAACACAGCGACCCCGACTTCAACATCACGTACGTCATGCTGCGCTGCCACCGGAACTATACCATCTACAAGGTAGCGTTATTATGGAGAAGGGTCTGTTCAACCAACACAGCGACCCCGACTTCAACATCACGTACGTCATGCTGCGCTGCCACCGGAACTATACCATCTACAAGGTAGCGTTATTATGGAGAAGGCTCTGTTCAACCAACACAGCGACCCCGACTTCAACATCACGTACGTCATGCTGCGCTGCCACCGGAACTATACCATCTACAAGGTAGCGTTATTATGGAGAAGGGTCTGTTCAACCAACACAGCGACCCCGACTTCAACATCACGTACGTCATGCTGCGCTGCCACCGGAACTATACCATCTACAAGGTAGCGTTATTATGGAGAAGGCTCTGTTCAACCAACACAGCGACCCCGACTTCAACATCACGTACGTCATGCTGCGCTGCCACCGGAACTATACCATCTACAAGGTAGCGTTATTATGGAGAAGGCTCTGTTCAACCAACACAGCGACCCCGACTTCAACATCACGTACGTCATGCTGCGCTGCCACCGGAACTATACCATCTACAAGGTAGCGTTATTATGGAGAAGGGTCTGTTCAACCAACACAGCGACCCCGACTTCAACATCACGTACGTCATGCTGCGCTGCCACCGGAACTATACCATCTACAAGGTAGCGTTATTATGGAGAAGGCTCTGTTCAACCAACACAGCGACCCCGACTTCAACATCACGTACGTCATGCTGCGCTGCCACCGGTACTATACCATCTACAAGGTAGCGTTATTATGGAGAAGGCTCTGTTCAACCAACACAGCGACCCCGACTTCAACATCACGTACGTCATGCTGCGCTGCCACCGGAACTATACCATCTACAAGGTAGCGTTATTATGGAGAAGGCTCTGTTCAACCAACACAGCGACCCCGACTTCAACATCACGTACGTCATGCTGCGCTGCCACCGGAACTATACCATCTACAAGGTAGCGTTATTATGGAGAAGGCTCTGTTCAACCAACACAGCGACCCCGACTTCAACATCACGTACGTCATGCTGCGCTGCCACCGGAACTATACCATCTACAAGGTAGCGTTATTATGGAGAAGGCTCTGTTCAACCAACACAGCGACCCCGACTTCAACATCACGTACGTCATGCTGCGCTGCCACCGGAACTATACCATCTACAAGGTAGCGTTATTATGGAGAAGGGTCTGTTCAACCAACACAGCGACCCCGACTTCAACATCACGTACGTCATGCTGCGCTGCCACCGGAACTATACCATCTACAAGGTAGCGTTATTATGGAGAAGGCTCTGTTCAACCAACACAGCGACCCCGACTTCAACATCACGTACGTCATGCTGCGCTGCCACCGGAACTATACCATCTACAAGGTAGCGTTATTATGGAGAAGGCTCTGTTCAACCAACACAGCGACCCCGACTTCAACATCACGTACGTCATGCTGCGCTGCCACCGGAACTATACCATCTACAAGGTAGCGTTATTATGGAGAAGGGTCTGTTCAACCAACACAGCGACCCCGACTTCAACATCACGTACGTCATGCTGCGCTGCCACCGGAACTATACCATCTACAAGGTAGCGTTATTATGGAGAAGGCTCTGTTCAACCAACACAGCGACCCCGACTTCAACATCACGTACGTCATGCTGCGCTGCCACCGGTACTATACCATCTACAAGGTAGCGTTATTATGGAGAAGGCTCTGTTCAACCAACACAGCGACCCCGACTTCAACATCACGTACGTCATGCTGCGCTGCCACCGGAACTATACCATCTACAAGGTAGCGTTATTATGGAGAAGGCTCTGTTCAACCAACACAGCGACCCCGACTTCAACATCACGTACGTCATGCTGCGCTGCCACCGGAACTATACCATCTACAAGGTAGCGTTATTATGGAGAAGGCTCTGTTCAACCAACACAGCGACCCCGACTTCAACATCACGTACGTCATGCTGCGCTGCCACCGGAACTATACCATCTACAAGGTAGCGTTATTATGGAGAAGGCTCTGTTCAACCAACACAGCGACCCCGACTTCAACATCACGTACGTCATGCTGCGCTGCCACCGGAACTATACCATCTACAAGGTAGCGTTATTATGGAGAAGGCTCTGTTCAACCAACACAGCGACCCCGACTTCAACATCACGTACGTCATGCTGCGCTGCCACCGGAACTATACCATCTACAAGGTAGCGTTATTATGGAGAAGGCTCTGTTCAACCAACACAGCGACCCCGACTTCAACATCACGTACGTCATGCTGCGCTGCCACCGGAACTATACCATCTACAAGGTAGCGTTATTATGGAGAAGGCTCTGTTCAACCAACACAGCGACCCCGACTTCAACATCACGTACGTCATGCTGCGCTGCCACCGGAACTATACCATCTACAAGGTAGCGTTATTATGGAGAAGGCTCTGTTCAACCAACACAGCGACCCCGACTTCAACATCACGTACGTCATGCTGCGCTGCCACCGGAACTATACCATCTACAAGGTAGCGTTATTATGGAGAAGGCTCTGTTCAACCAACACAGCGACCCCGACTTCAACATCACGTACGTCATGCTGCGCTGCCACCGGAACTATACCATCTACAAGGTAGCGTTATTATGGAGAAGGGTCTGTTCAACCAACACAGCGACCCCGACTTCAACATCACGTACGTCATGCTGCGCTGCCACCGGAACGATACCATCTACAAGGTAGCGTTATTATGGAGAAGGCTCTGTTCAACCAACACAGCGACCCCGACTTCAACATCACGTACGTCATGCTGCGCTGCCACCGGAACTATACCATCTACAAGGTAGCGTTATTATGGAGAAGGCTCTGTTCAACCAACACAGCGACCCCGACTTCAACATCACGTACGTCATGCTGCGCTGCCACCGGAACTATACCATCTACAAGGTAGCGTTATTATGGAGAAGGGTCTGTTCAACCAACACAGCGACCCCGACTTCAACATCACGTACGTCATGCTGCGCTGCCACCGGAACGATACCATCTACAAGGTAGCGTTATTATGGAGAAGGCTCTGTTCAACCAACACAGCGACCCCGACTTCAACATCACGTACGTCATGCTGCGCTGCCACCGGAACTATACCATCTACAAGGTAGCGTTATTATGGAGAAGGCTCTGTTCAACCAACACAGCGACCCCGACTTCAACATCACGTACGTCATGCTGCGCTGCCACCGGAACTATACCATCTACAAGGTAGCGTTATTATGGAGAAGGCTCTGTTCAACCAACACAGCGACCCCGACTTCAACATCACGTACGTCATGCTGCGCTGCCACCGGAACTATACCATCTACAAGGTAGCGTTATTATGGAGAAGGGTCTGTTCAACCAACACAGCGACCCCGACTTCAACATCACGTACGTCATGCTGCGCTGCCACCGGAACTATACCATCTACAAGGTAGCGTTATTATGGAGAAGGCTCTGTTCAACCAACACAGCGACCCCGACTTCAACATCACGTACGTCATGCTGCGCTGCCACCGGAACTATACCATCTACAAGGTAGCGTTATTATGGAGAAGGCTCTGTTCAACCAACACAGCGACCCCGACTTCAACATCACGTACGTCATGCTGCGCTGCCACCGGAACTATACCATCTACAAGGTAGAGTTATTAACTTATCATCTTACTCAACTTTACTGTTTTGTTTTTTTCACGAATTTTTGTTATTCTACGGCTTTACGCAATGTAATTCGACCGTTACCTCCTCCGGCCCTGTCCCAAATTCAAGCTCATAACAGGAAGCTGAGTATTTAAACTAAGTAATGTCATTAGATTTATATTATGTTTCTGAGATTAATACTTTTGTAGTTATTAAGATATAAACCTTTTCATTACAGTTCACTTTTCTGACTGTCGTATAGAAAAAACACAAAAATAATTGTTTTTCTCCGCCTCCGCGGGAGCTTGGCTACTACGTGAACGATGGTAAATAAAGAGGTTGCCTGGATGCTCGGCGGATAAGCTGTCAAATTTTTATATGTGAAGGACCTTTTACCTGCCTAGCTAGGTATTTAAGGTACTTTAACAGTAAGTACTAGTGTGATTTTTTAGAATTAGAATTTTTTATTGACGTATGTTACATTTTTAAAGAGGTCTCACGTGAAACAGTCCTCGTGAATCCCCTAAGTTATCATTCTGTGCATCAAATATGCGCTGCATATTTTGTACTCTTACAAGTGTACATGCTTTGTCCCTGTAGACGCTGCAGCTGCACCGGCTGTACGACATCCAGGGCGTCCGGGAAGAGCTGTCGAGCAGCGTGTCCCGGCGGGTGGCGGCGCTGCGGCCCACGTTCCCCGCGGGCGCGGCGGCCACCATCCTGCGCCGCGGCGCCAAGGACAAGCTGGCGCAGCTGGCCGACACTGGACTCTCGGACTTCGATTTTGACAAGATTTTACACGCGGTAAGAGATATACAGCGCAAAGGTACCTAAGCTGGATAGAAGCCGCGCTTAATCGGTATTTTAAAAAAATCGCACGATGGATGTGAACTGCGCGTAATAGGGCTTAAAAAATACAGTACAGAGAACTGCGGTCAATCGGATTAGAGCTTAATTTTAGTCTTTAGATTTAATAATTAAAAATGATTTAGTATGAAAATGAACTAACACTCTGCTATCCTGACAATGTGCGTGACCTCGCACTATCCAGGTGGAAATTCCGGAACCAGCAACATATAGACGAGTGTGACGATTGACACCAAGCCAGCCATTTTTACGGTGTTTTTTCAATAGATTTGATTAGATACTAATTTTTCAATTTTTTTTATTAGTAAATTGAAACAAATCACCTTCTGTGACAGTGTTTAAAGTAGAATGTGTCCGGTCGGATGATATCTCGAGAGCTTTTCCGTCAGTATTGAACGATGTGTGTGATCGCAGCTGGAGAGCAACATGACGTCGCTGGCGCTGGACTCGCTGGCGCGGCAGCTGGACAGCACGGCGCGCTCGCTGCCGCCTGCTACCTTCGCCGCTGAGGCCGAGTCGCTGCGCCGCGCCGCCGCCGCGCTGCGCGATCTGCTGCGTGACGTGCTGGCGCCTATGCTGCGCTACACCACCGAGCTCAACGTGAGTACCGACCCCGCAGCCAGACGCTGCGACGCCGTCGTGCGACAGACCTGCCAGCGATACGACACCCGCAGTCCCGGCAAATAACGGCCACGGTATAATAACAACATTCCCCGTGTTACAGACGACGGCGATCCGGCTGCGCGACGAGCTGCGCTTCAACCACAAGTCGCTGAAGGAGGCCATCCAGTACCTCATGCGGGAGACCGATGAGGCCGAGCTCTTCCTCAACACGCAGGGGCCTGAGCGGCTGCAGAACGTACGTACACACACATACCACCCACATACAAACTCATTATCCACACATTCTCACAAACTTACTTGACGTTTCAGATAACGCAGGAATACGCGGCCGTGATAACAGAGAAACTAAACGAGTACCTCGACCGCGTGACGTACGCGGCCGAGCACGAGGTGGGCCGCTGCGGCGCCATCTCTAACGCGTTCAACGCAACTCGCGACGCTGCCTGCAACAAGATACTGATGCCGACCGTGAGTATACTGCGGCTACAAACTGAACGAGTACGACACCGCGTGACGTACGCACTCTTCATTACATTTTGACGTGAATGAATCTTTGAAATTGCAATATAGGGAGGCTAGTCAAAAAAAAAAAAACTACGGGTTTCGCAAGTAAACATTGAATGAACCGCAAGGCACGATTGAGCTGCCTGATCTGGAGTTGAACCGCGAGCTGTTGAGCCGTACTGGTGTGATCTGATGTATGGGCTCGCGTATCCTTCTTTAAACTGTGTACGCATATCTATGGTCTCTTGGAGTAGTGTAAAAAAAAACTTCTCAGTTACCGTATTAAAACGTTAGAGCCGTTTATGTCGTAAAAAACCGCATATTTCGACACTCACAAAAATCAAAACCTACAGGATACTTCCCGTTGACATAGAACTAATTTTAAGCATGTTATTTGTATGAACTTGCACTCGTACAAAGTGTTTCAAAAACGCGCCGCTAGTGGCGCTGTACATTTCTTCATACAAATTACATGCTTACGCGCTCGCCGAAGAGCGCGTCATGTTTACGACAAAACTCACACTCAGCATACAGGGTTTTAATTATTTTAACAATGTGTAATTTTTAATGTATGATGAGAAAAGTAAAAAAAATAACTTACTTATTTGTCGCTACCTAAATTTTTTTTTTATCAAAATTGGGATGTATAATCGTGAAATTTTCTAGGTTTGTACGGAACGCTCGGTGTGCGAGCCTGAAATGCTTTTGTCCGGTTTTTTTTATAAATGCATTGTCATCGGTCTGCAAAGTTTAAAGAAAATCTGATCGCTCAAAATAGGTCAAAATCGAGCTCAAAGGGGTTAGTTACAAGCAAGCAAGCAAATATACAGGTGAAACTTATAAAAGCGCGTTAATAAGTGAGGAATACATACAGCACCCACAAAATTTAAACGGTGCGGCGTGCATAATGAAACAACAAATGTAATATATCGTTCTTATGTTGTAGTATATTTATATTTAGTTACTATTTTACAATATTCAACAAACGCCTTCACAAACAGAATCTCGAATCAGGCGTCGGTAAGCCTATAGGCGGATCATCCAATCCTGGCAGAAGCTCACACAACAACTCACGCTTTGATTGAATATTGCGCAGCTTGTAGCTAACTTCACATCCGACGACTTTTGTGATTCGTCCTATATTTGGAAATTAAAATAAAAACTATCATTATGTACAATGGTGTCGTACAATTCTTTATACTTGGTTCGTTTTCACTTTATACTGTAATGCTGCTGCCCCACCTGCATCTTAACGCGTAAATTAGGGAGCTTTATTGTTTTTAAACTTTCGCGATTTGAACACATTATTATTATATACTACGGGACTAATCGCGCAATAAAATTACGAGATAAATAAATACCTCACCATCCCGACGTTCCGGCCGAGTCCGAGAGGCCGGTGAGTCTACCCTTGGCCACGGTCAATGCAACTCGGCCGAAACGTAATTCTAGTGCTCGTAATTTTAGTGCGCGATTAGTCCCGTAGTATATAATAATAATTAGGGAGCTTTGTAGGTACCTAAATCTTGCCAGTCTTAGGTTTTAACGCGTTAAAACGTTGACGAACGGCTTAATTAGCGCGCTAAATCACACGTGGAGCAGTACAGTACAGTAGGTATAATACCTACGTATAATATAATGCTCTTCCAAATTGAACTTAATACATGAGATACCTATAATACCTAATCTTATAGTATTCACTACGTGGGACTTAATCATAGTTATAATTAGGACTAGCAAGCGAGGAAAGTTGGTATTTATCTATGTAGATGATTATCTAACGTTTACATACATTATCTACTTGATACCTCGTTCCTAAGACAATAATATTTATTTACTTAGCGTAAAGAAAATTAAATAATTAAGTATGTACAGAAGGGTAGATCATGCTTTGTACTTTCTTCGGTAGTTGCTACTATATTACTAACTACTTCCTATAAATTAGTAAGTACTGAATAGAATAAGCAATAGTTTGTGTCTCTTTCTGTAGAGAGACACAGACCGTTTTATCTAAATATAATAAGGTATTGTACCTATATGCCACGACTCTTAATTTTACTTCTTACTTATGTTCTTACATAGAAAGGATTATTTAGAAAGGGTATACGAAGCCAAAGAAAGACTGCTCCACTATAAATCTCAAAGAGTTATCTTTGTGATAAGCATTTCAAAAATCTGAAGCGAACGCAGGATTTGAACCTGCCCCTTTGGATCACTAGCCCGACTAGCCCGACGCTCTAACCAACTGACTATAAAATGTTGTTTGTAATTATGATCTGAATCCTATAACAGCAGAACTGTCTGAATCGTCCCTTTTTGGCTCAGTACACCAAATCTGAAGAACCCTATCTACAGGGTTATTTGCTTACCCTGTAACTACTAAGCCGAAAAAGGGTGATTCAGACCATCATTACTAACAACTTTTACTATGGGGTCAACCCAAAATTCGAGAAAAACATCAGCTGTTTCAATAAAAATTGCAACTCGGAATCGACAAAATGTATGAAACACCTGATTTTTTTTCTTGAATTTTTGTTGGCCCCATAGTTGAAGTTGTTCATAATGATGATCTAAATCACCCCCTTTCGGTTTAGTACAGTACAGGGGAAGCAAATAACCTTGTATAGGCGGCAAAGCTTGAACCTTTCCTATTACTGCAGTTAATCTATACGAGCCTGTAAAGCTCACTGGACTACGGCGACGGTATTTACTCGTAGGTACAATCCCAATAGCACCACCTCTAAGGAAGTTCTTTTGAAACTCGACGGCGTCATTTGTTCGACTAATATATCGCGTACTACACGAGCATATTGCCAGAGCCACAAACGCTTATGTTAGAAGAAAAAGAAACGAGCACTGGTGACTGGTGATGGCAGTTATGGTAGCCCGTCTTCCTGGCGGTCCAACAAGGCCTCCGCGTCGTCTCCCTTGATCTTGGCGGCGCGCAGCGCGGCGGCGGGCGTGGTGCAGCGCAGCGCGCGCGCGTCCAGCCCCGCCACCGACTCCAGGGCCGGCACCACGCTCGCCGCCGCGTTGAACACTATGAGGGTCTGTTGCTCCTCTGTGGCCTTCTTTACTAAACGCGCCAGCACCTGGAAAACACGAGTGGTTTTATAATACTAACATAACTAATATTATGTAGTAGTTTCGGTTTTACAGTTTTTGATTGGATTGCTCTTATTAATTTTTCAGGCGTTATATATCGGTTAAGAAGGAATACGTTGGGAATACGGTACTTATTTTGATTTGGAAATGAGTTGCTATATTTGCCTAAAATAATATACCAAATCAGGAATTATTTTGTTCATTAATTGCTCATGTAAAATATTCAGGCGTTAATATAGACAAAGAAAAATCAGCTAATCTCTAAAACAGGCATAGAGCTATTACAACGCAACGGTATTCGTACTCGTAGTTCTGATTCATCTACCGAGCTGAATTAAGGACATGTACCCTTACTTCATTGGTCAAATAAAAACGGGCTTAGGTACTAGTTCTACGGCTTCAATTTGAAGGCCAATATAATGAACATGGTTCTGGTAGAGTACCTAAGAGCACCAGGGTCCTGCGCGGCGGAGTAGACCGCAGGTAGCGTGTGGTATAAGTCTTATTTCATACGTGGCGGCGTGGGCTGGGTATAGGTCCAATCATACAAGTCGTCGGATGTGAAGTTAGCTACAAGCTGCGCAATATCCAACCAACGCGCAGCTTCATGTGAGCTTCAGTCAGGATTGGATATTGTGCGACTTCTAGCTTCACATCCGACGACTTGTATGATTCGGTCTGAGGTGAAGATAGCTGGTCGGCGGAGTAGAGCAGACGGGCAACGTGGTGTTGAATAAGTAGGTACCTGCGTGGCGGAGTAGTCTATAAGCGCGAGCCGGCTGCAGTCGAGCAGCACGAGGCGGTGCGCGTGGAGCGCGGCGGCCACGCGGCGCGCCACGCGCTCTGCGTTGAGGTAGCACAGCGCCAGCGCGGGGCGCAGCAGCGCGCGGCCGCGCAGCACGCGCGCGTCCAGCGGCGGGCGCATCACGCGGTGCAGCAGCGCGGCCAGCGCGCCCGTCACGCCGGCCAGCACGGCCAGCTCCACCGTGCGCGCCACGGCCGTCGCGAACGTAGCCGCCAGCACGCACAGCTCCACGCGGTCGCGCCGCCACAGCCGCCGCACTATCTCCACGTCGATCTGCACACAAACCGCCCTCCCATCAGCTCCACCAATACCTAATCTGATAAGTTACGCTTTTATCTCTAGGGAATATTTCTCTAGGACAAGGACATATTCTAGGACATTGTACTCATTATCGCGACTAACTTATACTATGGGGTGTTATGATGGGATGGACCCTGTGGAGTGTCAATGAACTTTATGTACCAATCAAATTGCTGAATTATTCTCGATTTCTGGGTTAGTCACCTAGAATTTTATTTCCAATATAAGTACTTAAGTATTTCGCCTCCAAACCTGAGTCCGGGGCGTGGCCGAATGCTCTGCCGAGTTGGCACGCTACTCGACGATGACTCCTAAGAGAGTAGCTTCGGCCTTTCGTCTCGGCAGCAAGACTTGCAAGCCCCACGTCTGCATTTGTGGTGCAACTGTCGACTCGGAAGGTCATCACGGTTTGGGATGCGTGCGATGTGCCGGGCGAAGACCTCGACATCACGCGCTGAACGGCTGGTTTCGGCTGGAAAACTTTGTGTCTTGGAGCCCCCCGGGTTGTGTCGTTCCGTTGGCAAACGCTCGGATAATTAATCTAAACTCGATTCCATGGCGTAGAGGACGTTGCTTCGTGTGGGACGCGACTTGTGTAAGCACATTTGCTTCTTGTCACACCCCAGCTACCCAGTTGTCAGCCGGCGCGGGTGCAGAGGCGGCGGCCCGAGGGAGACGCCTCATATTATCCTGCATGGAATCGACATACGACCTCGTCCCGTTTGCCGTTGAGACGGCGGGTTCGTGGTGCTCCGATGCCAAGGAGTTTGTGCGTGATCTTGGTCGGCGGATCAGAGAGAGGGGACAGGATGCGCGGTCAGGGACGTACCTAGCGCAGCACATCTCCATTGCTGTTTAGAGGGGCAACGCCGCGAGCAATGGCGACCATAATGGCCACTTTTGGGCGGAATGCACTTTGCGGGGGCTTATCTGATTAGGCAGTAGTTGACTCAGGTCAATAACTCCCTTCAATAGACGTAATAGTGTTTAACTTTGTGTTGGTATTTATATACTTATGTATAATAGTTTGTGGACATTCTCACCTCAAGTCTAACCTTGCAAATATGCAAAAAAATGAATACCTGCCATACTAGATACCTGCTCAAGGCTGCTGTAGTCATTAAACTTAGGCATTGTATTGTAGGTACTTAAGTAGGTAGATAGTAGGTACACATATGATATATTGTATGGTCGTTACTTGTTCAATTCATTTTTACAGATTTTCCATAAACTGTTACAAAGCTAATGAAAGTAAGCTACGAATGTACCCATAACTTAGAGTTAGGCTACAAGTGTTCAATCATGCTAAATTATTATTTGCAGAGATAGTGTCCTACTCACATTTATAAAATAACTAGTTTGTACCCGCGGCTTCGCCCGCATACGCATATATCATTATAATTTATAGCCTATGTGTTATTCTGATATATAAGCTATATTATTGCAAAGTTTCATCTCAATCCTTTCAGTAGTTTTTGCGTGAAAGAGTAACAAACATCCATACATCCTTCCGTCCATCCTCACAAACTTTCGCGTTTATAATATAACTAGTTTTTACCCGCGGCTTCTCCCGCATACGCAATATATCATTATAATTTATAGCCTATGTGTTATTCTGATATATAATCTATATTATTGCAAAGTTTCATCTCAATCCGTTCAGTAGTTTTTGGGTGAAAGAGTAACAAACATCCATACATCCATCCATCCATCCTCACAAACTTTCACGTTTATAATATTAGTAGGATATGTAAATTCGTTGTAGAAACATTTTGGAAGTTAATTACTATTTACATTCTAGCAAGTAAATTAATTTCAATTCATGTCAATAAATAACGCGTTTAATTCAACTATTCTACATAATTATATATATTATGGCAAACGACGCGTGGAAATAAATGTTAAAATTTAAATAGAGGTCTGTTAAAATAAATGTTAAAATTTAAATAAACAGAGGTCTGTTTATTTAAATTTTAATATTTATTTCCACGCGTCGTTTGCCATAATATATTTATTAGAATAGTTGAATTAAACTCGTTATTTATTGACATGAATTGAAATTAATTTACTTGCTAGAATGTAAATAGTACAATTAATAATAAAATTGGCGATTTCAGAGATGTTCCCATAGTATTGTAAATGCCAAATTAGCTGCGTATGCTTGTAGCTAACTTCACATCCGCCGACTTGTATGATTTGGCCTTAGAGTATGTATAAGTAACTCTTAGATTATTTACTAATAATCAAAGAAATAACTATGTATAGAGCGCGCACAACGAAGTGGGAACAGTAGGCACGAGTGAGAACAAAACGACGCTCCCGCCGCGAGCGCTTGTAGTCGTAGCTGAGCACTAGGAAAGTGTGTTTCTCGAGGGATTTTTTTTAAAGGACATGTCCACAAAATGTATGTAGGCTGGTATAATAATAATCAAAAATTCTAACCACAACACTCGTTACATTTCAAGAAAGTTCATATTTTTCAGAGTCTATTGCATCAGTTAAAACTAAAAAAGAGCCCTCCATTTTTTTAAATTAATTTTGAATCTATTAGTGTAAATAAATAGATTTGGCGCAATAGGTAGTTTATCTCTATCAACCCTTACTAAGCGACCTCCAAATTGTTAAGTAGAAGCAATTTTACCAATTAGACACAGTTTTTAAGTGTTTTTTGTCACATTGTACCTACTAACTGGTCACACTGGTAGGTTATAATTTTTAATTTTAGCAAATTAAGAGATGAATGTGGAAGAATTAGCTACGAATGCAAGTATAATAACGATGGAAGCACTTTATTATCGCTAAACTAGAAAAAATACAAAGTATTATTATTTTCCATACAATTTCACACTTTTAAAAAAAATGGAGGGATGAAATAATCTAAACTTAGATTATTTACTTGTAAATAATTAAAGAATCTAAATTAAATATTTTTGAGCAGCCCATAAATGAAGCTTTCAAATGATGTATATATCATCTTGGTTCGATTTTTCTCTGAATAATATACCACTTGTGGACGTCATCTTTATGTATTATATGTAAAAACGATACTAGAAAATATAGAAAATTGAAATCTAGTATCACATTTCATCGCTAAGTCGATTTATTATACTTATTTTTATGAAAACTAATCCGTAATCGCGGGGGTGAAGGACACGTGAGAGGCGGGCACGCGCAGGCTCGCCCGCGCACCGCACTCCCTCCGCTTGATTTAGAGATTAGAGATGGGACGTGACCAACGCTGTAGTCGATACTCGTATGTTTGCTAGAACTACTGCACAATATTATTATAACAGACTTTCGTGACTTTTTACACATTCAATGCTGAATGAATGAACATTCACATAGTGAATGTGTAACACATTCACTTATAATCTTATAATAATATAATTTATTATAAATATTTTTATAGTGTTTTGTACATACACTTTCTAATATTTTGAATGCGAAAGTATTAGGTATAGCGTTAACTAGAAGTACATAATTATGAAATGTTACAATATCACGTCTACACTGCTACAGTCCATCAAATCTAAGAGGTACCGTTTGACGTTTCATATTTTTTCATCCCATCCCTATCATTCAATTGTCAGAACTGTCAAACGGTACTTCTTAGATTTGACGCAGTCCGTCAAATCTAAGAAGTACCGTTTGACAGTTCTGACAATTGAATGATAGGGATGGGATGAAAAAATATGAAACGTCAAACGGTACCTCTTAGATTTGATGGACTGTAAATTGATTTTGAAGATTTTAGTGGGTATTGAATGGAGTAAAACTAAATTTAATAAAGTGATAGTGAGAGATACATTTTTGTAATAAGTATTAGACCGCCCTAAGGCCTCTGACATGGCTAAACGGGACCTATAATTTAAAGTGTCATCCGGTACGGTAGCGCTCAGTTGGAAAATGGCACCCACGGTCACAAATCCAAATACTGACCGACTGTATTTTTGTAATGAAAATACAGGTTCATACAGATATATATAGTATAAAATATGTAAAGGATAAACCTACCCAAAATTCTGAACGACTATCCTAAAAAGGGTCGAAATATAAAAAAAATCGATTGTTCTCTTATTTTTCAGATTTCCATAAGACCGAAAATGAATTATCGCTTTAAAACAAACATATGGAATGAAGTTTGCTCAGTTCTTGATTCCTTAGTGAATTTCTTGAAATAAATACCTACTTATACTTTTAGACGTTATCGCACGAAATATAATTATTTGTGCCTACTGGTTTGTACCACGCTGAACCTGCATCTATCGTCAACAAAATGAATTTGTGTTGCCCGCGTGCCCATCCCTAGGAATCGCCAACTTCATCTGCCTACGACGCGCACTGGGCGTCTAGTGCGGTGCTAGCGCTCTATACTTTAGTTATTTATTCTCTAAGGATTTGACATTTACAATACTATGGGAACATCTCTGAAATCGCCAATTTTATTATTAATTGTACTATTTACATTCTAGCAAGTAAATTAATTTCAATTCATGTCAATAAATAACGAGTTTAATTCAACTATTCTACATAAATATATTATTGCAAACGACGCGTGGAAATAAATGTTAAAATTTAAATAAACAACAAACCGCTTTTTGTGATGATGAGCTAGTGTTACTAGTTCAGGTATTTATAAATTCATTATCTACAGCAAAATTAGCAATTACAATGAATGTTGAAATTTTTTAAAATGTTAATGTATTCGTTTTGTAATTTCATATTTTCAATTGTGTGTCGTGGTTATTTATATTTATTTATTTAAGTCAGTTATTTGTAGAGCGAAAGTAATAATTAGCAAGTAATTAATTGCTATTAGATAAGTTGATCGTATAGCGCAGTGCGTCTATTTATAGCTATAGGCACGTCACCATTCTAGACGCGCAAACAATGCTGCCACATTTGCTTTTGCTTGCGTAAGGTCTATTTTTTTTGTCCTGGGAAAATCCTACCACCCCGCCCCCTAGGATAAAGAAATTTGTGAATCAGTCCATAAACAACGGAAAAATTAGGTAACATCAGAATAAAAAATAGCCCTGAAGAGACGAATTGAGTACCTACCTATTTCTTTTTTGGAAAACGGTTGAAAAATTAACTGACGCATGGCGCGGGGCTTGCGGAAAGGACATGTTCACAAAATGTATGGAGGCTGGTATAATAATAATCAAAAAATCTAACCACAAGACTTGTTACATTTCGAGAAAGTTCATATTTTTCTGAGTCTATTACATCAATTGAAAACAAAAAAGAGCCCTGCATTTTTTTTAAAAATAAATTTTGATTTTATTAGGATTAATAAATATATTTGGCTCAATAGGTAGTTTATCTCTAGGAACTCTGATTAAGTAACCTCCAAATTGTTAAATAAAAGCATTTTTACCAATTAGACACACTCTTTAAGTGATTTTTTGTCACATTGTACCTACTAACTGGTCACACTGGTAGGTTATAATTTTCAATTTTAGCAAATTAAGAGGTAAATGTGGAAGAATCAACTTTGAATGCAAGTAAAATAACGCTAGAAGCACTTTATTATTGTTAAACTAGAAAAAATAAAAAGCTGCATTATTTTTTTTCAGATAATTTATTTTTCACTTTAAAAAAAATGCAGGGATAGAAAAATCTAAATTAAATATTTTTCAGAAGCCCATAAAACAAGCTTTCAAATGATGTATATATCATCTTGGTTAGATTTTTCTCTGAATAATATACCACTTGTGGACATCACCTTTTTTTTATTTGGGTACCTTACGGCTGTGTTAAAAACAGAAAATATTTGTTGACGGCCAATAACAAGGTTCCACAAGTGAATTGAGTTGATATATGTATAGCGAAAATTAATCTAGTTCCTTTTCTAGTTCACGCTTTTAGTTTCACCTGTATGTTTGCTTGCTTGCTTGTAACCTACCCCTTTGAGCTCGATTTTGAACTACTTTGAGCGATCAGATTTTCTTTAAACTTTGCACACCTATCAAAGACCGATGACAATGCATTTATACAAAAAAAAAATGATGACTCCTAAGCGTGTTTTTTAGTTTTTTTAGGGTTCCGTACCTTAAAAGGAAAAAACGGAACCCTTATAGGATCACTTTGTTGTCCGTCTGTCCGTCTGTGTGTATGTGTATGTCAAGACTCTTTATCTCGAGAACGCGTAAAGATATCGAGTTGAAATTTAAATTGTATACATATATCGATGAGCTCTTGCTGTTGTGTAAAAGAAAAACTTCTCAGTTGTCGTTTAAAAATGTTAGAGTCGTTTATGTCGTAATAAACCGCATATTTCGACACTCACAAAAATCAAAATCTATATGGTACTTCCCGTTGATATAGAACTATGAAATTGGGCGAGAAGCTTTGTCTTAGAGTACACATATAGGAACAAATCTGAAAACTGTACATTTTTATTTACATCACAAAAAATATGGTCTCAAAATTCAAAGTGAGTAAATCGTATCATGAAAGGTGTCATATAAAAGAACTTCATTAGCACATGCTAAAAGAGGTTTTTAATTATTTTAACAATGTGTTTGTACGGAACCCTCGATGTGCGAGCCTGACTCGCACTTGTTATATTTATATTATTTTAATTTCATCTAACTTTGTATGACATATTTATCTATGTGTTGACACATCACGCTCATTGGTTTCTTTAATTATGGTGTTGTACTGAATGAGTAGGTAGAGCAGGTAGGTACTTATACCTATAATTTTACAAAATAATGTCAGATGTAAAACTTTCAATAATCCCAAGAGTAATCTGCGTTCAGAAGCGCCGATGGCATCTCATTCGAGGTGTAGAGTACATGCACTAGTTGTGGCCATCTTAGTATGTCATATGTGGTCACTTTGACTTTTAATGATTAATTACACAGTAGACGCGATATTAAAGGCTTTTTGACAGCTCTAAATACCTATAATTAAGACAGACCAGACCAAAACGACAACTAGGCATATTTTTAGACACTTTATATTTGTCAAGTTAGACCCAAGTTCACGAACCCTTGTTTAAGTTAAACGTATGATTACTGTATTTAAACAACGGTTAACCTCGAGTCTTAGACCTGAGTTCACCAACAGATATTTAATTTATTAACCATTGGTTAAAAATTAAAAGAGCTTCTTAACGAAATTTAGCTGTTCACCATGCAAAAACCGATGTTTAAATCAAGCTTTGGTGAACTCGGGTCAAATTGAGCGTAATTTAATGATAAAATAATTTTTATTTTTAAACACAAACAAACTGAGTTTCACTTAAATTATTATGTTTATGGAGTTACATTGTTTAAAATATTCATATATATTATGCAATAATTTTGACACCAAAGGGCCACAACCGTCACACCTTCTGTACAACGGGCACCCGGCGCCCGCGCCTGGTCCCCGGGGCCGACGGAAGATCCCCGCGGGTCGGGGCTAAGTATCAGCTATAAACTCCTTTCATTCTTGCCTTAATTGATTCATAATGTATGCCTACCACTTGACGTAGTCGCTTTATCTGTGTTGTACGAGTTAAACAATCGAGTAGTGAGTACTGAGTAGGTAATGTGCAGCAAGCTGTATCTACTTTCCTATTTGCTCAGGCGCACAATATTCAGATTATATGCCTTCGTAATCTCTTGTTGAAAATCTTATTATGAAGTCTGGATATTGTCACAACCACGCTCGTAACGTTGTTGATTGCTATTTATTTGTTTGTTACCATGTTTGTTGGTTTATTTCGTAAAAGCTAAAGCCTTTTATCGAGAAAACGTCAAAATGTTCATAGCTACTTATTATAGAAGGAGAGACGTGGACGAACGACCTTCACCCTTCTGATAACGAGATGAGACATACTTTTATGAAATGTTATTTACATTCATTATATGTACTCATACAATATTTACAGTTATAAAATTAAAACCAGTAGCATACGCCCTACGACATCATTTTATCGACGTATCAAAATGAGACAAAATTAAGGAGATGTTTTACCAGAATTTTCACACGTTGTCGATAATTATTTCGTGGAGGAGCGTATACTAGCTAGGTTGGCAGCCTGAAAGTGGTCTCACCATGAAGATGACAGCACAGATGAGCACGGAGGAGAGGCACGCCTTCGGGATGAAGTAGAAGTACTTCGTGAGGAAGATCAGCGCCAGCAGCGTGATTATTCCTGCAAATAATCACACAGATCATATATATACCTATATAATACATTATACAAAGACTTGGCCAGGCGTCTGGTAGAGGTTACATGTGACCAGAATGCTGGCATCTACTTTGGCCAAGAGCTGAGTATTGCTATTCAAGGCAATGCCGCCAGCATTCTGGTCACGTTAGGCCGGGTTCCCACTATGCCGGACCGGTAGATCTGACGGAAACCGGACACCGGACAGAGTGTTCACATTACATCGGATCCCGGAAGTTTCTGCTTGAATATACATGCTAAACGTCTACTTTTACCAGAAAATGCGAGCCGAATGACGTGAGTGGAACACGGGCGGGGCGAAGGGAGCACGAGCGGGGCGAGCGGGGGACAGATACCGGCACAAACTCGTTCACATTACTCCGGGCCCGGTCGTTCTACCGGCAATTCGTAGTGACAAAACGCTCGGTAAAAATGCCGGGCTCGGAAAAAATGCCGGACCCGGGATAATGTGAATAGCTTCATATAAATTGTACAGCCACTAGCCCTTCCGGCAGATTTACCGGGGCGGCAGATCTGCCGGTCCGGCGTAGTGGGAACCCTGACTTACCCTCTCTCTGCTACCGGCCTTTTAGATAAATTTTAGTTCCGCGCCCGTGCGACAAACGAACACAAATCGTTCGTTTCCCTCCCTCCACTCGGGTCCACAGCTCGGTTCCTCATGTGGATCCATGCTCTAGAGCATCCACTCCTCTATAGATCTCCAATAAGATTGATTGGAAGCGGCTTGCATCCAGCGCGATCCTGCAATCCTAGTGAGGTCGTCAATCGTCCTTGTGGACGATAATTTGTTAAGTTGAAAAGACATGACGTACAGATATATATACCTATATTTAAATATGATATAGGTAATTGCATATATCGTACATAATCTACACATAATTAATGAATACGGAACTTTATAACTTTGTGTGAAGATGCAGACACGTACTTACATAATTTATTGATAAGATAACAATGTGGACGAACACAGGTGATCTAGGCTTTATTAGTTATTTTTTGTCTGACGTTTTTAAATTGAAACAATATTTATAGTGATTGAGGAACTTGTGCTCGTAATTTGGACAAATATTGGATGTGTTCAGTTAAGATAAAACCGTTAAAACAGGTGTAAAGTGCTTCTTCACGTTTAAAACTGCTTGAAAATTATGCCTATAATCCTGTATGACTTTGTATGATCATGGTCCAGCCCGCGATATCATGCACAGAATCATCTTCGGTAAACCTATAAGAAAAAAAAGACTGGCTACATAGTACATACTGCCTGATGTTAAGCAGATATGCGGTCTAGGCGAATATCTAAGCGAAATATTAAAAAGTTTCTTCCACCCCATAGAAGCAGAGTCGGATTGCGAGACCATCGAAAACATAGTTAAAAAAATTAGATTTGGAGAAAACATCAATATCTCAACACACCCAAGAACTAAGAAACTCGTGGATAGATCGCAGATAGCGATATGGTTAGTTTTACCTTTTAAGCTCCTTGCTCTCGGTCCTTTGGAGTTGTACTGCTCTGTGTAGAATGTGGGTAAAAACCCAATCAGAGCTACTAAGATAATTATGTCGCCATTTACGTTGAGCAGAGACATTTTACTAGATACTAACTATACATAGATAACTGATTATCGGAACATCGCAATCGTTGTTCTTTTTGTCGTCCTCTTCCACTTTAACCTTTTTGTTTGGATTTGGTTTCCTCTGAAGTTTTGTTCACTTATTAAACCTTGTTGGTTTTAGGAATCATTGCTCTTTGAGTATAGTGGGGAAGTCTGTGCAATTAAATTACTGGTGTCTGATTTCTACCTAAGAGGTTTTACTCTAAAGTACCCACCCGATAGACGTGCAAACTTAAAGCATGCGGTTTTTAAGATCGCGCACTTACTCGGCTCGACTTTGGTGACACACGCGAAGCTTACTCACTCTGTATATGTATTTTAAAGTAGGCGTATTAGGGTGACACACCAGCGAAAAAGATCGTCGAGCCACAAGTTAGCGAGCTTACTTGCACGTCTGTCAGCCTCTTTATACCAAGACAGAAGGGCACGCGTATCTCCTGTAGCGAGCGAGACTCCTGCAAGAGGGAAGTGTGTGAAGCTCACCGGAGTAGAGCCCTGCAGCCGGAGTCCGGACGCCGCTGGAGTGCGACACGGCGGAGCGCGTGAAGGCGCCGCACGTCGGCATGGCGTGCACGAACGAGCCCGCGATGTTGCACAGCCCTAGTGTCAGCATCTCCTGCGTCGCGTCCACGCGCCCGCCCGCAGCTGCCGTAACAAAATTCCATCAATATCTCAAAGATATATTAAAAAAAAAATATCTAGAAAAACATAACAGTCGCTAGTTGCGTTGGAATCGATCGATTCCGATTAGCGTACCTACCTAAGTTTGAGTCAATGAAAGATTACATTATTTGTGAGTGAGTTAACTTACAACTAAGAAAATTGATAAATATACTCCAAAGGCCCCTCGAAGGTAGGCCTGACTCAGCATTGGATTATAAAAGGGATGAGTTGAGGTAATAAAGTTAGTTGAGTGATTGTGCGGCTGTGCAGAACTTACTGAAGGCCTTGGCGATGGCGATATTGGCGATGACCATGACGATGGGCATCATGACGAGGCCAGGCCCGAGCCGCTCCGCCATGCCCAGGAAGCCCACGGTGGAGTTGTCCACGGTGGCGCTGAACGGAGGCAGCGATATGCGCGGCACGCCCGGAGCCACGCGACCTGGTACCAGATAGAAGTGATTATTCCTTTCAAAATAACAATGGTGAGAATTCGATTTATAGGTAAAACTAGGCATATAGTGGGCAAGCGCAATAAATATATACGAAATAACTAGGTACCACCGACTTGGCATTTACATTCTATATTGATGCTAGGTATACATAAAACACAGTTTACAAAAATTCGATGCAAATAAATCAGGACTTATTACAAACTATCTGCAGGACATAATATAAGAGTCAGCAGCCTACTTGCATGCAAACTGTATTCAATCATTTTAAATATTCATTTAATCAAACCTCACGTTTACCTTCCTAGAGCAGAAACGATTTTGGGCCTAAAAAGCAGCAGCAGCAAAAGTTTAGCAACCGAATAAATTCCGAGTACGGACGTACGGAAAATGACAAAGAATTATCATTGTTCTGCTGAGCAGTAAAAGCGCCAGGGTATTCTTCAGCTTGACCAGTTCGATAACACAGCCAGGTCGGAGGTACCTACCTGACAGCTTGAAGAGCGGCAGGCGCGCGAGATCATGCAGCTGAAATGCCGCGGTGGAGGCAGCCAGCACCACCAGTTGGTCCAGGCGGAGACCGAGCCAGCTCGAGTACCTGACAGCTTGAAGAGCGACGGGTGCGCAGGGTCATGCAGCAGAAAGGCGGCGGTGGAGGCAGCCAGCACCACCAGCACTACCAGCTGGTCCAGGCGGAGACCGAGCCAGCTCGAGTACCCGACAGCTTGAAGAGCGGAGGATACGCAGGGTCATGCAGCAGAAAGGCCGCGGTGGAAGCAGCCAGCACCACCAGCTGGTCCAGGTGGAGACCGAGCCAGCTCGAGTACCTGACAGCTTGAAGAGCGGAGGGTACGCAGGGTCATGCAGCAGAAAGGCCGCGGTGGAAGCAGCCAGCACCACAAGCTGGTCCAGGCGGAGACAGAGCCAGTTCGGGTACCTGACAGCTTGAAGAGCGGCGGGTTCACAGGGTCATGCAGCAGGAAGGCCGCGGTGGAGGCAGCCAGCACCACCAGCTGGTCCGGGCGGAGACAGAGCCAGTTCGGGTACCTGACAGCTTGAAGAGCGGCGGGTTCACAGGGTCATGCAGCAGGAAGGCCGCGGTGGAGGCAGCCAGCACCACCAGTTGGTCCAGGCGGAGACAAAGCCAGTTCGGGTACCTGACAGCTTGAAGAGCGGCGGGTTCACAGGGTCATGCAGCAGGAAGGCCGCGGTGGAGGCAGCCAGCACCACCAGCTGGTCCAGGCGGAGACAAAGCCAGTTCGGGTACCTGACAGCTTGAAGAGCGGCGGGTTCACAGGGTCATGCAGCAGGAAGGCCGCGGTGGAGGCAGCCAGCACCACCAGCTGGTCCAGGCGGAGACCGAGCCAGCTCGAGTACCTGACAGCTTGAAGAGCGGAGGGTACGCAGGGTCATGCGGCAGAAAGGCCGCGGTGGAAGCAGCCAGCACCACCAGCTGGTCCAGGCGGAGACAGAGCCAGTTCGGGTACCTGACAGCTTGAAGAGCGGCGGGTTCACAGGGTCATGCAGCAGGAAGGCCGCGGTGGAGGCACACAGCACCACCAGCGCGTTCCTCCCGATCGACACCAGCCACAGCGCCTTCTTCAGCTTAGCCCGCTTCGGCGACACCGGCAGGTCCTTCAGTTTCTGAAACCGTTGGAACTTTTCAAAATCCTATACCCTGACACTATAACATAAGCGGTTAGTCACTCTGTAGAAAGCTATGCATAAATATGGGTTACGGGTCCACTATTGAAACTAATTTTATTTTTAAGAAACTTGTAGGTAGGTACATAGTCTTCCAATAAAAGTTTTCTGATTTCTGAAATAATTATATAGAGCCACACATTTGGCGATAACCATCTTCGCAATTATTAGGTACTAGCTGACCCGGCGAACTTCGCTCCGCCTAACAGTCGATTAACGTAGCCTAAGTTACTCCTTATTACAGCTACCTGCCAATTAAAATCCCGTCAAAATCGGTCCAACCATTTCAGAGACTAGCCGGAACAAACAGACAGACAAAAATTGTAAAAAAAATGTTATTTTGGTGAATGTACCATATATATATTCATATGCATGTGGTAAAAAAACGGTTATTTCAATATTACAAACAGACACTCCAATTTTATTTATTTGTATAGATAATCTATCTACATAAAACCATCATTGTCATTTTTTGATGATTTTATATCAGAGTGTAAAAAAACGCCATCATTGACATTTTTTACCTTGTTATATCTACTCATAAAAATTTGAGTAAATAGTTGATCCAATCTATATTTATTTATTTATTATGTCGGGAAATACCTATGTACCTAAATGAACTCATATAGTAAATACTTTGCTTATTAAAGTTGTTCATTCAACGATTACTTTCGCAATCCGCGCAAAGCAATTGATGGCTAACGTCACATAGGCAGTGTCAAATGACTAAAATGAAGTCATAAACGATTGCTATTACGATTGCTATTGCTTAGGCGGTAGGGGGCTGGTCAAACTACGCTATGAGCGCTAGACCTCTCGCAGTACCTACACCCTTACCTATATACTGAATAATCCTATATATTACAGAAGTTAAGGCATATCTATCAGTAGTTCAGGCAATGTTAAGACAGAAGCAAGCACAGAGCACGGAGTCATTCAATGTCTTAGCAGACGAATTGTTATCTTTATAGCTCCGTTAACATTATTTAATCATCAATTAAACCTAATATCACACTTATCTGCTGAAATGATTTACTAAATACCTCAATAAAAGATAAAAATGTAGGTGAGATAGAGATCACATTCAGATGTAAGTACCTGAAATTCATCTCTGGTAGAGAATCAGTAAGTTAACCCACTTGAAACTTTTTTATCTACAAGTACCTAATTTATTAATGGCAGATATTTTATAAATTTTCATTCATCTCATAGATATAAGCACCCTAGATCGCATGTCTGCTTAACATCAGGCAACATTATACCTATAAGAATACCTAGTAAAAACTCTTCAAAATTTCATATTATTAACAACTAGCGGCCCCCCCTGGCTTCGCACAGGTGTATTATACATATAATTCTCCCCCTTGAATCGCTCTATCTATTTAAAAAAAACCGCATCAAAATCCGTTGCGTAGTTTTAAAGATATAAGCATACTCGTACATGGGGAGAGACAGCGGGAAGCGACTCTGTTTTATACTATGTAGTGATTATAAATGTGAGGCATTGATTTAACCGGGTAGGTGTATACTGTAGTTTATGTGTATAAAAAATTAGAAAAGGCACGGTTGCAAACAAGTCTGGCAGGTGCGACTTAGCACAAGAATAAACAGAAATGAGTTGTAGAAAAACGTCTGGGTAATGAAATAGATTTTTGATCACTGAAATGTAACAATGCATGCCGATTTCGATGTCGATGTCGATTTCGATGTCGATGTCGATGTCGATTTCGA
Source organism: Hypomecis punctinalis (assembly GCA_949316475.1). NCBI lineage: Eukaryota > Metazoa > Arthropoda > Insecta > Lepidoptera > Geometridae > Hypomecis > Hypomecis punctinalis. The sequence continues at coordinate 286,734 of OX438801.1, read as the reverse complement.
TGTCGATGTCGATGTCGATGTCGATGTCGATGTCGATGTCGATGTCGATTTCGATTTCGATTTCGATGTCAATTTCGATGTCGATTTCGGTAGTTAACCTACTTTTTGTTTCCCACCTAATCTACAAAAGCGATTAGTTTCTGGCACTTCGCCGGCCGCTACTGCGGCACGCTCATGTTCTAACCTAACCTAACTTACTATTTGTTTCACACATTACAAAAGCGATTTGCTTCTAGCACTTCGTAATTTCATAAAATTCTGTAAAAAAATATTAGAAAACAATACACTCCTTTCTAGGCTTACTGATAAGGTTTTCCATCTGAGCGTCCGCTACTCCCAGCTCAGCTAAGCCGTGAATGATAATTCATGAATGATATTCTTTTTTTGAAATTGAATACACTTGTTTGTTGCCATTTAGGTGTCCAAAACTTGATTCGAAGTTATTTACCTCCGAAACGACATTCAACCCCTGGTGGGCAACCTGCCCGTATACTACCTGCTGCCTACGTCGCCACGGAACCTGTTAGCATGTCCAATTACTCATATACGAGTAGGTAACCTTTTAATACCTACTTCGTACTAATTTAACCTTGTTTGCGGCTTTTTCTTTAGAATTGGTTCATAAGTTTCAACTTCATGATCAAGGACGCCCGGCTGAACTTTATTTTTTTATTTTAGTAAACAATACGTTAAAATGGTCAGTCATTAGCATATACTCGTACTAAGGTATCTAATTAAACAGCTTACTTTCGGAAAACATTTATGACAAAATTAATTAAATGAAAAAGAATCAAGCGTTTCAAACTCGATCATCAAGGATTCAATGCCACGAAAGAATTAACAAGTTCTCAAAACCTTAAGGTGGAGCTAGAAATTGATAAAAAGGCGGCTTTCTACCGAAAATTACACATCGAAAACCTGTTTTAGGTAGATACTCATTATTGTGCACACTGAAGAAAGTATTAAATAAACAACCAAAAATAATTCAAGTATCACAAGTGGCGACCTTATCACTAAGAGTGTAGGCGGTAAGGTGGTAGGCATAATGCTGTGTGTTGCGGAGTGGTGTATCGTGTTACCCTGAGCAGCAGCATCGCGGTACAGCAGTCGGCGGGCCGCACCTGCCGCCTGTGCTGCACGATGAGCATCATGTAGTGTAGTGTATCGTGTTACCCTGAGCAGCAGCATCGCGGTGCAGCAGTCGGCGGGCCGCACCTGCCGCCTGTGCTTCACGATGAGCATCATGTAGTGTAGTGTATCGTGTTACCCTGAGCAGCAGCATCGCGGTGCAGCAGTCAGCGGGCCGCACCTGCCGCCTGTGCTGCACGATGAGCATCATGTAGTGTAGTGTATCGTGTTACCCTGAGCAGCAGCATCGCGGTACAGCAGTCCGCGGGCCGCACCTGCCGCCTGTGCTGCACGATGAGCATCATGTAGTGTAGTGTATCGTGTTACCCTGAGCAGCAGCATCGCGGTGCAGCAGTCGGCGGGCCGCACCTGCCGCCTGTGCTGCACGATGAGCATCATGTAGTGTAGTGTATCGTGTTACCCTGAGCAGCAGCATCGCGGTACAGCAGTCCGCGGGCCGCACCTGCCGCCTGTGCTGCACGATGAGCATCATGTAGTGTAGTGTATCGTGTTACCCTGAGCAGCAGCATCGCGGTGCAGCAGTCGGCGGGCCGCACCTGCCGCCTGTGCTTCACGATGAGCATCATGTAGTGTAGTGTATCGTGTTACCCTGAGCAGCAGCATCGCGGTGCAGCAGTCGGCGGGCCGCACCTGCCGCCTGTGCTGCACGATGAGCATCATGTAGTGTAGTGTATCGTGTTACCCTGAGCAGCAGCATCGCGGTGCAGCAGTCGGCGGGCCGCACCTGCCGCCTGTGCTGCACGATGAGCATCATGTAGTGTAGTGTATCGTGTTACCCTGAGCAGCAGCATCGCGGTGCAGCAGTCGGCGGGCCGCACCTGCCGCCTGTGCTGCACGATGAGCATCATGTAGTGTAGTGTATCGTGTTACCCTGAGCAGCAGCATCGCGGTGCAGCAGTCGGCGGGCCGCACCTGCCGCCTGTGCTGTACGATGAGCATCATAATATAGTGTAGTGTATCGTTTTACCCTGAGCAGCAGCATCACGGTACAGCAGTCGACGGGCTGCACCTGCCGTCAGTGCTGCACGATGAGCATCATGCTGTGTGTGTAGTGTGTTACCCTGAGCAGCAGCAGCGCAGTACAGCAGACGGCGGCAAGCGCGCAGTCGGCGGGCCGCACCTGCCGCCAGTGCTCGATGATGAGCGCGACGTTGTCGGCGACAGACTCGGCCGTGAAGCTGAGTCCGAGCAGCCCCTTCAGCTGCGACACCACGATGATCACCGCCGTCGCCGACGTGAACCCGCTCGTCACCGACGGCGAGATCAGGTCCACCAGGAACCCTGCGCCAGTGTTCACGTCTTAGATAGGACTTTTTTAAAGTTTTGTGCTTGTTTTCCTTCACAGAAATACGAGAACTAACATTATGAGTATACCGACAAACAGGCAACTGGGTCAGCGTTATAAATATCGCCTAGACGCCCTTCCGAGGGTCGGCTACGTTCAGCAGTAGACTACGGCTACAGACGTACAAGAAGAATACTTTTTCTAATACGTCTGTGACTACGGCTCTATAATGACTCATACGACCTACATCTCTATAGGTAAGTGAGAGCTGTGTTAAACGTATTTTTTATGACTAGATTTATTTTTGTTAAGACCGGAATTTGTAAATATGGTAAAAGAAAATTACCTACTAAGTACTTTGTCTATGCTACTACCTACCTGTTGTGAAGCTAATTTTGCCATTACAAAAAAGTTATATCTCGAGACGAGTGCACTAAAGTGCATCGGAAAGCAGATAAAACACTTATAAATAAGGCAAAGAAGAGTCGAAAAATTTAATATCAAAGGACTTCATCCTTCATCCTTTCTATTTACTGCCCTAGTGATTTTGTAACCAATCTAAAATTTTAATATCAACTGGTAAGTAATGTCATTGGAAACAACTTTCAGACCTCACGGAATGGCAAAACAATTAATTAGTAAATACTACTACCGTATTTTCTCTACACATATTGTTGAAGAAGTAGACTAAATTAGGTAAGAGATGCGAAGAATATGCGCTGGATGCAAGCCGCATACCTGAACTAAACCGTAAGGAGGTGGACCATAGTTAATAAGACTCGAATTTTGGGGCCTATGGCCTAAATTACTATGGGGCCAACCCAAAATTCGAGAAAAGATATTGCTTTTCCATACAAAACTGCAACTTGGAATCGATAAAATATAGGAAAAAACATTTTTTTTCTTGAATTCCTGGGTGACTCCATAGTAAAAGTTGTTCATAATGATGGTCTGAATCACCAACTTTCGGCTCAGTACACAACTTCTGAATAACCCTGTGTATGTACACAGACATAAAAAAAGACATATTTTGGAAATATGATGGTTATGCCCAAACTGTCCAACGCTGGACATCATTCGACAGCTATGACCAAGAATATTACCGAGTCTGAGCAGGCCCATGAGCAGCACGATGCAGCCGGAGAGGAAGGTCAGCAGCAGCATGAACTCGATGGGCAGCCCGCGGCACATCTGTAGCGTCAGCAGCGCCATCAGCGACGTCGGTCCGATCGACACCTCCTTCACCGAGCCCAGCACCACGTACAGCATCGTGCCTGTGGAGTTCACCACGTCACATCGAACTCGATACATGAACCGCGCTACATCACTCTGTAGTTCAACTCTGGAGTGGGCAGCCGCGGCATGGCACTAGAACTTGGGTGCTCTAGCTCCTGCAGCGACAGAAGCGAGCACAAATTTTACACATGCAGTAGGCACATACTGTACATACCTACTGATATCCCGATAAAATAAATTAGTGATTTTAGCACAGACTATTGTCGTTCGTATGATTTCTATAATTACGGAAATAATGTCTACACTCTATCTCCGGGATATCATCATCATCATCCACAGCCTTCTTAATCCCACTGCTGGGTATAGGTCTCTCTCTTATAGTGCCTTCTGCCTCGAATCTCGATCCTTTGCCAATCTTTCTTGTGATATAGGAAAAAAGTATTTATATCTATCCGCCAAAATAATTTGATTGCATAGACTAGTAAATCAAATTATTTTTGCATTGTTTCGAATTGAATTACTAATATCTTCTATTATATAAAAGGCTTCCCTGAGTGACTGACTGACAGACAGCCTACAGCCCAAACCGCTTAAGATATAAACTTGAAATTTGGAATATAGGTGCATTGTACGACGTTATGCAGCACTAAGGATGAAAAATTTGAAAAATCGATCGATCGGTGAATTGGGCCATTTTCGTTTGTATGTAACTTTTTATTCCCTGTACTGAATGACTTTAAACTTTGTATGCATGCTTTACAGACAAAATAAAAAATACGTTTGTTCCTGTTTTTCTGATTTTTTCTTATCTAAGGGGTCAAATAAGGTCCCAAAGTTGGTGAAAAAAGCGTCAATTACATCCAACCAGCTGAAAGGTTATAGTTGAAATCTGGTATGAAGGAAGCACACAACATGTTTCAATACAGGAACTAATACCAGGAAAATCTATAGGGTCCCTTAGGGATGCCGAAATTAATCAATTTAGGCTACAGCACAAACCGCTGAAGATATAAACTTGAAATTTGGAATATACGTACATCGTACGACATAATGAAGCACTAATGAAAATTTGAAAAAAATAAATAAAATAAAGACAGAATGTGAACAATCAAAACTATGCCTCGCAGTGTAGAGACAATTACACACACATCCACGTACAAGGAAACTACGCCATGGTTTGTCAGTCGAACTATGGCGGCGCAACAGCGACGCACTAACTCATATATAAAAAACCGGCTTCACTTGACTGTTCAACGAGATTCCCTCTTGATTTTTTTATTTTCTCTGAGTACCTAACAACAAAATCGATGATAAAACGTGAATTAGAATATATTTTAATCAGTACGTTTTATTGGTTTTTAACTTTTGAGCTTTAAAAGTTCATAGGTAGCCGCGATTTTTGCGCTTGCTATTTTCGCACAATTTTGGTGGTTAAACCCATGATACAGTAAAATGCAGCATCGAGTGGACAATGTGGTGTGCGTGCAGGTGGTACTGACCGATATATGCGGAGTACAGGCCGTACTGCACGGGCAGGTTGGCGAGCGAGGCGTAGGCGATGCTCTGCGGGACCAGCGTGAGGCCGAGCGTGACGCCCGCCACCACGTCCGCCACTGCAGTCGTGCGGTCATAGCGCCGCCCCCAGGCCAGCACGGGCAGCCGCTTCTCCAGCAGCCGCCGCACGCCGCCCGCTTCCTTCGTCTTCTCCAGGGGCACACCCTCGTCCTCCATGGTCCCAGTCGCCGCCAGTTAGCTCGCGGGTCACGAGCGCCGCGCCGCCGACTTGCCTCAGCACTGAGAGACGTCGCCGTCACTTATAATTCAACTCATTATCTTTATGTCGGAAAACCTTTCCGATATGGGAGCAAACAATACCGAGCAAACACCGCGCTCTCCGTGATCGAGGCGCCAAGCTCGGGACGAGATCTTTTCGCCGAATTTACGCCAAGATTGCTTAGACTGGATCTAATCTAAGAAGCCAGTTTATATACACTTTACACTTTATGGTCATATAGAGCAGTAATGCCAATAATAAAGTCAAAATACGCGTCTTTAAAAACATATCGACTCAGGCGTTGTTTTGCTGCCCTATTGATGGGTTTTTAATGGATCCAGTTCACGTGTGTATACTGATAAAGGAGAGAGGTCACTTTATAAGCCGGTATTTTATCTGCTAGGTACAATATTTTATTGGCAAAAACAAAAGGCCGTGCGCCGCCGCCGCCGTCAGTATTTGTCTCGTTACTGATTGATTCTGTCGCTACATTTGCTGAGAATCCTTTCTCTACAACTTATTAAACGATCTGCATTATACTGCATGTCTGGGTTGGATACTGTCCGATCAAATCTAGACGCAACTTCAAAATATATTCCGTTGGCAAAATAGCCGCCAGGTCCCTAAACACACTAAATTATTGATAAACGATTAATGATTTTTGACCGACGAACCACCGGAGGAGGTATACAATTCGACGCGTATATTTTTTTATATATAACCACGCATAACTTTTTTTATAGTAGTCCGATTTCAATAATTCTTTTTTTATTGAAAAGAGTATACTTATAAATTGGTCCCATTTGAATTTTATTGAAATCGGCTGAGCCATTTTTGATAAATCAACAATAATGTGAGAACTGTTACATCGATTCGTGTATAATATTTGCGTTCTAGCGATGCGCCCCGGCTTCGCACAGGTGTATTATACATATAAACATTTATCTTGAATTACTCTATCTATTAAAACAAACTGCATCATAATCCGTTGCGTAGTTTTAAAGATATAAGCGTACATGGGGACAGACAGCGGAAAGCGACTTTGTTTTATACTATGTAATAATGATTCTGTACACGGGTGAAGTCGGTCATGCTATTTTTTTTTAAAAATAATTATTAAGCTAGCCATTTGCTGGCTCGAGTTCAAGTATGATCCCCTGTTCATAGCAGTAGTTGAAGCTGCAATATCGTAGAGGCGCTCTTGCCAACTTGCGCGGGTTAGTGGCTAACTAAACGTATCCTAATAAGCCAGCGCCTTAAACACATCGGCTACGGTATCGCAGCTAATGCGGTAGCACGTTTAAGGCAATAGGTATACTCGTATCTTAGGGTTACCACCTGCCATTGGAAAAATATTTGATAAGTTACCAAAGGTAACTATTAGCTAGGCTGTATTCTATTTGGTCATCATCAGCGAACCACCTACTCTACAGGGTGTTTCTCTAAATGCCGGACATAATTATTCTAGGATATCATTTAAGTCATCATCATATTATGTACGAGATTAGAATGGCCTTGAATCAGCTTAAGAACAACAAGGCGCCGCCGGGCGATGACGGAATCACCTCCGATCTTCTGAAAGCGGGTGGTAAACTGGTACTTATAAGTTCAGAAGCTTTTCAAAACCGTCGTCCTCAAGGGCATAACGCCAAAGGCATGGAATGATGGAACAGACGCGTGGTGGTGCTATTCTTTAAAAATCACAGACCCATTTCGCTTCTGAGCCATGTTTACGTATACCTAGGACAAGTTGTCCAGCGATGTAAGTCCAACTTCTAGATAGAGGTTTATCGTCGAATCCAACTTGGCTGGGCAGCGTTCGGAAAATTGCTTGACGTCTTTTCATCCGATATACCTCAGTGCCTCAAGACGAAAGTTTTCGATAGTTGTGTGTTGCCAGTACAGTGCAGTGATGATATATTATAATTACGAAACTGAAACGTGATCTTTTACTGTGGGCCTTATAAATAAGCTCAAGATAGTCCAACGTGCTATGCTCGTGTCTTTCAGCGAGATCGAACCAGAAATGAGGAGATTCGTAGACGAACCTAAGTTACCGACATGGCCCAGCGGGTTAGTAAATTGAAGTGGCAGTGGACAGAGCACATGGTTTGTAGATCGGACGGCCGATGGGGCCGTAAAGGTCTCGAATGGAGACCACGGACCAGCAAGCGCAACGTAGGATGGCCACCAACTAAGTGGACTGAAGATATAATAAAGATTGCAGGAACGCGCTAGATGCAGGCCGTTTCCAACCGGCCTTATTGAAAATTCATGGGGGAGGTTTATGTCCAGCAGTGGTTGTCCTACGGTTGATGGATGGATATTATGGAGCTACGAAAGGCCACCAGGCTAAGGAAAAAAAACCGGACAAGTGCGAGTCAGGCTCGTAAATCGAGGGTTCCGTACAAACACGTTGATAAAATAATTATAATCTTGGTTTAGTATGGCAAATGAAGTTCTTTATAATGGTACTTCACTCACTGTGAATTTGTTCGAATCTGGAAATGGGCTTGTATGTTTGCAATATAATAACATCTCCGGAACACCTCGTACATCGACGGAGAAAGCTAATAACTTGACGCCAACGCCATCTAGTTTCGATATGAGTAAATACTGAGATTTAAACTGTTGCTTTTTATAACTTATTTGATTTGATTGCTATTAAGTTTGATGTTTTTTATATTTATACAATTATACATTAACATATAAATTTATATTTGAACATATTTTTAGTTTGGACAGAATTTTGAACCAATTTTTGGTGAATTTTGAGGCCCTATTTTTTGTGATGTAAATAAAAATGTACATTATTCCTATATGTGTACTCTGAGACAATGCTTCTCGCCAAATTTCATAGTTCTATGTCAACGGGAAGTACCCTGTAGGTTTTGATTTTTGTGAGTGCAATATATGCGTTTTTTTACGACATAAACGGCTCTAACTTTTTTATACGGCAACTGAGAAGCTTTTCTTTTACACAACTGCAAGAATTCATAGGTTTACGTATATAGTTTAAATTTCAACTCGATATCTTTACGCGTTCCCGAGATAAAGAGTCTTGACATTCACACAGACGGACAACAAAGTGATCCTATAAGGGTTCCGTTTGAGGTACGGAACCCTAAAAAGAAAATTTGACGCCAAATATAAATAAATATTGCGGCCAGTATGTTCTGGGGACCTTCCCGCATCTTGCTGGTCTGGACGGCGTGTTTGTTTTGTAAATATGTATTTTTATGTTTTTCTATAGATCTTATTTCTTTATAATTATATTGTATATAATGTAGTCGAATTTGTAAATAGTAGTAAACTTGTATTTTTAACACTCTTAATAAATTACGCCAGCGTAATTATATAATTTAAGTATATGACTATGAAAATGATTATGGCACATCTTTGAATGTCCAATGCTCAATTCCGGCTTGCAGTTGCTAGTATTCTATAAAACAAGTTATCATTGGTTTTCACACTACATAATTTATTCTTATTTTATTAGTTAAATATTCATTAACATTCCATTTTAGAAAAATTTGTGATGTTTATACATTCGTAAATAAAATACTGTTTCAAACACGACTTTTACAAGTATTTAAAGCATCAGTAGTCAGTACCTATCTAAGCGCAGCCGCTAGTGAAAACAAGCAAAAGAAGATAAGTGGTGAGCAAGTAGGTAAGAGGTGACCACTCACTCTGGGCTAGACCATACAGTGTTGCTTTCCTAAGTCACGGTATCTATGCAGTATTGCGACGCGGCCGTCCTTGAAATAAATAGCTACAGCCCCGCGTGGCCAACCACGGTAATGTTGTGGTTGTGGCCAAGTAGTACGCAACACGCGCAAGGGCTGCCCGCCTGGTAGGCAAATCGCACGTTTACTGATTACAAACCCTCACGTTCGCTCGTCACTACAGCGCGGCCGCGCGCCCTTGCAACAGTTGTGTACCGAACTCCGAGGCGCGTAGGTAATGTTCCGCGTTCCAACAGATTGTATGAAGACAGAATACTGTACAAATACCATTACCGTTGCCACTCGTAAGTGAAGGGACTTTCAGAGGTGTCCATATTTATGAAAAACTTTTAAAACCAATTAAGAAATTGCAAAAAAAATCTGCTCTTCCATACATTTTGTAGAGTAGTATTTATACTACGGGACTAATCGCGCACTAAAATTACGAGATGCAACTCGGTCGAAACGTCGAGATGATGAGGTATTTATTTATCCTGTAATTTTAGTGCGCGATTAGTCCCGTAGAAATATTGTAATAATGTGTTCAAAAATCAAGATTAAAAAATAGTGTTTTTGAAGTTGGCCTCATAGTCAAAGTTGTTCATAGATAAGCATGATTATTACTTACCTACCTCTGAAATTCCCCGCATTTTTCCAACCAATACTCTGTACAATACAACCCCTTACTACTAGATAGGCGTAATTGAATTTTCTCTCCCTCAATTTTAAATAAATAAAATAATGATAAAAAATTTGAAAGTAGATATGTACTCTCATCTTCTAGGCGTCTGCGGGCTGAGTTCAATTTGACCTGACCGAAGACCGCACCTAGTGAGGCAAACCCTGGATGTTATGATTTTGGTGTCAATCGCTTGAGTAACAAATATTGCACGGTCCACACGGTTTATTTTTTTTTCAGAAAGTTTTTAGTTTCTGTGTACTTTTCAGCCAAGTTTATGCGTCATAATATGACTTTTTCTGTAAAAACTAAGATGTTTAACCCTAGCGATTGAAGTATTGATCACAAAAATAAAACACTCAAACCGAATAATATTATACAATGTGTTTGTCATGGAGGAGACATGCTCCTTGGTGCTTGTCTACCGGTGTCGGAGCCTTAAGCAGTGACATATTTGGAAAATTTTGAATAACTTTTACTGTAGGATCAACTTTGAAAACGCAAAAAAAATCAGCTATTTCATATTTTTCAAGTCTATAAAAAATCGTATACAACAGTTTTTTTACGTTTTCAGAGTTGGTCCCATAGTAAAAGTCGTTCAAAATTTGCCATAGATGTCACCGCTTAAGGCTCCGACACCGGTAGACAAACACATTGTACCTATATATTAGATAGAGTTGGTGCAATACTACTAATCAAGCCAACTGGTAGATCTCCAAAACTCATTCTGGCAACATTGTGTTGTGAATATTGTCAAATTATTTAATTTTCACTGGTGACTATTTTGTGATTGATTTGTTTGTCTCTTTAATTCTATATTTTTTATTTGTTTTGAATTATTATTGTTGTTGTTTTTGTGATATTAGGTATGTAATTGACGTTACATGATTTTTAGCTAATGACGTTTCAAAAGTGTATATTTGTACCTAATTGAAATAAACATGATTGAATTGAATTGAATAAGAGAAGCGTCGTAGGTGAGGTCGCCCGTGGGCCATTTTACTAAAGGTGACGTCCACAAGTGGTATATTATTCAGAGAAAAATCGAACCAAGATGATATATGCATCATTTGAAAGCTTGTTATATGGGCTCCCCAAAAATAATTAATTTAGATTTTTTCACCCCTCCAATTTTTTTTAAATGCGGAAAATAATTTTTATGAAAAATAACAATACAGCTTATTATTTTTTCTAGTTTAGCAATAACAAAGTGCTTCTATCGTTATTTTACTTGCATTCGTAGCTGATTCTTCCACATTCATCGCTTAATTTGCTAAAAATAAAAATTATAACCTACCAGTGTGACCAGTTAGTAGGTACAATGTGACAAAAATCACTTAAAGAGTGTGTCTAATTGGTAAAAATAATTTTACTTAACAATTTGGAAGTTACTTAACCAGGGCTGCTAGATAAACTACCTATTGAGCGAAATATATTTATTTTTTCTAATAAAATCAAAATTAATTTTAAAAAAATCGGAGGGCTCTTTTTTGTTTTTAACTGTTGTATTAGACTCAGAAAAATATGAACTTTCTCGAAATGTAACGAGTGTTGTGGTTAGAATTTTTGATTATTTTTATACCTGCCTCCATACATTTTGTGGACATGTCCTTTGTTCCGTTGACAACACTGCTCTGACATTGCTAGTACGACTGAAAGTGTTTGATACTTGGTAGACATCCAATCTGTAACGCCACAACGCGACGGTTCTCTTTTTGCACAAACTTACAGCATTGTTTTTGTGTGCCCAAGTTCGCGGTTCACAATATCCTTAACAGAGCACATGGATGTACACATTGACGGGAAGGCCTATTCCCCAAGGCACAGGTGCTTGTATTGCTAGTTAGGATAATAGCACTTCATAATAAGTATTATGTACCGATTTTAAGTGATTTTATTTGATGTTGAGACGGCAGCCCTACCAGCCAAGGTCTAGCCGCAGCCGAACTGCACTGGTCTAAACAAACAACTGTCGCTAATCACCGCGTCCTCTGTCGCTCAACTACTGTCTTAACATACATTCATCTCCAAACATATTCCACAAACGAGGAAAATGAAACAATAAATAAAAACACAATTCATTTATTGTTATAAATAATAATTAATTTACATATTCGTGTATGTAAGTGTAAATGCACCGTTTTCAGCGAGAGTTAGTGCTGGCAACACAAATATCGAATCATATAATAGTACATTAATAAAAGACTTAAGCTCAGGTACTTACGCTAATATCCACCACTTATATTAGTTACTATAATGACTATATTTTATTTACAACCATTGATAAATAACATTTTGATACACGATATGTGAGACCCATTAAAGACTCGCTAGGAAAAAATAACTAGTTGGAAAGGTTAATTACCTAAATCCATGTCTTGTCGCATGATTATTGTTGTTTCAAACAAGTTTCAAATTATTTCCATAAACATTGTCACTTGAATTTCAATATTATTTGGGTATCGGCCCAAGGTCTTCGAAAACGTTTTGAGTAAAATGAAATCACTCGACAAAATTAATTCTTATCTAAAGTGATTATACAACAAGAATTGTAAATTATGAAGTCGAAAACAATGAGATGGTAACGAGCAGGAACTACTGAACAATCTATTAAACTTTAGACTATCCTAAGAAGTTACAAAGGCACTTGACCAGTTTTCTAAAATTACTAGTAAAGCACTTAACAGAAAACGTGCCCGAAAACTCCTAACTACAATGAATTAAGCCCTGAATGAAGCTCGAGTTATATTTTGTGTAGTAATGGAAAATAAATACATAACTATTTAACAAATATGATGATCAACGTAGATAATAATAACTTTAGGTTACCAAGAGTAGAATCTCCGGTAATCCTCGTAACAACTATACAGTAACCCAGCCCCTGCGAGAGTGGGACAAATGCCCCTAAACTGGTTTACTTTATTTTCTTCAAGATGGCGTCGATCTGCTCGTCGACCCGCGGACTCGTGCCCCTGTGCGAGGACAACCAGCATGTTAGCTATGTCTTGTAGCGCGGATAGTTTGACTGGAGATTTTAGCAATCATCAAAGTTAAGCAACGTTCGCCACGTCAGTTTTTGGATGGGTGACAGCGGGTGGCAGTTTCCAACTGAGCGCACTTTTATTTGCACTTTGTAAAATAACAGTTTGTATAGGTAGACGGGACCGGGGAGAGCGGGGTACCGCAGGGACCAGGGTGCCTGCGGGAGATGGAGTACCTGTGGGAGCGGGGTACCTGTAGGAAGCAGTATCAGCAGAAAACGGATACCTGGATACCTTCAGGCAGTGAAGTAACTGCTGGGAGTGGGGTACCTGTAGAGAGCAGTGTCAGCGGATAGCGGCTATCTCTAGGTGGTAGAGTAGCTGCGGGGAGCGGGGTACCTACAGGAAATGGAGTAGGTGCAGGGGCAGGACACCTGCTGGGAGCAGAGGTGGGAGCGGCACGGGTGGTACCTGTAGGCGGCGGGGTCTGGGCTCGTCGTGCGAGCGGACCAGCTCGCGGGGCAGGTGCTCATCGCTCGGGCCAGCTGCAGGGGCGCAGGTGAACTGTAGGCGGCGGGGTCCACGATGACCACGAGCTGCGGCACGTCGTGAGAGTACGCAGCGAGGGGGCCGGCAAGCGGTGCAGGTGCTCCTTGCTGGGGCCAGCTGTAGGGGCGGGGGCTACCTGTAGGCGGCGGGGTCAGGGCCCACGATGGCGACCAGCTGCGGCACGTCGTGCGAGTGCGCGGCGAGGCGCGCCAGCGCGGCCAGCGCGCGGTGCAGGTGCTCCTCACTGGGCGCCAGCTGAAGCAGCTGCAGCACTGCCATTGCCAGCTCCACGCACACCTCGTCGAACACCTGCCCAACACAACCGGACGTCATAGCAACTACCGCCTTAGGACTCGCGAGGCCACACATGCAGGGAGGCTAGTGGCTCTACCGTGAAACTGACTCGAGTTGTATCACGTCGTGTTGATATCGTGTAAAAGCGTTATGTCGTGTCGCTATCAGGATAGTGCGGTTCGAGCTTAAAGCCGTTGACACACGACGACAACGCAACCGATCAAATAACCTGTCATATAAGGGAAAAAGCGGAACAGTTGAAGTTGCGTAGCCGTTGCCGCCGTGTGAGAATACCCTAAGATCGCTTGTGCCCTACGACTCCCTACTTCTCCACAAGATGCGCGAAGGTGAAATGCGATGAACGAATTTATTCATTCGTATCGTTCATTTAAACATCTCATCTTTTGGTGGATACGCAACATATTACATAGCACCCGTATTTGGCAGGCTTACAGTATGCAACGATCGAAAACATTATACCTATTCAGAGCAATATGAATTGATTTAATTTGAGGATGGTTAGAGAAAAAAGATAAAATAGATCGTATGACTTGGTCGCCGACTGCCAACCATTGGTTTCACTAACTATACATAACGTGCTAACGACAGCAATAGGACATATTATTATACTGAGATCAATGTAAATCTCGATAAGCGATTTTATTTGAATGAATCTCAACGTAAAACGCAAGTATTATCAACAAGGATAACTGACACCAATTCTTGAATCTACGTATTCACCTAGAATTACGCAGTAACAATCTCCCCTTCTCCTGGAATTCACAGAACAAATAGCAAAATGCTAAAACACGAGATAAGAGTAAGCCGCGGCCGTAAACCGGCAGCAGCTCAGTTAACGCGCAAACAGCGGGCCGCAGGAGCCATAAAACGATTCATCTAGATAGCACCGAGCGCCAGATTTATACCACATCTTAAGGAAAACCCAATCACAATATCGTGCGACTGAGGAAGGTCGCCGATAACAATATTCTATTATTGTGATGAAGAAAAATTGACTATTGTTTATATTATATATTTAAGTTTAAGTCACATTGTAACGAGTCTACTCGTTTGTGGGGCTCTTGCCCGTAATCCATACGATTCAGTTACGCCCGATAAAATGCGTACCAATTATGCCCGGAAGGAGTATTTTTGCTCTTCAAAATTTTAGTACAAAAGCCGTTTTTATCCGCTACAGGATAAGTATTGAATTTAGAACAACGTGTAGGTACCCTAAGTTTCTGAATTCAAAACATCATTAAACCTATTTACTTCTACCTCCATGGTGCCGAATTTATCATACAACCTTTTTTAATTTGCTAAAAACTAAGACTCGACCTTCCTCGTGTACTTTTTTGTCTTTGCGCGCGCCATTTTATTCTTTCGGTTTCATTCATTGGGTTTTTTTTTCACGTCACATTGTTAAAACCTTAGTAATAAGTAACTTGAAAACAAGTGAAAATCTAAAATGCTAAATTCTAGGGACGAAGAAGTATATTTGACGCCTACAAAATTGACTGAAGCAGTTACTAAAACGCAAATGAGCTTTCGCCCTCAACAATAACGCAAGAAGTATTTGAAACAGTACCATCCTTAAGTCATTTCCTCGCTGAGGTGGGATGAAAAGCTACGTGTTGCACACTAGTGCAAAGATTTTTCACCTTGTGCTCTTTTGATTAGGGAATCAAAGAGGACTGTGCGATTTGCGCGAGCAAATGTTTTGTAAAGTAATAACACAAGTATATGTAAGTATATATGTCATGTTCTAATTATTTCGTGTCATAAAATATACTACACTTAAATAGTGTAAGTACACGCAAATTGCATCAGATTTTACTACATTTCAGAGAAAATACGACGCTACAGCGACGTCACATCACTACTCTGCGTCATTTTCTAAGAAAGGCATTATTCCGGCAACACAATATTTGGATCTAACGTAACGTCGGCAATAAATTAAATGTTCATCTTATTGCGAAAACAGTGCGTCGTAGCATAATGAATTTACAACTTTGTTTACTATTAAGAATTAGCTAACATAAGATAAATTCTTTATAACCGCTGCTCATACTTTTCAAATGTGTACTGTACATAATGCAATAAATAAAGTAATATTTATCAGCCTTAAAAAATACATGTATATACTTTAAGAAAAGTATATTTAAGACTAAGTTAGCTAAAGTAATTGCAACTAAAAGATACCAAAAGCTGGAATGGAAAAGCCCAAGTGACGAGCTTGTTAGCGTGCCTGGGAGAGAGAGAGAGACAATATAGAGTAGGAACTGGCGCGCGCGGATTCAAAATGAATATCCAGAGCGGAACTTCTACTTCCTACAACTCAAACGCGAACCTATTCAAAAAAAAAAGTCGAACTAAAGAAAATATAAAATTCAGGTAGAGCAAGTATCGATCCGCTTCTAAACTCATGATGAAAATCTGTATAAATTGAAATATGGGATTCTATATTATAGCGCTAATTTTAGAGATTCACGTCCTCGAGTCAATGTAACCTAGTTGAATGGTATCACAATAGATGGAGTCAACATTTGCCGAGCAAACAGCAGCAGCAAGGAATCGCTCTAGTTTCCCCACGCCCGCTCTAATGTCAATGTCACTCGCTGAACCTGACACGTCAACACCAGGGCTGTAATACAGAGTGAACCATGGGCCGGATATTTCAATTTCGCATGGTTTGGTCGTATACGGTCTTTTTTTAGAGTATTTTCATACAATCTGTCAAAGTTTTGTGTACGTTCCCAGGAAGTTGAAAAATAAAGGCCCCAGACGCCTGATGCCAGACGCCTGGGAACTTATACGGGAACTTTAACAGTTTACAGGAACTTTCGCCTAATTTGTTTTTTTTTTTTAATTAACGTTCCATTTCACGATGTCCCCCTTTGCAGTCTATGGTTTCTTTTAAAAATGCCATGTCCAGTACTGAAGTTTTGCGCGAAATGGATAATTTTGAAAAAAAATTGAGAAAAAAGAAGTAGTCCGTAAATATAAGTATACGTACCTAGGCATTCGAATTTGAAAAATAGGGCCCCAGGGGCATCATTTTTGACTTTCGATCGGTTCGGACGTAACTTTGACAGATTGTATCCAGCCGTCTCCACACAAGTCACCATACGTCCGAGCCACTCGAAAGTCAAAAATAAAGCTCCAGGTGTTTGAGATGTGATGGCGTTATTACTATCATTTTAAGGTTCAAAATAATTATAAGCTCCGCGTAGAACGCTTTAAAAGTTTGCCCGCCATAATACTGCAATCCTGTGACATCTAATCAGTAGTTTAAGTGTCATTTGTGTCTAGATTACTTAGCAGTTTCAATGCGTATTCGACGCCATCTTGCTGTGATCATGTGTTACAACTTTTCTGTTTTACTCGCGAAAACCCTAGAATCTTTTGTATTTAAAACTACAATCAAATCTTGTTGCCATAAGAATCGAACATAAAATTTGACTAAATATGGGGGCAAGCTATTAGAGGGCGGTGACCGAAATAGCTTTGACAATCTGTAACGCACGTACTTACATGGCAACATTAAAGTTTAATATGTTATTTCAAACAAAGCAAATATTGTTATCGAGTTGTAAAACAGTTGGAAATGGCACATTAAGCTCAGGCAAACAGTTGTTTTATGGTGGAATTTACTTGTCACCGGAGGTTGTCACGGATCATTCGCGACAAGCTTATTTATATAACTCAACGGGTCGTCAATGGATCAGCACGTTTCAGATAGATGTATACCAGAATAGTTTATCCATAGATACTGTCTATTTTATATTCTACTGCAAACATAATGTTATGATATGAACAGAAAATGCATGCAATAATGAGTGATTCTGATTTCAGCTGCTTGGTGCTTACAAACGTCCATCGGCGCGGACATAACACCTTGTGGGCTAATACGATACGATACTTATACAGAACTAGTTTACTAAGTCGGAAGGAGGTAATTCAGACCAACTTTTACTATGGAGACAATCCAGGATTCTGGGAAAAAATCTGCTGTTTCAAACATTTTGATAATTCCGAGTTACGATTTTTTATGAACACCTTAATTTTATTTTTCTCGAATTTTGGATTGGCCCAATAGTAAAATTTGTTCATGATTTCCCTTTCAGCTTAGCTTAGGGCAAGCGTATAGCCCTGTATACCACGTACCTACTTCTGTCGACCGTGGTCACGTTGCGGCTCAACAGCAATAGAACAAACAAGGCAACCGAGAATAACGCAACAGGTGTAAACTGTATTGAGAAATTATATACAGTAGTGCACACACTATAAAAAATCGATTCAACGTTAGTTTACGCACTGTGTTACGCACTGCAGAATAGATTAACGTATCGTACAGATCATGAATGAAGTAAGAATAGCGGAATAGGACGCTGACTACGCGTGTCCAGGAGCAAAAAGATGTGGGAGTGAAAAGGGCGCATTGTGGTGGTGCGACAGAGATGGCGTACCTTGGCCTTGGCCTGCTTGGGCAGCAGGTCGCGCAGCGCCTTGCCCACCTGGAACCGCTGCAACACACACACAGCCTACACGCACACACACACACCTGCATCTCACAACACTCTAACCCACTCTACACTGGCTAGACTCGTAACACCCATTGCGTGCATTTTCATCGGTTGGTACGCAACACCCATTGCTGTGCTATTTTCCGTGCAAGCATGCGCTATGTTAGGTGTATATCTATCATTAATCATCTAGACCGGCCACAGACGTCCACAGCTGGACTTATCTCCTCCTTATTCTACTTGGTTTTCTAAATACCCTTTTGGAAGCTGGTTGCGCTGAGCTAGACAATTTCGATCAGCAGTCCGATCCATGTTTTAATACATCTACACGGAAGTATTTTCATTTTCGCAATCAAATTATACGCGGTAATCATTCTTCAAGTACCAACCCTAAAACATACAGATATTTAAAAAAATACACAAATAAGATGATAAAAATTTCGAAATAAAATACATAAAATTACAGTTCGAATGTTGTGAAATACAAATATGTATGATAATTTGGAATAATTAACTATATAAAACTAATTTACATACGTAAAAACATTGCATTGATAAGAGCATTGCTTTTAAATTTTGAAAGAATAAATATAGCATTCATTAGAGACCTTTGTGTTCATACATCATACTTGCAAGCTTCGAATGCCCTGTAGTGTAGTACATGCGTTCATTGAGGGGATTCCACGCGCGAGATAAGATAGAAGCTGATAAGCCGCGAGATGTTAATGAAAGAGCGTAGCGAGGCCGGATGTGACGTCACTACGTGATATCTCGTTGCAATGAGGCGGGTGCACAGAGCCTGCTTTCATACAACAGCGCACAGAGCTAGCAGAAACAAAGAAGCCTATTTCATGCTTTCGAAGCTTAGATATCTGTACTCTTGAGCTGACTTTGCCAAGGTGAGTTCATTATCTATTGGATCTAGCATTTTAATGACAGAAAATAATAAGTATACGCTCCACTCTCGCTTGATAAAACTTAGCTATGGCTGAGTTAAATAATCTAAAAGCTCGGACACTCTGGGATATAAAAATGAAAGGAGAAATTCCACTTCATCTACGCCACAAAAAAAGTGTGTTCAGCCGATTACCGAACAGCAGCTAAAATTCTTTTTTTTTTATTAGAGATTTAATTAGATATAATTAACATAGTCACAGAAACGTGGTCTCTCACTATGGGCCTTATTAGTAAGCTCCAAGTAGGAGTTTCAGGCTCGGAGTTTCTCTGCGAGATCGGATCAGGAATGAAGAGATCCGTAGAAGAACCAAGGTTACCGACATAGCCCAGCGGATTGGCAAGTTGAAGTGGCAATGGGCAGGGCACATAGCGCGGAGAACTGATGACCGATGGGGTCGAAAAGTTCTCGAGTGGAGACCACGTACCGGCAAGCGCAGCGTAGGACGTTCACCCACAAGGTGGACGGATGACCTCATTAGGACCGCAGGATCGCGCTGGATGCAAGCCGCTATCAACCGGTCTTATTGGAAATCATTAGGGGAGGCCTATGTCCAGCAGTGGACGTCCTATGGCTGAAATGATGATGATGATGAATTAACATAGTGACATGAGATCATTCACGCATGCGGTAGTAACATTAAAGTCCGCGGGTGTGTGTATCCAAGCGGCGCATTCCAGCAGTCACTGTGGTGCGTGTCAGCAAGTTGAAGCGACAGCTGTCGCAGCCGCCGCAATGTTTGCGGTTTACGGACAAACAAACCAGCCCGAAATAGCTCTTCGCTTTATGTAAGAGTACATAATTACATAATACAACAGATATTGTATTGTAGAGTCGGTGTAATTTGCTGCTTTGATTTCTACAGAGAGACCGAGCGTGAGATTCTCTAAGGATAGCTAAGGACGATAGACGATAGCTAAGGATTGTCAAGCGATACTAAGCCTGTTTTTTACTATTTGCTATATATGAAACTAGCGACCCGCCCCGACTTCGCACAGGTGTATTGTACATATAAACCTTCCCCTTGAATCACTATATCTATTAAAAAAAACCGCATCAAAATCCGTTGCGTAATTTTAAAGATATAAGCATACATGGGGACAGACAGCGGGAAGCGACTTTGTTTTATATTATGTAGTGATAGGTAGACATGATGACTAAATAAAATAATAAGTCTATCAGGTAGACTACGAAAAATATTAGAAACGTATTTTTTTCTTATGTCAATTAAACAAAAATTGATGAAGATAGAGCCCGTCAAAGTTCCGCGTGACGTCACAAGTGTACAAATGTACAGACTTTTGTGAGAGACGTGACGTCACGACCCCACCCCCAAACTTTGACAAGGTTTATCTTTGTCATTTGTTGATTCACGGAATGGCTATGATAATGATTTTTTGATCCAGTCATCATGACTCTTGTTTATTGACTGATTATCACCAGGTGTTACACTTTTTAGGGCCGCTTGCGTAACATGTGGCTTAAAATCATATTTAACTAAATACATTTAACTGGTTAAACGCTCTTAACGCTAAGCACATTTAGAGTGGCCTTGCACAAGGCGCTCCAGATGCTGTTTAACTAAACTTTTTTAACACGTGCCCTAAACCGTCCCTCGCGTTCCGTTTCATGTATTGAATTGTATTTCCTGTCAAGCCACCGTCAAGCACGTCTAAGCGCGCATAGTTTTGACTAAAGATTTGCGTGAAACGAATATCTAAACTTGTTCTCTTATTGGTTTGTGAATTGCTCTAGAGAGAGTAGAAGACCAATTACAATATAATACCACGTTCGTTTTTCGCATTCTGTTCAGTTCTGTTGAGATTATTTTTGTAAATGAGTGAGAAGGTGAAAAATCTAATGGCGAGAAATCTTGCACCGACCGATACTAAATAAGATCAGTTATTAGGTATCTATAGAATGTATTAAACTGTATAAACTGTAACTGTACCTACAAATGACATGGGCATCATTTTTTCACATCACCGTTACACACTAGACAGACAATAGACATACAATACAATAAACCTTAGAATAATGAAAGACATGCAAAAAACTTGTTACAAACAAAAATATTGAGTCATAAATGCACACTGTTCCCAAATGCGGCGAACAGCTGGTCATTCAAGATGGCGCTAAACGAATTTAACTCCGCTAAACAGCCATTTTGGAGCGTTTAAATTTGACAGTTCGGTAAATACGTTTAAGGGTTGATTTTTTGTTGTGCAAGACACTAAACGTGATTAACTCCTTAAATGTGTTTAGGAGAGCAGCTAAACGCATTTAGTGAACGTTATGCAAGCGGCCCTTAGTCATGAAAAGATAAAATAAAGTTTGTATAGGTACACGGAATGTTGTTAAAGCAAGGCATGCACTTTAGCATATTCTTAGAAACAATCGTATCCGCAGCAGCGGTGGGAGACCAGCCTAATTTCATTCTATCCTTTCGTGTTCGAGAAACGTCAAATCACACAGTGACAGGTACGGTGTTTACCGAACTTAGCGCTGTGTACGCTCCTACAACATCGTTATCTCGCTCTAACAACTGTTTAATGCCGTTTAATGTCTATTGACGCGAAAGTGTCGGTCGGATGTTTTAATATTAAAGATAAAGATAGTACAAGCTGAGGCTGAACTAGTAAAACTAGAAAATAAAATAAAGAGCGCAATCTCAAGACGTGGATCGCGTGTTTCTATTTGTGAAGGAATTAAGGAATAAATAATGTGTTTGTATTGTTATATGGCGGCTTGCGCGTATCTCGAATACCAAGAAGCGCGTATATTTCCCACAGAACGTCATTGGCAGGCTTTACACGCTGAAATCGTATTCCGATGTAATGTGAGATGCCATGACATGCTAATTTCAGAGATTTGTTGTGATTTCAACTTATTTTCGCAGTAACTCAAGGATAACTGCGGAATTTTCAACCGAAGAAAAGGAGGAAGTTTAAAAGTCGACGCCTATGTACAGGGTTACTTGTAATGAATTAACATCCTTTTAGGGGCTTATTTTGTATATCAAAATTCACACCTTTTGTTCTGCGACTTTTGTTAAAACTGAAATAAACAGCAGTTCCATACATATTGTCGCGGATGAACGAAATTTTTCTAAGAAACAGATTTTTTTTAGATTTGATAAAAGTCGTTGAACTTAGGTTGTTAGTTTTGATGTACAGAATAAGGCCTTAAAATGATGCTAATTGATTACTGGTAACCCTGTATATATTTTTTATGTCACACATAACTTTTAAAGAGTGGTCCGTATTTTGATCATTCTTTTTTTGTTTGGTAGATCATGCTTCAAAGGTGGTCACATTAAATTATAGAAATCAGCCGTGCCATTTTTCATAAATAAACAATAATGCGGAACTTACGACATCGATCTATTCGAATTATGTACACGGTTGAAGTCGGTTATACTATTTTTGGGGAAGAATTATTTCGTGCTCAGAACACTACCGGAAAAAATAGACATCGCATGTTTTAACACCCAGTTTTTCTCCACTAATAAAAGTTTTTAACACTTTTATTGCTTCTGATGAATTAACTTTGCAAACAGTATAATTACAGTTTTATATATTTATACCGCAGTTATTTCGGTGCCGTAGCAACGAATGCTACGTAAATACGAAGAGTGTGCAAGTAGATTAAAGGAAAGACAGTAGAGTCGCGCGCAGCGAACAAGAACAGCAGTAGTCAATAGACACTGTTGTCTTTTTCATTTATTTTTATTTATTGAGAGTAAACGTATTTTAAATAATAATTTCATTCGGCAAATACGTTTTGTGATGCAAAGACATTCAATGTACTTGCATGAAGTAGCACGTGGTGGGATTTCAATGGAAAAGTATAATATGAGTACCTGCTTAAAACTTCTGCGTAAAATATAATAAGTAAATATTCGACATGAGAACATTTTCGAAGCTTATTTTTATTAATTTTACTATCGAGTAAGTACAAGAATAATTTTGCAAAAAGTATTTCTCGGTCAACACAAGAAATTTGAAATGTATTGTCGATTAATTCATGCTATACATATAAATGTTTAATACAACAGTATATAACAGTTCACCTACAAGACATAATTAATTAGACAAATCTAAAATTATGTAGTTTTGAGCACTACATGAGTCTTGTATGCATCGCACAAACATTTACGCATTCTATAAGCCTCTCGTAAAGGTATAGTATAGTCTAAATCATACATGTCAAGCAAAGCATTTGAATGAAAATAAAATAAAATAAAGTCCATCATACAATCCTGACTGAAGCTTCTTCGAGCAAATATCTATAGAGTCACAATCGTGCAAAAAAGTGTCCGAGCCAAAACCCTGCCCAAGCTACGCAGTGGGCAGGCTTTTTAGTTAGTCGTAAGGCGATTGCAAGCAATTACAACGCCGCGCGATGCTAAAGCGATCTGTTACAAGCACTAATTAGGTGACATAATGTCGAGATTCGAGAAAACGGATCTTTGTGAATTACTTAATGTGAATATTTAACTCGGTATGCATGGCGGCGCTCGGACATTATTTTACTACTTTCACCTAGTGACTGTAGCTCTATAGATATTTGCTCGAAGTGAAGCTCACATAAAGCTGCGCGTTGCTTGGGTTTCGTGCAGCTTGTACCTAACTTCACATCCGCCGACTTGTATGATTCGACTTATAAAACGAAGTGATTGGTTTACATTTTAAATGGACCAATCGGCAATCATATTGCTATCGTTATGCGTAGCTTAAGAAAACACACACGTATGTGTTTTCTCGCAGTGTCCTATGGAATTCGATGCAACACGCCTGGCACGTGTAGCCGCCCTTTGGTGTGAGAATCGAAAACACAGACGTGCATGTTTTCCGCAGTGAAAGTGTTAAGAAAAACCTACAGAAATTATTTTCTGTACTGTTTGTATTGTGCAAAAAATATACTAATGGGATTCGAGCCCGCTATACACGAGGTAACAGCTATACTGGTGCTGTGGGTCTATGTACGAACAGTGTTTCGAAATCAACTAGCAAAGTTTTGTAATGTTCAGGAAACATGCAATTTAGTATTTTAGTACAGACCGGCCGACTCACTTGCAATCCGACCGAACTGAAACTCAAAATTAAGTTAAAACTAGTTTCTTTATTAAATATATTTCCTTTTATCTTTGATTCAATCAATCAACAAAGTCTCACAAATAAGTCGGTCGTCGTGTACTCGGTGGGTGCAGCCGTCTAAACCATCGTATTAAGATTCATTTTGCTAGCCCTGGTTTCAGAGTATTTAAGTTGTTTGTAGGCGACTGAAATGACTAAACGGTTAAAACAACCGTCGCCTACAATAAATAAAACAAACTTCATGTATAGGTTGAATCAAACTTCTCGACGGCTTCTGCGAGCGGCGTGAGACCTACTCCTGACTGAAGCTCACTCAAAAACTGCGCGAGGTTCGGGAATCTCCATTCCTCACAGGAACAGCCAGAATGTGGAACATTTTGCCTAAGTCTGTCTTTTCGTAAAAGTACAACATATCAAGTGTTTACAAATCCCGAGTAAATAGGTATCTTATAGGTAAGCGTGTTATACGTTAGACCGTATTTTGATTAACACCAGGCTGTATGTAGTCAAACGTAAACCTATTCGAAAAAAGACTTCAAGAAGAACTTCACACCGTCAAGTTTGATCCGGCCTATATATGAGTTTGCTCGAGTAAAGTAAAGGTCGCGCTGGTGTGGCGGCCGCTCGGGCGGCGAGTGGAGAATGGTGAGAGTATGGCGTCGATACAGACCACGGTCTTTACCTCCTTGGTGGCGACGTTGTAGATGAGCGCGGTGCCCGTCTCGCGCAGCTCCGCGTCCTCGCTCAGCAGCGCGTGCACGGCCACCTGCCGCCACACGAGCCAGGCATCAACACACACTTTCTACTTATCTGGATTATACATTACAAAAACTTAAGGTACAATATCTATCTGTCTATCGGTCTGGAGTACTGCTGAGTATAGGCCTCTTCTCTTCCTCGCCATTCTTTCTGGCCTCATCCATTGCCTCCCGGCGAGTTCGATGACATCATGTGATGGTGGTCTGTCAGTACAGTACAGGATATTATTATTTCCACAGTAGTTAGTCCGCTCCATCAGTGGTGTCGTACCTTGGTGGTGGCGCGGATGTTGGAGAGCGGCTGGCCCTCGAAGTCCCACTCGCTGATGTAGAGCAGCCACTCGCTCGACGAGATGTTCTCGAACAGGTTGCACATCTGGAACGTACATGTTCTCTATTTCACTCTTTGCTGACTCACCAACTTACTGCTACTCAATTATATTAAAAGGACAGTTTATACAGTTTGACGCTACTAAAATACGTCAAGTATAGGGTGAAAGGGTATGATATCTCGCTTTGTATTCAAGCAATTTGCAATGACTGCCTCGGTGGCTCAATGAACCTGACTTCTGGATCAAAGTGGCGTGGGTTCGATCCCCACCCAGGGCAAGCATTTATGTGGTGAACATAGGTGTTTGCTCTGTGTCTGGGTGTATTTAGATACTATCTATATAATAAATAAAATAAAATAAATATTGGGGGACATCTCACACACGGTCTCTGACCCCAAACTAAGCAAAGCTTGTGATATGGCTGCCAGAGACTGATATACTACATATACATATTTTAAATACATACTTATATAGATAGTACCTAAATAACAAGTCATAAGTCATTTATTGGTAAAATGTCAATTTACACGTCAACTGATATACATTCATTACAATTATGTAATCTTTGGATGTAATAGATTAACAATATAAAATTATTCAATTTCAATAATAATTAAATAATTAAATAATACAATGTCAGCAAAATTCAATCCAAAAACAAATTAATAATAAGAATACAAATGTCATAAATAAAGAAATACGAATTAAAACAAATATTGAGTTATGTCAAACGTTTATAAAATTCGTCGTACCTATAGAAAGATTGCTCGATAAGCCAATTTTTCAATTTATTTTTAAAAGAATGTAAGCTTGTTGCCGACGTTATTTCTGTAGGTAAGTTATTATACACGGTCGGAGCCATGACGTGAGTCAGCTTAGATGACTTCTCGAGGGAGTGGAGGACGGCTTGCAGCTTATGCTTGTGCCGGGTGGGGTATTTGTGCGCGGTGCCCCGCTCTGGATACGCAGCCAAGTTCATCCTGGCATACACCGCCACTTGATAAATCAAGATGGCTGTCAGTGTGAGGATTCTTAATTTCTTGAAATATGGGCGAGCTGGAGTGTCCCATGCTACGCGCGCGATGCACCGCACCGCACGTTTTTGCATAATGAACGCTCGCTCCCAATCCGCGGCTCTAGCCCATATTTCCGTCCCATACTGCAGCTGCGAGTGCACTGTGGCAAAGTAGCAAGCTCGCGCTACCTCTTGTGGAACTACCTTTGCCACCCGGCTTAAAGCGAAGCATGCGCTTCCCAGCCTACCACAGACTTTGTCTATATGAGCGTCCCACTTCAGTCCTCGGTCGATCTCATACCCTAAGAACGTAGTCGTACTCCGCTCTTCTATCCTCACTCCATCCACCAGTACACATAAAGGTCTTACGGCCTTACCCGACAGACTAAATTGGACGAAGTGAGTTTTTGATATGTTCAGAGCGAGACCGTTCGTGTGGAACCACTCAGACAGCTGGAGGGCCGTGTCGTTCAATCTCCGCTCCAGAGCGTCGACCGTCGGCGCCGTTACTACCACGGCCACGTCGTCCGCGTACATCAGCACGTCGGACGCGGGCATGGCGTCGGGCAGGTCGTTCAGGAGCAAGGAGAACGTTATATTGGACACGGAGGACCGCATTTTATATTTTTAAAAATTAAAATACATAAGAGCACTTTCGCACGCGGGGACTACCCTCGCTCATATAACACCCAGACACAGAGCAAACACCTATGTTCATCACAAAAATGCTTGCCCTGATGGGAATCGAACCCACGCCTCTTTGATCCAGAAGTCAGGGTCACTAACCACTGAGCCACCGAGGCAGTCAAGTTTAAGTATGTATTTAAAATATAAGTATGTATTTAAAATATGTGTATATAGTATATCAGTCTCTGGCAGCCATATCACTTCCTTTGCTTAGTTTGGGGTCAGAAACCGTTTTTTATTTATTAATTTGTAGTATTTTTTAAATGTATTAATTCTATCAGCATTAATACCTTTGAATGCCGAAAGGTCGCATTCATGACGGTTATTTTATTGATTTTTTGTAAAATCTTTGTCCCCAAGAATAAATGATTTACGATATGTGAAATCGAGCAACGTGTTCTATTCTGATGACAGCATGGATATGTCACGTTACAAAGCTGAGTTGCTTAGTACGCGGGGAACTAAGGATACCTCCGAAAACAATAATCAGGGTAACGAGTAGAGGGAGGAGCAGTTTAGAGAGAGTGCGTGTATATCTAATATATATAAATATATATATATAATATATAATATATGTAAAAAAATGTGGTATGGCATTGTCAAAAACACAGCCGTGTGTTGTACATGAATACGTTTACGTAAGCAAAATTACCTCAAAATGGGAGAAAGGGCAAAAGGGGGAAACCCCCCCCCCCCCCTACACTCCCTGCGATGCATCATAGTCCTAATTTGGCGTAATGAATTCTTTGATCTTTTAGCTATCCAATGGTGGGATTAAAGGAGTTGGTAAACTTTTTATATGGGAGGCGGTCCTTGAAAACCGGCAGCGATGCGAGCTGTATTAATGTTTAGTGCCATATTTAAGAATATTATTTCACTCAAAAACATGTTTTTGTGTATCGCCGTTTTATTATAATATCTCTTTTTTAATTCACTAAGTAGAAAATATTTAGACTGAACTGGTAATACTAAGAGGAGATGCCTGGCAGCCCCGTCCAAAACGCAATAGAGATGGGCGATTTCAAATATAAAGACTATCGATTCTTACGATCGATAGTTTTGTATTATTATGCGGAAAGAGACAGTGTTGTAGTAATAAATACTAGGTACACTTGAATTCGTACACGTGTGTGGAAAAGTAAACTACATCAGTGAAACGTTATTAGATTTATCTACTGTCTTAACGAACAACATAGCTACTTCCTTCAATATTTGTTTCATAGATTCCTCACTTCATAGATTATATTTTGTAAGACACTTTTGACACACATTATTATTAGTAAAAACTTCCCATCGATCCATCAGCTATAAAACGTCAACTGTTGGATATAGGCCTTCCATATAGATCTCGAACAAGATCGGTTTGTAGAGGCTTGTATCCAGCGTGATGTTGTGGCCTTAATGAGGTCATCGGTCAACTTGCCAATCCGCTGGGCTATGTCGGTTAACTTATAAGCTAATCGATGTTCTACGTTCCTATTTCATTTTATTTATATAGGTACGTGATTTTACTTTTACGTCATAAATAAATAAAAAAAACAAACAATATCAAGAAATCATTAACCGCACTGTCATTAGTTGCGTTTTCGATAATTTAAGTTACAATATCGATACATCGATGTTTGACGATACAGCACTAAGGGCACTAACGTGAATAGTGATTTCAAACACAGACTACTATAGATACTACGTAGTCTACGTATCAGACAGGAATCTTCAAACAACCAATAGCGGGCTGGTATTTTAGAGTATGACATTTATTTATTTTTTAAAACATGGTGACCAGCCCTCTATTGGTTGTTTAATATTGACAATGTCATTTCCTTTTGCTGTTTTATAATGTCACTGTCAGTTTTTTTTTTCAATTTAGGCTTAATGCAGTTATTTGGCGGAGCACATAGTTCATTTTTCTAATTTTTTTAGAAACCATTTTAAAATTAAATGGCGATGAAATAAATTCTAAAAAATATGTGTTTGAAAAGATAATTATATTAGCTTTCTATTGGTATATATTTAGTTTCTGCAAGATTTCAAAAACCGCATCTTTTCCATATCCTTTAAGATGGAGATGATAGATCTGAAACTACAACATCAAACTGTATCCCCAGATTTTGTGAACGTCGATGCGGAAGGCGTAGTTGAGCAGCGCGTGGTGCCTCCCGTCCTGGCTAGAAGGGAGAGTGGGGAGAGACAGTGTACGTACGAAGAGCGCGAGCGGGCGCTGCTCCTCCAGCGGGTGAGCGTCGATGCGGAAGGCGTAGTTGAGCAGCGCGTGGTGCCTCCCGTCCTGGCTAGAAGGGAGAGTGGGGAGAGACAGTGTACGTACGAAGAGCGCGAGCGGGCGCTGCTCCTCCAGCGGGTGAGCGTCGATGCGGAAGGCGTAGTTGAGCAGCGCGTGGTGCCTCCCGTCCTGGCTAGAGGGGAGAGTGGGGGGAGACAGTGTACGTACGAAGAGCGCGAGCGGGCGCTGCTCCTCCAGCGGGTGAGCGTCGATGCGGAAGGCGTAGTTGAGCAGCGCGTGGTGCCTCCCGTCCTGGCTAGAAGGGAGAGTGGGGGGAGACAGTGTACGTACGAAGAGCGCGAGCGGGCGCTGCTCCTCCAGCGGGTGTGTGTCGATGCGGAAGGCGTAGTTGAGCAGCGCGTGGTGCCTCCCGTCCTGGCTAGAAGGGAGAGTGGGGGGAGACAGTGTACGTACGAAGAGCGCGAGCGGGCGCTGCTCCTCCAGCGGGTGTGTGTCGATGCGGAAGGCGTAGTTGAGCAGCGCGTGGTGCCTCCCGTCCTGGCTAGAAGGGAGAGTGGGGGGAGACAGTGTACGTACGAAGAGCGCGAGCGGGCGCTGCTCCTCCAGCGGGTGTGTGTCGATGCGGAAGGCGTAGTTGAGCAGCGCGTGGTGCCTCCCGTCCTGGCTAGAAGGGAGAGTGGGGGGAGACAGTGTACGTACGAAGAGCGCGAGCGGGCGCTGCTCCTCCAGCGGGTGTGTGTCGATGCGGAAGGCGTAGTTGAGCAGCGCGTGGTGCCTCCCGTCCTGGCTAGAAGGGAGAGTGGGGGGAGACAGTGTACGTACGAAGAGCGCGAGCGGGCGCTGCTCCTCCAGCGGGTGTGTGTCGATGCGGAAGGCGTAGTTGAGCAGCGCGTGGTGCCTCCCGTCCTGGCTAGAAGGGAGAGTGGGGGGAGACAGTGTACGTACGAAGAGCGCGAGCGGGCGCTGCTCCTCCAGCGGGTGTGTGTCGATGCGGAAGGCGTAGTTGAGCAGCGCGTGGTGCCTCCCGTCCTGGCTAGAAGGGAGAGTGGGGGGAGACAGTGTACGTACGAAGAGCGCGAGCGGGCGCTGCTCCTCCAGCGGGTGTGTGTCGATGCGGAAGGCGTAGTTGAGCAGCGCGTGGTGCCTCCCGTCCTGGCTAGAAGGGAGAGTGGGGGGAGACAGTGTACGTACGAAGAGCGCGAGCGGGCGCTGCTCCTCCAGCGGGTGTGTGTCGATGCGGAAGGCGTAGTTGAGCAGCGCGTGGTGCCTCCTGTCCTGGTGCAGCAGCAGCGAGATGTCGTCCCTTAAGGCGCCCGCCGCCAGGCAGCGGAGTGCTGCGGCTCGAGCGGGACTCTTCAGGCCAGGACCGCTCAGGATGCGCCCTGAAAACAAGCAGGGATAGCGGTAAAGAAATTATTTAATTTTTATATTGCTACACTAGGTTTATCTCAAAGAAATAATCTTATTTGTGATTAACATTTAAAAAATTTACCGCGATTGCAGGATTTGAACCTGCATCTCTTTGGGATGCCAGCCCAGGCGCTTTATCCAATTAAGCTAGACCGCTTAGCTGCAACACGCCATATGTGTGAAGTGTTTATCTCTCGCCCTGTAAGTAGGTACTGCTGCAGCTCGTCCAAACTCTGTCGTACTTCAGCCGTCAGCTCCGCGCCTTCCAGAGCCTTCTGATGGAACTCACCGATGAAAGCAAGGAAGTCGTCACCGAGCACCCAGCTGCCCTCGCCCTGAAGGTACTGCTGCAGCTCGTCCAAACTCTGCTTCTCTTCAGCCGTTAACTCCGCGCCTTCCAGAGCCTTCTGCAGCTGCTCGAACTCCGCCATACCCTGCACCGACAATGATGTTTACTCCACGAACCCACTTCGTAAATCCACCGACCCGTGAGCCAGCATGGACAGTACGTCCCGATGGCGATAGATATACAGGTATAGAAATGAAAAAACTTTATGAAACGAAATACATAGAATGTATACCCTATGCTTGTTTGCTGCGCAAGTTGCTGAAAATGGGATTCAAGCCATGAAACATAAATAAAATACATCCTCCGTATTACAATTAAAATACATGCTCCGTAGGCAGCCAGGCTCGGTCAGACTACACCGATCTCGAATGTAAGACACAAAATGCCTAACTAGAGCCTCGATGTATTCTCCTGGAGATATCGAAATGCTCAATAAAGCACAAGTTATCGGCAAGTTACCGACGAAATTATAGTTGGTTACTCCCCGACTTGATGACCCAAAAACTGTGGCAAACTCCCAAAGTCCCACTACAATTATGAGCTGATTATAAAAAAGTTTCTGAAACACAATGTAGAGATAATATTATTTCTATGAGTAGGTAAATTATATTTTTATAAAAAAGCAATCATATTCTCTGAGACGTCATTAAAACTGCGTACATGATACGATTTAACCCGGTCTGTTATGATACGAAATTCATACAAATTGCTTCGTTAAATATTTACTGCGCCACTCGGATTCCTGGCGTGACTCACGCTGAAGTATCTAAATATAATTTGGGCATCAAAATCATGTGCTAAAGCTCCGACAGTATTCATCACCCTCTAACCGGGTTACCCCCGATAGATAAGGAATTACCGAAACCTATTTACATTTGAGCAAACCTAGAGTTTTGAAAACTAAGAACTATCTCAATATATTTGCTATGTCTAAGTTATAAAGCGAAAGCGAAAAGCCTTGTAATGAAAAAATAAAGTTAATTTTGACCGATGAATTTCGATTTGTTATAGGCCGCGCCACACAAGTCGGCGGATGTGAGGTTAGCTACAAGCTGCGCAATATCCAATCCTGACACAAGCTCACATAAAGCCGCACGTTGATTGGCTTTTGCGCAACTTGTAGCTAACTTCACATCCGCCAACTTGTGTGGCGCGGCCTATAATAATCATAATCAATTTATTGATAACATTTTGTTACAAGTCATTATCCATAGCATTAATAATAAAATTTGGATTAATAATAACAGTAAAGAAATGCAATAGTATTCTTTTACAACCGTAAAAATACAACCAGTTTAAATTAAAATTCATTATTTAAAATTAAAAAACTACAAAAAGTTAAACTATTATAATATACAGTGTAGACAAGACCTACGGCAGTTCAATATAGGGTTATCCAGAATTGTAACTGAACAGCTTAGTACACAAGCCGAAAGGGGGGTAATTAGGGCCGTCATTACCAACAACTTTTACTATGGGGCCAATTCATAATTCGAGAATTTCTTAATCTGCTGTTTCATACATTCCGATTCCGAGTTGCAGTTTTGTATGGAGTAGTTGTTTTTTTATTCTCGAATTTTGAGTTAGCCCCATAATAGAAGTTGTTCGTAACGATGGTTTAATCACCCCCTTTCGGCTTAGTATAGGGTGAGCAAATAACCCTGTATACGCCCTGAAGAATAATCTACACAAGAGCGAAATACACTACAACTTTATTTACATCAATACGGGACTACAAAGCTTTTTATGCCATAGAAAACGCATTGCAATCAAATCAGGACAGCCAAAACTTGAGGCAGATTTTGTTATTCAAGTATAATATAGCGAAGAGCATGCACCTGACCTTCGTCAGGCTTCAAGTGTACATACAATACAATAAAATCTATAAATGTTATGAGACTCACAGCGATAGTTTATGAGTTGGCAGAGTTGGTTAGCTGCGTTCAAGAGTGAAACTAACTGCGAGGGCGACACCTACGGTCTCGTAGTGACATGTCCCGTGGAACGTTCTAGCCAAAGCTCTCTGGTCATCGAGTATTTATGGTGTTTACACGCGGCGTGCAGCGACGCAGTTGTTCGCTGGGCGGCCGTGACTCAGGCCTTCGAGACTATGCGGCGAAGCGATGCGCGCGAGGAGATACCGTCATTTCCGGAAGTATTTTATAAAAGTCCGATTTCAAATATTTCCACGACGACTGACGAAAACTTATTTTTGCTGCGATGTTTGGGTTTAGTAAATAGTCCAGTGACTATTGGTTGTCTTTACAACCAAAGCTTCCTTTTGCGTTCGTTGATTCAAGATTGGCTAACTGCTGTTTAACTAATAATAAGCTATCTAGAATTGGCTTGGGCCTGTTGTTCTCTATGACTGATCAAAGGTTTCACACCAGATTCTTGTCGCATTAGCAGTTCTGTGATGTAAATCAGTTTTTGTCAATAGTAGCAAGTTGTTTTGCGTTTTTTCTTTCGAATATGGCATGGTGGTTGCTCTGAGCTGGGACTCCGAAAGGGAAGTGGAGAACCCGAAGCTTAGCTTGCAATTTAACAACATTTAGCTCGGCATTTTAGAGCTACATCTGAGGACGAAAAGGTAGTATTGTACCTTGTTTGATCTGGCTCAGCATTTTAGCATTTCATACAAATGAGTCACGTATATAACGTGAATATTATTGAATTTTCAAAACACAATAGCTATTATAGTACTTAGATACAGATTTCCCTAATTTATTGTAGTGTTAGACTTGGAATTGATTATTTTGGCGAGCGAGTGGGCTCACGGTGACCGTGCACCTCCCACGCGCGGGGAAATTTATTGAAAACTAAACATACACTACGCACCGAGCAATGCCGTCTCTATTCATGTTGGATTCCAATTGACGGGTTTTATGCGCGACCTGCGAATCAATGCTCGAGTGAAAAATAACTAATGAAATTATGGATGACGTCATCGCGCCGCCGCCGCGTCCTCTCGTAGCTTTCAGATTTGAAGATATTAATTATAGAGATGCGTTTTCTAGGAAATGGTTTTTAGGTTATCTTGTGCGATAATTTTCGTTTTACATGTTTTTTTAGCAGAAAATGGCGTGAGAACAATGGTTTTGTTGCCGAGTGATATTAATGAAAACAAAAGATAATTATAAATATTTTCATTTTTTGTTTACGTACGTTATGCAAATTTAGTGTATTTTCATTTATTGTTAAATTATGCTGGCTTTGATTCTTACTGGCTGCGTAAATTGATAAAAAAATCTAATACTAATGTTTTAGTCAGCCAGACATCCACCGTGAACATTTTGTAGAGTCAAGAAAGGGTCAACGAAACGTTATACCAACATAACCAAAAGATACAAGAGTCTTACACATAGATAGTGGTTAACGTACTGTGGTGGATTTAGGAAGGTTATAGATCAAGTTTGTATAGGATTGGTATATAATCATCGATGTCCTTCTGGATTAGAAAGTGGTAACTGGCAAGTTTTAGCGTCTGAGAGAAAATATCTTCTTATGTATTCAATCCAAGTGGTGTATAGTGTCGTGGGGGTGGCAAGTACGAGTATGTCTTTGTAGAGTATATGATGCAAGAGTGTGTATAGCAAGTGCCAAGGCGCCAAGAGTGTAGCGATGCAACGTGAGTACAATATGTGCCGTGATGGAGTGTAGGGTGCCGCGAGGGTGGCAGCGGCACAAAGAATATAATATAATGTAGGTAGGTGTATGTGTAGACTTGTAGAGAACATGTAATGATGAAGTGTATGATTGGTGTGTCACTGTGGGAGTCGCGAGGGTGGCTGGAGTATATAAATGATGGAGTGTGTGGCGTGTGTACGTACGTCGATGTCCTTGTAGAGTATGGGCGGGTCGCGCGCGCGCTTGGCCTGCTCGTCGCGGCGGCGCTCGTCGGCCTCGTCCGCCAGCGCGGCCGCGCTCGGGCCCGCCAGCGCCTCGCCCGGCGCCGACTGCACCTCGACGGCTTCCGCCATGTCTACGCACCAAACATACACTCATTATTCTTATTGTTATTCGATTTGGGGGCGATCGGTCCTGCACTAACATCCCGCATGGTGTGTTTTGTGCATTCTCATACACTCACCATCTGCCCCCTATTGTTTATGCGTTCGAGCGTTCAGCTTCGCTTTTCTTCCCGCTCGCTTTCTCGGCGCCAGTTACTCAACAGGCGCGACCAGAAAAAGCAAAGCTGGGGCTCTATCTGGCAACTTAGCACAGCTTGGTCGTATACGGAACTTGTAGGGAGTATTCCCAACTTTCATAAACAACTTAGAGATTTTCCATACAATCTGTCAAAGTTCCGTATACGTTTCTAGGCGTTCCAAGTCGAAAATAGGGCCCCTGAACGTCAGAAAGCGTAAACAATACGGCCACTGACCAGTTTTCCAGGGTCACTTTATGGATACGACAAAAGGAACAAGTAACATAACAGAGTCAAAAGAGAGGTACAAAAAGCGGTCTTACTCGAAATATCGAATATTTGCCTGAAACTACGATAAGTTTGTTTGACCAATCCTAACCTTTCATACAATACAGTAATAACACCATTGTTACACATCAGAATACAATAATATAACAGGGTTTTTTATCATCTTGTCTCATGCTGTGCTGTGTGGCTGTGGTAGTGCGTAAGAACGAATCTACACGTGACTACTGCAGTCGCAATGTCGCCGACACAAGGAATCACATTAGCATACAACGTTAAAAGGAACAGTAATTATGATGAAAATTGTTATTAGGGGAAACCTATATCCAGCAGTGGACGTCCTACGGCTGAAATCGATGATGGTGATGATGAGTGAAATCCGTGGTGGTCTAGTGGTTGTAACGCTGGCCTGTCATTCTTGAGGTTGTGGGTTCAAATCCCTACCCGTACCAATGAGTTTCTTTGGAACTTATGTACCGAATTTCACACCACTGGCTTTTCGGTGAAGAAAAACATCGTAAGGCAACCTGCACACGTCCGTGGAGGAAATTCGATGGCGTATGTGAATCCACCAACCCGCACTGGGCCAGCGTTGTGGATATGGCCCAATCACCCTTCGTGGGTAGGTCTACGTCCTGCAGTGGACTGTTAAAAAAAAGGATGGTACAGATGAGGAGTTGTAACGGTAACACCCTGAAAGACTTCCCACTGTCACAGCCGTTATGGTGCCCATGCAACTAGTTTTCACATGCAAAACAAAAGCCCAGATGATGGAACACCACACATGGCCACAGTGTCACTTCTATTTGGTAGCTTTCGAGGTTTTCTTAAACGGCTGGTAATAAAGAAGATGCAATTATTTCATCTTAGTCTATTCCAACTGAAGACACATTATGACATAGCACTTGCACAAAAAAGCTTTAACCGTATAGAGCAAAACAGTAGTAAAGTTTGGTGGTCACTGTTGCAGGCTGCTTCAGTAAAAACAAATCGAGCGTTCAGGGCAAGTGCAGCAATGATGGGTGCCATTAGGAACTTGCATAATGGTTCAACGACCACGACAAAACCAGCCTTACCACCGCCATTTTTTTTTTTAAATTATAAGCTAGCAACACCATCAAGTAACACCAGCAGCTCCCCTAGCATGGGAAAAAGGTTTAACCATTTTATCCACTTTTAATGTCCCGAAGACATTCAGGCCATATTCAACTTGAATAAATAAACTGACTTATGTTTATAATGTTTACATTTGATCTGAAAACTTTTTACGGATAGGTAATAATGCTCGAGTTGTTGTACTTCTTACATGCCATGTTTTTGTTGAGTCTGTACTTTACAGTTTATCTTTCCAAAGGATAATATGGTGATGGAAGAACCATTAATCCATTTGCCATGATATTGGTGTAGGGATCACTAACACTGGAACAAATTGGCACAACAATCACAAAACTATAAAACTGGGGACGATTAACTAACTAGATGAATTGAATCAGTAAATTATGATGACAAAAATCTCGTTATTCACAGATTCACAGGTCAGTTTGCTTTCAAATTTAGCGTAACATTAGAAATCAAGAGGGGATTCAAGGAAAATCGCATTGCGTTCATAACAATGAAGTTATCAGCAAGATATTTTTATCAAAAGTTCAAAACCTCTCAACAACTCACGATATCAGTTTCGCGTGGGAAAAACGATGGAAAGTTTTGCTGGTTATGGTATGAGTGTCGAACGCTGGAGTTTTCCAGCTCTTCCAAACAATACCTCTCTATCTCGCAGTACAACTCTCTGTACTCAACGCGATCTGGCGACAGAACGAAACACGAAAAGAAAGAGTTCCGAACCAACTGAAATAACACGATAATGTCACAGCCGCATTGCGAGAGAGTCAAGCGAGCACACGAGCGCCATCTGAACTTTAAATAGCACTATCTAATAACCTCACTATCGAACTGTATAACCTCACAAATCCACACCTAACTTTTCACACCGTTCCACTAAAACGATATAAATCACTGGAATGATTGGCGATCGCACGCGGCGCGCGGATTTAGTCGTGACGGAAATAGACGCGGGTCGCGAGCGTGAGATGTGGGGCAAGTCGGGCCACCTGTGCCGGGGCAGTAGCGAGGGTCGGCTGCAGGGCATACGCACCTCGTGGAGAGAGTGGAGAGTAGAGAGCGAGTGGAGCGAGCGTGCGGAGCGCGCGGTGGCGGCCGGGGAATGGCTGCCTGGCGCCGCGCCAGCCGCTCCAGCGGTGAACACCCGACTTATTTATAATCGAGAGGTTCGAGTAAACACCGGCCTCTGTCGCCCGCCGGCATCATCCCTCGACCGGGTTACACGCTTACCACGACTTCGGAGAAACGCGGGGAATAAGCACAGGGTGGAAGCTTCCGCCACTTCGTTGTGAACAGACGTCTTAAAAACTTATTTGCATTTTTTAAATCATCGTGTCAGTGATGCAATAAAACTTAATGTTTACTACTCAGAAGAAGTGTTACTTGCGTTATTTACAGATTGCATTTTGTGACCCAATTCGGATAATAATGCTTTTAGTCATTGACGACAGTCAATTAGAGTGTTATTTTTTGTAAGTGGGCTTTAAAATATAATAGCATCCATCAGTGCATGAGATGGGATTGAGTTGTAAAGCAGCCCATTCGTTCGGATCTTTTTGGTCAATCTTTTACATGCAATTGTTTTGATGGTAAAACAAACTTTGGCAATGTTTGCCGCACTTTAGCAAACTAAGTAGTTCTGAAAGAGACCCTTTTTATTTGATTTGACGCGCTCAGTTGGAAAAAGAGTAATCCCACATGTATGCCCATTTTTTCGTTAAAATCTAACTAAACCAACTCAAATCTTTTTAGTTGACAGCCACCGAACCTGCAGCATTTTTATAGTTCGAAAAGAAATGTTAAAGAAGTCCAAATGTCCATGGTAATGATATGGTACGACATGAAACTAAGGTATTATCTTTTCAACTTTCGCATGTTCTTTACAACATTCGTTCAGGTTAACACATGAAAGAGACACTCATTAAATCATGCAATGATTTTTATCGAGTCAAGTAGACAGTTTGCGATCAAAATGTGGGTCGTTCGCAGCTTGCGCAGTAGTTCCTACTGCCGACCTATTTGCGGTTCATCTGGCTGAAGCGAAGACAATAAATAGCCGCGGTCAATCACACGCGACCGGCTACTTTAATTCTGCGCTTTTGAAACAATGGCGACGCCTAGCGACATCTGCCGTTCGCAACATGAACTAACATTTCAGCCACGGCTTCAGTGGAAACTTGTGCAAGATTACGGAACGGACAGGAATAACCTGCTACTGCGTAAAATAAACAAGGATTTATTTATACAACTTTCATAGATCTTCAATAGATGGCGCTGTAATTAAAAAATATATTAAAACGGTATTGCGAAGATAGGAGACCAACAGTCAACGGAACTGCAAAGTTCTCGCATGGAGACTACGTATCAGCAAAAGCAGCGTACGAAGATTATTCGCAAAGCGAATAGTTGGCTCGATTAAGACTACACGATCCGCTAGATCCGCAGACAACCGTTTTCATTTGTAGACAAAGACAGACACAATATTTACTCATAATTATGCAATAAGTAAGTAAGTTCGTACCAGCCGGGTAGCTAGACCATGTATCAGAGTTTTTAAGCAGCCTGAAGGCCTCTGACATGGCTAAACAATTACAATATTTTATATATTACATACTCCCCGGACCCCTATACATGCCCAATGAGAACAGTTGTCCTACAGCCAGTCAATGGACGTCATGGTTTATGATGGTTGTTCAGTAAGGCGGGGTGATAGAAGCGGTAGTAGGTGGTATGAAGGCTGGGGTAGACTGATGGAAGGTACCTGCGTCGTCAGGGTCAGTCCCGCCGCGCTCGCGCTGCAGTTTCTTGCGCTTCTTCTCGCGGCGGCGCTCCTTGCGCGCCAGCTTGTCCGCCAGCGTGCTGCGCTGCGCCTCCAGCGACCGCGACTGAACCCTGTCAGAACGCATCATCATTATAGGTCGAATCATACAAGTCGGCAGATGTGAAGTTTGCTACAGACTGCACGAAACCCAATCAACGCGCTACTTTATGTGAGCTTCGGTCTGTATTGGATATTGCACAGCCTTTATCTAACTTCACATTCGCCGACCTGAATGATTCGGTCTATACCTACAGAGTCTAGCCAGGAAGCGGGCCCTTGCTTCACCTAACTTTACGGGAGAACACTCGACCCACGCACTCCTCGCTACCTTCGAAGCTATTGACGCTAGTGGCCACTTGGCCAAAGTTTACGGGGTGCCTCTCCAGCCGCGAGCTCAATCGTCACCCTAGGTATGGTGCTATGGGGTGTATTTAGCGGGCCACTAACAGACACTATATTTGGCAGATTAGGAGTAATACAAGTAGAGTTTTCGATAGCACTTGGATCACCTTTCTGTAATTATACTTTAGGTGATTTAGTGATTTATGTTATGATTAATATTAATGATGATAAAAAATATCGTAAGTATATGAAGCGTGAAAACTAACAAACTTAATAGATGCTACTTGGATTACTTCTGTTCTTAACCGGCCATTTAGTATTAGTTAATATTCTTACTTAGATACAACGCATTACGAACAGAATGCGAATAAACACAACACAATAGAGTTAAAGGGAATTTTATTCAGTCGAAGGAATAAAAACAAAACTTAACCCATATTTCCATTTTCGGGCTGTGACTTCTATACATGGAATTCATTATCATATTGAGTCGAATACGCATTCAGCCTGCATATAATAAGTCAAAGACTGAAGTTTATAGATAACAGATAACTAGGAATAATTGGGAGTCGTCAGTCAGTGTATCATGAAAAGGTAAGTTCGTAAGGGCCGGGTGGCTAACCCTGGTGTCCCGTGTCAGTTTTTAAGCCGCCTAAAAGCCTCTGGCATGGCTAAATCGTGGCCTATAATTTAATATTAAATATTCAAAAGTGGTAGTCTCGTGGTAAAAGATTCAGACGAGGCGTGAGGGTTTAGAAAGGCTTCTGGTTGTGTTTGGAGTAGGAGTCGGGGCGCGGCGGCGTGCGGCGGCGGAGCGCGCGGGCCGCGTGGATAGCGGCCGCCACCGCACGCGCGGCCGTCGCCAGCCGCGCCGGGCCCTTTCCGCCCACCGGGCCGCCTGCAGGGAAGCCCCCAGCCGTCGGGCTAGGTGCAGGGAAGCTCCCGGGCGTCGGGCCGGCTGGAGATCCCCCGGATGTCGGGGCAACGTTCGGGGCCGCATCCTCGGGGCCTCGCTCGCCGCGCCTGTCGAGACAGGCGGATTAGGAATTCGGGACCGGGGTAGGGATAGGATAGGACTGGTAATCAACTAATCACACAAAAATAGTCTTTTTTAGGTAAATGTTATAGGGTAGAGTTGGAGGTAGATGATAAATGATATCAAAGCGATATACAACTAAACTGCGACAGCTTGACGCTAAAGGATTTCTCAAATCGGTCGTTCTTTAATGGTAATATTTTTAGTACTAATAAATCGGAAAGACAGAAAGGTTAGGAGTAAGTAACAATTTTGAGTTTAAAATACTTTGGTGAAAGTACAAAGAATCAATGACACTTTACTAATATCAATAACACACACAACACAGGGACAACTTAAAAAGCTGACAATTTATCTGACATTTCTGATCTTTTCCAAAAATTCGGGGACGAGATGTATATTTTCATCGAAAGGATCAAGGGGTAATAAAACTTAAGAGAGATCATTACAGATTCGATTATTCGTATCGTGTTCGTAATGCGGCACTAACTGCTAATGTTAACGACGGCCTAATTAACGGCGAAGTGATGTGAAGTGCTTGTAATCAGTTAGGAACAATGTTGTAATCACGATGTCTAAGTAACAGCCTGGCAAGCTGACAACATTCGCCCACAAGGTTACTACTAACGACGGATGTTTCCAAAATTCTCGTGTATATTTCTGTTTTTTTTTTTTGGGCGTTTTATTTGGATAAATTAGAGTTATATGATAATGTATGTATAAAAATATCAATATTAGGCCATGCTGTCCGTTATAGTAAGTTTATGAAAATTACCGCCCCATCTTCGTTACATGTTATTTATAAAAAAAATAAAAAACTTCTAGAGTAGGATACTTTTGAGGGAGTGAAATAAAATTGAAAACCGGAGTTAAGAACACATCACCCCACACAATATATCGTTATTATTATGTCTGCCCGCAAGCTCAACATTTTTTGTTCAAATCAATGTCGCGTTCCACGTTAAAATGCGACATTTTAGCGTGAGGCAGGCAGGATTGAGAGTTTACTCAGGACAGGGAAGGCCGCCGAGACATTACAATCGGAGACGTAAGTTGATCGCAGGCTCCCTCGACCCCACACCGCGGTAAATAACTACCATTTGGCGAGTGGACAACACTTGTTCACTACACCAATTCACAGTACTCTTTAATACATTCGTGTTTTTGAGTATCATTGAGCTTCTTAAAAATCAAATTCTCTTTATTTCGTAGACAAATTATAAGTTCTTGAAAACGTCCGTTAACAATGCTTTTATAATATGCTTATAGAATTATTACTTTTTATTAAATTTTATTACAAAATATTTAAAACTTATCAAAATACAACTAAAATATATCAAATACCTAATGCGAAGATCTTTGTTTTAGAAACGTCGATTTTGCTTTCATCTTTCTAAATGTTGGTTTTTGTCTACAGGTCGCATTACAACGCAACTAATCTCGACGGAACTTAGTACACAAGTTTTATATATTAACAGATTTTTTGTCGTCAGCAATTTTTCAGGAGTATTTCCGTCGAAAAGGGAAGAACTTTGCTGTCGCCCTTATATTGGCCAATTTCGGTAATATCTGGCCAGATTGTTTAGTATATTAATCCTAACAAGATTTTTGAGTGCGAACCAAATCGGTCAAGAGCGAGTCGAGAAATAAGCTTATGAAGATTCAGTTAAAGAGATGTGTCCCGAGATCTACTGTTCGGAAAACTACCATTTAAAATATTTTCAATGGATATTAATACGTGATAATGAATCACCCGTGCCCCCCCCTTTTAGCTACGCCAAAGCCCTGGCCCTGGCTCAATGGGTACAAACGATAGTAGGTACGTACCGGGCTTCCTCTATCTGCGAGTTGAGCGCGTCGTAGTCCGGGCTGTCCTGCCGCGCCAGCCGCGCGCCCGCCGCCGAGTACACCGTCTGCAACACCACGCACCTTGTTCAGCCCGAGTCGAACTCCTTGGCTGCTGTGAAGTTGCTACAAGATGCGAAACGCAATCCTCGCGCAGCTGTTCACTGAGCTTCAGTCAGGACTGAATCTTGCGCAGCTTGTAGCTAACGTCATCGCCGCCAAGAAGCCCATAATACGAGAATAAATAAATATAAATAAATATTGGGGGACATCTCACACACGGTCTATAACCCCAAACTAAGCAAAGCTTGTGATATGGCTGCCAGAGACTGATA
This sequence comes from Hypomecis punctinalis, assembly GCA_949316475.1. NCBI lineage: Eukaryota > Metazoa > Arthropoda > Insecta > Lepidoptera > Geometridae > Hypomecis > Hypomecis punctinalis. The sequence continues at coordinate 243,756 of OX438801.1, read as the reverse complement.
TACTACATATACATATTTTAAATACATACTTATATAGATAGTACCTAAATAACACCCAGACACAGAGCAAACACCTATGTTCATCACAAAAACGCTTGCCCTGGCGGGGATCGAACCCACGCCTCTTTGATCCAGAAGTCAGGGTCACTAACCACTGAGCCACTGAGGCAGTCGAATACGAAGATTCGGCCTATAATACGGTTGCATATACAAAAGGTTGCTAAATATTGTAGGCTTTACGCATGCACAAGTCGCCCTAACCATCATGGATAACCTATAATCATGTAACCTATAATCCGACCGGTTAACTCAGTCGTCGCCTGCGCGGTACAGGAGCGCGGGGATAGACGACAAAGGGGGATTGAGACAGGTGCGGTACCTGTCTCAGGCCCCTTTGACGTCTACCCCCGCGCCCCTGTACCCGCACAGGCGAGGTCTGAGGTAAGCAGTCGAACTATAGTTGTCGGCATCAACTCTTCGCTATATTGCTCTAATGAGCTATTTTATACTTAGTGAAAATACCGTAAAAATTAGACGGAGGAACTTTATATCCGCAAATTATAACAGGTTTTTGATTAGTTTTACGATGCGTATTTTTCGGTTTATGTAAAAAAAAGCCTTTTGTCGATGACTGGGTTCCCCGAGTCTTTTCTTTCTCCCTTAAGGTTTTAACAGCTTAGTTCCCGGTTTCTTACAAGTTTTGGAACTTGTACGGAACCCTCGGTGGGCGACTTATCCGAATTTGTTTGATAATATAATATGAAGATATGTGAAGCACTTCTGAAAATGTAACATTTTTTTATAAATGAAATAATATAATTATGTTTCATGGTAGAAGTCTTGATAAGTATCAAACACTATACCGTATGAAACTGTTCTTATGATTAATTATCATTTGTGTAAAATAAAATTACTACATTAAAAAATAAAAAACATGCTGAATAACATTTGGAACCGTATTTGAAATATAAGTTATTAATAATATTACAGAATAAAATAAAAGAAAATGCAGTACTACGCAAATGATATATTAGACGAGAAATAATAGTTAAATACATGTTATACGATGCTACACGAGGCGGAGCGCGGGGCGGGCGGGGACGCCGGGCCGCGGCGGCCGCGGGGCGGGGCCTCCGCTGCCCGGGCACCCTCCTCGCTGCTCTACAGCCAGTAATAATAAACAACAATACTTAAATATATCAAGTTTATGTAAAATCGGTACAAAAATAGTTTCATAATAACACTAGCCGACCGGTGAACTTTATATATCACACTAAATCGGTCGATTCCAATTAATTTCGATGGTGTTTATCTCCAAACAAGTAGGAATATTTTGAAAAATTGATGTTTTATTATTTTTCTCGCTTTTTGTGTATTTCATTTTCACTGGGTAGCCGTCACTAGCAACCCGCGCGGTAAAAAGGATGTGTGAAGTGTACGTACACAGTATTCTGTATTGTATTTGCGATCTCGTCCACGTCGTTTCAGCCATTGGACGGACGTCCACAGTTGGACATAACATACCTTCCCTATATACATACATATACTAGCTTAACCCGCGGCTTCGCCCGCGTTGTTTTAGTAAGTATACGTACTTGCTAAAACTGATAATAGTGCGTGGTTAGGCTGGCGTTGTCTAGCACTTGCAGTAATAAAGCCCGTGGTTTGGCTGCGTTGTTTTAGTACTTGCTTAATTATAACGATAATAGCCTCGTCGTTTGGCCCGCGATGTCTTAGTACTGGTTAAAAATGATTATAGCCGTTCGGTTTCGCCAGAGTTGTTTTAGTAATTGCTGAAAATGATATTTCCTGCGGTTTAGCCCAAGTTCCCTTAGCACTTGCTTATACTGATAATAGCCCCCAGTTTGTCCTGAGTTGTTTTAGTACATGCAAACGAAATAGCCTGATGTTTGGCCCGCTTTGTCTAGTACTTGCTTAAAATAATGTAACCCGCGGTTTGGATGCGTTGTTTAGTATTTAATTAAAATGATAATAGCCCACGGTTTAGCCCCCGTTGACTTATTACTTAGGTAGGTACTTAATATGATAATAGCGCGCAGCTTGGCCCACTTTGTCCATTTGTTTAAAACGACATATCCTGAGGTTTTGCTGTCGTTGTTCGAGAACTTGCTAATAATGATAATATCCTGCGGTTCGGCCCGCGTCGACTTAATACTTAGGTACTTAATATGAAAATAGCCTGCGGTTTGGTTCGCGTTGACTGAGTACTTAATATGATTATAGCCCGCGGCTTGGTCCGCATTGTCTTAATACTTCTTTAAAATGATAAAATCTGAGAATACATATGTCAATAACTGGCACACTTGCATGCCAGATCCTTGCACTTACTTGCTTCTAGCGTGTGTTTACGCTATAGTCCGTTACGTAAATAGCAGCTGGCACGTACAAAATGCTGGCATGCAAATGTGCCAGCCACTGGCATGTGTATTCTTGGCTTAATACTTGCTTAAAATGATAAAATCCCGTGTTTTGTCCCGAGTTTCGAGTTGCAGTTTTGTATGGAACAGCAGATTTCTTATTCTCGAGTTTTGGGTTGGCCCCATAGTAAAAGTTGTTCATAATGATGGTCTGAATCACCCCATTCCGGCTTAGTACAGGGTAAGCAGATAACCCTGTATATATCTTCCGGAATGACAGCTTCGCAATGGTTAAATTGTTAATTACACTTAACAATTTAACTATACGAATGTGTATTTCATCCTGAAGGAATGATGTACTATTCACGGGGTGTAAATAACATTCTTTTTAGTTTAAATTGTAGTATATTGTCATACAAAACGTCAATGGTATCTACTTAAAGTTTTCGACAATATTTTTGGTTTAAGTGTTATAATCTTTATTTTTTCATTTTTAGGATTCCTGTGGGAATCTTTGATATTCTACGGCATTATAGAAAGCTAATCCATGTAGTTACCCACTCCCCTATCTATATTCAAACCAATTTAATGTCATGCCACGAACCCGTAACAAAATCATAAATATATTTTCCCGAGGAAATCATTGACGTTTCCTTGGACGCCTATAGTCTATATCTTAGTGAGTCTTGTAGGCTGTTTTCAAACAAAATTTCATCCAATTCTGTTTAGTATTTTTCGCAAATTATTTCAATTCTCTATTCCCTAATACCAGCTTACAGTTTTCGGGATAACAGTAGTACCTGTGCTAATATGTGTTGTTGTCTACTCCTTTACCAAATTGCATTTCAATCTGTCCATTTGATTCGTCAGAACATTTTTTTTGGTAATTTTGACCATCCTGAAGGAATAGAATATATTTTTAGGATAACCTCGACTTCAGTATTAGTACATATTATAAGCTTCTCTAAAACCAAATATTATCCCTATTAATTCACCCAATTTGATGTAATTGGTGTTTCATTTTACAAACTTTGGGATTTTATCTGGCCCCCCCAGGATGATAAAACCGCAAATCTTGAACAAAACGTATTTTTTATTTTGTTCGAAGGGTACATAAGCCAACTTTCAAGTAAATCGGTCCAGGCAATAAAAAGTTTCATACAATGGAAAAGGGCCTGTTTTACCCTTTTAGAAGTAGAATTTCCAAAAAACCTTCCTTAGTGGATGTCTACGTCATAAGAGGAATACGTGTGCGAAATTTTAAGCTTCTAGTCCTAATGGTTTGGCCTGTGCGTTGATACCTGAGTCAGTCACTTTTGCCTTTTATATATATAGATCAGTCCGATTGGAAGCGGTTCGCATCCAGCGCGATCCTGCGGTCTTGATGAGGTCATCTGTCCACCTTGACCGATTGCGATCTACAGAGATATTTCTAAAATAATGCTAACAGTGCAAATAGTTTCGACAGAATTAGAATTTTGGTAGTAATCTTAGTTGGCGTAAGTGTAAGGCATTCAAGCCTTGTCTACCTGTCCGTGCGAGGGCGCCAGCTGCGCCAGGAGGCCGGAGAGCGCGGCCCGCTGGGGCGCGGACAGCAGCTCGTCCGGCTGCCGCAGGATGTGTTTGGGCACGCGCGCGCCGCACAGGAAGCCCGCCGCCTCGTCGCTGAAGTGGTTGCAGTTGTGCTCCAGCAGGCTGTAGGCCGCGCCCCTGCAACACGCGCCGCGTTACTCTCGAGCCCCGCACACTCCGCACTCTCACAGTCCGCAAGGCGAACGGGGATGTCACTCACGCCGAGACTATTGCAACGATGTATTTTTAAAGAAATTGCGGTAAGCAATTGTAAAATATAACGACATGTACTCACGATAAATTCTTACACCGTAAAAGTAATGTAAGCCTATGACGTTATGAAAACAATTGCAGTAATGGGATCGAGCCAGTCGTCCCCGCGGTGGGCCGGAGGAGCGCAAGTGCCGACATCCGCCGCGCGACTCGACTCGCCGCCTAGAGCTCTCCTACAGGACTAACGAAATAATATTCGCACATAAGTAGGAATATCGTTGCACTATTTCGGTGGCAATAGTTTAAGCCACCGTGTAATGAGTTGCACGTGTCGCCGGCGGAGCCGTGTCGATGACTTCGCTTTTGCGACACTGCTTGATCTTTGCGGCTCTCGTTTATCGATACATTTATTCAAAATTTGACTAAAACTGTTCTCCCGTCTCTACGCCAGGATGCTAGACACCAGTAGAACTATAAAACTGTTTGCTTTCAAATGATTCTGAGTGGGTCCTGACTTTACTTCGTTAGAATAACTAACGGTTACGGCACGGCAACGGTTTAACGGTTATTCCGTTAGATCATCTCAATAACATAATAGCCACACCCCAAAAAGGCACTTTTATCTTAATTTTTAAAAATCAGGCTTCACAATTTTTTTTCTGTTTTATAGCTCGACTTCTTAACGTAACATTTCGAAACGAAAGGAGCTTAACGAAATATTTTTAAAATGTTCATTTATAAGGTGTTTAACCGCTTGAGAAATTTTTTTTCTTGTTTTTTTCCCTCAGTAAGACATACAGTTTCAAAATCACTTCCCATCTGTCCTGCGCGTGAGCCGATGCACTACAGTCTCGCCGAGCCGCTCCAATGTGCGGCTGACCCAGCAGCATCGCGTAGTACTCACGTGTAGGTGGTGGTGGAGAGCCCGTGCAGGTAGTCCACGAACACCTGGTAGGGCACGAAGGTCTCGCCGAGCCGCTCCACGCGCTGCGGCTGCCCCAGCTGCGTCGTGCCCTGCAACACGCCACCGCTGTTAGCGGCCTCGGCCCTTCCCTAGCCTGACCACGCTCAGTCTTCTGAGCGCCGCCGGGACAGTTTCTCTAAGATCAGACGAAAACGCCCGGTACGATTGATGACACAAATCATTATTTTTCGCCAAAAACGGCACAACCCACTTTAACCGTCTACAGAATTCGAATAGTTCGCACGGATCGAGGTACTACTCGTATCGATGTAGTTTTTTCACAATAATGTTGATTTTTCAAAAACGACTGAGCCGATCTCGATTAAATTTGAATGACCGAATTCGATAGCTCATAGTTTAGAAACCTCTATGACATGACCGACTTCACCCGTGTACAGAATTCGCGAATATTTCGCACGGATGGATGTAGCATTTTTTACATTATTGTTGATTTATCAAAAATGGCTTAGCCGATTTCGATAAAATTTAAATGGGACCAATTTCGAAGTATACTCTTTCCAATAAAAAAAAGAATTATTGAAATCGGACCACTATGAAAAAAGTTATGCGTGGTTAAACATTAAAAATAAAAATATACACGTGGAATTGTATACCTCCTCCGGTGGTTCGTCGGTCAAAAAAGAATCATCATTCATTCATTCATTCATTTCGTGTCAATGGCTAGACTATTTTTTTAGTTTTTTAAAGAATCATCAAAATCGGTGCATTATTGGCAGCGTTACATACATAACAGAAATACGAGTAATTCAGCGGAATCGAACCGCTGATGTATCATGCATCTATGCTGTGCATCAAGCTGATGATCTAGGTTAATTTGTATTTTTCGAGATCGACGAGTGCAGAGATGCAAATTATTTTTGTTAGTATCTGGAATGCAGCGAGCGAGAGATTTACGCGAAACGTTGCCGTCCTGTTGTTTTCCTAGAGCGGCTCGTCCGTCGCGGCTATTTCAGTGTCGGCTCCAGGTGCAGACGGATGCGCCGGCGCAGACACTTGCACTAATCACGAACAAAAGGGCAAAGTACCAGTGGCTCTTCACAATCCTATGATTTTTTAAATTTCACATTATTTGCCTACTTATACGGATACTAGATGTACTTATACCAAACATTTATTTTGGTATGAGTGATATAATCAACAAACTAGTCCGATTCAAAATATCGTTAATAATGTTGTTAATGTTGGCAAGCAGCTGCTTTCCTTGCAGATAATTCAAATCGCAGATGTTTATCATAACACTGTCACATCTTCTAAAGAATTTTCGAGTGCGAGCGCGAGTTAGAACAGCGCCGAGGAATGCCAAAACACGACCGCGAACTGCTTCATCAAATTGACGGGGAAACATGTTATCATAAACTTTCAAAGTGCATTCTTCCGCCCCTATAAAATACGCGAGGTGCTCCAGCAAACGTCGTTAGCGGCGTCATATATTATTAGACAGAAATGCATCCCCCCCTCCCCCTGCTCGGCCCGTGCCCCCCAAGCCCGGAGAACAGTATTCATACTCGACGACGACCATTCGCTGCTCCACATATTTCAAAGCTCGAAATAGTGGCCATCTACATCCATCCCTCTCGCATCTCTACGACACAATAGAGACGCACAGACCTGCCGGTGGAGAGATGTGGCAATTTTCACCGATCGTTAAGGTGACTTTGTTTTTCACAAATGACGAGGAAACGAGCCGTTCGCGACGGCGACGCATTTGCCGCCGCTTCGAGCTCCAATAAACCGCGTGCAAAACGGACGGACGCTTAAAAGTCGATGCAATTTATGCGGCCAGGTGATAAACCGAAACTGCCGGCACTTTATACGGGAATGGAGGCCGAAAACGTCGCGCGCAATTATCGTAAATGCAACGCAAATACAGCTATTGTAGAAGCCCTTGGAAACTGAAATGTCCGAATCGATTATTCGGTGAAAGGTGTCGCAAGCTACATTCCGCTCGTGCAGCGCGGCACGGGCGCGACGCATGCGGAAGCCGCGCCGCACTCGCATACATTACAGTAATTTCAGTTAGCTTATTGTCATTTTGGCGCCTCTCCGCTGACGGAAATAGGCAATGTTTACAAGTGCGCTACACAGGAATGCGCTCGATCTCTGCTCGACCGGCTGTACTGGAGCTCCGACTCCCGCCACAGCGCGGAACATGGGAACAATAAAGCCCGAGGCAGCACAGGAACGAGGGTTCAGACTACGGTGGTGTGATGGTTCATAATTCGCGCGTAATGCGATGAAAATACCGCGAGAGCGCGAGCCGAACAATTTATTAATATGCTGCTAGTATTACACCGGCGATGACATTAAATCGCCATCACGAGTTTATGACTTCTTTACGATGATTGCCTTCCGATAGCGTGGGCGGAATGTTTACAGTACTCGCATATAAATGCCAAATACTTGCACCTGTAGCGGCAGAAAACTACACACTGACTTTTCTTTTAAAGAATCTAATAAATAATTTTAAAATCGTCCGTAACCCCAGTGACCCCAGGTTTTGAAATTGCGCTCTACATCACAGTTCTAGAATTTAGTCTCGTTGTTTTAGCAAATAGAAACTAGATGACAACAGTGACTCACGACTTTACGGTAATAATAAAAAACACGGCGGATTTTTTTCGTCTTGTTACTTCGATCAAGAATTCTTGATCGAAGTCTTGTTGTCAACCGCTACACTTACAAAGTTTTGTGTCGTTATTATCGTTATTTATTATCAAAATATCTCGCACGTTTGAGCGTATCGCGAGCGACTACATGAAATATTTTCATCGAGAGATGTTTGAATTATGCACTAAAAATATAATTTTATTACCTGACTGCATGTTATTGCAGAAAGTTATTACCTCAGGAAAAAATACATTAACTCCGCACAAAATTTCTGATCCAATTTTTTTTCAATAAGTTTTAGGATCACTTACTGAGCATAAAATCACAAAATGCTGACTGATCCAGGTGCAAACTGGGAAGTAAGTTGTTAAAATCTCATAACCATCGACAAAAAGTTTTTTTTTTCACTTATCGCGTCACACATTAAAAAATTAAAAACCTGTTTAAGCATGTGCTAATGAAGCTCTTTTATATTACCTTACATTACATGATACGATTTACTCACTCTGAATTTTGAACCCATATTTCGTGAATCTAGTCCCTATTTTTTATGTGATTTAAATAAAAATGTACATTTTTCAGATTTATTCTTATAAGTGTACTCTGAGACAACGCTTCTCGCCAAATTTCATAGTTCTATGTCAACGGGAAGTACCCTGTAGGTTTTGATTTTTGTGTCGAAATATGCTGTTTTTTACGACATAAACGGCTCTAACTTTTTTCTACGATAACTGAGAAGGTTTTCTTTTAAACAACTGCAAGAGACCAAATAAAAACGTAATAAATAATTATTACGTTTTTATTTAGTACGTTTGAGCGTATCGCGAGCGTCTACATTAAATATTTTCATCAAGATATGTCATGCTCATAAAGAGGCTCTAATTTCACTGCAATTAGGCACATAATGACACCTGTAATCAAACTGTGACTTTTTCATTGCTATTATTCACGAGTGCGGAGTGAGTAAGAGTTCTTTTTTATTTTATTGGTTGAGTTACTTTCTTCTTAAAAAAAGTTTCGATACACGTACGTGTTCAATAGTAGGTACAAATCAATTAATGTACCTATGAAACCTCATTATTTTAGTCTATGGCCGATTGCCATTGCGCGCGCTTAGGAAAACTGATTATTTTTTCCCGCCATTTCGAAACATTTTTCACAACTCGTTTTCACTGTTGAAAATATTTTTTAGTATTATTTTATTCAAGTGTGTTGAAAAACGTCGTATGCTATACGTGTGTATTGATGATTACCGTCCTCAGCTCTCTTAAGTCTCAACGGCGCCTCAGCGGTAATCATGATTACCGCTGAGGCGCCATATTGGTGCACCAATATTACACACTTGTACCATATAATTTACTATTTTTGACTGCATGTGACTGCAGAAAGTTACAGTGAGCGTGTATGATGTAATATAAAGTAAATGCCAGTTTGTCTTCAGTTCGTTTGTTTCTAATATGTATGGAGTACGTGTGTATTTCTAGCATTGTAATTTCAATGTGGTATCCTGAAAGGCATCTTTTGACTTTGGTTTTCGTGTGTACTACCTACTAACTACATTTCATTACGAAACTCAACTTGACTTTTTTGCAATCTTTGGACGCTGATAAAATAATAGATTCTTAAAATATGCAATCTTTTAGTAGGTATCAAGACGTTAACTTTTAAACAGCTTGATATTTTTTAAAGTTTTTCATAAAATCGCGTTTTTGCTTCCAAACGAACATAAATACCTGTTTTGTTAGTTTCTGAGCGCGTGCTGCGTCATTGTCTAAATGAGATATCGGAAGTTATTTTAATCCTATGACAAAAAATATTCCCTAAGATAAGAATAGAGTAGCGTGGGCGCCGCGCGGTCTGATTCACGTTCGATCCGCGGACTCGCCTACTTCCTAATTAGATCTAGTTTACCTCCCATGCTCTGAGAAATCCCGAAACTAATCAATAAATAAACAAGAAGGAATACACTAACCTAGAAGAAATTGGGTACACAATAGTACGGTAAGCTTGACAAAAAGAGTAGGAATTGATGTTGTCGCCACTATCGCAAATATTTTTAATTTTGATTGTTAGCATGGCAGCAGAAATCGTTTCAGCAAAGTATTGCTATAAAAGTAAAAATAAAACATTTTCAGTTACGGGTGCATTCACGTCGCTGGGTGCGTTATTGATTAAAAGACTTTCTAAAAGCTGCTGTACTGTACTGTACTGTACCAGCGTTTTTAGTAGTCCACTGCAGGACGTAGGCCTACCCACGAAAGGTGATTGGGCCATATCCACCACGCGGGCCCAATGCGGGTTGGTGGATTCACATACGCCATCTAATTTCTTCTACGGACGTATGCAGGTTGCCTCACGATGTTTTCCTTAACCGAAAAGCCTGTGGTGTGAAATTCCGTACATCAATTCCAAAGAACTCATTAATATTGGTACGGGACCAGGGATTCGAACCCACGACCTCACGATTGTAAGGCGGGTGTCACTACCTTTTGACCTTACACCTTACACCACGGCTTATACGGCTTACACAGCTAAAAGCTGCAATTGATTAAAAAACCGGCATTCACAAAATACATGCGCTGTAGCTATGTTGCTAAGAAGAAATGTAGAAGAAGTCATCTGATTATACAGATGATCCGTCGTTCAGGGAGGGAAGTGTCAACCAACGAATTATAATAAAATATATCTTCGTTACTATCGCAACATGTATAGGTCAATATTTACAACTTACATTTTACAAGATTGAATTAGAAAAAAAATTGAATAATTTTGCCGACAGTACTCGTGGAGCTATTAATAAAGTCGTCAAAACTATTTTTTGTATTGACGCGTAAGAGTAGGCATGTGTACCTGCTTTCTTTAAGTGTGTCAATGTCGGCTATTCTGTGAGTCGCTAATAAATAGAGTTTCATTGAAAACAAACATCGGGAAACGAGGAGAAAAGGGGCCCGACAGTGGGACGAGGCCATGCTAGTAGTAGTATACCTACTTACCTATAGTACAGAGTACATGATGATAAAACAAGACTAAAGCAACGGCAATCTAAGGTAGATTAGAAATTCGCCTACAGCTCATACCTAGCAGGCCATGCGTGGATGAGATTAGCCCAATATCAACAAAGAAGGAACAAAGTAGCGTGTTTGGCAATTTTCTGTAGGCTCCATTTCACGACCTGATTCCTTCATCTCTTTTTCACGACAGAACAAGCCGGAAGTCGCATAAATACCATCCCTGCATAGTCGACGTACCACCTGCTTGTACTAAGCGATTCGCTTCTTCCTTCATAATGCGGACCGCCAGGGATTGGAGTGCCCTGACTCTGACAATTACAATTTGGATATCTTCGAGTCAAGAGTCAGGTATCTTCTAGCTAGGTCTACATACTCCATCTTCGGCTACAACTTCGCTTTCAATCAGGCGAATTGTTGGCCAAATGTAGCCCTATTCTATATAAAAAAAAAATGGCGAGAGTGGAGTCTATACCCAGCAGTGGGTCGACTCAGGCTGATGATGCTCTTTGCTTTGTATTAAGAATCTTGCAGACAACTGCAGCTTGCGGCTGCGACATAGTGTTGGACCAACCACAGCGGAGGCCGAAATGGTACAATCAAGGCTTGTCATTGATTGATGATTTATATTGGATCGCGAGAAAATATTTTCCTTCTCCATTATATCGATGACCCAAAAATTAGTATTTATTTCAGAATACCTGAGACGGTAAATAAATATGAACGCAGCAGGTTTGTTTTGAAAGAATGTGTTGGTATTTGGCGCAATGCTGCCTAATGAGGCCTGCGGCCCAATTCGGCGGATGGCATCCGCTGTTTAACTAGGCTGCATCGATCGTGAAATGTTACAAGAAAAGGAGAAATAAAATAATCTTTATCAATTTTTGTAAAGAAATGTATAGCCAACCCCAAACCATTTTTATCCGCTCTAGTAAAGTCTAGTTTAGCGTCGAATTTTCAAGAGGAGAAAATTTGAAATATCTGTTATTCTGTCATTTCCTTGGGCTCATCCACGGTGATGTTCCGAGAGTTCTGCATCTGCGATAATCAAGATTATAGCATGAAGCAGTCCCTTTTGCGACAATGCATCAATGCTACCTTTTTCTATCATTTTCTAGGGCTCATCCACGGAGATAAGCCGAAAGTTCTGCAATTATCAAGGATTATCATGACCCTTTTATGACAATGCACCAATGCTCCCGATATAGGCATATGTTTGAGTCGACAGCGATACAAGCGGCGCACGCGACACTTCGCACCGTGTCGCAGGGCAAGAGGCTTTATAGTTAACGATCCGTGTAAACAAATCAACGGAACTATCATGCCTTGGTCTGGAATGGAGACGCAAAACGCCCTCCATACGCAGGAGCTTGGCGCGCGGCGCGACACTCGCTGCCAGCCCTCTCACGTGCCACTCGGAATATGGATTTCATAATCCAGTCCTTTGTTCAGCCGCTACGTATTTACATGCCACTGATAGATCAGTCGATTAGTCTCCCTGCGAGTGGGCGGCGACGCGCGGAGAAACGTGCGCTTGTTTACTACACTCCGTTTTTAATCCGCAATCATTTTAATATTTGAAAGAAGAAGAGTCCGCGTACCTGCGTCACAGTAAAATGCGCACTGTAATAAATTGTTTCTGTTGCGTATTTCCGAAGAAACACAAAAATAGGCCCTTACTGACTACGAATACTACGTCAATTGAATTCTTTACATTTTCACTTTTTTTTCAGCAGCCAAAAGTTGCAAAGTTTTAATTGGAGTAGAAGCTCAAAAGGATCTGAAATAATACTCTTTTAACAAACGTCCAAAAAGATTTATGTCTACTATTTTTTTCGATAAATCACGCGATCGCTAAGGTACAACCCGCCACAAGCAGCCACGAATCAATAGGCTAGCAGCATACATGCGGTCTCCTGATTTTGAATTCAGATTTGGAATTCCGGATTAAGAAACCAAATGTACGCAGTCAGCCTTATAGATGGAAGAAGCGCAGAGATTTTTACGGAAAAAGAGCGTTTAGGTGGTTGTTAGTTGGTACAATTATGTCGCATGGTAAATGTGCATGACACAAAAAAATCGGGTGTGGCTGTGTCGTAGACGCGCCGTGTATTGTACGTGAATACGTCTCGTCAAACGTCATAGGTGATACTATATTATAGTGTCGTTATAGAAGCGATATCAGTATCCACTTGCATTATTTCAACCGTCTCAGCTGCAGATGTACCCGTACTACTCCGTCATTGATCCATTCAGCCGGATTCATTTATTACGTTGCCGGCACGACTGGCTCGGTATGACCGAGAGTGATGGTGTTTTATTGGTATCATTCGATTGCTTTTGAAAAGCTCTTTGCAACCGTATGCAATTTTTGTATTTCGATAGGGCTTTCTGACGTGTTTAGGCTAATATAGTAAATTTTGTCTTTTTTTTTTTTTTTTTTTAATTTTAACACCTAATTATAGTCACAGTCACAATATTACACTAATTTTTTTCAACTTTTGTTTAATTTTTATCCATAATTAATAGATATTGTCAAGAGATAACGATTGAAATTAAAACGAACGTCGTAGCTTCTCAGAATCAAAAGTTATGCCAAATTGAAATCTCGATACGCAGCAAAATTCTCTTAAAATGGCGGCGAATCCCCCTCCACTCCGAACGATGTATGACAGTATTTACACAGTGTAATAAATTATTTGATTCTTTAACTATCCAACGGTATAATAAATTGAATTCAGGATAGAAATGATAGATAAGGAGCTGCTGCACCAAACTGTATCCCCCGATTTTGTTATCATTAGTTTTTTGATTTGCCTCCCTTATAATGCAATTTTAAAGACGTATTCACGTCAAAAGAGAAGCATGAATGTGGTGTGAAGTGGGTGAGTGTGATGTGAAGTGGGTGAGTGTGGTGTGAAGTGGGTGAGTGTGGTGTGAAGTAGGTGTGTGGTGTATTGAGTGTATGGTCTCACCGGCGCGCAGCTGGTGATGCCCTGTGCGCCGTAGAAGAACTCGCGGCCGTACGCCACCAGCGCCGTGTGCCACACGCCCTCCACCGCGCGCCCTGCGACACCACAATCACATTCCTACTATACGCCCAATTAAATGATACGCATGATGACTGGGTTCAATAAAAACATGATTAGTTAGATTATCAAAAAATATTGGACACGTATTTTTTCTTTAGTCAATCAAACAATAAATGACAAAAATAAACCTAATCAAAGTTCGGAAGTGGGGGCTCGTAAAGTCACTTCTTTGACGAAAATACTACATTTGTATGTGACTCGTGACGTCACGCGGAACTTTAACGGGCTATATCTTTTGTTTAATTAACAAAAGAAAAAATATGTGTCTAATAAATTTTGATAATCTATCTGAGGGACTAATTATCTGAGGGACTAGTTAATTATATCTTTGTCATCATGCCTAATACCTACATGCATAAGCCTGCAGGTAACCCAACCCTCGTGCGGATCAGTCAGGATGAAGTTATCCTCAGCTTGTAGCTAACATCACACCCGCCAACTTGTATGATTCGGCCTATAACGGAGGAGGCCAATTCAAACTAAATGACGCATGTAAACACGAGGCCAGACGTTGCACAGTACAAGTCCACTATCAGCGGTGATGAGCGCGGATGCACCCTGATCGTTAGGCCAGGATCGTAACGGAGTTCTGCACTCCGTGGCCAGGGAAGCAGCAAGGCCCAAGAAACGCTAGCGACTATCTTGACTCATTCGAGAGGGGCTGGCAAGAAGTTGCGATCGCGACTCGTGGAAGGCAATGGGGGAAACCTTAGCCAAAGAAGATATAATGACACTACGCATTAGCCCAGGAGTGGGATAGTATAGGTTAAAAAAACCGGACAAGTGCAAGTCAGGCTCGCACACCGAGGGTTCCGTACAAATCCAGAAAATTTTACAAAATTGGGAAATAAGTTGTTAAAATCTCTTTACTATATCATCGACAAAAAAGTTTTCTTTTTCACTTTTCTTGTCATACATCGAAAATTACACATTGTTAAAATAATTAAAAACCTGTTTTAGGATGTGCTAATGCAGTTCTTTTATATGATACCTTACATGATCCGATTTACTCACTTTGAATTTTGAACCCATATTTTGTGAATTTTGAGGCCCTATTGTTTTGTGGTTTAAATAAAAATGTAGTTTTCAGATGTATTCCTATATGTGTACTTTGATACAATGCTTCTCGCCAAATTTCATAGTTCTATGTCAACGGGAAGTCAAACCAGGGTGGTTTTGTTTTTTGTGAGTGTCGAAATATGCGGTTTTTTACGACATAAACGGCTCTAACTTTTTTAAACGATAACTAAGAAGTTTTTCTTACACAATTGCAAGAGACCATTAATATCCGTATACAGTTTAAATTTCCACTCGATATCTTTACGCGTTCCCGAGATAAAGAGTCTTGACATTCACACAGACAGACAGACGGACAACAAAGTGATTCTATAAGGGTTCCGTTTTTTCTTTTTGATGTACGGAACCCTAAAAATAATTAAAGTAGACCTGTTTAAGTTTAACTTGGGTACCCACAGACTGATAGAACTTTGAGACTTCGTTACTAACAATACAAAGTGTTGCTTCAGCACCTACAATCACATCAACTCTAGACATTCTAGCAAACAGCATTATAATTATGATGCATTGGCACGCCGCGCGCCGGCGCCGGCGTATTGTCATTCAAAAATATATCAACCAGTCAAATATTCAAATCTTATATTATTTTAAAAGCTACGCAGAAAATTCGCACAAAAAATTACAAAATATTAGATTTTCATGTACTACATTTTTTTTTTAAGTAGTCTAACAAAACAAAATAATGTAGAATGAAAGGCGGCCCGCGTCTGCAAACAAACCCCATCGCTCGCGGCTCCGCGTTTATTTACGACGAAAACATTCGCCGAAGACACATCCCATATAACAGGTGGAAAACACTACTTACAATGTAATTTACGACACTAAAATACTTTAAAGAAAAATATACAATTTGGATACTGGATACATAGCCATTGTTTCTGACTAATGCTACCTACTGAAAGTGAATTGGGCATATTTCGTCCACTTACTACTTAGTAGTAGGGTAAACATAATATTTTTCGCCAAAACTGGCAGAACCGACTTCAACCATGTATGTACAGAATTCGAATAGTTTGCACGAATCAATGTATTTTCCAAAAACGGCTCAGCCGATTTCAATGAAATTTAAATGGTAATAACTGTATTGTTATTTCTCTATGTATAATCAATTAAATAAATAAATGGGACTACATCAGAAGTATGATCTAGCGAACAAAAAAATCATCAAAATCGGTTCATAATTTTACTGGCGAAGTAATAGCGTAGCGTAACATACAACGAAAAAAAACATAATTGAATTGAAAACCTATTTCTTTAAAGTGGTTTATAAAGTGTTAGTATTGGCTGACCTATGATTGCAGGCGCAAGTAGAGAGGCGAACCCCAGCGTGAGGTCGTAGATGTAGAGGTCCACCGGCATCCCCGCCTCCGACATGGCTGCTGCCTCCTCGCGCCTCTCTGTAACCAAACACACCACAACATTGCTTACTGACATCCTTGACTTCACTGCCTCGGTGGCTCAGTGGTTACTGACCCCAACTACTGGCTCAAAGAAGGGTGGGTTCCATTCCATTCAGGTGATGAATTCCATTCATTTAAGCATTTATGTGATGAACATAGGTGATTGCTCTGTGTCTAATTGTTATTAGTAATAATAATAATCTATCTAAATAAGTATTTAAAAATATGTATACTGTTGCAGCTCCATGGAAATTTTTAGATATAGCACGATTAACTAGATCATGATTTATATGTTTTACGTGATATAGATAGCTCATACTGTATAGATATAATTTAGTATATAAGCTGTTGTTATTCCTTAATAAATTAGCCATTGAGAAAGATACATTCCGAGAGATATTCTAGTATCTTATTATTATCCTTTAGCCAAGTAGAGCCATATGACAAGCTTTGCAGATTGAGGTCAGAGACCATGTGTAAGATGTCCACTAATATTTATTTATCCTCATGCTAGTACATGTAATAATGTAATAGTGTTTGTTGCTAACAAATCTCACTTGTGTTGGAGAAGTCTGACGAACATATTATAAATGAAAAAAACTAATCAGTAACTGCCATGATTCAGTCTTCATGTTACTATAGTCTGACCGCTTAACTTAGTCCTGGCCTGCGCAGGTACAGGGGCGCGGGGGTAGACGACAAAGAGGGACTGAAACAAGTGCGGCCGCGTCTGTCTCAGTCCCTTATGTCGTCTACCCCCGCGCCCCTGTACCTGTGCAGGCGAAGACTCAGTTAAACGGTCAGACTATAGATCAATCAGTCTATTGGGTTGCATGTTATATTTGTGCTGAAGAATAGTAGCACATTGGAACCATTCTACAACAACTCATTTATAAAACCACTATACTGAGAGCCATTCCATATTTTAGTTTAGGAATGTTTACCATTTTTGACCACAACATTACATAAGATCTGGTGTGATGTTAATTTGATATTATGTACTTGTTGCTGTGTTTAAGCATGGTACACCTAGACCTGACCTAGACAGTTATGATAGAAAATAATATTGTTACATGCCATGAAAGCTGGCAAATTAGAGCACAGGGGTTTGTTTACTAAAAACTGACCGCCTCACCACAAAAGATTTAAACATGTTTTAAAACACCGGTTAAATGTGCTATTTGTACTGGTAAACATTGTTTAAAACGTGCGTAAAACCTTTGTGGTAAGATGGTTAGAGAATAAAAACAAAATCTAAAATATTTCTTATCACTAGTAACCCTATCTACTTAGCTTTAGAATAAAATTGAATTTTAATCATACAATAGGCCCAATTATGAAGGCACCATCGTAATTATAATAGCTAATTAGACTATTTCTGTTTCTTTTTCACTTTAGGCATTCAATAGAGAGAACACTTTTTATGTTGCTATTAAATTTACAATGGGGCATTCATAATTGGGCCTAATGACAGTATTTGTTCTTTTCTCTAACTTTTGTACAGATAGTGTAACTGAAACAAAACTGCAGGAATGTGGATGCAAGCTGCTAGCAACCCCATTAGAAATAAATAAAAATAGCCTTTATTACCAACGCATATTTACATTTACCTTATATCCTTCAAAAGTATGGACTTAAAACTTAGTTGCTCTTTTTGGGCATTGCAAAATATTAACTAAATACTAATGAATATATTAAAATACATGGAATGGCATATTTTTATACAGCTGCCAGTCATGCAAGTTGCTACCTCAAGTGGCTGGAATGTGTATTATGAACAAAGTCTACCACTAAGGTCTACGGCGCAACCTGAAGCCCCCAAACTGAACCATCTTTAAAATCATGTTGATTCATACCAGTACTTTGCCTTACCAGTAAAAAGATCACAATCACGTCAGTCACCCAGTCTATCAATGGTGAACTTAGTAGGTAATGCACTTTATTGCACTGTATGCACTGGACTTCCAGACAGGACAGTCGC
Source organism: Hypomecis punctinalis (assembly GCA_949316475.1). Classification (NCBI taxonomy): domain Eukaryota; kingdom Metazoa; phylum Arthropoda; class Insecta; order Lepidoptera; family Geometridae; genus Hypomecis; species Hypomecis punctinalis. The sequence continues at coordinate 225,443 of OX438801.1, read as the reverse complement.
GAGTGGCGGCGCGCTGCAGCGGCGGCGGGACGCGTCTCTCCTTTCGGGCGCGCGCCACAACTACTACTATAATAACTACCTGCACTAATCACTATTAATAAACTCGCAGACACGCGACACGAGCGAGCACCTCAACAAACTCCGCTCAGATCCCGACACACGGAGGAATTATACCGAACTGGCATACAGGGAGCTCGGTGTACCCGAGTGATATCCAGTTGTTAATAGAAATTAAACCTATAGAAATAAAATAAAAAATATTTATTTACCTTCCCAAGAGGAAATTAGTTAGTTAAAACTATAACTATAGGAGTTTTGTTTTTAGTTCTTCGACTTTATTAGATAGTTTTACATGTTATTGCATCATAGCAAAATAAATTACGCAAAGTAAGCTTTCAGATTCGCTGATGAATTGCAGATTTGATTTTTAATTTTTTATAGTAAACGTAGTGATTAGTCGTGTGTAACTCAGATCTGAACCGGTTCAACAGATCAGCGGGCCGACCGCCTTACTCAAAACTATCACTATTGCGATTACTATTGCTATTGCAATTCGCAAGCAATCGTAATAGCTTATCGGAACCGCCTACCATAGAAGTAATAGTTTTGGTGAGAATTGCTTATAGCTTTCACAGATAACCTGTGTTTTTGTAATCTGTGCTCTGACACATTCTGCGTTTAGTTTCCGCTAATTATAATTGATTTGCAGAATGTTTGTTTATTTCTTATTTACTCAATAATATGATTAAAAAAATATTAAGGATAAGAAAATAACATTTCAAATGAATTTCTTCTATAATATCTTCTATAATATAACTTATAATCAAAGTATACATGCGAATGGGATTTTTTAAAATTCCATGGCATATTCGCATAAATGAAACGCATTGACATTTGCATTTTTCACATTTTGATTTTTATTTGGAGGGAAACATGGGGAGCCAATAATGTACGACCCAAAATTCACGACATGATAATGTACAGCCTGATAGTGTATGGCATGATAATTTGTGTCCCACCAATTGTGACCAATTATTGTGAGTTAACTCAATTTCAAGAAAAGTTTAACATGTGGGTCTTAGAAATCACCGATTCAATTACCTTTAATATAATTAATGATAAATTTAAGATTTAGTTTCCATGTTGTTATTAAACTTTCGCGATTTGAACACATTATTACTGTATACTACGGGACTAATCGCGCACTAAAATTACGAGATAAATAAATACCTCCTCATCCTGACGTTTCAGTCGAGTTGCATCGACCGTGGTCACGGGTAGACTGGAATGTGGAACAGCTGGTACCGCCAATTCAATTTGAACTTGAAATATTGTCACTACGACACACAACACTCACGGTATCTAACAATGTCCTTCTACCTTACACTACGCGATTTGCATTTGTTGAAAACAGGATTCCACGACGCCGATAACTGAAATCCATTCCCCCGGTTGAAATTCTTATGTTTTTTGATTTCCACCGCTTCACGAACTATTCTTAAAAAATAGTGTCGATCCGTGGAGGACTTTTGGGTAATGAAGGCAGACAAAGAAGGGGTTGACCAGTTTGTGGATTATTTCAACTCTATTCATCCTAACATTAAGTTCACTTATGAGATGGAAGTGGAGAAAACTTTGCCATTCTTAGAGGTCAAGGTGATGGTGAGGTCCGATGGCTCCTTGGCATACACAGTTTACAGGAAGTCCACGCACACAGACAGATACCTACACGCAACTTCACACCATTATCCGTGCCATTTGCAGTCTGTGCCTAAAGATTTACATCTGAATCCATCATGATTTAAGATATGGCCGGCTTTCCGGCAGAGTAACAGGGGTCGAGCTCACGGAACACTTCGTGAATGGATCGAGCCCCGTGATATTATTATCAAAAGATAATACAATTACAAAATATCAATTTTAGCAAATGAGGCTTCAAGACATACTTTTTGCATAAAGTCTTGTTTTCGTTTTAAGAAAATACAATTCTAAAACGTATTTATATCCGGTGGAAAATATGAAAATGTTTTCTCTGATGCTGATTGTATCGTAATTAACTCTGTATCAGTAATTTCGATGTGCTATAAAAAAATAAAAATAAATATTTTGGGACATCTAACACACGGCCTCTGACCCCAAACTATTTTTAATATTTTACGCGCATTGTTTACATTTACATAGCGTCGTGACGTCATTCACGACCACAGAGTAAAATAATGACATCGATCGTTTTCGTAAGTAACGCGCGAAATTTTGAAACTGTAAAATTAAAATCCGTTTTTAATGCACTTAAAGCATAAATATTTTTTTTGTTTTTTTTTTTAATGATTTATTAGCCCTACAGCGTCTAATTGAGATACTTTTCAAAAATGACTAAAATACCCTATTGGTGGCATGGGACATGAAATACGGGCCGTGCTTTCCTGCCCGCACGATTTGGTGTCACCTAATTAATATGTGCCGTACAATATAGGGACTCGAAACATAGACGTCAAATTAATCTCTTTATTATTTACAAAGTAGTTAAAAGTAGTAAAGTTTATTTATGTACGAAGAACAATTTTTTGCAACTTAGCGATGATGTAATTCCTCTTTTGCATTCTTCACAGAGGACAACGGCTATTAGACCGGAGATCAAGGTGTTTATGATTGGTAGTGGTCAAGGAATGTGGTGGAGAGATGTTTTGGTATCTTGAAGTCATGTTTTCGGTGCCTATTGGCACATCGGACAGTGCACTATACCCCTAAGAAGGCAGGGAACATTGTAAATGCATGTGTGGTTCTTCACAACCTCATGGAGATCGACGAGGAGGCTATGCGCCTTGACCGCGAACGTCAGCCAGAGCATAATAGAAGGAATAGAAGCAGTAATAGAAGGGCAGACGCCCAGCAGTGATCATTCATGATATATAATTATCTAATACCCTGAGCGAAGAGACCTATGCCCAGCAATGATCAGTGCCATAGCGGTAGTTATGAGTGTGAAAGTGGTTGTATAAATTCTATTATTTTTTGATGTTTTTATCAGTCAATGTAGTCTCTTATGCACTAATAATTCACTAATGGTGTGCAGATTGAGAGTGAAAATGATATCTATATTTCAAACTGTGTTAGATAGATACTGCTTGTGTTTAATTTTTCTGTTTTAAAAATTAAATACTAGAAAACTTTTAACTTTATTAAAGATAATGAATTTGAATTTGATAATATTCGAACATTAAACAAATTGCTATTACAGGTCCACCACAGTGGGCGCTGGACTTGGAGGAGAGGCGGCTGGCCTTAGATGCAGAGCGGCTAGAAGAAGACTGTCATTTTCATCGCTCACTTTTAGAAGCAGCAGCAGAAGTTCCAAACAGAACTACTCTCTGCTTTAAAAGAACTCGTCCAAGCAGCCTCTAGGATTAGTAATAGAAGGGCAGACGCCCAGCAGTGATCAGTCATGATATTTAATTCTAGTGTGAAAGTGGTTATATATATTCTATTATTTCTTGATGTTTTATCAGTCAATGTAGTCTCTTATACATACATCTCTTGGGATTTGTTTTATTTCAAATACCACTAATACACAGATCACATTTTTTTATTATATAGAATTTAACATTATAGAACTTGCAGCTATAGGAAAGGTGCATAATAACAATTAATACCTTAAAACCTAAAATATCTATGTATTGGAAGTGTAATTTAGTTATATAAAGTTACAAAGATCATTAATTTCATATAAATTCTTTAATTTCAACTAATTTAACATATGATTAAATAAATAAACAGCTTATGGAAAGGTTTTCCAGAGTTATTATTCAGGCAACTTATTTACATCTGAATCAAAAATCATATATTGTAAAAACTGTACGGGAGTTTTGAGCATTGGGCAGTCGGGAGCTTTTGTCAGAAGATCTTTTCTAACTTTGCAACTGATAACAATAAAAAAACTATTCTGTTCAGTAATTACTAGGTACCAAATAATATGTGTGCTTAATATATTTGAAATAAAATTTTCATTTTGATAAAGTATAACAGTTTTATCACCGTTTATGTAAAAAAAGTGCCCAATGCTCTCCTAACACCCCTACAGTAGGTACATAGTTAGTGGCGGTATCAACAGTTTTGTTCTGATGGAACATAAAACAAAAATTATATATTTCCGGCTTCTGGCTCCCGGCTCCCAGCTCTGGTCCTGGCTCCCGGCTCCGCTCCTGGCTCCCGGCTCCGTTCCTGGCTCCCGGCCCGCTCCTGGCTCTTGGCTCCGCTCCTGGCTTTGGCTCCACTGGCTGGATAGATCACCGTCCTATAAAATTATGAAACTATACTATACTAGGGCGACTTAGTAGAATAGTTATTATATACAAACTAGTTTTTACCCTCGGCTTCGCCCGCATACGCAATATATAATTATAATTTATAGCCTATGTGTTATTCTGATATATAAGCTATATTATTGCAAAGTTTCAACTCAATCCGTTCAGTAGTTTTTGCATGAAAGAGTAACAAACATCCATACATCCGTCCTCATACATTATGAATGTAATGTAGCTGCTTTATTAACTACTTTTACTAAGATTTACATAACAATACTAAGATACATTCTACTTTACTAACCTATGACTTCAATGGTTGCGCATGTGAGCATTCCATAGCCTGTCTACAAGTTGTTGCCTCACTGCGCACATGACAAGACACCAAATCATCTTTCTACAACATTCCTTGTGCTGATTTGTTTGTTAGTATAATGCTCTTCTGCACTTCCTGCTTGAGCATTACGAATGGGCGTCATCATCCATGGCCTTTGTGCATAACCAGAATCACCTGTAATAATTTAACATTTTTAAAATACTTGTTGATGTTAGGTTAGAGGACTCCTCTGTCTGTAACCAGTGATAGCTAGTATATGTATGTCATAGACATTAGGTATATATATTAGTAAACATGAGTTTATTAATACTGAATTTGTCAGGTTCCACACTTACCCAAAAACCAGTAGGTTTCGCCCATCTCATGGAGTCTTTGTATCCCAGATTTCACCGGACAACAATTCCATACATGGGAGTCATGACTTGATCCACCATATGATGAATCAACATGTAAGATGCGTAAATTAGCATCACATATCTGTAAATTGAATACATTAATTTAATTTACTATCTCTGTCACTGTAAAGACCTATTCGGCCAATGTATTATGTATTTTTCTTACCATTAGCACATTCAGTGAGTGGTACATCTTCCTGTTGAAATATCCTTCTTCATGTTCACTAGGCCGAATGATAGAAATATGGGTACCATCAATACAGCCTAGAACACCAGGAAATCCAAATTGGTCATTGAACCTAGAACAAGTCAGAGCTTTTGTTAGAAAATAAATGAAAAACTGAATCGAGGTAATTAATACATACATTATAACAATTATTTACCTTCTTGCAACTTCACGACGTTCAGCTGAAGTTTTTGGGAAAGTGACATACTTCCTCCAGATCTGAGGATGATTCAATGCCTCTGTTACTTCCGCAAGACAATCAGACATAGATGTCTGTGACAATCCTAAGCTGAAGTCATTGCCCACACATTTTTGGTAGCTGCCACTAGCATAAAATTGTAATGCCGCCAATACCTGTAAAACAGTACAGTGGGTAAATGTTTGTTATTATCACTATTTAACACATCATGTAAGTTGCACTGAATTCATAAACACCTTGATCTCCGGCCTAATAGCCGTTGTTCTCTGTGAAGAATGCAAAAGAGGAATTACGTCATCACTAAGTTGCAGAAAATTGTTCTTCGTAAGGCGAAAATTCTCGATAAACGTCTTCTCCGGCAGCAGCATGGGCTCGCTTTCTTCTCGCAGCTGTCTCCTCCGTAGAGTCAGCATCTTTCTCAGCCTTTCTTCTTCAGCTTCAACCAGCAACAACATTCGCGCCATTTCTCACATAAAACAGAAAAATTAAACACAAGCTGTAATCTATTACATGTGCTGTTGAATTAATGAATACTGAATTACATAAATAACGTCACAAAATTAATAATAGCCAAGTTAAAATCCAAAAAATACCAAAGCCTTTATGAAAACAGTTGGTTCGTGGTGACTGCTTTCATTGAGTAGCGATAGCTGTCAACGAAAGCAATTCCGCCATCTTGAATAATTAGGCGGTCCCAAATCGAGCTGTCAATAGTACATTTTTGTAAAGTTGTTCATTCAACGACTGCTTTCGCAATCCGCGCAAAGCTATTGATAGCTGACATCACATAGGCGGTGCCAAATGATTAAAATGACGTCATAAACTATTGCTATTGCGATTGCTATTGATTCGGCGGTAGATCCGCAGATCACACCAGTACGGCTCAACAGCTCGCGGTTCAACTCCAGATCAGGCAGCTCAATCGTGCCTTGCGGTTCATTCAATGTTTACTTGCGATGCGACGCGACCGACGCGACGCGCTCTTTTAACTTTTTGACGAACCTATGCCGTGTGCGAACGAAACGGAGAAACATAGAAAGAGAAGGAGAGTGCAGTGGCAACTATCGTCATAATAAATATAGGTAGGGTGTGACAGGGATAACGCTCTACAAAACTGAAACCAGCCAACAATCTCCGAAGGTCGATGTCGAATAATTTTATTATTCGCGCGTAGGTACCTACCTGTCCGCGAAAAGTTCTAGATGAATCGTAGACAGATGACCTCAGTGAGACCGCAGGATGCTTGCCTCTTCCAATCGGTCTTGTTGGAGATCTATATGAGAAGCCTATGTCCAGCTGAGGACGTCCGATGGCTGAAATGACGATGATGACCTGTCCGCACGCGCTGCTTTTTACCGACTTCAAAATAGGACGACATTTTCTTGTTTGGAAGAATTAACGCGAAAATGTGCAACTGTTACTCGAACAGGTTACTCGAAAATGCACTTTATTTATATGTAATAAGGATAAATGGGAGATTTTGTAACCTATTCAACCGGACTACACCGATTTTGATGTGATTTTTAACTCTCGACAAATATGTTCATTAAGAGCTGGTTTTGCAAGATCTAATGTTCGAAGGAGTACTAGTACATTAAGGAAAGTACATAATTAATAAAAAAAACTCAATTTTTTAATGAAGTATAGGTATAGTATAAGTATAGATACCTACTTATTCAATTCAAAATTATTTATTTTCAAACAACAGTACGCTACTACAAATACTATTCTCCAAACTGGGTACATTCAATTACCTTTATCTAGTATCACATGAAACTCGCATTACAAGCATAAAAATGTAACAATAAGCAAACCAACTACCTATGTGAACGGGATAATGTATCTCTACAGTTACTGTTTACATTGTCATTCACTAAACGACTCACTTGAGATCCACGCATATATTTCATGCGAGCTAAAGTGCCTACATACTTAGAATCGAGTTCTGTTGTACTGTGGTGATCTGATCTGCGAGACGGTTCGCAGCTCCGGCTCAGCTGGTTGAGCTGAACCGTGAACCGCGGCTCGCGCAGATCAGTTGAGTTACCCATGGCTAGTAGTGATTATTTTGAACAAATTCGAAAACTTTTTCCGACCTAAATTTGACATTGACATTTATATTTAGTTTGACAACAAGCGAGAGCGCATTAAAAAAAAGCGAAATTATTTTTAATTACTTGTAATTTTTCACAGAGATACCAGAGGGATAATGTGATCGATCGAGAAATTAAAGAAAGAGATGCAGTGATATAATATGACATGAGTTAGAAAGAGACATGACATATATTTCGATTCTGTAGCTAGTTACCGTGAGTTTATTATTAAAAGCTTTTTATTTAACTTGCAATGTATGTATGTATTGTGTGTATGTCAAGGAAGTTTCATACGAGAACTGCAGGGCGATTCTGTTAATCGTTGACGTTACTGAGGTGACACGCTCTTGAACCTGTCTCGTTTCATCGTCGTCGAGAAAACGGACGAGCTACGATTAATGACGTAAAAACGTGTGACGTTACTGAACTGGAACGTATGTAAACCTCGTTCGTTTCTCAGGCGTTTCTTCGCCGCTGGGAAACTACCATAAAACGGACGAGCTTCGATCGATGGCGAAAAAACGTGTGACGTTACTCAACTGGAACGTATGTGAACCTCATACGTTTCTCATGCGTTTCGTCGCCGCTGAAAACTGTCATAAAACGGACAAGCTTCGACCGATGACGCAAAAACGTGTGACGTTACTGAACTGGAACGTATGTGAACCTCGTACGTTTCTCATGCGTTTCTTCGCCACTGAAAAACTGTCATAAAACGAACAAGCTTCGATCGATGACGTAAAAACGTGTGACGTTACTGAGTTGAAACGTACGTGAAGCTCATCCGTTGCTACCACCTCCATTCGTAAGCAGACTAAAGTTCAAGTTCCAATTGATGACGTCAAAGGCGTGTGACAGTGTAAAACCTAACGATCGATGTTGAAATCAAATGACGTCACTCAAATAATAGGTTTCGTACGTACTAAGGGCATTGTTGTGGGATGTCCTCAGATTAGATTTAACTCAAAGAATCAAAACACTTTTCGTAACGCACCTACCACAAAAGTTTTACTCTCGTTTTAGACTGTGTTTAACAGTACAAATGCAAGGTTAAACAGTGTTTAATGCGTGTTTAAATCTTATAAGGTGGTCTTATGGTAAGGCGGTTTAAGTTCATCTTCATCATATTGTGATATCAAAGCAAATCAAAGCTTTACGTAGTAATACGAATCACTTAGTAAGAAAATTAAAGTACAAAATTTTGAAAAAATGAAAGTCTTATTTTTTTGGTTTTAATTTTACTGAAGCTAGTGGAAACCTTATTGGTCACAGCTTTTATACAAAAAAATATTAACATCAAAATTTATTCATTCATTTGGGGGCTATGTAGGGACCACAGGATACAGGCCTTACACACAGAGATATGTGGGGGGGCTGAATATTGCCCGTACACCACTGGCTTTTCAGTGAAGAAAATCATCAAGAATTTGATTCGCACATTTTATATTTAATAGTCTTAACCTAATTCCAATCCCCCTTCGCCTCGCTTTAGTTTTAGTTTTAGTAGAGTCTAATCGACCTTCGTGGGTAGGCAATGTAGGCATATGGTCAATTTTGCACTATTTAGGAGGCTACAACGGAGCAAAATGACTCGTTTGCAATTTTTCCTTACTACGACTCTGATTAATTTGACAAACGTTTGATGTAGGTAGGTAAACAAGCGAGGAAAGTGAGATAAGTAAATACTTCCACATTTAATTTTAATGTTGTCAAACGCAAACTTGTAACTAGATATATAATATAAACATTGATCACACTCTCATCCTCGCCATTAAATTGAAACTTTTAAATGTGCCTAAAACTATGTTTTTTACTTTGATTATTTACAAGTAAATAATCGGTGCTAGCCCAATGCGGGAGTGGACGGACGTATGAGTGCGCTTATTGCATTAGTAAACACTAATCATCCGTGCGTCCCACGGACTCGACCCTACACTGTATATGACAAAATATGTTATAGTTTTTTTTATAAAGAAATAGATTTTTTTTTTGTTTGGAATTCAAATAGTGGCGATGGGTCTCAAATGAAATAAAAGTATGGTGAAAATTATGAAAACGAATATAAATAAGGTAATCATAATCATTTATTTATGTTATTTGCATGTCGTAGGTAAATGCTATCTGGTACTGATGTGTCTCAACTACCAGGTGTTTTTATCTCACACCAGACGTGAATTTCATTGTATAAACAAGAAGAAACATCTAAAACTATGCTACTACAGCTCATGCTGCAAACCAATATGTTTATTGTCTTCAAAAAAATGTATGTAGATAATGTACTCCACCATACACTTTACGGTTTCTTTTTCCACTCTTAACTAACAGTTAAATCACATGAAGTTAAGGTACATAGTAAATCAAAAATGTTCGTGTTATACCTATTCATAATTAATGAATTTAGATGTTTTTTCTGACACATTCAATTTGAAAAGGTTTAAGTACTTAGCACTACATTAATAATATTATAATACATTTACATTTACTTTAAAAAAAAAATGTGGTACCTTTTTAAAATTTAGCTTATATTATATATCCCACAAACTAAAATGGTTTCTTCAAAATTATATCAGAATGATCATGTGCCGGTATTACCCAATTCTCCCCATAGAAAAGCTGTCACGCTTTTTTTATTTACGATGACATAATTTTAGTGTATCAAAGGCACAGATCAAAGGTGACAATTATTGACTTAAAGTATATAGACTAGAAGCACCTATAAAGTATGACCTACAGACAAAGGATACAAAAGTATCAATACCGTCGATATCAATGAATCAAATAAATGTGCCTTTTTGGAGACAAACTTTTCATAGATGTACCGTAACAATATTATTAATTTTACATGTCGAAAAACTTATGTGGTGGACTTCTGGTGACCCAGATGGTGACCCCGTGCTTACCCACTGGAGTCTGCTCATGAAAATCAAACTCAAGAACATCACGATCCTAGAGGGCGAGGGAAGGGAGTTAGTTCAAAAGCATTTCTTCTTTGTTCAGGAACAATGGATCAAATAATGAAGAAGAAGTGAGTTACCAAACGACAAATTCCATAGATTTAAAAAGCTGTGGTCGTCTCTTTATATCTCTATACTCTATAGTGAGTAACAATGTACCTACCTCTGTGACCTACCTACTAAATGTAGCCGATGTATACCCGAAGTAAAGTCGAAGAATACCGAAATAGAAACCGGTGCAAAAACGATCGCAACTCGGCAATTTTCTGTGTCTTCTCAGTTGACGGTGAAACCAAGCTTACCTACGAGTATGTATGGTTTTAATATCTTGTGCTCATTGATACATGTTATTGAGATGCCTTTTATTTTGATTTCATGTATTCCTTGATTCTGAAGTTGGTATAATAAAATAAGTATATAAGCAAGCCGCATCCAACAGACCTTATTGGAGATCCATTGGGGAGGCCTGTGTCCAGTAGTAGACTTCTTATGGCTGATGGATGGATGGATGGAAGTACCTAAGGTCGTTTAGGCCGTGCGGCTAGACCTAGTGTCAAAATTTCTAAGCTGCCTGAATGCGTCTGTGCTTAACGGTTATAACAACCGGGAACTTTAATAACATGCCATCCGAGCCACATCGCTCAGTTGTCAAACGGTACCGAACGATGTTTAACTTTAGTGATTGCTGGCAAACACCTAGGTAAACTACGCTGTGAGCGCTTCATGAGCTCCAAGCGTCTTACAGAATTATCCTTGAACGATAAGAGGTCAGAGATCATTTTACAGAAAAATATTTTAAGCAAACATAGATGCTATAATTACAATATGAATATAGAGTAATTATAAATTAAAAATAATTTGTATTCCAAATTAATAAATATACAATTACAGTTACACATGGTAACATAATTACAGTAACATAAATAAGCAACATTAATTATTATATATTTTAAATGAGTAATATTATAATTATGTCAATGTAGATAATTATTTATAATTTCGATTTAATAAATTCATCATAGCTGTGGAACGTTTGCTCAATCAGCCAGCGTTTGAGCCTGGACTTGAAGCTGCCCATAGAAGGCGCCGATGTGATACTATTTGGCAGCTTATTATACACTGCTGGGCCCATAATGTGAGTCGTCCTGGCCGACTTCTCCAGCGTGCGCGGGACTTCAGCTAGCCTGCCCTTGAGGCGGGCACTGGCCAGGGTCCGGTAGGAGGTCTGGTTAATCCTAACATAAACCGCCACCTGAAATATAACAAGTGCTGGCAATGTCAGGATGCCAAGCCTCCTAAAATGTGGTCGTGCGGATTCATCCTGTGTCACTCTAGCGATGTTCGGACGGCGCGCTTCTGCTTCTTTCTTCTTCGGTTTCTCCGAGTTCCGTCTGAAGGAAGCGGTCCTTTAAAATCTATAGAGATTCGTTCAAAAGGAGCCGTCGCTTTGATGAGTTTTCCGACATTTTGATGAAAACGAGGTTTTACTTCAGCACATATAGAACAATTCGAAGTTATTCGTTTAATTTCGTCAATGGAGAAAGGCAAATTTTTGCTTCGAACCCAGTGTAGCATCCTTGTTATACCGGGGTGACATAAAGTGTTGTGTAACTCTTTCAATGCGTTTTCATGCGACGATCCAGTTATAGAGGCTACGAGTGGCGTTACAGCCCTTGATAATGCATCGGCTGCTACATTTTCTCTTCCAGGGCGGTACACAATATCAAAATTATATGCAGAGAGCTCTAACCGCCAACGTTGAATCTTGTCATTTTTTATCCTTGAAGTATGTCTCTGATGAAACATAAAGGCAACCGATTTTTGATCTGTTATTAGTTTGAAGGCTCTTCCGATTAGAAATTGTCTCCATTTCCGGAGGCATTCAACAATGGCTGCAGCTTCTTTTTCTATAGCAGGGTGGTTTCGCTCACTGCTGTGAAGGGTTCTAGAAAAGAATGCAACAGGACGGCCATTTTGCGATAAAGTTCCCGCAATGGCATTATCAGACGCGTCCGTCTCTACCACGAACGGTATTTTGTCATCAATTGCGTTTACTGTCGAGGACGATATCTCTTGTTTCAAGGCTTCAAAAGCACTTACTGCGTCAGATGCCAGTGGAAAAGTTTGTGATAAAAGAGGTTGAATTTTCTCCGAGAATTTTGGCACCCATTTGGAATAATGAGCGAAAAATCCCAATGCTCTACGCAGAGATGCTTTGTCTGAAGGCAATGGTAGCTCCGATAGGGGACGAAGGCGATCTGGGTCAGGTTTTATTACTCCATCACAAATGTTGTAGCCTAAGATCTTTATGTTCTTTAGCGAGAATTCACTCTTATCTAGGTTTAGGGTAAGATTATACCGTTTGGCCACGTCGAGAAAACGCTGTAGTTTTGTATCATGATCTGTCTGATTGTTGCCACAGACAGTAATATCATCTAAATAGGCGTAGACACCACGCAGGTTCTCTTTCTTTATGATTCCATTGATTGATCGTTGAAAAACTGCTACTCCATTAGTCACCCCAAATGGTATTCTACGAAATTGATATAAGTTACCTTCGGCTTCAAATGCAGTGTAAGGCTTTTCTTGATCGATAATTGGAAATTGATGGTAAGCGCTCTTTAAGTCTATTTTGCTGAAAACCCTGTGCTTAGCGATATTAGACACCACATCTTCTATACATGGCAGCGGATACGCATCAAGTTGTGTATATCTGTTGATGGTCTGTGAGTAATCTATACACATTCTTTTCTTATGGTTCTCATTTCTCGTTACTAATACTTGCGCCCTCCATGGCGACAAGCTAGGTTCTATTATTCCGTCGTCTAAGAGTTTCTTTATCTCGTCTTTAATGAATTGTTTGTCGCTATCTGAAAATCTTCTTGATTTAGCAGCTATTGGCTTACAGTTTGGCAAGAGATTCGGGAATAAGCTTACTGGCTCAATGTTGGCGTGCGTCAATGTACACAACTTCAAAGGCGCTCGGAGTCCACCAAAATTTACCTCTAATGTCTTGTGTTTATCCAGAATATCATGGCCGATTATTACGTCAGCGCATAGATTTTCCATTATTAACAAATCTGCTTGAAAACTGTGACCTTGCATGTCGATATTTACTGAACATCGTGAGTTAACCTTTCTTTGTAGATCTGAAGCCGCCATTGTTATATTTTGATCACATGAATTCGTTTTTATTCCATATTTATGAATAAGACGTTTATCTATGAAACTTGTAGTGCTTCCTGTGTCGATTAAGGCATTGGCTTTGTAGCATTTGTCAATAGTGATTTCTAATTTGGCCTTTTCAAGATTAGCCGTCCCAGCAACAACGTGTGACAGTAGCTTTTTATCTTCCTTTGCAGCAAGTGGTTCATTATAACCGGTGCTTGCACTCTGGTGTAGATCAGCACTTCTGCAAACCTTTGCAAAGTGTCCTCTTTTATTGCACTTCAAACAGGTGGTACCAGCAGCGGGACAGTTTTGTCGTGCATGTTTCTTATTACCACAGAAGTAACAAGTTTCCTGTATACTTTCTCTTTTACTGTTGGTAATGGCTGCATTGACGAAAGAACTGGTAGAGGCTTGCTGGTAACTATCGTTATGTATACGCGCCAACTCTAATGCGCGTGCTTGTTTGTGTGCTTCATCTAACGTGAGTGTGCTGTTTTCTAGTAGCCTTTGTCGTACAGAGGACGAAGAAAGTCCAGCTATGAATGAATCTCTTATAAATTCATTTTCATTCTGTTCGGCAGTTATATTTTTGAAGTTGCATCCTTTGGAGAGCAGCCGTAATGCTTGTAAATATTGGTCCACAGTCTCACCTGTTTGCTGCGATCGTTTTGATAGTTTGTACCTGGAGTAGATTTCATTTGGTGGTTTGAGAAACAGTGAGTCGAGTTTTTGTATTGCGATGTCGTAATCGGTACAATCTTGTAGGTACACAAATATTTTAGGCGATATATGATTGGCCAAAAGTTGGAATTTATCAACTTTTACTGAAGATTTTTCACCAGAGACAGCTGTCAGAAAATTTTCAAAGGTTTTTTTCCAGTGCGTCCACTGAGGGGACAAATCTTCATTCGAAGATGGATCTTCGTCAAAACGATCAGGGCGTAAATATTTTTCCATTTTGCTAATTAAATTGTAATAAAGATAAATACCTCGTATTTAGGCTTTAATTAGCAAAAATGCACTCTACATATTGACATCTTATGATCTTACTGACAATCGTTCATAGAGTAGAAAACTATTTAGAAACGAAGAAGGATAATCATCACAACTGACAAAAAGCTGAGTTTTTACGGAGTCGCTACATCTGTGGAACCTTCTGGCCAGCATGTTGGCGCGCACGGCGATGGCTCGCCTCTGCCTCTTTATGTCGGCGTGATCCGATAGGTCGGAGGAGATCATGTGCCCGAAGTAGGTACTTGACTTCCTCGACTCTCTCTAGTATAATATAATTTGCATTTGCACATAATATTACACAAATATCTGTTACATGTTACAAATCTATTAATACTAGTATTGTGCTTTGAATAATGAAAAGTGGCAGAAATGCCATAGAGCAAAAATCCGTAAGTCACGGTCACAGCAAGATGTGTGTCAAAACTACGTAGAAACTGCTAAGTGTATTATATAATCAACGACATAAAGGACTCTTGAACTACGGATCAAATATGACAATGGCGCCGCAGCAGCAGTATGGCGGAGGAATTTCAAAATCGTCCAAGGCCGAGCTTATATTTTACTTTCAGGCTACTGGCATAAGAACAGCATAGAGCAGTTGTTGTACACACACATGTTGGAATATCACTTTAGTCTGTGACTTTAGTCGATTAATAGTTAAGTGGTTACATCATCCCTAGATGTAAGACAGAGACTGAAAGAAATGTATCTCCCTCCTCCTCTTCCGTTATGGCACGATTGACAAGTAGCTATAGATTTATATTGTGTGATTAATAATAATAATAAGCGCAGGGGCGGCTTTGTGGCGAGCCGTCGGTGAGTGGCGACACCGCGAACCCTGATTCCCTGGGGATAAATGAGACCCCTGACTCCTCTCTTGCCTTAACTGGCCGGCTTGGAGTGGAAATCGCAAGAGCTAAGAACCAAAGCTCCAGGGTGGAAGTGTTAAAGGGCATAACGCCGCTAGTAGGTCTTAGTGAACGCGCAGCACACCTCTCGACACCCTAAGCCGTCCACACCAATATTGCTCCTCCGGCGTCAATATACGGTAGCTATTATCGGGGGCCCATATAGTGGAAGGCAACTCACCACCCGACTGAAATGAAAATTTGAAATGAGGCATTAATTGGCGGGTGCCGTACTTCATTCCAAAGCCCATCTTTTTAAGTCATCGATCAGCGCGATTTTAAAGGCTTTTTGATATGACTAAAAATATTTTTAAGTGCATTTATCCACAAAATACAACACTACTAATTTAGGCTAAAACTAGGTAAACTGCTACTACAATGGCATTTACCCTTGCTAGATATTAAAAAAATATAAAGTATTGTTCTCCTTGTTTAATGACCGCTACCAAATATACTTATTTGCTATTTTAATACCCAATTTATTTAAATTTGCCAATATTAGCCTTCCACATTGAACGCATTGCAAACAGCTGTTTTTATTCGTTTTCAAGATCATTTCGCTGTGATCATGTCCTAGAAAGTTTTGCTTTGGGACATTTCTACCCTCTTTCATCATTCTAAGGTAACATAATGTCATTGTAAGGCATTGACAAGTGACAATGTTCATATTCATTTTATGTCAGACTAAATGTTTGGAGAAATTGAAGGTTGGCTCGGTGCGTTCAGACTACGCTATATATAAAAAAGACGAATTCACTAACATTATTTCTAGTAGTCCATATGTCGAATGTAGTAACTAAAATTCAAATTATTTAAAACAATCGTTAAACATACATTTAGTTGCTATAAAAACATTGATGCTTGACCACACTAAGGCTCCGTTTAACTTCCAAAATTTACTTTAACGAAAAACTTCTCAATAACGGTTCGGTTACTTTGGAGATATCTCATGGCGAGGAATTCTTCGTGAACTTCTTTCACAACTAGTTGTGCGATCAGGAATGTTATTTTAAAATCTTTCCCGATTGCACAACTAAATAAATGTCATTAATTTTAATTCCCGCTAGCACAACTAAGTGTACTTAATTAAGCTTAGTTGTTTAGTGTGTGCAAGACTCCAAATGACGACCTACTCCACTACAAATGGTGTTTCACTCGTTTGTTGCCCGTAGTAATTTGTGCAGGATCTTCTTAGAACATATTTTTTATCTGGAAAAGTTTTAAAAATGACAGGTGTCAAAGTGACAGCTGTAATCTTCTAGAATAATAGTCTAGTTTTAAAAATGACAGGTGTCATTCTAGAATAATACTAGAGATGCATGACAGATGACAAAGTGACAGCTGTCAAACTTAAAAGTATATTATCTCCGTAGCTGTCGCAGCTAGAATATTATTGTTTTCACAAAAGTGATAGAGCTCAACAAAATCTACATTTCGGAAGAGAGTTTTCAAACTTAAAATTGGATTATCTCCGTAAAATTTGTCAGCTGTCATCTGAAATATAGATCACGTTAAGTTCTATCCCTTTTATGAAAAAAACAATGGTTTATAATCGATAGTCATGGAGATAATTCACTTTTAAACTTGACAGCTGTCATCCAAAATGTAGATCTCATTGGATTCTATCACTTTTGTGACGACAACAATGGTTTATAATCGATAGTTATGGAGATAGGTCATTTAAAGTATGACACCTGTCATGCAAATCTAGTATTATTCTAGAATATGACAGCTGTCACTTTGACATCTGTCATTTTTTAAACTAAAAGTTTGCCATTAAAAGCCAATGCCGATTTTTGTATGGAAGGTGGCGCCTTTTTTTTTTCGCGCGGCCATCAACCAAACCTTGTTTTTATAGTTCAGTATAGTGTAACAAATGATGATTATGAAATGCCGCAGCTGTAGTCTCAGTCCAAGAAGAGTTACAAGACTTAGAAGTTTGTTTAGATTTATTTGTTTTTAAGGTTATTTTTATCACCTAGGCGCAAGTTACGAGTTAAGTTGACATAAATAAAAACTATTGAATGCTTTTTGAATTGTTAGGAGTGAGATTGCACCTGGAACTACCTCGCTTTCTGCAAATCTCATCTCCAAATTATCCGTTTTTGTCTGTAATGCAGTAATTGAATATTTACTTGAAATATGGTATGGAAGAAATCGCTTCAACAATGTCTTTGTCTATGTCTGTGTCTTTGTGTGCAATGAAGTGTTCATTCATTCCTTTATTTACCCTGTATAATGCATACCGCATAATATATCTGTTTTCTACGATAACACCAGAGATAGATAATCATGGCAGTGCTAGATAGATATCAGAGTCCTAAAACAAAAGCCGAGTCGTAGTTTTAAAAGACTGGTCACCAATAATTCAAAACACGCTCACATAACACAAAGATCGAGGCGTGAGAGCATAGTACAATTAATACCGAGGCGACTCCAGGTTCTTCTCCCCTTGTGTTTGGCGGAAGTGAGGTTACCAACTAGAGCTATATATATTTTATTGGCGGCTGGACGCCTCAGCCGCTAAGCGCCGAGGGGCAGCGGCCAAGGGGCAATGTTTGAAGGGTGCGAGTACCCTTCCGGGAGAGGACGGGCGGCTTCGCTCAGCACCCTCGTTAGTTTCTAGTGTGGCCATCGTTGGCCAAATCTTGGCTTGGTGGAATTGAGTTGGCCATCTTATAGCTTTGTGGTGTTGTCCTAGATTGGAGTCTTCACGACCTGCACTGAACCAAGTGCAGGCGGCATCTCTTCCTCTTTGACTAGATATGACGTGACGCACGTCGGGTCCGGTGGCGTACTCGAACAGGCGAACGCGGCTTCGGATGGTCAGTCTCGGAAGTGTACACTCGACCAAGACCGACTGAAATGCGGAGCGGAGCTCTCTCAGCCTGTCAGGGTTCGTAACGATGCGGAGATGGGGTGTGGAATCGCTAGCCCGGCTCAAGCGCGCCGCCGCGCGAGCCAGGGATCACGTCTCTAACATCCCCTTTGAAGCTTTGGTCGTGGAGCAGGATGGTCAACGACGCAGGTTGGGCGGCGTCAAGCTCACGCCAGAGCGAAGCGACGCCTACCCATGGTTCTAATTCTAATTCCAAGTAGGGGCGATAAGTCCTGCACTGATGTCCCGCATGGGGTGTTTTGTGCATTTCCCCCTCCAGCGTCTACCCGAGCCAGCCCAGCTCCTTAAAGTAAAGGAGCGTGGCTCTGGGCCGCTGGCATAACTGCTCCAGTAGCTTAGATGGTGAATGAGATGATGGCGATGTAGATGACAAAGCCGATGTTAATGCAGAGGCATCATGCAACCCGTTAGCTAATCTAGTGTTTTTTTCGTGGCCTTGCAGTGCCACAGAACATGATCTACAGTTTCGTTTTCCTGCAAACAAAGTGGGCTGTCAGTGGCTCCAAGTTTATACAAGTGACTATTTAAGTTGCAGTGATCGTTATGAGTCCTACTCGTACCATAAGTCGGAGGTCTTGCCGCTGCAACCTCAATAGGTCGTTTGTGATGTTTTTATTTAGATTGGGGAAAGCAGTCTTAGAGTGCTTGCAGTTCTCCCTTTTGTTCCACATATTCTGTTGTTCTTTTTCAGTATGACGACGCAGCAACTCGCGCACTTCCGCCGCTGTTGGCTTACAGTGTTTTGTTGCCTCCTCCCCTACCTGTTTTCTCGTGCCCTCTTTGGCAAGGGTGTCGGCTATGTTGTTGCCTGAACATGATCCGTGACTCTTTGTCCAGCGCACTATTATTCTGTGTTTCCTTGAAAGAGTTTGAAGTGTCGCATCACACTCAGCAGTAACTCTAGACTTTGTTACAGGTCTTTTGAGTGCGTAGATAGTAGCAGCACTGTCAACCGTGAACACGATGACTTCTTTGGCCTTACTGTTTTCTGTAGCTGTCAAAAGCTCATTTAAGGGTACAAGTGCTTTTGAGGCTAGTAATAGGCCCATGGCCTCCGCTTGCAAGGCTGTTGTAGTTTTACTCAGGGCCAGGGACTCTCTGAGCCCAAGTTCCGGCAAGTAATAGCCGCAGCCTGTTCCTTCCTTGTTTTTTGCACCATCCGTGTAGACATTCCAAGATGGCACTACATCATTTGACACATTGTTCTCCATGATCAGCTCATAAGTTTTGCTGTCTAGATGCGTTTTAGCTATTCTATCCGTTCCACGGTTTGCTTCGGGAATTATTTACCCGTGGTTGTCCGGTAGTGTGTCACGATGGTGGCTGACATCGATGTTGAAGCGGCTGGCACCGGGGGAGAAACTCGACCCCGGCCGTCGAGGCGGGCTCGCGTAGAGGCGGGCTCGCGTAGTGGCGAGGCCCGATGCGGCCTCGCGTCGCATAAGCGACAGCAGCGGCATGATGGCTGGGTGTCGCGACACTAGGCATCGCGTGTTGGTTGGTTGAAGTGCGCCCCGACCGAATACCGAGGCGTGAGTGAGAATTAGTTAATCCTTATTCTTTTGATTGCCGGGGGGTGGGGTGCGGGGGAAGGGGGCGGTTTGTAAGTGAGAAATTGAAACAAACCAAGCTCCTGTGCACGTTAGAGTAGGACATAAGACAGCCAACTACATACACATCCTCAGTGGTGGCGGCGGCGGTGCGTGCGGCGATTCCGAATCGCCGGCGGATTGACCACTGTCAAATCACGAGTGCTTGGCGCACCATAATATAGTAGGTACCGATATAACGATTATTTAGGTGTTTTAAATGATCTATTATGCGGTATCTTTACAAAAAACCTGATGAATATTTACAAACTTTGAACTCTCATAACTTTTCTCGGACTGAGGGTAGAATTTTTTTGTTTATTAAACGTTGTTTATAACATCTTATTGTATTAAAAAAACAAGGTTTGGTTAATGGCCGCGCGAATTTTAAAAGGCGCCAATTTCAGGCATTGGCTTTTGATTCGGCCTATATTTATTTTGTGTCGATAATTGTATCGATAACGTTTGGTAGAGGCATTTGAATTTTTAAAAATGTGGTTAGTATCATTACCAACATCAAAAGAGGTTTTTAAAAAGAATAGGTATCTATTTTGATTGTAGTTGTGTCACAAGGAATAGCTAAAAAAAATAACTGTACCTACATAGTTGTGCTTAGTTAGACTTAGTTGTGCCATTAGGAAACGTATTTTGGATGTCCAACTAGTCGTGCGAAAGCAGTTGGTCCACGAGGAACTCCTCCTCATAGCTACCCAATTTTAACACAAAGGACATTTTCTTACTCGATAATGTTCATAAGATTTCTTTTAATAGGATAGGCATAAACTCCCTCCACTCGTACCTATTGATCTACGCCCATAATTGTAACAATAAAAAAGAAACAAACAACCAATTCATTTTCAATAATTTTATTTATACTTACAAGAGCAATTTTGTCTACAATAAAATAATGTATTAATTCAACTGATAAATACAATTTGTAAAATCTCTTGCACAAGAAAGAATTTCCAGTATGTTTATGGGATACGATCTAAAATTGTAGCATAGTCTGAATGCTCTGTGGTGAAAAACGAATCAGTAACGAAGCAGCAACGATCCAGAAACGTTATAGTATCACATCACCTACACATATGAACATATCATATATACACTTATGTCGCTTATGTCATTAACAATTATGAAGACAAACCGAAACGAAGACTTTCACTGAAGAAGAGCATCTTTATTTGCTCGCCTTGCAATTTTTCTTATCCAGCCATAATTATTTTTTTATAATGTTATACCTAAAATCAGTGACAAAGCAGTAAATTATTTAAAATAATAAAGATAAATAAGTAAATCCATAAAAATCTGACATATCTGACTTAGTCAAAACCAACATTTATTAATATGTGTGCGTTACGTGCGTTACTGCTTTTTTTTTCGAAATTGATGTTTGATTGCAACGAATAAGGTTTTGCTTACAGAGTTTATTTTTTATAAAGAGTTCATTTACGTTTGGCTTTCGTAACTTAGAATTTTCCTCCATTTAGACTAGCGTTGTTGAAATAGACGTTAGTTCGATAGTTGATAGTTAAAGTCGAAATTCAGTTACATCGTTTGTTTCAGCTATAGGACGTCCATTGCTGGACATAGGCCTCCTCTAAAGATCTCCGATAAAACCGGTTTGCAGCGGGTTGCAGCCAGCGCGATCCTGCGGTCTTAATGAAGTTGTCCGTCCACTTTGTGGGTGGACGTCCTACGCTGCGCTTGCCGGTACGTGGTCTCCACTCGAGAACTTTTCGTCCCCATCGGTCATCAGTCCGATGTGCTGTCAAACTAAAATTTGTTTATTTTTCAGGTTCAAGCATGGGGTTCATGTCAAATATGACAGATATCAATTCAATTCTTTTTTTTTTTAATATAATGACAATACTACATTACTACTACATAGAAAGCAATTGGATCATCATTCAATTCTTGTTTGTGGCTTATGACAGATATCAAAGTGACAGCTGTCATTTTGTTTTTTTTTTCCTGGAATTCATAATAGAGTTGCATGACAACGTCAAAGTGACAGCTGTCTAACTTAAAAAATGTTATAGTCCCGAAACTGTCGATTTGAGACTTTTGCTGTCAAAAGTGAGAGAATTCAACAAAATCAATGTTTCAGATGACAGATGTCAAACTTTCACGCATCACGCTTTTTTCATGGGAGGCCTCAAATATATTTTTTATACTGTTTTAGTATTTTTTCTTATAGCAGCAACAGAAATACATCATTTGTGAAAATCGAACTGAAAATTGAATTGAAAACGGTCTTGTTATCACGGTTCATGATTTATACAGCCTTGTGGTAGACAGATAGACAGACGGACGGACAGCAAAGTGTTACGTAGTAATAGGATCCCTTTTTCACCTTTTGGGTATGTAACCCTAAAAAGCAAAGATTTTGAGTATAAATAATAAAACTCAATACTAAAACTTTTTGAGGAATACACAGGAGGACATAATTGTATTATAATATTCCATTGAGGAAGTAATATTCACGTTGCATTTTTTTTGACAATGTCATGCATTTTTTTCCCAAATTAGATTTTCTTTCACATTCAAAAGGATTTCGCTCAGAAGAATTTTACTTGTAATTCTTTTTTTCTTGGGTGTCCTGACTGAAATTGTGTAAGCTTTGTGTGTACCTAAGTGTTTTAGTAGTAGGTAATATTGTGGACAGACTAAGTGAACAAACCAGATTTATTCCACCCATCAGCCGTTGACGTCCACGGCTGGACATTAGGCCTCATTTATGGATTTTCGGGTTAGAAGTAGCTTATATCCAGCGCGTTTCTACGGCCTTAATCAGAAGATATAGTCTTCTGTTTATCTAGTTAGTAGCTAGCCACCGGCCCAAAGAACTTACTTTACCTAGTTGGTGAACGTCCTACGTGGCATTGCCGATACGTGGCCTCCATCCATAACAATAGTTGACAATCTGGATTAAAATACCATATATTACGATAAACTATACTTGGTGTATCCGTGGGATGCGCTGGGAACACATCATTTCATAATCATTAATAAGCAAATGAATATTATAAAAGCAATATTTAATATTATAGAGTAATATTTAATATTATAAAAGCGAAATCTTGTGAGTGTGATTGTATGTTTGTTTGTTACTTGTTCACACTCAAACGGCTGAATATATTTTAATCAAATTAATGTGGTAAGTATAAAAGATGCTAACAATTAATACAAAAATTATTATTCCGAAAAATACAGTACCTATTCTCAAGCAAGGCATCACATCACATGTCTCAAAACCTTACATACGAAAGTCTGAGCGTTTTTGTGTGTTTGTTTCCTCTCCACGCTTGGCAAGTTATTATTATTGATGAATTTAACTTAATACATAGCTCGCCTATACTCTGGGTTAACATGCTATTTTTAATTTCGGATTAATGAAGTATATATTCTTATAGCACGGGCAAGGTATCCCAACAGACTATAAAAAATAATAGAGGCAATCAATGTAAAACTAGATATATATTTCCCCAGGCCCAGGAATATTATAGGTTTGTCACTAAACAATATTTTTTTACAGGTGCCTTTTGATCGACCGAAAACTACATTACGTACCGCAGGTAGCAGCGAATATAGTTAATGCCTGTTGTGTGCTACATAATATTGCCCTGAAAGCCTGAAGGTGGACATGAGCCAGGCAAATGTTATGCAGCGACATCCAGAGATGATTTTATCTCAAACTACGACGCTACGTCGTCATGCCAATAATACTCGTAATCTGGAGATCGGGCATAACTATCAAGCTCACCTGGTGGAACGTTTATGGAACGAACGCCACACTGTACGTTGATGGTCATCAATGAACGGGTCGTCGGTCTGCTCCTGGCAATCATGCAATGCTTGAAAACCGTTTATAATATTGTCCCGAATGTCGTTGCGGCCGATGGCGTAGACGTCTGCCTCACCCGCGGACGCCTGTACTAGTGACTGTAGTACGTTCAATCAAGCTGTAACCATGAATAACCCTTGTGATAATAGCTGGGTTACGGTTTGTAATCGCAGAGTTTAGAAACCCGAACAACCTAGGAGAACCATAATAAAGGGAAGTGGAACGAACGATGATGAACTGAAAACCGTAGGACGTACGAAAAAAATCCACGCGTGTTTCTTTGCACCAACCATTTAAAATTATTTGAGAGGAAAGGTACCAATTCAAGATTAAATTTAAATGCAATGCTATGAAAAAACAACTGGTGACTCCTCATAGGCTGGTGAAATCGGAGAAGTCTGGTGGAGTATATATTGGTGGGCACGCTATATACAACCGAATACCCCTAGAAGTTCGGGATGCACCTTCCGCTGGGTCGTTTAGGAATAAATTAAAATATTTGCTACATGAGCAACAATTTTATGATGTAAATGACTTTTTAAAATTACCTGAAGTGAATTAAGATTCAGTGATTAATTTTGTAATTGTCAAGATCTCTATTTATATATTGTGTTTTATTTTGTGAATGTTTACTTCTTGACTTGTAACAAATGGTGTTATGAATTTATGACTAATAACTTAGACAAGATTTAATTAATCCTCTTCAATTGTCTGATTCTTTTAACAAATAATTGTACATATTATTACGTCAATATTATTTGTTCATGGGCAAATTGGGGCTTAAACCCGGAAAATAATACAATGCAGTATTAATAGTACCATGGGCAAAGATTATTTTCCGGTGGACCTACTACCAAGCACTCTAGTAGGACTACCATTGCCGGATTAGCCACGTAGCAAGAGTAGCAAATGCTACAGGCCCCGCGCCTTGGGGGGCCCCCGCGCTCCAACGGCGTAGAGCCAAGCTTCTAACTCTACACGGCCTAACTCTGCAAGCCCTTACTCCACAAACTCCTTAGTCAATATAATATGTGGCTTAGTTGTTTCTTTACTACAAGAAATATTTTTATAACAGAGAAATAATGAGCAATGTTTTTTTTGATATTAATAAAAAAAAAATTATAGGAGCCATGCAATTCAAAGTTTGACCTTGCGCTTTGCATCGCTTGGCTCGTCTTGGCCACCCTGGCCGGATCTACCATATAGCCTTTTGGGCTTCCCCTTGAATCCTTGGGCCTGAGCTGAGCTCAGGCCCAAGGATTCAAGGGCCTCCCAGTCTAAGTCAAGTAAAAGTGAAAATTAGACAATAATGCGAAAAAAAATGGATAATTTTACAAAATTAAATAGATCGTAAGGTTTGCAGCCCTGTCAATCCTGCAATTGATCGCACCCATTTAATTGAAGTCCACGTTCAGATGTTAGCACTTCCAACTGACAGCAGGCGCGGATCCAAAGGTATCCGCGGATCCACAAGTGGAGCCGAACTGTGGATTCAAGTGGAGGGAGCCCATTGAGGGGGGGGGCCCCCTTACAGTACAATACATATACACGCATTGTAGCAGTAGAGTGCTCTCCTGTTTTTACTCCATTTTGAAGTTACTGAAAAGACAAACCGAATATTTTCCTACTCGTTGCACTTACGCTTTATAACACTACAGTGAACAGCTTTTCTCATGCATCTTTTAAAATTATTGTTAAACTGTAATTTTTTGCGCTCTGTATACACACGCATTTATAGCAGTAGATTGGTTCTCTTTTGCTCTATTATTCGTTTTGAAGTTGCTGAAAAAAATCAACTAAAATTTGTTTGCGCTCGCTGAGCTAGCGATTAATAGCTGCTTTTTTCATACTCCTTTTGAAATCACTGAAAACGTGCCAAATTGTCGAGATCGGTGCGCTCGCGCAGATATTTGCAGACTAGTTCTCTGCTTTGTGCATATCTAATTTAAAATTACTAATAAAGGAAAAATTGTCGTGCTCGCTTCGCTCGCGCATGGCAATAAATTGGTCTGTTTTTCTCATCTGTATTTTAAAATTACTAAAATATCTAAATAAAATCTTCGCGCTCGTGCAAAATAGCGGTGGAATAGTCCTGTTTACTCGTACTACTTTTGAAATTTCTGAAAAAACTATAACAAATTTTCGCGCTCGCTCCGCTCGCGCTCTCTCGGTATTGTTTGTCTCTTTAGAGTCTCGGATCAAAACAATTTTCAACAAAATGTAAAATAATGTTCGGTAGTGTCACGCAATTTCCGTACCTACAATTTGATGATTCCCTGTATCAATGGCTCGATCCGCGCTTGACTGACAATTGAAATGTTCGGCAGTCATTGCCATTACACATTCGATCTTGGTCGTGCTCAGATATTTCCCTCTTAGACTTTGTCTATTTCTTTCTTGCTATCCTATAAATAGAGTAATTAGGTGGGCCCCTAATTAGTATTAGCCCAGGGCCTCTTAAACTCACAGTCCGGCCCTGTTGGCCACATTACCGTGCCCCTATATTTGTAAAAGTTTTACCCTAAACTTAACCTTACATTTGAGAATCTAAAGTAATCCAGGGGCCTCTTGACAGAATTTTCTACAGGCCCCGCGCTAGCTTTATCCGGCACTGAGGACTACGGGAAAAATTTCGTGCCCGTGGTCCTACCAGTAGTACATCTAGTAGGATCACGGCACAGTCAACAAACGGATCAAGCGACACTAATTCCTAAGAAAAATATAAATATTTGTAAAAAATATTGTGTTGTTTATTATTTTGTCATGGGAAATGTACTTTTACCCGTAGCACTACCAGTAGTGTCACGGGAAAGTAAAATTTCCCTTCACTCTTTCTCTTCACTAGTTAAGCCAAGCTGTAGAGCTACGTGAGATAAACGTAATGGTCGTAGTAATTTTCTTTGAAGTTAAAATCCAATGTTAAAATCACGCAACAAACGTTTATCCCGCGTGGCCTGTGCCCGTGGCCATTGAAGTAGACATTAAACATCATTGCCCGTGGCTCTCAAAACATGTCATTCAGATGACCTCATTTGGTAACAATGAGTTTTAGGCATCAATCATTAACATATGAGTATATATATATGGACAAGTACCTAGAAATTAGGACTCACATGAGCTCATTAAGTGCTAAGAGATCAATGTGTGTACCGTTACTAGCGTAGGAAAAGTATCAAGAAAAGAAAAAGCCACGTTATGACTATAGAATTTCACAGCAACGGTTGTATTTGCTCCAAAACAAGTGGAACAAAGGAAAAACATGAGTGTGAAATAACGTCAAATTCAATAGATACAAAAAGTCGTGAGCGCCTCTTTGTATCTATAAGCTCTATGACATCGTTTGACAACGTTACACGCCTTAGACGTCATCAATTGTATGGTAGTAGTAGGAACCTGTAGGAACGTATGAGTTTCATATACGTTTTAACTCGGTGACGTCACAAGTTTTTACGTCATAAGTCAACGCATAGACGTTGTGACAGCTTTTCAACCGCAAAGAAACGCCTGAGAAACGAATAAGCTTCACGTACGTTTCAACTCAGTAACGTCACTCGTTTTTACGTCATCGGTCGAAGCTTGTTAGTTATTTGAAAGTTTTTCAGCGGCGAAGAAACGCATGAGAAACGAACGAGGTTCACATACGTTCCAGTTCAGTAACGTCACACGTTTTTGCGTCATCGGTCGAAGCTTGTCCATTTTATGACAGTTTTCAGCGGCGACGAAACGCATGAGAAACGTACGAGGTTCACATACGTTCCAGTTCAGTAACGTCACACGTTTTTTCGCTATCGATCGAAGCTCGTCCGGTTTATGACAGTTTTCCAGTGGCGATGAAACGCCTGAGGTTTACATACGTTCCAGTTCAGTAACGTCACACGTTTTTACGTCATCGGTCGTATCTCGTTCGTTTTTTCGACGGCGATGAAACGAGACAGGTTCAAGAGCGTGTCACCTCAGTAACGACAACGGTTAACAGAATCGCCCTGCTGGAACGCTTACGAAGCAAAATTTTAAAAAGAAAAATGTAGTTTCTTTCTATAGACAAAAGGTTCACATTTGTTTCTTACTTATCGTTCCGAGCAGGACAGCAACAACTGTTGGGCGTTGTCCCTTTCTCTAAACTTACCAGTATTAATAAAACTATTGGATGGTAGATTATCTCATATATCTAGTAATCATTAAATCACATTTAATCGTACAAGTTGATAAATAGATTAGCCTAAAATGTATTCTAATTAACGTAATAAGTTCGAAAATGTTCTGATTTTAATATTGGTACATAATTGTTTTTGCAATACAAAAACTGTTTTTTCATATCAGTAGAATTAGTAGTAATTTACCAACTACGCACGGCCGCACATGCGGCACTTCATAAAACAATATGGCTGATAATTTATGCAAAAGTCGTTATTCTGCTTGCGGCTTAATATTTTTGTAAGTTGAAAAATGGTGAAAAATTGTTGCGTTAAGGACTGTAATAGTTAAGCTTATGCTGGTTGTGGAATTTCATTTTTTAGGTAAGTTTCTTGGTTTATTTACAATTTTTTTGTGTAGGGTGACAATAACAACAAAACAATTCGGGAATGTGATGTTAGGCTGTAGAGAGAAGTAGTTACTACTTAAATATAATCTAATACTACGTACGTTAGTAAGTCATTGTAATCAATTGAGAACCTACTTCTATGAACTATGCAATTTTCTTGTTTAATAGCAAAATAATGAGTTCATTATTGTTACACAGTTGTGGTGTACTTAGTAACTAGTACAGCTCGGTAACTACGGGTAGATATAATTTGTTGTCGTGCTATTTATCAGCTATTTTTTATAATATTTGGCAAGATGGTTTAGTATATTCTAACAAAATTTGTAAGTATGAGTAAAACTGGTCAAAAGCGAGTCGATATTACTATACGAGTTAATAATGTTTGAGATCACAATTTCTTCTTCGCAATATGAAAAAATATTTTTAGCAATTATTGTTGTCCATTCGTCGGCAAAGATGTCTACTAGCGGGTGGGAGGCGCTGAGGGCATTAAGATAATGGTGTAGAGGTAATATTATAATGAACTGATGTACTCAGCCGAAAGGAGGTTTACTATAAGGATATAGTTTGAGACTAGACTATAATTTAAGGAAAAAAATCTGCTGTTACATACATTTTGTCGATTCCGAGTTTCAGTTTTGCATAGAATAGCTGCTTTTTTTCTCGAATTTCGGGTTGATTTCATCGTAAACGTTCGTAATAATGGTCTTAAGCAACCAATCATTTTTACTTAATACAGGGTAAGCAGATAACCCTGTTTAAAATAAAACTTGAATTACAGATTTATCCCACCTGAAACACATATGATTTCCCTCATTCTTTTATTGACCTTTCGACGGTATATACTTAGTGTTTTGTAGATTGTCCTATTAAATGAAATTACTGTATGGATACACTAGTAGAAAGAGATATATTCCAATGATGGTGCTTTACTCTTCGGAACGTTTTTGGGATGCACGTAATCATTCCAGTTCTCGTATGAAACTTCCTTGGTGTATGTATATATGTAAGAATCTTTGAATTCAATTTTGAAGTAGGTAGATATTTTCAACCGATTGAGCTGAAATTTTGTATAGGTACACGTTTAGTTTGGATGACAATGCACAATATGGTATGTGACGTTATTCTAAATCCAATATGGCGGACCATCCAAGAGGACCGAATAGTTATTTTTGATGCACTTCTACAATAAAGGTATCAAATGAAAGGAATAGTTGAGAGTAACGCGATAAATAATGTGACGTCATTCTAAATACAATATGGCCGATCGTCCAAGATAGAGGATTAGATATTTTTAATGCACTTCGACAATATGGGTATCAAATGAAGGGGATGGTTGAGAGTAACTCGAAAACTAATGTGACATCAATCTAAATCCAATATGGCGGATCATCCAAGATAGAGGAATAGTTATTTTTAAAGCACTTCTGCAATATGCATGGGTAGCGTCTTAGACATTAAATCTAGAGTATTCGAGTATTCTATGAATAGTAAACGGGGGAAAAAAGGTTTTAAAGACAACCGTTCAGTCTTGGGCTGAAGATGAGTAAAATCCCTCGTACACATTCGAAATCGGTCGTGTGATTTGTCACGACGAGTGTCACAATAATAGCTATCAAACTTCAAAGTGATTTATCTCGGTTATTATCGACTCTAGACTACTGTTGGCTTTACAAAAGTGATAGAGCTCAACAAGATCTACATTTCGAATGACAGCTGTCAAACTTCAAAGTGATTTATCTCGGTTATTATCAATTCTAGACTACTGCTGTCTTTGCAAATGTGATAGAGCTCGGCGAGATCTACATCTTAGATGACAGCTGTCAAACTTCAAATAGAACTCTTCGAGATCTACATCTCCGATGACAGCTGTCAAATTTGAAAGTAGATTATCTCCGTAAATATCAATTTTAGACCACTGTTTATTTGGAGATCTTTAGGGAAGGCCTATGCTCAGCAGTGGACGTCCTATGGCTAAAACGACGACGATGATGACGAAAGACGACGAGTTAAGGGGTCAGATAACTGCGATTCTTGTGTGCAATAACATTCCGAAGATATAATAAATCCCGAGATGATTGAGATGTTTTGGTCATCCTATCAGGAAAGATATTCAATGTTATGATGTTTATTTTAAGTGCTTCCCACACTAGATTTTTATCTCAAAGAGTTATCTTTGTGATAAGCATTTCAAAAATCTGAAGCGAACGCAGGATTTGAGCCATGCCCCTTCGGATCACTAGCCCGACGCTCTAACCACTAAGCTAGCTCGCCTCCTACGCAAGCTTCAAATTTCTGAAGTGCTTACATTTCCCAACTTATAGCGTTGGTGGCGCCACCTGTGATACCCGTATTAGACAGGTTATCACTCAACTAGAAGTTATTAGAACTTCTAAAGATTGACGAGAGATGACGCACTGCTAAATCAATGTTATGATGTTTATTTTAAGTGCTTTCCACACTAGATTTTTATCTCAAAGAGTTATCTTTGTGATAAGCATTTCAAAAATCTGAAGCGAACGCAGGATTTGAACCATGCCCCTTCGGATCACTAGCCCGACGCTCTAACCACTAAGCTAGCTCGCCTCCTACGCAAGCTTCAAATTTCTGAAGTGCTTACATTTCCCAACTTATAGCGTTGGTGGCGCCACCTGTGATACCCGTATTAGACAGGTTATCACTCAACTAGAAGTTATTAGAACTTCTAAAGATTGACGAGAGATGACGCACTGCTAAATCAATGTTATGATGTTTATTTTAAGTGCTTCCCACACTAGATTTTTATCTCAAAGAGTTATCTTTGTGATAAGCATTTCAAAAATCTGAAGCGAATTGAACCTTAACCGAACTTTTTTTTTTTATTTTATTTAATTGTTACACTCCACAGACTCCAGGGTCTGTGCTTTTTAGGATAATTATACATTAAGAAAAAAAAAAAGATTTGAACAATATTGCTTGGAAAGGCTTAAGAAAAGGACCATAAATCTAATAAAATTAAAAACAAAAAAGAATATGACTTTAAACTACGTTGATTTTACATAATATCATTTTACAAATTACTACATATACCACGCAGAGCCTCCATCACCGCCGCGTTTCGGTCTTTAATGGCCTAACCGAACTTCAACTTTTTGTCTATTTCCGTATCGCGCTAATGATTTTGACAAAAGGTTGAAACGTATCTCAATCAGAGTTGGAACGTAACCACTGTCAAACGAACGATTGGTGGATGAAGTTCAACGCAATACCGAATTCTTTATAGCTAAATCTAAACTTAACTACAATTGCAGCCGAACTTTAACTGAACAGACGGAACGCAGCTGTTTAAAATTGACGCGATTGGCCTGCTTGTATCTTTGTCGGTACGTTTTTCTTGTCCAGTGCTCAATCCTGTTTACAATTGCAGCCGAACTTTAACTGAACAGACGGAACGCAGCTGTTTAAAATTGACGCGATTGGCCTGCTTGTATCTTTGTCGGTACGTTTTTCTTGTCCAGTGCTCAATCCTGTTTCTATATTACATCCATGGCTGAGTCTGACCAGTGAAAACTATCAAATATCAGATTTTTGCTTAGATTATAGAGGGATTTTTGTGACTCCACTATAGAATTTATTTAGCCATAAATTTTATTTTTGACAATCTAGTACCTAAATTAAGACTCTTGATTGCTAAATGAAAAGGCTGCAGGAGTCTTTGGGATCTTAAATGAAATATTTTTTTTTTTTGATTTGTTTTTGCTCTCATGTTTTGACTGAATGGTCATAGGTAGAATCATTGAGGAAGGAATAGAATGCATTGAAAGGTAGAATTGAAAGAGAATTATATCAGACTGTAATATCCACAGAGCTATTACAACAAGAGAGATAGGAATGTTATCACTTGAGGCAATTTTCAATCGCAAAAATGTACGAACAATCATTATCACTCACAGAGCTATTACAAAATGTTATCACTAGTTGTCAATTGTCAAATAAATGTATTGGAATTCGATAAGAATTTGACACTATCAGGACAATAACACGGCAAATAGCCACTGAATCGAGATATTTTTCAGGTCTCTTTCTAATTCATACCATATTCAATCAATGCATCTCTTTCTTTAATTTCTCGATCGACTACATTATCCCTCTGGTAACTCTGTGGTGATTTCAGATGGTAAAAATCTTAGAAAAATTACACAGATTTCAACTAGAGAGACAGCGCTGTTGTCGCTTGAGGCAATTCTCAACCACAAAAATGTATGGAAAATCTTGCCCATGGCTGTCAAAACTGTCAAATATAAATTGAACGCTACTGAGATAAATAAATTATAAGGAAAAAGTATTTTTGATAGAAAGCTTTTATTTGATTGCTCTAAGAAGAAGAAAACAAGATTTTCGATTAAAATTTTATCTATCAACTTATAACCTCATTATACACAATTTATATGATCATATAAGCTTGTCGCGTGGTTTGCGTAAGTACCTATAAGTACCTATTTAATTAAACAAAATAAACATAGCAGATTAAGTTCATTAATTAAATAGGTACTAGTTAATTTAATGTTATGATTTTACTTTGAGTTCTTTCCACACTAGATTTTGTCTCAAAGAGTTATCTTTGTGATAAGCATTTCAAAAATCTGAAACGAACGCAGGATTTGAACCTGTCCCTTCGGATCACTAGCCCGACGCTCTAACCAACTGAGCCAGCCCGCCTCCTACGCAAGTGTCAAATTTTTGAAGTGCTTACATTACACCAACTTATAGCGTTGGTGGCGCCACCTGTGATACCCGTATTAGGCAGGTCATCACTCAACTAGAAGTTATTAGAACTTCTAAAGATTGACGAGAGCTAACGCACTGATAAATCAATGTTATGATTTTATTTTGAGTGCTTTCCACACTAGATTTTATCTCAAAGAGTTATCTTTGTGATAAGAATAAAATGAAAGATGAGATAAGATCTTTGATTCAAAAATCTGAAGCGAACGTTTGTTAACTAGATAGTTATCAAAAAGGTATATAACTAAAAAAAAACAATCAGCAAAGTTAAACAAAAGGGCAGTTTTGATTTGGAAGTTAAAAAGAATCTAGATGGGTCGGGGTAAGGCACATTCATTAACCGAGACGCGGTGTTCACCCGTATAGACAAGATACACTCAGAGGTCTCTCAGACGCTGCTATTAGATCTATTCTTTCAGAACCAAATTAGATGGCTGGATATAGAATTGGGTGGCCCCAGCTGTCTGTTTCATTATCAAGATCGTTACTTCAGAAAACTCAGATTTTCTCCGCTGTCTTCATACACGATAACCTCATGGTTCCGAGGTTTTAATGCAACCCAGCCGGTCTGTGGCTTCCGCCTTCGACCGTTCAAGCACCATCGCGTCCACGCTTATCACTCGGGGAGTGCTGTCCACTATCCTGCTAAGATAATCAAGCAATGCGCTAGTCTGTGCAAATGGTGACTGGGCAGGCCACTCGACTAGTGCAATCGTTTTGTTTTTCGATCTCACCAGTCGGAATCGGTGGCCGCCTGCGTCGCACACACACTGGCATAGCGTCATAGGATTTCCGCTTCATTGTTACTTTGGCGGTGCTCCCGTTAAGTAGACATGCTAGACCAGATGGTTAGCGGGCGCGTTTCTGGTTTCTAAGTTGGCAAAAGCTTATTCCGAATCTTTCTCTGTTATTGCCCATGAAGAGAGCCACTCCTCGGAACCACTTTTAAGTTTAACAGCTATCATAGGAAATGTAGATCTCGATGAGTTCCTTCACTTTTGTGATAACAGTAATTGGCTGGAATCTACATTCACGGTGTTAAACAACGTTTAAGTTTCATAGAGGTTTTTTGGCGTGAACGCGGAAAAATCATGTCGCCGCATTGTATTATTTTGTTATCTTGTATTTTTATCAGTGATAATAAGTGAAAACTGTGGTATTTAGTTGATTATGAGCTGATTTACGTGCATGTATGGTATATTGTGTTATATTAAAATTGCAAACAACACTTAAAACTGGACACTGATTTAATTTAATTTAATTTAGAATATGTTATAATTTACAATAGTACAATAATTACTAGCCGAATGAGAATTAAGGACGAAAACAAAGTAAATAAAAGATACGGAAAGCGGTCGTGCGACGAGCGGTTGCGTCGAGCGACTGGCGACTGGGCCGGCGCGATGCAGTCCGCCACAGCGTACTACCAAATTGTACACTGCATACAAAACCTGCTTGTTGGGAGCTGGCCCAAGGGCATAAGATTATTAGATTTTTTAGGATAGTAAAAATGTTACTTTTTATGTGCAGATTTTGCATGAGCGTAAGGTAGTTCGCCACACATGAGTGTAGGCAAGGGATATAATGTGACGTATCATGTTGTTCCGTGTTGTTACCAAAACTCCATAGACGCTTCCAGTAAAGTCTTCACTGTTTTACTGAGGTATGACTTGAACTTTGTATGGACTTGACCGTGACTTTATTGGACTATAACGTGACTACGACTGACTATTTTGACAAAATATTATAAAATTTATAAAACAATTCTTGACACTGGCAAATGCACAAGAATGCGAAGCCAAAACATAAAAGAAGAAGAAGTTTCATAGATGTCATCTTGACATATCTCACGCAACCGTATTTATAAGAATTCTAGAATATGACAGCTGTCACTTTCTAGAATTTGTATCGACTCGCCGAATAATAATTGTTCTACCTTATTATGGTTTTAGTCTTTGATAGGTAATACGAGTCACGATATATAATTTGCTTGCCCTGTACTAAGCCACAAAAGGTTGATTAAAACAATCTTTACGAAAAACTTTTACTATGGGGCCAACCCAAAATTCGAGAAAAATAATCATCTGTTCCGTACAAAACTGCAACTCGGAATCGAAAAAGTGTATGGAACAGATGATTATTTTTTTCGAATTTCGGAATAACCCTGCAATTTAAATTATTTATAATGATAGTCTGAATCACCTCCTTTCGGTTTAGTACATCAGTTCTGGACAACTCTGTATAGGAACAAGTAAACACTAAATTGAAAACTATTCACCTATTGTAAGCCCAGCATGTTTAAGAAATATGTACAGCATAGTCACCCTATAACACTTCTTTGTATACACCATCGTAAGTGCACTCGTTCACCCGCGGCTAAATGTATGGAACAGCTGTTTTTTTTTTGAGTTTTAACAAAAGTCGCAGAACAAAAGTTGTTTGATTGAAAATTTGATGTTCAGAATAAGCTTCTAAAAGAATGCTAATTGAATAGAAATAGCCCTGTATAAGTGTCGTTTCCAAATGGTGTGAGCGGGACACCTACATCTCTCTGAGAGCTCTCACTCGGCACGGCGTCTCTCTTATGCCATTTCAAAGGAATATATGTTTAGTTGCAACATGTTAAGGTTAAATTTTCCTAAGCTAAGTTTGAGCTTTGTTTGTCTGTGCTCAATCCAGATAGTATACAAAATCCTTGGACTCGGCAGTTCCAAACAGTGCTACCACAAAATGTATAGTAAGCTTAGAGTATACATAACTAAGCAGCTGTTTAAAATTAACGCGAGTGGCCTGCTAGTTGTTTTGATATTATATCGTTGATACAGAAGTTAATTTCTAATATTTCCATCAATGATTTTCCCTTATTTACCTATTTATTTTATTATTTTATTTGCGCAAAGTAGTGGTTAGATAGTTAATTTTAGATTCATGGGCCTGGCAACATTCCATGACAGACTGATTTGATTTGACTGATTGCGATTTGTTGTGTCAGACTGTCAGTCGATGCATTGTTGGTGTTTTGCAGTTTTTAGTTTTTAATTAATTTTTATATGTCGGCATCAAAGAAAATGGTAATCATTTAGATATCTCTACGCTTCTTAGCGTACTTGGTCATTAAAAATGAGCCACCAAATTCGAGCTCAGTCGGGCCATTACAGGGTGAATCTGACTCATGATTTCCTGAAATTTAAAAGTTTTTCACTGACGGAGGATACTGCATTATATCGCTAGAAAGCCAACACGGCTCGGTTCTATTCGTCGAGGGAGGTAAACTAAACTGAGGAGCAGAGCGATGACGCGGCCCGTGTTTATGTGCAGATACTGCGGGTTCAGTGCGCCGAGGGCACGACGCGCGTGGAGGCGGCGCCCGAAGAGTCCACGGCGGTGCTGTACGAACGGGTGCAGGCAGCGCTGGCGCTCAGCTCTTTCGCGTTCGCGCTGCACAAGGACCGGCAGAAGCGCGAGGAGATCGTGTCGAGCAAGTCGCGCCGCCTGCGGGACTACCGCCTGCAGCACGGCGACATGCTGTTCCTCAGCGCCGTCAACGGCGCCGTGATCTTCGACCAGCCCTCCACGAGCGCGGGGGTAAGCTTCGGTTCCTTGCTGTTGCCTCTGGCCCTTCTGCGCTGCCTGCCGGCTAACATGCTGCATGCTGATGATTGCAGGAGGACGCGCCGCCGACGGAGCAGGCGGTGGCGAGCACGTCGCGCGCCAGCGTGCCGCCCGCGCCCGCCGCCTCGCCTGCGCCTCTGCTCCAGGAGGATGATGTAGATATAGAGCTATATAAGGAATCCGGCAGCATACAAAGGCAACGGGATGAAAAATTGTAAGACTTCATGATTCTCTTGTTATATTCATGTGGCAAAACCTTCGACCTTCACAGAGTTCAATAACCTTTAAAAAATTAATGTAAATTTTTCATATTCACTTTTATCATTACAACAAATATAGTAATATAGATAGGACATGTTGAATAAAATGGAAAGTATGGTGCTTATCTCCAACAAACTGAGTCATTCACTGCTGCAGTTACCATGGCCTTCTGCTGGTCTAAAAATATCTAGTCAAATACACATTTTATGATTGAATTGCTGACTCGTAAAGACGAAAAAGATCTGACTCCTACATCACTCTCATCCCTCAGTACATATTACTCAGTTATATCTTACTTATTATGGTTGAATACAGTGTAAATTCTGCATCATATTTCAGCATTTAAACTATCTTTAAACCAAACTGCAATGAAGAAAAATGTTAAGTTCCTCTTATGTTAAGTTCTTCTTGGTGTGCAATAAAGATTTAATCTATCTATCTATCTATCTATGTTTAGGTTAGGTACCTAAATATAAGAGGAACTAAACATTTTTCTTCTCTTCTCTTCACAACAAGAGTTTACACTGTATGCTAGTTTAAAGCCACATCATTGAAATGGATTGTAAACATTCTGATAAGAAATAATATAATTGACACAACAACATTTCAGAGGTTCTCAACCTCTAAATGTTATTGACTTGTGTCAATAAAAAGAAAACATTTCAGTTTGTTTTGTCTTGCTCACACTTATTTAGTTATGCAAGCAAGAGAACATGAACTCCCATATATTTGTTAACTCTGCCCTTCTTATGAAGAAAGCCGTAATTGCAGATACAAGTTATTTTGACAAAAATCATTACATCATCAGCTAAGACTGGAGAAACTTTATTATAGGCCAATCATACAAGTCGGCAGATGTGAAGTAGCTACAAGCTGCGCAGTATCCAATCCTGACTGAAGCTCACATAAAGCTGCGCGTTGATTGTATTTCACCTACTTGCTTGATTCGGCCTGTAGACTAGTTTTTGACGACAGTTACGGCTCTCTTCATAAGGACCTGATGTTGTAAGGTTGCAGTGAGAGTGAGGTTTGCGTTTTGTGTTACAGATGCCGACACAACTCGAACGGGCAGTGCGTGCACTGCTCGCCGCTGGAGCCGTGGGACGAGGGCTACCTGAAGGAGCACAACATCAAGCACATGTCCTTCCACTCCTACCTGCGCAAGATCCAGTCCAAGAACTTCATCTCTCTCACACAGCCCTCCTATAAAATCAAACCTGGTTTGTGACAGTCACTATTGTCTGGATTCTTTGATACATGTTTGGTGCTACAACTGATCAACTAGGGCTCTATAATTGACTTTTGAACAGCTAGATTGTATACAAAGCTGTTAGATTGTATAGAGTCTGTAAAGTTTCTTTATTATAGAGAATCCATAAAGTTCATACATGCTAGCCGTGCGAAAGTCTATTACAGATGCCCTGAATTAATTTTGGTTATCATTTAGGAAAGGTGCTATACACTTACTAAACCCAAATTGAGTTCAATTCGTTCGCAATCATGTTACTTAAAATGTTTACTAATTAGAACAAACATCATGTGTGATATCGCTCTAATTATACTGATTTTTACTGTAACTAATATGATACAGCAATATTATTTGTTGATTGGTTTGTGGCTTTGATAACACTTCAACATATAGATAAGAGTCTTGAACCATGAGAATCATGAAAACTAGGTAGTTTTGCTGCCTCTGCTGCATTTATTACATTGACTTATAGTATAACTTTCTGCATAAATGTGTTATATATTTGTTATTACTATTTATTTAGGATTTCCTCCGATAGGATGGACTGACAACTTCATTGAACTGCAGGATCATGCTGGATTTAGGCTATTTATAATGAATCTTTTCTTTTATTAATAGAAATAACAAAGAACTAAGAAGTACACTCCATTTTTTAAACCCTTCATGCCATTTTCAACCCCCTTTGTAATTAAGTTGTTTTTTAACAACACAGTAGTTTGTCCAGTGAAAGCATTTGTACAGTTATCTAATGTTGAACATGGTCTGTGTTAGGGTGCACGGAGCACCCGCCGTGGCCGCGCGGTATCTGTTCGGCGTGCCAGCCGGGCGCCGTGACGCTGGCGCGGCAGCCCTACCGGCACGTGGACAACCTGCTGGTGGAGCACCCCGCGCTGGTGGAGCGCTTCCTGGCATACTGGCGCGCCACGGGCCGCCAGCGGCTCGGGCTGCTGCTCGGGCGCGTGGAGCGCCACACCGGCGTGCCGCTGGGCGTGCGCGCGCGCGTGGCCGCCATCTACGAGCCACCGCAGCGCGCCGACCGCGACTCGCTGCAGCTGCAGCCCGACCCGCGCCGCCCGCTGCTCGACGCCATCGCCGCGCGCCTCGGCCTGCGCCCCGTCGGCTGGATCTTCACCGACCTGCTGCCGCTCGACCACACCAAGGGCACCGTCAAGTGCATCCGGTGAGTCGCGCTGTCGGCCACATTAGGGCTATTCCACTTGGGACGTGTAAGAATGGGAAGAACTACAATAATTTTTTTGTTACACTCGTCCATCCTAACAATTTGCGCGCTTACCACACGACCACAGTGCGAACTTTAATATAAATAGTAGTTCGAAGTTTTTGGATGATATTGAGTTTGTTTGTTAATCTGGATTGGAGTCGATCACTGTTATAACGTTGTTGTCGTGTGTTCCAGCGGCGCGGACACGCACTTCCTGTCGGCGCAGGAGGTGCTGACGGCGGGCCACTACCAGAACCTGCACCCCAACGCGTGCCGGCACGCCGCCAGCGGCACCTTCGGCTCCAAGTTCGTGACCGTGTGCGTCACAGGCGACCAGCACCACGCCGTGCACCTGGAGGGCTACCAGGTGTCGGAGCAGGCCGCGGCTCTCGTGCGGGACGGCGTGCTGGTGCCGAGCCGGGACGCGCCCGAGCTGGCCTGCGTTCGCGCCTCCAGTGACGCGCAGTACGTGCCCGACCTCTACTACACGGTGAGTAACACGTTCACAACTCCTGTCAAGTCCCAATAAGTCTTATTTTGTTGTTCTTGTTAGTTTTTTTAGGGTTCCGTACCTCAATAGGAAAAAAACGGAACCCTTATAAGATCACTTTGTTGTCCGTCTCTCCTTATGTCAAGATTCTTTATCTCGGGAACTCGGTAAGATATCGAGTTGAAATTTAAACTATATACGTGTATCTATGGTCTCTTGCAGTTGTGTAAAAGAAAGAAGTTTTTCTTTTCAGTTATCGCATAAGAAATTTTGAGCCGTTAATGTCGTAAAAAAACGCATGTTTCGACACTTACAAAAATCAAAACCTACAGGGTACTTCTCGTTGACATAGAACTATGAAATTTGGCGAGAAGCATGGTCTCAGACTACACATATAGGAATAAATCTGAAAACTGTACATTTTCAGTACAGGTTCAAAAATCAAAGTGAGTAAATCGTGTCATGTGCATCAAGGTATCATTTAAAAGAGGTTTATTAGCACATGCTAAAACAGGTTTTTAATTATTTTAACAATGTGTAATTTTAGATGTATGATTAGAAAAGTGAAAAAAAAAATAAAAATAACTTTTTTGTCGATGATTATAGTATATTAGAGATTTTAACAACTTACATCCCGATTTTGTGAAATTTTCTGGATTTGTACGAAACCCGACTCGCACATGTCCAGTTTTTTTAAAGTGAAAACTTCTTCATTGGTGTTGTGCACATTTTGAGATAGGTGAAAAAAATTCAACTCCCGTCAGAATACGAAGCTTGATTGAAAAATCGAAAGATGGCGCAGGGCGCTTGCGCGAGTGTATGATATTAATGTTCAAGTTTTCAGTTTTTCCAGCACTCCAGGGGTGCGGAGTGCAACCGCAGAAAACTGGTTTCTTAACATTTTGACGATAAAAATATGGTACTTGATGTGCGTGAGTCATTACGCTTATGTCAATGTCTCGCGTATCAAACTATATTTTACAAGGCTAACTTGCAATTAAAACACGCTATGAGGCGAATCATACGATAGTTAGCTACAAGCTACGCAATATTCAATCCTGACTAAAGTTCACATAAAGCTGCACTTTGATTGGGGTTTGCGCAGCTTGTAGCTAACTTCACATCTGTAGATTTGTTTTATTTGGCCTATAACACCTTAAGAGAGATGCCAGACGGGCGGTGTCGCCGCGGCGGCGTAGCGGCGACTCCGCGGCGACCAGTGTTGCCTTAGACTCTGATGACATCTAGACAGTTAGTGGAAAAAAGGTTTTAGAGATAACCGTTCAACTTTACGCTGAAGATGAGTAAAATCTTTCATATACATTCTGATTTTGTTTCAACCAACCGCGAAATCGGATCATGTATAGCGTCAGCGGTCTAACTTTTTCCTTGCTAACTTTTACTAATATTATAAATCAGAAAGTGTATTTTTTGTTTTTCGTTTGATCACAGATATTTGTTTATTTATTTATTTAATAGGAGGATCAACAGCATCAATAACAAAATACATACAAGTAACAAATACAGAACGCTAATTATAGATCCTCACGTTTAGAACTAATTTAGTGACAATGTGGGAAAATAAATTTAAAAAACATAAATCGCACAACAAAATATAAAATAAAATTACGAAACGTGAATAGACTTACAAAGTATAAAAATATACCTAAAAATAAACTTACAAAACATAGAATAAACTATAAATATAATTACAAAGCATATGTATAATAAGCCTATAAAATACAAAGTGATGTATAATTATATAATATGCTATATAATTTTAAAAATGAGAAGTTGTATCTAATTAGTTCTGTAAAAACTCCCTGCTCAAGCGCCGCCTAGCCGAATGAACACTTGTGCAGAACAAATCCAGATCAATGTGCTTACACAAATGATTGAAACGGTCGCTAGCTCGCAATAAGAACGAGTTTTGCCTGTAGTTCGTGCTAACAGAAAAAGTGTGAATTATTGGGTTATAACGAATGATCTTACTCGGGGCTCTAAAGGATATTTTACTAAGTAGCTCAAGACAGTCAATTTTATTTGAAGTTATCTTCAGCAGAAAAATTAAATCAGCAATTTCACGTCTCGCCGAAAGAGGGAGAAAGTGAAATTTCTTGCAAAGTTGATCATAATTAAAGGATGAAAGGAAAGGATATACTAGAGGAATAATGTGGTCGATCTATAAAATCTGAAAGAGATACATTGATTTAATATGACACGCGTTAGAAAGTGACATGAAATTTATCTCATAACCCCATCGAGTATGGATTCGTGTGATTTGTCACGATGTGTCACACTGGCAGCTGACCAAGAGAATCGATACTCTAGACTACTACTGTCTTCACAAAAGTGATAGAGGTCAATTCAATTTTCAATTCAATTCTTGTTTGTGGCTTCTGTGAGGGTGTTTCACAATTTCGCCAATGTCTTGTGTAGTACTGCCATCAAACGTAGAGAATTTGTACGGTGTCTAATGAAATACTGTATTTAATTTGTCCACAGTTTTTAGGATTTTATACCCTTCACCTCTGAAACAAACACAGTATAATCTATATAAACTAATAGGACGAACACAAACACATAAAATATACTAATCTACAATATAATTAGTGGTTAATACTATTTACAACTTAATTTTATTAATGTTAATATATTTACATAGTATATTTACAAATGGGGTATATACAAGGGGTAGGAGGGATTTGAAAGAGGTGGGACGAGGGATTTCTGGGGGGATGGCATCATATAAGGAGTACTGAATCAAAGGGCAACTAAAAAATATGTGGTCCACATTTCCCTCATCGAGACCACACTCACACTGGGAGTGATCCCTAATCCTGAGTTTGGCCAGGAATACTGGGGTGCAAGCATGATTAAGACGGAGGCGACAAATTACAGATGTGGTTCTCTTATCCAACTTGGTATAT
This sequence comes from Hypomecis punctinalis, assembly GCA_949316475.1. NCBI lineage: Eukaryota > Metazoa > Arthropoda > Insecta > Lepidoptera > Geometridae > Hypomecis > Hypomecis punctinalis. The sequence continues at coordinate 182,442 of OX438801.1, read as the reverse complement.
TTAGCGAACCAGGGTTTATGAGGTATTTCAGGCTGTATATCTGCATAGAATTTGCCTTTTTCCAATTTGGAAATTCGCCATCTTTGTGTCCAAGAATCATGCATCATTGGTTTTAGTATGGTACACATGTCATGGGAGAATATATATGAGTAATCTAAGGATCCTGACGTAACAGCATCCTTGGCGCAGGCATCAGCACGCTCATTGCCGAGGATACCTGAGTGACCTGGAATCCACGCCAATTGAATGTTGATTTTTAATTTGTGACATTCCAATAGGGCTTCTCTTATTTTATGGGTAGTTGGGAATCTGGTTTTTGAACGGAATGGGTTGGATAGGATAGATTGGAGGCAGCTCTTAGAGTCAGATAGAATAATAGAGTTATTGAGACCGTGTGATTTTACGAACAGGATGGCTTCTAGAATCGCAATTGATTCCCCTGTGAACACTGAAGTAACAGATGGGCACTTGTAACTTAAAATTATTCTAGTTGCGGGAATCCACACTGCTGCTCCAACTGGATAGAGAGAGGATTTTGACGCGTCTGTGAATATTTTGGTCCAACCCTGTGTTAATTTTATGAGCGAAAATTTTGTTGGCTTCAGTAGTATTTTTGTCAACTCCAAAGTCTAAAATAATATTAGGTTGAAAGATTAATGAATCATATGAGACAGAGTACATTGGTAGTTTTGAATTTTGATGAAGTGGGTGAGGGAGTCGGGAGAGTAATAATAAGCTTCGTAGTAAGCAAGGGATGTCGTCGTCTTCCAGACGACGGGGGTGATAAAGAGCTGAGAGCTGGTTTAATTTGAGGAGTAAAGAGTGATCAGGATTTTCTGCTAATTTGAAAAAGAATCTGTCACATAGGTATTGTCGACGAAGAGACAGAGGTGGCTCTACGCACTCGACTTGCATAACGTTAATTGGGGAAGATTTCATTGCACCGAGAATTATGCGTAAAGATTTTGCCTGAATCTTATTTAACTTTTCTAGTCCTGATTTGTTGCATGGATCGAGAAGAAATGATCCATAATCCATATGACTGCGAATGAGGGCATTATAAAGCAGCTTTTGCGTAAATGGATGAGCTCCCCACCATACGCCAGAAAGGGATCGTAGGATGTTAATGTTTCTCTCACATTTTTTAATCACATAATCGCAGTGAGTGATGCCTTACAATTTACGATCTAGCCAGATACCTAAAAACTTTACTTTGGTGTCTTCCGGAATTTCTTCGTTGTTTATATATATGCCAACTGGGGGAATATTTCTTTTGTTAGTAAACACAACAACTCTGCTTTTAGTGGCTGACAATGAGAGGCCATGTTCCTCTAGCCATTCTGAAAGGTGGTCTACGGCATTATTTAGTTTGTCGACTGCTTCATCTAGTGATTTCTCTGGGACATATAGAGCTATGTCATCAGCATACTGTAAAATTTGGCAAAATGGGTGGACTGACTGCTCTAGGTTATATGTATATAAGCTTTACAATATGGCACTAAGGACTGAGCCTTGTGGTAAGCCTTTCCGAACAGGTCTTGGGGGGAGATAACCATTTGGGCCTTTAACAATGATGTTTCTTTCAGAGAGCAAGCAAAGTATAAATCGTACTAGCTTCTCTGGAACACTCAGCTCATTGAGTATACTCCTGAGTACCGGAAGCAGTACATTGTCATAAGCAGCTTCAATGTCTAAGAAAACTCCCACTAGGTATTCCTTTTTAGCTATAGACATGCGAATATCAGTCGTTAAAATGCTTAAGCTATCTAGGGTGCTTTTACCTTTCCTGAATCCATACTGAGTGTTGGCTAGCAAACTATTCCTTTCTACAAACCATTCGAGACGATGTTTGATCATATGTTCAGTGACTTTCACTAAAACTGAGGATAAGGCGATTGGTCGGTAGCTGTTATGGTCAGACGGGTTCTTACCTGGCTTTAAAATAGGGATGACTACTTGGGTTTTCCACTGTGGAGGGATTATCTCTTGTTCATAAAAACAGTTAATAAGTTGAAGATAATATTTCTTACTCTTATCAGTAGCATTTCTTAGAAATGAGTAAGGAATTCCATCTTCTCCCGGAGCTGAGTCTATTAAACCATCTAGAGCTGTTTGAAGTTCTGGGAGTGAGAACCTATCTTCCAGTCTGTTCGTGATTGGGAGGGGATTAGGAGATGGGGTGTGTGACATTACTTGGGGAATTGAGGGAGGAGACATTTTGTCTGCAAACGCATCAATCCATGAGGTTGTATCTGCACTTACATGATCATTTCTAAAAGTTCCTCTATACCTCTTAATTTGTTTCCAAGCTAATGTTGCTGGGGTTCTAGGTGAGAGATTTTGGCAATAATTAATCCATCCCTGCCTTTTTTTCTTTGCAAAGAGCTTTATTGCTTTAGCTGCTTTATGCCTTCATTGTAAACTTTCTCAGACTCTTTCCTACTTTTAGCGGCTGTTGTGCATTCAGAATCCCACCAAGGGGTTGAAACTTTGAATTTTTGTGGTGTCTTGAGTGGGAAGTGTTCATCAGCACTGGAAATTATTGCTTCTACAAATTTGGAGAAATTTTCAATGGGAGTGGAATTTGAGGAGGAAGGAATGGAGTCTAGTTTATTATCAAGGGATAAGGAATAAGATGACCAATTAGGGTTGGATAATCTGTATTTTAGGGATGGATGAAAATTGATAGCTGGAGTGACTCTATTGGATATAGCTATCATTATGGGATAATGGTCGCTGCCATAAGAATCATGCAAAATTTGCCAATTAATCATAGAAGCAAGGTTAGGTGAGCATATTGTGAGGTCTACTGCACTTCTAGGGTCTTGGGAAGGGTTAACTCTTCGGGTTGGGGAGCCATCATTGATAACACAGAGATTAGTGTCGTCAAAGACTTCTAAAAGGGACAGGGCAAAAGAGTCATTGTCACTAGAGCCCCATGAAGTGTGATGTGCATTAAAGTCACCCATTAAAATGATAGGGGGGGAATGGAAGAGATAAGGTGTAATATATCTGCTATCATTCCTGAATGTGGGTGGGGGATATAAAGGGATATATAAGAGATGTCAAGGACTTTAGCAGCTACAACATTAATACCTGGGTGCGGGAATGAAAGGGGGATTTGGGAAAAAGGAAGTGTGCGCCTTATAAATAAGGCGCATCCGGCGCCGCCCCCGTCAGCCCTGTCATCCCGGAGACAGCAGTACCCCGAAACTCTGAAACGAGTTCCTGGGTCCAACCATGTCTCCGAGATGGCAATGACTGACGGGGTGAATTTGTTAATTAGTTGAAGGAGACTATGCTTCTTGGGACGGAGACTTCGTGTGTTCCATTGGAGGATTTGATCCATAGTTATTGGATATAGAGATGAGTTGGGAAAGTTTTTGGGCAACGTTGTTCGGTAAGGATGAATTATTCTTTGAAATAATAGTGATCAACATGGAGAGTAAGAGTTCGATTAGATTATCCTCTTGAGGTCTTGGGGAAGAAATTTGTTGGGTTAAAGAGAATCCATTAGGCAAGACCGATGGCTCATCAGCTACTATAGCCTGATGGGCAGCCCTGTCATATGACTTCTCTTGGGGTCCACTGGTGGGGGGGGGGAATAGAAAACAGTCTTTCGGTATGACCTTCCAGTTGGCATTTGTTGGGGGCTTTGAGTGGATGGGATATATTGGGAAGTGACGGTGGGATTTGGTGATCTTAGAGCTTCTGCATAAGGCCTCAATGTTTTGGGGTATTTTTGGGATGCGGTCTCATAGGATATATTGTCTTGGGACATCAGGAGTTTGATGGCTTTTTGCCTTCCTTGCTCAGGGCAACCTTTGTTAATGGCAAAGTGTTGTCCGTTGCAATGAAGGCACGAAGCTTCCTGCTCTGAGATTTGGCATGTGTCACCTGAGTGAGGTTGAGTACATTTAAAGCATCTTGCATTCGACCTACACTGAGCCTTAACATGTCCAAATCTACAGCAGTTAAGGCACTGGATTGTTGGGAACTGGTACATTTCGATTGGCAGGGAATTGTGGAAGAGGAATATTCTCTGTGGAAGGATCTGTCCTTGGAAAGTTATAACAACAGACTGCGTCGGTATCCAAGAGGTTTGATTGTCAACTGTGGATTTGGATTTTCGGTTGAGCCGTCTAGCCTTCAGTATTTTCCCACAGCCATTGGGGAGTACTGCTGACTCGGCGAACTCGTCCATGGAGAGGTCTACTGGAACCTGTCTGGCGACACCCATTTTTGTGATGTTATAGGTAGGGATGGTGGCTTGGTATTGATTTTCTGGTAGGATGGGGTTATCTAAGAATGCATTGGCATCACTTCCTGTTTTGAATTCAACAGAAATTTTGTTTCTGCCTACTTTTTTAATTCCGTCTGAGCATATGTTGGAGATTTTGTGCTTAAATAGCAATTGTCCGAATTTGATTGGTCTTATAGTTGTACCTGCCGTGAGATCTGGTTCCGTTCGGGAAACGTGGACCACAAACGGTCTTTTGTCGGTTTGTAGGTATTCCTTTATCCCAATAATCAAAGAAGGATGCACGGAATTAACCTGTCAATATTTTTTTTTTTTGTTAGTAAAAAACCAAACATATTTTCTAAAAATGATATGTGCTTCAAAAATATAGGGATTTTTTGCTGTTTTCATATCACTAATTAAAATTAAAATTAACCCACCAGAAAAATTACAATGATTTTTTTATTGTTTTTACATTACGGATTACATACATAAGAAGTGGCGGTATGGTCTTAAAGGCTTTAGTGTCCAAAAATAGGCGAAATATTTGAAAAAAAAAACAATCTTTTATTACTGTTGCTGTCAAAAAAAAAGGAAATGTCAAATTCAGTCAATCAGATGACGTATTTAGTGTTGCCAGAATAGTTCTCGGTATCCAGACTTAGCAATTTTGGAAATGTTGACGTGTTGATGTAATAATTATTTTCTTTTTTAACTATTGGCACATAATCCTGCGTTAACTCGTTTTAGCCCGTAATGTTTACAAACTGAGGTGTTATTATACATTTTTATAGAAACATACATTTTTGTATACTAAAAGATTATCAAAAAGAAAGAATATTCATATTATTTTTATATGTACTTTTTATCATATACTTTACTACTAAAAACAAAAAGCAGTAGTTGAAGTTATCCGAGAAATTCGTGGCAATTTTAATATTACTCGTAATAATCCTTAAGGGTGCTCTTCGAATCTTTCACTTGCTTTACTACACTTGCAGCAGCTGCACTAGGCCGGCTGTGGCTACACAACTGAGGCGTTAGTCCAGGTTTACACATAAATTGAAATTACATCTGTTAGATATTGCCCTATACATTTTTGTACAGCGCCCCTGGCCGAAACGATGAAGAACTAACCAAAATGTATGGAGCCACACGCGAACGCAAAAGTTTAAGTAAACAACACAAAACCTGGATTAAGGGCTCTGGTTATCTACGTAGTTGTATGAATTTCTACAAAAAGATTCCGAACACGGCTGCGGCAGCATGTGCTACCGAGCCTCGGCTGCAAGTGTTGTTAGCCTGTTTTAACAAGTCCAACGTACCTGCGATGTACGACGTAGGCAACCAGCATCGGAATCATTCCCGACTGCGGATACAAGCAGCGGCTCATGTGTGTGCTACCTCCATTCGCAACCTGCATCCGCAGGCTGCAGCCGAGCTGAATTTATTCGAATAGCTGCTTTACTTATATTCTTAACTTATAGTTGCGGTTCTTGTACTTTTGCTAATGAAATGGATGAATACCGAATTTTCTTTATCATTCCATTTTTCATTTTCTTTTTATATCAGCCCTAGACATTGATTTTTTTGACGTGACAACGTCTTATAAATCGATGAACTCCAAAAAGTAATCTGATATTACAGACAAGATGACATGCACTGTTTTAAAAATCAATATAAATATCATTGAGACAATATTGACTAAAAATACATGACATCAAGTTTTTAAAATCGAGCACCATTTTAGCACTCTGAACATAACAAACCTGGCAATCCATAATCTTTAGTGTGTATACATGTCTATAAATAGGTACTTATAGCTTGAAAACTGTTTTCGTTTTTTCTTATTTTATATTCAATTTTAGCTAAATTGTACATATTTGAACAGTTTTAGAAGCGTCATAAATCACATTGGTGAACATATCATTCTTAGAAAATAAGTGAGGAAAAATTAGTCTGTTCGTATATAACAGGTCCTGGTATGTATGGGCTCGCGCATCCTTCTTTGGGTGGGTGTATAACCCTTGTATAGACGCTGATGCCATCTCGGGATTTGTAATAGTTTTTTTTGTTGAGGGTTGATTCACCTGATTTTCGTTTTCTCGGGCCTTTCTTTTTGTTCCCGCCGTCGGTGGATCGGAAATATCCGGAGGGTCCGGGGGTTTCGGGCAAACCTCCATTATGGAGATTAGTAAAAACAAACAACTATGTTAGGTGTTATCTACTTACCCGTGCTATAGTTACCACCACCACACAAATAAACCCCAAAAACTTGTTATTAGTGCCTAAAAAACAATGATGTTTAATGTCTAGATAAGCAGACTCAAACAACTGCGTTGCTAGGCATGGCGACACATTAACCGCCCGAATATCGTTGGTAGGTAATCAAAGAATCCTATCTCTATCCCTGTTACACTAGTTGCTAAAGTACGGTAAGACGTTAAAAAAGACAGAAATAGCAACATTTTTAAATTTAGTCGGACAATGCCTACTTAGGGTGCCAGTTCATTAGATTGAAATTTCCCCAAAATGTTACGATATCTTCTCAATGTCAGTGATACAAACCGATATTTTTAATAATCAACGTTTAGTAATAACATTATTATTTTGAGTCATTAATCAAAATCAAATATAATATGATGTAATTATGAATAAAGTTATAATACAAAGAATATTTTATTAATTTATTCGACCAATATTTATTCGTTCTTGATAATTAAAATAATTATCGCCATAATAATACTTAATTATCAAAAACGTGTCATATTGTACGACAGGATATTCCTTAAGAAAATTCGAAAGCATTGCATGAAGAATCTACAATATATTGTTTTGAAAATTGCAGTGATGTTTTTTTTATTCTGGAACCGTTGGAGTAAACAATTATAATAAACAATAAACAATTATAAATATAGCAGACTAACAGCTAGCATAGCCACACCGCCACCCGCGCCCGAGTTCGCAAGTTCTTACCACTAGTTACCACGCACCCCGCACGGCCCGCGTGCAGTCGCCGTCGAGCTATTTGATTAAACTAATCATTACAAAACATAACCTATTTAAGCCTGATTCTGCTGCTTGATTCATAACTATCAATAATTATAAAAATAGTAATGATTATTAGTATTATTTAAAATCACTGTAGACGTTAATGCCGCCCATTAAGTTCGCTGCGGGCCGTACGCCCGAACGCGCGCGTCCTCTGTTTACGTTATCGCTGAGTATTGGGTACAGTCACCCAAACAAGTTTTGTCAACATGAGCGATAAAATTATTATAAATGAAGTGATCTGTTATATTATGAACAGAATTGATGTTATCGACGAACCAACGGTAATTCGTATCTGCACATCGAACTTTACCGACGGTGAACTAGAAGCTGCAAAAAATGTGATATGTGAGGAACTGTCCATCAGAATGATCACAAGAAAAGGAGAAGGGCGAGCTTCAAAATATGCTCAAGATATCATCAAGATGCTAAAAGAAACAGAACCCGCAAAATTACCAACATTTGTAGCTAAGGACTTACACAAAATTCCACCCATCACTTTTGACCACTGTGACGTCACTCGTATCCTAAAAGAACTTGCATCCTTAAGAGCGGAAACAGCAAAAATATGGAGTGCAACAATCACTAAAGAAGAATTTAACAAATTCAAAGACGAAGTTAAATTAAGTGGAATTAATTGTTTACGACAGGAACCTGCGCGCACGGGTGTACCAAGCTTGAATATGCAAGATCTTGACTGCGTTTTTTCGACACCGGAGGGTAGTCAGCGAACTGTTGTGCCATGTACTCCGGCCCCGGCCACCTCTGGGAAGAATTCTAGACAATCTACCATGACAGAAAACGTTTGGAGGGGGCCTATAAAGACTCCTCAAAAGATTCCGAAACGAAACAAACCTGCTAGGCAATTTAATACAGCTGCAGCTCGGTTATTTTGTGGCAAGGAGGTAGGTCACGCTAGGATTAATGCCAAAGTCGACGAGGATGGGTTTGAGTTGGTAGAACGGAAAAAGAAGAAGATCCCTATCAGAAATCAAAGGGGAGAGGGGATGGCCAGTAACCTACTAATGTCCGCACCGAGCAAAACTACACTTTATATCTCTCGAGTACGAAAAGACATAAGTTCGGACAAGTTGTGCGATTATATAAAAAGTAAAGGTGAGCTCACACCTGTAGTAGAACTCCTAAAGTCGTATAACGAAACCACTTTCAACTCTTTTTTAATAACGGTGGATAGCGACAGAGTCTTAAATTTTTTGAGTAGTGATTTTTGGCCAAAGGGCATTGTATATAGAAAATATATACACAAAAGAAACAAAAACGGCCCACAACAGAACTCTAATAACAATCTTAATGGATAGTACAATCAATATTGGAAGTATTAATTGTAGAGGATTAAAGCGAAAAACAAAATTCTTACGAGATCTGTGTGACTCGCTCGATATATTATGCATTCAGGAAACATGGTTACTGCCAACAAATATTGGCCAGGTACAAGATATTCACCCTCAATTTAATGGATGGGGAAACTCAGCGGTATCCCTGTAAAATGGACCTCTGATAGGCAGACCATACGGAGGCCTAGCAATTTTGACCCGTAAGAATCTGCTAGTAAAGTATATACCATGCAGCACACCTAGACTAGGGGCTATGGAAATAATCATGAACAATAGTACGTCGCTATTTATTTTTAATGTATACATGCCGGTTGAAGATAAGGACAATATTACTGAGTTCGTGGAATGCCTGTCTCAAATACTGACTATAATAGAAGAAAAACAAGGGCATAATTGTATAATAATTGGCGATTTCAACGCTAACCCTAGCTCGCTATTTGGTAAAGAACTGAAGAGATTCTGCGAGGAGTATCACCTAAAGTGGTTAGACATGGATATTCTTCCGGAAGACAGTTATACTTACATCAGTGACGCCCATCACTCGGTATCTTGGCTGGACCACTGCCTTGCTACTGAACCAGTGACCAAGCTGGAGTCGGAGATGACAATTGACTATTCAATAGACTGGACGGATCATCGTCTTCTTCAACTAAAATTAAAAGTAGACGGGTTAATCAGAGTGAACGCTACTTCTGCTAAGATTGACAAACCATCGATGTGGAAACCGAGAACGGCTGAAGATATTAGCAGATACCAAGAAGTAGCCCATAAATTATTTCTCAACGTACTACCCATTGACAGTGATTTGTCGATTGATGAAGGCAAAAGAGAGATAAACAGACTCTATAACGACATAGTAGATAACTTAAAAGTAGCCGCTGAACAAGTTTTCACTAAACGAAAAACAGGTCCACGGATTGTGCCAGGATGGAATGACTACGTTAAGCACAAATATGAGGCATCAAGAGTGGCATTTCTTAAGTGGATCGAAGCGCAAAGGCCTAGAAGTGGTCCGATCTTCGAAGAGAGAAAAAGATCGAAGCAAATATTTAAAAAAGCACTGAGGGATTGTCAAAATTCTGAAGAACAAATTAAAATGGATGCAATGGCCCGTGACCTCAAAAACAAAAGTTTTGTCTCTTTCTGGTCCAAAACTAGTGCAGCAACAAGAAACCAGAATATAGTTCCGACTCACATAGATGGAAAAACAAAGGATATTGATATTGCCAATACTCTTTGCAACAATTTTATGAATTTGACACCTTTAGTAGAAGAAGAATGTGAAACTATTTTAAAATGCCCAGAAGAAAAGGCCATCGAAATCACAGTAGAGGAAGTAAATAGTGCACTGAAGAAAATGGGAACTGGCAAATCACCAGGACACGATACACTAACTCTGGAACATATTAAAAATTCGAGTTGGATAGTTCCACTTTTACTGGCAAATCTCTTTACGTCGATGATTAAATGGAATTACCTTCCCGACGAATTCACCAAAACGATAGTAATTCCCATTCTGAAGAGCCGTCAGTTGGATGCATCAGATAGCTCCAATTATCGACCAATATCACTTGCCACAGTTTGTGCAAGAGTATTTGAGAAGATCATAGTGCTTAAATACTCCAAAAATCTGAAAGTATCAGACTCGCAAGTCGGTTTCAAATCTGGTGGTTCTACGGACATGGGCATATTTACACTTAAACATACCGTGAGTCATTATGTCAGCCGTGATACTAGTGTATATGCCTGCTTCCTCGATTTGTCAAAGGCGTTCGACCGTGTTGTGCATTCGAAATTGTGGCAGAAATTAAGGGCCAGGAAGCTGCCTGATCAAATAGTCGACATACTTTCGAAATGGCATCAGCAACAAGAAAATATAGTGAGATGGAATGACGCCTTTTCAAAGTCAGTACCATTGCGATGCGGAGTGAGACAAGGTGGGTCATCATCTCCAATATTTTTCAATGTCTACATGGACAAGCTTAGCCAGTTGCTGAAGGAATCGGCAGTGGGATGCCATATTGCTGGAACGTGTGTAAATCACATAGCTTACGCGGATGATATGGTACTTCTAGCACCGACGGTCTCAGCACTGCGCCGACTACTTGACATATGCGAAAACTATGCCAAATCCCATGGACTAGTGTACAATGTCAAAAAGACCAAAGGAATGATGTTCAAGGCAAAAACGAAATCCAAGAACGTACCACCAATCACACTAGATGGCATGGAAATTGAGTGGGTTGAGGAGTTTAAATATCTGGGACATATTGTCGCGAGCAATCTTTCTGACTAGCGGGATCTTGACAGGCAGAGACGTGCCCTAAGTGTTAAGTCGAATATGCTTGCGCGGAGGTTCACCAGATGCAGCGAAGAAGTCAAGAGGTTGCTCTTTCAGACGTACTGCACAAACCTGTACACTTGCGAGCTCTGGTGCAATCATACAAAGGCAGAGTATAATGCACTTAGGGTACAATATAACAATGCTTTGCGTATATTACTGAAACTGCCAAGATTCTGCAGTGCTTCCGGAATGTTCACGGAACGAAGACTGGCCGGTTTCGCCGCGCTGATGCGGCAAAGATCAGCGAACACACGCGAGAGATTCCACCGCTCAGAGAATACTGTGCTCGCCACGATGATGCAAGTAAATGGACCCATTCCTATGAGATGGAACAAGCTTCACATTAGAAGATACACAGACTGACATTATTTAAATCAAATGTACATTTTATTTTATTGTATTATTTTACTATTGTAAATATGGAATTTTTTATTCTGGAATAAATGATATATTATATTATTATATATTATATTATTAATCTAGGTACCGGATTTGTTATTATCTTTGTACTCTTGTATTTTTAGTATTTATTGAAGTTATATTGTTATCTATTGTAATTTTACTATTTCAGTATTTACTATTATAATCCAGTCAGTTTCTTTTCGTAATATTCTAATGGCTTTTATCCATTATTTATCGTTATCTTTACGTATTTCGTCTACGGATATCTTATAGTATCAAAAAAGTAATTTTCGATTAGTCGAAATCTCCCATAATTATGGGGAAACAAAATCGTGTTTCACCTGGCATCACCAACTGTAAAATTATTTACTTTTAAAATCATGATATTTTATGTGATAGTTTCAATTAATACGAATAGTGTAAACCGTATTTACTTGTGGAAATAAATTCCAGAAGCTTTATGAAGAAATTGGGAACGGGATTAAAAGGTTTTGACTACACATTTCCCCATTTTTAATTTTTTAAATAATATTTTGACGTCTGATATATTCAACCATTTTGTTTAATCGCGACTAAGGCTGGTCGGCGCGCTTCGCCGGCGTACGCCGGCAGTTGGCTGACGTCGTCATAGACAACAATCTTCAGTTCTCGTGTATTATACTTCAATGCTAAAAAAGCACTTTATTTGATTTTCTAATTTTTTACGATGTCTCGCGTTTCACGTTTGACAGCCCCGTGATAGAGGTCAACGAGATCTACATTTCGGATGACAGCTGTCAAAATTCAAAGTGATTTATCTCGGTTATTATCGATTCTTGAGCTCTATCACTTTTGTGAAGACATCAATGGTCTAGAATAAATAATAACCGAGATAAATCACTTTTAAGTTTGACAGCTGTTACTATGACACTCGTCGTGACATTTCACACGCTCCGATTTCGAATGTGTACGAGGGATTTTACTCATCTTCAGCTCAAGACTGAACGGTTCTCGTCAAATCCTTTTTTTCCCGCTAACTATTCATAGAATACTCGAATACTCTAGATTTAATGTCTTAGGCGCTACCGGCAACACTGTCGCCGCGGTGCAGCGGCGGTGCCCGCGTGGCGCCAGTCTAACGTAGTTCTAGATGTGTAATATGTGAACAAGTCGAATTGAGGTTTCGGAGTAATGGGAAGTATCGCGGTGTTGCAGGAGCGCGACTCGTACGGCAACGAGGTGTCGGTGCGCGGCACGCGCGTGCCCGTGGCGTACGTGCTGGTGGACGTGCCGTGCGGCGTGGCGTCCCCGCCCGCGCCTAGCCTGTGGGCCGGCGCCACGCTGCCGCCCGCGCACCGCGCGCCGCCCGCGCCCGCCCAGAGCATGCCGGCGCTGGCGGCGCAGCTGGCGGCCGCGCCCAGCTTCCTGGACGCCGTGTCGGACGTGCACGCCCTGCTCTACCTGGCCACCAACGAGGCGCTGCCGCTGTCGCTGGCGCAGCTGGAGCCGCTGCTGGCGGCCGTGGCGGCGCGCGACCACGCGGCGGCGGAGGCGTGGCGGCGCGCGCCGCCCGCCGACACGCTGCTCACGCTGCTGGCGGCCTCGCAGCCCGCCGCCGCCGCGCCCTGGACCTGCCCGCTCTGCACCTTCCACAACGCGCCCGACCGCGACTCGTGCGACATGTGCGCCATGCCCCGGTGAGTAACCCCGCGCGCCGCGGCCACGCCTCACCATCCATCCTGAACTATGATGACCTTATGCCCACTTGCCTCTCGACTCAACTACACAGTTTTTAGAAGTTAAAAACAGGACACTATTACTAAGACTCCGCTGTCCATCTGTCAGTCACCGGGCTGTATCTCATGAACCATAATAGCTAGAGAGTTAAAATCTTCACAAATGGTGTCTTTCGATTACCGCTATAACAACAACAACGCTACAACAGAATAACATAAATATTTAAGAGGGCCCCCATACAACAAACGTGATTTTTTTGCCCAGAAGCTCCCATACGGTAAGAAATCCTTCACGCGCGAGGCCAACTCATACTCAGCCAATTTTATTTTAAGCAAATAAGCGCCCTGGGACCTCGCCTGGAAGATACTTATTTACTCGAAATTTTACAGACTTTAGCTATTCATATAAAAATATCCGCTTCGGCCGTTTAAAAAACCAGGGTTAGGAAACTGGTTTCTTAAAATTAATTATTCCTCAAAAATGCTTATCATTATTTCATAAAACAGTTCTTCTCTTCTATAAATATGCGAGATCCAATGTAACGAGTCGTTTAATTTGTTCTGTATAAGTTCGAAATAAGAGTATTTCTATTCAATTGCTGCCATAGCCGGGGTACCCAACTAATTTGTTGTTGAATATTTAAAAAATTTAGATCTTGTCAGAATAACAATTAAACTTGAAAAAGGGAAGTAATTTTTGGTCTGTTGGCTTTAGGATCAGGTGAATTAATTAACGGGAAGGTATTTAACTATTGAATGAATTAATGATTTATTTGTCTGTAAAACTATTTACAAAGTTCTTAAATTAATATTAGGTAGTTGATAAATTAATGCGACAGATAAACATGAATTTTTCCACAACTCATTTCTGTTTATTCTTGTGCTAAGTGGCACGTGCCAGACTTGTTTGCAACCGTGCCTTTTCTAATTTTTTATTTACCTAAACTACCGTATACACATACCCGGTTAAATCAGTGCCCTTTAAAAAATTCATATTTTTACTGAATCTGGCAGTCGCAATACAAAATAGATAAAATATTCTGTGTATTAGCCATTTTCACCCGACTATCTCCACTGAAAGAGCCGCGAGCAATGATGATGTCTCCCAGCCGGTTTGGGCCTCGGTGACTGTCATCATCACCATCAGCCTGTGTCGACCCACTGCTGAGTATAGGCCTCCTCTCTCATACACGTGCCATTGTTCCGTATTTTGGTCTCCACGCTTGACCTGCGGTGAGTGATGTCGTCGACCCATCAGGCTATGTACTTAACTGTGCCAACCTATTGCCCACTGCAGGACGTAGGCACGGGAGGGGCCATATCCACCACGCTGGCCCAGTGCGGGTTGGTGGATTCACATACGCCATCGAATTTCTCCTAAGGAATATATGCAGGTTGTCTCACGATGTTTTCCTTCACCGAAAAGCCAGTGGTGTTAAATTCCGTACATAAATTCCAAAGAACTACTAGAACTGGTGCGGGAACGGTTTTTCTACCTTAACCCACGACCTTACGGTTGTACGGCGGGTGATATGCACGAGCCCTCGCTTATTTATGCTTTACTTTGATTCCAGGAATGCGGGCGCGATATAAGCCGCCGCGCGGGGGGCGGCGGGCGCCGGCGGACACTGCCTTATTATTTAATATATTTATTTATAACGAAATGTTTCTCAGCCTACGATATCCTTCGCTTTATTCCCGCCCAGAGAGGTTCGGAGGCGCGCGAGGGCCGCGCGGGGAGGGGCGGGGCGCTGCCGTCGCTCCGGTGACCATTCCCGGTCGGCTTGCCTCTGACGAAGTATTGTCCTGCCGGTACAGGGAGAAAACTCGAATCAAGGCAAACACAATTCCAATTAGTACTTTTGGGTCTAGCTTTTAATTCGAATCGAATCATTGAAATTCGATCAACTCGAAATATTGAAAAAAAGCCTTTTTTGACTGTCGGGTTTTGTCTCTAGATATTCATGAAGTTAGTCTATGAATGAAACGATCAAGCGTTTGTCCTATTAATTCTATAGGTATAGCCGGGAATGGGTTTCCTACGCGGTCCCGGGGAGACGACGGCAGCGCCGGCCGCCGCCCCGCGTGTAATTTGTAAATACTATTATATATTGTAACGTTTGTAACTGTCAAAAAGTCGGTGATTCTGATTACTGAATTAGATGGATATTTTGTTTCTCGGAGTGTTTCATTTCCCAACTTTTATTTTTAACGAGCAGTACTTGCGCGAGAAGTCACGCCACCGACTAAAATAAAGATGGAACGACAATATCGAAAAATGGTCCCACCAACTCGGAAACCTTCTTTGGCTCATGCACAACAACTTTCTAAAGATCATCACATGATCAAATGCATAGTTTACGATTCTAAAGAAATATATACAGACAAAGATTAATTTTTTATAGATTCAGTACTATGTTCTATGCAATGTCTCTCCTGCTGCAAAATATAAAACGCTCCTGCTAATTTCTATTTCTTTTGCAAAGATGGATTACAAAACGATCCATTTTCGACTTGTCAATTTGAAGGTGCATAGGTACTGAAGTTATGGGGCATAATATAACGTGTAAGGGTTGCTAAACAGCCATATTGGGTTCGACACTGGTATTTTTTATTTTATTAATATTACGGAAGTTAACATTTATCTACACATTCGGTTAGGTAAATGCCGAACGGATTTCGCTACGCCGAGCGAGCGCGAGTCTGCATGATCGGGCGCTCTAGTGTATAGACTGAATCATGAAGTTGGCTACAAGCTGCGCAATATCCAATCCGGACTCAAGTTTCACCTTTGGGCACTTAACTTAAAGGCGAACCAAGTAGTCCTTTTCGAATAGATGTGATGAAAAAATATTAGAATTATTGCACACACCATACGGTGTGCAAAAAAAGTTAAAATACATGATTTATAATTTATCCATTTTTTTTTTCTTTTTTTTTTTATTAATGGTTCACAAAACTGGGCTTACACACTAAAACTTACATTACCTAAACAAAATACATTAATAAAACGACATGCATAATGTGTATGCCCTTCTAGGAGTGAACACAGCATGCATAACAGAATTAGTACTGAATAACTGAAAGTATAAAACAATGACAAATTAATTTTTTATAAATTTAGCTTAAAATATGACACGGAGGGGTTAAAAATATCTAAATCTTGGGATATATTGTTGTACAACTAACACATGCGATACAAAGAAGAGTGTTGGCCGTAGTTTGTACGAGCATGTGGCAAGCTAAACGTTATTCTATTGTCAAGACGGCTAGAAGAACGAGGAACAGAAAAACATATCTTTCCAAGCAAATGAGAACTGTCCAAAATACCGTTCACTAATTTGTGCAGAAATACGATGTCAGCTATGTTCCTTCTGAGTGACAGTGGCGATATTTTAAAATATGAAAGCCTAGATTCGTAAGAGTCCAACTGCCTACACAGATTACTCGAATATGAGAGATGGTACAGGAACTTCTTTTGCAATCTTTCAATTCGATCTATGTGGACCTGATAGGATGGGCTCCAGACAGGACTGCAGTACTCCAGTAAGCTACGCACGAATGAATTAAACAGGATAATAGAAACAGTGGGATCTTTGAAGAATTTTGACTGCCTAGATACGAAACCTCCCAGACGAGATGCTTTTTTAACGACACAGTCTATATGCTCTCGAAAATCTAGTTTGGTGTCAACCATTACTCCCAAGCCACGCATACTAAAAACCTCCTTAGTGGAGTGCCACCAATGAAGTAAGAAGCGCGTGTCGGTGATATTTTCCTCGAAAAGTTTATGTAAAAACATTTAGAGGGATTGAGTATCATTTTATTGCGTGCACACCAATCATTAATGAGGTCGATGTCTTTTTGTAATAATAACATATCTTCATCGGAATGGATTTCCCTATAAAACTTGAGATCATCCGCGAACAATTGAAATTTGGAAGTGATTTTAGAAGCCAGATCGTTAATAAATAGCAGGAAAAATAAGGGCCCCAGATGAGAGCCCTGGGGCACTCCCGATGGCACCAATCTCAGAAAAGACTTGTAGCCGCGAATTGTGACAAGTTGGGAACGGTTTTGAAGATAAGACTCGCACCAACGTAACAATGAGCCGCAAATTCCTGCGTGACCGAACTTTCCGACCAGCAATTCGTGATCGACAACATCGAATGCTTTCGAGAAATCGGTATAGACTGCGTGTACTTCATGACAGTTTGTAAAGGCGTCTGTAATGTCGCTAACGAAATCCATAAGATTCGCTACGAAGTTTTGAAATGGGGCATATTTATCGGGCCGTACCTCATTCCGTAGTCTAATTTTACAAAACATTTAAAATTTCACCAAAATAGCCCAGTTACGATATTTCAAGTCATTTTATATGCCATAGCAATTTCCACCAATTTCCACCTCTTTCCAATAAAAAAGAATTATTGAAATCGGACTACTATGAAAAAAAATATGCGTGGTTATAGTTATACGTATTATTATATCTTCTTTGGCCATAGTTTCCATTTCACGCTATCCTTTTTATACCTACTGCTTTATATTTCATAATTGTAAAAGGGGCCTCTCAATGTTGTTGGCTTAGGCTCCATTGATGCCTAATAAAGCCCAGGCTATGCCTGTGAATTCAATTTAACTAAGTGTTATACAAACAAAAGTTTATATAAAAATATAAAATGTCGTAAAAGACAGAACAGCGAAAATACAGTCAGTTTATAACAGCCAAACCAATTAATAAAAAAAAAATTAAACTATATTTTTGTTCTTACGTTTATTTTTGACTTTGTTTTTGGTAGCCTCTTATTTTACTTTGGTTTCATCAAAAAATTGTTAAGATATTGAAATTTTTTTTTTTGCTTTATATATTTCTGTCTGATTGAGAGAGAGAAACCTAATACTCTGTGAACACGAGGCGAGCTGTTACGCAGTAGCAAATTCATATATCAACAGTGGGGATTTGCGCATCTTGTAGTGAACTTCTTGAAAATCAACTTCAGAGACGCCATTAAGTTTGATTCCGCCTGCACCTAGCGTCTTTAGGGAAAATGAAAGACAGATTTTAACCGAACGTATTTTGGTCGCTGCGTAGGTACCTAGCCGTACCCCGTACGTTTGATCAGCATGTCAGACGGAACTGCAATGAAAGGTTCCTATAAATTGAAACACATGGGTGGTTTTGTAAAAATATTTATTTAATATGTACAATTTGTATAGTCGCGACACCGTCGGTACCGAGCGGTCGCGCCGAGCTGCGGCGGCGCCGAATATTCACCCGCATGCTGGTAATACTGAATCAAGGCTCGCGTCGGCGCAGGCGCAGGGCGAATATTCGCTACTTTCAAGCCGCACCCGACGGAAGGCGAGCATTGAATTTTGGTTCCGATATACGCATCGCACAGCTTCGTCATTAGTAGATAGTTTGTCATTTGAAATTTCCGCTGTGCGTGATGCGGTTTGTATTAGTTTGTTCGTTGTCCGTCGGTGGCGACTCGGCGTGCCCGGTACAGGCCGAATCATACAAGTCGGCGGATGTGAAGTATCCAATCCTGACTGAAGCTCACAAAAGCTGGGCGTTGATTGGATATTGCGCAGCTTGTAGCTAACTTCACATCCGACGACTTGTATGATTCGTCCTCTAGCTTCCTCGGAACGAAGCGACTACAGGCAGAGCCACGTGACTGCGCCCTCATCGTCCCCTAATTACCGCTCTTGATATTAACATTTCGAATTTTGTAATTTCTTGAACACGAGGCCCCCTCGCGGGGCGATCGACGCGACGGATCCACTGTCACTTAGTCGCTTGTTGCCGTACTATTGAGATAACTAATTGGCTCATGTTCACATAACTTTACTAAATTCCATTTATTTAGCAAAGATCATCTTTGGGTTATGCTTTAAAAGAAGGAAAAGCGAGCCTCCGCCTCGCTCCGTGGAAGTGGCGAGTCATTAGTTTATTGTTATCGCTCGGCGCGACTCGCGTCCGATGGGAGCTCGGCGGCCGGCGCCGGCGCCGGAACGCATTAATTAGTAGGAGCGAAATAATCGCAGCGATTTTACTCGCGACAAGTCGAAATCGTTCGTTCGCGGCTCGGTCTCAGAACTTTGATTGAAAAAACCTGGTGAATAAAAGGTGTCACATGCAGTATCACAGTGATGCCCTCTCCGGGCGGACATTCGCCGAGGCACGGCGGGCCGCGTGTTCCCATCGTGACGCCGCTCGTGGCCGCCTGCTCCCGAGTCGTGCCCGGACGGTGTGCGCCGGCCCGGCCCGGATCGGTCCCGGCCTGGTTCCGGCCCGGCCCCGGCCCGCGGCTTCCCGCACTGAGTGTGTTACAACGGAGAGGAGAAGCGAAGGTCGCCAAAATTCGCGACAGTTCCAGCGCGGTGCCGGCGGGCGCGGGGGGCGGGGGGCGCGGGCGTGAAGCCGCGGGCGCGGAGCTCTTACGTTTTAAGAAACGCGGCGCGTCCGTCGCCAATTTTACATCTATTTACATCTTTTTTTGGAAATTAACTAAGTTTTTAATTTTTTTTCTACACCGAGTGTAGCGAGCGACGGGCGCGCCGCGCGGCCTCGCGGGGAGCGCCCGCGGGCGCCCCCGCCGCCTCCAATATCTATCTAAAAATATACAATTTGAAATACTATAATACAACAATATTAAGATCTGAAGTTATCATACGAATTCATCACTCAAATTTAATCGTTGCGAGCTTTGGCGATAGATCCAGTCTACCGCCGCGCTCGCTGCACTCACACGGAGAGCGCGCGCAGCGTCGGCGCGACGTCGCGGCGGCAGCCGAGGAACCCAGTTTTATCTTTTAACATATTGTCATGCTGCATGGCGTCGCGCCGCGACGTCGTGTCGCGTTGTTCCTATGACGATTTTTGTGTTCCCTTATAGTTGTCACTAAATTCGTGATTTTCTGTTGATGTTCAAAAGTTGAACCAAAATAAGCGCGAAAAAAATAAATTATCGCAATAAGCGGTAATCGATAGCTCGATGGAAGCGATGCCCTCGGCGTCGGCGACACTCGGCCCTCGGGGCCGTGGAGGCGCTCGCTGGACACCTTCATCCGAGCGTCGCTCCCGCAGTCGGGCGCGGAGGTGCACGCTCGGGTCGCGGCGGGAACACAGAAACCGTCCGCGCACGCTCGACACCTACTTAAAACGAGTGAAGCCAGAGTTCTCTTAACTAAATATTATATTACAAGCGGTCGAGGTGAGCGGGGTGCGGTCCGGGCGCGCGCTACTGCGCGGGCGGCGGCGCGGGCCGCATGGGCGGGAAGTGGCGCGGGTCGCGCAGGTCGAAGGCCCCGCGCGGCGGCGAGCCCTCCAGCGCCGCGCCCAGCTCGCTGTCGCGCTCCGAATCTGCCACACGAGCGTCGGTCAGCCGCGCCCGACCGCCCCGAGCGCCCGCCGCGGGACACGACCTGCCTCCGAGCACCCGGCCGCGAGCTCGAGCGAGGTACTCTCGCCGTAACGGTTCCATTTCATAATTCGAACGATTTACAGAAGCGTGCGCCTTGGTACATCGACCGAATTATAAAATCGAACTCCCTCGCGGGAATCGGGCCCGAGGCTCGGTAGCGACGTCTTCCGCGGACCGGGTGTGAGATATCGAACGATACGACGCAGCCTCGGCTCAAATTGACTCAAAATTATTGCATAAAGTTCTACTAACCATACATATATTTACTCATAAAAATAACACATTTAATTAGAATCCCATAATGATAAAATAATTCCAATTTAACAGTATTTCTATCCAGTAGTGCTCAATCCTAATAAAAACATTAAATTTATAATCTCGAAACCGAATAAAAATTACATTTATATGCTGCAAAGAACTTGGTACCTTTGATATTCAGCATGCGTTGGATCTCATCTTAGGATCTTTCCTTGACCTATCTTACGATCTAGACTCATGCGAAAACAGCTGGTGTATTCTACTATACTACTGAAAATGTTATTTCGAGCCCAGTACGGCGCGCGCGCGCGCGAGGCTGCGCCGTCGTGCGAGATATCTCGAGCGCCGCTCGGGGCCGTCGAGGCGGCCACCGGAAACAACACAATTTATAATTATGTACATATAAATAAAAAACAAAGCAGAGTGTGAAATGAACTCTTACCGAATTCTGAATATTTGAAAACCCAAATGAAAGCATAAGCGACTAGAGGGAAGCTCGCCATGAGTTTGTAATAAAAGAAGACTGTCGTCGTTCTCGGGTGGCTTTGCACATTATTATCAGTTACTTGGCAGTTCCGCCGCGAGCGCATCACAACAATGTATAGAACCACGCGGGAACTTGCAGTTTTCGTTTATATATAATCTCATAGTAAGGCCGAACTGACCGGCGGTCGCGAGCCGCGTGCGCTGGCCGCCTTTTAATGCCACTAGAACATCTGCGGTTATCGCAGACAGGGGCCACCGCCCCGCAACAGGCGCACGGGGCGCGACCCTCGGCGCGGCTCATGCGATACATTACACTGATTCTAGTGGTTCTTTAAACTGCTGTGATTGTAGCCCGGGAGGTAAGCGAAAAAAAATGCAAGCATTTTGTAAAAGCTGAACTTGGTATTGCGTTCCCGAAGCAGCGTTCAACAATACGGAGTCAGTCAGCTGGGTTCCTAAGCGTTAGGTGCGGGGAACTATTTGATTTTTTTTTTAATAAATAATTTTAGTATCTTGGAACCACTTTCTAAAAGCTGAAAATTGATGTACGGAGAGAGAAATAATTAAAAATAAATTTAGCGACCGCCAGTCACCTGAAACCTGTCCAAGCTTTAGAACGGTGCATTATGAGATTATTTTTTAAATCTGATAAAAATCGGCTGAGAGTTGATCTCGCACACGCAGGTTCTAAGGAAAGCGTACGGTAAGCCGTACGGCAAAAAAAAAACACGTTTCTGTATGGAAGCCCCTTTAAACATTTATTTTATTCTGTTTTTAGTAATCTTTGACATAGCGGCAACAGAGATACAGGATACAGCATCTGTTAAAATTTCAACAGTCTAGCCACAACGGTTCCATACGGCCTGGTGACTGACAGAACATTACATACATTTATAAATAACATTATAATTTAAATAAATAACTTAGTTCTGTAACAGCGGCATGACTACCACTTAAAAATGCTTGTTACCATTTGGCTACGCGCCAATATAATGTGCGCAGATATCATTGGTAATATTATTTTGAAAAATAATAAAAAAAAATTAAGTCCTGTGTAGATATTTACTTTTTCTAAGAAACTCAAACGGGTCCTCGAATCAAAAGCTCAGGAACCCAGATGATGGTCCGGGTGTCTCCGTTCCGGTAACTGACAGCTTGGAACTATTAGGCGTTTCACTCTCATCTTCTCATAACTTTGGCTCTTACATAGAGTCCAAAGCCCAATTAGCCTCCAAAAAACTTGGTGTTCTCTCTAAGGTGAGACGGTATTTCACACCTGAGCAACTGCTTAGTCTTTATAAAGCACAAGTCAGGTCTTGCATGGAATACTGCTCTCACCTTTGGGATGGCTCTGCCAAATATCAACTGGAGGCTCTGGAATCGATTGAGAGACGAGCCAGGAGGCTGATTGACAACGACACCTTGACTAAGACGCAGCTGCAAAGTCTTGAGCATCGTCGCAAGGTAGCGTGTTTGTCGGTCTTTTACCGGATACACTTCGGAGAGTGCGCCCAGGAGTTGCACAATCTGGTCCCCCCTGCCCCTTTCTTCTATCGTACGGCTAGACGGACGCGACCAAAGCGTCACCCTTTTATGGTGGACATTCCGCGCGTTAGAACCAAGCGTTTCGAATCCTCATTCCTCATACGAACAGCCGGAATGTGGAATACTTTGCCTGGGTCTGTCTTCCCGTTAAAGTACAACGTGAGTGTCTTCAAATCCCGAGTAAATAGGTATCTTCTAGGTAAGCGTGCTACATCCTAGACCGCACATCTGCTTAACATCAGGCAGTGTGTAGTCAAACGCAAACCTATTCGAAATAAAAAAAATAAAAAAAAAAAGACTGACATCGAGGTATATTAGGTTGTACACCGCCAATGTAACGTAATATAAAAAATTCAGGTTTTAGAAAAAGCTTACATTTTATGCGCTATCTCCCGGGCACCCGCATTATAATGTCTGCGAATGCCTTACAATAACACCCAGACTACAAGTCTTATACTTACACTACGAATGTACAGTCCTCCGAGAAGAACTCGTCAATACACAGCTTTTACAAACATCAACCCGCTCTAGAATTTGATTCGAGAATCGAAACCAAGATAAAACAGAATTTGAGCCCACATGAGTTGAAAGTATTTTTTACGATTTTATAAATCGCTCGCTATTTACATATAAGCTCTAGAGTGGTAGGTTCATCGTGCTGGTGGGTCCGGCGCCTGCGCCCGCCGCCAGCGGTGGGGCGGTGGGGTGGAGGGGGCGCGGACACTCACCTGCTCACTGCGGCCAGTCGTCGGGCGGCGCCGCGCTGCCCGCGCCCGCCCCGCCACTCACTACAACAACACGAGCGCTCAGCGGCTCTCTCTCACACGCTACATACTGTGCGCGGGCCGCCGCTGCCGGTATGGACCGGCGCGGGGGCCAGCTGGCCGCAGGGGACGGGGAGGGTGGTGGTGGGGGTTGTACCTGTCATCCGCGCGGGGTCCCGGCCGCGCAGCGCACCCGCGTAACTGTTGCCGCCGCCCGCTGCACAACACACATGTACAGCGCGCCGCAACCGCGCGCGCGCCGACGACGCGCGCGACCTGCGCGTGGTCGTGCTGCGCGCGCGCGGCTGGAGCACGACTATAATTTTGGTCCGTTTCCAATAGGTCGGAGCGCGAGCGTGCCGCTACTGCTCGGTACACGCGGCTTGTGCCTCCTGACACATTTTGAGGGAATTTTCATCGCATATTTTTCATATAGCAGGGCTGCCCTGGCGCGGATGGCAAATCGCGGACATCGCGATACTTATAAAGCTGCTGGCCAGAGCGAAACAAAATATTTTTTTAAAAATGCTTGTAATACCAATCGTTGACCCATGTTAGAATTATTTGTATAAAAAATATTTAATGAAACACATGCATCAAACGTGTATAAAAATTATATTTCTAATATACATAATTATGTTCGTGTTTCTCCCATTACTTTTTCCTTACTGTTGGACAGACTTCACTTATTTACAAAGCCAAACTTGACCAAAAGAGGTCACATTTCATTGTCACTGTCATTATGTAAAGACTGAACGTTATGATATTCCAGGGGTGAATAATACGTGAATTCGCGAATAAGGTTGAAAATTAAAAACGAGATTTATCGTAAAATTGTGTTAGTCCCACAATGTATAGAAATAAAATACCCAATACGGCCGATATCTTCAAGGCGGAGCTTATTCAAAATTCGCGTGACGTTCCGCGTACTGTCTATGGAACTCTCGAGTCAGTGTTGCCCTCGTGCAATTTCATAATTAATTTTTAATATATGCCAAAGACTGTGTGACTGCGTGTTACGTATTAAGAATATTCAGAGTGATAAAAACTAATTGTTGTGCTGTCTGCTTGTGTACTTTACATTCCAAAAAAACTTGTATTGACATAATAATGTATTTTGAGAAGCTCCGAAAGGACATGTTCACAAAATGTATGGAGGCTGGTATAATAATAATCAAAAAATCTAACCACAACACTCGTTACATTTCGAGAAAGTTCATATTTTTCTGAGTCTATTACATCAGTTGAAAACAAAAAAGAGCCCTGCATTTTTTTTTAAATTAATTTTGATTTTATTAGGATAAATAAATATATTTGGCTCAATAGGTAGTTTATCTCTAGGAACTCTGATTAAGTAACCTCCAAATTGTTAAATAAAAGCATTTTTACCAATTAGACACACTCTTTAAGTGATTTTTTGTCACATTGTACCTACTAACTGGTCACACTGGTAGGTTATAATTTTCAATTTTAGCAAATTAAGAGGTAAATGTGGAAGAATCAGCTTTGAATGCAAGTAAAATAACGCTAGAAGCACTTTATTATTGTTAAACTAGAAAAAATAAAAAGCTGCATTATTTTTTTTCAGATAATTTATTTTTCACTTTAAAAAAAATGCAGGGATAAAAAAATCTAAATTAAATATTTTTCAGAAGCCCATAAAACAAGCTTTCAAATGATGTATATTTCATCTTGGTTAGATTTTTCTCTGAATAATATACCACTTGTGGACATCACCTTTGGTGTAGTCTTTTTTTAATAAGAAATATATTGTTTGAGATAAGTAAAGTAACAAGAAAAAAAAAGAAAAATCAAGTGTATTCTGACGTTCAAATCAATGTAAATATAACTAATGTAAAAATTACTCTTAGCACCTTAACACTCTCTTTATTCCAAAATAGAGCAGGCAGCTCTTATAGCCCGGGAGGTGAACGCAAAAAAATGCAATCATTTTCTAAAAGCTGAATTTTCGGTATTACGTTACATTGGCGGTATACAACATGTACTTCGGAATCAGTCAGCTAGGTTAGCTAGGAAGGCCGATCTTAGCATTTGGCTCGGACCCATCTGAATTTGTAAAAAAAGTGAGTAAATCTATACAAAGTATTTATTAGTATGTATTACAAATAATATTTGCGCGCAGTCAAATGGCACCGCGTATTTGTAATGGCTGAATGACGGCCACTGTTACAGAACTGTGCTATTTTTTTGGATTGATAATAATGTTCTTTACATACACTGCGGCATAAAAGACTTGAAAATAAATGAGGTCGCCACCATCGCTATTTTAGAATATTTTGCATTATCTTTTGCATAATGATAATGTTTGCCTGTTCAAAATCCACAAAACAACGTAAAACGGTAAAAATTCTAAGATGTTAACAATAATTGACAGCTCAGATTGTGGTTCTAGCAAAAGTGATAATTTAGTTCCCGAATAATTCATTTCATCTCTTTTGTGTCGCACTGTACCAACATTTGTTTCAGATTTTACAAAGTACCTAGTTTAATCACGCGTCACTGAAAACCTGATTGACATGCTATCTTTCAGGTTTCAGGGGACTCACTGTCAGCAAATTTATTTGGAATGTTTCTCTACCCGTACACCAATTTTCAGCTTTTAGAAGTAGTTGCAAATTGTATTAGGTACTTTGTGAAACTTGCGTTTACTGATAATTAATTAGTGAAATACTCGTATAGTGGAATTTTATTTAAAATATTCTCCATATCTTCTAAGCGGTGGCCTACATTGGCCTGCACATACTAATTATGTTTGTAAATTTTAAAGTTGTAAGTTAAGATATGAAGGCCGTTTGGCAACCCGAGAAAAATAAAATAAATAACTTGGCACGAGTACGAGTAGATATGTAATATGTGGCGAAACATGGCTATTTGTGTTGATATCAAAACGCCATAAAAGCTTCTAGTGAAGTCACCATAGCTTTGCTGAGGTATGATTTAGACTTGACTGTGACTTTCTTTTGGGCTATGACTACGACTGTAGAAAAATAAGGCATCCCGCAGACAGCTGCGGCTAAACGTGCAGTCAATCACAACGGCTGGTATTTTGAAATCAAGATCTGTGATTGGTTGACGGCTAGGCCGCAACCGCAGGCCCCATCTGTCTGCCGAACGCTTAACGACGTCTCCAACCGGAGGACTTAGTTTCCATGGCCGACAAAATTGTATGCCCATTTAGTTTGAAGATTAATTTCACTTTTGTTTTATAAGCGAAGTATCACAAATTAGTGTGATAATACCTATGATATGGTTAGGACCCGTTTAGGAATATAACATGACTGTGTATACTCTAGACAGCGATAGAATGCGATCCTAAAGTCTGTCGATTGACCTTGATTGGTGATAGGAAATAAATGGCACAGTTACAGCGCTTGTTCACGGCCGTTTTTTTTCACCGGACAACAGACCGTCAATAAGCATATGCCTACATTTTTCGCCGGATGGATGTCCGGTGCGTCACACACCTTCATTATACACTATACACCACCGCGAATTCGGTGAAAAAACGGCCGTGAACAAGGGCTCTTATTTACTTTTTAACTAACCCAATAAAAAAACTAACCAATGTTACCAACAGCCGGAATGTGGAATGCTTTGCCTGGGTCTGTCTTTCCGTTAAAGTACAACGTGAGTGTCTTCAAATCCCGAGTAAATAGGTATCTTCTAGGTAAGCGTGCTACACCCTAGACCGCACATCTGCTTAACATCAGGCAGTGTGTAGTCAAACGCAAACCTATTCGAAATAAAAAAAAAAAAAAAAAAAAACCAAGTTGAATTTACCAAATTGTCTTTCTGAATTCAATATACATACATAATTTTATTTGTTACAAAAACGTAACACATACATATACATAATAACCGCATAAAAATACAAAACTACACATGAATAGCATGTTATGCAAATCCTATTTCTGAACTAAATTAGTTACTGTTAATAAAATAAAATGCGATAGGAAGTCATTTTGATAATATTTGCTGAAAACCTAACAATTTCTTGTTACCTACTCACTTCACGTGTCTGGTGCGGGTGCAGTGGTATTTAAATAAATATTAACGTTGTAACTACAGTATCATTATTATAAAATTATTCGAAAGACTAACATATCATTATCATAACGATAAATACTGTTAAGTACTTATTTTCACTTCAAAGTTATGTCGTCCGTTTGTTTATGACCCTTCAGAATCGCATTCTTTCGCTGTTCAGAATGTATTTAATTAGTCAGCATGTCATCGCTTTGGTGGTGAAGAGAGCTAACCCACACAATTCAGTTTTGAGTTAATGAGCAATTAAGGGACAAGGGTCAACTACAAAATATATTTTTTATAATATCTTCTAAACCATTGGTCCGATTTTGATGAAAAAATTCATGCATTTTAACTGTCTAGCATATACCTATGAGCAATTAAGGGACAAGGGTCAACTACAAAATATATTTTTTATAATATCTTCTAAACCATTGGTCCGATTTTGATGAAAAAATTCATGCATTTTAACTGTCTAGCATATACCTAGAAGAAAATCTTTCATAAAATATATCATTATCAATAGATGAACTTTGCTGATGATGATGAGTCAGATTATTATTACAAGATGACTTTTTTGATATCGTACCAGGTAGGGGTGTTGAAAGTTTCTCATTTTTTTGTTGGTTTAACGTTTCTATTGAACTACAAACAAAAGAAGAGGCTAGTACACCCGCATATTATCCTATCGGGCTGGTCCCTTGCAGTGTCCATTGTCTCTATCGGCTACCTGTAATTACCTAAAGCTGACTCGCCGCCGGGTGCGAGCGAGACAGTCAGGATATGGTCACTTTGTATTGTTTTAGCTTTGTTTCTAATTTCTTAAAATAGCTAATATTTGTGTACCTGTCTACTTTTTATGTGTGAAGCAGAGGACAGAGCATTGACAGTATTGAGACTAACCTCTGCGAGGTTTTATGATTCTTTATTTCGAAGTCTCTATGGACGTTATTTCACAAAAGTCTTTTGTTGAAGGATATTTTCTGTTATTCAACCCCAGCATATTATTTTCTATCTACGAGTAATTACTGAGTATGAGTGATCCCATGAAACCAGGAGTTATATTTTTAAAGCCTTAGAGCGAAATCCGTAATTGATTTAAGGGAGGGAAATCATATACAAGTATATTTTTTTATATTTATCGCCTTAACCCTAACATTACACAGTAAAAATGACAGTATTTTCTTTAGTTAACTAAGTGTCTAAGGTCTAAGCGTCTAAGGGTTCCGCTTAATTCTTTTTAGGTACGAAACCCTAAAAACGCATTGTTAATCGTTCTGAGTAAAGGGTATTTGATTAGAAAGTAAACTTTACTTTCTTGGTTGCCTTGAAAAACAAGTCTTATAGGGTAGGTACTTAACTATTTTCAGTACTCAGTAGTTTTTTGTTTTATTTCTTTTTTTGTATTTTTTTTCTTTAATTTTTTATATTTTTTTTTGTTTTATTTCTTTTATTTTTACTCAATAACACGTGTTCAGACTTAAATTCTTGTAAAAATATCACATTTTGGCAAAACATGCAAATTAAGTTTAATCATATGGTTGAAACTTATAAGATGAGATTTTTAGAAAAATCCCCAAAATCCGCCACCTGAAAATAAATTGATACAGTTTTGATATTTTGCAGTAACGGAGATTTCTTACATAAGGTCAACGATTAATCGTACAGGAGATTAAAAATTAGGAAAACTCTAGTTTCGCCGGCTTCGCTCTGCCCGAGGCACAGATCACGCTCGATCTGATCATTTTACCTCTGATACATACAAATGTATCTCTCACATAATTAAAAAAAATATACGTAATATTTTATAGATAAAGATAATACTAAAATATTTCATAATACTTAAGCCACTTCATGCTCAGGTCATGTCACTGTTCACGGTGCACCGAAACTACTTTTGCTAAGTAAATAAAAGTGTTGTTAAAATA
This sequence comes from Hypomecis punctinalis, assembly GCA_949316475.1. Classification (NCBI taxonomy): domain Eukaryota; kingdom Metazoa; phylum Arthropoda; class Insecta; order Lepidoptera; family Geometridae; genus Hypomecis; species Hypomecis punctinalis. The sequence goes on along the minus strand of OX438801.1, from coordinate 152,877 downwards.
GTGTAGCTTACATTACATATTAAGTTGAAGTCAAACATTTTTTTTAATCTTATTTGGAACAATTATATTATGTACTTACTAATTCTATAACTTTGAATGTAGTGTTTTTTTGGGTTAAAAACGTATATTGTTTGAGGTGTAAAATATTATGAATATGAATACTATTTTTTTCATAAATACCTATCATTAAAGTTTTTCAAGTACTTAATAAATAATCTACCATGACGTATCGTTATTTATTCTTAGCAGTATTCCTAAGATGTAGTGTTATTAGACTTTACGGAAATGTTTCGCCCTGGACAGCCCTTCCATACAACGTACGCGGCGTTAGACTCGGATTTGGCCCAAAACTTTCATCATTTCACATTTTTTTTACAAACAATTTGAGCCAAGAATAACAAAACGAGCGATGGCGGGAGTGTGCGCAACTCGACGTGAAACAGAAGCACGCTCGCGCTCCAGCGACATGGACTCGAACTGCGCGAACATCGTACATTCCAATACATAATAATACAATATAGATGACATAATTACATACTAATAAATATGTAGAAAACATTATGTACTTATGACTTGTAAATATTTTTAGTATATTAGTGTGAGATAATTCGAGATGATCATAGTAGTCCACAAGCGGCGAGCGAGACGCAGGATGAGTGATCGTTCCGGCGGAGCGTAGGACGTCCTCCGCGGGCAGTGGTTAGTGGGAGCGGGGTTGGGGGGCGGGGGAGGAGGGTCCGAGGATAATGTCGCGCACGTATTAGTGCGCTTTTTTGTGCGGCGAAAACTTAATTCTACTTGGCTTAACTTAACGGCATGGATGTAACGCGGCAGGCGCGGCGCGCCCGCCGGCTTACATCCAGGATTCTTAACAACGAATGTGTTCAATGTGGGTGCGTGGCTGTAATGGTCGCCGTACGCACTGCTGCATATTGCAATATCGTTAAATGTGGGAATGATTAGACGTGAGATTTTGCTGACATTAAAATCGTGAAAATACACTTGTTTTCTTTTCTGTAGTAAAAGAAGATTTTTCCGTCAAAAAAAAAGTATGGAACAGTAGTAAATATTTTTCTTCTCTGCATATACAATTTTGGTTTCGCAATTTCAAGGTCAGCAAATAGTAAGTCTCCAATAACGACAAGTATTAAAACATAGTAGAGTGTCGGATCAGTCTCGGGAGGGTCGGGCTCGAAAGACCAAAGAGTGTATGGTAATATGACATGTGCAGCAGGGCGCGGCGCGCGGCGAGCGGGGGGCAGGTGGAGGCGGCCGTACCTTCGGTCCTGGGAGCGTCGAGCGGGCGCACGTCGAGCAGGCGGTGCGTGCGCAGCAGCGAGCACTCGCCGCCCTCGGCCGCGTCCAGCGCGTACACGTACAGCACGCCGGCGCCCGTGGCCACCAGCAGCCGCGGCGCGCGCGACACGCTGCAACACCGCGACACACCGGGTGAGCTCCGTCACATGCCACAACTTGGCCACGGTCGGCCACCACTACTATAATGTACCTACAATATATCCCTCGCTCCTGTCCAGGCTATCACTTTTTTCTAACGCCCGTTTTGTTGACTTTAAAGCTCAGTTTAGTTCTTTATTTCTGAAATATCATACTAATATTATAAATCCGAAAAGTTTGTTGGTTTGTTCTTCTTTCACGCAGCAACGGAGCAACAGATTGACTTGATTTTTTATCATGGATATAGTTCAAGGGCAGGTAAGTGACATATGCTACTTTAGATCCCGAAAAAATAAAAGTTACCTATGGGAAAGCACAAAGTTCCACGCGGGCGGAGCCGCGGGCAAAAGCTAGTATGTATAATAATAAAATTTGAATATTGTATTTAGATTGAGATCACTTAATGAGATCATCCTTGAGGACGGGCGTGTTTAACCGGTGACCTGAGCTAATAGCCCGGGAGGTAAACGCAAAAAACTACAACTACATACTTTAAGCTGAATTTGGAAAAAAAAAACGTTACATTGGTGTTATATATCAAATAAACCCCGGAGTCAGTGAGCTGGGTTCATTAGCGTTTGTCGTGGGGACATATTTGAATGTGTAAAAAAAAACCGGACAAGTGCAAGTCAGACTCGCACACCGAGGGTTCCGTACAAATCCAGAAAATTTCACAAAATTGGGAAGTACGTTATTAAAATCTCTATACTCATCATCATCATCAGGCGGCCTAAAAACTCTGACACCAGGGCTAGCCACCCGGCCTATACGAACTTACTTACTTATCATCATCGACAAAAGTTTTTTTTTCACTTTTCTCGTCATACATCGAAAATTAGACATGGTTAAAATAATTAAACACCTGTTTTAGCATGTGCTGATGAAGGCCTTTCATATAATACTTTACATGATACGATTTACTCACTTTGAATTTCGAACCCATATTTAGTGAATTTTGAGGTCCTATTTTTTTGTGATTTAAATAAAAATGTACAGTTTTCAGATTTATTCCTATATGTGTACTCTGAGACAAAGCTTCTTGCCAAATTTCATAGTTCTATGTCAACGGGAAGTACCCTGTAGTTTTTGATTTTTGTGAGTGTCGAAATATGCGTTTTTTTACGACATAAACGGCTCTAACTTCTTTAAATGATAACTGAGAAGTTTTTCCTTTACACCACTGTAAGAGAACATAGATATACGTATACAGTTTACATTTCAACTCGATATCTTAACGCGTTCTCGAGATAAAGAGTTTTGACATACACACAGACAGACAGACGGACAACAAAGTGATCCTATAAGGGTTCCGTTTTTTTTCCTTTTGAGATACGGAACCCTAAAAATAAGTAGTACATCTACACAGGATTTAATAGCATTACATATTAGATTTGCACGCAGCCACACAGTAGCGCGTATCTTTAATTAATGACTGACAGTCACTGTTACAGAGATGTGCTGACTGACAATTTTTTTTGGATTGATGATAATGTTAAAATTTATATGAACACCGGATACAACTCACGATTATTTGAACGGTCGGGTGCGCGGGCGTCCGTCGTCGGGGGCGCGCGTATTTCCTGATGAAGGAGTACTAACTACTCTGAAACCGGTCGGGTCTCACTAAACTTTAAGGAACCCAGCTGACTGATTCCGGGGTATTGTTGTACACCACCATGGTAACATAATACCAAAAATTTATCTTTTAGAAAGTACTTGCATTTATTTGCGCTTACCTCCCGGGCTAGAAAGGATGCAATCAATTAGAGCAAAAAAAATATTTCTTAAATTGAGCCGACCGAAATAAAAATTAATGCATTTTGAACGAAAAATGTGCCGTAAGCGTCACTTAACTCTCACCTAACATCTCAGATCAAAAAAAATAATATAAATATAGTTTAAAAAAAACTACAAAACACGCTTAGGATTCATCAATTTCTTATTTTTTTTTTATAAACGCATTGTCATTGGTCTTTGATAGGTGTGCAAAGTTTTAAGAAAATCTGATCGCTCAAAGTAGGTCAAAATCGAGTTCAAAAAGGTTTAGTTACAAGCAAGCAAGCCAACATACAGGTGAAACCAATAAAAGCGTGTTAAAAATGATTTGGTCTGAGCTAACGATGGCCGAACAATGTAGGTAGATTTAGAGTGGTCATGATAAAATAAGGCATAGTTTGGTAGAGGTCAGGGCGCGCTGTAGGTGGGCAGCACTCACTTGGTGATGGCGGCGACGGCGCGGTGGCCGGTGACGGGCAGGTGCGCCACGGCGAAGGCGCGGCCCTGCGACAGCACGTCGGCCACCTGCGCCGGCAGGTAGGTGGCGCCCGCCGTGGCCACCTGCGACAGCCAGCCCATCCAGCCCGGCGCGGGCTCCTCGGGCGCGGGCGGCGCGGGCGAGTCCCCCGCGGCGTCGGGCGCGGCCGGCTCGCCCGCGCGGAACACGTGCACGGTCTCCGTGTTGGAGGTGGCGGCCAGGAAGGCGCCGCACGCGCTGAAGGCCAGGCACGCGATGGCCACGCAGCGCTTCACGCCGCGCCGGAACTCGTACAGCTTGGTGCGCGCCGGCACGGCGAACACGCGGATCACGGTGCCGCGCTCGGACGCCGTGGCCAGCCGCCGGCCGCACATGGACCACGCCAGCGCGGCCAGCGGCGCCTCGTGCGCGCTCACCACGCACTTGGCGTTCAGGTGCACGGCGTCGAAGATCTGCACCTCGCCCACGGCGCTGGAGCCCGGGTACGCCACGTAGCAGTGCTCCACGCACGGCGACAGCGCGCACAGCCCGCGCGGGTTGGGCGGCGTGTCGCGGATCGTGTGCAGGATCTTCATGTCGCGGATGTTGTGGATGTGCAGCGACTCCTCCAGGCACACGATGAGCCGCTGCAACGACACGGGGGTTAGCGGGGGGCGGGGGCGGGGGGCTACTGGTCGCGGCGACCCGCCCCTACTGGGCCGGTACTCACCGAGCGGTTGAGCTTCACGGCGAGGATGGTGTTGCTGTAGCTGTAGTTGCAGATCTCGGTGCCCTTCTTGTAGTGGCACACGATCAGCTTCCTGCAACACGCGCGCACACGTCAGCGAGCCTGGCCTGCGGCCGTAGTATCCTTCACGATCGACATCACAGAAGACAAAAATGATGTTCTATCTGTCTAGTTCTGCTGCTCTGTGATCGACATAACCATTTAGCTTAGCTTCATCACAATCAGCCATTATTAACCCACTGCTGGGCATAGACAATAGACAGTTCTTTATTGAGACAAAAATAAAATTAAACAAAACCACAAAGCAAACAACACAGCAAAACAAAACAAAATAAACATCATAAACGATTACTCATAATTATTTTACATTGTTATCCTACTTAATTACTTAATTTTATTTTTGTCACAACCCGGTCCCACCTCAGCATATGCTGAGCATATGTCTTTCTTTGTTTAAACAACCATTCCTTGCAACTAACTTTTTGAGGGAAAATCTAAATTAATCTAAAAAATCTAAATTAAACATGCACTGAACCGCAGCAAATGGGCCGAGGTGTGATGTCGGCACCGACGCCGTGAACTTATAAACGTGACTTTAAATTAGGCTATAGCTTTTTGTGTAAATGTTTATTTAGTTACCATTTCCTTACTCTTTAAAATTCTTTGTATAATAGTATTTTTGAAAAAAAAAAAGTATTAATAGTATTTTTGACCGAAACGGAGGAGGTACTCAATTCGACGCGTAAATGTAATTTTTTTATGTGTACGCATAACTTTTTACATAGTGGTCCGATTCCAATAATTCTTTTTTTATTGGAATGAGATATACTTCACAGTTGGTCCTATTTAAATTTTACTGAAATCGGCTGAGCCATTTTTGATAAATCAACAATAATGTTACAAATGCTAAATCGATCGGTGCGAAATATTAGCGAATTTTGTACACGGTTGAAGTCGGTCATGGCATTTTTTGCGAAAAATAACTATCATCTGTGAATAAAATTATCTGTCGCATCTATTTAATTTACAAATGAAACCTATCAAAATAGACCCTCGAAGTCGTTGTTAAAACGGTATTCATTCTCTTGGCTCGATCTATTTCGCTCTGACCTTACTCGTATTCGGATTCCAATTTATTGTTGGAATTGCCAGGAGCACGACAAACTAACAATACAGTGAAATGATTATCTAATCTCGCCGCGTTAACGAGCTGAGTCATTATAATTGTTTATGTTGTGTTATGACGCGAGTGTAGTTGCAGGCGCATTGTTCGCTGCGGCACGTGCAGTAGGTACCCAAGTACCGGACCACGGGCCTGCGACGCGGAGACCGCGCGCCCGACGCTGAGCAAACCACGCTCCGTTTATCTGCTCTATTACTCTAGTATTTCACAATAATCGCCGATGAAGTCTTCTCCAATGCGTCACGCGAGACAAAACTGTACCGCCGTTGTGTAAAGACGCACGCCGCACACCTGACTCGTTAGCTGTTGTTCACGTCATCGCACTTTTCACAATTATTGAAACCACGATTAATTCGTATCTGCTGCGACTTTGATAGGCGGCGATTTGATTGGTTACAACGAAATAATAATTATAAGTAGTGTAATAAAAAAAAGCGAATAGGTATAGAGAGGATAATAATAAAAGCCATCGTGTATTTCGTTAATATTGTATGGTCAATGAACTGAATTGGTTGAATCAGCCGCTGGCGGCCAGCGCGGCCGCGGGTCGGCCTGACGCGCCCTGGGTTCTGTTCCTTTTGCAAACTTACCACAAAAAATATTTATTGTCATAGTTTGGTGTTTTTCTTACTTTTTCTTGTAATATTTAGGACGTCAACACGATTGAGTCACAATGTTAGAGTAGGAGACTATATTGATTCTGGTCTAATCAGTGTCATGAAAAAACTATGCTATCTCTACAATAATAACACACACTCTGTGAACAATTCTACTATGTATTTAAATTGGGTATTTAGCTATGCACATCCTACATGACGCAGTTACGCTAGGTACCTATTTATTTATTACAGCGCCTTATTGTTAGTCGATGGGTACCGAACCCTAAAGATGAGCCAGAGAGTTATCGGCCGAGGTCGGCGCCTCACCCGACCCTGCGGGCCGCGGTCTGCTTTCTTACTATTTTCCGACACTTACTTCGTTTTTTTTTTTGCAATATGATATCATAAACTCCATATCATATGAGCGTGATTTGAGAACGGTCTTCCGCGTACGGAGAGCCGCAGGCGGACATTTGCTACGATGGACTGCCTCGGTGGCTCAGTGGTTAGTGACCCTAACTTCTAGGTCAAATAGGCGTGGGTTCAATCCCCACCCAGGGCAAATATTTATATGATGAACATAAGTATTTGCTCTGTGTCTGGGTGTTATTTAGTTACTATCTATATAAGTATATATTTAAATATACGTATGTAGTATATCAGTCTCTGGCAACCAAATCCCAAGCTTTACTTAGTTTGGGATCAGAGTAATATTTATAATGATTTCGACGCGAGTTTGGAATGTTCGGAAGAGGCGGGCGGCGATAGCGATCTTATCTGCAGTGACGCGGCGTGACGAGCACCGAGGCCAAGTTCACGTCCAAGGCGGCGCGCAAATAGCTTGCCCTTCGGCGCGCCCACCGCCGCCGCGGTATTATTAGCGGTCGCCGGGAGCCGCCGAGCGCGCGACCTCTGCTGCGCCGCGGGCGCACGAGGCACTCTCGAGCCGAGGCCCCGAGCGGGCCCGCAGCGGGCTCCGCCTTATCCGAGCGGCCGGTTGGCGAGTTCTCGGCGAAGGAAGGCCACATGTCATCACGCGCCACTAGCGCGCGGCCTCGAGGCCTTCGTATCCGCGCGGAATAACATCGCACTTTGTTGTCAAACATGACGCAATGCGAGCCTATCAGCTGTTGTGAAAAACATTGGCGAGAACGGCGCGCGAGCGTGACGTCACTCGCGCGCTCGGTTATCGCCACTACGGCCGATGATGAATGCCCGATGCATCTACGCCATCCGAATCTTTACCTACATCACAAACCAACACTGCACACCACATCCTATGCAATAGAGTTGTCTACAACTGGAATAGGTTGCCTGAGAATGTAATCTCAGCAAGAACTATAAACACATTTAAGAATAGACTGGACCTTTGGATAAAGAAGGAAAAAATTTCTTTAACAGATAAATACTAATTTTATTTGATTCTGCTTGATATAGGCACATCAGTATACACTGCTCGCCTATAAACAAATAAATAAATAAAATTTCGTGTCACGTTTGTCTGCGATGAACTTCTCACCTACTGGACCAATTTCAATCAAATTTTGCACACTGTGCAGTTTGATCCAACTTGAGAGATAGGATAGTTTATATCTCAATTTAGAACCGCAATATTTTTTGAATACCTATGTCAAAACGTTTGTCGGGTCAGCTCGTAATTACATATTATAACTACTTATCCGAAAGTGTGTTTGTTGTTTGTTCCTCTTTCACGCAGCAACGGAGCAACGTGTTGACTTGAATTTTGGCATGAACATAGTTGGAAACACGGAAAGTGAGATAGGCTACTTTTAATCCCAGAAAAATGAAATGTTCATAGCACAAAAATTTTAATACCACGGGCGAAACCGTGGGCAAAAGCTAGTTATGTTATAAATGAGCCAGCCTCATTTGTCGCTCGATGATATGTTATATTAGAGGATATCTATCCTATTTTGGTGTATGCGATCGAGCAGTTTCCGTTCTACCGACTGCCTGCCTCAGTAGTAACTCCCCCCGCCGAGGTATTGGCAAGCATTCGCGCGGGTGGGCGACGCTAACCTTCAGCTACACGAGTGTATCGGTAAACCTTATCTCGCGCCGAATGCATACAATTACCGAACAACTACAGGCGCGCCGCGAACTTTTCAATTGTCGTCGTTAGTGTTTCATCTGAGTAAACACGAGCAGCGCTGACGCTCCGAGGCTCGGTGCGTCGCAGAGTACGTGATTATCGCTAATATCAATCGATATGAGTAGAATTTTTATTTCATAACGATTACCGGAAAGATAGCATTATCTTGCGATGCCCTTTCTCAATGAGTTACTTCGATAAATCTTTGTTGATAATATTTAGACAATTAACGGAAACCGACGACGAAATAGTATTGCGTTTGACAACATTCAACATTGGCACATTAAGCTTTATAGTAAGCTATTAAGATTTAACACTATTATGCTAAAGGGATCTTTACCACAATTAAGATGGTGGAAGATGGAGAAGCTATCAGTGCTATTTATGTTAGGTACCTGCGGAGTGACAGCACCCGGAGCCACACTGTATGACTCCAAATAGCCAGAATTTCTCGAGCACTGTAATAGAGGAGAGAGCATAAAGCCCTCTGTGCAGTGGCTTAGATCATTGCACTTATCTTTGTCAGGGTTATGATAAGTAAAATGGGTAAAGAGAGGCCTGGGGAGGTCCCCTGGTTACCTGGGCGCGGACACGGTGACCACGGCCACGAGCGAGCTACTGAACAGGCGGTCCACGAGGCAGGTGTCGAGGCCAGAGCGGCTGGCGTAGATCTCCTCCACGCCGTCGTCCGCCGTCAGCGCGAACAGGTGGTAGCCGCTGCTGCTGCCCGCCACCAGCGACCTGCACACCACACACTTTACACACATCTCATACAACACTGGTGCACTTTACAAAAGTATGTCACTATGCCTGTAGATTTGTTTTTACGGCCTATGTGTCCTGCCCACCACAATATATGGTGCCATGACATGGTCGCTTACTGATGAGGCTGTGGACATAATACACACAGAGGGCCATGGAATGTGGAACACACCACGGTCGGCATCAAACTACAAGACAGCATTAGATATGTCAAGATCTGTTGTCGTACTAAGGTGTGTGATGTTGGTCAGACAATCACAAAACTTAAATGGAGTTGGGCAGGACACATTGGACAGTGATGGCCGGTGGAGAAAAACGTTAACAGAACGGTGTGGGGGCAAAGTATGGGGCGTGCACTGGCTCGTTGGGTAGACATTTTAAAAATCGCAACTCCAACCTGAACAAGTTTGACTCGAGACAGAGATGTTATGGTGTACAAGAGGCTTATGCACAACCATGGGCGATTACCAGCTGAAAATGATGATGATGATGATACTACTTTGTTGTATGTTCATTATGTTGTTGTCATTGTTATCTTTTATTACGCCCGTTTAGTTTAAGGGTCCCAGTCCCATGTGGTTTTTTTAATTTAAATGAATTGTTAAGTATTCTGTTGATATTGAGATATCTATAGCATTTTTGACCATTGCTCTCATGCACTGTTAAGGAATTTATATAAAATAATCAAAGAAATTATCACATAAGATGTACGAAGAAATTTCGTACAAAATGGTGTACAATTCCATCAATATTCATCGCAGTTTAGAGCTTAATTGACATACATGACAAAATACAGGCTGTTTAAAATAGATAGATAATCATTTATTTACATACATTGGTGTACAAAAATATACCATGAGCAACACCCTACGAAACGTCAAAATAACAATTATTACTTATGTACTCAATTGAATTGAATTATTAGGCATGATATTACAATAAATTAATTAAAATTTGGTACATTACATAAAATTACAAATACAATATTACAAATTAAAATGTCAGAAATGTACATATATGTTCATTTATTACAAAATAACATTTCAGGATGTACAAAAAATGCCTACAGACTGTTGTTGTCAATGATGTTGACAAAGATTACAATCAACAAAGAAATTATAGGGGCAATGATTATTGGAGATAAAAAGGCAACAGCACCTCCAGACAGCGCTGCCTTAGAATATTCCATGAGTGCACAGAACTGATCAGCTGATCCAAACAAAGCAACTTTCGTGTTTGACAACAAAAACAAGTTTTATGTTGCTCCCGCGCCAGCTGTCATTGACGCGCGCCATTTTTGTTTACGGCTGTTTCAGCTTAGACCTGGGATCAGTAGTTATGAAACACTCGGCCCGGAGTATTGCATCATCGCTCCTCGAGCCCGAGGCACTCGCTACCAGAATCGATGTTAATTTGTGACACTGAACACTTTCGCAACCGTCACGTAGTGAGGAAACCTTGACGCCTCGCAGTGCCTCCGGAGGCCTTCGCCAGAGGCGATGCGCTCCCTCGAGTGCTCGACAACTGCAAGATATGTTACTTACGTGCAGTCCTGGTTAAATTGTACAAATATTCCCCCTGCATTTGTGCCGTCTGCATTTTGACCTCCTCCCAGACTCATTGGAACGTATGAAGTTTACGGATTTCTCTAAAACCTAATCTACACACAACATACGCGCACCACTACGATTGCTATTTTCTCTAACACAAAATAGTCACTGAGCTCACTAACTAAATAATATTGTAAGAAGAGTATTTGGTAATAAAAATTCGTCACAAACAGAAGAAATAGAAATATTTTTTGACACAAAGAACGACCTTGCGCTTCTAAACAAGCCCCCCGCGCGCGCAGCTGTATTAGCCAGTGTTGCCGTTAGGTCCACCTATTTTGTAGCTAGACAATAGGAAAAGTTACTAGTTTAAAAAATAAACAACTTGCGATGTTTCCCTAGAGAAGCTAAAAACAAATATTTTGGCTTTTAACATGACGGAACGTCCACAATCATTAAGTACTTAACCAAAAGGAGTCGACGCGCCTAAGCAGGAAATCTGTCAAGTCAGTGCGGGACGAAGAAACGCACACAAACCAAAATATGAGCAAGTGTGCGCACACACAAATATAATTAGCTAACTCTAGCTGAAACTTAACGCAACACAAACACAACCAGACCCAAAAAGACACACGGTACACAAAATGATGGCGTCATTAGGTGCGTTCGGATAGCCTACTGGTGGCAAAATTAACAGTTAAAGGCTCCATCAAACACAGGCGGTACGAGCGGTAGAGCGGTACGAGCGGTACGAGCGGTAAAGGGCGGTACGGCAGTACCGCGACCGGACATATGTGAGCCCTTCTTATATAACCAATACAATACAGATGCCCGCCCGTCTGCTATACCGCTCGTACCGCCTGTGTGTAAAGGAGCCTTAAAAACGCTAACAACGATCACATTCAGCGTTCGGTTTGAGAATGTGTGAGCAAAAGTTGCATTTTTATATGTTTTCATTCACCGTTCGGATAGCTTAAAAACAGCTGAAAATTCCATCTTGAACTGTTAATTTTGACCCACCTGTGGATGTGGGTTTTTTGTGATCGTTGTGTGACATTTAAGAGTTTGACGTTTTATCGTTGACAAAATTTTGCGCGTAATCTAAAGTTTTTTAATAATTTGTACGGAGTACAATTAATAATGTGTTTTAGGCTGAACAGCGAAGCAAAGATAATGTAAAAAATTGTAATGTACACTTCATTGTGCAATTAAAGAAATAAGTAAATACTACCTACCAACAGATTGCGTATTGCTAAAATCGGATACAATTATGTAATCTAATGTTAATATTTAATTGTGTAGTGGAATGTTATGTGATTTGGTGTTTCACAATCTTACTACTGCCACGAGTGACACTTGGGTGATTGACCGTCAAAAGCAGATGTTTAAATCAGAACGAACAGCAAAACAAAGAACACGTAAGTTTGAATAAGCAAAACAAAAATCACATCTCGCGAATTTCTGAATTTTCGAAGTGTTGCTGCCATAATTATGTTGCTTGACATTTGAAGCACCGCAGTTTGTTACTTTTGCGTTCGTTTTGGGAAGTGAGCAAAAGTAGCTGTATTGGCGAAATGGGCAAAATATCCAAACCGAACGCTTTACATCAACGCTAATTTTGTAAACGCCAAAAACGCCACCGAGCCCAAACCGAACGCACCGTTTTACGTAAACGAACTAGTGCTTGATTCTATCGATATTTGAATATCGATAAAAACGGCACAGATCTTACAACTTACAACCATCATATTTCTTTATGAAAATTAAGTGTGAATTTAAGACAAATCTTATTCAATCGTTTAATAATAGAAAATAACTTATTTAAATCGTGTCATGTCACGTGTATCACATGGTTCCTCGCATAATAAAAGTGATGATAATATGAAAGCGAATTTATTAATATAGTAATTAAATTATTGAATACTAAACTAACATGAAGTAATCTGTCTCTGTCTTTTTAACTGACTTCAGGTAAGGAGATTTACCTGTACCTATATGTTTTTTGTATGTTTGACGTGATTACTCCAACCAATTATGAACGGGTTTTGATTTTTGATTTATTGAAGTCACAACACGTCACAGACTACTATAACACGTACTAATTAATGAATATAATTATAATATCGTTAAGCCATGGCTAAAAGGTTTGCAGGTTGATTACCCTGCACTAGGAGAATCCTGTATCGCAGGGCCCAGGACATGTTGTAGAAACTACAAGGCTAACAGCATTATCTCTTAAGGATCTCTGCGGGTTTGCAGGTTGATTACCCTGCACTAAGAGAATCCTGTATCGCAGGGCCCAGGACATGTTGTAGAAACTACAAGGCTAACAGCATTATCTCTTAAGGATCTCTGCGATAAAAATAAATGTAGCGATTTGTCATGGATCTCTTTGAGATTCACTACATGGCAATATAGAAGCTGTCAAGCGCAAGGATTTTTTTAACCCCTTACCGCATACCGGGACAAATTTGGAACATTTTCAAAAATCGCTAATAACAAACTATGTATGCCATCTATGTATCTAGTTTTGCATTATTTGCCAAGCCAATGCACGTATGAACCCAGAAAAATACAGATCGCGTTTATAACTAGTCATGTGAGTACGAAATTTCGTCGGTAAAGCAGTGTGTTCCGCCATTTTGGTCGAGCATGAGGTTGAGAGTTTTCGATAAGATATTTTAATTGTTTTGGGCTAAATATCATTAAAAAAAGTGTCTAGGAGTGAAGAACAATGGACCCACGACGGTTTTATGGCAAAAAACGTAAGTTTCAACTTTTAAATTGTGATTAATTTGTTATTTAAACTTTGTGCTAAATTCGGAACATCATGCAGTCAAGTTTCAATTTACCCGTCAAATTTGGAACATCATGCAGTAGAAGGACAAAACAAATTTGGCACACTATGCAGTGTGGTACAAGTAGCCTATGATAAAGTACATGTTTTATTTTACAATTCTCTATATATTATGTATGTATGTTTGGCTAACTAACCTTGCAAACAAAATTAGACCCTCCTTCTGATTAATGTACATATATCTACATCTGATGATGGCGATGAAAGGTGGTCACGGCATCTCTGTGATAAAACAACAAGCTTCCTAAGTTTGAGATCATTAGATGATGGGCGGCATTGTTATTTATGAAATATAAACTTTAGATAAATTGCTGTACAAGGAGATACCTATTATTGATTATTTTTTTGTTTGTTCTAGATGCAATTTCCCCTCGAAATCGATGTACTGCAATTATACCAGACATCAGTGAAGATGAGAATATTACAGACGACGAATTTCGAAATAAAAACTTAAGCTTATAAAAAAATGTGTTTTTATACGACTACTAAGTACTGCTGCATATTGTGACGAATTCGGAACACATGTTTTTATAAACTAGAGTGCATGTTGTGCCAAAATTGGAACTTTTTATTTTTTGTTAATTTTTAGATAACTATGTATTTTTTATTTTTTTTATTATTTTTTATGGATACCCCTGAGGCACAGGAACATCATAAATTAAAATTATTGAAATCTAAAAATCCATGCGGTAAGGGGTTAAGCTCGAAACATACTATCGGGCGCGGCTTACGGACGCGACTGACAGCCGCGATCTACACTATGAAAGTACACTGAGCCGTGCACACTATTGGACATCAGTCGCGGACGTAACCTTCGGAAGACCTTGAGCGTTCGGACGTCCGAGAGCGATCTGGCAAACCGGATGTTTTAAGACTGTGCACATTGCTAAGTCGCGGCTGTCAGTCGCGACCGTCAGCCGCGTCCGATAGTATGTTTCCGGCTTTTTTTACTAATCGTAATCCATGTCACAGTGAGGGAGAGGTGTTTTGGCGGGAACGCGGAAAAGTCATGTCACCGCATTGTATTATTTTGTTAAATTTGTGTTTTTATCAGTAATAATTTGTAAAAAAATGTGGTATTTCGTTGATTATGAGCTGATTTACGTGCATGAGTGTATGCAAGTAATATAATGTGACGTATCACGTCGTTCCGTGTTGTTACCAAAACTCCATAGACGCCTCTAGTATAGTCTCCACTGCTTTACCGAGGTAGACAGATAACACAGCTATCTGTAAGGTATGACTTGGACTACGTTTGGACTTGACCGCGACTTTATTGAACTATGACGTGACTACGACAGTGACTCTTTTGATAAAATATCAAAAATTATTAAAACTTAATACTTGACACTGGCAAATGCACAACAATGCGACGCCAAACAAAAGAAGAAGAAGAGTGAGGGAGCCAATAATGTATGACCCAGTAATTCACGACATGATAATGTACAGCCTGATATTGTACAGCATGATAATTTGTGTCCCTGGCCATGAAACATCAGACTGTGCAATATTGGGCTGTGAAATACAGGCCGTACATTATCGGCCTGTGTCGATAATGTTCAGCACAGTATTGCACAGCCCAATATTGTACAGTCTGATATTTTGTGTTCCTGGACCTTGGCAGCCTTGCCGCGGCAGCGGCCGGCGAAGTGCCAGAAACAATCTGTCCTTATTACGAGTTAAGGATACTTTTAAGGTATTGTCAGGACAAAGTGTCATCTGCGGTCAACTTATCATCCGCCGACTTGTGTGGCGCTTAGTATATCTCTGTGGAAGTGACAGAAGTCACAGAAAACCAACCAATAGGAGCAAAATTCTTCGTGCAAATAATGTACAGCCCGCATTTTGCTTGCGACACAATAATGTACAGCATATTTCGTGTCCTTTTCTTCGGGACACGTTTTTGTTGCTGTACATTATTGGTTCACAAATTACGGGCATTTCATTATTTGCACGAGGTGATAATGTTCAGCCAGTAATGTACGACACGTATTGTACAGCCTGATAATTGGTGGCATAGGACATGAAATACGGGCCGTGCTTTCCTGCCCGTACAATTTGGTGTCATCAAATACTTATATAGGGACTCATTTGTCACACTCACAGTGAAATGGTAGTCTGTGGTGAAATGTAAATATTTGTGTTTTGATCTCATGATTTTGATTCATAAGTTTTATTCTCATCGTAGTCTCAGTATAACTCAGTAATGGGTCGCAAAATACCAGCCAAAAAACACCGGGGTGTTAAAGATCCACTTGAACAGCAAGCGAGACGTTTACAAAGGTAATAGGATTTTTTTATAACCTAACCTTAACTGATTGTGTGGTTAAAGCCAAGGTTTACTCAAGCTGATCACTTGAATGATAAAAGTAGGCTACCATTCCTTTTAAAGGTTTTCGTGAACAAGGCAAGTGTTGCCGATTACGAAGTCACTTTTGTAGATTAGGAACATGACATACAACGCACGAGCCGAGCTAGCGAAGCGAGCGGGCTGTGGTAGCGGCTGGCGAGTGCCATAACCAAATTTGTCTGTTCACTAGTCTATAGGTAAACATTAAATGGCTCAGGTGTACATTATGACCGTTGACAAAAGGGGTGGAGGAGGGATAGGGGAAGGAGGAGGGGGGCGAGGGGTAGCACCCCCTGGGGGAGGGGGGTACCGGAACCCTCCCTTTTCGGAGATATGATTTTTTTAAATTTATTATTTTACATTGGCAAAAACACGTTCGTACCATTGCTAAAAAGGGTTTAGGAGGGGGCGGTGGGAAAGGTGCATTATGCACAGAGAAGGGGAATACGAAGACCCCCCCCCGCCCCCGTTGGAGATAAAATATATAAAATTAATATTTTACTACTGCTAAAACAAGTAAGTAGAAAAATATGCATAACATTGAGAGTCACAGATACGACGCGGATCATTTAGGTTCAAAATGAGTCACAGATCGGAATCGGGGCACCCCGACCGCACGTAGCGCAACGAAGGCCGAGGCTGGCGCAGCGAGACTCAGAGCTGACAGCAGAGTTTCTGGCGGGAGCCCACTCGGAAGTCAGACATGGATCATTTAGGTTCGAAATGAGTCGCAGATCCGAATCGGGGCACCCCGACCCCATGTAGTCTTGTGGCTACAACTCTAGAATGTTTTTTAAAAATGCGGAAGCCAGAAACTCAAAGGAGGTCCTGAGTGGAGCAAGGCAAGTCGAGGCAGAGCAAGGTATATTATTATAGTAGTACAATATTAATTTTAAATATTTTTTCTCCGGATGGGGGGTATCCGTACCTCCCCCCCTCACTGGGCATAATGCACCTTCCCCCCTACCCCCCACCCCCTCCTAAACTTTTTACCAATGGTACGAACGTGTTTTTGCCAATGTAAAATAATAAATTTTAAAAAATCATATCTCCGAAAAGGGGGGGTTCCGGTACCCCCCTCCCTCCCCCCCACCCCCTCCCCCCCTTTTGTCAACGGTCATAATGTACACCATAGCTAAGATATTATTGTCTGAGTGAAATGTTTGCTTTATAATTGGTTATAAAATGGTAGTTTGTAAAATAAAACATTTGTGGATATAAGACAAAAAAAATGTGTTAATGGTTAATTGATACTGACATTACATTGTCCACATGTACTGGAAATGTATTTCTATCTGCTTGTACAAAGTTATGTACCTAATGTGCAAGCTATCCTGCCTACAATCCGCTTTGCTGTTTGACAGTACTTTTATTTGTACTATGCATGTTATATTCAAGACAAGTAAATAAATAAAATTAAATGCAAATGATATTTTAAAATAAATAATATACAAACCATGGTTTGTCAAATGAAACACTTTTAAAATGTATAGTTTATTTATTATATGATATAGATAGTTAGATTAGATATAGATAGTTCTAAATCGATATTATGCCAAATGTTTGTGAAACATTAGGGAACTGACAGCACTGAGACTGCAGCTGCAGACTTCTTACAACTAATTTGAATGCGATTGTACAGTCATATTGTCCGTATTTGTATGACTAGTGTGTGATGGTGTTGCAGCCTGAAGAACAAGATCAATGCGCCGCCCGCCGCGGGCGACGAGCAGCCCGTGCCGCGCTCGCTGCAGCGCCTGTTCGCGCCGCGCCCCCCGCGCGCGCCTCGCCCGCCCCGCGCCCGCCGCGACCGCCGGCGCCCCGGTACGGTACAACAGTGTCACCACACACTATGAAGAACAAGATGGCCATGTTGTTTCGGCTCCGTTTAAAAATATACTCTACTTTGGCATCGAGGGATAATGTTCGGTGGTGTGTGTGTGCAGGTGGCGGAGTGAACCCCGTGGCGCGGCTGCGCGCGCATACAGGCGAGTCTCCACGCGAGTTTTCGCGGCGCATCGCAGCCGCTACGCGCGCATTGCGCGACCCGGCGCCAACGCATTACCCGGTGCGAGTCGATCACTTTATATGACTTCTCTAGCAATAGTTATATACTCATTACCGAAATAAAGATTTTTTGAAATGACAAGAATGATAACTGAGTGAGATTTTATTAAATTTATATTTTGACAAAGAGATTGACATTATTAATTAATATGTTTGACGCTTAATTTATTATTCAATTTTTCGTAACTTTGTAATTTGTAATAAGTATGACATGTAACCACAGCATGTAACTATAGTATATGTTGCTTGTCAATAAAATATTTGTATTTGTATTCATGCTCGTATAACGTTTAAAAGGTAATAAAAACGTATAAAAGTCGTAGTAGAAAAACACACCTTCGAACGTCAGCGGTGACATTCCAGGAGGAGTCGGAGGAGGAGGACGACCGCGTGGGCGCGCGCATGTCGGCGCTGCGCGAGCGGCGCGCGCGCAAGCTGCGCCGGGCCGCCGCGCGCCGCCCGCCCGCGCCCGGGCTCGAGCCCGGCGCCGAGCCCGCGCCCGCGCCCGCGCTCACGAGGACACAGAAACTCGCGCTCAAGAAGAAAGCTAAAAAGGAAAAAGCCAACGAGGTATGACTGGTTTATTAGGGTTCCATACCCAAAGGGTAAAAACGGGACTCCGCTGTCCGTCTGCCTGTATGTTTGTCGCCAGGCTGTATCTCAGGAACCGTGATAGCTAGAACGTTGACATTTTTACATATGACGTATTTCTGTTGCCGCCATAACAACAAATACTAAAAACAGAAAAAAAAAATATTTAAAGGTATACTCCATAGAAGAAACGTGCTTTTATTGCTCGATATTAAAAACAGTAATAGGATGATGCTTGAAATATTCACAGAATATTAGTAAGTTGTATATTCTCTCCAAAGATATATACTTACTTAATTAAAATAAAATATATTACAAGGGGCCCCCATATTGTACGGAACCCTTCGTGCGCGAGTCCGTCTCACACTCGGCCGATTTTATTTACTACATTATGAATTTATTTGCGTGGTCAAAATCTTGCTAATTTTATTCCGGCGACCCGATATCTGCGTTTACATATTAATCTCAGGAAAATTAGCCGTATTTTTTTGGTCAACTTTGTACTAAATTTCCGATCCAATTTTTTTTTAATAAGGTTTAGGATCCCTTACTGGGCATAAAATCACAAAATGCTGACAGATCCGGGGTGGAGCTTCAAGATTGAAGGTACGTTTTTCAGATTTTTGCTTATATCTCGAATACCTTTACAAATAGCATTAGGTATGATTAATTCTAACAAAAGTTTCTACATGAAATTTCTGACATATATAATCATCGTCATTTTTGCTCTACGATCAGTAATTTAGGAGCTACAGTTGTGTAAGTTACAATAGAGAGAGGATTTGAAATAACGACGTAATATTTTGTTAGTTTTGTACTTTGAAATAAAAAAATGAAACCCTTATCAGATTTCTAGATCATTTTTTGTCCGTCTGCCCGTTGGTCCATCTGTCCGTTTGTCCGTGCGTGTGTCAAGACCTCCTATTTCGGAAACGCGTAAAGGTATCAAATTGAAATTAAAACCAAACATTTGAATTCAATTCAATTCAATTCTTGTTTGTGGCTTCTGTTAGGATGTTTCACAATTTCGCCAAAGTCTTGTGTAGTACTGCCATCAAACGTAGAGAATTTGTACGGTGTCTAATGAAATACTGTATTTAATTAGTCCACAGTTTTTAGGATTTTATACCTTTCACCTCTGAAACATTTGAAAAGTGTACAGTTGATTTGATCACAAAAAAATAATGCAAAAAATGAGGGTAGAAATTTTAAAGTGAGTTGATATTATCGAACGGGATATCATATGAAAGAAGGGCGTCTACCTACGCTTTCCTAGCTACAAGACGTGTTTTTTGATCGCTGTATACTTACTGTGAAATATGTGAGTGTGAAATATGCGGTTTTTTACGACATAAACGGTTCTAACTTTTTATATTTAGGCTATTAGATTAATCAATCCATTATTAAAGATTTATATCAATTTTGTCTGTTATTTTTGACCGACGAACCCCGATTTTCTTTGGACGAACCAACCGAAAGTGGTACCTATACAATTATTTATATATACATATATATTTGTATAACTATGCATAACTTTCTTCGTAGTAGTTCGATTTCATTAATTATTTTATTATTGGATATACTCTACTTCGAAATTGGTCCCATTTAAATTTTATCGAAATCGGCTGAGCCATTTTCGATAAATCAACAATATTGTGAAAAATGTTACATTGATCCGTGGGAAATATTCGCGAATTCAGTACACGGGTGAAGTCGGTCATACTATTTTTTGCAAAAAACAATTATATGTTTGGTTTTTAAGCCGCGATAGAAAAACCGATTCATTAAATGGGCCATACATCGGAATCGGAAGTTTTACAAAAAGTTTACAGAGAACAAAAGATGCTAAATGTTATTCTGTACAATAATGGTCTTTGTGACGTTTGGCCTAAAGTGCGTTTTTTCAAGATGGCGCTTGAAGCTCCACCTGGATCTGTATTTTGTGATTTTGTGCTCAGTAAGTGATCCTAACCCTTTTAAAAAAGGATCGGAAAGGTGACGTCCACAAGTGGTATATTATTCACAGAAAAATCGAACCAAGATCATACATACATCATGTGAAAGCTTGATTTATGGGCTTCTTAAAAATATTTAGTTTTGATTTTTTTAACCCTCAATTTTTTTTAATGTGAAAAATAAATTGTTTAAAAAAAATATTTAGTACAACTTTGTATGTTTTCTAGTTTAGCAATAACAAAGTGCTTGTATAGTTATTTCACTTGCATTCGTAGCTGATTCTTCCAAACTTATCTCTTAATTTGCTAAAATTAAAAATTATAACCTAACAGTGTTAGTTAATAAGTTTTAAGTTAGTAAAAAAAAAGACTTAAAAACTGTGTCTAATTGGTAAAAATGTTTCTATTTAACAATAATGGAGGTTATTTAACCTTGAGAGATAAACTACCTATTGAGCTAAATATATTTATCTATCCTAATAGATTATAAGTAAATAAAAAAAAAACCGAACAAGTGCGAGTCAGGCTCGCACATCGAGGGTTCCGTACAAAACACGTTGTAAAAATAATTATAAACCTATTTAAGACTGTTTTAGCTTGTGCAAATGAAGTTCTTTTAAATGATATTTCACTCACTTTAAATTCGTTCGAGTCAGAAAATGTATTTATATTTATTTGCAATAACACCACATCTTCGGAACGCATAGACACCTCTTACATCGACGGAGAAAGTTAATACCGCGGGCTAACTTGACGCTAGCGCCATCTAGTTTAGATATGATTAAATACTGAGATTTAAACTGTTGCTATAAGAATTGATTTTATAACTTATTTGATTTGATTGCTATTAAGTTTGATGTTTTATATTTATACATTTACATATACATTTATATTTGAACTTATTTTCAGTTTAGACAGAATTTTGAACTAATTTTTGTGAATTTTGAGGCCCGATTTTTTGTAATGTAAATAAAAATGTACAGTTTTCAGATTTATTCCAATATGTGTACTCTGCGGTGTACTCTGCGACAATGCTTCTCGCCAAATTTCATAGTTTTATGTCAACGGGAAGTACCCTGTAGGTTTTGATTGTTGTGAGTGCAAAATATGCGGTTTTTTACGACATAAACGGCTCTAACTTTTGTAAACGGTAACTAAGAAGCTTTTCTTTTACACAACTGCAAGAGTTCATAGGTTTACATGTATAGTTTAAATTTCAACTTGATATCTTTACGCGTTCCCGAGATAAAGAGTCTTGACATACACACAGACGGACAGACGGACAACAAAGTGATCCTATAAGGGTTCCGTTTTTTCCTTTTGAGGTACGGAACCCTAAAAAACGGAGGGCTCTTTTTTGGTTTTAACTGATGTAATAGACTCGGAAAAATATGAACTTTCTCGAAATGTAATGAGTGTTGTGGTTAGAATTTTTGATTATTATTATACAAGCCTCCATACATTTTGTGGACATGTCCTGTAGTGCAAAGTCAGATTCTATTTTTTCTGAGGTAATTTAAGACGTGTCGTTATGTGTTCCCCAGCGCGCGTCGGAGCGGCAGGAGGTGCGGCACGAGCGCGTGGCGTTTGGCGACGTGGCGCACGCGCCGCCCACGCTGCGCGCGCCGCGCGGCAGCTCCGCGCCCGCCTCTGCGCCCCGGGTACTGTATCAGCCTTTTTATTTTATTTATTAATACATAATTATATTATATTAAATTTATTTAAACATACCAATATAATATTAAAAATTTATGCTTTATCTGTGTCATGCAATATTTGATACACCTCTTTTTTAAATCTCTGTTTTTTAGTATGAAATATGTCAATTAAATTATTAAACTTCATGTTATATGTTCTATGTAAGCGATTGACAATTGAATTTTGTGCATAGTTCGTGCGAGAATGCGATACAGCAAACAATTTAGTATGCCTAGTGCGAGTCATTGGAGTACAAAAGCTCAGGATGTTCCTGGATAGGTCTGGATTATCTATATATCCATTACACAGGCCATGTAAAAAGGTCATATCCAAAACGGTGCGTCTATTTTCAAGGCTAGTAAGGAGGTGATACTTGCAAGAGTCTTCGTAGTTAGTAGAATATTTATGAGCTCTATAATTAAGGTGTTTTATGAATTTATGTTGAATGCTCTCTATGTCCTTAATGTATGTGATGTATGCTGGATTCCAAATAGTACTACAGTATTCAAGAATACTACGTACATAAGAGTAATAAAGTAATTTAATACAATTAATGTCAGAAAAAGTTTTACAGACCCGTAAAATAAAGCCAAGACTTTTATAAGATTTATTAATAATAGATTCAATGTGATTGGAGAAGGTTAATTTGGAGTCCAGTAGAATTCCTAAGTCTCGTACTATGTATGATCTAGAAATGTTAACTCCAGTTAGCTGATAATCGAAGTTAAAGGAATCTTTCTTACGCGTAAATGAGACACAGTGACACTTACCCACATTGATACCTATACGATTATTTTTGTAGTAATCAGCAAGACGATTAAGGTCAGCTTGCAGTAACGAACAATCACTCATGTTATTAATTTTCATAAAAATCTTCATGTCGTCTGCATACATGAGATATTTGGAATGCTGAATACTTTCACCAACATCTTATAGATAGCACGCATAGAGTAGTGGGCCCAATATGGAGCCTTGTGGGACACCTGAGGTTATTTCTATATAGTTAGAGCAATAACCACCAACAACAACGCCAACGGGATCGCCTGCATAAATATGATTCCAAGTTCATAAAGTTTACGTAGAAGGATTACATGGTCTACACGATCAAAAGCCTTTTCAAAATCTGTGTAGATTACATCCACTTGTGACCCACCATCCATATTAGTAGCGACATAATCAATGAAAGTACCCAAATTGGTGGCAGTGGACCGACCTTTCATAAAACCATGTTGAGGAGGTATAGCTGAAGATATAATTGGATAGATATGAGTGTGAACTATTCGTTCAATTACTTTACTAAGAACATTCAATATTGAAATGGGGCGATAGTGTTCGACTGCCGTTTTAAGACCCTTTTTATGAACCGGAATGACCCTAGCCTCTTTCCAAATTTTGGGAAAGAAACCACCACGAAAACATCTGTTGAAGATTAAAGTAATCGGGTAAACCAAAGATTTAACACATTTAATAAACAAAATTGGTGGTAAGTTATCATTACCAGCACCTTTATTTATATCTAAGTTGCTAATAATTTTTTGAACCTCATCTACCGATACCTCAACATTTAAAAGTCCACTGTAGGACGTAGGCCTACCCACGAGGGGTGATTGGGCCATACCCACCACGCTAGCCCCGTGCGGGTTGGTGGATTCACATACGCCATCGAATTTCTCGTACGGACGTATGCAGGTTGCCTCATGGAGTGTGTATCACGTTGCAGCCGGGGCGGCGCGACTTGCTGCTGAACGCGCTGCTGCCGGGCGGCGGCGGCAAGAAGGCGGGGGCGGGGGCGGGCGTGCCCGCGGCCGAGGCGCGGCGGCTGGAGCGCGCGCGCCTCGACGCCATCTCCGCCTACCGCGCGCTCAAGGCGCAGCGAGCACCGCCGCCCCGCGCGTGACATCACTCCCTACGTCATGTGACGCGATTTCCTCTGCCACGCCGCGCGCCCGTGACGTCACTCCGCCGAGCGACGCGCGACCCTCTACGGACCCTGTGCTACTAGTGATAAAATATAATTATGATTACGTTGTGCATATTGTACATAGAATATTAATATACTTTTAATACAGAATTACGAGTGTTTTATGTGTCGAGAATAGGCATCATGTCTAAAAAATATAAGTCTGTCAGATAGACTATCAAAAAATATTAGACACGTATTTTTTCTTTAGTATATTAAACAAAAATTGAGGAGATAGTTAAAGTTTCGCGTAACGATGACGTCACAAATGCCGTTCAAATGTAGGTACAGACTTGTGTGAGAGAGATGACGTCACGACCCCCACTCCCAAACTTTCACAGGGTTTATCTTTGTCATTTATTTTGTTGATTGGTCGACAAAAGAAAAAAATACGTGTCCAATATTTTTTGATAACCTATGTGACTCACGGACTAATTGTAATAATAGTTATTTGTTATACAAGAGTGCAAAGGTGCTTTTTAACCGCGGGCTCAATTTTAATGACCGAGCAAGCGAAGGATTCTAAAATTGAATCACAAGCGCACTAATTTTAGGTTTTCCACTTATTTTCAAGTCTTTTGTTTTTAACATACTGTAAAGAGTATAATAATATTATACCTAGGTATAAGATTTTATACACTACTAGCTGCCCGTCCCGGCTTTGCCCGGGTATGATTGGCAATACATATACTTACCACGTAATGTAGGTATGCGTCACACACATGCTAGACATGCCGGATGAACCATTATGATGAGTTAAAACCTACCCAAATCGCGAGAGTTTCCGTAGTCTTAAACTGTTCGAAGTTTATGAAAAAGACATAGTAGGTATTGGCATTTCTAAATAAAAGTGAGTTCGTATGTGTCGGGTGGCTGTACATAATATTTAGCCCTGATTTCAGATAATGACAATGATGAGAATGAAAGCGACGTTAAAATATTAGAGACCCACAGTCTATACATTCTACCCATGTAAGTTAGTTTCTTGATCTTGTCTTCACTCGAGAACTTTGAAAAACATTGGACATCAGTTCTACTTCTACGAATTGTGTGCCCTACCTAAGGCCTCTTCAACTTGCTAACCCAAAGAGCTGTGATGGAAGGAATCGAAGCGCTGGCATCCAACGTGTTCCGGACGTCACGACCAGTTCTTAGATTCACGTGAAGACCTTCGCTACACTTGCCATTACATTGTCTACATTCGAGAACTTTAAGGTCCCATCGACAATTCGTTTCACATACTATGTGTAGGGCCGTAGCTACCGCAGTATCAGCCGTGTCAATAATACGGGACTCCCGGGCTGCAGGGGCCTTAACGTGTGTAAGCAAAACCTAGTAAAATGTTATCCACAATGTCGCTTAATCTCGTGCTGCCCGAAAAAAAATCATCTCTTTTTTTCACGGGTTAAGCATTCTTCCAAAAGTTGTCCTAAGAGGCAGAAATTTTATAACAACTGAAATCGTCTTCAGCTAGACTTACTTAGCTGATATAGGTTATATTCTATTCATTATCAGTTATCAATTTCCCGAAAAAAAGGCAAGAAAAGTGTATATTTCATTTGAATTGTTTGGCTAGCTCAATTTCTAGGAGGAAGTGACAACTTATAAATAACCGTCTTACCAGAAAAGTTTTATGCAGGCTTTAGACAATGTTTAACAGTACAAATTATACGGCTAAACAGTTTTTAAAGAGTGTTTAAATCTTTTACGGTAAGGCGGTATATATTTATTTCAATTTAATGAACGCATTTTTGTTTCTTTTTTGAGAAATTAGTGATTTGGACTCCCCAACTATGTTTGATTCAGGGCTCCTCCAAGGCACGCTACGCCACTGCATACCTTTTTACTACCAATAAAACATAAATCGACACACTAATGGCGGAGATATATAACTGTGGTGGTCTAGTGGTACTAACGCCTGTCCTACAATCATGAGGTGGTGGGTTCAAATCCCGATCCTGTATCAATGAGTTTCTTTGGAACCTATGTACGGAATTTCAAATCATTGGCTTTTCGGCGAAGGAGAATATTGTGTGGCAATCTGCACCAACCCACACTGGGCCCTGGCACTGGTGGTGGATATGGCCCAAGCACCCTTCTCAATTCTCAATGACCCGTTTCCTCGAATCTCGACGTTATGTCACCTAATAAGTGCCTGTAACCGAGCACTTTGGCATCGCGCGGCGTTGTAGTCGGCTTGGAATCGCCTTACGACTAACTGAAAAGTCTGCCCACTACGTAGCTTGGGCAGGATTTTGGCTCGGACATTTTTTTTCACGATTGTGACTATAGATATTTGCTCAAAGTGAATTTTGTATTATGTACATACTCGTAATACAAAGTACATGAATTGCCAAGCGGAGAGAGCGGCGAAACGGAACTTTTATAATACTTACATTTTTGAACTCGTGATATCTTTGTAATAAAATGTCTGAATTAAATAATTTAAAAAGTTGCATAAAGCTATTGAAACAGTCTTGAATATGAAATAATTTATTTTTATAAGGATTAATACCAAGATACAAATTAAGATCCTTTTCGTGCGACGGTATTTCAATTAATTTTTAAGAATAAAAGAACAGTTATTACGGCTTAACTATAATAGTTAGATATATGCTGTCGCGACATTTTTTGTAAATTATGGTGTGTTCTATAAAGTCGTAGTACATTATTTTATTCCATCATCAATAGTTTTCGCAGCGCACGCGATGTAAAGAATATTTTAGGCATTTTTTTACACCTTGGGTAACATTATTATAGTTTTAATAGGGATCCTTATTTTTTTCTTGCAATTAAAATAGCCTATGTTACTCAGTGATCATGTAGCTTTCTAATGAAAAAAGAATTATTAAAATCGGTCCAGTACTTTTTGAGTTTATTCGTTACATACAAAAATACAAAAATACAAATCTTTCCTCTTTATAATATTAGTGTAGATTAAGATTATCCATAGATACGAGTAAACAGAAATAGAGATATAGTATGGCCAGCTATTCAGTATTATGTTGAAGAAAATTTCAATAACGCCTTTAAAAATCTAATTGCAATATTACTAGTCTTCCAATAATAAGTTCAAGATTAGGTATAGGTTCCGTATAGTAGTACTAGGTATAATTCAATAATCAAATCCGTCTGCGAGAAGTCAGATTCGTATCAGTGTATTGCAGACACATTTTTGTAGGCTTTAACTAAGTAATCTGTGGCTGTAACCACTGCTGTAATAAATAGCGGATTATCGCTGATTGATAGCCTTTTATTGCGTTTCTAGGTTCCTGAGACTGGCTTCTAGAAAGCAGTTTTGACCCACTTGGCCAGTTTATGTGCTGTAGACCTGTAGTTATGATTCACTAGCATATCCGTACTTTGGTCGCGAATCGCTTAACTGGGCAGGGAACCAGCCTTTTGCTCTCTACTGTCTCTGAACCGCCGGTGGTCAATAATTTTTGTCCAGCTAGGTACATATATCGTTGTTTGAGCCACTTAAACTCTAACATTCTGGGCTAGCCATCGGACCTATATCAACTTTAGATTATTTACTATCTAATTAGGTATATTACTGTACTGTACTGTATCAGCCTTTTAATAGTCCACTACAGGACATAGGCCTACCCACGAAGGGTGATTGGGCCAAATCCACCACGCTGGCCCAGTGCGGGTTGGTGGATTTACATACGCTACCGAATTTCTTCTACAGACGTATGCAGGTTGCCTCACGATGTTTTCCTTCACCGAAAAGCCAGTGGTGTGAAATTTCGTACATAAATTCCGAAGAACTCATTGGTACGGGACCGGGATTTGAACCCACGACCTTACGATTGTAAGGCGGATGTCATTACCACCTGACCACCACGGCATCTTAGGTATATTATAATGACTAGTTTTTACCCGCGGCTTCACCCGCTTACGCAATATATCATTATAATTTATAGCCTATGTGTTATTCTGATATATAAGCTATATTATTGCAAAGTTTCATCTCAATCCGTTCAGTAGTTTTTGCGTGAAAGAGTAACAAACATCCATACATCCATCCATCCTCACAAACTTTCGCGTTTATGATATTAGTAGGATCTTAGGTATATTATAATGACTAGTTTTTACCCGCGGCTTCACCCGCTTACGCAATATATCATTATAATTTATAGCCTATGTGTTATTCTGATATATAAGCTATATTATTGCAAAGTTTCATCTCAATCCGTTCAGTAGTTTTTGCGTGAAAGAGTAACAAACATCCATACATCCATCCATCCATCTATCCATCCATCCTCACAAACTTTCGCGTTTATGATATTAGTAGGATGTTATGTATAATATATATTAGGTATAATGATATAAATTATGATACTTACCTATTATTTGTATTAATTTTAAACGAGTAGTAGGTAGGTTGTATAGCTACTCGTAATATTTCCCGTCAACTCGCAATCAGAGTTGAAATAAGGAAAATACTATTATCGTCAACAATTTTCCTCTAACAGTTTCCTTTTTCAATATAATTATCATAATAAAAAGTACCTAGGTGAAATATTGTGGTGAAACAATTCCGAAAAACTAGCTAGTAGCCTAGACAGTAGGTAAGAGTCTAAAGAGTTACAAAGAATAATTTTAAGATGTTTACGAAACCATTCCTTCGCGTGACTCGTTATTGACAAATTGCCTATTAGATTATTGAAATTAATGGCGGGCGTCATTTGTAGGATGGCGACGTAACGAGGTGGTTAGCGAACGTAACAGCCCGTCGGCCCGTCCGCGTCATGGCGGTCACTTGGTGTGGATTTCCCGAGTCGTAGTTTGGACCGGTGGTGCTGGCAGGCGCGGACGGTGTGGTGTGGGTAATATCATGTTGCGCGAGCGCAGGTAAAGCCCCACGAGGGGGCGGCTGCGGTGAGCGAGAACCTACGTCACCGAGGGCATTACGATTTTATGGTTACCGCGGATAACATCAGTAGGTAGCACTTTCCTCAGGTTATTTTTTAAAAATTGTATAGTTACATTTGTTTATATATGTACTCCTGAAGAATAAAATAGGACAGGATACAAGGCGGCGGATGTGAAGTCAATACAAGCTGCGCGAACACCAATCAACGCGCAGCTATATGTGAGCTTCAGTCAGCAATTCAGGATTGGATATTGTATTGGGCAGCTTGTACTTAACTTCACATCCCGGATCGCATGATTCGTCCCATAACATCAAGAGGAATTTATTAGTAAAGATAACAGCGAAACAGCTCCTTTAATAAATAAATATTAGTGGACATCTTACACACGGTTTCTCTCAGGCCCCAAACTAAGCAAGGCTTGTCATATGGCTGCCAGAATCTGATATATTACATATACATATTATATAGATAATACCTAAGTAACACCCAGACACAGAGTAAACACCTATGTTCATGACATAAATATTTGCCCTGGGTGGGAATCGAACCCACGCCTCTTTGACCTAGGAGTCAGGGTCACTAACCAGTGAGCCACCGAGACAGTTTCCCAGTTAATGGGAGAGAGTCAGATCATTTTTTATGATTATTTTTATTCAATCTGGCCATGGACTACTGCGGAGAACACTATTCGGTTACAAAACTCACCTACCTTACAGCTTATCGAAAGTTATCGCCATTGCAGCCAGTTGCAGTGTTGCGTCACTCCTGACCCGCTCCTCTACGGAGGATGGCTTTTTTGGGGTATGCTGGTGTCGGTACCGACCTCCCTGCCAGGGCCACCATACCTTTAACATTAAAATCTTTCTCATGTATATCTGGCACCTATTTAATTACCTAAATTAGGGGTGCTAACTACTTGCTCTTATGTCTAAATATGTTAGGTTAGGCAGCTACATCTTTACCTATGCCTAACTAGAGTAACTGGGCTTTGAAGTTTGAATAGTCGAAACTCGGGATGGTATCTATCCTGAGTCTCGACTCTTCATTTTCATTATCAAAATGAAACGATGATAAGTAGTATTTATTTATTTATTTGTCAACAATTACACTAGTAAAGCTTTGCAATCATGGATTAATACTCGTCAGTTTGGTTTAGTTTCTATAATGAGGCGGTGGTAGGTAGACTATAGATTCGACATGTTTCTTTGACTTCGGTTTCACGCGGTTTCTTATTATAATGAGCGCCACAAAATTGAAAGATGGGAAGTTCTGACTTCGCAGATGACACTTCGCCGTGTTTCGCTAATTATTGCGCATGTGTGCACAATGCCAACAGAAATGGCGAAGTAGTGAGCTCGGGCGTAGGAAGCGCGCGGGAGGCATGAGGTTGGCAGGCGGGTGTGCCCCGGCGTTTCGTCTCTCTGGTTTCCGCGCGTACCCATATTTCGGATTTTGCGCAGAACGCTGCGCATAACTTCCCATCTCTTAATTTGTGTGGCGCTCAGTATACTGGCGCTCCGCCGCATCAGCTGAATTAAATAAGACAGGCCTGACCCACGGCCACTCTTGATTCGTGGCCATCCCTGACCCATGGCTACTCCTGACTCATGGCCATCCTGACCCGCGGCTACCCGTGACCCGCATTCACCTTGATCCGTGGCCACTGTCGAGCGGAGCGGGTCCCGCCGAGGAAAGGAGCACCGGAGCAGGAAGTGTGTCGGCATCGTCGCTAAACTCTTCAATGTCGCGCACGAGGATGGCGCTGTATCCTTCCTTACGAGAACTCTTTACTTGATCTGCTAAAATGTTGTTAAATGCCAACTGAAAAAAATATTGTTATTATTTGTTAAATCATCGTAATTAACGACAACGCAACGCCTCTATTGACGACTCGCTTTTTTGGTAAGAAACTTAAAACCAAATTGATCTTATAGCGTCCCAAGACAAATAAGCTGTCTTACCTAAGATTTACTTACAATATCATGTAAACGAATGCGGATACATTTGAGGAAAAACAAAATATGAAAGGCATCGCATACGCGTCAATCGGCAAACTCCCGAGGCTGGTACTCGGCCGCGACTCGAGGAAAACGCGCAGGGGTAGAGTGGTGACTGGTACTCGAGTGCAGCCGCACGGACCTGCCCTGTAATGAAATGAAATCACCTTCGTACGATGACAATAAAACACATGACATGACACAAAGCTCAGGACTTTAAGAAAAAAACAAAAATGTTGAAACGGGCTCATTTGCTGTTAACAGAAGTTGACAACGCCAGCATTCTGTTGAGCTTTACCCCCTGCCTGCGCCACTCGCCGCCCGCACCACGTCTCCGTCCACTTTACAACTACCTACCTAATTCATTATTCATCTAAATATGAAGCAATCATAATTTCTAGGATTGCCCAATTAGGAATTTCGATTGCTAATAACTAAGCTGTTGTTCAAGGATTCGTAACTAGGTATGCGTATTTAGATA
Organism: Hypomecis punctinalis; assembly: GCA_949316475.1. Taxonomy (NCBI): domain Eukaryota; kingdom Metazoa; phylum Arthropoda; class Insecta; order Lepidoptera; family Geometridae; genus Hypomecis; species Hypomecis punctinalis. The sequence continues at coordinate 121,395 of OX438801.1, read as the reverse complement.
TAGTTAAGAATATTACAGCGAAACTGAATTCGTATAAGAAACACTGCGCCACTCCCGCTCGGACCAACTCCGGTCCTGCCCATCTTTCACTCCTTTTTTCGACAGATTTGAAAGCCTGCTTACATATGAGTAGGTACCTACCTAGATTGTGGTGACGCAAACATAACATTTCCGACGTGCATGTCACCATTATAGTAATTGTTTTATCTCTTGTTATAGATAGGTACAACAGTCGCGTTATCATTATCACCCTACCTATTGTTTAACGATCGAGAGTTGTCAGCTCCTCCGGCCGACTGACAGACAGGCTTATCGCTTCACCTGCTATCTGCTCGGCAGGCGAGTAAATACCAAGTATCGATAGATGTCTGCGGCGGCGGTCGGGAGGAACCGCGCCGCGCGCTGGGCAGGCCCCTCCGTTCGTTTCCCTAGCCCTGTTACTGCTCCATTGGATGTTGAAACGTACTTACAGGTTGGATCTGAGCGCGTTATTGACGCTTACTCATTGCCCAACGATAAGGCTTGTGTAAATAAATGAGGCATTAAGATTACCGGCAAGAAGACAAGCCACGCGAGTACGTGCCGCCGCCGCGTGGGACCCGCGCCCGCACCCTTATCTACCCACATTTCTACACGGATTCTATTTATTTATGTCACCCATCGACTTGGCATTTTTTATTTCCTATGGCACCATTGGTTTCTAAATATAAAAAAATCACTGTATCGCATTTCTGCAAAAATGCCTTATTTAGTATTCCTAACGCGATATTTTGGGCATACAATCAGTCATAGCCATTCCGCGTGTTGGCTAAAGCGGTAGGTGGGTAGGTCTATACCCGCACATTCAAGGTTTGCCGTCGTTATTGTAAACAAGATGTTTTATAGTTTTTGAAATGATAATCGCTACCTTTTGATATCATCCCAAGAATTTATATCTTGAATTAAGCCCTTTTTAAATAAAAATAGTAACAGTCAATGGCTAGAATGTATTTATGGTGCTCAGAGAGAGCCGGCGAGCGCTCACCGTCGCGCGGCGGAGACGGAGCACAGTACGGTGGTTGTTGTGAGATAAGGGCATACCTACATTAGTCTAATAGTGATATTTACCTACTGAACGAGATGCATGATAACATAAATAGTTGAAACGACCTTCGAGACTAGCCATTGAGGTATATAAGCAATGGCAGTCATTATCCATAAATTTCACATTAAAAAATAAGAAGTTATGGGCAGAAAATGTTTTTCCTGTTTATACAACAATAGAACAAACAGAATAAAGGTCACCATGCAAGAAGAGAGCTGCAACTGTACTGCCATTATCTAGTCATGACATGATGCAAGATAATGTCTGGTTACTAGTTAACTTAGGTAAATCATCGTAGGTACCATGCCGGCCCATAGGCAGTAAGATACTCTTTTTATTTATCATAGTTTGACGCATTGTTTACCAGTTACCAGTCATTCAGTTTTCAATTAAATAATTTAAATAACAGCGAAAACAATTTTTACACTATAATTACGTATGTACTTTCAAGCATGCGCGCTCAAATCACGCAACCGAAATCAATAAAAAAAATATATTTTTTTATTGATTTTGGTTGCGTGATTTTGAATGCTTTAAAAAAAGAGTGATTGAAAAGTTTCGATACGAGTAGGTATAAAGAGAATGGAACGCTCGGAAACGCATGACGTGTACCTGTACCTGGACTGGGGGGAGAACAGCCGCCGTCAGCGGCGCCCGGCGCGGGCGGTGAACGGCCAAGGAGGCCGGCCGACGGCCGCGGCCGGCGCCTCAGCCCCGCGACCGACTTGTACTCAGATGCTCACCCTTTATTTTTAGGGTTCCGTACCTCAAAAGTTTTTTTCTCACTTTGTTGTCCGTCTGTCCGTCTGTGTGTATGTCTAGACTCTTTATCTCGAGAACGCGTAAAGATAGGTATCGAGTTGAAATTTAAACTGTATACGTATATCGATGAACTCTTGCTGTTGTGTAAAAGAAAAACTTCTCAGTTGTCGTTTAAAAAAGTTAGAGTCGTTTATGTCGTAAAAAACCGCATATTTCGGCACTCACAAAAATCAAAACCTACAGGGTAAAAAAATAGGGCCTCAAAATTCACAAAATATGGGCTCAAAATTCAAAGTGAGTAAATCGTATCATGAAAGGTGTCATATAAAAGAACTTCATTAGCACACGCTAAAACAGGTTTTTAATTATTTTTACAATGTGTTTGTACGGAACCCTCGATGTGCGAGCCTGACTCGCACTTGTCCGGTTTTTAATTTGTGGTTACTAATCGGTCTCTTTATCGAAGTGACACTTCTAATGCGACTTCCAACAAGGTTGCGTTAAACGTTTAACGCTACCATGTAGGGGTATGAAAGCACTGTTGCGTTAAACATCCAACGTTACGAAGTTTCACTTCTTCCGCGCGGATGGACTCCACGCACTATATTTTTCCTAATTTTTTTATGCCGGCTACATTTGGCACCAACTCGCCTTATGGAAAGCGAAGTTGTAGCCGAAGATGGAGCATGTAGACCTAGAAGATACCTATTCACTCTTGACTTGAATTATTCCAAATTGTAATTGTCAGGAAACAATGACGGAGGCAGGGCACTCCAATCCCTGGCGGTCCGCATTATAAAGGAAGAAGCGAATCGCGTAGTACGAGCAGGTGGTACGTCGACTATGACGCGTATAATGATTAATTAGTAACTAATAAGTGTGTAATCAGTTTGTGATTTGTAATCTGGCCCAACTTATAAGCATTTCCTTTCAGCGAGGCAATGCTACCAGCATACTGGGCACGCTGCCAACTGGCAGTGGCGCCAGCACTTGGATTATCTTCAGACCTTCATGCATGTAATGTCAAAGTATGAGTATCTTTAAAACTACGCAACGGATTTTAATGCAGTTTGTTTTAATAAATAGAGTAATTCAAGAGAAATGTTTTTATGTATAATACACCTGTGCGAAGCCGGGGCGCATCGCTAGATCGCAAATATCATGCATGGATCGATGTAACATTTTCCACATTATTGTTGATTTATCAAAAATGGCTCAGCCAATTTCGATTAAAATTAAATGGGACCAATGTCAAAGTATACTCTTTGCAATAAAAAAAGAGTTATTGAAATCGGACTACTATGAAAAAAGTTATGCGTGGTTATACATAAAAAAATATATATATACACGTCGAATTGTATACCTCCTCCGGTGGTTCGTCGGCCAATAAAGATCGCATAGGCCGGGTGGCTAGCGCTGGGGCCAGTGTTCTTAAGCCGCCTGAAGGCCTCTGACGTGGCTTAACGGTTAAAACAAGCAGGGCTTACAATTTAACGTGTCAACCGAGCCACGGTAGCGTTGTGAATGCCACCCGCGGTCACCTATCCGAACACTAACCGTGCTGAACGTTGCTTAACTTCGATGATCGCTAATGAACGTCATCTAGTCAAACTACACTATGAGTGCTACAGTTGTACATACATGGGCTATTTTAGGTCTCCAAAGGAAGACACAAAATCCTCTGAATGCTCGGCCATGACCTCGCCGCTACGGCCGGTAGAGAGATGGTGTGCGCATGTGCGGTAAAGAACATAAATAAAAATGCCAAGTCGATGGTAAAGAAGTGGATGATGGGACTGTCACAGGACAGGGATAATTAGCGTAAGGGGGAGGAGGCTTATGCCCTGCAGTGGGTCGACATAAGCTGATGATGATAATGGTAAAGAACCAATGTAGTAAAATGTTCGAATGGTGCCACGACGACGTCCCGCACCGAGCGCGCGTACATTCCGCCGCCGCCGCCGCCGCCGCAAAGCCCGAACTGTAATAATCGAATGGTAATAATCTGCCAAGTGAGAGTTGGACTCGGGCAAGAAGGGTTCCTTACCGTACTGAAGCCCCTCTTAATATATTTTAATTCAATTATTTATTTTAATGAAAGGTGACGTCCACAAGTGGTATATTATTCAGAGAAAAATCGAACCAAGATGATATATACGTCATTTGAAAACTTCATTTATGGGATTCTCAAAAATATTTAATTTAGATTTTTGTATCCCTCCATTTTTTTAAATGTGAAAAATAAATTGTATGAAAAATAATAATACAGTATTGTATTCTGATTGGAGATCCATAGAGGAGGCCTATGTCCAGCAGTGGACGTCTTTTGGCTGATGGATGGATGGATGATTGTATTTTTTCCAGTTTAGCAATAGTAAAGTGCTTCTATCGTTATTTTACTTGCATTCGTAGCTGATTTTTCTACATTCATCTCTTAATTTGCTAAAATTAAATATTATAACCTACCAGTGTGACCAGTTAGTAAGTACAATGTGGCAAAAAACACTTAAAAACAGTATCTAATTGGTAAAAATGCTTCTAACAATTAGGAGGTTACTTACTTAATTAGGGTTAGGGTAGAGATAAACTACATATTGAGGCAAATATATTTATTTAACCTAATAGATTCAAATTTAATTTTAAAAAAACGGAGGGCTCTTTTTTTTAACTGATGTAATAGTGTCAGAAAAATATGAACTTTCTCGAAATGTAACGAGTGTTGTGGTTAGAATTTTTGATTATTATTATACCAGCCTCCATACATTTTGTGGACATGTCCTTTACAACTTAATATTCTGTGAATATTTAAACATCTTCCTGTTGTCGTTATTACATACACGGTTCATGCATATATGATACAGCTTGGTGACAGACAGACAGACGGACTGACACCGGAGTCTTAGTAATAGAGTTCCGTTTTTACCATTTGGGTACGGAACCCTTAACCCTAAAAATCACGCTGACGAAACTGCGGGAAAAGCAATAAAAATAAAATTTCAAACTATGTCGGTTACAATACAATACTCAATATTTTGTAAATCAATCAATATAGTCATGGCATGGCGGAAAACAGTTTCGTTCACTAGTCATTGAGTCGGCGAACTTGCAGTGATTGATCTAATTCCTTATTCGGACCAATTAGTACTAAATATTACCTATTCATGGATTTCTGTGCGCTACAAACATGAATTGTAGCATTTCGGGTTAAAGAACTTTATTTCTCAGAAGAAATTACAATTTCACTTGTGTGAGTAATTAATCTAGACTTCGGTAAACATGTATTTTTAACTTATGCTTCAACAATTTGTAAATAAAGGTAAGTTCTATTACATTTAATATAAATAGGATTATCTAAAAATAACTAAGTAGGTAGGTAGGTACCTACTGAATTCCAATCGTACACATGAACTATACTTAGGTACATTTTTAACAAACAATATTCACATTTAATGTCAAATTTTATTATTTTCAACATGAATACAGGGTTATTTGCTCACCCTGTACTAAGCCGTAAGGGGGTGACTTAGACCATCATTACGAACAACTTTTACTATGAGGCCAACAAAAAATGCGAGAGAAAAACAGCTGTTTCATACATTTTGTCGGTTCCGTGTTGCAATCTTGTATGAAACACCTATTTTTTGGGTTGGCCTCATAGTAAAAGTTGTTCGTAATGATGGTCAGAATCATCCCCTATTAGCTTAGTACAGGCTGAGCAAATAACCCTGTATAAATATACGCAGCAGAGGTCTACACAATTTTAAAAGTATGTAATCACTATTTGTAAGAATGGATCTACATACATTGTAAATAATGCCATAGATAAATTAAGTATTCATAATTTATCTATGATAATACTTAGAAATATAACAACTAAAATTAGCCAGCATTTTAGGCATCAATATGAAATAAAACAGAAAAAAATGGCAAGTCGATGATTTTAGGTCAAAAAGAGAACGATTTTAGTTTGAGAATAATTCGTGCGCACGACGAAGGGCTGCTCGTCAGTACCTACTAATTTAAAACTTTATAAAAACATCTTTTGCATCATCATTTGCTTTCACGACGGAGTAATCGATAAGTTTTTTAAATATTTTGAATGCGTTTTTAATTTGTGTATTTGATGTTTTTTCACTCACCCATTGAAACTGAATGAATAAGTACAAACAGAGAGAAATATTTTTTGAAACATTTGTAACCTTAACACCTTGTGCATATACATATTTGTGTATATCATATTCCAAAATGTTTCTAAATTCTTAATATCAGCTGGAGTTCTTTTATCGATACCCATAAATACGAATAAACGACGCATACTTACCTAACCGCATCAAAAGCCGTAGATTGCGTCTTGAGGAAAAGTCAACGTTATTTTAGTGATTTTTTTACTTTTGTCCTGCTAAAACCTGTTACACATTTCGTGTTCGAGTGGTGTTGGCAACTATATTATAACTTGAAATGAATAATTTAATTGTAGTTGGTCAGGTAATTGGTCTGAGCGTACAGAAAGCCGTGGCCGGGCGGCGCGTGCGTTGAACTCTTCACTTCGACAAAACATCTCCGAAAGTTCGAACCAACAGAACAAGCAATTCCTATAGAAGTACCAGCGTGGTGCCAAGCTGTCCACTTCGACGTCCATACGAGCAAAAAAGTTTCGATAAAAACTCGCCGCAAATAACGTAGGCACGTACCCGTATCTGCTCCAGTAGATAAATAATTACCTACTCTAAATACAAAGATTAAATTTGATAAATTATACGTAATATATATATGGTTCGCAATTAGTTTTTAGAATCCATTTTTTGGCTAGTAGGTATGTGTCAACAACACAGAAATGAATAGGTATTTAATTAGAAATTCAATTAAGTTGTTTTTTTTTTTTTTTTTTTTTTTTTTTTTTTTGAGGCGACTCACACAAACAACCGATCCATTCGATTGTTATAATTAAGGCAGCTAATATTATATGGAGTTCTTGTCATCTAGAGTCATATAATGGTGGGCATCATGCATGAGTATAGTGCTTGATTGGTATTTTGTTTCATTTATAAGTGAATGCTATCTAATGTTGTGCTGCGTTTTTATACTGTATCTCCTGAGAGTCGTTTTGCCGAGCTCTTCGTTGGTATTTTCGTATTTTATGTTATTTATGTCGGTTATTGACTCTACAATCGACTCTAGAGTCGATGGCGCCCCCTGGAAGTAGCAGCAGCTACATCTAGAGGGCGCCATCAAATCAACCCGCCTTGCTAGGCGGGTTGATTTCTCGATGTCAGCTTGTCATTGACCAAATGCCACAATATCCACACACGTTTTATCTTGTGATAACAACTGTTTCCCTTACACTATTGTTTAAGTCTTTAAGAGTTGTGGTGTGCATACTACCTACTTGATGTCTATGCATTTTATATTCTGCTCATATTTTTGACTAACTTTTACAATTGACCCCAATGAATCGGTCGGTTAAACAGATAAGTTGATACAATCGGTACAATGAAATGGAGTGGAGAGACACCCAGTTCATTGGGGTTGATTATCGTGAAAGTGTTCAGGTTCTATTTATTTTGAATGTCTACCGGAGGCCGGGGTGGTGAGCAGCGTTCTAGGAGCCACGTCGGGCGCGGTGGCGGCCGCCGCGAGCAGCGCGCGCGCGTGGTTGCGCGCGTGACGGGCTCGTGCGCGTGACGTCACGTCACATTGTTGTGGTGCTCCCAACGTTACTGCGCAGGCGGCCGCGCCGGGCCAGCACCAAACCTGTCCCCGCGCTAATCTCTCGGAGGTGTCGCCCGAGACCGGTTCCATCGAATTATGTCAATTAACGCGCTCGCTGTCGATTCATTTTAAATGCGCAACTATATTTTAATATACTTACTAATATCTCATGGATCGTATCCTGTCTACTAAATACATTATGTTTCACATATTAAACTATCAGCTCGGTTTTCCCGTACTGTTTATCTAAGTGTTTTGACAAATCTATACAAAACTTAACAAAATACTTACGTAGTATTATTATATCTTCTTTGCTATAACGTTGCGTATTTTCCAAGTTGGTCAGTGAAACCACAGAGTAGATAATTTCATACTTAATTAGTTTATTGTAATGATTCATCAATTTAATGAGACGTTAAGAAGGGTTATCAATACAACTTTTTTGAATCTTTATTCAAACGCGGAGATTTTGTTGCGGGGGTCACACGGCCAGGCCCCGTGGGGTTCAATGATGCCAACTCATGTCCGGGTTCACACCTCCAGCCGGGCTGAGGGAAAAGCTTCGTTGGGCATCTTATTGCTAATTATTAATATTTTTATTAATTTAATTTACTCAAGAGATTCCGATCCATTCTATATGTTTAGAACCTTTATAGTATGAAGGTATCCGGAAGCACCCAAACTGTCGTGTAGGTCTAGGTCTGCGGTTCTGTGGTGTCGGCACCAAAGCTCGCGCCGCCCGCGAGTAGAGCCTCGCATCTAAAACCTTCGAGAGCCCAGAACGAGCATTTTAAGTAGGTATGTACATATTAGTATACGCCCAGTATACGGTCAAAGTATATAGTATGTACTGACAAATAAAGTATCTTGAATCTTGTACTGGAATAAGTACTATTTTTTTGTGCTGAATATTAAGTGGAATGAATCTAATTCAAATAAAACCGGACAAGTGCGAGTCTGGCTCGCACATCGAGGGTTCCGTACAAACACATTGTTAAAATAATCAAAAACCTGTTTTCTGAACCTGTTTTATGAAGTTCTTTTATATGACACCTTTTATGATACGATTTAATCACTTTGAATTTTGAGCCCATATTTTGTGAATTTTGAGGCCATATTTTTTTGTGATGTAAATAAAAATGTACAGTTTTCAGATTTATTCCTATATGTGTACTCTGAGACAAAGCTTCTCGCCAAATTTCACAGTTCTATGTCATCGGGAAGTACCCTGTAGGTTTTGAATTTGTGAGTGCGAAATATGCGGTTTTTTACGACATAAACGACACTAACTTTTTTAAACGACAACTGAGAAGTTTTTCTTTTACACAACAGCAAGAGTTTATTGATATACATATACAGTTTAAATTTCAACTCGATATCTTTACGTGTTCTCGAGATAAAGAGTCTTGATATATACACTGACGGACAGACGGACAGACGGACAACAAAGTGATCCTATAAGGGTTTCGTTTTTTCCTTTTGAGGTACGGAACCCTAAAAATGCCAATAATAACTCCAATAATTATTTTTCGCAAAAAATGGAACCACCGCCTTCTACCGTGTACAGAATTTGAATAGTTTGCACGAATTGATGCGACATCTATGTACATTATTGTTGATTTATCAAAAACGGCTCAGCCAATTTCAATAAAATTTAAATGGGACTACCTCGGGAGTATACCCTTTCGAACTAAAAAATATTTTTTCAGTTCACAATTTTCGGAATTATCGACGTACATACACAAAAAAAAAATACGTACAGACGAATATAGTATCTCCTCCTTTTTGGAAATCGGTAAAAATAGTTATTTTACGAAAGTACAAGAAGTCTTTATGTAGGTAGGTATTATTTCTCTATGATTACATGATTCATATGGAGAATAATGAACAGTATTGAGTAGATACTATTTACACGGTACAAGGGTCAACAAGGGTAGGTAGGGCGTTCAGAATCGGTCGCTTGATAACAGAGTGCCTACCTTCAAAGTACAGGGTTATACGAGACAGTGGCTCCTTTTGACAGAACTGAATGGAGCTAATATAACTCATTGTGATATTACTTTCAAAATCAAAGTAAGTTAAACAAAATATTAAGCTTAACTATCGGGAATTAACAAAATAGATTGTTGTACATTCATAACGCGATAATACAATAAACAAAGTAGAGCCCAGGACGAAAAGTAATAATTGAGAGGTTTGTATAGGCCGCGCCAAACCAATTGAAGGATGTGAAGTTAGGTACAAGCTGCGAAATAACCAATCAACGTGCGGCTTTATGTGAGCTTCAGTCAGGATTGGATATTGTGCAGCTTGTAGCTAACTTTACATCTTCCAACTTGTAGTAGAAGTAGAGTTGAGAAAAGTAAATACCAAGCGAGAGCGATGCTTTTTACGCTTGCCTCAGTATCAACTCACTGTGCCATACTTCAATAAAAATGTAACCGTGTATATAACTGTACAATCTGCGAGTACTGGCGGGGCTGTGTTCATTCCGAGCCTCCAATCTCAGTCACTTGAGCCGCGGCTTGTTGTTCGGCTCTTTATTATTGCGAACAATTGAGCCACTCAATCTGTACCCGATATTGGAAACAACGCGCGCTACTCACGAATCTATTTACTCATAGCTAGATTCGTATAAATTGTCTTTGGCAGTAATGGGACACAAATAATATGCCTCTTAATTTTTCATGAAGGTAAATAATTTTGGTCATATCCCACAGAAGTGGGGCTGAATAAATCATTTTGCCCCGCTACACTCTTTTTGAGGGATGTGCCGATGAATAGAACCAGACCTAAGATAGGTTAAAAACTGATTTTCGTCATGGTTGTCCGAACATCTGTAGGTAGCAATAAGCCAGAGAGCTTTCTTTTCGAAAACATTCAAAATTGGTCCAAATATTACAAATACCTAACGCGCTCTATGGTGTGGGTGACAGTAGCATTTTTTTTAATTTATCTAGGGTTTAATTTACTACATTTATTAATTATTTAATATGCTTCGAATGTGGTACAGCTAAAATCCCAAGTCATAATTTGTAGATCCTTATTAAATTTAACTGATCGGCCAAGTGCGAGTCGAACTCGCGCACGAAGGGTACCGTACTGTACGGGCGTGAGCTATTTATTTATCTCGTAATTTTAGTGCGCGATTAGTCCCGTAGTATATAATAATTATGTACGGGTGCCTCCCTTAAATATTTTTTTCTATTTTTATTATTTAGTATTATAGCGACAATAGAAATAAGTTATCTTTGAAAATTTCAACGGTCTAGCTATCACGGTTCATGAGATACAGCCTAGTGACAGGCAGACGGACAGACGGACAGCTGAGTCTTAGTAATAGGTCCCGTTTATACCCTTTGGGTACGGAACCCTAAAAACCAATTATCACCCGCAGCATGCTACAGCGCAAATAGTGTAATGTATGTAATGCAGGGCAGCTAGGTATAGGTACCTAGGCACCTGTCGCCGGAAGATTTACTTCTCACCTCGTGACGAGTGCACCGCCACCACGTGAGTAAACATTTGCAACTCGCGCGCGTGTGCGTGTACGTGTGTCGGTGTGTCTCGGTGTGAACACGTAACACCGCATAATGTTACCGGTTTGTGCATAAAGGTGCGGCTGCAACGTCCGGACATGATACTCGAGCGATGCACCGCCGACCGCCGCGCCCGGCCGCCGTTCCATCCCGTGTGGCGATGATGCTCGTTTCAGGTTGCCCATTATTTTCAAGAGGATCGAATATTTTATCTTTCTCTCGAGGGGCACACCGCCTTAGCTTCTGCTGGCGCAGCAAATAGTAGCGGCGTGTCACGTGAGGTCGAGGCTCGGTGAAGAGGCGCCCTATTCTCGCAGGATGCAGAAGAAAAACCAAAAGCTGTGTATTTCGGAGCGAGTGGAGCGAGCCACTGAGGCTCGCTTTCTCCTCGCCCGCGCCGCTGCCGCCCGGGACCCGTCTCCACGGGGCAGTGGACACGTGTCCCGATCTTTCATATTATTTTGTAGAACATGCTCGTTTCTTTCATTTTCTTTTATTGAACATGTTTCAAACACAGAATGATGCTCCTTTTCCAAATTGAAATGTCAAAAAAACTCATTAGATAATATAAAACCCTGTGTACCAAGTTTCAAGATTCGTTGAATAATGCCCCTTTCAGCTTAGGTACAGGGCATGCGCAGATAACCCTGTAATATAACGTGATGCGTAGGTTTCTTCAAATGGTACAGAAATAGGTTTTCTCACAAAGGAAGCTATTACGATTTTGCGTCTCTCATAGAATAAAACACGTCTTGATTGTGTAGATTTCCAAATCATCACACATGGACACAACACGGAAAAGTAACTCATTTTTCCGGATTTTATTTTAATTAAGTAAGTATTCATAATGTGCCTTTAAAGCAATAAAAATAGCAGTTTATTGAACGTAGGTATTTTAATTTTGTAGACGTTTGGCTCTTTTCGCATGTCTATGAAATAGTTCTGTGTCTTACACGTACTCCTCATCAACAATGCGCACTCCCACTCTCTATGTGGGGTGTTTCGAAATTCTCCGTAGCAATGTTGAGCGAACGGAGCATTGAGCTATCTACGGATACTATACAACTAAACAACTAAATAAAACTATGGAAAGCGTCTATATAGACACTGATATTCCTTATCTTTCTTAGTAAATAGGTCAGTGTATTCGGGATAAACTCGAATAATGAAGGCTGAGCGGCGCCGCGCCGTGGCGACCGACGGCGGACGCAGGCGCGAGCGGGCGGCGCAGCGGCGGCGTGCGGTCTGCCCGGCGGGAACTCGCCCGGCCCGGCCCGGCCCGGCGGATCCCGCCCGGCGGCCCGCCGTCGCAGGACCGCTCAGCTGCCCGCCGACCTTGACCCTGGCCCCATTCCCACTCGCGCTCGCTTCCCATATATTCTCCAATTTATAGTAACGAGTGGATTCACAGATAGCGCTTTGCATTTATGTATTTGTTTACGCTGGGAGCGTCGCTCGCCTCGCGCGATGTAACCTCCCTGTAATCGTAGGTATCTAGATAAGTGATGTACTCCACAGGTGAGATTTATTTGCCCTCATAACGAGCAACATTGAGATGTAATTATGGAAGGAAAGGTCGCGGCTCCTCCGGTTGTTGTGTGGCGGCGCGCGCGAGATAGCGCAGATATCTATAATTATAGGTACTATTGTCAATGCTAAGGATTTGTTCCATCATCGAACAACATTGACTGAGATCTCTCCTCGCCGACTACACAGGTACTACTTAATCGGTTTATCATAATAGTCAATACTAAAATAGGTAAATAATCTGATCTTCATGCTTATAGAAACTAAGTCAAATTTAATGACTAATCTCATAGAGTTTATTTAAATAGGTACCTATACTTTTTTGGAAATATTGCATCGTGTGGCGCTTAATATATAGGTACTTAGATGCCCCATTACCTATGTATTATGTAGGTAAGTAAAAAAAATTACAAATACATACTATGTTGTTAGAAAGCCATTTGTTTACCATGCAATTTAAAAATAAAACATTTAATATGAATTGATGTTTCCAGTTCCAAGAATTGAACCGGCTCACGCGCGCCACGGGCCGCGCCGAGCCGACTCGGAGCATGATGAGGCTGCGTCTTCCGCTGCCATTATACTTAATTGTGTTTTCTTATCGCAGCCAGTAATTAACTGTTTACCGCCGTGGCCTGCGCCCGCCGAGTCACGCCGCCCGCGCGACTCGGCCGGGACGACACGGACGTGCTCTCTGAATGGTTTGCTCTGATCAGCGGGGACGATGGGCTTCATCGGAGAACTTGGCCGCAGGCAGAGCGTGAGCTCCGAGGAGAGCTCCTGGTGCGACCCCGGCGCTCCGGCCGCGGCCGGGACCGGACGGCGTCGCTCGACACGCCGCCAACAATGTAGGCGGCCGATTGTTGTTAGGAATATACTTCATATAAATCAAACCACGTTTATTTCCTATTCACACGCCAAGCTTTTTCCTACAATACTTCCTATCGCGGGACCTTCCTCCGCGCCAAATCTGAAAGCTCTAGGTCGACCGGACGAGTCCGTGTCTACTTACTGAAGGAAATAATACCTACGCTCGTAAGTAAATAAATAACGGCCGAATCCACCATCGAGACAATATTTATGTCGGCGTTTTTAAACTCGAGGACCTCGACCGACTTCTTCGAGGTACGAACGAGGGAGAACAATCATATTCTCAGCAAAAATTGAAGCTCGTGGAAAGAGTTCGTTCAAAATTGTTAGTAAGTACATCGGCTAGTCCTGTCTTAGCGATTGTGACGCGACGCAGGCACACATGATACAGTGGACGGCGGACGGGCGCGGAGACGACTTACTTTCGACATTGATAAATTGTCGTGTCCATCGATTGTGAATATAAATAGTGCGGAGAGTCGCGTGGGGCGGCGATATTGATGAGCGCGCTCGATCTGTTGATTGATTGGAATTTCTGTTTTATTAGAATGGCGCCGGCACCGGCTGACGCGACCACTCTCGGATCTACTTTGTGTACGACGTATTATTCACATCGTCATCGCCAGGCACTCACACCGACCTAAAAATTATACATTTGTGATATGTGATACCTGCATATTTTCCTGCGCGAAATAATGAAGCTATAATTAAATTTTACGATATCTTGTACCTATAATGACGTTGGTCGGGCACCTGGCGACTGTGGTCGCGCGAGAGTGCTGCGACGAGACGCGCCAATAAACGGGTTCTAGCGGCTGGCGGTAGCTATAGGTATATGTATATATATAAGTCATAAGTACACATAAATTACCTAAAATGGTTCTACAACAGTTGTCGCTATTTTAGCGTCGACATGTATAAACTCAACTAAACGCGGAACTAAGTATAACTGGTACAATATTTTCTTGTATAAGCTGCATGAATTCATAAGACGTACACAATGACCTAAGTAAATAGGTAATTATTATGTATTATAAGTAGGCAAGCTAAATAGGTAAAAAAAAAGCTAAATAGTTTAAAAAACCGGACAAGTGCAAGTCAGGCTCGCACACCGAGGGTTCCGTACAAATCCAGAAAATTTCACAAAATTGGGTTAAGTACGTTGTTAAAATATCTATACTCATCATCATCGTCGACAAATTATTATTTTTTTACTTTTCTCGTCATTCATGGAAAATTGTTAAAATAATTAAAAACCTGTTTTAGCATGTGCTAATGAAGCTCTTTTATATGATACCTTACATGATACGATTTACGCACATTGAATTTTAAACCTATATTTTGTGAATTTTTTTTTTATTTTTTTTATTTAAACTGTACTGTCCCACTGCTGGGCAAAGTTCTCCCCCAATTCCTTCCATTCTTTTTTGTTCTGTGCTACCTCCGTCCAATCATTTTTAAACCTCTCGATTTCGTCGCGCCATCGTGTTGGAGGACGGCCTCGGGGTCTACTGGACAGAGGAACCCACTCCGTTGAGACCTTTGCCTATCTGTCTGGGTGCATAGGAATTCTTAATTAGGAAGCCCTATTTTTTTTGTGATTTAAATAAAAATGTACAGTTTTCAGATTTATTCCTATATGTGTACTCTGGGACCATGCTTCTCGCCATATTTCATAATTCTATGTCAACGGGAAGTACCCTGTAGGTTATGATTTTTATGAGTGTCGAAATATACGGTTTTTTACGACATAAACGACTCTAACTTCTTTATATGATAACTGAGAAGTTTTTCCTTTACACAACTGTAAGAGATCATAGATATACGTATACAATTTATTATTTCAACTCGATATCTTTACGCGTTTCCGAGATAAAGAGTCTTGACATACACACGGACAGACGGACAGACGGACAACAAAGTGATCCTATAAGGGTTCCGTTTTTTTCCTTTTGAGGTACGATGTAAGAAATTTTCTGTACGAGGTAAATAGGTACAGTTGGTAGATACTTAGATAAATACATACAAATTACAAAAACGCAGTATACAAATAGTACCTAATCGGCTTTTTCCTTTGGAAAAAGCCAAGGCGCTAGCCCGGTAAGAGAGGCTACGTGCTCGAGGCGGCCGACGCGGTAAGCCGGTAATCCCTCTCGAGAGCGCCGAGACGGGCGCCGCGCTCATCTCGTGATAACTGATCCGGCTTAGGGCCCTCTCACGATAACACGACGGTAAACATGAACCAACCGCGCGCACTGACCGCCAGCCAGCGGCCCAGCAGTGTGACCGCCAGCCGGCCAGCGGACCAGCAGTGTGACCGCCAACCGGCGGAAAACGGACCCGCAGTGTGACCGCCAGCCGGCCGCGGCGGGCAGCGGACCACCTAGCACCTGTGGGACCTGGCAACCGCCGCCGCGCGGCCATCTGCGGCGGAAGAATCGACTTGGCATTTTTTCTTCAAATGCAATGAAAATGATGTAGGTATATTATACATTGATATACTTAGATTGTCATGAACGTAGATAACGAAGCCTCTTTTTTAAAAATTGCGTGTGTTTATTAATTGATGGTGCGTGAGATATTACTCGATGCCTGCGACACTTACATTCCTACAAATCTACACGTATGCGCAGATTAATATCACACTATCTGCTCTTATCAGATCAATGAGTCGTATCGTACGTGTCGAATGTCAATGTCACATCTCCGTAGTTAGAATAGCTTTAGAGCCCTTAAGCCAGTTGTCGAGATAGAGGGCTACTTGTCGCAGACCTTGCGGCGAGCGCCAACACAGGCAAGGCTGCGCAAAAAGATATTACCATCGATACGATATCTACGATTTTGTCATTGGGATGATGTTTTTGTGACGTTGATATTAGGTATGGTTTTACGTCAAGCATTTAATCACGATTTTACAATAAGGTAACATGTACTCGTACATGTAGATAGGCTGATAGAGTGATATTTACAAGGATCATTATTTACATTATTTATAGGGATCATTATCAGGAGAGCTCATATTGTGTGTACGTATCGGCCAAAGTCCGGTTCAATCCCAACAGCGGGCTGCGTGCCGCGCCGCAGTCAACATTAGCCGCCGATTCGTGTGATAATTCCGGTGCTTCCTTTCGCGAAACCAAACTAAATAGTATTGCATGGGGGCGGCATAATGACACCGCGCACGGCAACCTGACGCGGGTAAACACAACTGCGGCTCCCTACAAAATATTCTGTAGTAGTCACTCGCATGTAGGTACTAAGCTAAAATGTACTCGTATTTCTTCCAGTGCAATTTTTTATCATATATGCAATTACCAGTTTTTACCTGCGGCTTCGCCCGCGTGGTTGTTTGATTATTGTGCTATCCCATATTTTTTGGGATAAAAAGTAGCCATGTCACTTTCCGTCTTTCAAACTATATCCATGCCGAAAATCAAGTCGATCCGTTGCTGCGTAAAAGAAGAAACAAACCAATAAACCAACAAGTACATTTAGTATTAGTAATGAATTATGGTTTATGACGTTCGGGAACACTTCACACATCAAGGAACTTTCGAGTCGGGCGGTGGCTCCCCCGAACCCGTCGCCTGGCTGATGCCGCGGGCGTGCAGGGCGGGCGGCGCCCGGTCGGTTCGCAGCCGTCGCCTCGCTGTGCTGTTGCGTCAACAACCGGTTATCCCCGCACTTGTTTCACAAACGAATCCATTACTTATGTAGCCGCAGGTGAGTAGGTATATAAGCGCAGTTACCCGCCGAGATCACGTGCCGGGAAAATCCTTCGGTCGGTTGCGGAGAAACCGCATCGCGATCGCACTGCGTTCGCGCACTTTCTAAACTAGCCGTACCTGTTCTAGGTAAACATGCCTATAGCTAGTGGACGTAAACAACAACAGAGTGTCGCGCCAAATTCGGCAGCGGTGTCGGCGCGCGCCGCTCCAGGGGGCGCGTGCGCCGGGAGGCCTGGGCCATGGGCCCGCTCGTGACGTAGCGGCGGGATGCGCGCGCGCTGACTCACGCCGTCAATGAGGTCCCCCGCCCGCGCCCCGCCGCCCCGGCACCCCGCGCCCCGCCAGTCACATGACTCCCCGCTTGCGGCCCGCTTTCCTGCAGCTGCAGGCTGCGTGCGCGCTGCAGCGGTCGGCGACCCGCGGCCGTCACGTGATGCCCCGCGCCCCACCCCCGCGCCTGTCCTCTCCTCCACACCCCCGAGCCGCAGCGGGTCGCTCCCGCCGACCCCGGACCGCTACAGTACGACCAGTTCACACTGATTGTAGACAACCTACTGACCGAAATTACGACTGACACACATCTTAGAAGCGGCTTCTCTGTACCCACGGCAATATGGACAAACAGTAACATCACATTTTTATTGTCCTTTGGATGCGGAAGTCTCACTACATCCGATGAAAACAAATACTAATTTGATATGTAGATAACGCATCGGAACAAAATGGTCGTATGTAAGATGATGGGATGCAGGTTGATTCCGACGGCGGGAGCGCGGCGCCGGGTTCGATCCGGCAACAGGTGGGCGCTGCGCCCTCCGCCGCGACCTTGCCACCGCCGCGCGCCGATCTTGACCATGAAACGTCGCAGCGCACGCCGGCCGGCGGGCCCCGGTGCCGGCGGCTCCCGGCTCCCGGCGGCGCCGCTGCGGACAATGCGGACCCTTGTTGTGTTATCTCTTCGTCGCGCCACTGCGACGCACTGGGACATCACGTCACGTGCTAATATTTTAGTCATTTTATTAAGATTCCGGCAATGTCCGAGTTTCCGCGGGTGATCGCTATGCGCCGCGTAGGTCTGCTATTGTGGTACGAACGGGTACATGTGTCGCCGCACACGCGGCCCTATTATTACCATTATGTATCGATTTATATGCACAGCGCAATCTTTTTAGTGGTTCCCCGCAAAATATTAGCAATAAAATATCTCGAGACTCGAGATGAGTCCACAATACTGACAGCGGTAGGTACGCTTAGCGTTTGTGCCCGAGTTTCGTGCACGATTCTCCTGGGGAACATACGCGTTACGAGTATTTTCCTGGCCCACTACCCAGTCTCGGTTTATTTCGCAAAAGAAGATCATAAAAGTACTTCTAATTCCAGTTAGAAAAGTTGTAACGATGTAGAACAATAATGATTATAGATAGGGCTAGTACTGTCCCGCGAGCCAGGCGGGCGCCGCGCGCCGCCCGGGTGCGCGGGAGTCCGCGCGCCTGCAAAAGACTTCAACGCGCGTCTCGCGCCCCCGGTGCACGGCGCCCTCATATTCCTACATTTATAACTTTATTCGATTATGAAATTGGCTAAACGATATAACAACTTTTTATTTGTATTAATATAATAATTATTCACAAGAAAGCATTGTAGAATTGTAATAACGGTGGATTGCCAAGTGAAACCTCTTCGATTTTTAGAATAAATAATTAAATTAAGAAAATATGTATATATTTAAGGGGGGCTCCCATACAAGAAACCTGTTTTTTTCGCGGCAACAGGAAGATGCTTGAAATATTCACAAAAATTATGCTCCCTCTAAAAATTAATTATTAAATTAAAATTCAATTTATTAAGGGGGCTTCCGTACGAGTGGGCCGCGCCTGCGCATGCAGCGACTAAAGAGAACGGTGGCTTCGGCTCCGGTTTGTTTCCATTTTCCAATACTTAATTAGCGGCTCGGCGAGCACGTGATACAGATAACAATTTTGAGGACACCGGCGACATTTTTGTACTTGAATTTCCATACATTTTTATTATCAGTTAATGCTCGAGTGAGGACAGCACGCCTCCCGCTCGGTATAAATAAGCATTTCGTAAGTGCAGGTTTTCTTTGTTGCCTTATGTCGACACTGTTCCGTATTACATTTTATAGATCGACACCAACACATAATTGATGAGAAGCGAGTGAGCGTAGCGAGCTTCGAGTGTATTCCTGATCGAAGTCGAGTAGCGAGGGTCTAAATTAGGTAAATAGACCCATAGAGGGCCCGTATGTGACAAATTGACAATACGTGATCCTACGGTTTACCAGCGCATGATGGCGTGTCACCTGGCAGCTCTGGCTCGGTGTACATACCTATATAGATTACCTAGTCGCACAGCAAGCGCTGTGACGTCAATATCTGTAACCGAACGGCAGATGTACAATAACGAAATATCGGAATAGGCAATAAACGGTTGATGGCGCATCGGAGGGATGGTGCGGGCGCGGTCGGCGATGATGGTTCGACCGCCCGGGGCGCCGCCGCCGCTACCTGCGCCGAGCCACTTCGGACGTCATACAATTTGCTCTGCACTACTCACATCATGATTGGTGACCAAATATTCCAATTCGCAAAAAATGAAACCTTATCACCCCGACTTTATCGTTTTAGTCAAACCTAAAGTAGGTACCTGCCGATAAACTGTAGGCTGCAGGGGTGACGGTTCGTAAGAACCTATTACGAGCCCGTTATGAAAGTGTAGACAGATGTAATGTTCCGTCGGAGAGATGGGTCGCGCGCGGCGGCGGCGGCTACCTGGTGACGTCAGAGGCGCGCGGGCGGGATCGGCGGCGGCGGTGCGCAGCCTCCCGGCGCCCGGCGGCAGTCGCGGCCGCTCCGCGCACACCGCCGCTCGTCCGTCGCGCGCCGCGCCCCGCCACCACGTCCTCCGCGCGCCCACCGACCGCCAAAATGTATCGAGGCTGGTATAATAATTATCAAAATATCTAACCACAGCACTCGTTACATCCCGAGAAAGTTCATGTTTTTCCGAGTCTATTACATCAGTTAAAATCAAATTTATAAATCATCAATAATAAATCAAATTAATATATATTTGACAGATAAGGTATAATATTTCTGCCAACTTTCTGAGTAACTGAGTAATTTTCTGAAGATTATTAAGCATTTTTAGTGATTGGACACACTTTTTATGCATTTTATGAAGCCCAATTACAGAGGCGCCATCGTAATTGTAATTTTATTTTATTTTATTTTTATTTTACATGGAAAACAAACGGCTTTCTAACAAACACAGTAAGAAGAGGTTAAATGACAATACATAAGCCAAAACAGTTCTCACTTATAAATGCAAAGTGCCCATTACGGAATATGTATATAAAGAGATAATATGGACTTAACTAAATTATCTATGCACAATAAATAGCATTCCTATACTTTATAAAAATGACAACAAGAATACCTATATATAAGAGCCAGAAACAAGTTTGTACCTGTCGATTACTTAGTGCCTTTAGTACCTACTTTAACAAGGTGTTTAATCTTTACTATGTAATAGCCAAATAGCATAGTTCTGTCAAAGAAGATATAATAATACTACGGTTCTGTTACCTTTTCACTCTAGGCATTCGATAGATAGAGAGAACTCGTTTACATTGCTATTAAAGGATATGGAAAAGATGCGGGTTTTGAAATCTTGCAGAGACAAAAGTTATACCAATAGAGAGCTTACATAATTATCTTTTCAAACACATATTTTTTAGAATTTTTTTCATCGCCATTTTAATTTTCAAATAGGTTCTAAAAACATTAGAAAAATGAACTATGTGCTACACCAAATAACTGCATTAAGCCTAAATTGAAAAAAAAACCTGACAGTGACATTAAGAAACAGCAAAAGGAAATGACATTGTCAATATTGAACAACCAATAGAGGGCTGGTCGCCATGTTTTAAAAAATAAATAAATGTCAAACTCTAAAATACCAGCCCGCTATTGGTTGTTTGAAGATTCCTGTCTGATACGTAGACTACGTAGACCTCCTCTTAGTATTACCAGTTCAGTCTAAATGTTTTCTACTTAGTGAAATAAAAAAGAGATATTATAATAAAACGGCGATACACAAAAATATGTTTTTGCGTGAAATAATATTCTTAAATATGGCACTAAACATTAATACAGCTCGCAGCGCTGCCGGTTTTCAAGGACCGCCTCCCATATAAAAAGTTTACCAACTCCTTTACGCTGGCGTCTCTATAATCGTGTTTCTAGTCATATTGTAAATTATAAAAATCTAGTGTGACCAGGTAGTCACACTAGTTTCTTATAATTATAGAGAAATAAGAGATTAATGTGGAAGATTGAGTTAAAAATGCAAGTAAAAGAACGATAGAAGCACATTGCTAAACTAGAAAAAATAGTGAGCTGTATTTCTATTGTTCATACAATTTATATTCGCGGCAACAGGAAGATGCTTGAAATATTCACAAAAATTATGCTCCCTCTAAAAATTAATTATTAAATTAAAATTCAATTTATTAAGGGGGCTTCCGTACGAGTGGGCCGCGCCTGCGCATGCAGCGACTAAAGAGAACGGTGGCTTCGGCTCCGGTTTGTTTCCATTTTCCAATACTTAATTAGCGGCTCGGCGAGCACGTGATACAGATAACAATTTTGAGGACACCGGCGACATTTTTGTACTTGAATTTCCATACATTTTTATTATCAGTTAATGCTCGAGTGAGGACAGCACGCCTCCCGCTCGGTATAAATAAGCATTTCGTAAGTGCAGGTTTTCTTTGTTGCCTTATGTCGACACTGTTCCGTATTACATTTTATAGATCGACACCAACACATAATTGATGAGAAGCGAGTGAGCGTAGCGAGCTTCGAGTGTATTCCTGATCGAAGTCGAGTAGCGAGGGTCTAAATTAGGTAAATAGACCCATAGAGGGCCCGTATGTGACAAATTGACAATACGTGATCCTACGGTTTACCAGCGCATGATGGCGTGTCACCTGGCAGCTCTGGCTCGGTGTACATACCTATATAGATTACCTAGTCGCACAGCAAGCGCTGTGACGTCAATATCTGTAACCGAACGGCAGATGTACAATAACGAAATATCGGAATAGGCAATAAACGGTTGATGGCGCATCGGAGGGATGGTGCGGGCGCGGTCGGCGATGATGGTTCGACCGCCCGGGGCGCCGCCGCCGCTACCTGCGCCGAGCCACTTCGGACGTCATACAATTTGCTCTGCACTACTCACATCATGATTGGTGACCAAATATTCCAATTCGCAAAAAATGAAACCTTATCACCCCGACTTTATCGTTTTAGTCAAACCTAAAGTAGGTACCTGCCGATAAACTGTAGGCTGCAGGGGTGACGGTTCGTAAGAACCTATTACGAGCCCGTTATGAAAGTGTAGACAGATGTAATGTTCCGTCGGAGAGATGGGTCGCGCGCGGCGGCGGCGGCTACCTGGTGACGTCAGAGGCGCGCGGGCGGGATCGGCGGCGGCGGTGCGCAGCCTCCCGGCGCCCGGCGGCAGTCGCGGCCGCTCCGCGCACACCGCCGCTCGTCCGTCGCGCGCCGCGCCCCGCCACCACGTCCTCCGCGCGCCCACCGACCGCCGCCCGCCGCGGCGTGCCCAGCTGACACCGGCACCACCGCCGCGCCTTCCGCGCGCGCCCGCTCGAGTGAGTGTCCCCGGCCGGACCGGGACCCCCCCCCCGGCACCCGTTGCTTGTTATTCACCATAAACACGTCGCCCCTTACACGATACATTGAAAATTATTTCCCATTTTTAAAATGATGAATTTAATTTTAAATATGTGTAAGAGATTTCCGTGCAAAATTTCCCTATTTTGACGATAGAGAATGATTAGAACTCATTTTACGAAGTTTATCTTTTCTTCTGACACCAGAGTAAGTGAGTAAACAATTTAAAAATAATATAACATTAATGAACTCCTATTAAAAATAACTTAAAATTTTAATTAGGTACATTCTTGAGACTTGACTGTATTTTTTTAGTAAATTCCCAAGCGACGTTAAGATGCATAACTATCATACTTTACATAAAAAAAATAAATAAAAATAAAATAAATAAACAACATATATGATAAGTATTCTGACTGTAAGTAATATTGTACATAACTTATTACTGATAGAAAATTACATGTACAGTGGACATAATTATGTAAGGAAGATTGTTTACATTAATAGGTGTTAGGCCTCATATGATCGTATGTATCGGCTCCCACAGTGAGTTGTAGACTCACTGTGATCAGCTCCCTATGATGTAACCCTTCTACTCGCGCTCGGGGCGACTGCTGAATGACTTCGGCTGGCGCGCGCCGCTCGCCCCCAGCCCCCAGCTCCCAGCTCCCAGCTGTACAGTAGGTACATGACATACCTATTGACATGGACATTAGACAGTTTTTATTGTGATAAAAATACAAAACTATGCACGTAACATACTATGCAAAATAAATTAGTTAGTTAAAATAATTATTTTTGCAAAAATTAGCATGACCGACTCCAACCGTGTACAGAATTCGCGAATATTTCGCTCGGATCGATGTAGCATTTTTCACATTATTGTCGATTTATCAAAAATCAGGCTCAGCCGATTTCGATAAAATGCGACCAATACCCTTTTCCAATGAAAAAAGAATTACTAGAATCAGACTAGCTACTATGTAAAAAGTTATACGTGGTTATACATAAAAAAATATACATATAGATACCTACAATCTACATATTTACCCGTCAAATTGAGTAGCTCCTCCGTATCGACGGTTCATTAATACTAATTATACTAAACTAATTTAATTTCATCCATCCATCCATCCGAGGAGGTCCACTGCTGGACATAAGCCTCCCCGATAGATTTCCAATAAGGCCGTTTGGAAGCGGCCTGCATCCTGCGCGTTACTGCCATCTTTATTATATCGTTAGTCCACCTAGTCGGTGGACGTCCTACGCTGCACTTGCTGGTCCGTGGTCTCCATATGAGAACTTTACGACCCCATCGGCCATCCGTTATTCGAAGTATGTACATGCCCACTGCCACTTAAAGGACACGTCCACAAAATGTATCGAGGCTGGTATAATAATTATCAAAATATCTAACCACAGCACTCGTTACATCCCGAGAAAGTTCATGTTTTTCCGAGTCTATTACATCAGTTAAAATCAAATTTATAAATCATCAATAATAAATCAAATTAATATATATTTGACAGATAAGGTATAATATTTCTGCCAACTTTCTGAGTAACTGAGTAATTTTCTGAAGATTATTAAGCATTTTTAGTGATTGGACACACTTTTTATGCATTTTATGAAGCCCAATTACAGAGGCGCCATCGTAATTGTAATTTTATTTTATTTTATTTTTATTTTACATGGAAAACAAACGGCTTTCTAACAAACACAGTAAGAAGAGGTTAAATGACAATACATAAGCCAAAACAGTTCTCACTTATAAATGCAAAGTGCCCATTACGGAATATGTATATAAAGAGATAATATGGACTTAACTAAATTATCTATGCACAATAAATAGCATTCCTATACTTTATAAAAATGACAACAAGAATACCTATATATAAGAGCCAGAAACAAGTTTGTACCTGTCGATTACTTAGTGCCTTTAGTACCTACTTTAACAAGGTGTTTAATCTTTACTATGTAATAGCCAAATAGCATAGTTCTGTCAAAGAAGATATAATAATACTACGGTTCTGTTACCTTTTCACTCTAGGCATTCGATAGATAGAGAGAACTCGTTTACATTGCTATTAAAGGATATGGAAAAGATGCGGGTTTTGAAATCTTGCAGAGACAAAAGTTATACCAATAGAGAGCTTACATAATTATCTTTTCAAACACATATTTTTTAGAATTTTTTTCATCGCCATTTTAATTTTCAAATAGGTTCTAAAAACATTAGAAAAATGAACTATGTGCTACACCAAATAACTGCATTAAGCCTAAATTGAAAAAAAAACCTGACAGTGACATTAAGAAACAGCAAAAGGAAATGACATTGTCAATATTGAACAACCAATAGAGGGCTGGTCGCCATGTTTTAAAAAATAAATAAATGTCAAACTCTAAAATACCAGCCCGCTATTGGTTGTTTGAAGATTCCTGTCTGATACGTAGACTACGTAGACCTCCTCTTAGTATTACCAGTTCAGTCTAAATGTTTTCTACTTAGTGAAATAAAAAAGAGATATTA
This sequence comes from Hypomecis punctinalis, assembly GCA_949316475.1. Classification (NCBI taxonomy): domain Eukaryota; kingdom Metazoa; phylum Arthropoda; class Insecta; order Lepidoptera; family Geometridae; genus Hypomecis; species Hypomecis punctinalis. The sequence continues at coordinate 95,923 of OX438801.1, read as the reverse complement.
TAATAAAACGGCGATACACAAAAATATGTTTTTGCGTGAAATAATATTCTTAAATATGGCACTAAACATTAATACAGCTCGCAGCGCTGCCGGTTTTCAAGGACCGCCTCCCATATAAAAAGTTTACCAACTCCTTTACGCTGGCGTCTCTATAATCGTGTTTCTAGTCATATTGTAAATTATAAAAATCTAGTGTGACCAGGTAGTCACACTAGTTTCTTATAATTATAGAGAAATAAGAGATTAATGTGGAAGATTGAGTTAAAAATGCAAGTAAAAGAACGATAGAAGCACATTGCTAAACTAGAAAAAATAGTGAGCTGTATTTCTATTGTTCATACAATTTATTTTCACATTAAAAAAAAAATGGAGGAGTGAACAAAAATATAATACATATTATTGAACAGCCCATAAAACAAGCTTTCAAATGATGTATAATATATCACCTTTGTTAGATTTTTCTCTGAATAGTATATTATTCAGAGAAAAATCTAACAAAGGTGTAAACTTGTGGACGTCTCTTTTGTTAATCCGCTGGACTTGTCGGTTACTTTGGTTGCGTTTGCGGATCTATTTCAATGTAATCGTGCAAATTAAAATAACAAAATGTAATTAGTGAAATCATAGTGAAACACTTCACGTAGCGGCCATCGAAGGTGTCCTTTGTTGTGTGAGCTTTGTCAGTCTCTCCGTGCAGTCCACAAAAATTTGTTTTTACTGCTCAGATATTCCGTATCATGTTATATCTTACACTACAACGGTTTTAAGGATAATTAATTTTACGTTGTTAATTTCTCAAAACCCCAAACTGAGATGTAATTTTTATTACTATTTAATTACTAGCAGACCCAGTGCACTGAGTGAACTTCATCTCACCATCTGTCAACTGTCAATGGCAACTTTTACATGCAGGAACATTTTGTATGGGAAAATGAAATTAATGTTTTTTATTATTTTTCTCGCAACTTTTACAAATTTTCTCACTTGATTTGGCTTATTTTGTTCTTGAAATATTTCGAGCGTCCAGCTGCACCTGCACCACCACGGTACCGGGGGACAAACGAACTTGATTCTTATCTTTATCGCGATCTTTAGCGACATCGCCTACTAATTAGTGAAACAGATTAAACCCAAATATATAGATATAGGTACTTCTTTGGCAAGCACTCGGAGTTGTAGATACGACCTCGTAGATACTTGAGTAAAACATGCCGCACGAAATGCAATATCCCATCGCGTTAAAGGCCCGAAGTAAAACATTTTCTAATTATCTCATATTTTCATAAGCAATTCCTACCGTTACTTACACTCGTTTTATAACTGCTAATGTTTGAGCTAAAATTTTACAAAAAAATGTACCTACCTTTGGACAGAATTGCCATCGGCGCGCGATGACGTCGAAAGTAGTCGCCTACTTTCGACTACAATATTAAAAAAAAAAAAACTTTCATATGCGAGTCATGTTGCCGTACAAGGTACTGTAGGCATGAAACAAATACACCATCGTCATCGCTTGCTCAACACCGTCTGTAAAATTATTTATGCTCTAAACGCAAAAGATTTAAACACACTTTAAACACTGTTTAACCGTGCAATTTGTACTGTCAATCATTGTCTAAAGCGTGCGTAAATCTTTCGTGATAAGACGGTATGGTTTTGTTCGCCCCTGGCTGGGCGGCGGGCGCACGCCGCGGTCTCCCTCGCCCCCGCGCCTCGCGCTCCCTGTGCAATGTACATAGGTAAACATGGTACCCTTTTCTAAATTATTAAATGTAAAAGGTTGTAACCTTATGGATGGTAATATAATGACTACTTTTAGCCTCTAAAGATAAATATGTACCACATATCATGTGGTTGTTTCCCTTACTAAAAGAGCAGAGGCAACCTACGCAAGGCGTAGCGGAGCAGTGGCATGGCAAAAATGTATCATATCATCATAATACATTCATAAAACCAGACTAAACCAGTTTACATGTCCAGCATAATAATACAAGTAATATTGTAATGTAGGTAACCAAAAATAAAAATTCCGAATTGATTAGTTATTAAAAAAAGTTGGATAAGTACATATAATTTACATACCTACTATTCATAATTATTATTTATTGGAACCAAAAAATGTAAAAGATACACGCAATAGCATATAATAATTAGGTACATTAGTTATTATTCAAATAAGCATATCACTTATAATAATAACATCATATTGCTTGTGTAGCAAATAATTAGAGTGTATAAAGTACCTACTGTCTTGAAACATATTAAAAAAGTTGAGTTTTAATAAACAACAATAATACTCATAGGTATCTTTTTACTCAATAGGTATCTCTTTGTATAAAATAATAGGAATTACTAACTTTAAGAATTCTAGGAATAAGTAATACTTAATTACGTAGTTGATTGGCGGTTTAACACGGTTCAGTAATTTCGATATCATTAAGAACCGTATCAAACAAACCTTTACCTACTCCCGCGGCAGCATGCACGAGTCAGCGTCGCCGTGACTCATTACACTAATATTTGAGTGTTGCTTCCCTCACGGCGAGCGGGATGTTGGCGGATACCTACTGGGTCGGGAGGTACCCAACTACGTCGTGAGTCGGCTTCATGCGGGCGATGACGAGCGCCGGTCTTATCGGCCGGATTCCCGAACGTCGGGGCGCCGTCACTCCTCGCACAACACTCGCGCTGCCGTGTTGTCTACTTATTAGTAATAAGTTATAACAATTATTTACCTAATAGTACCTATATTCGTTTCCCATTACAGTATTAAGAGACCGCGTAGTGTGCACAGTTGACATCATGACTAGAGCTGCACCGTAATTCTGCATGGATTCACCGCTAACGTCAAGCCGTAGCCGAGCTCAGTTCGTGGACTAACACGGAGACCGAGCCAGTCTTACATCGGTCGCGGACCGAGCAGGACGTCTCTAATACCTGATAGCTACATGACAATAGAAGTGTAAAATTAAAAGTGTTAAAAGTGTAGTTGTGAATGGTGCAGTACAAGAATAGTTGGCAAAGTTTCAATAAGTGAACCTCAGTTTAAAATCCAAAGGTACGTTGTATAATAACATTAATTCTATCAAAAATCGTGAGTTGAGGCTTCAGCCCATTGAAGTGAAAGAAAGCATTTCTGCTTCGACTAGGTACTCCACTTCTCGCCTCCTCGTGGCGAAGCCTCCGTGTTCGCCATGTATCGTAGATACGGTTCTCTACGGTGGCCCACCCTTTGCAACAGCTGTAGCCTATAGGAATATCATTTTTTTGTTGTCCCTCTTGTACTTCTTCCGACCTATGTCGGAGACATTGTCAAACTGAACATTTGCTTACGCGGTTTCCTGTTTTATTAATGATCGGCCAATTCCAATATGTGAGCATTAATTTAAAAAAAACAAAACAAAATACAATACTACTTTATCAGCTAAAACTACATAGGTACACTACTACTACTACATAAAGAGCAATTGAATCATCCACAGACCCTTGAAGGTCTAATGATAATCCAAATGCTCAAGCATTTGGCAGCGTGCCCAGCATGCTGGCAGCATTGCCACGCTGAATGGCAATGCTTGTGCGTTGATATAGGTATAATAATTACTTCTAGGCATTTCACAGGAAATAGGAATAGAACACTGATTCTGTTTCGTCTTCAAGTTACGTGCAAAAGTAAACATTCTCAAGGATCGCTATTGCTTTTAACACACAAAATACCGTTATTTGACATAGTCCACTATTTCACATAGTCATATCTTGGCACGGTTTTTTTATTTAACAAACGCCAACGAGCATTTCTTAAAAATATAATCTTATCATGAAGGGCTAATTTAATGAGTAATAAGAAATACAAATCAAACTGATACTTCTAGGTACCTTAATATTTTTTAATATTGTCTCAATTAATTGTTTATTGAGATATAAACGAATATTATCATTTACATACATTTATCTCACAGAACAATTATCAGAAATAGTATTTAAGGATTAAATTAAAAATAATACAATAATTACTATTATGTTACTACTAAGGCGAAGACACTATCAATGAATTAAATTGTTTATTTGCTTAGAATACATATTGCGAAGGCGCCATCGTAAATATAGCCTCAACGTAAAACGTGTTCTCTATCGAATTCCTAAAGTGAAAGAGAAACAGAAATAGTTCTGTAAATAATTTTGATCTTTACTTGGCTCTCTTAAAAGATTATTCGTAGTGAGAGTTCAGTAAACACTACACACTTTAGGTACTTCTTAAAAAAACTTACAACATATTTAGTATAATATGCGAATGCATATTTGCGTGGGTTTAAGCACAAGTTTGAGTTTAATATAATTAAAGGCATTAACATTTCAGATTAAATCGGCCAAGTGCGAGTTCTCCCACTCGCGCACGAAGGCGTTCTGTACCGTATGGGAGCCCCGTTGCCATTTTAATATCGAGCAGAAAAGTAAAACTAAACACTTTTGTTGTTTGGATGCTTCCCTTAAATACTAATGTTTTACCTATGTACGTCGTAGGTAGGAACTCCAAACATTGTAAACCCATCAAATTACTAAACATCGTTTTTTTTGGGATTTCACAATTATGATAATAAATACCTATCTTCCGAAAAGTAAAATTGATATGGAATTTCAGGGATGATGTTGTAGGGGAGCCCCCCATATTTTGTTTAATTTAATTATTATTTTTATAATGCTCATACAACTAAATATTTCAAGCGTCTACAAAGGTATAATCGTTATGGATATCGAGCAAAAAGAGCTAAATATCACGTTTGTTCGATATTAATAACGGCAATAGGAAGGTGTCAGAAATATTCACACTATATTTAGTTGTATATATATATATACACTATATTTATTTACTTGTCAAAAATAAATAGTTAAAATAAAATATATTAGGAGGGGCTTCCATAAGCCACAGAACCCTCCGTGCCTGAGTCCGTCTCGCGCTTGGCCGATTATTTCAATCACTAAATAATTACAGTGCATTTTCTGTTACCTATCGAAGAGAAATTATAAAATCGAACATCACGCGGGCGAGACCGCGGGCAAAAGCTACTAGCATAATATTTAACGTAATAATACATTCCATAACAATAAATCGTTCCAATACAAATAATTAAATTATTATAAATTTGACCCTATAAGGGTCCCATTAAACCAAACATGACACGGGCGATCATGATATTTAATGTAATAATACCATAACATGATAATAAATCGTTCCAATTCAAATAATGAAATTATAATATATTTAACCCCATAAGGGTGTGGCTGCCCTTATAGGGTCATTTGTATAACCATACAAAACATGATAATTAAGAACCGCATGTAAATTTCAATATAAATAAATATGTTGCGTGAATGATTTGAGTTTGAATAATTTCTCGAACATATTTTACTAGTAGTTTTCCGCAAAGTAGCCTTCGCGACTATAAATTGATAGGATTTTCGATGAGCTGCGTGCTCAGAAATACAGATACATACAGATTGGTAGACTACCGACTACACTATTGGCAGATCCATAAACATTATTATTTTTTAGTACGTAAGTACTTAGTAGTAGTAAGGTTCAAATTCGCGGGACATCACTTGGAATAAATCTTTACCGTCCTATATTTCTACTTATTTTGGACCGATTTCTGCCATAATCGCAATTCTTGTTAGGAATTAAATAATAAACAATGTTGCCTGATATTATTTAAATGCATTTATAAAGAGCGCTGCAGCAACTAAACCCCGTGCATAGTGCGGACTGCATTCAGTATGACCTGACCGCAGATCGCATCAAGTGTCAAATTCTTTAATTTTTAGGGTTCCGTACCTCAAACTAAAAAAATGGAACCCTTATAAGATCACTTTGTTGTCCGTCTGTGTGTATGTCAAGACTCTTTATCTCGGGAACGCGTAAAGATATCGAGTTGAAATTTAAACTGTATACGTATATCTATGGATTCTCGCAGTTGTGTAAAAGAAAAACTTCTCAGTTATCGTTTAAAAAAGTTAGAGTCGTAAAAAACCACATATTTCGACACTCACAAAAATCAAAACCTACAGGGTACTTCCCGTTGACATAGAACTATGAAATTTGGCGAGAAGCATTGTCTCAGAGTACACATATAGTAATAAATCTGAAAACTGTAAATTTATATTTAAATCACAAAAGAATTGGGCCTCAAAATTCACAAAATATGGGTTCAAAATTCAAAGTGTAGTATATCGTATCAATTTAACACCGCTGGCTTTTCGGTGAAGGAAAACATCGTGAGGCAACCTGCATAAATGTCAGTAGAAGAAATTCGATGGCGTATGTGAATCCACCAACCCGCACTGGGCCAGCGTGGTGGATATGGCCCAAACACCCTTCGTGGGTAGGCCTACTACCTGCAGTGGATTATTAAAAAGGCTGATACAGTACAGTACAAATCGTATCATGTAAGTTATCATATAAAATAATTTCATTAGCATATTATGCTAAAATAGGTTTTTAATCAATTTAACAATGTGTAATTTTCGATGTATGATACAAGTCGATGATGACTATAACCAGAGTATAGAGATTTTAACAACTTACTTCCCAATTTTGTAAATTTTTCTGGATTTGTACGGAACCCTCGATGTGCGAGCCTGACTCGCATTTGTCCGGTTTTTTAATCAGAACATGGTGCTGACCCTTAAATAAAGTATTATAAAATACTTTTGTGTTGACTTATGCTCTTTTATGTTAAGTTACATAATTATTATATACTACGGGACTAATCGCGCACTAAAATTACGAGATAAATAAATACCTCCTCATCCCGACGTCTCAGCCGAGTTGTTGAGTCTACCCGTGACCACGGTCGATGCAACTCGGTTGAAACGTCGGGACGAGGAGGTATTTATTTATCTCGTAATTGCTTGTTCAAATCGCGAAAATTTAAAAACAACATATGTTAAGTTACGTTCAAAATCTATGTGAAATTAAATGATTGTCAAAATCAAAATTGTAAAAATATCGTTGTTTGACAGTTTCACATACAAAGTTTTCTGTTCGCCACATAGGGCTAGAGTACAATACCACAGATGTCTGAACTCTGTGTACAACACTGCCGAAAGGGGCGATTAAGACCGTCATCATGTCACCGGTACAAGTGTATATTAATTCTTTGCACGTTTCCTATTTTTGTTTTGCACGTGTCGTTTATTGACTTTACATGCAGCTTATATTTTTACGTGAATTGACTTTGTAGATTATTCAAAATAGCATGACTTAAATATTCCCATTTGGCCTGTTTTCAAGCAATAAGTAGGTAGGTTCAGATGACCACGCAGTTCTTGGTAAATGGTTTAACAGGTAAGTAGGTACCTCGAATGTCCTCGACTGGTAAACAGATAGCGTAACGAATTCTTTCGCGAAAAATACATTTTATTTAAAGATAGATCAATCCAGCTTAGCCAAACATTTGAAGTACAATACATACCTAGGTAGTAGGCAGTATTGTAATTCTAGTGTTTTAATTCGACACTGTTACGTAACCAGCGCGTCTCGGTAGAGCTCGAACCGCATTAAACAATATACTATACGCGTGACCGAGCGTGTAATTACAATATAGCACTTGTTATTTCACTTCAATTACCTATGTACTTATCTGTAGTTAGTTTAGTGAACGCGCGAGCCGGTTGTAGCGGCGAGTCACGCAGCCCGCCCGCGCCGTTCCCCGCGCGGCCGAGATATGTCGCGATCTGACCGCGTGACGTCTTCCGCAGGATGATCCCGCGGAGAAAACACAACGCGTCGTCCGGCTCTCTGCCGGCGCCTGACGACAAGCATGCCAGCAACGACTACATCTGTGAGTGGCCCTTGTTTATTTATTATTGGAAAACAAATGGCAATTCAATTTCCCATCCGCGTGCCATTCTCTCTTCTTTCAGTTTCTCCACGGCTAGGACTCAGAGAGATGAATCTTCATTCATGTTTTATATTAAAAGGTCCCGCAGTGGCGGCTGGGTGTGGTCGGACCGATAAATGCTTAATTGCGTGGGCAGTCGGTAGTCGGCCGGGTCGGGGCGCCTTGAGCTCGACCGCAGCCTCGCCACGCTCCGCAAGTATACAATATTTTATAATAACCCAGTGCCGCTTGTTGCAGTGTCCGACTCGAAGTTGCGTGACGGCTGGCGAGCGGCGCTACGCCGCCGCTTCAACCGCAAGACCCTGCACAAGCGCTTGCCGATCACGTCTTGGTTGCCGCAGTCAGTATTTCACCACGCATCCTTCTCGATATACTCTTATCTATCTCGCGTCCTGACTGACGAGCACCGTGTGTTGCAGGTACAACGCGGAGCGCGCGCTGGGCGACCTGATCGCCGGCGTGACGGTAGGGCTGACGGTGATCCCGCAGTCGCTGGCCTACTCCAACATCGCGGGGCTGCCGCCACAGCACGGGCTGTACGGCTCGTTTCTGGGCTGCTTCGTGTACATCGTGCTGGGCGGGTGTCGCGCCGTGCCAGCCGGGCCCACGGCCATCGCCTCACTGCTGACGTGGCAGGTGGCCGGCGGCGTGCTGGAAAAGGCCGTACTGCTCACGCTGCTGGCCGGCCTGGTGGAGCTGCTCATGGGCGTGTTGGGGCTCGGCTTCCTCGTCAACTTTGTGTCAGGGCCCGTCTCCTCCGGCTTCACGTCGGCCGTGGCGCTCATGATCGCCACCTCGCAGGTCAAGGACCTGTTCGCGATCTCCGTCACCGGCGACACCTTCCTGCAACAGTGGATCTCCATCTTCCGCAACTTGCACGGCGCCGCGCTCTGGGACCCCGTGCTCGGCGTGTCCTGCATCGCGCTGCTGCTACTCATGAGGGTGAGTGTCTTACGCGCCGGCTCGCGCGTCCGCCGCGGCTCTCGCACTCTGCTCGTAATAAACGTGTATACCATCTTTCCAGAAAATCGGGATGATTAAACTGGGAGCGAAATCCGAGGACGGGCCGAGTACCAGACAAAAAGTGATAACGAAATGCATGTGGATGCTGGGGACCTGCCGCAACGCTATCGTGGTGGTGTGCACCGGCGTGCTTGGCTACTGGCTGGTGGCTCGCTACGGCGAGTCGCCCGTGCGGCTGATGGGCGCCATCCCATCGGGCGTGCCGCGGCCGCAGCTGCCGCCCTTCAGCTATGTGCGCGCCGACAACTCCACGGCTGACTTCCTCGACATGGTATCGGAGCTGGGCTCGGGGCTGCTCGTCATCCCGCTCATCGTGCTGCTCGAGGACATCGCCATCTGCAAGGCGTTCTCGGACGGCCGCACCATCGATGCCACGCAGGAGATGATCGCGCTCGGTGTGGCCGGCGTGGCCAATTCGTTCGTGCAGGCCTACCCGGGCGGCGGCTCGCTGGCGCGCTCCGTCGTCTCCAACGGCTCCGGGGTCAAGACCCCCTTCAACGGCCTCTACACGGGTGAGCGACCTTCCTGCCCCGGTCCACCGGCAGTTCGCCCTCCGCACGCGCTTTGTATTTATGGCGACCCATTATTTGCAGGCGTGATGGTGATCCTGGCGTTGCAGTTCTTCACGCAGTACTTCGAGTTCATCCCGAAGAGCGCCCTCGCCGCCGTCATCATATCCGCCATTCTCTTCATGGTGGAGTACAACGTCATCAAACCGATGTGGCGAGCGAAAAGTCAGTATACCCCTTGCCGAATTTCGTACTCGCTGGATACGGCCGAGATGTAACCCGCGACCCTCTCACCCGCAGAGCTGGACCTGGTGCCGGGGCTGTGCACGTTCGTGCTGTGCCTGACGTTGCCCATCGAGATGGGGATGCTCATCGGCGTCATCGTGAACATCGTGTTCATCCTGTACCACGCGGCGCGGCCCAAGTTCTCCGTGGAGATGCTGAAGGTGAGATAGCGGCGCGTGAGGCGGGGAGGCGCCGAGGTCGGGAGCGGCAATCTGACCGAATTGTTGTTCCAGACGGAGGCGGGCGTGGAGTACCTGATGATCACGCCGGACCGCTGCCTCATGTTCCCGTCTGTGGACTACGTGCGGCGGCTGGTGACCAAGTGCGCGGCGGGCGGCACCGTGCCAGTGGTGCTCGAGTGCACGCACATCTACTCGGCCGACTACACGGCCGCCACCAGCATCGACCAGCTCACGGCTGACTTCCACGCGCGCCGCCAGCCGCTCTACTTCTACAACGTGAAGCCCTCCGTGTGCTCCATCTTCGAGGCCGTGGCCAAGCCGGAGCACTTCATCGTGTTCTACGAGGACGAGGAGCTGGACCGGCTGCTGGCCGCCGACGAGCGCCTGCGGCCCGACAAGCCGCCGCCCGCCGGCGCTTGAGCCTCCACGCGGCGCTCGCGTGTCGCGCCGGCCGTCGTTTCCATTGAGCCGGTCGATGTCATGTTGGAATCCCGCTTAAATCAATTAACTATTTTTGAAGTAGCTTTACTATAAAGACTAAAATATATATACTTATTGAGAGTCGCGGACGAGAGGACCCGATCGGTTTCGCGACTCGCCGACCGTGATAATTTCGTTATCAAAAACTATTAAATATGGATCTATTTATTTTTAGGTAATCGAAGTACAAGTTAGTGTAATCGTGAATATTATGTCGTTATGTTGGAACGCGAAGCTTTAAGCGGCCTAGGGCTGGGACGGGAGCGGGGACGCTGAGACCCGCCGCGTTTTTGAAACGGCGGCGGGGTACGGTTCTATTTTTGAGATGAATTCACTTTTAGTAGGTAGACTACGGGAGGAACGGGTTTCCGGGTCGCGGCCTGCGGTCGCGGCCAGGCCCGCGGAGAGAGCCGCCGGGCCCGCGAGCGGCGCCTTGTGATCCTTTGTTGAACCATACTTAAATTTTGAATTAAATAATAATTATAATTCTATTTTCGAATTGTTATGAAAACTAAACGATATGTACACATATTGAGTAGCTATAGAGATTGTGATCGACGTCTGTGACTTAAGTTAAGAATCTGTGTGTAACGATGTGCCGAAAAAATGTTGAAGAATGTATGCATTCGTTTGAGTTCCAAGAACAAAAGTAATAAACTCTCTAAGAGTACCTGCCGTTGTTTCATTGCGTCAATGCCTGGCAAGGGCGGATCTAGCTATTGATTCAGGGGGGTGAGGGGTCATCAAGTTGTAGTACCTACTTAGTACCTATTATTTTTAAGATTCTCCAATAAATCATTTTGACTTGAGATTTTATAGACCTACTTGAACAAGCAACAGAATCCCAACCCTTTCGAGAAAATGCGAGCGCGAAATTTTTTTCGTTTTTATATCTAGGCACGCGGAAGCGTGTCCAGCCAAGACAAAGAAAAAGCTGGCGACGCGACGTGTGTAATATTACACGAACCATTTGAAGCAACTTTTGACCCCTTCATAACTCGAAAACGATTTAACTTAAATATATGAAAGAAGGATGCACGGAATTAACCTGTCAATATTTTTTATTTTTTTTTTGTTAGTGAAAAACCAAACATATTTTCTAAAAATGATATGTGCTTCAAAAATATAGAATTTTTTTGCTGTTTTCATATCACTAATTAAAATTAAAATTAACCCACCAGAAAAATTACAATGATTTTTTTATTGTTTTTACATTACGGATTACATACATAAGAAGTGGCGGTATGGTCTTAAAGGCTTTAGTGTCCAAAAATGGGCGAATTATTTGAAAAAAAAAAACAATCTTTTATTACTGTTGCTGTCAAAAAAAAGGAAATGTCAAATTCAGTCAATCAGATGACGTATAGAGACTCGTCGTTGGTATCCAGACTTAGCAATTTTGGAAATGTTGACGTGTTGATGTAATAATTATTTTCTTTTTTAACTATTGGCACATAATCCTGCGTTAACTCGTTTTAGCCCGTAATGTTTACAAACTGAGGTGTTATTATACATTTTTGTATACTAAAAGATTATCAAAAAGAAAGAATATTCTTATTATTTTTATATGTACTTTTTATCATATACTTTACTACTAAAAACAAAAAGCAGTAGTTGAAGTTATCCAAGAAATTCGTGGCAATTTTAATATTACTCGTGATAATCCTTAAGGGTGCTATTCGAATCTTTCACTTGCTTTACTACACTTGCAGCAGCTGCACTAGGCCGGCTGTGGCTACACAACTGAGGCGTTAGTCCAGGTTTACACATAAATTGAAATTACATCTGTTCGATATTGCCCTATACATTTTTGTATAGCGCCCCTGGCCGAAACGATGAAGAACTAACCAAAATGTATGGAGCCACACGCGAACGCAAAAGTTTAAGTAAACAACACAAAATCTGGACTAAGGGCTCTGGTTATCTACGTAGTTGTATGAATTTCTACAAAAAGATTCCGAACACGGCTGCGGCAGCATGTGCTACCGAGCCTCGGCTGCAAGTGTTGTTAGCCTATTTAAACAAGTCCAACGTACCTGCGATGTTCGACGTAGGCAACCAGCATCGGAATCATTCCCGACTGCGGATACAAGCAGCGGCTCAAGCGTGTGCTACCTCCATTTGCAATCTGCATCCGCAAGCTGCAGCCGAGGTTCGAATAGCTGCTTTACTTATATTCTTAACTCATAGTTGCGGTTCTTGTACTTTTGCTAATGAAATGGATGAATACCGAATATTTTTATCATTCCATTTTTCATTTTCTTTTTATATCAGTCCTAGACATTGATTTTTTTGACGTGACAACGTCTTATAAATCGATGAATTCCAAAAAGTAATCTGATATTACAGACAAGATGAAATGCACTGTTTTAAAAAACAATATAAATATCATTGAGACAATATTGACTAAAAATACATGACATCAAGTTTTTAAAATCGAGCACCATTTTAGCACTCTGAACATAACAAACCTGGCAATCCATAATCTTTAGTGTGTATACATGTCTATAAATAGGTACTTATAGCTTGAAAATTGTTTTCGTTTTTTCTTATTTTATATTCAATTTTAGCCAAATTGTACATATTTGAACAGTTTTAGAAGCGTTATAAATCACATTGGTGAACATATCATTCTTAGAAAATTAGTGAGGAAAAATTAGTCTGTTCGTATATAACAGGTCCTGGTATGTATGGGCTCGCGCATCCTTCTTTAGCCTATTTATTAAAGTTGTTTAGCTAGCCTAGAATTCAAAGTTTTGTTTATTTTGCTTCAACAGTTAATTATATCTTAACGTTTAAAAACCGAGGTTTCATTGACTGATTCACTGACTCGCTGACTGACTTATAGATCAAAAGCCTACCCACTTCCAGATGATCTAGGAACTTGATATTTGGCATCAAGATAGACTATTACGCATATGCAAAGGAAAAAAATCTAAATCTTCGAACTTTTACCCCCCAACCCCCTGAATTAGGGGGTGAAAGCTTGCATGAGACTTTCACTAATTTTCATGCTAGAAGTCTAAAAATTGATATGAAGGCTGTGTGTTGTAAATATTAAAATACGTATTTCAGTATTTTTCATAAATCACCCCCCCTCCATCCTCTCAACTCTCAACTCTCTCAACTAAAACTGGGGGATGAAAACTTGTATGAGACTCACCAATTTTCATGCTAGAAGTCTAAGAATTAATATGGAGGCTCTTTGTTATAAATAATAAAATAAGTATTGTAAATTTGTAAGGTTTTTAATAAATCACCCAACTGGAGGATGAAAACTTGTATGAGACTTTCACTAATTTTCATGCTAGAAGTCTAAAAATTGATATAAAGGCTGTTTGTTGCAAATAATAAAATACTTCTTTTAGGGTTTTTCATAAATCACCCCCCAACCCCTAAAACTGGGGGATGAAAACTTTTATGAGATTTTCACTAATTTTAATGCTAGAAGTCTAAAAATAGATATGAAGGCTCTTTGTTATATGTAGTAAAACACGTACTTCAGAATTTTTAGTAAATCATCCCCCAACCCTTAAAACTGGGGAATAAAAGTTAGTACAAGACTTCTGCAAGTTTTGAAGCTAGGAACCTGAAAATCGATAATAGTACTTGTTATAAATAATCTACAAAAATAAGTGAAATCCAACAAAAACATTTCCAAGTGAAATATAGCCAAGACTACAGTTCGCACCTTCAAAAAGTTGTCAGATTTTATGTAGAGCCGAGCTTCTAACTCTACACGTCTTAACTCTACAAGTCCTTACTTCTCAAACTCTACACCTTATTCAATATATGCAGCTTGGCTGTTTCACTAACTACATTAATTAATTATTCACTGTTCACTTGGTCCTTACTGTAACGAAACGGCTAATTCCCATATATTGAATAAGGTGTAGAGTTCGTGGAGTAAGGACGTGTAGAGTTAGAACCTTGGCTCTACATAAGATCTGACAACTTTTTGAAGTTGCGAACTGTGGTATATATTTCACATGGAAATGTTTTTGTTGGATTATTTTAAAACAAATATGAGCTAAATGGACAATGATATTGCCAATCTCAGACCGTCAGAGATCGAAACGAGGCGGCGATGGAAGCTTTGGGCCGGGAGAAGGCAACAAAATTAGCATAGGACGTGAAAAATGTGTACTTATTTGTAATTGTGTGCTTGCCCCAAGCATTCATGCTCGCCATCGAAGGCTCCTTCTTGCGGCGGCATCATGTGTCGGGTCGTTCTCTTCCCTCGAATATGGTCGAGGAGAACGATGGCTGGCACATTCAAAATTCAAATTCAAAATTTATTAAAAAATAAAAAATAAATAACATATAATGACAATAAGCTTCAGATCTCCAAACTAAGCATAGCTTGTATTTCGGAGATCTGTGCTCCCTTAACAAGACTTATTAAAATAGTTACTTATTATATTAGTGCTTATTCAAGTAATTATACTATAATATTGGCTAATTTATTGGTACAATGCATATTCAAATATTTGTCAATAAAATGAAAATGTCATAATATTTAATTCTTACTGATTACAAAGATTATATTTGGTCAAAAATTTGGATTAAAATGTAATTAAATCTTCTATTATATAAAAGGCTTCCCTGAGTGATTGACTGACAGACAGCCTACAGCCCACACCGCTTAAGATATAAACTTGAAATTTGGAATATAGGTACATTGTACGACGTAATGGAGCACTAAGGAAGAAAATTTTGAAAAATCTACCTCTTACGGGGTAAAACGGGCCCTTTTCGTTTGCATGTAACTTATTAATCCCTGTACCGATTGAAATGAAACTTAGTATAGATGCTTTTGAGACTAAATAAAAAATATGTTTGTTCCTGTTTTTCTGAATTTTCCTTAAAAGTTTTCGTCAGATACGGCCCAAAGTTGGTGAAAAAAGCATCGATCACTGCCAACTAGCTCAACGGTTACGAATGAAAACAGGTATGTAGGAAGCACACAACATGATTCAATACTGAAACTATTATTATCCCGGAAAATCTACAGGTTTTTTAGGGACAGCCAAAATGTATCAGTTATAATTTAAAGCTAAGATAACATTTTATATATTTATCATTTATTTATAAATGAATTCTAATGAAATTTGGTACGAAGTTAGACAAATAACACAAATTACCACATAGGGTACTGTTATCCCGGAAAATGTGAGTGGGTCCTACGGAATATAAATTTCTTAAAAAAATATTAAAAACCGTTTGAAAATCAATACAATTTTGTTTCAAACTAGCCCACCATTTTAACTAATGAATGACTATCGACGTCCTGGGAAAATTCCCGGATTCTTTGTCCGCTAGACCAATCATAACCCTAAATAAGCGTAAAAAAACGTGAATGCGCTTTTCTTAATGATGTAGTGAAGTATCTAGAACAGAATTAAAATAATGATTTATCCTTAAATGAGGCAAAATGGGTAGGGACCCATTTTGTTTGAACTATCAGGGGATAGTATACGATTTTTTATTTATTTTGTTAACCAATAGTCTTTAACTTAGGGTACTTACGGCTCAATATACGTACTTTACTATGAAATCAACCTTGAAAAGCGAAAATTATCTACCTATTCCATACATTTTGTCACGGGTCGATGAACTTTTTTGTAGCTTATGCTTAGCTGATTTTATTTACGTGATATTGAGGTTGGTACCATAGTAAAAGTTAGTCAAATGATAAGTATAATAGCATCCTAGAATATGCCTGTTGTCTAGATATTTTATACATTGATTTTTCTTTACGGACGTACTATACACTAATACAGGTTGCCTCAATGTTTTCCATTAATAAGAAGCCTGTAGAAATTCCTTACATAGGTACTCATGCAATTGTTATTACTATTGAATTAATTTCAGAATTTCAGCAATTTATCATCCAAAAATTCACGTACTCCGTATTAAGCTTTAGATACAAGTAAATTAAATAAGCAAATACTGAGACAATGCAGGCCAATCTGTGGGCTATTATCATTTTAGGCAAATACTGGGACAATTCTGGCTAAACCGTAGGCATTATCCTTGCAAGTGATACGACAATAGGCTTAATCATGAAGGCGCCATCGTAAATTAAATAGTAACCTAAAAAGTGTTCTCTCTATCGAATACCTATAGTGAAAAAGAAACAGAAACAATTATGCTAATTAGCTATTATAATTACGATGGCGCCTTTAATTGGGCCTAATGAGGGCTTGAGGACTGGGCTATTGTCATTGCAAGTAATACAACAACGCAGGCTAAAGGCAGGCTATTATAGTTTTAAAGAAGTATTAGTACTGCGAGAGAAGATAACGCGGGCCAGACCGCGAACTATTAGATATTATTATTAATAAGTACCAAGATAACGCGGGTCGAACCGCGGGCTATTATTTTAAGCAAGTAAGACTAAAACAAACCAAACTGCGGGCCAAACTGTGGGCTATTATCATTTTAAGTACCTACACAACGCGGGCCAAACCATGGGTTATTATCATTTTTGAGCAAGTACTAATACAACACGGGCAAGACCTTGGGCTATTATCATTGCGAGTAATTCGACAATGCAGACCAAATGGCACGCTCTTATAGTTTTAAGCAAAGGGGACTTTAATGGCAACCATAAGGAGTGTCTTCACCCATACCTGGACACAAACCATGCTAGGCTTAAAACGCGCAAGCTAGCTTTGACGCTAGGTCTTACCCAGCTGGTTCATGGCCCCACACGGGTACCTGATGTTGACTCGCATAATGATAATGATAATTTTATTGATAATAGGAATATTACATGTCAAATTATAATAAAAGAAAATTGACGAAAATACCTGCATGAGGTGTACAATATTTTTTAAAAATTATGTAAATAATTTAAATTTCTATTCAACATTTGGAATGAAATCCTCGACGCTATAGGACGCCATGTCAGTCAGGAATATTTTAAGCTTTTTTAAAATATTACAAGAGAAGCTGCATTTTTTATAATATTTGGTAAGGCATTGAAAACTGTAACCCCAAATATTCGGGTGCACTTATGGAAATTATCTAGCTTTAGGATGGCGTAAGTGGTTAAATTTCCTTCTCTCCTGCCCGGTCGAAAATGAACCCAAGTTTTTAAATACATATATACTTGTATGGAATAAGTATAATGCCGGCATAGTCATTAATTTAAGTTCGATGAATAGTTGTTCCGCTGGTGTTAGCGGTTTGACTCTGGCAACCACTCGCACCGCCCGCTTCTGGAGAACAAAGACTCGATGCCAGTCCGCGGCGCCACCCCACAAGTCGACGCCGTAGGTCAGCAGGGACTGAATTGTCGCAAAGTATCAATCGGGTACCGCTTGCTGCGACAACACGCGTGAAACTTGTTCGAGAGCGAAACAAGCACGGCCCTGTTTATCACACAGGGCGTCAATATGACCAGCCCAGCTTATGGACCGATCTATGCGGAAACCGACCATAGTAAAAGCGTCCACCTGCTGTAGTTTCCCCCTCCATTGATACGCATAGAGGTGGGTAACGCCGCCCGGACAAGTTGAAATGAAGCGTGTTTGTCTTTTTAGGGTTGAGTGCCAGACCATTCGCTCTGAACCAATGCGCCAGTTGACGGGCAGCAGTGTTCAGTTTTAGTTCTAGCTCCGGTCCTTTCGGAGCTGTAACAATTGCCACCACATCATCCGCGTACATTAGCACCTCGGCATCTAAAACAGACTCAGGCAGATCGTTCATGAGGAGACTGAAAGTCTGGTTTGAAACACAAGGACCTTGGGCTACTCCTATCTTCAGTTCAATCGGATGTGATTTGATCTCTCCCGAGTCCGCGACTACAGTCTGCTCTCTGTCTCGCATCGAATCCGTAATTAGAGCCAGAGATGGCCCTCTCACACCGTAATGGTCGAGTTTCATGCTAATTAAGCGGTGGTCGCAGACATCGAAGGCACGCGACAGGTCGCAGCTGATGCGCTGAGCTGAACTGCGACCTGCTGGCCCGCCTCTCGCGCCTGCGCCACCTGCCACACTAGCTCGCGCACCAAGTCCGACGTGGAGCGCCCTGCGCGGTACGCGTATTGTTTATCAGACATCGCTTCAGTCCTGTCAAGGTGCCCTTCAAGCCTGTTACAGATGCCCGCTTCCAGCGCCTTTGCTACTGCTGGTATTATGCATATGGGTCTGTAATCTGATCAATTTACTTTCTTTCCTTTTCCTTTAAAGATCACTTTAACTTTTTTGAGAGTTTTTACAAAGCTGCTCTGGGCTAACATACAATTATACAAAACCTTAAGCGGAACAATCAATTATTTTTCAGCAGCTCGAATTAGGTAGCATAAAAGTCCATATATGTCCTTGGTATTTTTAGGCGCAATTTTCATAATGATGTTTTCGATTTCCTTTTCTGTAAAATAAGTCATCCTCATTGAACGTGGGCAAGGGGGGCGACTGGTATTTAATAAGCGCATAGCTTCTACTAAATTGCATGCGGGTGCATTCGCGAGTTGTGCGGCGTTTGCAAAACGTTGATTAAAGTGATTGACAATACTTATACGCGAATCGAAAGCCAACCCATCGTCCTGCCTTACATCTTCTGTGTATTCATTACGATGTTTTAAATGGGGCTTAGTTCTTTCGCGCACTATTTGCCAAAACTCTTTCACTTTATTCTGGCTTTGTTCGATGCGACGCGAGTAAAAAGCAGCGCATTCCGTGGTTAATTTAGTGTCGAATATTTTGGAATAATTCTGCGCAAATATTTTTAAAGCTTCGTCAGTCGGAAAGATACGTTCCAGATAATGGAGCTCTATGAGGAAATCTTTCAGATGCGTATTTGCTAGCGTTTTTTTCATAGTTATTCTTAATTTCGTTCCAATCAGTAGCTTGAAGCCTTTGCACATAACTGGCGAAATTATTAATACTGTATAATCTTTTCTTTACTAGAACAGGTTTGGCTCCTGTAATCCGCGCGGAAAAACACTCAATATCAATACGCTGACCGTAGTGGTCGCTTACTGGAGCTGTAACCGGTTTAACATTTATACGGTCAGAATCTAAATTACTTAAACAGTTGTCTATTATACTGCTTGTCGACCGAGTAACACAATTAATGTCAGATTTTATATAAATACACGAGCCTCCGTGTACCTAAGTGTTTTTTGCTGCAAAATTTAGATGCTAATATATAGTTATCAAAACCTATCATTGCCAGTTTTGCATCCGATAGCCAATGTTCTGTTCTGTTGAATTTGCTGTTAGGTACCGTCACGGTGAAGGATGCGTAGTGTTGATGTTTCAGCGCGATTTTTTCGACAAGATATTCCGGTGACGGGTTTTTCTTGATCATAATATGTACAGTACTGTATCAGCCTTTTTATCAGTCCACTGCAGGACTTAGGACTACCCACAAAGGGTGATTGGGCCATATCCACCACGCTGGCCCAGTGCGGGTTGGTGGATATTCTTATATCTCGATATATATATTATATTATAGTTGGTGTGACGTGATCATATAATTCTTGAGATTATCCGCGGTAGTGTCAGATTTTAAGAAACATACGTGTAATCTCTTCACTCGTTCAACTGCTACCAAATCTTTGTCGGAGGTGCCATTACCCATAACTACCTGTCTATTGTTGGAATGACGATTTTTACGCTTTGACATGACCGTTTGCCAGGACAGACCGTTTCGTGCGATGTTATCAACTGAGTTTTTTCATTGTTCGCATTTGTCGGTGTGTGTGGTGTCAGTGATTGGGGTGGTTCAGGAGCGGTTACATTTGGAACGCTGATGTTTCGGATGTCCCGGGTATCACGTTGTTGACGTGCAATGGCGCGTTGAGACCGCGCTGTCACTCCCTGGACGGCAGGTGAGCTGAGGGCTGGCGTACCTTTTTTAATCGCATCTTGAACTCCTTTATTCTTAGGATCCGTAGAACCTTGCTGCTGTGTTTCAGTAGTTATCTGTTGTTTTGATGTGGCAGCGCTGTGTTGACACTTACTACATTCAACTTTCTGCTTCAGGGTTCGAATTTCTGCAGCCATCTTCAGTAATTGATTTTCCATAGGTGCTAGAAGTTTGGCTAACACTTTTTCGAGACATTCTATGGATATATTAGTCATTTTTACTTAAAAATCAGCAAAACACTTCTAAGAACACAGTTTAGCCGTTAGACGACCATAGACAATTACGGCCTACTGCTTGGAACTTCTGTTAATAACCGATCCAGACCGATATTCAGTGGTGATTTCCTCTCCGTTAGGTACATCTGATCACTGTCTGGTAAAATCGGTATCCGTCTACTCCCCTTTAGACCCCAGTCCAAAAGGGTCACGGCGGGTGTGGCAGTACAAGTTAGCAGATTGGGATGATATGCGGTGTTTCTTTGCGTCTTATCCTTGGCAGCCTGTGTGCTTCTCTTCTGATGATCCTTCTTCGTGCGCGGATGCCGTGACAGACGTGCTTCGTACCGCCATGGAATACTTCATCACATTTTCGGTGGTGCCTCTGTCCAGCAAAGCTCGGCCCTGGTTTGGGTCTGAATGTGGACGCGCCGAAGCGCAAAAGCATCTGGCATACCTGGCTTGGGTTGATGCTCGTAACCGTAAGGCGAAGGACATACATCTGAGGAAGAAGACTTACAATAGGGCTGCTAAGTCCTGAAAAAAGGTTATGCGGAGGGCTCGCTTTGAGCATATTAGTCGAATAGGGAACAAGCTTGCTCCTTAAAATCGGTCGAAGCAAACTTCTGCCGCCCCTCATTGCCTCCGTTGCTGAAACCCAATGGTTCGCTGGCTCATAACGCAGTAGAGAAGGCAAATTTATTTGCATCTCAATTTGCGGAGTCTTCGCGTCTGGACCCCGGTAGTGTGAGACCTCCAATTTTGCCAAACTGTGGCACCTCAATGAGTGAAATACATATCCGGCAAAAGGAGGTTCTCAAAGTTCTCCACAATCTAGATGTGAAACAAGGCTAGTGGCCCTGATGGTATTCTAGCTATTGTACTAAGGACTTGTGCGCCTGAGCTGTCGCCTGTGTTGACCTGCCTCTTTCGCCTCTCTCTGAAGACAGGTCAAGTGCCCAAATCTTGGAAGCTTGCCAACGTGCAGCCTGTACCCAAAAGAGGTAGCCGTGCTGAACCTGCCAATTACAGACCGATTTCGATCACGTCCTTACTTTGCAAGAGTATGGAACGTGTTCTTAACAACAGGCTCCTGGCCTACCTGGAAGCAGATGACCTACTCAGTGACCGCCAGTACGGCTTTCGCCGAAACCGGTCTACTGGGGACCTTCTGGCGTACGCCACACACATCTGGAGCTAGGTCATCGAGAAACACGGAGAGGCGCTGGCTGTCCCCTTGGATATCTCCAAAGCATTTGACAGAGTCTGGCATGAGAGCCTTATTGGCAAGCTTCCTTCTTACGGCCTATCTGCTTATCTCTGCGCTTGGATATCTGATTCCTTGAGGAATCGGTCGATACGAGTAGTTGTACATGGTTGTTCGTCTGACCAAATGGCTATCAATGCCGGTGTTCCTCAGGGGTCAGTGCTCTCTGCGACGCTTTTCCTACTGCATATTAACGACTTGATAAAGCATGGTATTTTTGGATACGCTGACGACAGTACAGTCATGGAGAGCTACACATCCGAAGCAAAATCGAGCCACAGATCGAGTCACTTAGAGAGGCTATGGTATATATCGTCGTATCCGCAGAAAATAGCCACAGAAGCCATTAGGGCTTTTTATTTTTATTGCATTTTTGGAATCCTTATCAATGTATCGACATCTGTCGCAGGCAATTTGTATGATTCCGCCGTTTACATACGGCTTTGTCAGTTTAAAAACGCTCGCAGTTATGTATAATGCCGAAGGCAAAATGTATATTGCCTTAGCATTTTATATTATGCCGAAACATTTGATTGACAATTAAAACGCCGTGTACATAATGCCGAGGCAAATTGAAGTATTTAGTTCTGTTTCTTACCACGCGCGTCGCTGATGATCAAAACAAACAAAATGGCGTCAAGTACCCAGGTAGCATTTATACGTTATTATGACGTCCGTTTACGGTACTGCTCGACGTAAGAGACGTCATTATCATGACGTCGGTAGTTTCTTCAGATGACGACAATTTGTCACAGCCTCATGACGTAAGTTGGAGGACGTTGGAGTGACGCCATATACTGACGTTGGAGTGACGTCATATACTGACGTTGGAGTGACGTCATATACTGACGTTGGAGTGACGTCATATGCTGACGTTGGAGTGACGCCATATACTGACGTTGGAGTGACGCCATATACCGACGTTGGAGTGACGTCATATGCTGACGTTGGAGTGACGCCATATACTGACGTTAGAGTGACGTCATATGCTGACGTTGGAGTTACGTCATATGCTGACGTTGGAGTGACGTCATATGCTGACGTTGGAGTGACGCCATATACTGACGTTGAAGTGACGTCATATGCTGACGTTGGAGTGACGCCATATACTGACGTTGGAGTGATGTCATATGCTGACGTTGGAGTGACGCCATATACTGACGTTAGAGTGACGTCATATGCTGACGTTGGAGTGACGCCATATACTGACATTGGAGTGACGTCATATACTGCATTCATAGAGACGACACTTGGACGTTTATAATAGGGCAGCCACTGACGTTGGAGCGACGTCATTCACTGTATTCATAAAGACGTCACTAGGCCGTACATATTAGAGCAGCCACTGACGTTGGAGCGACGTCATTTAGTGTATTCATAAAGACGTCACTAAGCCGCACATATTAGGGCAGCCACTTACGTTGGAGAGACGTCATTTACTGTACTCATAGGGACGTTACTGGGCCATAAATATTAAGGTAGACACTAACGTTGGAGTGACGTCATATACAGTATTCATAGTGACGTTACTGTGTATGACGTCACTACTATGTCGGCGGCTGCCTTTGTATGTATGGCCCAGTCACTTCCCTGTGAACTAAGTAAATGACGATACTCCAACGACGATGGCAGCCCTAATATGTACAGCCCAGTCACTTTCCTGTGAACA
This sequence comes from Hypomecis punctinalis, assembly GCA_949316475.1. Classification (NCBI taxonomy): domain Eukaryota; kingdom Metazoa; phylum Arthropoda; class Insecta; order Lepidoptera; family Geometridae; genus Hypomecis; species Hypomecis punctinalis. The sequence goes on along the minus strand of OX438801.1, from coordinate 72,515 downwards.
AAGTAAATGACGAAAAGAATTTAGAATTTAGTTTGCGATAGCAGGCATCCTATATTATACACGTACCCTGAACAGACTCTTAGGACTATGGATGAAACCAAACAAAACAATGTAAGTAGCATAATAGATTTATATTCAAGGATATACATACATAGACTGTTATAATTATATAATCAATAATTGACTTAAATTAACTTAAAATTACAATGTCGATCCCATAGCAATTTTATGACCATGGCACATTTAGATTAACTATTTATTCTCTCTTGGAGAAATTACTAATGCACTGTTATCACTAATCAGGTTGGTGTTAACTTGTTTCTGCACCTGCACCGGACTTTTGCTGACACTTGAAATTATTTGATTTGTTTGTGCATTACATTACAATGACTCGATGCGCTGGTTGCGGTCGCAAAGCATTTTAAGTAGGTATCTATTGAGGTCAAATCGCACGAACATCGTCTATCTTTTATAACGGTCTTTAGTACCTGAATTTCGTCATTAGTAGCTGAACATACATTTTGAATTTGTAAAATATGTTGGTCTTGCGTATGTAATCTTTTTCTAAGTTCCCGACGAAATTCTTGGAATTCTGATAACAAACCGCCGTCATTCTCCAGCACGGAAACTTCCATTTGACTGCACTTGCTACCCCGTTGGTTATTGACATAATTGGGGATCGCTATTGTTGGTAACTTCCTATGTTCTGGAGTGCGAACTGGCGTGTCATTCCCAGCACGTTTTCTTTTTGTGCTGTCACACATCGGGCAAATCCATTGGCGCACATAGTCCGTAGAAAAAGACTCAAAATCTCGTCTTTTAATACCGAGACACAATATATGATACACTTTTTCACAGTTTGATAGTGTACACTTCTGAAGAATTAAACGACGTTTGTTAGGTATAAAGGTTTATTATTGACTAATGCATATTCAATACAAAGAGAGTTTAGTACCTTAAAGCTACTTCATACTACAATACGAATTCTTCATACTACAGTACTGCTTCACCTCCGGGGGTGAAAGAGAAAATGTTCTTATTCTACACACAAAATAAATTTTTAAGCAAATTGTTCTTATCTTACACACAGAATACAAGGTTTAACTTAATCTAGTTACGAAACATCTTTGTTCTATCTTTATGAACTATATCTACCTTTCCGTTTCGTTCAATCTTCACATTAATACCTAAATCTTCTAACACTTTAAAAGGACCATTATAAACATAATCTAATTTACGCGCACATTCATTCTTAACTAAAATTAAATCGTTCATGTTATAAGATATAGGGTTACTATTCCTATCATAATTTTGTTTTCGTTTTTCCTTACACGCTAACAGATTTTTTCTAGCATCACTTAAGGCAACTTGCATTTTATATTTTAGTTCTGCACAATAATCATCAAGGTTATACAATGGCTCTACATTTTCTTCTAAACGGTTTGATATTTTACATTGTCTTCCGAATACAAGTTCATAAGGCGTATATTTAGTTTGAGTGTTTACACAAGTATTATAACTAAAACACCAATAAGGTATCCAGTGGGACCAAGAAAAATGTTTATTTGTACAATAAGTTCTTAAAAATGCACCTAAATGCTTATGAGCTATTTCTAACGAACCAATTGATTGATGGTGGTATGCGGTCGATGTTAATTTCTCAATTTCTAGTAATTTACACACTTGCTCCATAACTTGAGAGATAAATTCAGTTCCTCTATCCGTAGCTATAGTTTTCGGAATACCAAAACGCAAAATAAAATTGTTTACGAAGGCTTTGGCTACACTAACTGCTTCTTTGTTGGGTAAGGGATAAGCTTCTATAAACTTCGTTAACTCACATTGAAGAGTTAGTATATAACAGTTTCCATGCTCATCCTTTTCCAAGGGACCAACCAAATCAAGAAAGATTTTCTCAAAAGCTGTCGAAGCTGTGGTAGTTATAGTCATTGGTTGCTTAGTATACTTACCTTGTTTCATCTTCTGACACATTTCGCATTTACTAATATATCTTCGAATATCTGCATCTAGACCTGGCCAATAGTATTTTTTCTTAATATTATTCGTCATTCTATTTATCCCTACATGTCCACTCGTGGGCAATAAGTGATAGTCATTTAAAATAAAATTCTTTTCTTTTTCATCGTATATTCTTTTTATACCTCTAAGAACACATATACGGGGACCTTTCCATTCTTTTAATGATTTAATTACACTACATAAACCCTTTATAAATTCATTATTCTTTTCATCTTTGACTATGCATAGTTCCTTTATCTTTATTCTGTTGCAAAATTCCCCAAGCTTTGTTGCAAATTCGTCTCGCGAAAAATGCATTTTGAAGCTTAAATTAACACATAGTAACATATTACTTGGTACATACACAAAACATTCCTTTTCTTCCATTCTTACGTTTTTCTTTTTTAATTTACTTATGACTTCATTTTCTACTAACTTCATTTCAATAGAATCACTCGGCTGTTTTAATAATTCCATGACACGTGGGTGATTAGGCCACTTGTCTTGGTTTCCATTAAACTCAGCTTGTACTTCTTCCACCTGTTTCTTTCGGTCTTCTTCTTCCATCCTTCTCTTTTGAGCTCTAGTTGTTACAGCTAAAACTTGTTCTTTCATCCCTTTTAATTCATTTGATGTTATATAAACTCTAGATAATGCATCTGCGACTGAATTATCTTTACCTTTTATGTACACTATTTTGAAATCATATTCTTCGAGAATCAACCGATATTTTATTAACCTACTTGACGGATCTTTCATACCGAATAAATAAATTAAAGGTTTGTGATCTGTCATAATTGTAAAAGTTCTGCCAAAAACATAGGGTCTAAAATACTTGACTGCCCAAACTATTGCGGTGATTTCCTTCTCGATAACTGGGTAATTTTTCTCCGCTTTATTTAACGGTCTGCTGGCGTAAGCTATCGGTTTCATATTTTTGTTACATAATACAGCTCCTACGGCTAGATCAGAAGCATCCGTTTGGATTACGAACTCATTTGTTTCAGAAAAATCTGGATATTGCAATATCGGAGACGTCATTAACTTTGTTTTAAGAAAATCAAAAGCCTTTTGGCATTTTGCATCCCATCGAAATGGAACGTCTTTCTTCAGTAAATTATTTAAAGGCATGGTAATAGTTGCAAAAGATGGTACAAATTTTCTATAATAGTTACAAAAGGCGACAAAACGTCTTGTTTCGTCCGAATTTTGTGGAACAGGGTATTGTTCCAAAACTCTTGTTTTTTCAGGATCAGGTGAGACACCCTCAGCAGATACTAAGTGTCCAAGATATAGTATTTCCTTTTTTAAGAATTGACATTTTGTTGGATTTAGTTTTAAATTCACTTTTCTCAATCTTTCAAACACATCCATCAAATTTTGATTGTGAACAGTCAGATTTCGTCCAAAAATGATGAGATCATCTAAATAGATAAAACAATTTTCGAAAGCTAATCCAGACATTGCAATTGACATAACTCTGCTAAATGCACTACAAGAAGTTTTCAAACCCATTGGCAATCATTTAAGTTGATAATGTCCCGTGCTTGTTGAAAATGCTGTATACTTTCTACTTTCTGGGGTCAATAAAACTTGATAATACCCTTGTTGAAGGTCAAGATGAGTAAAATAGACTGAGCCAGATAACGAGTCGAGAATATCAGTTATATTTGGTAATGGGAATTTGTCATCAACAACATTTTCATTTAATTTTCGAAAATCTACAACCAATCGCCATTTTTGGGATCCTTCAGATTTTTTGGGAACTAATAATATTGGGCTGGACCACTCACTTGAAGATTCTTCTATTATATCATCCTCGAGCATTTTCACTATTTGTCTATTAACTTCCGGTTTTAAAGCTTGTGGTAGCCTATAGGGCTTGACGTAAATGGGATTTACATTAGATTTTAATGTTATAGATTGCTCACAGATATTTGTAGTTTCTAGCTTATCACCGGGTAAAAAGAAAATATCCGAATATTTTGATGAAATTTTCTCAATTGATTCCTTTTCTTCTTTATTTAAATGTTGTAATTCTAACAATGGTAATAAAGTTTCAGCTCTTTTAGTATTACTTTCACAACGTCCAAATTTGAAAATATTATAATCATTTAAGAGTTCTGCGTTCAAAACAAAATTGTCTAATTTGACCTCTTCATCGCGTGTATTGAGAATTTTAATAGGTACTCTTTTATTTGTCGGCCTAACAATAGTTCCAGCTAAAAACACATCCTTTTCAATCTCTCTCGCACAAACAATGCAATCACCTTCCACATCTTTGTCTAAATAAACGTAGTGAATTGACTCACTTCGAGGTGGGATTATCAGCGTGTTACTGTAATCTGGTTTGTCACAAATTGGTAACGTGATATACTCACTTCCATTCTGCAGCGTTAGTAAATTATTACCTAAATCTATATTAGCTTTATACTTACTTAAAAAGTTATTTCCTAATATTCCATCAACTAAAATGGGAAGATTCTTAAAAATATGAAACTTATTTTGAAAACTACGATTTCTATCGACATTTAAATCTAACACTATAAATCCAGTAGATCTAATTTTACCACCTATACCGTTGACTTCTAAGTTATCGTATGAGGCAACACATTTTTTCGGAAGCCCTTCTTCCTTAATAACTGAGATAGAAGCGCCTGTATCCAATAGTAGTACTAATTTCTTACCATTAATATAAAAATTAACGAATTTAGAGTTTCCTCTGCAAGCGTAAATAAAATCAGTTATCTCGAAAAAACTGGTTAGTATCTCCTTTGTTACGCTTCTGGTCTATATCAGCAGTGCTTACTTGCACATCCTGGTTTATCGGAATTGCCATTACGTTGTTATTATAATAATAACCTTGTCTGCCACGTCCGTAGAAAAAATGTCTGTTATACTGACCTCTTCCACGTGGGGCGTTCTGGTATGGTCTAGTAGAACCCTGGTATCTAGGTTGATAATTTCTGTAATTGTTATTATTATTTTGAAATCTGAGCCCTCTGTTGTTGTAAAAGTTTTGATTTCCACCGCGGCGTCTGTTTTGTCCTCTAAATCTGGGAAAACGATGAGGAGACTTACCACGGGATGATGCATCCATTCTCCATACCTCGGCTTGCCTTGAAGTAGACGCTATTGAAGTCTCGTCCTTAACCGCCTGGATCGCCTCTTTAAGAGTCGAGTAGTTGCGAGCGGCAACGATGGTACTCAGCTTCTCGTCCTTAAGTCCACCTGTAAACTTTTTAATAACCATCTTCTCATTTATAGGTTTTAAAATAGCGCATTTAACTGTATCTCCATCAGACTGTGAGATATTCAGCTCTGTCATCAGTTTTTCTAATTGTAAACCATATTCGTCTATGGACCTATGACCTTGATTTAATGATAAAATCTGGTTCTGAATTGCTGTAAAAGATTTTTTAATTAGTAGTACCCTTTTGAAATCTTGAATCATTTCGTTGACCGTACTATAGGTTTCACGAACACGTAATTTTGCGTTTTCGGTAAGTCTACTTTTTAAAACAAAAACGATTAGCGTTTTTTTTCCTATCTCATTCAACATTTCCGCATACATCTCCACCGTGTCAATTAATCGTTTCGTAGTACATTCTTTATCGTCTAATATAGGTATTAGGTTACATGCCGTTTTGATATCAAAATCCATTGTTACAGATTGTACGTCTAAAGACGGTGTGCACAAATCAACAATTTCCTTAAATAATATACAATTTCTTTCGTACGTTGCAATGGCTAATTCTAAATCTACTTTAGACTCGTCTTCATCGGAATTTAACACAGAAAACAATTGCTCATTTAATTCGATAAAATGATTCGCTTCTTGCAATTTATTCGGCGTTACTGAACACTTAAATCTACTCTGGCCTTTCTTTACCAGATATTTCTTTATCTCTGACAATTTTTTATTTATATCGCACAGAGTTTTTGCAGGTTGGAGCATATTATACTAATATATTAAAACGGGACTGCTGACGGAAAGCTTGGAGCAAGCTGCAAATACTAATTCATAAATCATTATGAAATTTATAATGCATTGTGCGCATATATTTTACAAATCATTAAATTAACTCAAGCCTATACCATATCATAGTAAAATTACATACCCATTATTCATTTATACTAACACTAATTTTATTGTTCAAATGATTTTGTTTTTCGTAAGATTTAATTTTTATTTTATTTATTTTTCACCTCACTTCACATATTTTTTTTTTTTATATCGTCTTGATTTATTTTATTTGTATATTTCCACTCACGGTATTATTCACTTCACTTAGGTATCCACGAATTTCTTGACGAATTTGACGAAAATCGAAGAAATGAAGATCTCTTTAATTAATTATCGCCGTCCGTTGCTCTCCTTCGGAAAGAGTTTCTAATTCTTTCCAATGTTCCTCTCGCGGCCTGCGAGTCTATCCATCTTACATGCATATTCTTGTATTTTCTTGCCAGATAAAATAGTGAAAATAACATGATGATATAATAGAAGAATCTTTCTACGGATCCTGGCAGGATCGCCATGAAGAATTAAACGACGTTTGTTAGGTATAAAGGTTTATTATTGACTAATGCATATTCAATACAAAGAGAGTTTAGTACCTTAAAGCTACTTCATACTACAATACGAATTCTTCATACTACAGTACTGCTTCACTTCATTATAAGTTCACCGGTAACGTCTTTTTTACAAGCCCGGCAAAACGTAAACATTGCGATCGAACTAAATAGAAATAATTGCTGCGACAAAAAGTAAACACGTCCGCACCGATGCGAGCGCGCGTGCAAACAATATGGTACAATATGGTTCGTCCTAATATTGACCCTAAATAGAGGTCAATAAAACGTCCCCTTTGTGGCGAATATGGTACGTTCTGATATTGACCCTAAATGGACGTCAGTAAAACGTCCACCAGAGACGAATATGATACGTCCTAATAATGACCCTCAATAGACGTCAGTAAATCATCCACTTTGTGGGGAATATGGTACGTTCTAATATTGACCCTAAATAGAGGTCAATAAAACGTCCACTTTGTGGCGAATATGGTACGTCCTGATATTGACCCTAAATGGACGTCAGTAAAACGTCCACCAGAGACGAATATGATACGTCCTAATAATGACCCTGAATAGACGTCAGTAAACCGTCCACTTTGTGGTGAATATGGTACGTCCTGACTTTGACTCTAAATTGACGTCAGTAAAACGTCCACTTTGTGACGAATATGGTACGTCCTGATATTGACCCTAGATGGACGTCAGTAAAACGTCCAGCAGAGACGAATATGATACGTCCTAATAATGACCCTAAATAGACGTCAGTAAATTATCCACTTTGTGGCAAATATGGTACGTCCTAATATTGACCCTAAATAGAGGTCAATAAAACGTCCCCTTTGTGGCGAATATGGTAAGTTCTGATATTGACCCTAAATGGACGTCAGTAAAACGTCCACCAGAGACGAATATGATACGTCCTAATAATGACCCTGAATAGACGTCAGTAAATCATCCACTTTGTGGGGAATATGGTACGTTCTAATATTGACCCTAAATAGACGTCAATAAAACATCCCCTTTGTGGCGAATATGGTACGTCCTGATATTGACCCTAAATGGACGTCAGTAAAACGTCCACCAGAGACGAATATGATACGTCCTAATAATGACCCTGAATAGACGTCAGTAAACCGTCCACTTTGTGGTGAATATGGTACGTCCTGACTTTGACTCTAAATTGACGTCAGTAAAACGTCCACTTTGTGACGAATATGGTACGTCCTGATATTGACCCTAGATGGACGTCAGTAAAACGTACACTTTGTGGCGAATATGGTACGTCCTGATATTGACCCTACATGGACGTCAGTAAAACGTCTACTTTGTGGCGAATATAGTACGTCCTGATATTGACCCTAAATGGACGTCAATAAAACGTCAATTTTATGGTGAATATGAGACGTCGAAATAATGACTTTTAATTGACGTACATTATGACGTCATCGACGACGCATTAACGACCGACCCTATTATGACCTAAGAGTGACGTCGTTTATGCGTCACTGACGTCACTTTGCTACCTGGGTAGTGGTTTTATGAGCCAAGAAAATATTGAAAATACTACGTGTACAAAAGGCTTTTCGCAAAATACTTGTGATTTTAAAGACATTTATTATAGTGAATTAAAAAAAAGTTACGATTCTTAAACGAAAGCAATAAACACGCCGTGGACAACTTTCAAGGTTTTTCGGTACCTAAAAATGCTAAGGTGTCCATAGAATCTGGTGTTCCGAGGACTCCTGAAATGTGCAGGAGTCTTCCGATTGTTGCATATCGACCATAGTTAAAAATGGTCAGAGGATATCAAAAGAGGCTAACCTGACCAATTGAAGTCGAAATACCTTAGATATGTGCTTATGTTGGTTAGTTAATGTAAGAGTATACATATTTAACGGAAGGTCCTGAACTCGTAATGACATATTGTTTCTGGCGCTTCGCCGGCCGCTACCGCGGCACGCTCGCTTCGCTCGCTCGGCTCGCGCGTTGTTGTCACTGTTCAAACCTAACCTAACCTACAAACTTTATATAAGTTTGACTTAAGGTCACTAAGTTTGGTTCACTTATCCTGGTGTAAAAGTCAATGTCAGTATTTCCCCACCCATATACTCCCACATCCCATCGCATTCCGAAGATCGCGGTTTAGGCTCAGTGCCCAACACTTGTTTTCGTACACTCCAACCGTTAAACGAACTATATCTCGAGATTATAATCGATCTGATTGATTTGAACTGTCCAAAATTTTTATCTGTCAATCTGATTTTTCTGAAGTGTGTTTTGTCATGGTCACCCTAAAACTACAACCGACGTTGAAATTATTACAATTGAATGAGTTGTCATTTTGCCTTCGGCATTTTACATAACGGCGAGCGTTTTTAAACTGACGACGCCGTATGTAAACGGCGGAATCATACAAATTGCCTGCGACATATCCATCTATTTACATTGATAAAAAAATTTGAAGCTCTTATTTTAGTATGAAAACGTAAAAATTAAAGTTTGCGCAAATAGCCACGCTATAGTAAATTCCGACGAACACAGCCACTAACGCCACTGCGTCAATATTTTCCCGTGGAAGACGGCCACTCTCGCCCGCGCGCCCATGTTCCCCGTAAAAACTAGCGCGGGGCTCGGGACGCAGGGTCGTGCGCGCATCAGTGGCATTCATCGACGGAGTTGCTTGAAGTGCGAGCGTCTATCACGTTGTTTTTTAAAAAGTAATTAAAATGAAGCGCGCAAAAAAACTTGTGGCAATGGCTCGAGAAGAAGAAAAAAAGAAACCAACAAGTAAACAATGTGAGAGTAAGTAAACAAAACATGTTATATTTATAATTTTAACAAATATGTTGCATAAGTAAGTCAGTATGTTTGATAGTTTTAATTAATGCAATTAGGGTTCCGTATAATTGAAATATTTTATTTATAATTAATTTTAATGTTAGAGGTACTTTTTAGGATTTCGTAGTAAAATGAGGAACCCTTACTTCGTTGTGTCCGTCCGTCCGTCCATCTTAATAATATAAAACTATATAACTTACACATTTATCAACCATTGCATGAAATGTTATATTATGATACTTTATGTATAATTCTCAATTTTAGTGAGGTATAGGTCGCCAAAGTTAAAAAATGAGTGTGTGTGTTACACCCCCCTTAATTTCTAAAGCATACAAGATATATAGCGCAGCTTTATGAGAGCTTCAGCCAGGATTGGATATTGCGCAGCTTGTAGCTGCACACTTCACATCCGCCGACTTGTATAATTGGGCCTTATATCTATCGATTCTTTTTTACGTTTACTGTTTTGCGAATGTACTTAGGTACATGTATAATTTTTTACGAAGTATAGTAGGCGTTTGTTGGCGATCATCGAAGTTAAGCAACGTGCACCACGGTCTGTTTTCTGATGGATGATCGCTGGTGGACTTTACAAAAGAGCGCTACAGTGGCTCGGATGACAAGTTACATTGTGAGTCCCGGTCGTGTAACCGGTTACTCATGTCAGAGGTCTTCAGGCGGCTTTTAAACTTGACACCAGGGCTAGCCACCCGGCCAATACGAACTTTCTTCTATGAAGTAGTTTGATGTGAAGTACGTTTGACCATGTAGGTACTTTTTGATGGTAAGCGATGATTTGGCATAGAATGCAGCACATCGATTAAGAAGATACCTACAGTATGTTTACTAAGAACGTGGTCGGCATGGGCATGCAAATTTTTTTTTGCCAATCGGTGAATACTATCTTGTAGCTTGATTTTTTGACAAAAATGCTTTGTTATATTAACTCTACTTTTCGTCTCAAAAAGACAACTGTCTTGCACATAACTTACAAAATAGTATAAAAGGATGAGAATGTTTATGAGTAAGTGGTTGGATAGATATTTGAAAATAAAAACAATCAGGGGCGGGCTTTTCTACTAATTTAAATAGCTAGTTTTAAGGTGACATTATAATTTTTTCATTATTATGTAATTGTGACATGACTGAATAAACCGTAAGAATATTGAATTTCTTTTTACTGTTTCTTTTTAGCTTCATTGTACAACTGATCCATATTTATCTAAGTACATTTTTGAATAAATTTTAATTATAGTTTCAAGAGCTACTGAGTCTCCAATGCCTGAAGGAAATGAGGAAGAAATAGCTTTTTTAAAAAATACTATCAGCAATAATGTTTTTTTGTGAGTATGAAAACTTATAGGTTCCTAATTGTATCTATTAGGCATTTTTATTATGGGTTTATGAGTAGTAGGTAGGTTAAAAGCAAGCGTCAGCGCCCAAACTTCAATTGTTCGCAATTTATTGCTGAATTATTCAGCTTGGTTACAGTATTTTAGATTGCAGTAGTAATTGTGGCCGTTATAACTTGATAAGAGTTATTGTGGCAAAATTAGTTTTCGTGTTTCCAGGGAAAGTCAGCAACAAACAGCAAAAAACCCAAAAAAAGAATTTCGCGCCCTGACAAGTGTTGATCCATATGCCGTCTTATGAATTTTGTGATATGTAGCTCACAGACAGATGAGACAAGCAGAGGTGTAGCCTTAAATTCACCTAAAATCTATAACTGAACTAGATGCGCCCCGCGTTAACCCGAGATAAAAAGTAACCTACGTCCTAACCAAGGTCTAAACCTACGTCTAACATACCTACGTCCTAACCAAGGTCTAAACCACCTTCGTACCAAATTTCATCCAAATCGGTTTAGGCGCCTTTGCGTGAAAGAGTAACAAACATCTAAACATACTCGCAAACTTTCGTTTTTATACCCTAAGTGTTGCGGCATTTTTTTTAAATGCTATACCAATTTTTAACTCAATAGCTTCGAATACAAAGAACTTTCTTTATAAGGTTTCATCCCTTATTTAACCCTCTTAAGACGTTATTTTAAAAAAAAAATTGAACATGTCATTTATAATTTTAAATGAATTATAATACAAATTTTCAAGACCGTAAGTTGAAAAACAAAAGACTTTCATACAAACATTTTCACCCCTTTTTACCCCCTTAGAAGATGAATTTCAAAAAATCCTTTCTTAGTACACCCCTACGCATCAAGACAAATACACCCTCCAAATTTCAAGGGTCCGCGACCAGCGGTTTAGGCTTTGCGTTGTATGTCAGTCAATGAGTGAGTGAGTGAGTGAGTGTGTCAGGACTTTGGTTTTTATAGATATAGATTGATAAGTACCTAGTTAATAGAAGTTAAGTAGTATTGTTACTTTAGTAATACCGTTTCATATTTTATAACGTTTAGTAGTAAAATATTTCGATCTGAAAATGTATTGCTAAATTAGTTTTAACTCTTAACTAATTCAACAAACAAATTTTGTTCTTAACTTAATTCGTACTTTTATCACAGGTGGATGACGGCTATGAAGAGCAAGAAAATATTTCGCCTAATATACGAAGTATCACGAATATAAAGATTACTGTTCTTGAAGATCGTATACTTAAGTTAAGTTCAACTCCACCGAAAGCTGATTTCAAAGACTATAATCATCTTGATTTTTCTTGTGAAGCCAGCACTTCAAAACAAAACGATGACAGTGAAAAAGATGAAGACTTAAAAACTGTAGTAAGCAATACATGTATTCAAATATCTGAAAATGCATCAATTGGTATATCAAAACTAAGCTTTGATGATAATGACGACACTGGCGATGTATTTGAAAAGAGTTTAGGAAAAACAGAGACAAAAGAAGTCGAATTCAATGCGTTCTTAGATTCTCCCAATTTGTCCGTAGCCTCGGCAAATATAGTATTTGATAGCCCTTTGTCAAGTTTTACAATACCAACTCCGGGATCGTCAGCTGTTAATTCACCAGCATCGATATTTAATGACGATAATGAATTAGTAAAAAAGAAACACAGTAAGACTCGCAAACGAAATTTTGATAAACGGAAAGACATACTAAGAAAACGTTTAAAAGATAGTGGAAAGCCTTACATGACCAGAAAAGGTAAAACAATGTCTGAAAAGAAATTGAAACCTGCATGTGAGTGCTCGAAAAAGTGTTCGGAGAAAATGGAGGAAGAAGAAAGAGAACACATTTTCAAATGTTATTGGGAGCTAGGTCGTCTCGAACTACAATGGAATTTTATTTCCAAGTATGTTAGAAGGCACGAGCCTATCAGAATTAAAGCTAAAGGCCCAAACAAAAGTAACATTTATGTGTATAGTCTACCAAAAAAACAAGATACCTCAGAAACTGTTACCGTGTGCAGGACTATGTTTCTTAACACGTTGTCAATTAGTGAAAAGACTGTAAGAACTGTTTTCCGAAAAATAGCGAAGTCTGACAATGAGCACAATATTGTGGACATGAGAGACAAACACCAGAATAGACCAAAGAAAATTGATGAAAAGATTATGCAAAGCATTAAGGACCATATACTCTCCTTAAATCCAGTTGAGTTACATTATTGTAGAAGGAATAGCTCAAAGCTCTACCTAGAAGGCAATTTAACTTTCAAAAAGCTTTACGAGCTTTACGTTGACTGGTATGATAAAGAAAAATATGGACCTTACCACGCAACTTTTCGAACATACAACGACATGGTAAATGAGCACTTTAACATAGCATTTCACAAACCAAAAAAAGACATCTGTGATAAATGCCACACCTTTGAAAATAGCACCGAACATACTGAACAAGAAATAGAAGATCACAGAAAACACCTGAATTGCAAAGATTTAGCAAGATCAATAAAAGCCGCTGATAAAGAAGACGCTATAAATTCCAAAGAAGTACTAACTGCTTGTTTTGACATGCAAAAAATATTGACATGCCCTTTTGGGCATGTTGGGATCTTTTATTATAAAAGAAAATTAAACTTGTATAACTTTACAGTTTTCGACGTTGCCACTAAACAAGGATTTTGTTATATGTGGACCGAGATAATGGGCAAAAAAGGTGCAAACGAAATTGCTAGCGGGCTAAACAAATTTATCTTTACAAAAGTTGCTGAAGGCGCCAAGGAATTCCGATTTTGGTCTGACAATTGCTCGGGGCAAAATCGAAATCGCATTATATTTGCATTTTATCAGCACGTAGTCCAAAAACATGACATCACTAGCATCACTCACCGTTTCCTAGAAGTTGGACACACCCAAAATGAAGGGGATTGTGTCCATTCGGTCATTGAGAAAGCGAGCCGAAACAAAACTCTATACACCCCCGAGCAGTGGCAAAATCTCATCAGATGGGCGAAAGTTTCTGGAGAGCCATATCGTGTGACCGAAATGACTATAGATGATATTTTTAATTACCGGCCTTTGCTTGAAGGCAAAAATTGGATCAAAAATGATGAAGGAGAAAAGATACAGTGGAATAAAATAAAAGAAATCACTGTAACAAAAGATAATCCACTGATACTGAAATATAAATATAATCTGAATGAAGAACCGAAAGAGTTGACTACAGAAAAGATGCATAATAAGAGAAAGGCTAAAACAAATAAAGAGATCAAAACTATATGTGATATAAAGCAAGCGTTTAAAGCTCCACTTAAACTAAACTACGAAAAGTATAAGGATCTCAAGTCTTTGTGTGAATCCAAAATAATTCCTGAAGAGTTCCATCATTATTATAATTCTTTACCTCACAAAAATGAAACAGCTATGAAGAGTTCTGACGAAGAAGAACATTCTGATTAATTATTATTAATTAATTAGTTATTATTGTTATTATGTGATATAAAGCAAGCGCTTAAAGCACCACTTACACTAAAATACAACAAATGGTTGGTGACATGACCTCAAGTCTTTATGTAAATCTAAAATAATTCCTGAAAAGTTCAGTCAATATTAAGTATAATTCTTTACCTCACGAAAATTAAACTACTATCAACAAAAAACAGGTTTTAAGTAACAATAAATAATATAATGTGCCATACTATAAAAAGTGTCTGTAATATAATTATATTGTTTAGCGCCTATTGATAATCTTTACTAATTCACTAAAATTTGAATTAAAAACACAAACACATAATTTTGATTCAGAATAACTTTTGTTTTATTTTATTTTTACTGTACAATAAATAATAACGGCCTCTGACCCCAAACTAAGCAGAGCTTGTGATATGACTGCCAGAGACTGATATACTATATATACTTATTTTTAAATACATACTTATATAGATAGTAACTAACTAACACCCAGACACAGAGCAAACACCTATGTTTATCTCAGAAATATTTGCCCTTGGTGGGAATCCAACCCACACCTCTCTGATCCAGTAGTTACTAACCACTGAGCCACCGAGGCAGTCAATATAAATCAACATCAAAACTTTGACAAAAATATGGTTTTATATTACTGTGTTCACGGAACTCTAAAAATTAAGACAGTTATTTCTCAAATTATTTTGTTTGTAAAGAAAGCCACCAACCTACTTTTTCCGGCGAAAAAGACCTAACGGCTATTAAATTCATGAGTCGATGTCAGTTTTCCGCGGAATAAAGCCCTAACGGCGATTAAGCTACCGTGCAAATGTTCAAACTCCGCGGAATAAGGACGTAAGGGACAAAAGATATTTTAAAACACCCCAAAAAAAGTTTAAAAGCATAATATGATCTCCCAGTTTTGTCATTACTTCGTTTTGTAAACAAAAAAACATATGTTGTCTAAGGAATTTCAGAGATAATCAGAAAAAACGATCTCCTGAAAAGTAGGGGTTTTGCAAATGCGGCTATTTTCTGCGGATACGACGATATGATAATATATATAGAGCCTATCGTGCGTCTGTGAACCCGATCAGGAGGAAACCGTACCTCATATTTTAGTAGAGTGTCCTGCCTATGGCTCGGAACGTTTCCAGTTGGAACAAGAAATCGGCCGAAAAATAGATGTACATACTTTGAAGGAGTTAATGGTGGACAATCAAATGAGAAACAGTTTTTTAGAGTATGGTATAAATATAGCTCAAAAAGTAATAAATAGAAACAAATAGATAAATAAATGTAATTGGATATCTATAATATAGATATAGTTATATCAATTAATCAGCACGTGGCTCGATATACAAGTTACAATATGTAAATATATATACAAGTTAAGAAAATAAAGATAGATACACTGTGGATATAACAAGGTTAGATGGAGGAAAACAGAAGAGCTTTTGGGAGCTTGAAGTGGACAACGCATGGTTCTATTTAACCATGAGTATGTACACTGGGCTGAAAAGTCTGCAAATTGGAGGATAGGATATATAAGATACAAAATTATGGAAATGAACACTCAGGATAGACATCTATTAAAATAAATATATCTAAATCACATATGGAGGATCAAAATATTTTTGGTCCATGATGGGAAACAGGAATTACTGAAAAAAAAACCTAGTCAAGTTTAATGCCACCAAAATTCAAAGCTGTTTGTTTTAGGCCAAAAAGAGGAACTTCCAATTGTCTCCTGTCCATAAAGAACATGCTTAGCTCAGCGTGTCGTTACTGGGCCGTATAGCGGATAGCGTCAGCCGGCGGAATCTGCAGAGTCGCGACCCAGATTCATCGTCAACCATCTAGGCGAGGCAGCGGCACACAAATATGCACGGTCATCAAATTAGGCATACTCCAAGACCAATTAGATGTAAGAGACTGTTGTATAAATAGTAGTTAAGCATGTAATAAAATCAATCGCAACCTAACGGTTGTTCGATTCACAACAAGAGGGGTGCAGTGGCGAGAACCTTCGGGCGGCTGCACTCGAAGTCTAGATGGGTGCAGTGGCGAGTACCTTCGGGCGGCTGCACTCGGAGTCAAGGGTCCACCATCGCCAGCAGTCAGGTCGTCTAGGCGACCGGTCGTCGGACCATCGAGGATCCAGACGGAGCCCATCCAGAGGCCTGCAGCGCAGGCGACGACGCCGTACCCTGTCCTTTAGTTGACTTGAAACTGACAGACTACCTTTGACGTACCTCGGGCTAGCGTAATCATCAAGCGCTACGTTCATTGGCGTTGAAGTACTCATCAATAGCACTTAGCTGCCTCGGACAGTAGCAATTCGGGACCTGGCTTCCCACAAGCGGGAATCACCAGGTACTTGAGAAGGTGCAGAAATACTGATCCAGGGAGAGATAAGCAGCTAAGAGTGAAGGTTTAGATCAGGAGTAGGGCTAAGGATTAGGGGAAGCAAGAAAGAAGAGAGAAGAAAGAAGATCAAGATGGAGATAGAGGGAATCAAGGAGCAATATTTTGAGATCAACCAAGAAGGTTTCAAGACATGCTTTTATTGGCTCTATAATTTTATTTGTTTTCCTGGAGTGGTGAAGAACATGCAATTAAAAGAGAATTGCATTGTTGAGCAACTCTTCACCAACCACACGGAGACTAGGTGCCTGACCAGAACGATTCAGGTGGCGCAGTGCATGTTGATAACAATACGACGACGCACTCGACAACCACGTAGAGAAGCCGGGCAGATCGGGCAGCCAACCAGCCAAGACAACCAGGGGTTCGAGACCAGTAGCATCCCATCCACGCCATCAACCAGCAGGAAGGACCGTAGCAACGGATCCAGCGGAACGAAGGCAGAGATGTTGGAGCTGTACCAACTGAAGACCGTCCCGGAGAGACCCCAGAATGTCCATAAAGAACATGCTTAGCTCAGCGTGTCGTTACTGGGCCGTATAGCGGATAGCGTCAGCCGGCGGAATCTGCAGAGTCGCGACCCAGATTCATCGTCAACCATCTAGGCGAGGCAGCGGCACACAAATATGCACGGTCATCAAATTAGGCATACTCCAAGACCAATTAGATGTAAGAGACTGTTGTATAAATAGTAGTTAAGCATGTAATAAAATCAATCGCAACCTAACGGTTGTTCGATTCACAACAAGAGGGGTGCAGTGGCGAGAACCTTCGGGCGGCTGCACTCGAAGTCTAGATGGGTGCAGTGGCGAGTACCTTCGGGCGGCTGCACTCGGAGTCAAGGGTCCACCATCGCCAGCAGTCAGGTCGTCTAGGCGACCGGTCGTCGGACCATCGAGGATCCAGACGGAGCCCATCCAGAGGCCTGCAGCGCAGGCGACGACGCCGTACCCTGTCCTTTAGTTGACTTGAAACTGACAGACTACCTTTGACGTACCTCGGGCTAGCGTAATCATCAAGCGCTACGTTCATTGGCGTTGAAGTACTCATCAATAGCACTTAGCTGCCTCGGACAGTAGCAATTCGGGACCTGGCTTCCCACAAGCGGGAATCACCAGGTACTTGAGAAGGTGCAGAAATACTGATCCAGGGAGAGATAAGCAGCTAAGAGTGAAGGTTTAGATCAGGAGTAGGGCTAAGGATTAGGGGAAGCAAGAAAGAAGAGAGAAGAAAGAAGATCAAGATGGAGATAGAGGGAATCAAGGAGCAATATTTTGAGATCAACCAAGAAGGTTTCAAGACATGCTTTTATTGGCTCTATAATTTTATTTGTTTTCCTGGAGTGGTGAAGAACATGCAATTAAAAGAGAATTGCATTGTTGAGCAACTCTTCACCAACCACACGGAGACTAGGTGCCTGACCAGAACGATTCAGGTGGCGCAGTGCATGTTGATAACAATACGACGACGCACTCGACAACCACGTAGAGAAGCCGGGCAGATCGGGCAGCCAACCAGCCAAGACAACCAGGGGTTCGAGACCAGTAGCATCCCATCCACGCCATCAACCAGCAGGAAGGACCGTAGCAACGGATCCAGCGGAACGAAGGCAGAGATGTTGGAGCTGTACCAACTGAAGACCGTCCCGGAGAGACCCCAGAATGTCCATAAAGAACATGCTTAGCTCAGCGTGTCGTTACTGGGCCGTATAGCGGATAGCGTCAGCCGGCGGAATCTGCAGAGTCGCGACCCAGATTCATCGTCAACCATCTAGGCGAGGCAGCGGCACACAAATATGCACGGTCATCAAATTAGGCATACTCCAAGACCAATTAGATGTAAGAGACTGTTGTATAAATAGTAGTTAAGCATGTAATAAAATCAATCACAATCTAACGGTTGTTTGATTCACTACAAGAGGGGTGCAGTGGCGAGAACCTTCGGGCGGCTGCACTCGGAGTCTAGAGGGGTGCAGTGGCGAGTACCTTCGGGCGGCTGCACTCGGAGTCGAGAGTCTACCATCGCCAGCAGTCAGGTCGTCTAGACGACCGGCCGTCGGACCTTCGAGGATCCAGACGGAGCCCATTCAGAGGCCTGCAGCGCAGGGGACGACGCCGTACCCAGCATATGTTCCGCTGGGCGGGCGGGTTACCTATACCTGTTCCTTCCACTGTGGCAAGAGCTACCTAGTACCGTCACCTTCTGTGATCGTGGCTTGAGTCTGAGTCACGGCAGTGGAATAATCGTGCCTTCCCTTTATTCCTTCCCACTCCGCCTGGTGCCGATAGGTCTCACGGTCCAGGTATCCCGTACCTATCTATACAAGTATATATTAACTTCATATGGTAGGTTAGGGACGTTAGGGAGGTAGGGACACGTAGGGAATATTAGGGAGGTAGGAGTACAGAGTAGGTCCCCGCGACGACCGAACGGCCGATGGAATAATCCATGTCCTAGCTTCGCTTGCTATCACAGTATAGCCAGGCGTTACGGCGACGGTAGTGGACTTCCACGGTTGCGTCGGTGGGTTAGTCAGGCGTCGCACGAACCTAATCATTGGTTGTGAGGCGGCTGTACTAACCGAAATTTCATTAGGCTTTAGCTAATCGTTGCAGAGATTGGCTAGCGCCTGAACATCTCCTGCTTTCCGTGGTGTGTCCGTTACGGTAACTAACAGTCTGGAACTATTAGACGCTATCATCGACTCTCAACTTTGGCTCTTATATAGAGTCAAAAGCCCAATTAACCTCAAAAAACTTGGTGTTCTCAGGTGTGAAATACCGTCTCACCTTAGTGAGACGGTTTCACACCTGAGCCACTGCTTGGTCTTTATAAAGCGCAAGTCAGATCTTGCATGGAATACTGCTCTCACCTTTGGGATGGCTCTGCCAAATACCAGTTGGAGGCTTTGGAGTCCATTGAAAGGTGAGCCAGGAGGCTGATAGGCAACGAAACCTTGACTGAGTCGAAGCTGCAAAGTCTTGAGCATCGACGTAGGGTGGCGTGTCTGTCAGCCTACTATCGGATACACTTCAGTGTGTGCGCCCAGGAGTTGCACAATCTGGTCCCCCTGCCCCTTTCTTCTATCGTACGGCTAGACAGACGCGACCAAAGCGCCACCTTTTTATGATGGACATCCCACGCGTTAGAACCAAGCGTTTTGAGTCCACATTCCTCATACGAACTGCCAGAATGTGGAACGCTTTGCCTGAGTCTGTCTTTCCGTTAAAGTACAATGTATAGGCGTCTTCAAATCTCGAGTAAATAGGTATCTTCGCTTCGCTACGATTACCTAGCGTGCTACATCCTAGACTGCATATCTGCTTAACATCAGGCAGTGTGTAGTCAAACGCAAACCTATTTGAAATATAAAAAAACGCGGGCCAAACTGCGTGCTATAAATTACCATCTTAAGCAAGTACTAACAATACGCAGGCCAAATCATGACCTATTATCATTTTAGGCAAATAATGTGTCAATTCTGGCCAAACCGCGAGCATTGTATTTGCAAGTAATACGACAACGCAGGCTAAATGGCAGGCTACGAGTATTATAATTCAAGCAAGTATTAAGACAACGCGGGCCAAACCTCGTACTATTAGATATTATTATAAATCAAAATAAATAAATGATTGATTGATAGATGATAGATGAATAATTATAAGCTAGTACAAAGACAACGCAGGTCAAACCGCGGGCTATTTTAATTTAAACAAGTACCTATGTACTAAGACAACGCGGGCGAAGCCGCGGGTTATAAGCTAGTTTAGTATAAATACCTCAAAATAAAATAAAATGTAAAGTCTCCGGTATAAAGTAAGTAGTGAGTGAAGTGTATGGATGAGTTATCTTAGAACTGAGAGTAGGCTCTCATCTTTCCGTTTTAGATTGTATTTTGGGGGGGGGTAGGTGCTTTATGGGATACTCCTTCCCCCCCGTTACACATATAGTTTATTGTTGCATTTTTAGAGTGTATGTTGGAGGGGAAGGTGCTTCTGGTGTTTCTTCAGGCGTTATACAGCAATCGCAACGTACAATTTTGAGTAATAAGATGCAGATTTCGCCGGGGCATGTCCATGAGGACTGTCCATTGTATAGTTGCTATATGTATTTGTACAGACATAAGATGTGGTAAGTAGTTGTGACATAAGGTGAGGTGTGCCAGCACTTGTGCTTAATGTAGTATAGAAACAATTTTACTGTTTAGATACTAATAAATGTGGAAACAATTTTGGTGTTTGTTTTCTATTATTTGGGTGATCTTTACTATGCTAGGGTTATGTTGAAACAGATAGTGGTGTTTATTATTATGTAGGTGCTCTATACTATGCTAAGGTTCGATTATATATATAGGTGGCGCTGGTGTCACTCGCCATAGTCTATCCTAGAGCGCGTTTCCATTGTCGCCTTGTTCACGATAGGACAGAGACCAGATGTGGCACTGTGGGTGTTTGAATTCGTATTGTTGCGTCGTTTGCAATTGACGCAGCTGAGTTCCGCTGGGTTGTTCTTGTGGGGGCATTGTTCATAAGTATGTTCGTTGGAGGCGCAATGAGAGCATATATTCTCACTGTTTTTGCACCATTTTCGTGTGTATCCTAGTTGCATGCATTTGTAACATTGTAGCAGCGGAACGTACTCTTCAATGTGTTAGGTTAGGTTTTTTTTTTTCGGCTCCTTTGCCCCGGTTATATGTCCCAGGATTTTAGTTCTTTATTTCTTAATGACTAGTGACAATTTTGTAACATTTATATTAAGGCCTAATTTGCATATATCATATTTAATATATGTCTTCAAATTTGGAAACTTTTTGCTCTACATTAACATTATACTACATTTTTCTAATATCTAAGGCTTATCCTACCCATATGGGTATATAATAATGTCTGTTCCTACTTTCTAGTTTACATTACACTAGTTTTATTTCATACACGTGTTTATACGCGCCCAGACTCATCGCCCGCTCATACACGGACGTACACATACATTCCATATACACATATATATATACATAAATATATACACGCCCGCGCAAGCAATCGGCACACCGTCTGCACACAATAGTGTATTATACATTTTAACATTTATTGCTTATCATATAATTATATACTCGTAACTACTAACTCTTATCTTTATACCAAATTATTATTTAACTATTACAAATGTTTTGCTATTCCTATATATGTGTACAATATATATTATAGCAAAAGTTATATATTTTTCGTTTTATTTCTATTATTTACGATTTTACAGATTTGAGTACAGTAGTCTATGAACTCTACCATGCTGGTTTTGCTAGTGAGGAGATGTGAGGAGACCTATGTTATCCATGTCAATTTTGACTCCTAATGGTTGCTCTAGATTATACCTCAGTATTTCATGGATAGGACAGTGGAGAAGAAGGTGTGGGACATCTTTAATGGCGTCATTGTCACAGATGCATGATGGATTCTCCTTGCACTTGAATCGGTTCAAGTATTGGGAGAATCCACCATGCCCCGTGAGGATCTGGGTGAGCATACCCGTTGGCTTGGCTGTACGAACGAACCTGTACGCTCTCGCTACGCTCTAAAGAAAGAGTCTAGTGATGGACGCGGTGCCCCCAGACTTGTATCTATCGTCCCATTTCATCAGAAATGACTCGTATTACTCGCTTCAAATACGACACAGGGCATCGGTCTTACTCCGGCTTCTTCTTGGACGTCAACGCAGCTTCCTTCGCTAGATCATCAGCGCGTTCGTTGCCCGGCAGACCCGCGTGAGCCTTAACCCAGAACAAAGATACCTCCTTGCCCTGAGTCTTGGCCATTCGCAGATTTTTCCGCGTCTCGACGGCCAGTGGGTGGAGGGAGCAATGGTTAACGATCGTCTCCAGTGTTTTTTTTTTTTTTTTTTTATACTAGCTACCTCCAAGTTTATTGGAGACATTGTTTACAACCCTTTCATACAATTTCTCGCTTTTTCTATAATCCCTTGCATTCTTCATACTATTTCTATCGTTCATTCCTCTCTTTCGTTCTATTATTGGTGGGATTCCAATATTTTATATTTGTGTACCTATGCTTATCTTTTATTTCATTTTTATTTATAGTTTTTATAAGGTATTATATCTAAAATAATTTCCTAAACTTATACAATGTGTGTGTTACATATCGTACATATTTGAATATGTAGGATTGTAACACTTTTAACTACTTTTGTTTTTATTTACAATTTGTTTTACAATTCTTTTACTATATATTAAAAACTTTTTTTCTACTTTCCTTACTTGCTACAATATTACTTAGGTTATCTAAATTTACATCTAAATCTATTTCATTTTCTAATTCGAATCTTTTTACAGCATATACAGGACATTCTAGAATAGCATGTAGGACGCTCTGTTCCACATCCGGGTCGCACAGACACGAAGGACCTCCTTGCACTTGAAACGGTGCAAGTACGAGGAGAATCCTCCGTGCCCGGTCAGGAGCTGTGTGGTAATGGGATCGACTTCTATTTGTTTGATTAACGAGTATGCCCTAATTGCGTCCGGGAAAAAAGCCTTTGTCGTCGATGCCGTCCCTTCTCCCTTATACCTGTCGTTCCACTCACTGAGCGACTCCAGTCTTAATTGCCGCTTAACCTAGGACACTGGGCACCTGTCATAGTCCGGTTTCGTTTTGCGGTGTAATGCCGCTTGTTTAGCTAATTCGTCTGCCCTTTCATTTCCCTCCATCCCCGCGTGAGCCTTGATCCAGAAGAGCCGGATATCTCTTCCGCTATTTTTTATTTTCGCGATGTTGGCTCTCGCTTTCACTGCTAAAAGATGGAGGGAAAAGTTACTGGCTACTGTCTCCAGCGCGGCCCTCGAGTCACAATAAACATTGTTTAACTCCGAGTTCCGGCGGAGGACGGTGTCGGTAGCCACGGACAGGGCCAACAGCTCCGCTTGGTAGACGGTGCAACATCGTTCCAGTTTGAGCTTTCGGGTACCGGTTTCCGCGCCATTATACCATAAGGATAATGCCGCGCCAACCTTCCCCTCCAGCTTGCTGCCGTCGGTAAATATATTTAATCCATCGTGGCTGTGCTGTTGCAACATTGGCATCGTCTCCCACGCAAGTGTAGTGCAGCTCTATGCATTGAGCAGGATGTGGTAATTCAGCATAAGCGATCGGCGTCTCTATTTCTCTATCTCCTGTTACCTGCTGGGGGTATCCTCTTCTTGCCGCATAAAACGAGGCTGCTTCTCTGATTCGGATATCCAGCGGAAGCAACCCAGCAAGCAACAGTGCTGAGTTGAGAGACACCGTTCGGTACGCCTTCACCATCTTCTGCGCAAAACCTTGCTGCACCGCATCGAGCTGTTTGCGTACACAGAGCTTATTAGTCGCTGTATAGGTTAGGTTATTTTTTTTTTTTCTCCTGTCCCGGTGCATAGACCGGGCCCGCGAGCTAATTTCCTAACTAGTTTGGGTCAGGAGTGATTGACAACACATATTTATTTATTTAATAATAGAGCTTAAATCTAAGTTAATACTAATACATTTCCAATGTAAGAGTTTAACCTAATGCTTATTTATCTATATTATTTATTACTATATTACATTTTTAACTCTTATCCCTTCAGCCGTCCCAGCGCTTTACGGCAAAAACGCGATCTTGTCCAGCCACGCACGATTTTTTTTTAATTTCCGCCGCTACCTTCTAAAATCACGATTTCTCGTAATTTTTGTATGAATAGTCCCAACAAACTTTACATCATAGGAAACGTCTTGAATTCAGCTATTAGAATCTATTTATAGAATGTGTAAATTTTATTTCACGTTATCTTTAGGAAAGTAGGAAGTTGAAAAAAAATTCGTTTTCCTCTCTCCTCTCTCAAAAATTTGAATTTTTTGCAATATACCTCAATAATCTATTGCCAATGCATTAAAAGTATAAATAACTTACCCTTCCCTTACCCTTCCATCATTTAATTAGAAAAATGGACACCAAAGCCACTTTCGCACCAACAAATTGACAATTTTTATCAAAACCGTCTGCGGTTGGAAAACTCCGATGCGCGTCCGAGCACGTGTGACGACTTGTCGGCGAAATTAGACGAGGTCGAAGTAGGAATCGAATAAAAAGTCACGATACTATATTCTTCTCTGTTTTTCCTATTACTAATTGGTATAAGTTAAAGCGTGACAGCACAATAGGCAGACGTCCAAAAAATTGCTAAAGAAAAAACGGGCGATTAACCAGATTCTGGCGGCTGGGCAAAATGGGACAAATTGTTCGTCACCAGAATCTGGTGACTGGACAGTTGAAGGGTTAAACAATACTACATATACTTTAATCTAATATATGTTCTAAGCTACAATTATACACATTTGCCTTATACTAAGCTAATACTAGAACATTATAAATGTTAGAGTTTAGCCTATCGCTTATTTATCTATTTTTTATGGTTACTATTTTACATACTTTTATACAATATTTTATAAACCTATCTCTTATATACTTATTTTTTATAGTCTTGTGAATATTCTCTTTATCTATATCTACATCTAGTTCCTGCTCTGTTTCAAATCTTAGTTTCCCGAACATTGGGCATTCCGCAATGATGTGGACAGGGGTTTGCTCCTTGTTTGGTTCGCAAGTACATGATGGGCTCTCCCTTAATCTAAATCTGTGAAGATATTGGGAGAACCCACCATGTCCCGTCATTATAACGTATAATACATAACTAACAAAGCCCAACAAATATATAGGGTAAAGTACCTTTAGTCGTACCAGCGCTTAAGTCGTACCACGTCGATATCTGCGCACCCGTCATGAAAAGGTGACATCTAGCGGTGCAATATGATTCTACTCAGTACCACGGGTAAACAGCAACACGCGGCGGCTTGCCGGAATTCGCGATCAAAAAATAATGAAAAAGTAAGTTTTTTGCACAGTTTTCACTAATATTTTTACGTCATTCATAAGCAATTTCACAAAAGATTGTGTTGAAACGAATATTTTTTTGATTCATGTCGGTTTTTATAGTGTTTTCTGGTTGATATGAGCTAGGTTAAACGGAAAACGGTTTCTAGGTTATGTTATTAATTTTGGTTTTTAACTTTGTACACCCCGCTGCCTAACTCCTGCATAAACTTCCTAATTCGTACCGGTACGACTTAGGTGTTACAGAGAAATTTTTTGCTAATTTAAATTTTTTCTTTTAGGTGATCAATATGGCAAAGAAAATTTATAACTCTTGGAAGCAAGATGACATGGATGAGGCTCTGCAGCAACATCGTGATGGCTTGCAAATAATGGCTTGCTTGAATATAACATCTCCTATACCGAGCTTAACTAAAGTTGACCAAAAAATGAGGAAAGGAACCAATAAGACCGCGGAATTGACTTCGTCCCCCTATAAAACGGAAATTAAAACCAAAGAAAAGACAAAGAAACTGAAGAGACTTATATTAAACTAGTTTTTACCCGCGGCTTCGCCCGCATACGCAATATATCATTATAATTTATAGCCTATGTGTTATTCTGATACATAAGCTATATTATTGCAAAGTTTCATCTCAATCCGTTCAGTAGTTTTTGCGTGAAAGAGTAACAAACATCCATACATCCATCCATCCATCCATCCATTCATCCATCCATCCATCCATCCTCACAAACTTTCGCGTTTATAATATTAGTAGGATTTGAAAAACATTAAGAAAGAAGAAGGAACACAAGTCACTAATAAAAAAAGAAAGATAGACAGGAAATCTAACAAAGATAAGAAACTAGACGCTAAAGAAAATTGGTTGTGCAAACTATGCAACGAAGATCGCAAAGAAAATATGACTCAATGTATTAAATGCAAAGGATGGGTACATGATTTATGTGCAGATCTCGAAATTAAAACTAAAAATTACATTTGTGATATATGCATTTAAAAAAATGATAGTTTTATTTCCTAAAGGTACTCATTATTACAAAATGAAACTAACGTTTTTTTATTATTATTATTATAAGTAAGACTGAAATTGATCTCGTAGCATATAAGTCTACGCAGTTTTTTAATTGTCCTTAGAATTCTAGTTGGAAAGATATATGTTTACTCTAAGTACGACTTAGGCCATGGGTGGTACGATTAAGGCAACCGGTTGCCTAAGTAGTACCGAAGGAAGGTTTTTGTAAAACCTGTAAAAAAACATTTTATTAAAAGATTTTTATATGTCTATTAGTCTTTGTTGATTCGTTAATAAATGAAGAATTTATATATGCAAAGATTTTTCTTTTATTTATATTACAATAGATTTATCTTCCAAAAATAAAACTCTTCTCTCTCTTTCTGATATGCCTACTCCAGATCATCCACCTTTTGTCTTTGATTCTTTTTCAATAGAGGATGTTAAGAAATGCATACTTGGAATTTCATCGAATGCGGTGGGCAGTGATGGAATCAGTCGCAATATGCTCATACCTGTCCTTGATTATATCCTACCCGTTCTTTGTGCTATTTTAAATAATTCCATCTCATCTGGTGTATTTTCCTCTGCTTGGAAAGATGCCCAAATCATTCCTCTCCCGAAGAAACCTAATCCGAAATCCTTCTCTGATTTTCGTCCTATATCAATCCTACCTTTCCTATCCAAAGTCCTTGAACGTCTTGTCCATAACCAGTTCAGTAGGTACCTTTCCCGTCATAGCCTTCATAATCCTTTCCAATCTGGTTTTCGCCCCGGCCACAGCACTGTTAGTGCTCTGGTGAAAATTACAGATGACATCCGATTAGCCATGGAAAATCGCAACCTAACAATATTAGATATATTGGATTTCAGCAATGCCTTCAATACCGTCGACCATGACATTCTTCTTGCCCTTATGCTTTCTTCCAATGTATCTTCTCCTGCAGTGGACTGGTATCGCAGCTACCTCTGTGGACGACGGCAGCGGGTTCGCATTGATGATAAAGTCTCATCATGGTGCGGTACGGCAGCTGGAGTTCCGCAGGGGGGTGTGCTATCGCCACCTCTCTTTTCCTTTTTTATCAACACTATCACCCGAAATCTATCATCTTCTTTTCACCTTTACGCTGATGACCTTCAAATTTATACTCATGTACCTCTTCATAATCTGGCTGGTGCCGTTGACACGATTAGTGCCGACCTTGCTTGTATTTCGAATTGGATTGGAGTGCATCCTTCGGATTGCGAATGAATCCTATCAAAACCCAGGTTATTATTGTAGGGAGTTCCCGTCTTATTTCCAAAATCGACTGGTCGACACTGCCCGAAGTCAAGTTTGATGGAGTCAGCATACCATACAGTAGTACGGTTAAAAATTTGGGTATAACTATGGATCGCTGTTTAAGTTGGGCTCCGCAGCTTCAAGTCACGAGCAGAAAGCTTTATGCAGCAGCCAGTTCCTTGATGCGGCTGCGAAATTTTCTCCCTACCTGTACCAGGCTGGCAACCCAGCTACGTAAACAAGTTAGCTGTGAGGCTCTGTGTAAATTAATTAAAAAATAAATAGAAATTCGTCGTTTTTTGGAAACTTACTGGCTTCAGACACTTAAGAAGATAACCTGCTAACAGCCGCCGACATCAAAACACCGGTGAGAATAAAAACAACTACACAAAACACTATTTCTTCGAAACAATAGCGATACCAGATATTCGTTACGGGCACACATTTTTAAACCCTGACCGTACATTTTATGTTTTGGCAATTTTACTGTATTTTCTTGATTCCTCCGAATCAAAATAACTGACAACACGACGTGACAGTCAAGCTGACATTGAAGTACAACTGACATCTTGCTTTTACATGACGTACGAAGATAGCCGCTGTGTACCATAGACAAAAATAGAATTGGTCCGATTTACACTTAGGTCAGGAAAATAAAGCTGCACACATACTTGTACACTGACATTTACTAATAATGGATGGTGAAAATAATGCATTTCAGTCGTATAGAAAATCTACTTCTCTTATTAATATATCAAGCTCGACTTTGTTTGAAGACACAACATCAAGCCTACCTGATGACTCATTTAGTGAAAGCCAAACTTATACTGACCTCAGATCACAGATTGAAAAACTGACCATGGACTTAACTTCTGCACAACATGAACTAGAAAAATCAACTACTGATAACAGACGCCTACAATCAGACGTTGACCGGTTGACAAAAATTATTGACCGTTACAAAAAAGTTACTCTTGCTGCTACCCCAACCATCCTAACTAGGAAAAGAAAACGACTACGCTTACTGAATGAAGATGGCCTCGACGACAGTTTGACTCTTGAACAGACCAGTCCGTTAAATAATGATAAGATCAAGTCTCAAACTACATCACAACCCAGCCACAACAGCCCGCAAAATTTAAAAATGAATAAAGCTACACATACAAAATCTAAACAAACAAAGAATACAAAATCATCTAATATATGCCTAAGAAAACGTAGGATCAATACATCTGATATAATGAATGAGAGTGAATTTGAAGATAAAAAACATACGGAAAAAAGTCAGGTACACAGCATAACAAATCAGAAGAACGTACGACCAGAAGAAATAACTGCAAGCACGTCACAATCCATACCAGATATTCCAATGACAAGTAAATCCCAATCTCTAAGTGAGTCTGTACCCAAAAAAACATCAGTTAAAGAGATAATAGGAAATGACAGTGAAATACAAAATCAAAAAAGTAAAAATTTATTAGATCAAAGTAAAGAAGACAATCAAACACAAGAATATAAATTACAAGACAAGAATACCATGAACTTAACCAGAATTAATCCAACAACATCAGGTGAAACTGATACGGAACAAAATAAGGAAAGTTTTATAGAACCAACTACAACCAGAAGAGTGTTGATTTTAGCAGATGAACAGGGCCAGCATTTACGGAAAACACTTGAGCAACTTCTTGGTGAACAATACACAGTAAAATGCATATTAAAACCAGGAGCAAGACTTGAAGACATCGTAAAATCGACGCGGAATGAGATATTTGACTATTCAGAGAGAGACAGTATTGTTCTTTTAGGTGGTACAAACGATAGGGTCCCGTATGAATTTCAATTCGCTCTGTATAACTGGCTGAAATCTGTAACTCATACAAATGTAATAATTCCAGAGATTCCCTACAATAAAAGTCTAAGAGAACAAAAATTAAATTACGAACTGAAATTCATATGCGGTAAATTCAATCACGCTATTTATGTTAACATGGGCTACAACATGGTCCGACCGAATAAATTTGTATTTTGTACTAATTTAGGTAGAAGCATACTAAAAGAAATTTTACATTTAAATTACAAAATTGAGTACAACCGCTTTCAAAGTAGAATCACAAAGTATGAAAAAAGGGATAACATACAGATTAACCGCGTGGATAGTTCTACTCAAACAGACAATGATCTATGGAATATTGTTAACTCTGATAATATAGATGAACAAAATTTAGACTCAGGTAATGTCATTCTTGATAATAAAAGTAATTTTTTTCGTCCACAACTACATTAATATATTATATCAAAACATTAATGGACTTTCAAATAAAACTGACAAATTACAAGTATCCTTAAACACTTTGATGGATAAAGGCATTCCAATAGACGCTTTGTGCATTACTGAACACAACATGAAATCAGAAGACTCGGAAATCTTGTATGTACAAAACTATAGACTAGCATCGAGCTTTTATAGACAACAACGGAGAGGAGGATCATGTATACTAGTGCACAATAGTCAAGAGTACAGGTTATTACAGAAACTTGTAAATGAATTGGTTCCAAATGTATATGAATGTGCAGCGATAGAACTACACAATTTAAAAACGTACATTATATGCATATATAGACCCCCAACTACTAAAAAACAAAATATTTTAACATTTTTCGATAAACTGAACGACCTTCTTGAATTTTGCTGCAAAAACAATCACAGAGTCATTATATGTGGAGATTTTAATTTAAACATTTTAAAAGATAACGAATACACTAGAAAATTTGAAAATATTCTTATGGAATTTAACATGAAATGTGAATTTAAAAAGATAACACGCTATCGGAGTAAGACTTGCATCGACAATATTGTGCACAATATACGAGGTAGCCAAGGCAACATACTTGAATTAGCATTGTCTGACCATTCAGCCCAACTGTTAAAAGTACCAGTCAATAAAACCTGTAAACTGAAACACTGGTATATAACAACTCGTGATTACAACAGTGAAAATCAAAGGAAATTCGAAGATATCATGCACCATCTCACATTTAATGACGTTTATGAAACGGAGGACGCAAATAAAGCTTTTAGTGAATTTCACGATTGCTTTCTTCTTTTTTACAATCTGTGCTTTCCGAATATAAAAATAAAAATCATGACACACATAAAACCTAAGTGGATTTCGAAAGGGATGAAAACGTGTAGCAAAAAGAAACGAGATTTACTCTGGAAATATAGACGTAATCCCAACACTGAAAATAAAGAAGCATTTAAATTTTTCTCCAAAAGATACAGGAAAATAATTAATCTCACTCAAAAATCACAAAATAATAACTTTATAGCAAAATCTTATAATAAATCAAAAGCTACGTGGAGAATTATAAATAAAAAAAACACAATGTACCACAAGAAGGAATTATGAGCATAAATAAAAATGGAACTTTTATAACTAGTCCTGTAGATATAGCAAATGCGTTTAACGATTATTATGTCGATTTAGTAAAACCTGACACGCAAACTAAGAACAATACCGTAAAAATACAACATAAGAAACATAACTCCATATTTCTCACTCCAGTCACACCTGGTGACATATTTTACATTATTAAAGCGCTAAAAAATACAAACAGTGTTGGATACGACGGTATACATACAAACATTTTAAAATCGGTTGCGAGCGCTATTGCTCCAGTGCTATCTCATGTTATAAATAAATGTCTAGAACAAGGAGTTTTTCCAGATAATTTAAAAATATCAGTAATAAAGCCGCTTCACAAAAAAGGGCCAAAAGATAATCTAGGAAACTATAGGCCTGTGGCCATGTTGTCTGTACTATCAAAAGTGATTGAAAAGGTTATATATGATAAACTTTACAATTACTTTGAAGAAAACAAAATCTTTACAGAAAATCAATACGGCTTTCGAAGAAAACAGTCAATAAACTTAGCAATCTACAATTTTCTCAGTAATGTCACATCAAGTATGGACAAGAAAGAAAAAGTGGTTGCCCTATATTTAGATATGACAAAAGCTTTTGACCACGTTGATCATACAACACTACTAAAAAAGATGTATCTTTACGGAGTAAGGGGTAATGCCTTAGAATTAATAAAGTCGAATTTAAATAATAGAACACAAATCACACGTATTGAAAGGTTCTGCTCTAAAACTAAAATGACTCAGCAATATGATTCCAGCAAAAGAACCGTCAAATACGGAGTGCCGCAAGGCAGTGTAACAGGACAATTACAATTTATAGGTTATATAAATGACTTACCCACGGTGACTACGAATCCCATAACTCTCTTTGCAGACGACTGTACGATCCTTTTCATAGGTGATAAGAATATAAATGACATTAACGTAACATTGACATCTTTGATTGAATGGCTGAATAACAATAATTTAAAAATTAACATGGGAAAAACGAATGTAATGAATTTTAAACAACGACACAACAAATCTGACAATTTAGACATAAATTATCTTGACAGCAATATTACAGAAATTGAATCCACAAAGTTTTTGGGCTTAACAATTGATAATAAATTGAAATGGAAAGCACATATTGATAATGTCTCTAATAGGCTGTATAAGACATCATATGCGCTATCAAAATTACGGAGAGTTGTCGATGCGCAGGCGTTACTGACATCATATCATGCGCACGCCGCATCAATCCTACGATATGGCATCATATTTTGGGGTAATTCAACTAATAAAGAAAAAGCTTTCAAAGCCCAGAAAAAATGTGTTCGAGCTATACTAGGACTAAAACAAATAGAATCATGTAAAGAACATTTCCGAAACTTAAACATTTTTACCATGCCTTCCATGTACATATATGAAGTAGCGGTATTTGGTAAAACTCACCTTCACTTATTCAAACTGAAACAGTTCAAAGCCTCTCGCCTACAGCAAATGGATACAAATACTGGAAAGCTATGTCTGCCGCAATGCAAAACGCATCTATATAGTAAAAGCGTATTTGGAATGCTTCCAACAATTTATAATAAAATACCAACAGAATTAGAGTTGAGAATGACATTAACCTCTTTAAAAAATCTCTTAGAAAAATATTATTGGAAAAAGCATACTACTCAATTGATGAATTTTTAAATGACAAAGATCTTAAATCTTAAATATTTAGGTATATCCTAATAAAGAGTTGACATCTAATTATAATTCTAAACTAATTGTATTCATTTGACATTTTATTTTTGACTTATGATTTTAGTTTCATTCTATTTGTAAATTAGCTATAGATTTTAATCTAAAATTGAAATCTGTAAGAAAGAAAATGTATGATAATGAAATATATTTAAAAATTAAGGTGGATTATACACTAACTTGCATGCTAACTAATAGCTGATGTAGAGGACTTAGTTAATAATATTTAAGACCACAATGTAAATTGTTTGACCTACTTCGCAAGAAATAAATGAATTATGAATTATGAACCAAAATTGCGCTAGCTCAATCCCTACTTCTTCCAATCCTCGACTACGCTGATGTTACCTACCTTGATCTTACAGAAGACCAATTAGATAAACTTGAGCGCCTTCAAAATTTCTGTATAAGGTTTATTTTTGGATTCCGAAAGTACGACCACATCTCTCAGTTTCGCACTAGACTCAAGTGGCTTCCTATCAGACTCCGCAGAAATGCTCACATCCTGTCACTTCTCTACAATATCCTTTTTAATCCTTCCTCTCCAGGCTACCTCAAAGAGCGTTTTAAATTCTTTCGTGAGGGCTCTTGTCGTTCTATAAGACCATCAACCTTGCTTTGTCTCTCCACTCCTACCCATCATACCACATTTTAAGAAAATGCCTTTTCTGTCACCGCTGTCCGCTTATGGAATGCCTTACCTGTCTCTATTAGAACTTCACAGTCACTGCACATTTTTAAGGAAAGAGTGAAAGGTTTTTATCTTGATCAGTGTTCAAAATGATGAAATTGCGTCTTTTCTCTCTTTTTACTTGTCTGTTTTATATCCTTTGTTTGCTACTTCCATTTTAGCCTTTGTCTCTCTTTTCCTTCTCAATATTATTATTAAGTATGTATTATATTATATTATTATGTATGTATGTTTATTTATATTTTTGTAGTATTTATTTATTTATTATTTACATTTATATTATTATTACATTGGTACCTCCCATTTATACTCTTGTTTGTGATCTCTTTCCGTTCAGTGGTTGCCTGGTAGAGATCGCTATCAGCGATAAGGCCGCCATTTGTGGCACTAATTTAATTTAAGATAAGTTAAGTATCTACTCTGTACTTAGTGCACACAATTAAGAGTTCTATCTATCTATCTACAATAGAAATTATAGCTATTTTCCTTGAACTGGTACGACTAAGGCGACCTTACCCTAATAAACTTGCTAAATATGTCAGACCAACCTGGGGCCTAATAGCAGAAAACATAAGAACAATATATAATCAAGTCATTCAACCCATCACCTGTTATGCAGTCGGAATATGGGATCAGAAAGCAACCACCTACAAACTAATAAACAAAAAATTACTAACATTCCAAAGACTATTCGCCATCAAAATCATCAAAGGCTTCAAAACTATCCGAACAGCCACTGCAATATCTCTTGCCAGACTAGACCCACTCCCAGACAAAATAAAAGAAATTGCCGATGTAGAAATTACTAAAATAAAAGGCGTCACCAGATTTCCTCCCACAGACATACACATAGAAACTCCAACTCCTCCATCAATGATGCTCCACCCATCCGAACGACAAGGCATAACATTTGAAGAAATAACAGACCAAACGGAGTACAACAACCTATGCATTAACTCAATTAACGATAAAATATTCACAGACGGAAGTAAACTTGACGACAAAGTTGGAGCAGCCTTTGTCGCAATCGGTCAGACTGGCACAAAAATAATCACCAAAAAATATAAATTACACAACCTATGCTCTGTGTTCCAAGCTGAAATGCTGGCAATCCGGGAGGCAACAGCATGGATAACAGACAACAAAATCGATCCAACAAATAAAGCATACCACATACTCTCAGATTGTAAATCAGCAATACTGGAACTTGCAAACCCCAACACAAAAAATCAACTCGCAACAATTCATAAAAATATCATAAGACTAAAAACCAATAACATACAAATAAACTTTTACTGGATAAAAAGCCATATAGGTATAGGTGGTAACGAACTAGCTAACCTGGCAGCTAAATCCGCATCGAAACAACACAAAACCCCGGACTATAACAAAATAAGCCACATCAAAACACAAAATAAAATAATAACCCTAAACAATGCAAAACTATACTACAAAAATTCAAGCCCTTACCTACTTAACATAATTCCCACATATGAAAAACTAACAGAAACCCTAAAATCAATACCAACAAGCTTTGAAATAACACAATTACTCACAAACCACGGATATCACAAGGAATACCTAAACAAATTCAAGATAACTTCAGACTACATATGCCCATGCAACAACACCGATAAGCAGAGCCTCGAACACTTAATAATCCACTGTCCCAGGTTCGAAAACACCAGAATAGACCACACAATAGTAGCAAACCGCGCAAACAATCCGTTCGACATGATGGAGGTAATCAAAAAGGAATCCACTATAGACACATATACAACCCATATCAAAAACATCATTAAAAACTTGAAAAAATTTAATAAAACATAGAAAGCAGCAACAAATCAAGCAATCAATCTTACTTCATCTAAATCAGCATAACTAATTAACTCTCACTCATACTCTTACTCCTAATATCACATTTACATCAATTATACAGAACCTTCAACACAATAATATTGCTACTGCATAACAAATAAGTACATAAAATTTAGTTACTAAGGCACGCTTACTCACCTGCATCTATCTCCCGTCTCACAGTGAGCGTATTTTGACCATACGAGTAATACGCCGCTGTTACTGTAAAAACAAAAACCATTCTCCACAAACAACGAAACAATTACGAAACACCAGGATAATTAATCAGTCTAACGCGGATCGGCACCGCAGCCACACATTAACGATCCCGGAGTCGTGCCTACCTCACTATTACAACATTCGCGCATCACCTACCTCACCCAACATCAAAAACACATCATTCGGACTTCATTTTCACCTCGGTTTGAAATACCCAACTATACTCCTGCATCAATATTGCATCACCTTAGCGTCAAAATCAAATCAAAATTACATCAACATCACAACAAACCTGCATCACAATCACATCAACTTCACTTAATCTACCACAGAGGCTGTATTGTAGAATAAACTCTCAGACAACGAAAGTCCGCTCGACCCAAAATTTTGCTTCTGGCTTCGCTTGTTCAGTAGGTACAGATCAAAAGTCAACAAGTAACCAACAAGCACAAGACAGACCTGAGAGCACAACACCTCAAGACAACAATAAGAAAACAAGAAGTTCACCAACCAAGAAACCGCAACAACAACATGCATAGAAAACTCCAATCGACCTCCAGTTCCTCTTCATCCTCCTCGTCATCTACACCCTCAAACTCCCCCCTCACTCCAATGCAGCAAAACCTCAGCAACACAAAAAGACGCCAGTGACCAAACCTACCGCACCAGCACCACTACCCCCACACATGCACTCTCCAAATGTCCAAGATCCTCCAATAACAAGAACACCGAAACAACAACACAGCAACGGGCAAGAAATAACTTATTTCTTGCCCGTATTCAAATAAGAAACCAGCTCCCCATGAGCTGTAACGACTGCATATGGTACAATTATACCATTGAACAATTTCAAAATATAATAAAAGACAAAGATTTCAAGATATCACAAAGGGGTTCGATTATCGAGTTCCTCCAAAAATTGGTAACCGACCTTGTCAACCAAAACCAGCACGCCACCAACAGAAAAACTACGTTAACAAGTACCGAAGCATTACGACCTCAAGCAGGACCTTCTGGTACAAACACGCGTCACAATGACAACCTACCCTTACCTCCCCCCCCCCCCTTACCCTAACGTAAGAACACCCCTACTCACCCCGCTCAACTTTATCAATACTACAACATACTCCAACGTATCACATCCATCGCCCCTCACTGTGACGCCAAACAACCAACAACAAACACGACCAAACAGCAACAATGCGCAAGATATAACCCTCAACAATGACAAGATAGTGCAAATATACGCAAATGCCACCACAGTATCCAACCACGCAACTGCTGGAACCTCATCCGGTTGTTCTCATCTTGCCAACGGCGAGTACTTGCACAGGCATAACCAAGTAGCCAGGATTATCCATCAGCAACTTGCTCTTCGATACGGCCTTGTCGATTCTGAGGTGCCGTACTATAAGTACACACACACACAATTGTTTACATCTGGACGTTACCGACGTCATTTTAAATACGAATGGTGTTAAATTCCCAACAAAAAAGGATGCGGATTAGCCGCCATAAATAAATCTTTTTTAGCAGCAGCCGCGACCTGTTCGGCGCCTAGCGCTGATCTTGCCCGCGCGCTAGAGTTACTGCGTACTGCCAGACCTGCAGCTAACTCCTCACTAAGATTGAAACCTTTTAGCGCAGAGGAAATACTCCGTATTATTACTACGAGCATCCCACCAAAAGCATCAAAAGATGTCTATGGCATAAGCATGAAACTGCTGAGACTAGCTGCCTATGAGTTAGCTCCCGTATTAGCGAAACTGTATAACCGCTGCATAAAAGAAGGTACATACCCTGCCGTACTTAAAGTCAGTAAGGTCTCTCCTATCTTTAAGGGTAAGGGAAAGAGGGGGGACATGGACGGGTACAGACCCGTATCAATAATTCCGGCGATAGCAAAGGTCTTCGAAAACGGGCTGAGCAGTCGGCTTGTAAGATATTTCGAATTAACAAATGCACTCTCGGACAAACAATATGCTTACCGAGCAGGACGCTCAACAACATCGTTAACGCGCGAACTTATTAGAAAAATTATGGCTGCTCGTGATCGGAGGCCCAAGCTACAAGTCGCTGTTTTATGCTGTGACCTGTCGAAGGCTTTTGATGTCGCCGACCACGCAGTCCTGGCAGCTAAGCTACAGGAATACGGGATTCAAGGTCCACCGCACTCTTTACTAAGGAATTTGTTTCAAGGTAGAGAACAAATTGTCGTTGGAGATGCAGCAAACGTAAGATCAGATCCTCTATGCTCGACCATGGGTGTGGCTCAAGGATCTTCTGTATCCAATTTGACGTTCTCGATACTTCTGAATGACTTGCCCGATGCAGTGACAGCAGCTGAAATCCTCATGTACGCTGACGATGTGGCAGCAGTCGTAACTGCATCATCAATAGATAGTTTAGAGCAGAAACTGAATGAAACAGCAACACAACTTGCGGATTGGTTTAGCTCTCAATCTTAAAAAGACTCACTATCTGCATTTCGGTCTGTCGGGACGTCAAATGAGACCTCTAGTGGTTCGAGTAAAGAACACGGCAATTAACCAAGTGACCAACACAACGTTTCTTGGTTTCGAGTTGGACTCAGGCTTGACGTGGGAGAACCATGTTGATAAGCTACGGGGGAAGATAGGTAGCGCGTGTTTTGCGCTGCGGCGTGTGGCGCGGGTTGTGTCCTTAGATGTAGCACGTACCTGTTACTTCGCTACTGTCCATTCGCTGGTGCAATATGGTGCAGAGCTGTGGGGAAGATGTGCCGAATGGGAGAAAGTTTTCCGGCTCCAAAAATGCGCGGTTAGAGCAATTGTTGGAGTAGATCAAGAGACACACGCGAAACCGTACTTCAGAAAACTAGGGATTCTGACGTTGCCATCTGTAATGATATTACAAGTCGCAACATACGTCAGAATAAACCTGGACTCGTATGAGAAGCGAGGAAAGCATCACAACTACTCCACGAGCACGGCTAACCATCTAGCTAGTGTAAAACGAACGCTGACCAAATCGGCAAAACTTACACATATTATGGGCCCTGATGTATACAACAACCTGCCCGAATACGTCACTGGAGCTCCAAGCTTGCTAAGTTTTAAAGCACGACTTCAACGTTGGCTAATTGAGCAAGCATTCTATAGCTACGACGAATTCTATAGACTTTTAAGTTGAATTTTATTTAATTGATCTTGTGTATTTATATACATTATTTTATATTAGTGAACTATGACATGTAAATTAGCTTTATGAATAAATGACTATGACTATGACACCGGCGCCAGTTCTCGAAAATGGTCGTGCGTTGCTTTACTGGGACCGCTCTATCATCACGGACAGGACTATTGTCGCCAATAGGCCTGATATCGTGGTGGTCGACCGGTCCCAGCGCCAGGCAGTGCTCGTCGACGTCACCATCCCACATGACGAGAACCTCGTGGAGGCCGAGAAGGACAAGCTCAGCAAGTACCTTGACTTGGCTCACGAGGTTACCGCCATGTGGGATGTGGACTCTACGATCATTGCCCCGATAGTCGTTTCGGTAAACGGCTTAATAGCGAAGAGTTTCGACCACCATCTTAAGAGGCTCTCGCTAGACGGTTGGGTCAAGGGTCAGAACAGAAGGCGGTCGTCCTGGACACAGCGCGCATTGTCAGGAGGTTCCTCTCTCTGTAGACCCAACCACCGGTAGCTTGGGCCTCGCCCCGCTGCCGGCGGCACTCTAGGTTTAGGTTTTTTTATAGTATTTTGTTATTTTATATAAATATTGTAAAAAAACTTAGATTTAAGACTATAAATAAATATGTGTATAATAATTTTAAAAAAAAATAGACCTATAGAATTAAGTAATCATTGCATGAACATAGAACTAAGACTCGTTGTAACCACCTTCAACCTCGTAATGTAAGTTGTGCACTTGCGCTCGCGCCGGTCGGTTGTGTTTCACAGTTGCACCCACCCGTGTTAATAGCCGCGTATCCGCAAAAATGGCAAAATCAACGCTAGAATCACTTGAGAAATTGCTAGCAAAATTTGTGACCCCACTCGAGGAGAAATTGAACTGTGTTCTTCAGGAAGTAAAGCTTCTCAAAGAACAGGTGAAAAAAATCGAAGGCAAAGAAAATATGAATACACCTAATAAGAAGGTAGACAACGGCGCTCTCCAGAAATGCGCTGCGACGGCCGCTGCTAGGCAAGCGCACACATCGACACCGCCACAGCACACACGAGCGGTGCCTGAGCCGCAGCGACACGCACGTACGCACGTCGCGGCGACCGGTTTTACACACTCATCGACACCGCCCTCCGCCGCCGTGCCCGCGGCGAGCTGCGACACTCGGGAGCGCGCCAGTCCGCGGCCGACCGCGCCGCCGGCCGCTTTACCCTTAGATGTATCACTAGGCAATCGTATGACATCAAATTTAGCCAGTGATGCCACCGTCAACAACTCTGGAGATGCAGGATGGCAGACAGTTGGTAATCGCCGGTCCAAAGCGCGCCGTAGTCATCCTAAGCGGACCGTTATCGAAGGTTGTGGAACGAGTGACGAGGAATTGATGACTGTTGGACGCGTACGCAAAATTCACGGATGTTTTTTCGCGCCCGATACAACCACTGAATCTATTGTATCGTACATGAATAGGAAAAAACTTTGTGATAGCTACCAAGCGAAAAAACTTAAATTAAACCACAACCACTACTCATCGTTTGCTATATCAGTACCGGCCACACACTTCAATTTCTTCATGAG
Organism: Hypomecis punctinalis; assembly: GCA_949316475.1. Lineage (NCBI taxonomy): Eukaryota > Metazoa > Arthropoda > Insecta > Lepidoptera > Geometridae > Hypomecis > Hypomecis punctinalis. The sequence continues at coordinate 31,945 of OX438801.1, read as the reverse complement.
CGCCGAGAACTGGCCGGCTGGGACGGAGATCAGCGAGTGGTTTCGTAGGAGCGCCGGGCGAGCGGGAGGCGCGCCCCGACGACACCTGCGCGCGCGTTCCGCTGCCGCCGACGTCGTGTGCGCCGCGACGCCCCCACCACTCTCAGGTTAAACGTTCATCGCGCGATGACCAGTTGACAATTTGTCATCAAAACATTAGGTGCATTACAAATAAAACTAAGCAGCTAGAAGTACTTTTAACTAAGGAACTGTCGTGCGATATATTGGTTATATCGGAACACTGGCTTCGCAAGTATGAATTAGTTTCCGTCACATTATGTAACTATAATTTAATCTCATATAGTTGTAGAGAAAATATTGCACACGGCGGAAGCTGCATCTACGCGCGTTCAAACGCCAAGGTCATCAATAGGCAAGACTACTGCGATTTATCGCAGGAACATATTTTTGATATTTGTGCTGTTTATATACTTGACGACAACATTCTTGTTGTAGGAATATACCATTCTAACCTGACTAGCCACTCGGAATACCTCGGGTTGTTTGAGAACCTTCTTCGCAAAATAACCGACGAAGGATTGCAATGCGTTATTTCAGGGGATATTAACATAGATTTTTTATACCGTTCTAGCGCTCAAAAGCAGCTAGTGGACATGCTATTCAGCTACAATTTTAGACAGTTAGTCGAGAATCCTACACGAGTTCAAGTAGGAGGCACGAGCACACTGTTAGACCACATATACACAAATATCCCCGCGGAACGTGTCGCAAGTATCGCTGGCATTGGTACCGAGCCGCTCAGCGATCATAACGCGCAGCGCCTCACCCTCTCGCGGAGCGTAGCACCCGCGCCGGCGCATCGCCCGGTTCGTAGCTTCAGCGTAGCAAATGTGAATAAGTTTACTACAGCGCTCGACTCAGTGGATTGGGACGAAATTATTGTAAAGGCTAATAATTGCTGCCACTCTTTAGCTGAACACTTAATAAATGTATTGTCGAATAAACATAATATATGTTTTCCATTAAAAATGCAACCAAATCTCGGTAGTAGGCAATGGGTCGACACGGAAATACATAATTTCAGACATCTTCTTAATGATGCGTTACACCTAAAAAACGTCTTCCCGGATAACGAAGTGTTACGTAACAAATGTGCGGAGCTTTCGTCTAAATATCACTCCTTGCTTAAAGAGAAACGAATTAATTACTACTCTAACCTGATTCGGGACAATCCCAGAAGAATGTGGCAGGTAATTAATTCCGAGCTAGGCCGTGGCAACCGTGAGAAGGTCGATTTTACTGAGCGACAGTACGCGTATCGTGCCGGCCGCTCTACTACCGATCTTGTGCGCGAGGTAGTGTGGAAAGTACTGGGCGCGCGTGAGGCCGGGCAGCACGTTGCTCTGCTCTGCTGCGACCTCTCGCGCGCCTTCGACACGGCCGACCACGCCCTCGTTGCTAAGAAACTGGATCACTACGGAATACGCGGCCCACCTGGGTTAGTTCTGTCCTCTTTTACGTCTAATAGGTCACAGGTGGTCGTAGGAGATAAGGGACGCGTTGTCTCTTCAGAGTTACGAAACACCATGGGCGTTCCGCAGGGATCGTGTCTCTCTAATACGCTGTTTGTGTTCCTCCTCAATGACTTACCCGGCGCGATTGAAAATGCTGAAATTTATATGTACGCTGACGACGTCGCCGCCGTTGTTTCAGCACCGTCGAGTTGCGAACTTGAAACAAAGCTCAACTCAGTTGCAAATAACCTTGAAGAATGGTTCAGGGCAAACGGATTAGCGTTGAACAGGGAAAAAACCTGTTTTTTGAGTTTCAACCTCAATGGTAGGCCTACAAAGTCCTACTCGGTGGTGATCGGTAGCACCACACTCCAACAAGTAAAAAGCACAAAACTGTTAGGCTTTCATATTGATGGTGCTCTGACGTGGGAGACGCACATAAACGAGCTGTGCGGGAAGCTGGGCCGCTCGTGCTTCGCTCTCCGGCGGCTCGCGAGCACCGCCTCTCGCGAGGTCGTGCGCTCCTGCTACTTCGCCACCGTCCATAGTAGCGTCACCTATGGGTTGGAGTTGTGGGGTGGTGCTGCCGATTACAAAAGAGTCTTTGTAATGCAAAAGCGTGCCGTTCGTGCCATATTTGGCGTACGCGACGACGTTTCTTGCGTCGAGCTCTTCAGAGAGCTCCGAATTTTGCCTCTACCGTGCGAGCTTATTTTCCAGATTGCCCTGTTCACACGTAATAATTTAAATATATTTGAAAAACGAGGCGAATACACGAGGCTTAACTTGAGGAGCAACCGTAAAAAGAACCTATTGGCAACGCCGAGCCACAGGCTAGTCAGGTCAGAGAAGTCGGTTTATGTTTGTGGGCCTTCGGTCTATAACCGACTGCCAACTCCCGTGCGCGACGCATCTTCCGTTGCTGTATTCAAGATTAAATTGAAATCATGGCTACTCAGTCACCTATTTTATGACATTACAGAATTTATGAAACTACCGGAGGTAGTAAATTTGTAATTGATTTTATTTTTTTTTTTCTGCTGTATTTAGAAATAATTGTAATTATTTATACTGTGAGAACAATATTTTGTATAATACACATTATAAAGTTGTATTTGTATTATCATGACATTATTATATTATCAAAATTGTAAACCAATTTGACGTGTAACTTGGCGTTATAAATAAAGAATTTGTATTTGTATTTGTAAATAATAACATCATAAGTGCATAGTGTTAAGTCACATTAACACCATCAAATGTATATACTACACCCTCATAATGTAAACAATAAAAAAAATAACTATCACCAACGCAATTATCATCACCACAACAATATCAACATCATATGTACATCATCACCACCTCACCATCATCATACATCAATACTGCTCCAGCACTTCATCAAATTATCATCAAATTCACATCATAACTTCTCCAATCATCAAATATGCGTCATAATATCATCACTCATCAAACACGCTTCAACATTTTATCACTACCGTAAGCAATATGGATGTAAATAGAATAGAAATAGAATTAAGTCATCATATATAAGGTGTAAATAGTGTACATAATAAAAAAAAAATTATATATATGTAAAATGAAGATCTTCATTCATTTTAAATTTCCCGCGCAATAATTATTATCTATGGTGACGCAGCACTATGTTCACGTCTGTGTGTCTAATTGTCTATACCCACTGAGAAAAATACTTCTAAAACAAAATATATCGCATTAAATTGGATAAATAAATCAAATTAGTGATTAAACGTTAAGTGAAGCAATAGCTTTTAATGTTGTTTCTCTTTACAGGTGATAAACTTTCGTAATTTGTAATTCTTAGTAATTTGTTTATGCAAGTCATTTGTAATACCTACTTGTGTTTTTATTTAAAATAAACTTCTCTTTACAGAGCAACAACTATAGTTTTTGTTTCAATAAACATCATATTACAAAACAACATTATCTACAGCTGTTGTAAACATGGAGAAGTTAAAATTTGAGTTTGTTGTAAAACCAAGTGAAGACCCTAAATCAAACGTCATCTGCATAACTTCGATTATGGATGATAAAAACGGTTTCATAATTCCGGATAAATTCCAAGCGGTGAAACTACATGATGCAGTTATGAAAACTCAAACTTATCATAGAGTGAAGAGTACCCTACAAAGAAGACATGAAAAAAGACAAGTATGGATTTCAGTGACGCCAGAGTTGCGCGATACTTATTTGGACGAAGATGGAAACATGCAGTTCAAAGGATATTTACTGGAGGAAATTACTTCTAAAACACAAGACCCTGTTTCTGCAAATGAAATGTCCACAGAAACTCTGACGAAAATCCTGGAAAAATTTTGCTGAATTAAAGAAGAAAGGATCAAAACAGGCTAATTTGAAGAGATTATCTGAAGAGTTTGTAATCGAAAAATTCACAAATAAAACGTCAAGTGTAACTCAATGGATGAGCATCTTCGAAGCTGAGTGTACTCGTTTATGTATAGATGAAAATATTCAAAAAATTCAATTGTTTCGATTGTTTTTGGAAGATTCTTGTCAAGATTGGTATAATTCTATGCTTATAAAGTATACTATAGATTCAGAGTGGTGTACTTGAAAAAAAAAATTGTGAAACATATGTCGCGCGTTACGCGAGTTGCCATATAAAAATGGGTAAGTTATTTGTATCTATTTCCCTGATATAGCAACATTGAGCTGTAGAGTGAAAACTCGATTCTTGATATGGCAACCCTCATGTGGCACTCAGTCGTGCCGCCAGTCGGAACGCGAACGCCGCACTGGAAGGTTGTGGAGCTACCCCTTGGCTGGTGACACAGGTAGAGTGACCGCCTCCGGAGCTGGTTCTGCGCCAGGCATACAGTGGTGAGTGTATTTTTATCTTGCACTCTATGTGGGTATTCCAATAGCATTAGCAATAGCAAGGAAATGAGCGTGGTCTCGGCTCTGATTGTAGATCCAATAAACGCTACTATAATCGTGGGGCTATAAGCCAAGAAGCGTATTGGATGGTGACCGTCATAAACGGCAAGCATTGAGAAGTGTGACCTGTGAGCACACTGGCAGCGGTCGATTAAGTTGGAGTCTAAGGGCGGATCTAAAGGGGTGGTCAGGAGGATCCCTTGGGGGCAAAGCCCCCTTGTCCGGCTGGTGCCTAGAAGCCTACTGACCTAGTTAGAATGGCGTACCAGGTGGCACCAGGACACAGACAGACTGTGTTCATGACCGGAGCAATCGACCGAGCCAATGGAGAGCCAGTAGGGACCCCATAAGGGTCCCATAAATAAATCACGCAGGCAAAGCCATAAGGGAATATATTGGAATACCCACATCGATTCCCACATTCATATAACTTAACATGCGAAGCTTTCAGGATACGTATAATACACTTTGTCCCCCTAACTCATACCTTAAGACTATATTAATATAACTATAGACAGGTAGGTATGAAAGGGTGCGACAACATATGTGAACAAAGGCTGGACGCTGAAGTATCTAGCGCAGCCATTGGCAGGTAGCTAAACGACTCTGAAGACTGTCAAGTCACAACCAACCTAGAGTAATACTGATTTACGACCTGCGTTCCGTACCTCAAAAGGAAAAAACGGAACCCTTATAGGATCATTTTGTTGTCCGTCTGTCCGTCTGTGTGTATGTCAAGACTCTTTATCTCGGGAACGCGTAAAGATATCGAGTTGAAATTTAAACTATATACGTAAACCTATGAACTCTTGCAGTTGTGTAAAAGAAAAGCTTTTCAGTTACCGTATAAAAAAGTAAGTGCCGTTTATGTCGTAAAAAACGCATATTTCAACGCTCACAAAAATCTAAACCTACCGGGTACTTCACGTTGACATAGAACTATGAAAGTTCGTCCACAACTCCACTGTATACACACTCGTACAGTAGCTGATAAAGAGCTGTGTTTTTACAGAGTCACTGCATCTGTAGAATCTTCTGGCCAACATGATCGCGCGCACGGCTACAGCCCGTCTCTGCCTCTCTATGTCGGCGTGATCTGATAAATCAGAGGAGATCATGTGCCCGAGATATTTGACTTGCTCGACTCTCTCTAGCGTGGTGCCGGACAACATGAGAGAAGGTAGCTCTGTATTTTGGTTATTTGCAGCCCTGAAGACCATGTATTTATCAGTATAATATCGCATATTATGTTCTTCTGCATACTCCTCACATATTTTTAGTAGCTTACGCGTTGCCGATACTGAAAGTGCCAACAGAACCATATCATCAGCGTAAGATATATGATTAGCCCATCCATGTACAAATTGAAGAAGGGTGGGGACATTACTCTTGTCTTACACCGCAATTTAGTCCAGTAAAGTTAAGTAAGTAAACAGTAAACTCATTTTTCTTAAGTACCTGAACTAGTTGTCTGGGGACTTTTCTATCATTCAGTTTCTTCCAGAGTAAGCTGTGATTAACGAGGTCGATATCATGCCTGCCTTGTCGTCTAAAACTTTAATAATTTCATTTGCTCATTACACGGAGATAAGGGGTCTTATAATAAAGTGCAAAAATAGAGTTAAGTATTTACTTTTAAATAAATAGAGCGCATATTTTTCGTAAATCGAGCATCTCTCGGTTCTTTTTTACGATAGCATTAATAGTTTTTGTTCATTATTATTTTCTGCCTATATTGAACACTAGCGGCCCGTCCCGGCTTCGCACGGGTAGACATAAATAGGTACATATATTTAAGTTATAAGCATGCTAATTAAAACGACCATGAATCACTAAATTAGAAAATAAAATTATGCTTATCTTAAAGCCTCCCTGTACACTACGTTGGCTGTGGTATTTGTAGGTGGCAACAAAACGTATTGATTTTCAGGAGATCCTACTCGAGAAAGTGCCACATACAATTGCCCGTGGGAAAAGCACTCTTTCCTTAAGTCGATACCAACTATGGAAAAAGTTTGTCCCTGGGATTTATTTATTGTTAGGGCAATGGATATATTTAAAGGGAACTGTAACCTTTTAAAAGATATGGGCAAATCAGTTGGTATCATCGGGATCCGCGGAACATGTGCGAGCTGACCGGCCGCGGGACCCGTAATGATAGTTGCTACAATCACATTATCTCTTAATTCTTTGATCAATAGTCTTGTACCATTACACATATTGGGAGGGCTTACATTTCTTAAAAGCATAACAGGCGTACCTATTTTTAATTTTAGTTCATGAGGTGGCAAGCCAGCAGTATTGAGGGAATTTAAAAATTCCTGTGGGTAGTGCACTGTATCTTCAATGTTGCACACAGTGTCAACAGATTTGTAACATTTAAAATCACCTGGTACTTTTTCAATAATAATTTTGTTTATCTCATTTACTGAGTCATTTCTGGGTGACAATATCGCTCTCAAACAGAGCCAAAAAAATGTACGACAATATTATAGAATAAATCAACATCTACAAAAAACTTCGCAAGACCATATGTCTAACTATTGTAGTTACGTCACTATAAGTACTTTTTTACATTTAACAAATTGATAGAAATGCCGATCAAAATCTGACCGTGTTATCCATAACATTTATAAATTTTTATCCAAATAAATAATTTAATATTCAAGACTGTCTCAATACCTGATGATTACTTTTTGAATTATTGAAATCGGACATTCCATTCAAAAGATATCATGAAATTAAAATAAAAATGCATGCCGGCGGCGGCCGCCACGCAGCGCACCGAGTAACTAACTCTTCGTGAGAGGGGTAGTGCGGGAGAAGGGGGTGCACATTATGAACTAACAAAAATACAAATCTTTCCTCTTTATAATATTAGTGTAGATGAGTGCACCATGAGCCATAGAGCTCATGTAGAAGCAGCGGACCGCACATTAAAAGATATAAGAAACCCATGCAAAATGATGGGTGGCGTAACTTTTGTTTTCGCTGGAGACTTTCGCCAAACTCTACCAGTTGTAACAAAAGGTACACGTACCGACGTTACTAAAGCGTGCCTCAAATCATCACCTTTGTGGCTATCAATTAAAACTCAATTTGCGCACGAATATGAGAGCACATTTATGCAATAACCACGGTGGTTAGAATAAGAAAATAAAGAAATAACCTATGACTTTGTTCTACTTATTGTTATATTCGATCTTCATTATGTTCTGACGCTATTTATGAATAATTGACTTACTTTTAGTGAGGTACCTACCAACCAGAGTACCTCAGGAAAAGTAAATAAAAACTTTTAAATGAGAGGCACTTGTACCGATTTATTATATTGTCTCAGACGTCCATAAATTTCCAAAAATTCTAATGGCATTCCTACCTGCGTCTTATACAAGGGTTCTACGGCATCTTCTGGGGAAACTATCTGCGAAACCTTTTCTGATCACTTTTACTCAACATTCTCATCATCAGGCCCAGACGTAAGCTCCGACTTACCACCAGATAAATCTGACTTGCATGAAGCTGTGTGTACTCACGATATAAATAATATTGAAATACGTGAAGATGAAGTTTTGAAGCTATTTTTAAGCCTAGACACATCTAAATCGGCGGGTCCGGATGACCTTAGTCCAATATTTCTTACTGGCTGCGCAAAGTCAATATGCGTACCAATTTCCCTTCTAATTTAAAAATCTACTTACTTGTGTTGTAACGATTCTCACACTTTTTCGTGTAGTTGGGTAAGCCGGCCGCGTCATAACGGCCGCGCGGTTTAGCCAATTACGAAGCGACAGAAGTGACAGGCGCGGGAGCGGGGAGATCGTGTCGCGACCACGAAGTTATAGGTAAAAATGGAGCCCGCACTCTATTTTGAGAGCGATACAAAAATACTAGGTATACGGAGCGCCACACATATCGACGTATGGGAAGTTATGCGCAGAGAACTGCGCAAAAGCCGAAATATAGGCATTCGCGGGAGCCAGAGAGACGAGACGCCGAGGCACACCCGCCTCATGCCTCCCACGCACTCCCTACACACTACGACACGCGTCGTCGGAATTGTGCACACATGCGCAATAATTAGCCAATCACGGCGAAGTGTCATCTGCAGCTAACATCTCATCTACCAATATGTGTGGATTTCAATGTAAACACAACATTAAAATAAAAAAAACAATATGGAAACGAAATCTTATTTTATCATCACTACATAGTATAAAACAAAGTCGCTGTCGCTGTCTGTCCGTCCCTATGTCTGCTTAAATCTTCAAAACTACGCAACGGATTTTGAAGCGCTTTTTTTACTAGATAGAGTGATTCAAGAGGAAGGTTTATATGTATAATACATGCATAATATTGTTACGAAATGGGTTCTTGGATAGTCAGTTAAAACGTCGATTATTCACTTTGCACTTTATTGCACACAATCACTTCACAAAAATCACAAAAACACACGACACAACTGGTTCGCACAAACACTTTACACTGGCACTGATATTCACACAAGCTAGTCACTTCACAATCACTGGTATCGCACACTATTACACTAATTACTAATTATTTACACTAACCCGAGTAGTTATCGCTTCGACGGTAAACGAAAAAAAACTGATCCCCAAGGGTCGGCCGGCGTATTTATATCCGTTATTTTCTACAGTCTCGAACCTACGAGATATTTCGCAACATTACTGGATCTCAATAAACGCCATTGTGTTAACAAGTAAACAACTTGAAAGTTCGAGAATCCCTATTGTTTTTCAAATACGTAAACACCAAACAAATAAACTCGAGTCATAAAGCCATAAAACTGAATACAAAAGGCACCAATAAAAACACAATAAAGCTTCACAGAACAATAGAGCTTTCCAGGACCGGATCACGTAAACACCGTACTCCATACCTACAACGGGCGTCTACTGCGTTACACTACCCCCTCCTAAGACATGCTCGTCCCGAGCATCGTTGCACCCGTAATATCTCGCCAATCGATCCACATGAACTATCTTGGGAGCACCTCGATGTCCCTTCTGTATGCGGAACGTCACGTCGTTGATCTTGGTCACCACTCGGTATGGTCCATCCCATTTGGCTTGTAGCTTTGGAGATTTCCCTTTTTTGCGTATAGGGTTGTGTAGCCATACTAGCGAGCCTTCCTCGAACCCAGGGTTGTTAGTCCTTCTGTCGTATCCAGTCTTCATTCTTTCCGATGTTTGCTGGCCATACTCTCTAATGTGCTCATAGATGTCGTTCATCTTGTTCTGGAGGTCACTGGCGTACTCAGTTATGAGTTGTGGAGAATCCGGTGGGACACCAGTTATTAAGTCGGCGGGTAGCCGTAATTCACGTCCAAAATTGGCAAAAGCAGGAGTGACATTGGTGCTCTCATGAACAGCACTTCGGTATGACAGCAAAAATGGCTGGATATGCTTGTCCCAATCCCGTTGTTTGCTTTCGACTACTTTTGCCAGGTATCTCTCCAGAGTTTGGTTGAATCGCTCCACCATTCCATCTGATTGCGGGTGGTATGACGTTGTCCTTGTTTTGTGTGCACCCATTAGCCGACACGTCTCTTGAAACAGTTGCGATTCAAAATTTCTTCCTTGGTCACTATGGATTTCCAATGGTACTCCAAAACGACAGAATACTTCATGGACCAATTTGTCTGCTATCGTCGATGCCTCTTGGTTTGGAATTGCGAAGACTTCCGGCCACTTGGTGAAGTAATCCATGACGACAAGAAAGTACTTGTTGCCACTTTCGCTCACAGGAAATGGTCCGGCCACATCCAGTGCGATTCGCTCCCGTGGTGCTCCAACATTATACAGCTTTAGTGCTCCTCTGCTGCGGGTATGCGGACCTTTCACTGATGCACAGCTCGTGCATTTCCGTACCCAGTCTTCTACGTCATCTCTGCAGTTGATCCAGTAAAACCTTTCTCGAATCTTCAACAGTGTCCGTTTCACACCCAGATGTCCTCCCGAAAATCCTTCGTGGTACAGCTTCAAAACTTCGGGAACTTTTGCTCTGGGTACAACCATTTGGAGATGGCACTGGTTTCCTCGAGCATTTTCCCATTTTCGGCACAGCACTCCCTCTTGAAGCACCAGGCTATCCCATTGCGCCCAATAGCTCTTTGTCGTAACACTCAGTGAAGCAATAGCACTCCAGTCAGGCTTACGGGCATCTGATTCCATCCATTCAAGAATCGGCTTGATGTCGACGTCTTCTTTTTGTTCAGCCTGAAGGGTTTCTTTCCATTCGTCGCCGATGTCAGCTTTGAGCATTCTGACAGGTACTGGATCTTTCGACTCTTGTCTTGAGCAATGCTTGCAGTCCTCTGAGCATGGCCTCCTTGACAGTGCATCTGCGTTGCCATGAGATTTTCCACTGCGATGCTCCGTGGTGAAGTCGAACTCTTGTAGTTGCTCAATCCATCTTGCCACTTGGCCTTCGGGATCCTTAAACTGCAGTAGCCACTTTAGAGCAGCGTGGTCGGTCCTCAGATGAAATTTTCGCCCGAGCAGGTATTTGCTAAAATGACGCAATGTCTTCACCACTGCAAGTAGCTCCTTTCTTGTCACACAGTAGTTCCGTTCTGGCTTGGACAGGGATTTGCTGAAATACGCAATCACCACTTCTTGGTCTCCTTTTCTTTGCGACAATACTCCTCCAATGCCGGTGTTGCTGGCGTCAGTGTCCACGATAAACTCGTTCTCGGTGTCCGGAAAACCGAGAATAGGCGTATTACAAAGTCGCTCCTTTAGTCCTTGAAAAGCTGCGTCGCAATTTTCATCCCAGAGGAAGGGCCGTTTTTCCTCAGTCAGTCTATGCAACGGCTTAGCGATGTCAGCAAAGTTCTTCACGAATCGCCTGTAATAGGAGCATAAACCCAAGAATGCTCTGACTTCCGTCTTGTCTTTTGGCACAGGCCAATCCTTCACAGCACTGACTTTACCTGGATCCGTCTGTACACCAGCTTCGGAAATCACATGTCCCAAGAAATTCACTTGCCTCTTGAAGAAGGAACATTTCTTCGGACTCAGCTTAAGATTGGCAGCACGTATTTTTGTTAGGGCTCGTTCCAGGTTTTGCAGGTGGTCTTCGAAGGTTTTTCCCACAATTATGATGTCGTCTAAGTAGACAAGGCATGCGTCACCAATTAGTCCCGCAAGAACTAACTCCATTAACCTTTCGAACGTAGCGGGGGCGTTGCACAACCCAAACGGCATCACTTTAAATTGCCACAGGCCTTTTCCCGTAGAAAATGCGGTCTTCTCCTTATCTTTAGGGTCTATTTCCACTTGCCAGTACCCGCTCTTCAGGTCCAGCGTAGTGAACCACTTCATGCCCGTCAGTGTATCCAACGTGTCATCAATCCTCGGCAAAGGGTAGCTGTCCTTCTTCGTTACGTCGTTGAGTCGTCGATAATCAACACAAAACCGCATACTGCCGTCCTTCTTTTTCACTAGAACCACTGGCGAACACCACGGACTGGATGAAGGTTCTATCACACCATTTAGCGCCATGTCTTCGATCATTGACTCAACTTCTTTTTCTCGAGCCACTGGTATCCTTCTTGGCCGCTGTCGTATCGGTGGCACGTTTCCTGTATTTATCGTGTGCTTCACTAAGCCAGTCTTCCCGTTGACAGCATCATCGAGGGCAAATATGTCGGTAAAGCGCTGTAGCATCTTCTTCGCCATCAGAAGTTCTTTTTCAGAGAGATCTTTCCGGGAATCTTCCAATAGTGTTGACACGTTGCAACTCCCAGCACAGTTGTATTCCTCCTTTGGTTGTTCTTGGCATCTGCGCATCCAGTCTACTTCTTCGCATGTACCAATCGGGGTTCCTCCTTTGATGAGTTGTTCCTCGTTACTTGTGTTGAGCACACGCACCACAGCAGTATTAGTAGTCCTCACCAAAGTTCGGGCCACTAACCATGGTTGATCACCTTCCGATTGTTCTATTAGCACACATCGTTGTTGATGTCCCAACTTCGGCGGTAATCTAACGGCCACAATGGTTTCCGATCTAGGTGGAAGGACTGTTCTCTGCAGACAATAAACCTTTCCCGATATGGCGCCTTCCATGAAGATTTCTTCTCTTCCACATTTCAAGATTCCTTGGTTGATGTCGATCTCACAATGATGTTCTCGCATGAAGTCAAGACCCAGAATGCAATCGTCAACTATATCTGCCACAATGACTTTATGTTGGAAGGTTTTCTCACCCAACCTTAACTCCACCAGCTTCTCTCCTTGGACGGATATGTGCTGGCCGGTCGCTGTCAGAAGTTGAACTGTTTTGCAGCTTTCGAAGTTCGGAAGAAAGCGCTTAGCCAAACGGGAACTGATGATAGTGCGAGAAGCTCCAGTATCCAATGTCAGCTTGCACGAAGTTCCGTTGATGGCACCATTGATGATCAGGCTGTTCCCATCGTGAGCTTGTGATATCAAAATCTTTGGGGCCTTTTTTAGACCGGCCAGCACCCGCCCCTTGGTCCTGGCGCTTACTCGTTTCCCTGCTGCTGTGCGGTCTCACTGTGCGGCCGTTCCTCCCGTTCCTCTAATGGACGATCTTCCCTCGTTCGACGTGGCTTTGGGCAATTCCGCCATAAATGGCCTCTTTCGTCGCAGTTGTAGCATCTAGGGCCAAACCTTGTACGAAGTGAGGCGTCCTTTACCTCCCTTATATGTTGGATATCCTTCGCTGGATTTCGTACAGCCTCGACTTCTAAGGCTTGAGCCAAAGCTTCCTTTAGTGTTTTATGATGCCCGAGTTTCACTGCAGTTCTTACTTCGAAGTCTGCTATCCCGTTAGCAAACGCTTCCACTAGATGTTCGTCGTTAGGTAATGGCGCGGACTGATAAGCCTTTCGGAATAGTTTCTCCACCTCGACAGCCCACTGTTGAAGACTTTCATTACGACGTTGCACCCTGTTCTTCAACTGCGCTCGGTACACACGTTCCAGGTGCTCATCACCATAGCGACTTTCCAGCGTTTCCATTAATTTATCGTAGGTCACTTCCTTGCCCACGGCATCCAGAATACTCAGGGCTTCGTCGCGAAGGCTCATGATGAGGGCGTTCATGGCTTGGTCCTTGTTCCATCCATTGGTTTTGACTGCGGCGTCGAATTGAATTTTGTAGGCTGACCATGATGATGTTCCGTCGAAAGGCGTCACTTTAATCTTTTGTGAGGCTGGCGAGAAGGTTGTAGATGCAGCGGCTCCGCTTCCATATTTGATAACATTCAGGGCCTTTCTCACGTCGGCGATTTGTGTTTCCGCTTCGACAATACGAGATTCGTGCTCTTTTACGCTAGTATCAAGCTGCTTGACCGTGTCCTTGACTTCTTTTATTTCCTTGCCTAAAGTCGTCTGCAAGCTTGAAATCAGATCTTCTTTTTGTCAGTCCAATTTTTCTTCAAGCTGGTGAGCCTGTTCTCTGTTGCGGTCCAATTTTTCTTCTAGCTGGCGAGTCTGTCTTTCGTTGTTGCGGGCCTGTTCTTCCATTAGACGAGCCTGTTCTTCCAGCAGACGAGCCTGGTCTTCTTTCTTGCGATCGAACATTGACTGCATCATGGACATCATTGCAGCCATATCAAATGCCGCAGGGGCAGCAGGTGATGTAGCAGGTGCCACAGCAGGTGGTGCAGCAGGTACCACAGAAGGTGCCGCAGCAGGTGCTCCTGGGTTTCTGGAGTCGTCGTTGGTTGCCTCGGACTCACTGCCTTCCATTAACAGCGAATTATTTCCAAAGCGCCTCTGGTCGATCTCCTCCTGGCGGCGCTCCTGCTCCTCTTGTCGGCGCGCTTCCTCCTGTCGGCGCTGATTCCTTGTGCGAGGGGTCTCTTCGTCGTATGGTGTTACCGGCATTTTCAACTATCCACCCTTCTGACACCAAATGTTACGAAATGGGTTCTTGGATAGTCAGTTAAAACGTCGATTATTCACTTTGCACTTTATTGCACACAATCACTTCACAAAAATCACAAAAACACACGACACAACTGGTTCGCACAAACACTTTACACTGGCACTGATATTCACACAAGCTAGTCACTTCACAATCACTGGTATCGCACACTAACCCGAGTAGTTATCGCTTCGACGGTAAACGAAAAAAAACTGATCCCCAAGGGTCGGCCGGCGTATTTATATCCGTTATTTCCTACAGTCTCGAACCTACGAGATATTTCGCAACATTACTGGATCTCAATAAACGCCATTGTGTTAACAAGTAAACAACTTGAAAGTTCGAGAATCCCTATTGTTTTTCAAATACGTAAACACCAAACAAATAAACTCGAGTCATAAAGTCATAAAACTGAATACAAAAGGCACCAATAAAAACACAATAAAGCTTCACAGAACAATAGAGCTTCCCAGGACCGGATCACGTAAACACCGTACTCCATACCTACAACGGGCGTCTACTGCGTTACAATATTGTAGAGAAACACTGATGAATTTACAGGTTTCTAATGTGATGTCGTAAATAAACACATTTTTTTACGCTTACATTGCAAACGCTGACTGAACCCCACGAGATAAATCAAAATAATGTACTACAGTATTGTACACCTTAAAAAGGTCAACAAATGTTATATGTCTATCTCGCGATGGTATATGTCTATCTCTTAAGGATGACCCACAATAACCATTTTTATCCTTTAAATTTTACGGAAAAAAAATGGATTATTTAGGAAGTTATTTTAAGAAACACAACATTAATCCTTATCCAATTAAGTACCTTCAATACATTGTCCATTCAATATAGATCAATATGGCCCTTTACAGCATGTAATTTAAATTAATATTTCCGAAGATATTACAGATTTAAAATGCAGGGACATAGCGGTGCGGAGGTACCTACCGGCCGGCGCAAGCGGCGCGCGGCGCGTGCCTACAAATAACGCGTCGGAGACCGCGCTTCTCCCTAAGCACTTTCTGATTAGCAGCTATCGGACGTGTTTATCGATCTATACCTCGAATCGAATCTATACCAATATTATAAAGAGGAAATATTTGATTGTTTGTTTGCATCGAATAGGCTCAAAAATTCTGAACCGATTTGAAAAATTCTTTCACTGATAGAAAGATACACTATCCCTGTGTAATATAGGCTATACATAAAATATTAAAAAAAAAACTGGACAAGTGCGAGTCAGGCTCGCACATCGAGGGTTCCGTACAAACACGTTATTAAAATAATTACCTGTTTAGCATGTGCTAATACAGTTCATATATATGATATCTTACATGATACGATTTACTCACTTTGAATTTTTAAACCCATATTTTATGAATTGAATGAGGCCCTATTTTTAGTGATTTAAATAAAAATGTACAGTTTTCAGACTTATTCCTTTATGTGTACTCTGAGACAATGCTTCTCACCAAATTTCATAGTTCTATGTCAACGAGAAGTACCCTGTAGGTTTTGATTTTTGTGAGTGCTAAATATGCGGTTTTTTACGACATAAACGGCTCTAACTTTTTTAAAAGATAACTGAGAAGTTTTTTTTTACACAAAGGCAAGAGACCATAGATATACGAGTACGTATATAATTTAAATTTAAACTCGATATCTTTACGCGTTCCCGAGATAAAGAGTCTTGACATACACACAGACGGACAGACAGACAGACGGACAACAAAGTGATCCTATAAGGGTTCCTTTTTTGGCGTTTGAGGTACGGAACCCTAAAAATAATAGGGATCCTTACTATAACTCCCATAATGTATCCCAAGGTGTAAAAAATTACCTAAAACATTCTTTGCATCGCGTACGCTGCGAAAACTATTGACGATAGAATAAAATAATGTACTGCGACTTTGTAGAACGAATAATCATTTAAGTACAAAAAATTTAAGTGACATATGTCTAACTGTTATAATTAAGCCACAATAAGTATTCTTATATTTGAAAAATTACATAGAAATGCCACTGCAATAAAGGGCTCTTAATTTATATCTTGGTATTAATCCTTTTCAAAATAATATCCACCACGCTGACCCAGTGCGGGTTGGTGGATTCCTATATGTCATCCAGTTTCTTCTACAGACGTAAGGATGCAGATTGCCACACGATATGTTCCTCCACGGGAAAGCCAGTGGTGTGAAATTGCGTAGATAAGTTCCAAAGAAACTCATTGATATGGGATCAGGATTTGAAACTACCACCTCAGGATTATAAGATAGATGTTACTACCACTAGATTACCACGGCCATATACGGATATACCACCTCTATTTAAGCGCCGATTTATGTAGTAGGACCTACAGATTTGGAAAACCTTAGTTAGGCGAACCGACATACAGACGATTTATAATTTCTGTTGTAGTTATAGTGAATAGGTATGTGTAGTTACACACATAGTTCGTAAGACGAATGATCGATGGGGCTTTAAAGTTCTCGAATGTAGACACTGTATTGGCAACTTTGCAAGTATAGAGAAGGTCTTCACGTGAATCGAAGATCTGGTTGGTGTTCATGTGTATGACCTTTAGGTACATTACGTGGTAGGTATATAAATGCACAATACTTATAATGTCTGCCTTTTGCCAATCATTACCGGGCGAAGCCGGGGCGGGCAGCTAGTTATTTATATTTTAGGAAATTGAATCGGTGATTCCTAAGACCCCACATGTTAAACAGTTCTTGAAATTGAGTTAACTCACAATAATTGATATTCTCTTTAAGTAGACGGATCGATCGGCGTAAAAACTCAATATTAGTAAAATTGATGGATGGATGGATGGATGGATGTTTGGGAGCATAACATCATGCATACACGTGTGCATCGCCGAGCGCGCGACTGCCAACTGGCGAGGGGCGAAGCGCTGCGCACACGCAGCGCGCGAAGATAAGAGCGGAGCGACGAGCGACGTGCACTCGCCTTGGACATAGAATCGATACTGGCAGGCTCGGCGAATGGCGTATATATCTTTATAGTTCGCGAAAGAGACGGAAGATATCACGCCTCGCTTTCGCAACTGCACTGATTGTAGATTCAAACTGTAAGATGCTCGCGCCATGAATATTGATAGGCAAATAGTTAAGTTAGGACATAAGAAATTAGATTTTAATAAATAATGAAGTTACTTATTTGGATATTGGCGTTTCACTCACTACAGGAAAACCTTCTGATAGGAGCACCCGCCCACAATGGTGACCCCGAACGAAGAAACGAAAATGGAACTTCCTGGAGCAGCCTACGACGTATCTCACGTCTCCATTCAGTCTCGGATACTACCGTTCTGGAGAGAATATCCGAGATTGTGGTTCGCGCAGTTCGAGGCTCTCATCGAACCTTCAAAGTTTGGCGATGATACGAAGTTTCGCTACGTATTAGGCGTGCTACAACAGACCGACGTGCAACAAATTAGCGATATATTGCTAAATCCACCGTCGACGGGAAAGTACAGCGCGTTAAAGGAACGTTTACTCTCCGTGTATCAAGAATCGGAAGCAAAGCAATTACAGAAACTCCTTAGTGGACAAGAGCTGGGAGATCAGAAGCCAAGCCAACTGTTACGGCGAATGCGAGACCTGGGCGGCTCCATGATTCAAGATGATGCCTTGAAGGTCTTGTGGCTTAATCAGTTGCCTTCTGCGGTACGCGCGGTAATATCAGTTAACGACGAGTCTACCCTCGATACACTTGCTTCAATGGCAGACAGGATGATGCAGCACCTGGAACCGCAAGTTGCAGCCATAGCAGTGAAAACCCAGCCAGAAGACGCCAAGATAGACCTATTGACGAAACAAATTGAGAAACTCACGTTAGAAGTTGCAGAACTACGAGGTCCAAACATTCCGGCGTAACTTCCGAAATCGGTCAAGATCGAAGTCCAGAAGCAACAGCAAATCGCGGAAGCCTGGCGATGCAGATTGGTTGTGTCGCTACCATTATAGATTCCGCAACCGAGCCAAGAAGTGCGAATCGCCGTGTTCCTGGAAGAGCCAATCACAGACGTCGGAAAACTAGAAAGGACATCGGATTCGGCGGGACCCGTTGTCGAAGCAATTCATAGTAACCGCCTGAGCGTTACTGACCGCCAAACCGGAGAACGTTACCTCATCGATACTGGCGCCGAGATCTCCGTGTTGGCTGTCAAACCGAACCAGCGACATTCCCCGACCGACTACAAGTTGTACGCAGCGAATGGCAGTACAATAAGGACCTATGGCGAGAAAACTTACCAGCTGAACTTGGGCTTACGACGCAATTTCTCGTGGACATTCGTGATCGCTGACGTCAGAAGATCTATCATTGGAGCTGATTTTCTACGACACCACAATATTCTGGTGGACCTGAAGGGCCAGAGATTGATTGACGGGCTGACCAAGCTATCAATCAAGACGCTTTCGATCCGCAGCGATGACTCAGCAGTACATGTCATCAACATGAATCATCCCTTCAGCGATATACTAAAGCAGTATCCAGACATTCAGAGGCCGATGTCGGTCAAGAAACCGCCGCAACATGACGTCACGCACCACTTAGAAACAACTGGACCACCTGTTCACGTCCGACCGCGACCACTAACGCCTGAAAAATATATAGAAGCAAAGAAAGAGTTCGAGCGCTTGATGGACATGGGTGTCTGTCGTCCATCTAACAGTTCCTGGGCCAATCCTCTGCACATTGTCAAGAAGAAGGACGGACAACTACGCATCTGCGGTGATTATCGCTTACTCAACGCGATGACGTCACCTGATCGCTATGCAATTCCGAGAATCCAAGATTTCACATTCAGATTGAACGGCATGAAGATCTTCTCGAAATTGGACATTAAGAAGGCCTATTACTGGATTCCAATGGCAAGCAAAGAAGACGCACAGAAAACTGCAGTCACTACTCCATTCGGACTGTTTGAATTCACTTCAATGACGTTTGCACTACGCAACGCCGCTCAGACGTTCCAGCGCTTCATGCACCAAGTACTCAGAGGCCTAGACGAATTCACTTTCTGCTATATTGA